>OX940956.1:2608999-3913499 GCA_954870475.1 Euphrasia confusa | reverse complement strand
TTATTTAGCATTTAAATATTAATTGATTAATTAAAAATAACAAGTTTTTATTGATGTACGGCTGTCAGTCAACGAGTCGGAAGAATTGTAGGGTGTACGTATCCACCTAAAAAGTCTCGCAATATTACTAGAATAAATAACAAAACCACCCCTAAACTACCAATAATTACATACAGATCTACTAGTACGTGTAGATATTATTTTATCTTTCGGGAACTACTGGAGAAGTCAAAAGGCAAATTATTCATTATACAGAGAACAGAGACAATGAGAACAAGAGGAACACAAACCCTAAAATTTTCAACAAACACGAACGTGTTCATCTAGCCTTGTCCTTCCGAGAAGGGACTGTAGAGCAGACATCAAATTCCCTATCATATCTAACCGTCAACAAAGTCCTCTGTTGGCTATTTCTACAGGATCGAACAAGGAAACTAATCAAGATGAAAACAACATAATCGTCAGCATTCTCAAATTTACTCAAATGTACATTTCACTGAATTCACCATTACAAAAAAAAAGGGGGTGGGTTCACATTAAAGACTGTAAAAGGTAAAAGCTCTTTAGATATTAAAAAAAGCATACAAGAGCTTAGTACACGGTAGATGAAAATAGTTCTCATGGAAAAAAAAAAAACAAGCTAAAAAACATTCACAAACCAAAGTGTGGGACGAAAGTTAGGAAACTAGAGAACCACCTTCAGTAATTGAATTATAATAACCCATACCTCTAGGCATTATAAAATACTGCCCAAAATACACATGGATGCATATGCTTCTGTCCTTGAAAGGCATTAAAAAGTCTGCCTGAATTTACCACACCATATCAGCCTCTTACTACTGACTCGGGATTGATTTGTCCACTATTGCCACCATGTGCATTAAGCCCTGTTACAGGCATCGACCTCTGAGCGAAATTCAACAACAACTTCTTCTGACTCTCGTTGGTGTGAGGCAGACTAGCTCGTAAAAGCTCCACTGGCATCTCTCTGCTCACGGCTCTTGTGGCCTCGGGGCCAATAATCTCTGAACTCGGCACATTCTGAGCAATCAATGACTGCACTATACTATCATACTTGCTCACACAGTACTTTGCCAAAAGACCAAAGAAGACATCAAACGAGCCCTGCCAGAGAGCAGGATTAGGATTCACACCGGAGCTACTTGAAAACTGTGGGTCCCGTAGTAAAACAGTCGCTCTCTCTAAAACGGATTTCAGAATCACGGAGGCTCCATCCCCTGCAGGGCTCCCAACCGGACGAAGGGGCGGCTGCTCGGATGAACAAACCACGGCTGCAAGACAAGCGCTAAGGGAATTAAGGTCCATCCCGCTAACACAGTGAGAGACTTGTTTGGCAAGATTATTTATTGTGACAGCAGCTTCAGTATCAGAAGGTAGGCCCCCAAATAAAAATCTCAAATGGCAGAAAATGGCCATGCAGACGATTCTAGCAAGATCGCTACCAGGTAAAAGAAGCTGGAGAAACTTCGAGATTAGTTTCCTGCCTTTGGAAACAGATGCTATTCGTAAAAAAACAATATCATTCTTGGGAGACGGCCCGGCCAAGTTTCCAACCCTGTTCCCTAAAGGATCAACCATCTGAAGAGAAGCGGCTAGACCTTCTAAGAGAACATGACGTTTCCGTCTGAGCTGGGTCCCACCGTCTTGGGGCTGGGAGAACTGTAGGAGACGATCAATGTCGTCTACTTCCAGAAGAAGACAGAGCCCGTCTTCAATAGTTATCCTGGCCGCAAACATTGGCTCCTGTTCCAGAGATTTCTCAGACAACTTCTGGTCGAAATTAGGGTCCCCGCAAGCAGGGGGAGGAGGGTAGGCTTCGAGAAGAGGGAGGGGCCTACGGACAGAAGAAAAACGAACCCTCCCAAGGGCATCAACTTGGAGATGTGGTTGTGATTCAATACTATTATTACGTGACTTGGAAGAATGTTCCTTCTGTTGGGCAGGGCAAAAACGGTACCTTGGCCTATTATTGGCAGATTTCTTGGCAAGACGGGCCTGGTGGTAATAATCATCTATATATGGGTCACTGCCGTGGGTCGCAGCATGTTGCATCTTGAGAATGCTTTCAATTTCTTCAGAAGTCATGTGCTTGGATCTGAATTGCGGTAAATTACTTTCGCTTCTAGCATCAGAACCTTGATGGGAAAACCGCACAGAATTTTTACCTTTGTTCGACTTGGGTTTCGACTCTCTCTTATCAGGTAGCCCGTATTTACTTGAATGTCCAGGTGAAGGGAATGTGCTGAATATTTGGTTTTGTAGTGCTGAATATTGGGCTAGCGGTGGTTGGAAGGAAAATGGACCTCTCTGTGAGGACAAAAGCTGAGACGCTAATAACCTGTTTTGATGCTGATGGTGCAAGATATTGTTTAAGAGGATACTGTGGTCCCCATGAAGTACACCAGCATTGCTACTCCATTGGCTTTGGAATTGATTCTGACGGGAGACATTATTAGGTGAAGTTAAATGCGACGAGCTGGGACTATAACGAGATAAGCGAGGCACACCAGACAAATGGAGAGTGTGATTGGTTATCGGTGATAAAGGCAGCTGAGAGGATCCACCAGAAAGAGATGCCGAATTAAAATGGTAGGAACTATTATTATTAATATTATTATTATTATTATTATTAATATATGGAGAAGCTTGGTGTTGCTGTGATCCTGGTGGAGGGAAGGAAGTGAAAGATGACTTTGGGAGTAAAATCGGTTCACTAGAACAGTGTTGCAGAGGTTGCTGCTGGTCGGGATATGATGATGTTCTGTGTAATGGTTTTGATTCAGAAAGAAATAGTGAAGACAGATGGGGTTGTGATGACCATCTCTTATTTTCATCATAACATTCAGAATCAGACCCGTGATGGTCAAGCCAATCGGGAACATCTGTATCTCTAGCCCACTCTGTAGCTGATGAACCTGGAACGACTTCATGTTAGTCACATAAAACAAAATGAAAAGAAAAGGAAAAATTATCTGAAAATCATACTTGCACATTTGAGGACTTTCGGTTTAAACATTTAAAACCTCGTAGTACATTTAACATAATTGATGAAGAAAAATGTTGATGTAAGATAATCTAATTTATATGTTCTCACATATTTAATAGCAAAACCTTTAAAACTACCCTTATGGCCTTATGAAAGCCAAAGACCAAAACTGAATCAACTGACCATAAAATAAGTATAAATACCAAGATAACAAGCAGCGCATATGTTGACAGAAAAAGGATTATGACCCGCGATTAACAAAATAAATAAGCACTCACTTTCCCTCGAGAAAGATCCAGATCCCGATCCCCGATCACCAATAACGCCAGGATGTCTTGGACCAGGCACGGCTTTGTTTATCTGTAAAAAAAATATTTAAGAAATTAACTGTATGGCATTACTTTGATCATTTCAGATTTTTAAAAGGGTACTGCTGGAAACATTTGGGTTATGCCAAGGTTTCCCTGACTGTATTTTCTTTTGATCGCATTTTTTCCATGTTAACATTAGTCAGGACTCAATCAGGATGGACTGAATCAATACCATGGTCGATCCAATTCACCAAAAATCTCCATAAAACAGGTTATTTAGTAAAAATATGCCGTGCTGAAAACTAATCCGCTCGATAGAACAGTACTGAGTAACTGACTAAAAGAAACGTAGTTTATGCCAGAAAGCTTACCTTTGCAAATGTAGTAGCCAAGTCATCAATCTCCGATAATGATCTCAATCCTGATCCCTGAAAAAGGAACAAAAATAATATTAATCAATAGCTAAGTACTTCATCCTCACTTGGAACAAACTTATGCAGACAAATTCGTTATTCATTTGAACAGGTACAAGCACAAGCACTAGAATTTCCCAGATGCTTATTGAAATCGTATCAGAACTTCGATAATGCAAGCTTCAAAATATAGAGAAACCGACTACAGCACTAGAAACTGTTCACAAAATCCACGATTCGCACAACCATAATTTCAGAAATTCATTGGTTCAGAAAACAAGAATCCAGACAAAGATCAACAGTGCGACAACGAAACCTTCATAATTCATACAAAACCGAAATGATTCGATAAAAAAAAATCCCATATTTCACCTTTTTCAATAATAAACATGAACTATCTACACCACTAGTTTACCTCTTCTTTGTCAAACAAATGATACTCATTCGCATTCAACTCATCTTCCCCGTAAAATTTTCCGCGAACACCGTCGTCTCCATCTTCCAAACCCCCCAATTCCACTTCATCATCGTCAGCACCTTTCCCGAAGAAAGTATATTGAGATGCATCAAACAGGACGCTATCTGCATTAAACAGATCGTAACGAACCAAAAAAAAAATAAAAAATCAACCGACCACGAGTAATTACTGTAGCAGAAATCACAAAATCAAATCAGCTCACTTCAATTTCTCCGACAATAACCAAATAAATAAAATTAATAAAAAAAAGGGCAAGCTTCGAACCAGAAACTGAGCTGCTGGATGGGTCGATGAAGCCACTGAATTCTTTTCCAGATCTCTGCATAATATTGCAGCGAACAAAAACAACAAATCTCGATGAAGAAAAGGAAAAGATTAACCCGGAACCCGAACTCAGGTCCGGCCCAATCCCCTTCCTGCTAATTAGGGTTTTGAAGCAGACCCGAAAAATACTCGCTGCTCATAAATACGCAGCTCACACAGTAGAGGGTGTATTGTGTTTTTGCGTATTGGAAGAGTGAGTCACATAGATAGGGTGGGTGAAGGGAGCTAGGGGCATCTGCGTGTGTGTGTATATAATTGAAACGTGTATGTATTTTTTTGGTGGGGTGGGGTTGGGTCGGTGGGGGTGGTAAGAAAGTGAGATTACAGAGTAATTATTATTTTAATTGTGCGATTTATTTATTTGTATTTATTGTATCTTTCCGTTTTATTAGTAGTAATTAATTTGTAGACGTAATGACTAAGAATTTTAACATTGACTTTCTGATGCGTACAGATCTTAAAATAAAAACAATGTGACAAAAATTGATTTATGAAAAAATCAATATGTGATTGTTGTTGAGTCTCATCAAAGCACCAACCGACCTTTTAATATGAAGCACAGACACGTGGGCGGGTTGCCCGACTCGAACTCGGTCAAAATCGAGTTTTGAATCGATCAAATATTGACCGTAACTTTTTTTTCAATTATTTAGAATTTTAATTTAAATCAATGATAACCGATGTACATTTTTTTTATAGCCAAAACAGATGGTGAGATGTGTACAAGAAATAGGCATGCATGGCTATATGTACATGTGTTGGTTCGTATCCATCCAAAAGTATGTTATTACATTTACGGCACACACACACTCATGGGATGGGAAAGAAACTAAGGACCACCTACTAATTACTTTAAACTTATTTTCCCCCAAATTCAAAGGCTTTGTTGACAAAGACATGCACTCTTAAATCATGAGTTAGCTAGGTATGGATAAAAGCATATCTTATAGAGTGTATATAACAAACACATCACCAAAAATATTGAACACACGTTAACCGCTTTTAATCGATATATTCGATCGCGAAAGTAGTGACTCCCAAGGTCGATAAATATACAAATAATGGATGAATACGAGTTTTTACATGTATAACGATGTGCATATGCAATGGAAATTCAAGATGAAAATTGCATCTTAATATTAGGCCACTAAGAGTAACAACATTAATCTTGCTTATTTTATAGTTGGATGATTGAAACAAAAACTATTGCACCTACTTTTATGCCCACTATTATATCCATTAAAGTTGCACCTAAAGTTGGCCAATGGAATCCAAAATTAGGAATCAAAGTATAATTCCATGTTATCTTAGTGTCAAATATTGGGAACAAATTGAATATTGATCCAAAACTTGAGGGGCCAAAGTGAAATTAACGCAAAAAGAATATATTCTTTTCTAATAACCATAAAAATATAAATATGTAAAACTAAAATATAGTTTATCTTATGAAGAATTCAGACACAATCCGAGCGATAATTTCAAGGTTCACAAAGAACAAAAAAATGTGATTTTATCTATTATACATGATATATCGAGACAATATAACATGCTGCTATATGGAGTAATAAAACATGTATGTCCAAGCTGTCGAGCTTCAGAAAAGCCAATGCTTCTTCCTCTGTGTTCTTGCAGGAACCTCTGGAAAAATTATTGGGAAGATGTTAGTCATCAGATGGGAATTCATCTGTATCCAAAACGGAATAATGCATAGAAGAAAGAACGGAAAACAATTAAGAGGTAGTGGGACGAATTTTGTTACCTCCGGCTTGATACAAGGAGTTATAGTGAACTTCGCTCCAAAAGCTCAGCCACAACTCTTGGGGTGGGGAACAAGGAACGAAAAATAAAGTAATTCGTTAATAAATCAAAGGTAGGATAATATGAACTATACCGATTATGAAAAAAAGTCATACCTCTGGAAGGACTTGTGTGTTTCGGAAGGATTTCAATGAAGCATGTGTCCCGAAAGGAGGTGACCAAACATATTTTCGCTTCAAACTACAAAAAGTCCAATAAAGTAGTAATAAATTATAAATAGTATAACCGAGCAAAAAGAAATAAAAAAAAAGTTTTCAGACCAATGTTGATGACATGGTCAGCCTACAAATTTCAATAAGCTAATTTAATGTTTTATTTTCCTTTGAAAATAGCAAATTAAGACCATAAAAAAACAATTTACACGATCTGCAGCTGCTTGTAGAGTAATGTGATCTCCCCATTCTCCCAACCTATAGTTTGTGTAAAACTATGTTAATAGACGTCGTTATTATAAAAAATGGGAAAACTAATACCTAAAATATCAACAGTGACCTTTTCATCCTCCTCACGTAGTGTCTGTACTTCATGGGGACATAGCTTTCATATTGTTTTTTATTTCGTTTTAGCTGAAAATAAGGAGTTAGCATAAGAAAAATACATACTGTAATAGCTTTTGAAAATATGCATAGACTGTTTAATCGAGTGCATGCTTCAGGCCGAGCTATTGCTCGCGTTCGAATTAACAAGTCCTTACAATACGAATGTGGGTGATTAGTTAGTTGGGATACAACGTTACTTCATTGGTATAATAAGGTAACAAAAACAACGTAAAGATAGAAAGGCAAGTGCAGGTAATTAGCAACGTACCTGTTTCATGACCTCTTTTCTTATATATTTGTGGTGATCTTGATTCTGAAATAACTGGTCTGCTATGGCACGAAACTGTATAAATAGCAACTAATTACGGATAGCAGATCAAAATCAAATTATGACAATTTTGGTATATCAATTCGCCTACAGAAAAATATGTCAGTAAATATTAAGGAAATCGTAAAATGTAAGTGGTACTATTGTTGGTAAAAACATACACCGCACAATTCCCTTTTTCTTTTTCTTTTTTTTTTGTAAATAACGTGTTTATAAAACCAACCTGGCAATTTCCATCTCCCTCAATATGCATTTCAGCCAAGCCATACGTTGAGAACCTGTCGACAGATAATTTTACAAATAATCACTCATGTGCCTTAAGTTCAAATGCCCCGGTAGAGTGGCAAAACAAATCCTAGCTAGCACAGATGTCGAAGTATATACAATTTGTATTTAGCAGCACGCATACTACATAGTCTACATTTGGTGAAAATTTTTGAGTTGCAGAGAAATGAAACACATGAGCATCAAATTGTGGAGATACAAGAAATAATAAAATAAAAACCTTTGAGCTAGCCTCTCATGGTCTAAGGTCGCGTAATTTGCATCAGGTATTTCCGTGATAACCCGAGGCGTGTGCTGCCAATACAATCAACTTGTAAGATAATAATCGAAACAATCTCTGATACATAACATGTTATCATGACCTTAACAACTCGCAGAAAACCAATTAAAAAAGCACTACTTCAAATGTGCAGAGCAGAAGGATATGAAAAAAAAAAAAAAAAAAAACGTTAATCACACTTTTCCCACCAACACAAAAACTCCTTAATATGTCATTGGACCTACACAATTTGTTGCCATTACCCATGAACCAACAAAGAATTGACAACTGTATCGAATCGAATGTGTGAAACTCGCGATAGTTTGGCGAGCAAGAGTGTGATTTTTATCAAAAAACACGCATTAACCAAGTTAATATTCAACTTCTCATTTACAACAAGACACAGTAAAAAGAACAATACTCAATCAAAAGGATTGAACTCGTCAACTATAAATTTACCGGGATCGAGTCCAAATGAGAAAGCCTCTTTCCTAGATTGCCATCGTGCCTTAACTTTTCGTCCTCGGCTAAAATAGAAGCAATCGTGTGATCGTCTTCCGTATCGTGTGAACTGCTGTTCAAGCTCGAGCTAGAGCTCGTGCTTGCACTACCATTTCTGTATGCATAACTCATACTGTTCCAACTTCACCTACGCAACAAAATACTAAAAACCCATCAACATCCAGAAACCCAAATACCCGCATAATCAATTGCAGTCAACAAGACATAATAAGATTCGAAATTAACCACAAAACCACCGCATATCATCGTTCTTCATCGTCGCGTACTTAAAACAGAGCCCGGTTAAAAAGGGGAATTTTTTTTCCCGAAAAGAAAAAAACATATAAAATCTTGATGCAAACAAAATACTGAAATCGAAGAGCATTAAAAAATTCAAATACGAGATTTGAGACATACCCAGTAGAAACGGAAATCGAGCGAAGTTAATATTCGTTGAAAATCTAAGAGAAAGAAAATGTAGAAGAGGGGGGTAGAACAGAGTGGGTTTGACGTGAATAGAATCTCAACGCGTTTTTCGGATAAGTAACAACTTCCTTCGTCCGTAAAAGCGTGCTTTCTGGTTTAAGCGTCTTTTGACTTAGAATTATAATGGACTAAAATGTTATTACTCCATTCAAAATTAGACGCTTCCCAATTATAGATATAGATAAAAATGTACTCGTTTTTATTTTAAATTTAATTAACTTTTTAATTTTACTCACAATTTATTTTAAAATCAAAACTAACTTTTATGCAAACCCGATAAATATTGAACAAGACCAAAATATTGAACAAGACCAAAATTATTGGTTGAAAATATTGAACAAGACCAAAATTATTAATTGGTGTTTGCTTTTAAAATTAAAATTTGGTATTATAAGAGATTGAACAAATTATTGTCTCATAATAATAAATGAACTTTCTTCAAATTAACCATAATAAGTACATCCCAATAAATAAGTATATATCATTTGTCAACACCTTGAGTAAAAGTCAACAAATTCTCCATTGCTTTAGACCTCCCTTCACCTCCAAATAACTTATCATTCACCTTCTCAAGCCTTTCAACCATTCCCTCGTCCTCCACAACTTTCCTAATCCCCTTCTCGACTTCCTCGACTCCGAATCCTTCCATCTTCACTCCGATTCTCCAATCATCGACAACATACGCGCAGTTCACAAACTGATCTCCGGCGATCGGACAACACAACATCGGCTTCTTACATCTCACGGCCTCAATAGTCGAATTCCACCCGCAGTGCGTGAGGTAAAACCCCACAGCCACGTGTCTAAGCACCTCGATCTGCGGGGCCCACGAAACGATCCTCCCATGCACCACCCTCTCCACGTACCCCTCGGGAATCCCCCCTCGCCATGCGGGCCCCACCACCCACACGAACGGCATTCCCAACTCCTCGAGGGCCGACGCTAAACGACTGATCTCGAGATCGCCGATCGGGCTCACCCAACTCCCGAACGAGACGTACATAACCGAGCCCGGGGCCCGCTTGTCGAGCCAGGCCAAGCAAAGCGTGTCCTCTTCATACAAGCTACGTTTGTTGATTAATGTTGCGTCTAATTGCGTGATCAGAGGCCCGACTCCGATGACTCGAGGAGGCGTTTCGTCTTGTGCTTTGGGTTCGACTTCGTCGGGGAAGGTGTTGACGAGGAGGAATCGGAGGGTTTTGGATCGTGCTAGGGTTCGAGTCCAGAACTTGAATCGTGCGATCCTAGCCGTTGAAGATCCAATGAGCCATGGGAAGTGGTTTGCAACCAAGGTAGGGCCATTGGGAGATAAGCATATAGTAGCATTTGGATCATTTGGACATCCTATATATCAACAATCATACCAAACATGGAATAATAATTTAAAATTGAATAACTATGTATTTTTAAAATAATTATATAATAAAAAGGTGAATTCATTTGCTAATATAATAAAAGTCATGTTTTATTTTCTTACTAATTAATAATTTATACTCTCTCTATTTCAGTAAAATTGAAAGTTATAAAATTGTAATTTAAAGTGGAAAAGTTAAAATATGTATTTTGTTTTAGAATTTGTCTTTTGAGATGAGTACTAGAAAGAAGTTTCACTGTATATAGTCAATGCTCATATAGTCATATACGTTAATACAAAAATCAATATTTTCATTTAAATAAGTGTTTTGTCAATTTTGTTGTATTGTATAAAACCAATAAAATTTAAAATGTAAAGTTGAAAAGATACAAAAATTAAGGGCTTTTGACAATAAATAAAATAAAAAGTTAAAAATTAAAATAATCAGTACCGTCGCCGGAGATGATCCTGTTTTCGATGAGCTCCGGAATAGCATCAATAACCCGATAAGTGGCGTACATGGCCGGCCAAAATCCGGCCACCGACACCCCGCACCGCCGGCCGACGTCGAAGGCCCACGACGCCAGCAAGTCGGCCACCAGGCAAACAACATCCTCGTCATCATCAGCGATCATCTTCCGAACAAGTTCCTCGAGAAAATTCGGCATGTTTTCCTCCATAGCCCTCTCGATGGAGAAGAAGTCCGGCGGTGTGCCGCCGTCCAATCCGTCGGGAATGGAAAGGCAGAGAGGATCGTCTCCGAGATTGTTGATGCGGCGGTGGATGAATTCCGGCGTGATGAGCACCGGCCGGAAACCGAGGTTGGAGAGGAGGGAAGATAGGTTGAGCATGGGAGTGATGTGGCCTTGTGCTGGGTATGGGATTAAGAGGATTGTCTTCTTCTTCTTCGCCATTCTCTGTTTTTTTTGGTTAATTAATAAGTTCATTTTTTTTTTTTCATCTTTTTGTTGTTATTATAACTCAAAAAAGAAGAATTTTGTTGAAGTGAGTGCGTTTTTTGGTGGGAAACTTTTTTACTTTCTCTATAGACAAGATGTGTTTTGATATGGAAATTAAAAAAACAATAATACTCATATTTCTCGCATTCCAAAGTCTATTTGTAAATTACGTACTTTTGAAATCAACAAAAGTATTATTACATGTTATTTTCATAATAATAGAACCACTTTCATTAAATTGATATTTTAAAATAATAAAATTTAATAAGTATTTTTATTTTGTATTTCAAAATACAAATTTATCGTTACTTTATCTATTATTTTTTTTAATTTTACTCTCAATTAATTTACTTCTTAACTTAAAAATACATTTATATACTTTATCTATTATTTTTTTAATTTTACTCTCAATTAATTTACTTCTTAACTTAAAAATACATTTATATTATTCATGTTTTGGTCAAAATTTCCAATATTTATTATCGTGAGATATCTTAATAAAAAAGCGAGTCCACTATTATGAACTGACGATGAAGCACTTGTTTTATTAAATTTTAGTTTCCAAAAAATTAAAGATATAAATATATTTTAAAATTAATAAAATAAATAATTATATAAGTAAAATTAAAAAACAATTGAAAAGTTTAAAATAAAATAGAGTAATAAAGAAAAATAGGTACAGTGAGTCCACGAATATTATATTGTATTTTGTAGTAATATAAAGAAATGTACAACATCAAATAGAACTTCTCGAAATAGAATACGTATCACTACTATCATTATCACGTATATTTTGGATGAAAAGAGAGTAATATTTGTGTTAAGATCAATGTTCTAAAAGACGCTAGGCGCTAGCAGGTCGGTGACCTGGGGCCTAGCGCCTAGACGGCTAGGCGGGGCCTAGACGGGGCCTAGACGAATCTAGGCGGATTTGATTTTTTATATATAAATAAATTAATATTACTAAATATATTACATAAAAAATCTAATTTTGTTAAGATGACTTAAATAATAAATCTAAAAAAAATATAGCACTAACTTTAAATCAATAAATCACCTTAAATCAAATATGTCTTATATAAAATAAATCAATAAATTACCTTATAAATGTCATTTATTTATAAATATATATACACATATGCTGTAAAGAGGAAATAAAAAAGGAAAAAAATCTATATATAATTATATATTCTCTTACGCCCAAAACAAAGAAGAAAAAAGGAAGAAAAAATTGAAGAGACTTAGAAGCGAAACAGAAGGAAGAAAAATAACTTACGGGGAGATGAAAATGGTAGTCCGGGTATCACGGTAGGAAAGATTTTAAGGATTTTTTTTTTCATTTTTTTTTTTAGTTTTTAAAGTCAAGTGAGATTTATTTTTTAGAACGTTCTAAACCGCCTAAACCGTCTATACGGCCGCCTAAACCAATTTCCGCCCAGAAAGCCCGCACAAGAGAAAAACTACAGCTGCCTAAACCAATTTCCGCCCAGAAAGCCCGTACAGAAGAAAACTAAGCGGAGGGCCGCGGCCTAGCGTCTAGGCGCCGCCTAGGCGGCCGCCTAGACCGTCTTTTAGAACACTGGTTAAGATAGAGATGTGTTTTGAACACGCGTGCAATTCACGTATGTGTAGTTGCGTGTTATATATTCCAAGTCACTTGACAGGCGTCATTATTCGGATTACTTTTATTAAAATACTAATAAATACGAGTAATGAGGTTTGAACATGTGAACTAATCTCAATAAATTCGTGTCGTGCGTCACTTTTCTGACACGTCAATAACTTAGATTATCCATTTTTGTTTTTGTTTTCGAATCAAACTAATTATTAAATTAAATTAAATTAAATTAGATTAAACTAAAAATAGCAAAATGAAGATAATATTAAAACCTTAATTCGCACCTAACGAACCTAATCCTTTAAGAACTCAACTACCGCATCAATGTAAGAGTAAGATAAAATTTGAATAATAGAGAAAAATGGTCAAACAAGTTGGATTTAGGGGGCGTCCAGTGCAAAAATGCACCGGACAATAAGCAGTGTACTTTTTCATCGTTAGATTGTATATAAAAATATCTAACGGTGGAAGATATATATTGAGTTCTGCCCGCACTGTCCATATTTTTAATCTATATATTTTTATTAACATTTTTATTAATTATACAAATTATTTTTTATTGCAATCATTATTATTAATAAAAATAATTTAATTTACACATTTTTTATTCTTTTTTACGCAATCATTTTTATTAATAAAAAACTAAGTTAATTTACACGTTGCAATCATTTTTATTAATAAAAAAATAAATTAATTTACACATTTTTAATATCTAAGTAATTTTATTTCTCTTGTAAAATTATTGTTTTATATTTATTTATATTTTATATAAAAACATTCAATAATATTTTTTTCAAAATATATTTTATATAAGAAAAATCACACCAATTTAATATTTTTCAACATATTATTTGATATATTTATTTATAATTAAAACTTTTAAAACATGATTAATTCAATAATTATAAATTATATACTTAAATGATAAAAATATCATATTTAAAAATATAATAAAAATACATATAATTTTAAAATATTATACAACTACTAAATAATTTAAAAAGTTTTATATTACTAATATATATATATATATATATATATATATATATATATATATATATATATATATATATATATATATATATATATATATATATATATGTGTGTGTGTGTGTATGTAAAATATTCATTCAACTAAAAAATGAAAAATATTATCATTCAAATAAAAAATAAAAAATATTATCATTCAAATAAAAAATAAAAAAATAATGTAATATCATTCAAATATTATTCTTAATAAAAATAATTGCGTTAAAAATAAATTGTATAAAATAAATTAATTTGTACAATTAATAAAAATGTTTAAATTAAATTATTTTTTTATTAATAAAAATGATTGTGTAAAAATAAATTGTATAATTAATGAAAATGTGTAGATTAAAAATAAAAAATTTGTAAATTAAATTATTTTTTTATTAATAAACATGATTGCGTAAAAATAAATTTTAAAATTAATAAAAATTTGTAGATTAAAAATAAAAAAATGTGTAAATTAACTTATTTTTTTATTAATAAAAATGATTGCGTAAAAAAATTGTAAAATTAATAAAAATTTGTAGATTAAAAATATAGGCAAGGGGCATAAATCATTATATATCTTTCACCGTTAGATATTTTTATACATAATCTAACGGTGAGAAAGTGCACTGCTTATTGTCCGGTGCATTTTTGCACTGGACGCCCCCTCAATCCAAACAAGTTGGTCTAAGAACTTGGATTCCATTCCATCTTTAATTTTCTTATAGTTGAACAATTCGATTCATACTGAATTAGATTGAAACGCATGGTTAATTCAAATCACAAATTTCGAACTAAACTGCTCGATAATTCAGTCCATTAATCAAACCACAAAATTCGGATCAACATATACAGTATGAACTACTACTAATTAAGATTGGGGATAGATGGTAAAGACCGCCACCAAATCCACGCGTAAAGAATCTGATTCTAAAATTAAATTAAAATTAATAATACTATATATACAATATATGTCGTATTCATAGACTATATTATTATACACACAAACATAATAGTAATGTAATACCTCCGCCTTTTTCACGCGGTGTCGCCTCTCTCCCCGCCACCGGGTACCTTCCTAAACCACTCCACCGATTCAATTCCTATCTCTCTCTATATATAGTTACATCACAAATACATCGTCACAATATTTGTATTCCTTCATCAGCTAATCATATTATTATTTTCTTCTATCAATTAATTCAGACAAATATATATCATCATGAGTAACTATAACCAAAGTCAAGGTATGTGTTTTGCTCTTTGCTCCCTTTAGGTGTTGGAATCTGCATCTTTGTGATTTTTATATTTCTTGTATATCGTTTTCTGCTCCCTTGAGATTTTTCCTAAACTTTTATGCAAATTTACAAGGGTGTTTTCTCGTAAGTTTCAAAAGTATTTGGGATTTTTCGTAATTATGAGAAACTTGTGGGTACTTGTTGTAATTGCGCATATTCTTGGTGGTTGAATTGTTTGTTATTCAGCATATCCGGCACCGGCTGAGGCACACATGGCTCCACCACCACCTGCCGGTTACCCGACGAAAGATGGGCAAGGGGAATATCAGGGCCAGGCTCCGGCGGCCGCCACCACTCAGTCGAGAGGCGATGGCTTCTGGAAAGGATGGTAATAATATATAATTACTTTTGTTTCTCACCTGATTAGTTAATAGTAATAATATGTTCTTGAGTTAATTACAATTCATATTTGGTCTAATTACTTCTTTTTTTTTGTTGTGGTGTTGCTTGCAGTTGTGCTGCGATTTGCTGCTGCTGTGTATTGGACGCTTGTTTCTAATAAGTGACTCTCAAAGTATAAAAATAATATAATATGTTTGTGGTAGTTTTTGCAAATTCATTGGACTTTTGGGGTTTTATCGTAATTTTTTATTTTCGTGGTGTGTGTTTGTGGTATTAGTTTGATACTTATTTCTCGTTGATTGTTAGTGAATTTGATATTATTATAAACTTCTCTACTTCGAATTTATGTCAAACAGACAGTGCCTCTTATTTATTCATTCAACCAATTCCACACTCATTTCACAAATTCACACAAAAGTCAAATGTACTCAATCAATGATCAATTTTGATTTTATACTTTTATTTTTCATATTTGTTATCTGTATGTGTTTTGTATATACATTAATTAATTATCTTGTGTATATATCACACTATGAATCAAATATAGTTAAATACAAATTTGAACACACCGTTTTTCTTTCATCAAGCTTAAACAAATTTGAACAAACCATTTTTCTTTCATCAAGCTTAAATTACAGAAGGCCAGGATTCAAATGAAAAACCAATTTCCTGACTATAGATCAAAATATTCAAAAGTTCCCAAACCGGAATGCAATACCAACAATAAAGCTTCTTGTGTGCTTTCTATATAAGAAACAAAAACAAAAACCCCAAGAAATAAAGGATGAAACCACAATATAAATCCAAATCCAAATCCAAACCCGAACATTCACACATCATCGCACCCTAGTACTTTTTCCCGAGAATCACACCGACCACAATCGAAACAAGTGCCACGCCTAAAATGAACTTCAGGTTAATGGCTGAAGATGACTCTGCAGCAGTATGAACCTGGGCACCTGAGGACACTGCTTGAGGCGAGGTTGCCTCCGACTTTTTCTTGCTCTTTCTTTTTGAAGGAGTTGAAGTGAATTCGATGTCACGAGATTTAATTTCGTCCTTGTGTTCAGAGGTAGCGCCTCCAACATCCTGCGTGATAATCTAGACACATGAGATGTAAAGTTGGCAGTATTTGCAAAATAGAAGCTGGAAATCGAATAAAGTTAGAACAAATGGTGATTAATCATGTTGAAAAATTGTTTTGTCAGTGTGTAAAGCCAATCAAAAGTTGACAATTAAGAATACTAAAAAGAACTGTCATCTTTGGAAGAGCTCTAATTACCGAACAATTATACTATTAATAACAATGATTTTTGATTTATTATATTGATGAACTTTGATAAGCAAAGGATTTTTGGATTCATAAAATCTGCAAGTATAAATGTCGTAGAGGCAAACCTTTTCTTTCAATTTAGCATCCGCCAGCTCCAACTTCTGTTCGAGATCTTTCACTTGACTTACTAAACGAAGGACTTCACTTTTCTTATTCTCAAGCTCTTCACACGAGTTCTTCAGAGCAGCTTCCCTTTCCATGTCCTGTTGGGAGCTCAATTCCTTCTGTTCTCAAACAATGAAAGATACAATGTCAATGCTTCAGTACTAACCTTCAAAATCTTTGGATTAACTGTGTATGATTATTTAATTAACTTTATTAAATATGACGCATTACATTACCTCTCCTTTCAATTGAGCTTCTGCATTTCCCAACTGTTCTTTGGTCTCCTTCAGTTGATTTTCCAGATCGGCTTTGTGGCCAATGTCAGCAGTGAGGATCTCCAACTTAGATTTCAAGGCATCTTCATTCGACTTTTGTTCTTTTAGTTTCTCTTCAAGATTTACTATAATTGTCTGAAGATCCTTCTTGGAACTTTGGAAGGTCTCGTTCAGCAAATTGTTCTCATCCATTACAGAAGATATCTGAAAACATGAAGATGATCAAATCAATTCCGAGTCATAAAACCAATCAAAGCTCGTGATAAATAAACCATTATAGTTCGTGAAAGGGATAAAATAATAAAAAGAATACCTGAGACTGTAGCTTTTCACCTTCAGAAGTTAGGTTCTGAGTGAGCTCTTCTATGTCTTTCTTCGCGGCATTGAGTTCTTCAACCGTATGATCTTTTTCAGACAAAACTACCGAAAATTTCGTTTGTAAATCACTAAGCTCAGATTTCAAAGAACCCAATTCCTCAATGAGTTTCAAGTTTTTCTCGACTAGCTCTTCAGTCTCCTTCTTATACTGAATAGACTTGTTCTCCAATTCACTCTCCAGATCCTTAGATTTTACCGAGAAATTTTCCACTTCTAACTCACGGCTTTTTACGAGATCTGATGTTTCTCGAGCCTGCTCTTCATAAATGCCCACTTGTGCTTCGAAAGCCTTTATCTTTTCGTACAAGTCCTTAGCTTCTGAATCTTTCAGACTAAATTTCTGAATAGCTTCTTCTAACTGAGCTTCCGCTTCCGAAATCTGAGTTTTTGCTGACAAATGAAGTCCGGAGACTTCAGAGTGCTTCTCCGTTAGTTCGGTAATCTCAAAAGCTGTAGCTTTTAGCTTCTCTTCAAGATCCTTAACTTTTTCACTAAGCCCTGCATTATTCTCTGATAAAATTGCGTTTTCTGAGAAAAATGTGTCGGCTTTACCTTCCACTTCAGATATTTTTCTTTGTAACTCTTCGTTAATGCCCTCGGACGT
The DNA here is from genome assembly GCA_954870475.1 of Euphrasia confusa. Classification (NCBI taxonomy): domain Eukaryota; kingdom Viridiplantae; phylum Streptophyta; class Magnoliopsida; order Lamiales; family Orobanchaceae; genus Euphrasia; species Euphrasia confusa. The sequence goes on along the minus strand of OX940956.1, from coordinate 3,895,467 downwards.
AACCAGCCTCTCTAAAATTTGATTAAGCTCATTAACTGCATTTTCATATCTTTCATTCGCCTCCGCAAGCTGAGCTACATAACTTGATATTTGATTCTCAAGAGACTGCACTTTCTCGTGCATGACGTTCACCTCGGAGTCCCTGCTGGCGAAATTCCCGATCGCCTCTTGTAGTTTCACATCTGCATCCCTTGTTAATATCTCGTGCGATGATTCGAGTTCAGCATTTTTCGCAATTGCTTCTTCCAAGACTTCCTTCTGTAGCTCTAATTGTTCCTCGGCTAACTTAAGCTTATCCATAACTTCACTCTCCCTGACCCCACCAGCCTTCAAGTCCTTTTCTATGCTTTCCAACCTCTCTTGTGTAATATTCAGTTCATTTCGCGTGATGCTGAGTAGATTCTCCGTTTCAGACAGCTTCTCATTCGAGGTTTTCGAAAGTTCCTTCAGGTTTTCATTCTCTTCATTAGCTAAAGCCAATTGCGAGTTTATCTCTGTTAACTTTTCAGTGGACGTTTCCAATGCAGCTTCTAGGCTGGATGCCTTCAATCGGGCCTCCTCAAGTTCCGTCTCGAGTTCAGAAGCCTTCTGACTAGTTTCTGAAGATTCCACTTGCGCCTTCTCGTGTGTCTTTTCCAATGAGCTTATTTGCTCCTCGAGCTCCTTAACCCTATTTGTTTCAGTTTCCAGAAGTGTTTCTAGTTCGTGCACCTTTTCCCCGGCATCAACGGCTTTGGAATCTGATGTCTGTATTAAACTCTCGAGCTCAAGGCTGCGCTGATGAATCGTATCGGCTCGTCCCTCATGCTCGGAACACTTATCTGTCACATTCTTTACTTCAACCTCAAGTTCTGAATTACGGGCCGTTGATTTTTCCAGCTCAGCCTCTATTTCAGCTACTTTGGCCTGAAATTCTTCCAACTTGGTTTCTAAGTTCTGCTTTTCTTCAGCCTCCTTCTTGAGTTCGTCATTCAGTTCAGATATCTTTCCAGACAATTCTTCTGACTTTTGCAACTTATCCTCGAGCTCATTGCATGAATCCTTCATCTCGATGGTTTTATTCGTCAAATCGGACACAGCACCTTCCAGCTCTTGTTTTTCTTTAGTTGCCTTTTCTAAATCTTCAAGGGCGATTTTAATCTTACTTTCCTCGGCTTTCAACAATTCCTCGACACTTTCTTTCGCTTCCACCTCCTCCTTCAGCTTGGTCTTAACATCTACCAGCATATTCTCGAGTGAAACAAAATCGTCTTTAGATTTTGTTTCGGAAGCTTTAGCAACTTCCAATTCTTGAGTTAACTCGCTTACAAGAGCTTCTTTCGAAGCTAGCCTCTGTTCGACTTCTTTCAACTCCGATTTGGAAATCTCCAATTCACCATGAACATTATCGAGCTCGGCGGTGGTACTTTTAAGGGTTTCCTCAACTTTCTGAATCTCGCTGACTTTATCGGATAAGCTTTTAACCTCGTCCTGTAGAGATGCTATCTTTTCCTCTGTCTCTTTGGCACTTAATTTTTCCGCCTCAAGCAGTGTCTCAAATTCCAAAGCCTTCGACTTCTCGGCCTCGGCATGCAGACTGCTTTGCTTGTGCAGCTCCTCGTATTTCCGGGCTTCTTCACCTGAATTCTTCAACTCTATCTCGAGCTCTTCTGTTTTCTTGCTCGAAGTCTCGAGCTCAAGGCTTAAGCGGTCAAATGCTTCTTTCACATCGGCCAACTCCTTGTCCTTTTCTTCCTGAGCCTGCAGTGCCTCTTGCAGGCTTTTGAGCTGCACTTCGACTTCTGAGAACTTCTCGAGCAGATTCTTGTTGCTGAGCTCGAGGGCCTCGTGTTTCTCAGTGACTTCCTGAAGCTTCTCCTTTGTCTGCAGGAGTTGTTCCTTGAGATGGGCATTTTCGGATTCGGCTTCCTTTGCTGCGCCGGAGATCCTGTGGAGTTCGCTTTCGAGGTCTTTCACTTTCTCTTGTGATTCTAGAAGCTCCCTAGCCGCCTCTGCATTCGGTGCAGTGTTTTCCCCAACTGCAGAACGATCCTTCACTTCGAGGGACTCTTTGTCCACCTTGATGAATTCACCGTCGAGGGTTGTTTCGTCTTCTTTGGTTGTTTCCTCCGTTTTCTTAACAGTGTCTTCTTCTATTATCTGGATGGAAATTAAGGTATGAAAACATAGTTAGTTTAGAGTTGATAGTCTTTAGTTCGGGCCTCGGCATTAGCAGCAACCACTATCATTTCAATAAGGTACCTTAACGGGAACCCCATTGCACTCGACTTCCTCGGTCACTGCTATCTCCGGGCTCCTAATTGTCTCTTCTGCCATGGCTGAAGTTCAATGCACCTTCCTCTTATGTCTGAATAATAATAATAATATGTGAGAAAAAGAAAGATAAATAGCAAATGATAAGATGAATGAAATATTTAGGCACAGTTTCCCAACAAATAAACAGTTCAATAATATGCAATTTTGAAAAAAAAAATCTATTCGAAGTTGTATGACTTGTGTGTTAGGATAGTCATCTAAGAAATAACTGAATGAAGTACTCAATTATTTGAGGACCTTACTCTATACGAGTATTGTATTTGAAGAAAAAAAAATTACAGTAAAAATAATTGGGCATGTCCCAAGGAAATGGACATTTTGTAATCAGCAAATCGTGAAAGACAGTGCACACCTATGCACCAACTTTATAGAAAAGATTCTTCTGATTGAATTTTGATAATTATTTATTTTAGAAGCAAAACTAATAATAGATTATCTTATCACTTTCCCAAAAGTAAATTTATACTATAGGAGATCAATTTTCTTTACAGCAGACAAATATTCAAATAGAAAGACGATAAAATTTGACTTGGAAAATCGCAAATCAATGTGCGCTGATCTCGCCTCGTAAAAATGGTAAAAAAGGTAAATTAAATTTTGAGAAAAAAATGGCGTTGATCTCGTACAGTAAAAATAATAGAATTATCGGATCAAATAAAATGGTCATAAATCATAATTACTAGGTGATCAAAAATCCAAAAGGAAAATAAAAATAAAAATTACTCGGCATTATTTTGAAGGTGGTGTTACTGTTACTGTCATTGACCACAGTAAAAAAAAAAGTAACCGACACAAAACCAGCTACAGCTGTAGCCAGCCACCAGTACCGTTTCTGCAAAACGTTAAACCTCTCCGGCAATACCAGCACATTGTTTATACACTTTTATCATCAAAAAATTCAGGAAAAAATATAATAAATAAATCCGAATCTGAATCGCGACACGAGCAAAAGCTGATCGATGAACTAATTAACACAAAATATTAAATAAATAAAAAATCAGAAAATCGGAACGAAGCAATCAGAAACTCGATTGAAATATAGAGATCGATCGGGTGAATCGAGATGAACGTAAATACCTGGTGAAGTTGATGAGGTAATAATCCTCGATCGCGCTGTGTATATTTACTAGAGAGAGAGAAAGAGAGAGATTATTGGTGGAGTGGAGAGATGGTGTGATTGAAAATTTGGAATTAATAGTGCGAAAATAGAGTTATGGCCTGCTCGGGGGTGGGGGTGGGGGTGGGGGGTGAGAAAGAAGAAAGAGATGCGAAAGAAAAAGTGGGGGCAGGGCCCTTTGCAAAATTTGTATACATATTTGATATTTTGACGTATTTTTCTATTATTCTTCTTCTAAATTTGCAATTTACATTAATTAATTATAATATTTTTCCTATTATTCTTCTTCTAATTTTGAAAATTAATTAATGAAACGCGCTTTTGCAAGTAATCTAAAATGATGTTTGATTTCAAAAACAAAAGGCAATTGATTTACTATCATTTGAATTAGAATAATATAATATGATTTCGTAACAGAATATGCAATTGAATATAAAACTTTTGTAATCTAAGGTGGTGAATAATACTTTTCCAGAGTAATTTCACTTTATCATTGTAATTTATATTTAACAATATAATTTTTTTTAAAGTGTAGATTTTTAAAATATTTTCAGATTAATTTCAATTTATCATTGTAATTTATATTTAACAATAGAATAATTTTAAAAGTGTATGATTTTTAAAATATTTTCTTTAAAAAATATAAAGAAATTTAACTTTTCAAAATCTTTATAATTATAATTGATTTCTACAAATTTATTTTTAAATAAATTAAATTATTATTAAAAAATAATAAAATTTAAAAGATTATATAAAAAATATAATAAAAACAAAAAAATATTAACATGATTAAAAATATATATATGATTTTGGAGAATTTTTTTTAGATATTTTAGATAACAATCAACTTCTGTCATCAATGTATTTAAAAAAAAAAGATAATATATTTTTATGAAAATAGAGCTATTTTTTAAACTTTATTTTGATCACATGTTTTAAAATATAATTTCGTATTTTTAAGTATAACAGTGATGTAAATGAAAAATTAAAATAATAATAGATTTTTACTAAATACTTTTTTTGTATTTTTTAAAAATAATTTGAATAATTTTTTATATGCAATTATGTTTCATATACAATTGTATCAACACTTTATTGAAAATGTGTATTGTGTATTTCATAATCAATTTATATTAATATATATATATATAGGAAAATATTACAATACATTTATTAAATTTAAATGTACTATTTCATAATCAATTTATATTAATATATATATATAGGAAAATACTACAATACATTTATTAAATTTAAATGTACCGTACATTTATAACATAACTAATAAACTAATGATACTTCATTTTTTTATTATATACTCTACCACGTATGATTACAAACTTAAATTAATTTTCTACTGATACATATAGGGTAACATGCTATAGCAGATTTTATTAATAAAATATAAAATATTTTAATAAAGCTATTTAAAACAAAAAAAAGTTTATATACTTAATTAATTTAATTAAATAGTACAAATAATTTAATTATTCGCAATAATTTTTTTTTTTTTTCTCAAACATAGCTGATACATATAGGGTAACATGCTATATCAGATTTTATTAATAAAATATAAAATATTTTAATAAAGCTATTTAAAACAAAAAAAAGTTTATATACTTAATTAATTTAATTAAATAGTACAAATAATTTAATTATTTGCAATGATTTTTCTTCTTTTTCTCAAACATAGTGCAAAAAATTTCTTATTATTGAATTTATTTCCAAAATGTATAAAAAAAACACTAAAAAAACAAAAAAGAAATGCGTGCAAATTTTTTTTCTTTTTATTCTTATTAAATTAATCCGTAATATTTTTTTTCTTATTTTTGTAAAACTAATTTACAAATTTGTAAAATAAAAAAATACTAACAGAAAGATTTGTATTCTTATTTTTATAAAAATAATAGGCAAATCTAAAAAAGAAAAATATAGTAAAATTTTTTATTCATATTTCTTTAAAAATAATTTATAAATTTATAAAATGAAAAAATATACAATATGTCAATATCTATCCAAAAAAATACATATAAGCGCAAAAATTTTTATTTTTATTTTGTAAAAATAATTCATAAATTTATAAAAAAAGAAAAAAACATTCAATATCTACCGGATTGTTAAGTTAAAGACTTATAAGACAATAATCGGGTGTTTCAACGTCCACGTTAATATAAGGTTTTTTAATAAATCTAATTGATATTAAATAATTAAATCTAAAGGCTGAAATTGAATGAAATGTACCATACAGGGAATGTACTGTAGAAGCATATATATATATATATATATATATATATCAATTAAAAAAATCATTAAAAAAATCAGTTAAACTCTAAACAACAATTTAAAATACACCCTTAATTTCCTAAATTTAAGAAAATTACAAAATCAATGAAAAAAAATCGAATAGAACTCACCCCCGGATTAAGTTGGGTGAAAAATAAAAATAAAATAAAAATTGATTGAAAAAATATACTTACTTAAAAGATAAATTATGTATCCACCAAATTAATAACGGAAAAAAAAATGAGAAAAGGCAATGAGCTTAAAAAGTATGATGGTGGCGGCCACGGGCGACCGTCCAAACCGGCCAGGCAAGGCTTGCCAGGCTGTATTGTCGTCGTCTGACAAAGACACCAAATTCTTTCCCTTTCTTTCTCGCCTCTTTATTAGTAGTAATTTATTTTTTTTAATTGTTTTATACCTATAAGTTAATGACGGGCAATTAATTTATTATTAATGGTGGATTAAGTATTTAAGTGTAATATTGAATGACCGTTAATTAATAGAGAGGGTGATGATTTGATCAGAAAAACATGTTTTATACGTGCGTGGACTCGGCGAGGTTCACCGAAAGTATGCGATCGTATGAGTATGACCAGTCGTGATTTGCGTAATCTAGTTAACATTGATTAAATCAACTGATTATTGATATTGAACGATTATGTGAATATTCGATACTATAAAACACGCACCGAGAAAGAATTAGCTAGGCTTGTGGTTTTGTTGAATTGAATTATCGTAAATCATAGACGGTCAATCAAAGTTGCTAGTCTTAAAGGTTGACTTCGAATAGGTAGATTAGACGTTCTTAATTAATTTCTATCAAGAATATTCACCAAGAAAAACGGCCAACTTTCCAATAATTTAAGTCTTGTTCAATCAGATTTTACTTTCTTAGTGGTTGATTAAACACATGTAGGACGGTTTTTCTTTATCGTAGTATAATGAACATATTTTTTTGTAAATTAGAAATAAATAATTTTTGTTTTTGTGATTTAATTGGTTTAGCATCTCAATAAAGAGTCAACTACCAATTTTATGTTTAAAAAAATCTCAATTCTTCAATGATATGCTATCAATTTTTATCAAATTTAAAAGAAGAAGAAAAAACATTTCAATCCCAATGATATCAATTGCTCTGTAAGAGACTTACTGCTACGTATCTACTAAAACTCGTAGTTGAAAAGACATTTCAATCCGAATGATATACGCAGTATTATTACTACGTATCTACTAGTAATAATTAAAGAGATGGGGGAATATTTTTGTTTATAATTTCAAAATTTCAATTTGTTTATATTATCTCTTTCACCATTTGCCATTTGTCATTTGCCATTTGCCATTTGCCAATTGTCAGTCTCTGCCTCCAATTACTTTCCTTATCTAAATAATAATAATAATAATAATAATAAATAAATAAATAAAATCCAGAGCTCCATGGATGGACTTCAACAAGTAGGTGTTCCATTGGTTGGAATTGTTGCTGTTGCTGCTCTCACTTTCTATGCTGTTAGTTTTGCTGAGCTCAGAGATGTAAGTACTACCCTTTCATTAATTTTCTTGTTAATTCTGTTTTTCTGGACGGAAGGAACGGTTATACTATGTTTTACTACCTGCAGAAATCATTCAGAGATTTAGAAGAGAGAGAGGACTCTGAAGGGAATGGATTCAAGTCATCTTTGAGCTCTAGAGACAGAAGGGCCAAAAGGAAGGCTCAAAAGGACTCTAAATTTTGACACCCCTTATTCGTTCGAGCGCATCAAACATTGTGTTTTCTTCTCATTCCAAACATCATAGGTAATAATGTATTTCAATTCGGTTCTTAAATTTATTTCATATTCCACTAAATTTTAATATTGCATACACAACCGATCGAACAATTAGGCCAAGTCCGACATTAATTAACTGTGTCTTGCTTCGACCGTGTTTTTACTTGTTCGGGTACTTGAGCTTTCCCATAGATTTCTATAAGCTGCAGATCAAACAAGAATTAATTACTATCAATACGATAGTAAGTTTTCAAATAATACTGACTACCTCGTCGATCTCTCCTGGAGTCATTACAAACGGAGGAGACATCATTACGTTGTCACCGTTAGCACTCACTAACATTCCGTGTTTCTCACATTCTGCTCTCTAAAATAACTTCCCACTCCTGATTATTAACATTCTTCTTAGTACTTCAAAAGAAAGAAGAACAATACTTGACCGGAAATCAAATGCATACGACATACCCCATTCGAAAGGAAATGGATCGCTCGGTGACTTTTTATCGGTTAATTCTGTCCCGAGAATCAAACCTGTCCCCCGGATCTTCAGGACACGAAAGCGTGAGTAAAATGAACGATCAAACAAAACATATATAAACGAACTTTATTATTTAGTCACACCTCTCCAATGATGGGACTGCTGGAAAATGCTCTCACACCTTCTTCATACTTTGGTGATATACTCCATCATTTACTTGTTCGAGAATATTTCTCTCCCTGCACGAAAAAAAAACAAACAAACAAAAAAACCAAGCAGTTCTTGAAAATTACAAAGAACCTTGAAGTTACACCCTTATTACATTTGCACCCCCAACAATTTTAAATATTAAATCAACCCAAATTTAGTGTTACAGTTTGAAAGGTTATAGGTGAATTTTTTGTAATTATACAAAAACATATCCAATTTTTTCAGAACATACTTGTGACAGATATAAATTCTTAGTGTACTTCACCAATATATAGCTATATATAAGCATACATACGTATGAAAAAATCGAGCCGTAAATTAAATGTTTTGTCCATCCCTAGTCCTCCCTACCTAGCTGATTGCTTTGAGAATGTATGACATTGTAGACTTCGGGGCTGACAAGGACAGCTCCGATAGGCATATATATGCCGAAGACAGAGCCTGTGAATTCATATACAAAGCAAATATATATATCGAACTAGATCGCGAAAATGCCTTTATACGTGCACATGTATACTTGCGTACGTACCTTGGCTAATGTTACGAGGTCCGGTTTGATGCCGTACGTACTTGTCACAGCCAAACATTGTCCCGACTCTTCCAAACGTTATCAACAATATCGCTAAGATACAAACGGGCCGAGAGGTCGAACTTCTGGTGCCTATGATTTTCTTGGCTTTCCCTTCTCAAGAATGTAAATATAAATCTCACAATACCGAAAAACAATTTATCTGAATATAATCGAAGCATGAGTTTGCTTCAGTATGTGAAGGCTTTCACAGTAAGAAATTAGTGCGCGGATTGTGTTTAATTTACTGGTATTTTACGCCCAACAATTTTATCCCACATCGGATGCTTGCAAGAAAAGTACGGATTGTGTTCTAATGGTATTCTACGCCTAACATTTTTATCCCGCATCGGATGCTTGAAAGAAAAATAGGGAAATACCGGACTGTGTTTTAAATGGTATTCTACGCCCAATATTTTCAGCCCACATCGAATGTTTGCAAGAAGAATAGGTAGAATATAAGTTATAGAAATACATTTATGGTCACGACCTTACTTGAACAGGATCTGTTCTATAGGTTGTACCTCTGTATCTTTGATTTCTAAAGAGGCAGAAAACCCACTCTGGTTGATGAGATGTTGCCACGTGTCCAGAGCGTGATTAACGGTGCGGCAGCTAGGTTTCCTAGCCGTCCGATCTGTAGATGATCGTTCCCAGCTGGGCTTGCCCTTCCTGGGATGGCCACGTGGTTGTCTGACAGATGGCAATTCTTTTTTTTTTAATTTTCAACAAAATCGATCTTTAAAATGTTGAACTGATAGAATCAGAATTAATTTAATGGTATAGCAATCAGCAACATAAAACATTAGCAGAACTGCAGAAGTCACCAGCTTGATTTCAAACTAGGTCACAAAGAGAAAATAAGTACAGAAAATAATAGCTGGAGTTGAGTATCCATCTTTGTCGCCATTATAACCACCTGCAGCAAGCATATAACTTTCAGAAAACAAGATACTAATGATCATTAAACAAGTATTTTCACCAACATTCATAAAATAAAATCAGAACGTTTAATTTATCTTTAATAACTCCATCATCGAGAAACTGTACCTGGTAATCTATCTGGTTTGAGAGACCGTCTAATAAGCAATGTAGGATGTGGGTATAAGCGTAGAGATTCCACAACAATAAGGCGCAAGTACCTAAATCATGTATTAGAGAAAACCAATATTTAACCTCCTAAAGCTGTATGTTAATGGTTGAAGGAAAACTATATATTTTGCTGCGTAAATTGCATGTAAAGATAATGTAGTTGCGCAAAAGATCGAAACATCATTCAAACTAGTCGAATCAAGCAAATTGACACTTCCGATGAATACGATTAATATATAGATGAAAGAGTTGGTTGGCTGCAATATCTGGACATTTTCACAAACTCTTGAACTAAATATTACTCGAGTTTTTTTACTGCTTCAAATGTTGTATGCAATAAGAAATCATTACGAGTTTAGTCGAGCAATGAACTTGCCTCCCGAGGGCGTTGTTGTAGTACCACACCAGCTTCACCTGCAAGTAAATGTATATATATATACTCGTATAGAAACCAATTTCCATACCTTGGACTTCTCAAATCACGAGAGGATTCGCATCCGTAGTCTGACATCGATCCAGCTGTAAAGGGCGCGAGCATGCGATGCCCCTTGAAGCTGACAATATATATGATCAATAGTCAATGTAAACACACATAATGAACGGCCTAGACGAAAAATGAAGAGAGGTCTCGATGCCGTACGATTTTGGCAGAGTAGAAACATGATGAGCTAAATGCTTCTGCATCTGCAAGCTATTTCCTGCTGAAACATAGTAGTAGTAACCAGCCTTGCTGGCGTTTCTGAGAGTCGAGTGAAGAAAACGATGCATTGTATGTTTTTACTTCCTTCCTTGATTGATCGATCTGTTTTTGAAACAATAATCGAATTATAGTGATTCTTCAACTCTTGAACAAGAAAATAAGATATAAATCATGATCAATTGTGCCAATTATTTGATGATAAGAAAACGTCCTCTTTTGATAGATTACATATATGCACGCCTTGATTTCAATTCATGAACCTTTTTAGTAAACTTGGAACAATTAAATTAGAATTGCAGGCATATATAATACATCTAATTATCTACAATTCAATTTACTTTTTTTTTTTTATTATCGTGTGTACATGACTTAAACTTGTCAAATACTGTATGTAATAACAAACAAAGCTTGGAATTGATGAAACATGTCAAATAATTTAAGGATATAGATAGTGAACGCGATAAAATTACAAGAGCGTGAATATTATTGCGTTATGTTGAAAATGAAATGAAATATCATCGCGATGAGGTGAAATGTGTAAGGTATACAAATGTTTTTACTATCTCATATGAAAAATAAAATAAAATTTAAAAAGTTGGTTAAAATTAAAATAAAATATGTTGACTTATTAGTTGTCTTTTGAATAAAGAATCAACTTATATATTGAACTCTCTTTCCATGGTTTACTAATTAATTTTAAAAATGAAACACCCTAATAAGTACTCCCTTGGACTTCTTTTAATACAAGAAACGACTCTCTCTCTCTTCACCTCCAACAATTTTTTAAATATAATTTATAAGTAAATCAAATTGAAAACCATTTTTTTAATTTTAAAACTTTAATCGAATCAATTTTCTGTTTAATTCGATTATAATCAAATAATGCTCATTCTTTCAAAAACAAATTGTGAATAAAATTTTGAGAAGAATATATCATTATTTTTATTTTTAGTGTAAAAAAAGAATTATTTATATAATAAATAAATAAATGGGTGTGTGGATGATGCGGGAGGCGAGGTGGAGTGAGTGACTCACGCGCTAGAGAGAGAAAAGAGTAGAGCGAGTGACAGGAACTTTTGAAGAAGAGCGAGTGGAAACCCTAATCTCCAAATTTGGGGGAAAATCCGTCGACTCGCCCAAGCCCTCGCGTGGATTTCCAGTTCTCAAGATCCAAAACTTTAAAAAATTACAGGTAATTAAAAACCCTTCTCCTCCGTCAAACTCTTTTTAATTTTTAATTTTTTTCCTTTCAAAGAACAAGCTCATCGATCACAGAACGCGAAAAACCCCTTCTCAAAAACATGCTCATTATCCCGACATTTTTCTTCGAAGCAAATAATTTCCGAGCGTATAAACATGAATTTATCCGGTGAATTCTGATTAAATAATTAAATCATTTAATCAGAATTACCTGGAATTGATTCGGTGAAATTTACATGGGGGTACTTTTTCAGGCTGCCATGGATATAGATCTCACTTTGCATTCCGGAGAACACAACAAGGAACTAGTAGAAGAAGAAGAAGACGAACCTAACGAACTTGTCAATGGAAGCATCGGGGACGTCGACTTGCACGACGACGGAGACGACGCGAATTCCCCCCTCCACGACGACGCGGACTTCAAGGACGTCACGATTCTCGAGCCTCTCCCGGGCATGGAGTTCGGGTCCCACGGAGACGCCTACGCTTTCTACCAGGAATACGCGAGGTCCGTCGGATTCAGCACGGCCATCCAGAACAGCCGCCGATCGAAAACGTCGAGGGAATTCATCGACGCCAAGTTCGCCTGCTCCAGATATGGAACAAAGCGGGAGTACGAGAAATCCCTGAATCGCCCCCGGAGCAGGCATGGGGGATCGAACCAGGACCCGGATAATTCCTCGGGTCGGCGTGTGTGTGCAAAGACGGATTGCAAAGCGAGCATGCATGTGAAGAGGAGATCAGACGGGAAATGGATCATACACAGGTTCGAGAAAGAGCATAACCACGAGCTATTACCTGCGCAGGCCGTGAGCGAACAGACGAGGAAGATGTACGCGACTATGGCTAGGCAGTTTGAGGAGTATAGGAGCGCTGTCGGTCTTAATCCCGACTCCAGAAGTCCGTTTGAAAAGGGGAGGAGTACGACTATGGATGCAAGTGATTTGAATGTTATGCTTGGGTTTTTTGTGCACATGCAGAGCTTGAATTCGAACTTCTTTTACGCCATGGATGTCGATGAAGATCAACGGTTGAAGAATCTCTTGTGGGTCGATGCGAAAAGCAGGCATGATTACCCGAGTTTTAGCGATGTTGTCTCTTTTGATACTGGTTACGTGAGGAACAAGTATAAGATGCCTCTCGCTCTTTTCGTTGGGGTTAATCAGCACTATCAGTTTATGCTGCTCGGGTGCGCTCTGGTGTCGGATGAAACGGGGCCCACGTTCTCATGGATTATGCGGACATGGTTGAAAGCGATGGGCGGCCGGGCTCCGAAAATTATGATCACAGACCAAGACAGAGTTATGAAGTCGGTAATTTCGGATGTTTTGCCGTCCTCTCTTCATTTTTACTGTCTGTGGCATGTTATGGGGAAGATTTCGGAAAATTTGAATGATGTGATCAAACAGAACGACAATTTCATGGCGAAATTTGAAAAATGCACTTATAGGTCATACACAGAAGAGGAGTTTGAAAAGAGGTGGAATAAACTGGTCGACAGATTTGAGCTGAGAGAGAACGAACTGATTGAGTCATTGTACGAAGATCGTGCAAAGTGGGTCCCTTACTTTTTGAAAGGCGGGTTTCTTGCAGGGATGTCTACGGGTCAACGCTCGGAGAGTGTGAACTCCTTCTTCGACAAGTTTGTGCATAAGAAGACTACCGTGCACGAGTTTGTTAAACATTATGATTCAATTTTGCATGACAGGTATGAAGACGAAGCAAAAGCGTCTTTAGACATGTGGAATAAGCAGCCTACATTAAAGTCTCCTTCGCCATTTGAGAAGCACCTGGCCGGGCTGTACACTCATTCTGTGTTCAAGAGATTCCAAGTCGAGGTCTTGGGGGGAGCGGCTTGCGCCCCCAAGAGGGAGGAACCAGTTGATGCTAATATTACTTTTAAGGTTCAGGATCTTGAAAGGCATCAAGAATTCCTTGTTATATTGAACGAGCTGAAATCCGAGGTGTCTTGCATATGCCGTTTGTTTGAATTTAAGGGTTTCCTTTGTAGACACGCGATGATTGTTCTTCAAATATGTGGGATTTCAACTATTCCGTCACAGTATATTTTGAAAAGGTGGACAAAGGACGCCAAGAGCAGGTATTTAGTCGGAGAAGGGTCTGAACAGGTGCAATCAAGGGTACAGCGGTATAATGAACTTTGTCAGCGGGCAATAAGATTGGGGGAGGAAGGGTCATTTTCTCAAGATAGTTTTAATCTTTCGATCCGTGCACTTGATGATGCTTTTGATAACTGTTTGAATGTTAATTACTCGATTAAGAATCCTCCAGAAGCAGGCCCTTTGTCCTCACCAGGTCTTTTGTGCATCGAGGCAGAGAGTCAGAGTGGTAATTTTAGCAAGACGAATAAGAAGAAGAGCACTGCTAAGAAAAGAAAGGTTTTTCTCGTGAACCAAAAGTAAGATGCACTGTGTAGGCTCTGCATGTTTTTTACCACTTTATTATTTGTGTTGCAGGTGAACATGGAGATGGATGTTTTACCAGTCGGCACATCAGAAAGCCTGCAACAAATGGTCTGTTTATCCCTTTCCAAGATCAGATTTTAATATTTTGAACGTAAATTATTTATGCTGTTACTGTGTATTAATGAAAAGCAGTCGGCTTAAAATAATCTGGAAGTTGTATGTTGTGAACATATGTTTTTAAATTAACTATCCTATTACTTTTTTAATTGAAATTAGGAAGACTAGTACACCTAATAATACCTGCAACATGGAAAAATTAGGTGGATTTTTGATACATTTGTTGTCTGAATCATTTGTTTTACTTGCAGGAGAAACATGGTTCCCGAACAGCCAATCTTGATGGGTATTTTGTTCCTCAACAAGGTGTCCAAGAAATCGTAAGAAATTAGGTTTTGGCCATGCACGAAAATTGAATTTTTGGATGTCTATTTGAAACTTGCCTCTCTCTTTTTTGTTTTTTTGGAAGGTACAATTGGACTTATTGCCTTCACATTATGTGAACCAGCAGCCCCATCAGGGACTAGTATGTCGTTTAATCATCAGTTTTTTGTCGTCTTCTCTTAGTAGTGATGTGATAATGGAATCCTGATATTTTCTGTGTTGTTCCTCTGTAGGGTCAGCTGAACTCCATAGGCTCCACACGTGGTGGTTATTATGAAACTCAACCAGCTATGCATGAATTGGTATTTTTTTTTAAGCTCATTTTTGGGAATAATTACCCAAATTGCCCCTCATATAATTTGCTTAATTACATAAGAATTAAAATCTTTAAAATTAGAAAAACTCCTTCGATTTTTTCAACTAACCACATACCATTACCATCTGGCTAGGATGCAATATTTAACCATCTCTTCTATAATTCATGTTTAATTTGTGTCAATTTCCATGTGTTATTCTCTTTCTTGAAGGTTCAAATGGAATATTTCCGCAATACAAGTTTCGACTATATACGGGTCAGTTTGTTAGATGAAGGGGGGTGATTTTGTTTTGATTTTTTTAAAATCTCACTAAGCTGCGGCTTATTTATATCTCAGCAAGAAGACCCTCATGTGAGACAGCTGCATGATGCTGCACCAAGGCATGTATGAGAACTGATCTTTCTCGGTATAAGGTAATTAGTGTAATTATAGCCTGGATTTTCCGAGTGTTTCTGATGTTAATGTGTCAAATAAAATATAAGCTTTCTTTTTTACGCAGAAAATGTTAATATGGGATTGTTATATCCAGCTTGGCTCTGATAAAACTGCCGAAGAAGAGCGTCTCTCGATTGACTGTAGAGTATTGAGAACATTCTAGAGTCGGCGTTTGTTGTTCCTGTTGTAGCCGATGATAGTAGCTGCAGTTGTATTAGTAGGTAATTAATTAGCCGAAAAGGCGAGGAAACTTGTTCGGAATGATCGTATCAGTACTGATGTGTGTTCAGCACAGTAGAAATTTCAAAAGCTTATGTTATATTAGGAGCAAGTGTTTTCAGTTTGTGATTTTCATGGCTTTCGTTCCCTTTTGAAGAATGTAAATATAAATCTCACAATATCGCCAGACACGAGTCACACGACACTTCCCTTGAATCATTCCCACTACCAAACTCGACATTCGTTTTCAAGATTGAATTTCTCATAGATTTGTCTTGGGTATTGCAGAAGTAAATCACTGCGTTCGAGAGCGATCCCACATCGGATGCTTGCAAGAAAAATACGGATTGTGATTTAATCGTATTACTCGCCCACAGTCTTATCCCACATCGGATGCTTGCAAGCAAAATACGGGTTGTGTCTTACCTGTATTTTAGGCCCAACAGTTTTATCCCACATCGAATGTTTGTAAGAAGAATAGGTAGAATATAACTTATAGAAATACAATTATGGTCACGACCTTACTTGAACAGGATCTGTTCTATAGGTTGTACCTCTGTATCTTTGATCTCAAAAGAGGCAGAAAACCCACTCTGGTTGATGAGATGTTGCCACGTGTCCAGAGCGTGATTAACGGTGCGTCAGCTAGGTTTCCTAGCCGTTCGATCTGTAGGTGATCTTTCCCAGCTGGGCTTGCCCTTCCTGGGATGGCCACGTGGTTGTCTGACAGATGGCCCAAAATTTTTTGTGAGAAATACTGATACAATTATTTTTTGAAAATTATAAGACCTGCATATTAGTTAGAACTTAGAAATACTAATCCAATTTATTTGGTTATCCATGTTTTTTTTTTATGTATGAGAAATACAGATGAAATTTATTTGGTTATCCATCTTTAATCTATTAATTTTATTTTATAACAGGATATATATTGTTTGAAGTTCTTAAAATACAACTCATTTATTTTTCGCAAATTATAAGACCTGCATATTAGTTACTATTAACCGAGTAGATAGAATCAAAAGGCAATCACATCTATTGTTAAATATGCTTTACTCAAGATGAGAACAAGGTACATTTGTGGTTTTGTATGATTTTTTTAATCCGGTAACTATAGAAGTTATAGAACTACAATCCGACCGACGGTTAATTAACAGTCGAAGGCCTTTTCTTGAGTTGGCACCACAATCCGTTCTTGGTGTGAATGGTAGCTCCGGTGACAAGTTCTACAGACTCAGGTGACCCTTTCAATTTGACATCGAACTTCTGTAGTAACATTGCCAGGGCAATGGTCGACTCCATGAGGGCAAATTGGTCACCTACGCATTTTCTTGGCCCTCCCCCGAACG
Organism: Euphrasia confusa; assembly: GCA_954870475.1. Taxonomy (NCBI): domain Eukaryota; kingdom Viridiplantae; phylum Streptophyta; class Magnoliopsida; order Lamiales; family Orobanchaceae; genus Euphrasia; species Euphrasia confusa. Next base: position 3,878,550 of record OX940956.1, on the reverse strand, counting down.
GCAAGAAGGCGAAATCTGATATAATCTGATGAGAACAAAAGTGGCATATTAGATTTTTTTTAGATGTTCTTTGTGAAGCTGAAAGTGTCAAAAATATGTCTTTGTCAAAAAATAAAAAATAAAAAGCCCAGCACCACTATATTGGGAAGATTTACAAAGCTAGCCTTGCAGTTTGATCTAATTACATGTTTTGACTCTTGGGGTTTGCATTTTCTTGACACAAAGTAAAGTGTGTTTTTTGAAAATTAACCTTTATACAATTTTACTAAACAATAGTAGTAGTTTAATTTACAACACCAATTACCTCATTTGGGTAGAGGGCACCGGGACTGCGAGATGGATCAAAGCCAGCCCAGCCTTCAACTTGGCTCTGCTTTTGCACTTGAAACCTTTCGGGCTCAAAGTCATTGGGGTTGTCCCAATAATGTGGAGATCTATGGAGATTATATACCTGTGCAAAAGAATTTTCAATGAAATCGATCAATAAAATGTTGAACTGATACAATCAGAATTAATTTAATGGTATAGTAATCAGCAACATAAATCATTAGCAGAAGTCACCAAGTTGATTTATATTTTGCCGGTAAAATATTTGTACATCTTTTAAACTAGTTCAAACAAAACTCATGTTGGATGTCCTTGGTTTCAAAACTAGGTGACGGAGAGAAAATACGTACAGAAACAAATAAATCAGTGCCGGCTGGAATTGAGTATCCATCTTTGTCGCCATTATAACCACCTGCAGAAAGCATATAACTTTCAGAAAACAAGATACTAATGATCACTATTTATCACTATATATTTTTATTATTATAATGCATTTCCAGGTATTGCAAATATTTCACCAACATTCATAAAATAAAATCAGAACGTTTAATTTATCTTTAATAACTCCATCATCGAGAAACTATACCTGGTAATCTATCTGGTTTGAGAGACCGTCTAATAAGCAATGGAGGCTGTGGGTACAAGCGTAGAGATTCCACAACAATAAGCCGCAAGTACCTATATGTATTAGAGAAAACCACAATTAATTTAACCTCCTAAAGTTGTATGTTAATGGTTGAAGGAAAACTATTTTGCTGCGTAAATTGCATGTAAAGATAATGTAGTTGCGCAAAAGATCGAAACATCATTCAAACTAGTCGAATCAAGCAAATTGACACTTCCGATGAATACGATTAATATATAGATGAAAGAGTTGGTTGGCTGCAATATCTGGACATTTTCACGAACTCCTGAACTTACTCGAGTTTTTTTACTGCTTCAAATGTTGTTTGCTCTTGTCCAAGCACCAAATCAATCTCGGCCTGTGCTTTCTTCATTTTTGAAGGATTCTGTATCCATAAATTATTATTATTATTTTCGTTAAACTTCATAATAAAAAATACCAACGTCCAGAGAAAAAAAAGACCAAAACAAAAGAACTTAATGGATCAATTTACCTGGGCAAGAAGGAAAATAGCCCAGGTAAGGACAGCCGCGGTTGTTTCGTGTCCAGCTATAAGCATTGTCATCAAGTCATCTCTTAGCTATTCAAAAGAGCACTATAATGTAAATTGCAATATACCCGGGGTAGTCAAACGAAAGTATTTTTTTCTATTATAGAAGTTACACCCTCTATAAATGTATTTTCTAGGAACTGCAAACCTCGGCCAAAGCTTATAGTAATACAGTAGACCTTATTTTTGTTGAAACTTAAATAAATAAATAAGAGTCAAGAGCTAGAAATCTTTACCTGACGATCATCAGCATCTACTCCTCTCATGTCAACTAAAAAACGCAAGAGACTAGCATCCTGTAAACTTTTCATAGTGCCCAAAGTTACTTTTCAGGTCCCAAAAAACGTCCGATATTACATTATTCTAATATTTCGAAGTTGATATGGATGAAACTTGGTTAACGTTACGAGCGTAAGATGTAGCTTACCTTTATATTTGAATAGTCTCTTTGTTGCAGTTTCTCAACATCAGCTTCCTATGATAATATGCAAAGAGATGAGCATTATCTCTCAGTTCAAATGCTAAAGTATTCTTCTATAAAATAAAATGTCTTAAGCCCTGTAACTCAAATAGCTCTTTCACGTTCATCAACAAAATACAGAAGCCGTTACAAAAACTACCCTTGAAGTTTGGCCAAATTACCAAAAAGAAATCTAACTTCAAAATTACAAGGAACACTGATGAAGTTACATCAGTCTTACATATTTGCACCTGCGGCTAGAGGAATCAACGGGAATTGCTGATGTCGTCAAACATATTTGCATTTTTCTTATATAACAAAGAACGCCTAAGTTTTGTCTTATTTTTTACATTTACATCCCTCGATTAATGCAAGTATTAAAAAATTGTCAAACAAAAAGTTAGGTCTATTTGCAATATTTCAGAAGTTTGAGGGGTGTAACATTAAACGACATCAGCAAAATTATGTTAGGTCGACAAATGGTTTGGGAAAAATATAAGCAAAAATGAAAACAATGAGTGTAACTTTTTTTTTGTAAATACCAACAACTTCATGGGTAGGTTATGAAATTTAATAATTTTTCATAATGATGTTTTACAGAAAACTTGGAAACAAGAACAACTGATCCTGTAGCACATAATATATTTCCTGGAATGTTTAAACTTTTACTTTGTATGGCAAAAATTGATCTCACCTCAGCTTTATAAGTAGAACATTAAATGACCCTCAAACAAAATTAAACCAAAAGCATACCAATAAATTTGATAAAACATTTTTTAACAATTTAGCTGTTATTTGTCTCACCTCTCGGGTCTCTTTTGCATTATTTATCAAGCCATCAAGACAATCATTAATGACTTTAAGATCATTTTGAAACTTCCTCTGCCGAGGTACAAGCCAACTAGCCAAAGGTATCTTCCAGTAAGGAATGTAGAATGTCGAACGATGCTCAGCTTCAAAAAGTGTACCATACACAGCCTGCATATATTAAGACATTGCATCTGATAATTGGTTCAAATTGTTCAATTATCATCTGCCATCAGTTTTCAACTTAATAAGATTTTAAAATGTGTGAACAATTGTGTATGGAAAGGACAAAAGATAATTCAAAAAATAGAACTGAGGTTTGGGGTATTAATAAAAAAGCTAGCTAACTTGAATTACAAAAGCACCCTTAAGATTTGGTTCCGTTTTACATTCGGCCCAAGAATTAGTTGTATTGACATGATTTGATGTTGTCATTAAATATTTTCAGTAACACCCCTCAACCTCAACATCACAAGATATTACAAATAGCCCTGACTTTTAATAAATTGATAAAGAGATGCCAACAATATTTGTAATTTTGAAAGACCTGTTTTTTTGTACTCGCTAAAAATCAGGAATAGCCTTTGTTATTAACCATGTTTTTATCATATTTTCCTCTCCCAACCAAACAAAGGCAACAAAAAAACACCTGCAATGATCAAGATGTAAAAGGGATCGTCTAGTGATACCTTAATTACCGGTGATTCTTTCGTAACAGAACCAAAGTCAAAATTGAAAACACCGAGTCCAATTATATCAAGCGCCAAACTAGAGAATTCAGCTTCTAAATCCATCTCTATTTTATCCCCGTCACTTGAAGCCTCTACTTCTAGAAGCTTTTCAATTTTCGATGTCATTCTCACAGAGCATTTCGTGAACATTTTGGCCATAGCTTCCAAGTAAAGCGAGTGGAATCCAGGAGCAATAACTGCATTACACAAATTATAATCACTAACTAATAGTACGAAATAAATGAATAAATGACCAGTGGATTTACCAAACTATTGCATTTTTTTTGTACAAAAACAATATCATATTAAAAAGTATGAAATAAATAAACGGATTATGCAATCTGTAATACCTCACCTCTTCTCCTCTGCTTCCAAGTGTCCAGGTCAGCAGGTATGAGTCCTTTTCCCATTATTGGTTCCAATATATCAGCAAGAACACCCTAATAAATTCCAAATCAATGGAAATTAAATAATAATGATAAAAAATATTAATAATAAGATATAAAGGAAGTCCGTACCTTGTCATAGGAAAATGCATTTTCACGAAGAACATGTCTTGCGACAATAGGGTCTGACACAACGACAAATGCTTTTGGCCCAAAAGCAAGTTTATAGACCGAACCATGCTGTGAAATTAACAGTGGATTAGTCTGACAAATAAGTCGCTTATAATTATAAAGGAATAATCACTTCAGCTTTTACCTGAAGTGATTTACTGTGTTGAAGTCTGTATTTGCAAATTGAAGCTAAAAGTTGAATCAGTTAATTATTGGAAAACGCTGAGTGATTAAGTGGTCAAAGTGCTTACTAGTTTGGAAAAGTCAAACAGAAAAGTGCAATCATAAATCTAAACACCCCTCCCACTGCTTTCAAACTACGAAGTATTATGAAATAAAAACGGGTGGCGTTTGACAGCATTAGAAACTAATATTCCATCCACGAGATGACACGTGAAGCAAAAAAGTTGCATATGCACATATGAATGTACCTCTATAAACCAATCATAGAGGGAGAAGAAAAGCGGTTTCCCGAAAAGATCCGAAACTGCGCCTTCAGCTATAGGCATGTTTCCCATCTTTCCACCACTCAAGAAATTAGTGAGGAGGTTGCTTGCATTGTCTAATAAGTTCATTGGTTTAGCTGTTTTGGTTTCATCTGTACCTGTGGATGATTGACACCTGCATTCAGTAAGAGGAGAAGAAAATATCAACAAACTCAATACACCACTCAGTCAACCTCAAAATATATGTAACGCTTCAGAACCTCTGAAAGAACCATAGTTTTCATTGTGCTATTCAGTAGTCTATCTCAGTATCGTTCCAACGATTCACACACACACACACATTTCCAATACAAAAACCTGTTTCATAGATAATACTATCTCCGTCCCATTTATATCGATTTCAGTATTGTACAAAATTAATCAGTGATTAGCACAGGCAGTCAAATGTCAGCTACACTAAATTAAGAACTCAATTAAAATTATCCAACCAGTAATTAGCACAGGCAGTCAAATATGTTAGCTGTTGAGCGGGCCTCTTCCGGGCCGGGCCCATCAACCTATTGTTTTTCGATTGATAACAGTAAACATATTTTCTACCTGATCGAAGGAAACCCAGTGACCCTGTGTCGCGCGAATGGAGCAACTGAACAAGGAGACGGAGAGCCGGGGGGAAAAGAACGGTTGACAGCGAGGCATGGGTAGCTCGAACAGGTGTTTGCAGAAGACGCCATTGTTAAACCTCAAGCTCTCTCCGATCTACTTAGGGATTATATTGTTGACAAAATGTTTGTGGAGTGTTGACTTTGTTAGTCGAAATTTGAAGGAGAGTGGTTTAGATTCCAATTGAAATTAAAAGATAATGTTTGTTTCTTTATTTAGGGATAATCCATTATTTTAAGCTTCCCACCGGAATCGTGATTGGTATCCACCGTCGTGCTAGTGAACAGTGATGGACACGCGGTGAGGATCCTCCCTGATTACGTGTGGTTTTAAAATCGAATATGTTGAAAAATATGAAATAAATATCGACCAAAAAAACAAAATACAGGTACTACTATTACTTTCTCTAATATAATTATGCAACAAGCATATTAAAATATATTTTTAAATTAAAAAATAAAATAATTAAATAAAATAGTGTGCATAATTAAACAAAATATTTTTATCATTGTTGTAATATTTAATATTATATTTTTTTAAATCAATAGTCTTAAAATAAATGTTTCCTACCAATATTAAAAAAAAAATTGCAACCAGTGTCTAAGTAACGGCTAGCTAAAAAAATGAAAAAAATAATAATAATCATTTTTAATTTAAATGTGTGAATATGAGCATGAGATTTTTTATATTACGTGTTTTGTCTAATATATACAGTATAGGCTATAGCCATACTCTCATACTTGTTCTGTCATGAAAATTAAGAAACAAAATGTTACTTTCATTTAACAATAAATAAGAAGTCCTCCAATACTTACTGTTTTTCCAACGATTTGGTATTTTTTTTTTTTTTAGTGTATTAACAAGTGTAATATTAACTTTTCATTTTAATAGTTAGACTTTAATCCCCAATTTATTTATAAATAACAATAAAATATTATAACAGCGTTTATCATAATCCACTGCAAACAAAAAAAAAAGTTGATCAAAAATCCAAGATTGATATTCCTTAAACAATGATTATAAGTTTCGCAATAATAATATAATATCCATAATTCAACAAATATAGTAATTAAATTATAATTACTTTTATTTTTAAAACTTTTACTTTTTAATTTAATTTAATTTTTTTTAATGAACGAAAAAAGAGTTCAATGATCAATTTATAAAGATAGATGATCAACTCATTATCTTATCAACTCAGAGTGATTGAATTTTTACTTCCTAGCAGTATATATTTTTTTTTATGAGAAGTACAGAACTACAGACTATGATTGAGATATTTAGGTAAATAATGTTTAATAAGTCCCCAGGAGCATAGCCGAGTGGTAAGGCCTGTGATGATGTGGGTGTAATTCCCCGGCGACGCAGGGTTCGAATCTCGGGTGGGACAAATTTTCATTGAAATATTATGAAGGTTTGTCCTGGGGTTCGACCTGTTGGCTCTCTCGCACAGGTGTCTGCTACTCGGGCACATTCCTCGATTTACATCCTACCCGATCGAGGGACCTCCGATCGGGTGGAGGTGGAGTTTCTCGTCTCTCCTCTTATCAAAAAAAAAAAAAATAATGTTTAATATTGTAATTGTAAATACAAAACAAATCCTTATTGATCCGAACGTTGATGTCAGTCACGTGGGATATTGAAAAATAATTAGGTACATGTTTCATCAAATATGAACGTATATTCATTTGTCAATATTATGGTCCAAAAGTCTTTACATTGTCGCATTCTCTCATTTGTTTGTTTATTTTGCGGTAAACGCGTGTTTCCAAATCAAAGGGTAGAATGGCACTTTTACTCTATTTAAAATCAAAAGAAAAAAAAGAAAAGAAAAGTATTTATAAAGACAAAATAAGCACTAGGAGTATTTATTTATCATTCTCCCATAAGAGAAGAAAATCGTTTTCTCTTATAAATTTTGGGCAATTTATGGCAAATGCTCGTGCCGTAATATATATTTCATCGTGTGATATATACGTACAGAGGCGGAGGGAATGGGGGGTCAAGGGGGTCAGTGGACCCCCCTTTCCCAATAATTTTAAAAGAAATTTTTTTTTAAAATTTGTTTTAATTAAAATAAAATAAAAAAGTAAAAACAAAGTTCTTTTACCTGTTTTCATTCTTTATTTTTTTAAACAAAACACACGCAATATTTTTTTAAACAAAACACACGCAGTCTCTAAACAAAACACACGCAGTCTCGTCAAGTTAATTGTGCATCCCAAATTATTTCGAAAACACAGTCTTTGTTCCGAAGGTGCAGTATTCATCAAAAGGTGATTTTCTTCTTCTTCTCGGTTCAATTGTTTTTTTTTTCAGTTGAAGGCTCGATTTTTGTTTGGTTTTGTGTGCGCCCGCAAAGTAGTTTGTTAATTCCCAAAATTTTCGTGATGTTTGAAGGATTTCGTAATGGAATTCTGAAAAAATGGTTCGATTTTGAATGATTAAATTAATTTAGAGTTTTGATTTTTTGTATTTAATTGTAGAGAAAAAATATTTTCAATAAAAAATTTGTGACCGATTGTTGGTTCAATTATTTGAATTTTTATGCAGATTCATGGATAAGTTAGTTATTCGAATTAAAAAGTTACTGGACTCGAGTACAGTTCTTCCTATCGAATCTCCGAATGTTGAATCTTCTACTGTTGAGAGGATTGTTGAATCTTTGAGTGTGGATATAAATGTTGAGTATTCAACTGTTGATGGAAATGTTAAAAGACGTATTTGTTGAAAGACGTCTTTGGTTTGTTATATCGAGAAAGACGTCTTCAGAAATATTGATAATGAAGTTATTATCCATCATTTTCAGAATATGAAAACTCGGAGATTGGACTTGCCTCTTTTACATCCATAAATAATACAATGGCGAGATTTGTAAACTTTTGTAGTTTATCGTATACTTTTGTAGCTTTGAATTTTATTATAGTTATAAAAAAGATTTGGACCCCCCTTCGTGATTTCTCTAACTCCGCCACTGTATACGTACTATATCACATACACCAAGTAAAAATAAAAATGCAGTAGTAGTATTTTATTATTAAAAAGTAAATTAATTTTGAGTAAGTTTGAAATGTGAAATATATGTGAATATATATTAGTATTATTTTGGTCTTAACTAATTATGTACTTTTTTATTCTAATTTATAAATAATAAATAATTAGTTGAGGCGGGGATGATAGTAAAAAATGTGAAGTGTGACATGATGATATGATGGCCGGCTTTCCTTTACTTCCCGGCTAGAACACGCTCATCCCTTCTTCTGGAAACCCCACCAAACATTGAAGACACCAACCAAAACATAATTTGACTGGCTTAAGGTTTGACCAAGACTTTTCTTTATCTTTTCAATTATCATCATTATTATTAATTTATAATTAAGTAGCTTGGAATTATATCGTAAAGTATCAAGTATGTGCTTGTTGATTGTAATTATTTAATAATATTTTATAATTAATCAACAGGAAAAAATGATACTTGTTAGATTTTTATGAGTGACAAAAAAGAAATATCACATTTAATTATGGATATTATGATTATTAGTACCATAAAAATTTTAGTACTAATATTTTCTTAACGTTCACTTTTGGATATTATGATTATTGATAGTACTTGATACGAATACTACTATAGTAGTTAAAATATTGAGAACCCACACGCGCGTTGAATTTTCGATTACTTTATGGATTTGATCTAACATGATTATTTACCCCATTTCATAATATTATAACTTATCCCCATTGATATGTCACTCCACTAATTATTCACAAATTAAAATATAATTAAAAATAATGACATAAATATATGTATATATATCTAATATCCTCCCCCCCTATATAGTAAAAAGTTGTACACTATAGTATTATTCACACTTGAATTAATTAATATCATCTCATCTCTCTCTATGGCTTCTGGCCAAACCATGTCTAGCCCTACCGACTGGCTCTCTCAATCCTATCACACCGACTTCTTCAACACCGAAACCCCTCCGCCGCCCGCCGCCGCCTCCAGGACCACCACCACCACCAACCTCAGCCCCGACCAAGGCCGCGTGTCCAAGCCCATCCGCCGGCGATCCAGAGCTTCCCGCCGGACTCCGACCACCCTGCTCAACACGGACACCTCCAACTTCCGGGCCATGGTGCAGCGATTCACCGGCGGCCCCGCCGCCGCGTTCCCCGCCGTCCCTCAGGTCCCCATCGGCCGCGGCGGCGGCGGCACCCTCAACTTCATGGATCAGATGGCCGGCGGCGGCAGGGATTTCCATGTGCAGTATGCGAACCAAGAACTGCAGCAGCAGCACATGATGTTCATGATGGGCGGCCGAGGAGCTGGCGGTGCGGCGGAAGCGCCGCCGACGCGTGGCGGTTCCGGGAACGAGAACCGGAGCTATGAGAATTACTTGCTTTGATTTTTGATTTTTTTTTTAAGATGGAAACTGTTCATCGGAAAGGAGTTTGCTGACTTATTTGGTGTAAATTATTTCTTGGTTTCACACTCGAGTCGAGTCTTGACAAAACCAGTATTAGCTTTTAAATTAATTTTAAATGTTTCTGCTTTAGTATATGTTATTATCGAGTTCCATTATATGAATCTAAAAGAAAATCGAAATAACATAAAATGAAAAACGATTTTACTTGTCAATTTCAATTGACATATAAATCGGCCGAGAATGATCACATACACTAAATCGAAGTTCTCACACAATTTTGGAGAACACACTCAAATTGATTTATATGAAATGACATTTTTGCCTAAGAAGTTAGGAATATTATCTATAAAACACCCGTATAATCTAAAATTTCTGTATATTCTAACGTAAAATAAGAACAAAAAATGAACAAAATATGCTCATTATAATCTTCATTATAGTCTGATTGGATTTTTTCTGATCAATCGCTCAAAAAAAAAAAATGCATGATATAAACAGGCAACTATTATGCAAACAAAATGTTGGTCAAATACATACACGAGTCAAATCTCAAATCTCATTTGACTGGAGATCTACTTATTCAATTCCGCTGAATTAATTGAACATAATTTCATGATCAATTGAAAAGTTCTTGAACAAATTTCACTTTTTTTTCAACTAAGTTAAAACAGTTGATCTTCGACAGTTGGTATGTCTTTTATTATAGTATCACGATTAAATAATATATCAGAGATAATGATAATTATCAAATGTAGTCAAAGAAAGAAGGTGAAATAATCGATTTTGCTATCTAATTTAGTAATTAATTAAAATGGTGTGCGTCCACTTTCGCCAACATTGATTGAACCGAAAAATTACATATTTTCTAACAAAACGTTTTCACGAATTTTGACTCCAATTCACATGTTAAAAATCCAGAAATGATTATGTAAAGGTTTTTTTTTTTGTTTATTTCCTATTAAGAAATAAAAAAACAAATCACATGAGGACATGGTGAAAATCTTTAGTTTCGAACGCGGCGGCGTGGAGATCCAATTTCCGCATGTATGCTTGGTTGAGATCATTTTGATTTCAAATGATATCGACTTACAGAAATAATTTTAATTTAATTAATTATTAAATATTAAAACTTCTATAAATTAATAGTCTTGGAGCATTTTATTAATTTAGAAAAATTATTAATTTATGGAATATTTTTTTTATTTAAAATACCAAACAGAAAAAAAGATTATATTAATTTAGAAAGATTATTAATGTATCGAGTATTGATTTATAAAAATTTTACTGTAATAATTTTGTGTTTAAAGAAAAATAATTTTGCTACGACACAAATAAAGAAAAAAATAAAATAAAATTGTAAGTAGTGTAAGCGATCTTTAACAAGAATTGGGCTTGTTTGGGACATTTGTGTGTGGCCCATGAAATTTATTAGAGCCTGTTCAATAAAAAAAACTAATGTGGAAAGACATGGTTTTTTCTTCAAATTACTGTACAGTGCACACAAAATCTGCACACAAAATCTGACAACACTATAGGCACACTAAACAATGAAAATTTATTAATTATAAAGAAAACATTTGAATTCATTAGCTTGAATAAAAAAAGGAAAACAATTATTTTGTCTAGTTATTTTGCTCATATACAAATAAGAAAAACGGAAAATAAGACGGTTCCACCTCCACAGACATCCAGAATATTTTGTTTTTTTATTCTATTTTATTCTTTTTTTTTTTCTAATAGCGAAAAAGAATATTGCAAAAAGAAAACGAGAGGGATAAGCGGTTGTGATGAGCGAGAGCGGTGTAGCCGTACCCGACGAGCCGAGACAGGCCGCCGAAAGCCAAAAGAACGACGCCGTTTCTAATCCCGGCGACAACGCATCTTCTTCAGACCGCCTGGTTCGCGTGTACGCCGATGGGATCTACGATCTCTTCCATTTCGGTCACGCTCGATCGCTCGAACAAGCCAAAAAATCGTACGTTTTTTTCTTCCTTGTTATTTGATCTTGATTACAGCTCCCGCTTATTTAATTTTATTTCTCCTGTTACGAATTTTGTTCCTTGATCGCCAGCTGCTTGATTCTATGTCATGTGGTGCTAATTTAATAATATTAGATTTTATCATTAATCCTTCAATGATATGTTTGAATTTGGAAATATTTCTGATCAATGGCTTCTTATGTAATCGTGATCTTCTCTCGTTGAAACAGAGCTTATATTCTTACGCATAATCGACCATTATAGGTTTCCCAATACGTACTTACTGGTCGGCTGCTGCAACGATGAGACAACACACCAGTACAAAGGCAAGACTGTCATGACGGCGTTGGAGCGCTATGAATCCCTTCGCCATTGCAAGTGTGTTTCCTTACCTGATTTTATGCGTTTGTATATATATTGCAGAATGTGTGATAATAGGTGGTTATTGGTTAATTGTACGAAGTTATAGTACACTTCCGGCATGCTTATTATCATATTATGTTGAGTTGGATCAAGTTCTTTATGCCCGGATTTTATCTTTGAAGTAATTTTTTTTATAGAAATATGGATGTTGAGTATATTGCACGGTTTAAGGTCTAATTTCTATCGTTCAACAGGTGGGTTGACGAGGTTATACCTGACGCCCCTTGGGTAATTAATCAAGAGTTCCTGGACAAGCACAATATAGATTTCGTGGCTCATGATTCTCTTCCGTAAGACTTTCTTTTCTTCTAACATTTTTAATTTCAGATTGGACATAGGAAGTGGCTGTGAGCTTGTGAAATCTTAGAATTACCGTACAATCACCAATTAAATTAAACTCTGCTGTTGCATTAATAGTAGTGAACAATATCCAATTAGTTTTATGAACTGTCACTGAAACCACACAATTTTCATTAGATAAAATATCTTGTTTATTAATGTTGCAAGAGTAAATTGTTTTATTTATAATGCACGGCAGCAGAACTTTGTTTTACGTGTGTAAAAGCAATCTAACGCTCAAGTATAAACATATATAATCAAGTTAAAGGAATCATAGGCATGCAAGCCAAATCATGTGGTTTGGTCTAATGGTTATCCTTGTTTTACTTCTTAAGATGGCGATTAGCTCTGTAACTTTACATTTACCTCTATAGTTGAAATAACTTGCAGTTATGCTGATACAAGTGGAGCTGCGAATGATGTTTATGAATTTGTAAGCATGGAATATATTATATATCTTTTTCTTTTCGAGTTTCTGGCACCTGATTATCTTATGATAATGTAGGTCAAAGCTGTGGGAAGATTTAAAGAAACTAAAAGGACTGATGGAATTTCAACGTCTGACATTATAATGAGAATTGTGAAAGATTATAACCAATACGTTATGCGCAATCTGGATCGTGGATATTCAAGGAAGGAGCTTAATCTTAGCTATGTGAAGGCACGTTTTTTCATAATTTTTGGTCTCATTAATTGTTACATATGTCGTCGTACAATTAATTGGATGTAAATTATAGAACCTTGTGTGTATTTCTGTTTTCTGCGACGTTAATGATTCAAAATTTGTTTGCACTGGCAGGAAAAGAGACTGAGGGTAAATATGAGGCTGAAGAAGCTGCAGGAGAAAGTCAAGGAGCATCAAGAAAAGGTTGGGGAAATTCGAGACAGGGTACCAGTTTGTGATGGAAATGTTGCTCCCCCCCTTCCCACCCAAAACCCCACCCAACCCACCGTTGAATTACATTGCATTTTTTTTTTGTTGAATCACAAAAATACTTAAAAACGTTGCCACCTATATACATCTGTTTTCATGTTCAGAATAAAACTGTGAAAATATATATATGAAGCACGAAGTAAATGTTTAGAATGAGGTAATGATTTTCTGTTTGCTGTATGATTGCCGTTCTTTCATATTTTTCTTTCATGTGCCCTTAATTGCAATTATTATGGTAATTGGATGTGCGTTTGATTGCTGATATATTTCTTATGTTAGTTACATCTGTTGAAAAAAATATTGACCATCTATCATGTTATTACCACCAATTTTTCAGATACAGACCGTTGCAAGAACAGCTACCATGAATCGTAATACATGGGTTGAAAATGCTGACCGCTGGGTTGCTGGATTCCTTGAGATGTTCGAGGAAGGTTGTCATAAAATGGTGAGCACCCATTTTTATTTTAGGTTCTGTACAAAGATTTCTGTACACACACTTTCATGGAATTTTATTGTATGAGTAAATGTTTCTCAGGGGACAGCCATTAGGGACCATATTCAAGAGCGACTTATAGGACAGCAGGCCAGGGGATTGCTGGATGGGCAGGAGAGCGATGACGATGAAAAGTACTATTATGAAACAGATGAAGAATATTATGACGATGAAGAATACTATGACAGTGATGAGAAATGATCGAATCTCTCTGTAGATTAAAATTATGCAACATGGGCTTGGCTTTTTTATACTTGGGTTTGTGTTTATGGTATTGTAAAATTAGGTATATGTTCGAGAGGTGTTGGATGTTAGCGTTTTTTGCTATTATTTTTGTTCTCGTGTTTTGTTTTTCATTTGATGTTGATTGTCCCAGTAATGGTGTATAAGTGTGAACAGTGTATAAGCAGCAGTGAGTTGAAATGTAGTATTTCATGCAGGATTATTGGATTATAGTGAGATTGAATTATTGTAAGCTACAACAAACATAAGCCAAAATAAAGTTGACTTTGAACAGAGTATGTTAATTAAATCACAAAGAAAAGTATACAATATTAAAAGTCCTTAGTATGTCGACATACTCATGCCATTTCTCAACTAAATTTCATTTGCCATCTTAATCTAAGCAACGCAGCCATTGTAATTTAGCTCCCGCATGTTGTCATCCTATCTCCATGTTCTTAGCTCTACTTAAACGCACGAAACTTCAATCATTTTTAACAACTCCTTTGACTCTTTTTATGTAGCATTAACATTTCTCAATAATCAATCAAACAAAATATTTGAAGACGACGATGATGATGATGAACCTCTTGTGGGCCGTCCTGCTTTCCCTGCTTCCGGCCGCCTTGGGGGAATGCACGTGCGACCCCGAGGGCGGGTCCCGTAACAAGTCACTGGCGGCCAAGTACAAGGCCGCGGCCATCGCCTCGATCCTGGCGGCGGGGGCCGCCGGCGTCTGCCTCCCCATGGTCGGGAGGAAGATTCCGGCGATGAGCCCCGACCGGAGCTTCTTCTTCGTCGTGAAAGCCTTTGCGGCGGGCGTGATCCTCTCGACGGGGTTCATCCACGTCCTCCCCGACGCGTTCGATAGCCTGACGTCGCCGTGCCTCGGCGACCACCCGTGGGGCGACTTCCCCTTCGCCGGATTCGTCGCCATGGTGGCGGCGATCGGAACCCTCATGGTCGACACGTACGCGACTGGGTACTACGCGCGGAGATCGGGCGGAAAGACGGCGGCAGTGGTGGACGATGACGTGGAAGTGGCGACAGTTTCGGCGCACGGGGCGGTGCCGTCCGTGTCGCACGGAGAGACGGAACTACTCCGCCATCGTGTGATATCCCAGGTAATTATTTGCACTTAAAAAAATTGTAGTGAAAAACGTGGTATATATATATATATATATATATTTTTTTTTTTTTTTTTGAATTGTACTCACAAATATCCATTTTTTTTATTTATTTGAAAACATATTTTTACTTCATACTAGCTTTTTAAATTTTACTCCCCAATATAAAACAATAATTAAACCTCTACTTCATTTTAACATGTACGACAGGTACTGGAGTTGGGAATCATAGTCCACTCTGTGATAATCGGTATTGCTTTGGGGGCTTCGGAGAATCCGAAAACAATAAGGCCTCTGATTGCTGCGTTGACCTTTCATCAGTTCTTTGAAGGCATAGGGCTCGGAGGGAGCATAGCGCAGGCGAGGTTTAGTTCGCGAGCGGTGGCTATGATGTCGTTTTTCTTCTCCATAACGACCCCGTCGGGGATCGCGATCGGGATCGGAATAAGCAGGTTTTACAGCGAGACGAGTCGCAACGCGCTGATAGTGGAAGGGGTTTTCAACTCGGCGTCGGCCGGGATACTGATGTACATGGCTCTAGTGGATCTTCTTGCTGCGGATTTCATGAGTCCCAAATTGCAAAGCAATGGGAAATTGCAGTTGTTGGCAAATGCTTCGCTTCTTGTAGGGGCAGGTTGCATGTCTCTCTTGGCCAAATGGGCTTAATTTGTTCATGATCATCTTTTCTTAGTTGAAATTAATTTGCAAGTTGATTGCACATAACAACTACCCCTAACTTATTCTAACGTTTTTGTCTTGACGTTATGTTTATTCAATTGAATTAGTGTCAAATAAACATCGATCACAATAAACAACACAAACATTAATTCAAAATAAAAATAAAAAATTGTAACGAATTCATCCATGAAGGGAGCTACTTGATGGGTTAAGATGGATAAGAGTAATTCCATATCACCCCATCAAAGATCAACCCCTCGAGGACCGGACATCCGGAAGTCAAGTGAGTAAGAGTACTTCACAATCATACCCAACATCGACGAGGTGGAGCTTCTTAAGAGCCGGGAAATTATATGCATGGAAGCAGTAGTGTTGATCAATGAATTGAACGTTTATCGTCGATTGTGAACCCTAAAGCCGAGACAGGGTCCAAAGGAACCCCGGCCCCATTGTCATGTAGCGGTTGATCGTCTTTGACTCTTTGTCGACTGTGAACCCTAAAGCCGAGACAGGGTCCAAAGGAACCCCGACCCCATTGTTTTTGCAAGGATGCTGGTCTGCACGAAGCTCTTAGTCGTCGGAAGAAACGAGAGATCAATATGACTGATCACCTCATTCGGCAACCCGCTAATTAGTCGATCAATACATGTATTGAAGGTGGTATGTTTATTATATTGAGACATCAAACTCGAAGAACAACCATTAATTAAGAACAAAAACTCATTTATCAGATATCTAATACTTAGGTCTAACCTTTGTACACGATTTGCTTTAGGTATATGGAGTATAATTTTAAGATAAACGTTTATTACATGTTACAAAGATTACAAAGTTTATTACCTAATTTGCTTTAGGTATATGATATGTTTACATGCTTTATATATATATATATATATACATATATATATATATATATATATATATAATTACTTTCGTCCACTTTAGTCCAATCAACACTTTGACACGTAGATCACACTAATTTTTCTCGCCCACTTTCGTCCAATCACACTTTGACATGTAGATCACACTAGTTTTTCTCGCCGTATTCCCCAAATTGAGTCTTCATTAGTCAACTGATTTCTGGCTAATTTTGACTTTCTGGATTGAAAACTCGCAAAATGTCGAAATGTTAATGAATTATTAATTACTCTCTTGATTCGGAGGAAGTTGTCGAATTTTTTTTGTAATTTAATTTTGTATGGCAGTATTTAAATAAATAATATACGGGTCATTTAATATGGCATTTTAAACCAATGAAATAAAAATAAAAATAAAACACTCAATATAAAGAAAATAGTATGTATAAATGGACACACCATGTTTGATTTATTGTTAGCGAAAATAAAAGAATATTAATGGTAATATTTAGACGTGTGTGCACATATGGTGTATAATAGCAACGGCTCAAGATAGCGACGAGGGTGATAATA
Source organism: Euphrasia confusa (assembly GCA_954870475.1). Taxonomy (NCBI): domain Eukaryota; kingdom Viridiplantae; phylum Streptophyta; class Magnoliopsida; order Lamiales; family Orobanchaceae; genus Euphrasia; species Euphrasia confusa. The sequence goes on along the minus strand of OX940956.1, from coordinate 3,861,329 downwards.
ATTGTATTAAGTTGGTTAATAATAATTTGTCTGTGAAAAGCTAAATATAGTTAAAGGCCGGCTCTTTGTAGGTCATCTTTCTGCTTTCGGGATTTCAGTAGCTGTGTTTGCTTATACTTGTGGCCATCTATTTAGAATGACCAAAATGCCCCTCACATGTTGCCCACTCACGTTTTCTTTATTCCAATCATTCTTCGAATTTACTAAAGCTACCAGACTCCCTTCAGGCGAGGGCTTTGAAGCGAGTGTGGCATATCGCTTGGTAGAGGTGACTGTTGTTGTTTTGCTCTTTTATTTTTGGAGATTCTGAGAGCTAGCCTGTTAGGTCGTTGATGCGGTAGGTTCTTCCTATGCGCTGTACTGTATCTCTAAACTCTTTTATTTTTTCTCTTATATGATATTGACCGTTAACCAAAATAAAATAAAATATTTTCGCTGCATAATTTATACATATATCACATATATATTAAACTGATAATTTAAGATACACATTAAAACACTTAAATTAATTAAAACAGTCAACTAATTTCTGGCTAATTTTGACTTTCTGGATTGAAAATGAACTAAATTGATCACATTTTAGGTTTACGATACTAAATTGAAATTGAGAAATTGAAACAAAACAAGACCAAATAAGAAAAAACCTAAAATAATTTTTGTCTAGTTATTCTATTGAACCGAAATGTACCAATCACACTTGGGTTTTGGAAATGTGGCAAACAACATTTTATTAACACTTCCAACCTCCAAACATTCATAACATGTTCCCTGTAAGACCAACAAACAAAATTGTTTTAAAAAATACACAAACAATTATAATAATAAAAAAGAAATAAGCATACAACACAGTCCAAATTCGTTAAAACTCAATACTCTAAATTCTAAAATTGTGTCTATAGCCAAATAAATATGTGAATGACAACATGATTTCTAAAGACAAACTTTAAAAAAGTTCATGGGCCCCAATAAATAGTCATTTATCAATTGTTGATTCTAGTTTTGGTTCTTCCTATGGTATATTTCACAAATTGCATTATCCAATTAACAACAAGAAATATACAAAATAGAAAAGCAATGGAAACTAATGCTATTATCCAATTAACAACAAGAAATATACAAAATAGAAAAGCAATGGAAACTAATGCTGCAATGGTGAATATCGAAACACTTTTCGATTTATTGGTGGTTTGGGGCTACACATGTCGTCCCACTCATTATATCCCGTGAATTCTCAACTGACAATTGATTTAGTTTCTTACATCCTTTTTTGTTTTTTATTTTACAGATATGACATTCAGAACTTTTTGCTCCATTTTGTTTGCCATAGAAACAACGATTCTATGTGAATCGATCAAGGCTTAAAAACGTAAAGCTCATATAAATGCTAAAATAAAACACAACGCATACCCTAAAGTAGAATTAGGACCGATTGGACCGGACGTAAAGCTCATGTAAATGCCGAAATAAAACCATACCTAAAGTAGAATGGTCAAATTGGGCACAGAAGTGGGCAAAGTAAGTATTATGGCTAAAAAAATAAAATCATAATCTAATTTTTCCTTATTACATAATATTTTTATTGATAAAAATAAAATTAAAGTAGTGCAAAAGTCCATTAATAACGTAGCAAAATTAAAATATATATATATAATATAGTATATATTTTATTGATTATTTATAAAAATAGCATAAAAATTGATATAAGAAGAATAATTTGAAAATATTCTTTTAAATTTGAGTATTGAAATCTCGGTTGATGGAGAATTATTTGCATTCATAATTTGTGTCCTATTTTAATTTGGGTGATTGTTTTTAAAGGATAATTTTATAAGTTAGTATGTAATTTCTCATCTACACTTACACTGTGAAAATACATTTATATCTCTAAAAAACCAAATAAAAAATATTTTTCTTAAAAACCATGCATACCCGTCTATGCCTATTACAATTGAGATGAAGAAAAATTACAATTGAGCATATTAACATGACTTTTTATGTATTTTCTACTAATATCGTCTCACTCATTTTATCCGGAAAAAATACGAAATCCTAAAAAATAATTGAACACAACAATAATAAACGTGTAGAGCACTAAAATAATAATAATTTGGAAGAATAAATTAAAAATATAATATAATAATTTAATATTCAAAGATGATTAGAATAAAAATAATTTTACAATACTTATGTATATCAATATTTATATAAATATGTTTGCAACTATAGAAATAATGCTCCACAAGACCATTCATGTGAAAATTTTTCTAGCGGTTAGGAGCTACTATGTGCTCTCGCTCATTTTAATTTATCCAGTGTATGTTTAGGTGGCAAAAGGGCAAAAGATTTAGTTGCTTACTTTGTTTATCCGGTGTATGTTTAGGTGGCAAAAGGGCAAAAGATTTAGTTGCTTACTTTGTTTTCAATTCACCATTGAACAATTGAACTTACCTTTTTATTTTTTAGAATAACAAAAGTTTTTGCGGGTCTTAAGTTTGCCATGGATAAGATGGATAATAATTAACATGTTTTGATCCTTGATTTGAACAATTGAAGGTATGGTTAGTTGTCTTAAATTTGTGCGTCATGCTCTTTCTTTAAAACCACAGAGGCTCGCCCGGAGAGCGGAGCTCGAGCTTGAGCGCGATTGGAGGGCAAGGAGGAACGAGCTTGGTGGTAGGCACAAGCGGACCAACAAGCTCGAGAGGTCATGGAAGATTCCCGCTGAACCAAAACTATCGCCTTGCATTTATTGCGGCCAGATGATCAACTTCTTTGATAACTATAACATTCTGGAACCCCACAGTGACGGGAGGTGCCGCGGTGGTCCAGTCGAACCTCCGATCCCACCCCTTGCCGCTGCACAAGGGATTCCAAACCTGGTCTTCCAAATTCCGCCAAATTCGGTGCTTGGAGCACCTGCAGCGTAACGTTTCTGTTTTTATTTTCTTGTTTGAGCACTTGAAGTCTTAAAGTGATCTTGATCAATAGTCATTACTTTACATACATTGCTTAGATTTTGCCCTAAATTTACATACGAAAGTTTTCTTATTGTTTTTCATTGAGATACATGAAAAAAGAATCATGAGTTCTGAAAGGAGATCTTTTTTGTTCCATCTATGCTTTTCTATTTTGTATATTTCTTGTTTGAGATACATGAAAAAAGAATCATGATCTTTCTTTCGATTCACATAGAATCTCACAAAGAATAAGACCGCATTATTCTTCTAATTACATGGGCTTTTCGATGTCGATCCGGAGAGGTATTAACCTGTGAAACTAGAAAGAATTAAAACAATAAAGTTCTCTAAGAAAAAGTAGGCAATGTATGTAAATCTGAGACAAAGAAATGTATGTATATTTGAGACAATCTATACAATGTATGTAAAATAACAACTAACCATACTTTGAAATTTAAAAAACCAAACATCAACCATTTTTAATTCACTTGTGATAATTTTGGAAGCTTAAATTACAATGTATTTTGGGTTTATTTTCATCCTATTTTACAATCATAATTTTAACCCTTTTGTATTTTGGGTTTATTTTCATCCTTTATACAATAAAAAATAATAAATATTTGTGCTCCACAAATATTTGCTCCACAAATATTTGTTATTTATGTGCTTAATTCTCCTCACATAATTATTATTTTTGAGCTCCTATATATTTTTTTTATATAAATATTGAATATGCAAGTAATATATAATTTTTTATATAAAAATTCTCACATAATTATTATTTTTGAAATTCTATATAATTTTTTTATATAAATAATATTGAACATGCGAATAATTGTAAAATTATTGTTTTTTCCTTGGGAACTTAAATAAGTTAATTGGAATTGGAACTTAAATAAGTTAATTGACAACTTATGTATGTTTAAATAAGTTAATTGACAATTATGTATGTCTAAATCCTCTTACCCTTTCTTCTCTTCGACCAGAGCTAAAAAAATGGATCTCAGTAAAACCCTAATCTCATTTTCCAATCGTGCAAACCTTATCTCTGTGGCGAGATCCACATCGGACAAGTTAATGGAATTGGAAGACCCTTTTCGATGAGGAGCACGTGAGAGTGGAAGGAAGAGAACATGAGAGGAGGAGATTTATTGAATGCATTCAAGATGTGCTTTGGTTATCATTTCGTTTATATATTTATTTATTTATTTATTTATTTATTTATGCATAGGTTATCATTTCGTTTCATAGATCTATCCTACTGGTACTGAGCATTACAAATTCGAGGTGGTGTATGAAGCCTGAAGATATATAAGAAATCCAGTGCCTCTCCTACAATAGTAAGTTCACTTTAGGCTTTAGCAATTAATGGATTGCATTCTGTATGTATATATTCTGAGGATAAAGAAATTGCGTTTTCCTGATTTTAGGATATTGATGAATTGGATTCAGAAATGGTGGCTCGAGCATGTTTGTTTATTGCCATGAAACAGGATTGTATTGAAGCAATATCAGATTTTTGAACTCTGTGTCCTCTTCTTTTTTTTCCTGCAATTTGTAAGTATTAAATAGATACATAACATCATGAATTTTACCTTTATTTTCCAGAAAACAATGTGACAACGTCTATTTATTAATTTATTTGTCTGTCGGAACGAAAGTAGATGGCTCGACTTAGAGCTTGTTTAATAATGTCAAAAGTGCTAAAATATAATGTTTTCAACCATTGCTCGATTGGATTATTTTGGATAGTATTTGAATTAAATATTATTATTATTTTTAAATAGAAAAAAATAATTTAAATAAAAATTGCATAGTATTTGATTTAAATATTACAATGATAGCTCAATCTTTAATATTATATTATTATTATTATTATTATTGTTAAGTATATATAATTTTTTTAAAAATAAAATATGTTTTTTTACTTTAAATATTATTTTTTTAACCAATTGACATTTTTTAAATTTAGTGTAAAGTATAATTTTAATATAAAATAAAAAAAATTAATTATGTTTTATCATTTTATTTTCAAAAAATGAAATATTTTTTAATATTTTTTAATGTTTTTTTCTTACGTTTTTCCAATTTAGTATATATATACTAATTTATTTTATTTTGTTAGTAATAATATAATAGGAAAAAATCTCATAAATTTTGTAGTATATTTAATATTTGGAAATATAATATTAATTTTATTTTTGACTATTTTAGAAGATAGATTTATTTTCCTAATTAATATTTCGATTTAATAATAATTAAAATACTAATTATTTAATTAATTAATTTTATAATTTCACGTGGCGTGTTTTGATTGCAGTGTGCCGGAAGCCCGGTACACTTTGTGTAACTGTATCATCTTCCGAAATGTACCAATCACACTTGGGTTTTGGAAATGTGGCAAACAACATTTTATTAACACTTCCAACATCCAAACATTCATAACATGTTCCCTGTTAGACCAACAAACAAAATTGTTTTAAAAAATACACAAACAATTATAATAATAAAAAAGAAATAAGCATACAACACAGTTCAAATTCGTTAAAACTCAATACTCTAAATTCTAAAATTGTGTATATAGCCAAATAAATATGTGAATGACAACATGATTTTTAAAGACAAACTTTAAAAAAGTTCATGGGCCCCAATAAATAGTCATTTATCAATTGTTGATTTAAAAAAGTTCATGGGCCCCAATAAATAGTCATTTATCAATTGTGTAACTGTATCATCTTCCGAAATGTACCAATCACACTTGGGTTTTGGAAATGTGGCAAACAACATTTTATTAACACTTCCAACATCCAAACATTCATGACCAACAAACAAAATTGTTTTAAAAAATACACAAACAATTATAATAATAAAAAAGAAATAAGCATACAACACAGTTCAAATTCGTTAAAACTCAATACTCTAAATTCTAAAATTGTGTATATAGCCAAATAAATATGTGAATGACAACATGATTTCTAAAGACAAACTTTAAAAAAGTTCATGGGCCCCAATAAATAGTCATTTATCAATTGTTGATTCTAGTTTTGGTTCTTCCTATGGTATATTTCACAAATTGCATTATCCAATTAACAACAAGAAATATACAAAATAGAAAAGCACAGATGGAACAAGAAAGATCTCAACTCATGATTCTTTTTTCATGTATCTCAAACAAGAAATATACAAAATAGAAAAGCATAGATGGAACAAGAAAGATCTCCTTTCAGAAATCATGATTCTTTTTTCATGTATCTCAATGAAAAACAATAAATCAAGATCACTTTAAGACTTCAAGTGCTCAAACAAGAAAATAAAAACAGAAACCATATGTTACGCTGCAGGTGCTCCAAGCACCGGATTTGGCGGAATTTGGAAGACCAGGTTTGGAATCCCTTGTGCAGCGGCAAGGGGTGGGATCGGAGGTTCGACTGGACCACCGCGCGTTCCTCCTTGCCCTCCAATCGCGCTCAAGCTCCGCTCTCCGGGCGAGCCTATGTGGTTTTAAAGAAGGAGCATGACGCACAATGCTCTAAAATTAAAAATAAACAAGGTAAAAATATGTAAATATAAGACAACTATACAAAGTAACTAAATCTTTTGCCCTTTTGCCACCTAAACATACACCGGATAAATTAAAATGAGCGAGAGCACATAAGTAGCTCCTAGAAAATTCTTCACATGAATGGTCTTGTGGAGCATTATTTCTATAATTGCAAACATAATTCTTCACATGAATGGTCTTGTGGAGCATTATTTCTATAGTTGCAAACATATTTATATAAATATTGATATACATATTTATTGTAAAATTATTTTTATTCTAATCATCTTTGAATATTAAATTATTATATTTTATTTTTAATTTATTCTTCCAAATTATTATTATTTTAGTGCTCTACACATTTATTATTGTTGTGTTCAATTATTTTTTAGGATTTCGTATTTTTTCGAATAAAATGAGTGAGACGATATTAGTAGCCTCAAACCGCGAGAAAATCGAAAAGTGTTACCATATACATAACAAAGTCTTGTTAATATGCTCAATTGTAATTTTTCTTCATCTCAATTGTAATAGGCATAGACGGGTATGCATGGTTTTTAAGAAAAATATTTTTTATTTGGTTTTTTAGAGATATAAATGTATTTTTTAAGTGTAAATGAGAAATTACATACTAACTTATAAAATTATCCTTTAAAAACAATCACCCAAATTAAAATAGGAGACAACTTATGAATGCAAATAATTCTCCATCAACCGAGATTTCAATACTCAAACTTAAAAGAATATTTTCAAATTATTCTTCTTATATCAATTTTTATGCTATTTTTATAAATAATCAATAAAATATAGGTAATATTAGGGTATGGGGGAAGATTGGTTTTTAATATTATTTTGAACACCCATTGTTTTTCACCTTATTTTTAGGGGTTGTATATTTTTTACTTTTTTATTTATTAGGGTATTTGTATTCTTTAAATACTAAGTAGGGGTATTTTTTTAAATGTATAAAGTCGTAAATATCCTTACGATAATATTAAACGATTTTTGTAAATAATATTACGGTAACACATATTAATTTATTTAATATTCACTAATATTAAGCGTTACATAATTTGGGTACATATGTATTTATATTATAGTTGTCGTTTTCAAACTAATTTTAGTTGTTAGTACTATGATAGTTTTTTTGATTTTAATATTGGTCTATATCTATGTATTTATATTATAGTTGTGTTTTCAAATTAATTTTAGTTGCTAGTATTATGATAGTTTGTTTTGATTTTAATATTGATCTATATTTATGATAGTTTTAATTTTCTTTGTACTTATTTTTTATATCTATGTTAGATTTCTAATTTCTAATTATCTGATATTTATGAGAAATCTTTCATATCTATGATAGATTTCTATAATATTATTTACATGATATTCATGACAACTTCTTAATATCTATGATATTTTTAGTTTGGTATTTGGTTTCTATCAATTTCTTAATATCTATGATAAGTTTTTTGTATTTGATTTCTATTAACTTCTTAATATCTATGTTAGATATAAATTTCTTGTATTGTTTCTATGGGAAATTGTTGTGGTATTTCACTTTTTATATATATTCAATGAATTGATTGTTATTGAACAAATAACTAAAATTTAACAATAATCTAAAATGATAATAATATTGAATAGTATTTTGACAAGGGAAATATAGATCACTCCCATAGTATCCTGTGGGTTGTGAGTAGGGTTTTCGTCTCCAGGCCATGGATATTATGGGAGTGATTTGCAACTCTCGGCTCCCATAGTTTAGTGTGTAGTAAGGAATAAACGAGTGGCATGTTATAATACGATTTCTACCGTAGTTTTGTGGAAAATTTGAGCGAGATATATTAGAAACATTTTTTTTTTAATATTAGGTTTTGATAAGTAGTTATTTTAATTAATACGAAGAAGTACATTGAAAAAGTTAATAATGGAACACTGCCCTGTATCAGGAAAAAATATAGGTAGCAGATATAATACTAATGTTAGAGGTGCCCCGATACATAATTCCCCCTAAAATATATACTATATTATATATATTTTAATTTTGCTACGTTATTAATGAACTTTTGCACTACTTTAATTTTATTTTTATCAATAAAAATATTATGTAATAGAGAAAAATTAGATTATGATTTTATTTTTTTAGCCATAATACTTACTTTGCCCACTTATGTGCCCAATTGACCATTCTACTTTAGGTATGCGTTGCGTTTTATTTCGGCATTTACCTGAGCTTTACGTCCGATCCGGTCCTAATTCTACTTTAGGGTATGCGTTGTGTTTTATTTCAGCATTTATATGAGCTTTACGTTTTTAAGCCTTGATCGATTCACATAGAATCGTCACGAAGAACAAGGCCGCATTCTTCGTTTTATTTCAACATTTACATGAGCTTGTACGTTTTTTAGCCTAATCGATTCACATAGAATCTCACAAAGAATAAGGCCGCATTATTCTTCTAATTCCATGGGCTTTTCGATGTCGATCCGAAGAAGTATTAACCTGTGAAAACTAGAAAGAATTAAAACAATAAAGTTCTCTAAGAAAAAGTAGGCAATGTATGTAAATTTGAGACAAAGAAATGTATGTATATTTGAGACAATCTATACAATGTATGTAAAATAACAACTAACCATACTTTGAAATTTAAAAAACCAAACATCAACCATTTTTAATTCACTTGTGATAATTTTGGAAGCTTAAATTACAATGTATTTTGGGTTTATTTTCATCCTATTTTACAATCATAATTTTAACCCTTTTGTATTTTGGGTTTATTTTCATCCTTTATACAATAAAAAATAATAAATATTTGTGCTCCACAAATATTTTTTATTTTTGTGCTCCACAAATATTTGTTATTTATGTGCTTAATTCTCCTCACATAATTATTATTTTTGAGCTCCTATATATATTTTTTATATAAATATTGAATATGCAAATAATATATAATTTTTTATATAAAAATTCTCACATAATTATTATTTTTTAACTTCTATATAATTTTTTATATAAATAATATTGAACATGCGAATAATTGTAAAATTATTGTTTTTTTCCTTTGGAACTTAAATAAGTTAATTGGAATTGGAACTTAAAAAAGTTAATTGACAACTTATGTATGTTTAAATAAGTTAATTGACAACTTATGTATGTCCAAATCCTCTTACCCTTTCTTCTCTTCGATCAGAGCTTAAAAAAATGGATCTCACTAAAACCCTAATCTCATTTTCCGATCGCGCAAACCTTATCTCTGTGGCGAGATCCACATCGGACAAGTTAATGGAATTGGAAGACGAACTTTTCGTCGATGAGGAGCACGTGAGAGTGGAAGGAGGAGAACAGGGGAGGAGGAGATTTATTGAATGCATTGAAGATGTGCGTCGGTTATCATTTCATTTATATATTTATTTATGCATAGGTTATCATTTCGTTTCATAGATCTATCCTACTGGTACTGAGCATTACAAATTCGAGGTGGTGTATGAAGCCTGAAGATATATAAAAAATCCAGTGCCTCTCCTACAATAGTAAGTTCACTTTAGGCTTTAGCAATTAATGGATTGCATTCTGTATGTATATATTCTGAGGATAAAGAAATTGCGTTTTCCTGATTTTAGGATATTGATGAATTGGATTCAGAAATGGTGGCTCGAGCATGTTTGTTTATTGCCATGAAACAGGATTGTATTGAAGCAATATCAGGTTTTTGAACTCTGTGTCCTCTTCTTTTTTTTCTGCAATTTGTAAGTATTAAAGAGATACATAACATCATGAATTTTACCTTTATTTTCCAGAAACAATGTGACAACGTCTATTTATTAATTTATTTGTCTGCCGGAACGAAAGTAGATGGCTCGACTTAGAGCTTGTTTAATAATGTCAAAAGTGCTAAAATATAACGTTTTCAACCATTGCTCGATTGTATTATTTTGGAGAAGACGAGAATTATATTCTTTTGGCATTAGGGGTAGGGATATTAAAAGGTTTGGCTGCTGACATGTTATTCTTTTGAGCAGATCCGGTAAATATTGGGATTGAGTAGTAATCATTGAGTAGTATGAGAAACCTCAATGCCAAGGAAATGTTGTAAGCTGCCCAAATATTTTAGACATAAATGATTGGAAAGTGAATTGATGAAAGAACTGATTTCAGTAGATGAATTTCCGGTGATGATGACATCATCCACATAAACGAGGGCAAATATCGTGTAGGTGGGAGTGTGTTTGTAGTAGAGAGAAGAGTCTGTCTTAGAGCTTAGAAAACCAAGGTTCTGAAGAACAAATTTCAATTGTCAAACCAAGATTTTGAGGTTTTCTTTAACTCATAGAGATTTAGAAAGCTTGCATACCAAACAAGAAAAAATAAAAAATTTATATTTGTAATATTATATTATAATAAAATTAATAATTACTTCTTCAAAAGAAAGCGTGTGATTGGTTTGAATTAATGTCGCACGATTACGACTTGATTGGCGGAAATAGAAGGAAATATACTTTTGGTGGAATTTTTAAATAAAAAGTTGGAAAAACTGAGATAGGAGGATGGAAATATTAATTTTGTCCGAATAACACGTGATCACATTTTTCATTGAATCAATGATAACACATTATTTAAAAAAAATAAAAAAAAAATATTTTAAACACTATTTATTTTATTAATTTTAAAAATATATTCTTAACTCTATTATTTTTATTAAAAATAAAAAATAATACGAATAAAACTACTCTATTATATAGAGCCTCAGTTCAATTATTGTTCAATAGAGGGTAATCGAATACACACAAACTTTCAACGACCCCGCATGTCGGCATGTGACTTGATTCGATATGCTGCATGCATCCCGAATAATTTAATTTAAAGTTAAAATTAAAATTTTACTACTTCTCTTTGATTAAAATAAATCTAAATTACAATCAATGATCCACGCAATAAATATTTATACGGAGTTCGATTATCACAAAACGTTTTATAATAAAATTAATTATTCTCGATATCAAAATATTATTGATACAAATAGCTAGCGGCATGAATATAATTAATTCTATATATCGAGGATCATCAGAAATCATTGCAATTAAAATTTATTAAATCCGAATCCACTGCAAAATAACCACATCCGGCTTTGGTACATTGTGCATGGCGGCGGCGTAGTAGATGATGGTGGTGGTGGTGATATTAGGCGGTCCTTCTTCGTTTCATGTAATCCTCTTCTTGCTTCTAATTAAAGGCAACACATGATCGATCGACGGTTTCGGCACATGGCCATGCGCACGGGGCGGTGTCGTCCACCCCACCACCTTGATGCTCGAAGTTGAGGGTCTCAAACCTCTTGACCTCTTCGTGTCTATGGAAGTCCCTCGTTTTATATAGTTTTTTTGTTGTTTGTATTCCGACAGGCTCCTATCGACTGGTCACGTTTTCGCCCTTTGGATTTTTGCAATTTAACCGAACTCAATCTGCGCACTGATTGGTGTTTCATCACAATATTTCTTTTATCCTCTAATAATCTTCGTGTCCTTACCATTCATCGTACGGTATATATGTGTTTTTTTTTCTTGGTCTATTTTTTTTTTAATACATAATCGACATACCAGGTTTATCAGAGTACTCAACGTTGGCCTGATGGATCTTGAAACGATAAATTTGGTTGACTTTGAGTGGTCTATGAATCAAGAGTTTGATTGATATTGGTAAGTTGACTTTGAGTGGTCTATGAATCAAGAGTTTGATTGATATTGGTAAGTGTGTGTTTGATACTTTAATTACTTTTATTTTTCACAACAATTTTGCTTCAAGCATGACTTTAAAATTTGGTTGAGTTTGAGTGAGACTTTAATTACTTTTATTTTTTAGAACAATTTTGCTTCAAGCCTTTTATTTTTGAACAATTTATTAATTATTTACTCTAATTGATTGTATTGCTGTTGCTATATATTTATATTAAAAATTATAAACAAACTTTTAATTATATATTTTATCTAATAATTATAAACTATATTCTAAAATTTTCAAAATATTATGTATACAACTATCTTATTATAAAATTTTAAACATAATTTCATTGTGAACAATAATTATTTTTATTTAAAAAAAATAGATTTAAATTTTTTACATAAATTATATTATTAATAAATATATCCGACAAGATTTAAACGACATAGTCGCCAAGATTTAAATTTCATTATGGAGAAGAAAAACGACATAGTCGCCACTGTTTGTGAACTAAACCTCGCCTGAGCTATGCTCCCTCCGAGCCCTATGCCTTCAAATTAAAGAACTGATGAAAGGTCAACGCTGCAATCAGATGCCTTATTGTTTTCGGATTCTCCAAAGCCCCCAAAGCAATACTCTGTGACTATGATCCCCAACTCCGGTACTTATCGTACATGTTAAAATGAAGTAGAATTATTATTGTTTTATATTTGTGAGTAAAAAAAAAATGCCAGATAAAAGCTATCTCAAACGAAGGCAAGCTGCTGATTGCATTTCAAACGATGCAAGTTCATTGAGTGCTTCAACTTTGTCGACGTCCGAATAAGAATTTCCGGGAGATGTGTATATTAACTCCATCGTCTTCAAGACTTTAGCATTCCGCAACACGTATTTCACCATCTCAATCTCTTGATCTGCAGACCACTCGAAGTCGACTAAGTTTACCGTTTCAAGATGATTAGTCAGGCATTCAGAACTATAAAAGTGTAACGGCTCTACCCAGCGTTGAGTTTTATGATCAGCCTGCAGATAAAAAAGACTACATGTTAAAACGAACCATTTGATACATAACAAATCAAGAAAATTTGAAGAAAAAAATACGCGTACACACCGTATCGTATGATGAATGGTAAGGAGTCGAAGATTCTTAGCGCACAACAGAAATATTGTGATGAAACACCAATGCGCGCGTAAGTCGAGTTCGGTTAAATTTTGAAAACTCAAAGTCTCCAAATACGACCAACTGACCTTAGGAGCCTGTCGTCGGAAAAATTAACAAACAACAACAAAACGATAAAAACGAGAGGACGTTCATGTCAACATATTGATATATAATTACGTACTTCTTTTCGACGATTTGATAATGTTAGACGCTTTACATAACGCAGGATATCATGAAGTAGATACTCCTCTCTCATGAGTTGACATTGGCACTCACAGTCACTGTTATCTAAATCTGCTTCGATTAACTCGATGAGTTCCCAAGTCCCGATATACGGAATCTGATGACAAGCACGCAAACGAAGATACCTAATTTTGGGTACACAAAAATGTACCGGGTTTCTTAATGTTTTGGCAAGTGCCGATGAAGATGGATCAGAGACCAGCTGATTCAACGTCACTCTATCGACGATTAACTCCTCGAGCACCGTGCATCCAGAAATCAAGTGATTGGGAGAGTATTTGGAATCATACACAACATTGACGAGTCGAAGCTTCTTAAGGGATGAGAAATTATACGCAACACCTCCGATGTTGATGTCACCGCTGTCGACGATGCACAGTTCGACGAGGGTGTTGCTGGTGAAGAGGCATCGAGGCCACTTAAGCCGGTGATTTAGACGGATGACAGCATGGCGAATATTCGTGCGAAAGTTGTACTATTGATCCATGAACTGAACTCGTCGTCAGTTGACTTTGAATCTTCGTTGACTGTGAAGAATCCTATACCCGGGACACGAGGGAGTATAAGATACCAAATTTTGTTTGTTTTTTCTAATAAAAAATATTTCAATAAATTATTATAAAAGGCCCGCCGGTTAAATTTACAATTGAATTATAATTATCATATGAGGCCTCCCGATTTTTGAACACATTTATAAAAACTCTATTTATTTTGTCCCCTCCCATAAGTTTACATTTATTTTAGACAAATTGGAAAGGAATTGTCCTCTTTACCCTTACCTTTTCCAAAACAAAACAAAACAAAATAAAACATATTAAAAAATCGGTCCCCACCCTAATATTCTCTCTCTCTCTCCCCGAATCTTGAAATCGGTCCCCCCACCCTCTTCAAAAACCGCCGCCGATTTTGAGAATCAAAGAGAAATCCGGCCATTCGAAACACAATGTCAGGCAACAACGACAACAACGAACAACAAGACGAGCCACAATGGCCGATTCAACCTCCGGTAAGTGCCGAAACCTAGTTTTTTTCAATTTCGAAAATTCGACTTTTTTTCAATAATGTGTTGAATTTGCTAGTATTTGAGTGTATTAGAGTTCCCTATTGTGTTTTAGTTGATTTAGAATCGAAATTCAGTGTTGAATTGCTCGTTTAAATGTCTGAAAAATCTGGTTTTGGGCCGCTGTTCCAGGCTACACGGTGGTGATTTTCTCGGTCACCGTGTAGCTACCTACCGTGTAGCCGATTACTGACCTCAAAATCCCGGTTACATGGTGTGAATTACTCGGTCCCGTGTACCCGGTTAATCGGGTACACGGTACCGTGTACCCGGTCAGAACACGGTACCGTGTACCCGGTTAACCGGCTACACGGTACCGTGTAGCCGGTCAGAACAGAATTTTTTTTTTTTTTTTTTATTTGATTAAAAATGTAATATTTATTTATTTGACTTTGTTTTTGCAGGAGGGATTCAACTGGAGGAGGCCACAGTTCATTCACACGACGAAGAACCTAAATTTGTACGATAAAGATGGCGTACTAGAAGAAATTAAAGCCACGCTGACGTCCATTGACCCTACCCATGCGACTATTCGCACATTTAGGGACAGTTGTTTTGGGTTTTTTCTCTGGATTCAGAGATCCGGAAGATCAAACGTGGCCATGCATCACCTCCTAGCTCGGGAGATCGTGGGTGCGACGATACCTCCGTTCGAGCATTGGTTTTTCGTCGGGGGTCAGACTATTCGCTTTCGAGCACAGGAGTATGCCCTGATCACCGGACTTCGATTTGGTGCTCACGCATTTGATCCTTCAGACAGGGCCAGCCACTCGATTTCTGAGCAGTCTATTTACCACAGACACTTCAGACAGCCGACGCTGATTTCAGTGCTTCGTACGAGATTCAGGTCTCTGAGTATGGGCCACGACCCGGCCGACTACCTGAAGGCGGCCAACTTGCTGGTTTATTATTTCTTTTTGTTGTGCCGAGACGACATCACGGTCGAGAGTTGGGCTTGGGCTTTTGTCGAGGACGTTGATGGATGGGAGTCGTTTCCCTGGGGATCCTACACCTGGCAGATCATGTCGCACTACATCAGCATAGCTGCGATGAAGCCCGGTCAGGTTGACAAGAGGGCATACCACATTTACGGTCCAATTTGGGCCTTTCAGCTTTGGTCGTACGAGGCCATACCGAGCCTGGGCAGTGTCTGCGGAGTGCGGATGGAGAAAAGAAATAGGCCTCGGTTTTTGAACTGGAAATCGATTGGATGCACCCTCGATTTCACTCATTTCTTCGAGGACGATGAGGTAAATTTTGTGAAATTAATGTTTTAAATTATTTATTTCCTTTAATTAATGCTTAATAAATTAATTTTCATTTGTTTTCAGCTTGTGGTCCTCTCGACTCTAGAGCCGACACGCAAGGAGGCGAGGAGTGTGTACTACACTTCGTTCCTTAACAGAGGAGCAGACGAAGTGAGGTATGATGCTCCTGCTAGGATTGGACATGCTCCGATCGGAGCACAGGCTGCAGAACCGGTGACGAAGAAGAAGAAGAGCTTGATAGAGCGCGTGGCCGGACGCGTGTCCAAGGCAATGGACAAGATTACGGGCGATGTCCCTCAGACTAGTCGACGCACGCGTGACGACAGGACATCTGATTCATCTGCCGAGCGGCATGCATCTCAGCGTGCATCTCATCGAGCCCGACGAGAGCCCTCTCCTGCAGCTGAGGCACATGAGGCACCTGAGGCACCTGAGGCTTCAGATGACAGTACCGATCGACGCATTGATCGACGGCTCCACAAGATCCTCAACGATGAGTCTGAGACTGGATTTATGGGCCGATTGACTGCCCGGATGAGGAGGATACAGAAGGAGGGCAACGACAGTCTGATGGAGCAGTTTCGGGGGTTTTTCGGTCGCAGGCGATACTCTCGGAGTCGCCCTTGTCCTTCTGATGCATCTCAGGGCGGTTTTCCGGCTGCTCGGCATTCTATCAGCGCGCCTCCTCGCTATCAGGACTCGGAGCCCGAAGAGTTGGTTGATGTTGATATCAGGGTTTCGTCTGGGGACAGGCGACACAGTTTTGCTGGTTATCGCAGGTCGCCACTTGACGAGCCGACCCATGCCGAGTCTTTCCATGCCGAGTCGACCCACGTCGAGCAGCAGCCTCAGGTCGAGCAGCAGCCCCTGTACGAGCAGCAGCCCCAGTACGAGCAGACGACCGTTGGCGATAGCTATCGCACACCGGCACAGACTCAGGCTGTCTGGGCAGATAGCGGTCATTCTTCGCCACCGAGGGCGCTGCGTGATTTTGAGGGTGTCTTCGGTGCCTTCCCAGCGATTCCCACCCACGGCATCTTCACTCCGACTACTGCTTATCGGCCAGAGTATGATCCTGGTTTTATTGTACCGAGGGGGGCTGATATACCGCAGGAGATCGTTGATGCAGAGACTTTTTTTCCGGCTGCGTCTCAAGTCGAGTTGTTCAAGATTACATCTCCCGTGGAAAATGAACACGTAAAAGAGATTGCAATGTCGGAAGAGGAGAAAGAACTTGGGGATGATGAGGAGGAGGAGGATGATGTCGCCGAGAGTAGTCTCGGACCCCGTGTGAGGAGGCCATCGGCAGCTCTTCGGAGCCCGTACGTCGCGCAGTTCGCTCGGAGAGGCAACGAGAAGGTTAGGGCGCTCTATTCGATGTTCCGTCGTGACGGGCATGGAATGAGTGTTTATATCCCTTTCAACGAAGTGTATCTGGACCAGGCCTACTTCACCCGGATTGAGTCACTACATCATTGGTACGCGGACATGGTAAGTTAATTTGTAGTTAAACTTTGAAATTTATAATGTTTATTAAATTGTGCTTAACTGTGATATGTATATTTTTCAGGAGATTGACATGTACATTACGTACCTGCGCGACAAGATAAAGTCCGGCAAGGGTTTAAAAGATGAAGTCACTCCAAGGAAGACTATACTCTTGTGTACCGAGTTCTTCGTAAGATCCAATCATCCTATCAAATACAAGTTTTTTTTATTATTTTCCTAATACTAATCGTTTAAATTTATTTTAAATTAACAGACCGCTATGAAGACCCAGTACGCTAGGATTGCGATCCCACGTGCACATGCAAGGAGAACGAACTTGGAGAAGAAATATGAGACCTGGGCACCGCCGGACTTCATGCTGAAATACATCACGGGAGACGGTAGGCACGAGAGTTGGGAACACGCACGAGAGGTAATTTAAAGAACCGTACATTTTTTTTTTAAATTCAATTTAATATTTTAATTTAATTGTAAATAACGTTTTATTTTATTTTTATTTTTGTAGGTGATAACGGTCTGCAATACCGGGGACCATTGGGTCGTGATAAAGATTGACCTGAATCTCTGGACTATACAGTTGTACGACTCGTTGTGGTGGCGTTGTCCGGAAATAAATGCCAAGTCTAATGTACTAATGCCGGTGTTGGAGTTGTTGCCTCGTCTTTTGGTAGCTGCAGGATTTTGGGAGGGTCCAAACTTGTTTCATCGAACCCACAAGAAGACTTCTATGCAGGTCGAAGCCCCGTTGGAGCAGTTTATGCAAGTCGACAACAACAACTGCGGCCCGTACGTGTGCATGTACTTGGATCGTCTCGTGAACAAGCACCTCAATCACCGTGGTAAAGAAATCGACGACGGGTACTTGATGAAGTATCGTCGATATGTAGCTCGAAAAATTTTCAGTTTGAGTCATCGAGACCAGTGATTTGTATTTTGGATGATTTTAGACTTTTTCGTGTGCATGTGTTTGGATTGATTGCTATTTGTGTTGAGATTGATTTGCAGGTTTAGCTTTGATATTAACTAAATAAATCCCGTCAAAATTTTTTAAAATTATTTATAATATATTAACTTATTAATTAAATAAAATTTGTAAAAAAAAAAAACTATTTTATGTGTGTTTTGATTGATTTTGGTGAAATAAATGTGTTTTGATTGATTTTGGTGAAATATTTCGATTGAATTAAGTGAAAAGCAGCTGAAAAAACGGGGTCGGCCTTTTTTTTACCTTCGGTCAACTCAATTTGGGGGTCGGTCAACGAAAGTCAACTAATTTTGGTCTTAGTCAACTCAATTTGGGGGTCGGTCAACGGAAGTCAACTAATTTTGGTCTTAGTCAACTCAATTTGTGGTCGGTCAACGGAAGTCAACCCTCAGGTCAATGGGGTGATCCGCGGGTTCCTTAATCAGAAATGCGGGCTGAGCCTCGTGTTCCACAGAACAAATCCTTGGTACACGGTGGCTACCGGTTACACGGTCACGTGTACCGGGTTCTACCGTGTAGCCTTAACTGACCGTGTAGCCAAGAACTGCTCGGTCAGTTACTGGGTAACACGGTAGTAACCGGTTACACGGTGGGCTACACGGTGTTGACCGTGTAGTGTAAAAGAAATTTTGATTTTCGTTTATTTTAAGGCATTTTTCGATTGTTAACTTGTTCTTGTAGTATAAAACATCATTTTAATAATCAAAATGATTCAAATAACATAAACAACTATTGAATTTGACGAATTAAGTGATTACGCATGAACAATTTATTACCTATGTAGATAAGATTGTGACAATATTAGTAGAATGTTCGAAAAACGGTCAACATTCTAAGCATCTCATCTTTGTAGTCCTATATTAGTTGTTTTATGATGTGTATTGGATGTATCTAGTGTTTTAAATGATGTTTCATGCTGAACGTAACAACAAAAATGCTCGAGAAATGCTTCAAATTCAAGAAAAATCAAATATTTTGTACACTACACGGTAGGCTACACGGTGGGCTACACGGCAGAAGGTCCTACACGGTAGAAGGCAATTGCTCGATTTTTTGAAAAAAGCTTACTCGGTAACACGGCCTATACCGGCTACACGGCTACCGGGTAACCGGTTACCGTGTAAAAAAATAAATTGGGGCTTATAGGATTCGAACCCCAAACCTTATGCTTTCAATGAATTATTCAAAGGCAGTTCACCAGTTGAACTAGAACTCCTCAACGAAATCACTTAGCAGAGTTTTATATATTAACCTTACTAATATTCTATAGATTTAACCTAAACCTTTTTTCAAAATACAATAAAATGTAAAAACAAAAACAAAAATTCATTTTCTTTCTCTCTCTTCGAAGGCACCTCCACCGCAGCCGATTTTTTGAGAATCAAGAAAAACTCCGGCCACTTCAATTCCGGCGAATCGCAATGGCAGACAACAACGAACAACAAGAAGAGCAACAATGGCCGATTCAAGCTCCGGTAAGTGCCGAAACCTAATTTTTCAATTTCGAAAATTTGATTTTTTTTTTATTAATGTGTTCTATTTGATGCGTTAATTGCTAAGATTTGAGTGTATTAGAGTTCCCAATTGTGTTTTAGTTGATTTAGAATCGAAATTCAGTGTTGAAATGCTCGTTAAAATGTCTGAAAAATCTGGGCAAACCCGCTGTTCCAAGCTACACGGTAGCGCTACACGGTGGTGATTTTCTCGGTCACCGTGTAGCTACCTACCGTGTAGCCGATTATTGACCTAAAACTCCCGGTTACATGGTGTGATTTACTCGGTCCCGTGTACCAGGTTAATCGGGTACACGGTACCGTGTACCCGGTCAGAACACGGTACCGTGTACCCGGTTAACCGGCTACACGGTACCGTGTAGCCGGTCAGAACAGTTTTTTTTTTTTTTTTTTTTTTTTTGATTTTGAGTTTTTTTTATTTAATTGAATGTAATATTTATTTATTTAACTTCATTTTTGAAGGAGGGCTTCAAGTGGAGAAAAATAGATATGGATATGCTAAGCGGATTACCAGATGAGATCCTGCATCATGTCCTCTCTTTCCTGCCGACGAACCTCTCCGTGCGCACCAGCGTTCTCGCGAGACGTTGGAGGTTTTTGTGGGCCCTCGTCCCAAATTTAGAGTTTCGCCGCTCTACGCATTTGGACATCATAGACAGGGTTGTATCGATGCACGAAGCGAAACCCCTGAATACTTTTAGCCTCTCCAATGTGGAGGGCAGCTCGTATCGACTGGAGACATTGATTATCCACGCCCTCAAGCGCAGCGTCCGAAATATGTACCTTGATTTCGGTGATATAGACTACAAGGAGTATATCGCGTGCGGTTTGCCAGGAATTCTCTTCATGTGCAAGACTCTCGTCGACTTGAAGCTCAATAACTGTGGAGTGATCCCCTCTAGTGGGGAGGTGTTTATGCCTTGCCTCAAGAAGCTTGATCTCAGTAATGTCGATTATGAGGATAAGGATTCCCTCCCTCACTTGCTTTCTGGTTGTCCTGTGATTGAGGAGCTGATCATCGATGATTTCTTTAGGGAGGAAGAAACGAACTTGGGCTGCTTTATTGTATCTTCACCCACAATAAAAAAGCTGAACATTGATTTCTCCTCGAGTCGCGAACAATACTATGATGAGATGTTGATAATAAATCTTCCCGCCCTCGTATATCTTAAGGTGAGTGGTTGTTATTTGGAGTATGCCAAAAGTTCGATGAAGACCATGTCCTCCTTAATTGAAGCGGATATTAAGTTGAATGGACATTGGCATGATTGTCACATCGATTGCATCGAGCATGACTGTTCGAGAGCATTTCTTAGTTCTCTTTGCCATGTAAGGTACCTAAACATCACAAGCTATGGACAAGAGAAGGTGCGTTTTGATTTTTTAATTGTTCTAATTTTTTTTCATACTTAATTATACCCTGTTTAATTATACCCTGTTTGTGGTTTTAAATATGATTTTTTTGCAGCTGGTTGACATTGTAGGAACGAGTTCAATGCCAAAGTTTGTTAATTTAACCAAACTCGTACTTAATATGAACGCTCAGTGGCATTTTATTGCTAAGTTCCTCGAAGTTGCTGATAATCTTGAAGATCTTATTGTGAGTGAAGTTAGCTTTTGCAATTTATCTTTTTACATATTCTGCAACTCTATATATATTTTTTTTATTTGCATCCTTGTTTTTTTCATCAGATTCGCTCGACCTTGATGCCCTATAGAGAGCCGGAACGAGTGCCTTCGTGCATCTTATTTCATCTAAGGACTGTTAGAATTGAAAAATTCGGTTTGTATGATGATAGCGGTTTTGACATGGTGAGATATATTTTGAGGAATGCTCAAGTACTTGAGAGGATGGACATAGACGGATTCCCCCGTTATAGTTCCTCTGACAAGGAAAAGCTTGATGCGCACCAAAGAATCTCATTGTTTGAGCGAGGATCCAAGTCATGCCAGATTTCCTTCAACTCGTAGATATGTAGGCCGAAAAATCTCATTGCTTTGTATTTTGTACGTTTTTGGATTGATTTGGTATCTTTTCGGATTGATTTGGTTTTTATTTGACTTGATTTATGTGTGTTTTGATTGATTTCGGTGAAATATGTGTGTTTTGATTGATTTTGGTGAAATAGGTGTTTGTTTTGACTGATTTAGGCGAAAAGCAGGTGAAAAAACGGGGTCTGCACTCTGCTACACGGTGGAACCGACTACACGGTCACGTGTACCGGCTACACGGTCACGGTAACAGTGACCGTGTAGCTCGATTTATTAAAAAAAATCCGGTAACACGGCTTATACCGGTAACACGGTTATCCGGTATCAGCCGTGTATCCGGTTAAAAAAAAAAAAAAAAGGGGCTCTTAAGATTCGAACCCCTGACCTGTTGCTTTAAACGCAATTTTTCAAATGGGGCGTTACCAGTTGAACTAGAACTCTACACTGAACTTATTTAGCAAAATGTTATATATTAACCTTAAGAATAACTTATAAAATCGACCCGCCCTTCTCCCGAAAACCTATTTCCAACCTGTTTTTTCACATATTTCACATTCACAAGATAAACAAACTCCAAAAACAAGCACAATAGTCTAAAACAAGCACAATAACCTAAAAGACACCAAATATCCAAAATCCAACGAGAATAGACGAAAATAAAACAATCCAAGTCTCAAATATTTGTAAAACACCGATAAATCAACCAAACCCAATTTAGATCTCTGACTCCGTGCTCATTGGACATTTTGTTCTCGTGTGTCCCTCGTTTCTGCAGATGCTGCACTTCTTCTTCTGTCTTCTTCGGCTCGACTCTTGCGTTCCCGTCTCTTCTGCAGGGACATTTAAATCAACAGTCTCGGGTGGGATAAAAACCGTGCACTTCCGCATGTTGTGACCTACGCCCTTACATCTCGAACACACCTGCACACGACGACACGATATTAGGTCCAAGTCTGGACACGACATCCTACGTGGTGTAATGATATTAATTGTACAAACCTTCCTACGTGGTGTAGAGCTCTCAACTGCGGAACGAGCACGAGACATCCTCGGACGTCCAGCCTGTCTAACCGCTACCGGAGGAAGAACTACGGATGAAGCCACATCCGGCGGGACCACCCAATCATCATAATGTGGCAACGGCACCACAGGCGTCGCGTACATCTCGACATGACTGCTCATCTTGAAATAGGGGCTCACGAAATCGTACAATGAAAATCTGGCCCGTCTACATAATAACAACAAACAAGTTAGTTGAATCAAATGTTAAAAATTAATTTTAAAGGTAAAATGATATCATACCTTATAGCGGCACAAGCATGACGACACGGTATTAGGTCTAAGTCGAACTCCCGACAATCACACGTGCGATTCGCGATATCCACAAGATAAGACCTGTCATCCTCCTGAACTCTGTATAGGGTATTCGCACTGACCTCCACAACGGTAAAATAACGGCTCAACTCATCCTGACTAGTCAACTTGAGTAATGCCTGTTCGGTGAGCTCATGGTCATTCTGTCTCACATTAGCTGTCCTTCGTTTCTCGTCAAACCATCTCTCAATCATCGCACGAATCGCCTCGAGCATCGCACAGACTGGTAATCTCCGTGGCCATATGATAGCACTGTTGAAAACTTCGGCCGCATTCGATGTCATGAAACCGTATCGTCGTGCGGCACAATGTGACCTCGCCCAGTGCTCAACCCCGATATCAGTAAGGCGCCTATAAGCACCCTGTCTACTAAGAGTCTCCACATTCGCAAAATGCCTTTCAAACTCATCCACCTGATAACTATAGGCAGCACAGTATACAGCTTCGACCACCTTCTGGCCGTACGGTGCTAGATTCTTCGAGAGGTGGTGATAGCACAACGCACGGGTCGCGTGGGGATAGACACTCCGAATAGCATTCGCGATGCTCTTATGCTGGTCGGACACAATGAGGAGATCCTCGTCGTCTGTATCGTAGCAAGCTCTGACGTGCTGGAGAAACCACAACCACTCCTCGTCATTCTCTATCGGACCGATACCAAACGCAAGTGGGAAAATATTCTCATTCCCGTCTTTTGTGCAGGCGACAAACAACACACCGGTGTTTTTCCCTTTCAAATGGGTGGCGTCGAGTACTATCACAGGCCTCAGAGTGCCCTTCTCAAAGGCACGAATGCACTGCCCGAGCGCAACAAACATGCGGCAAAACACGCCCTGGTCGGTCGTCTGAATCTGGTACTGAGTCCCGGGATTATGCTCTCTCAGCATGTACAGATATGACGGGAGCCTCTGATACGATCCCTGATAGTCGCCGTACACTATTTCAAGCGCCAGGTTCCTCGCCCGCAGGGCAAAGTTGTAGCTGATGTGAACTCCGTACAATCTCCTCAAATCCTCAACCATATCTTTCGGCTTCAGTTCCCGATTGCCGACTAACTGACGTGCAAAGAAAGTAGCCGCAACCCTGCACGACACCTGTCGATCCGCAGTCCTCCCCAAATTGTTACGGCACGTATGATCCAAGTTCAGCTTCGTAATCCTCCAAAAGGTGTTATCGGAACCCGTGGAACACAATCTGAACGAGCATTTTTCACGCCCCAGCTTGCAAACGAACGTCACCCGTTCAGTGTTCGAGCGATCACTTTTGCACTCTACGTTATTCTCCATGTGATACATCCCCACCATCACCTTCAGATCCCGTTTCTTTCGGAACGTGGCTCCGACTGCCATCTGACCGTAAATCGGTTGGTGTTCGACAGAACGCAACGGAACAGCGGGGTCAAACGTCGGTAGTGGAATGATCCAATTGCGCAGTGGATTATTCTGTGCATTCTGAGAAGCTTCGGTTTGCTCGCCACCTCCCGCATGAGAACTCGAGGACATATTACGGCGCGACATGATCTTTTTAACCACGCCCGGCTGTCTAATCCATTCGGTCCACTCCGTGGTCAACGATACCAAGAGATCGGACTGACGGGCTTCTTCTTCGTCCTCGGAAGTATGTACCTCCTCGTTCTCGTTCTCTGACGGTACGCCCCGATCGCGGTTTTCTCCTCCGATATTCACTTCCGGCGCAGCTCGTTGTCCCTCTACTTCGACGACGAACACAAAGCACTCGGCCCTTTGCTCGTCTAACATGCGGGACACATCTTCGTCACAAAGCATAGGAGCTCGCACGCTTCGCATGTCATAGCCTCGGGTATAACAATACAACATGTAATCGACACTGGGCGGAGGGCGCAAAACCGCACGAATCCGGCTCACGAGAGCGTCGAGTGTAATTTCTTCCCTACGAAAGAAGAGGCACATATCTACTCCGTCAACGTAGCCCTCTCGATCCCAACGACCACCGTAACGTACCGTGATTCGTTGATTATTCGACATCTACAATTACAAAAAAGTTGAATTCAGTTAGGGAACCCAAAATATCCATCCAAACGCATAAACAAAGCCATTATTAGACAATTTAAAAAAAAAAATGAAAAAACGGGGTCTGTACACGGTCACTACACGGTCACGTGACCGTGTAGTGGCCTTGCCGTGTTACCGAGAGCACGGTCACTACACGGTCACGTGACCGTGTAGTGGACTTGCCGTGTTACCGAGAGCACGGTGACCGGGTAATACCCGTGTAGTGCGAGCCCGTGTAACCGAGCAACCGGGTAATCTTCATAACTACACGGTGGCTACACGGTCAAGGAAACCCACCGTGTAGCCACCGTGTAGTTATGATTTTTTGCAGAAAATCGAAAAAAAAAAACCAGAATCGACGCGTTTCGACGTACCTTTCGGCCGGCGAACTCGGCTGCCCTTCCCACGTAGATTCAGACGACGATTTTTGTAGAGAGGATATTTGTTTGAGAGAGAATGAAGTTTTGTTTTTTGAAATGGGTTTAGGGTTTGAGGGTTTGAGGTAGGGGAAGATGAGGGCATTCATGCATGCAATAAACACACCACCAACCTCAAATCTGATTTTCGTGGGCCCCACAGTTTTTTTGTTTTGATATTTTGAGTTTTTAAAATGTTTTAAAATCTTTTTTGTATTATTATTTGAGAGAATAAAAAAGTAAGGGTAAAGAGGACTTTTCCAATTGATTTTGTCTAAAATAAATGTACTCTTATAAGGTGTGACAAAATAAATGTACTTTTTATTTTTGTGTTTAAAAAGTTGTATTCCCACTTATCATATTTCTATTATAATGAAAAAATTATTTGAGCAGATACTGTCAGGGGAGAATTATTGGTTCAATCGGATGAGGGAGGATTAGGCCTTGATTGGCTGAAATTTATAAAGAGAAGAAAAAAAGAAAAAAGTACTCCTATAGTCTCCGTTCTATAATAAGACTGGGCTTTCGGGGCTGTGATCTGTCCCGTGATTAGGTATAATTATTGAGATTATACAATATATAATTCTTTCTTGTAGTATTTGAGAATCAATCAAACAAACACCACTTTCAATTAAGTTTCAACCAACACACGCATGTGATTTGATTCGAGTCGTGCTCATATAGTCAGACGACACTAATATATGTTGATAAAGACAAGTTAATAAATAGTAGCCGCAGTGTACATTTCGTCTCAACCAATCAAATCAATCAATCAAATGGATTCCGATGATAAAATTACACCAACCACGGCGACACTGGTGTTCATACCTTTCCCGGTGATGAGCCACCAGGAGGCCACCATCCAAATGGCCAGCCTCGTGGTGAAGATGCCCCATAACAACAACATTAATAATATTCCTGGGATAAACATAGTCGAGCTCCCCCGGGACGACTTCAACCTGGCCAAGTGGGGCCAATCCCCCCAAACCTTCGTCACCCACTTCGTCCCCACCCAGAAGGCCGCCGTCAGGGCCGCCGTCGGCAAGCTAACCGCCGCCACGATCGCCGGGTTCGTGGTGGACATGTTCTGCACCTCCATGATGGACGTGGCCAGAGAGCTCAAAGTCCCGTCCTACGTGTTCTTCACCTGCGGCGCCGCCACTCTCGGCCTCCTCTTCCGCCTCCAGGAGCTCAGGGACGACAACCTGGCGGCGGAGTACGGGATGGATTCGGACACGGCGGTTGCGGTCCCCACGTACGAGGTTCCGGTTCCCGCGAAAGTGTGGCCGTCGATCGTTTTCGAGACGGACAGCGCTTTCCCCGACTTCGTAAGAAAGTTCCGGGAGGCGAAAGGGATCGTGGTCAACACTTTTCTCGAACTCGAGCCCCACGCGATCCGGGCCCTCTCCGCCGACAAAAGCCTCCCCCCGGTTTATCCGGTCGGCCCGATAATCAGCTGCACGAGTACTACCGGAGGAGAAGAACTCATCGAGTGGCTCGACTTTCAGCCCGACTCGTCGGTGGTGTTTGTTTGCTTCGGGAGCAACGGGAGTTTCGAGAGGGATCAGGTGGGGGAAATCGCGGCTGCTCTCGAGAGGTGGGGGGGAGGGTTTGTGTGGTCGTTGAGGAAGCCGCCTCCGAAGGAGAAGTTGGAGTTTCCGGGGGAGTACGAGAATCCGGGAGAGGCGTTGCCGGAGGGGTTCTTGGAGAGGACGGAGGGGGTCGGGAAGGTGATCGGGTGGGCCCCGCAGATGGCGGTGTTGGCCCACCGGGCGGTGGGAGGGTTTGTTTCGCACTGCGGCTGGAACTCGACTCTGGAGAGCGTTTGGTGCGACATGCCGCTGGCTGCTTGGCCGCTGGCGGCAGAGCAGCAGGCGAATGCGTTCCAGCTGGTGAAGGAGATGGGAGTGGCGGTGGAGATAAAGATGGATTACAGGAAGGGGTTCTGCGAGGACGTAATTGTGGGGGCGGAGGTGATAGAGAAGGCGATAAGGGAGCTGATGATTAATAGCAAGGGCCGACGGGATAAGGTGAGGGCGTTGAGCGACAAGAGTCGAGTGGTGATGGCGGAGGGAGGGTCGTCTCACGACTTCTTGGGTTGTTTTATCGATAATGTGTTGTTGGACAATGTTTAGTTCAAACTTTTGATTTATTATTTAATCGGATTCCCAGAAAGATGATTTATGATTTCATTAATTTGATATCTTGAAATTAACCCAAAAGAGTATAATACTGTAGTAGTAAATTATTATCAGATAATAGAGCAACGTTTATTGATTCCGATTCCCAAACAACGATCACCACATCCAGCTTTGTCTTTGCATTCAGCGTAGTTGTTACATCTTTTTATTGGGCAACCATTTGGTGGTGGCGGCGGCGGCAGTGGCGGTGGTGGTGATGGTGGTGGTGCTCCCTCCCTCTCAGGTAACATTCCTCTTTTTGCTTCTAATTAAAGGCACCAGATAATAATCAGTATTCACCTTGCTTAATTTAATTACATGATCGATATCATCGGATATTCTATGAAAAATAACGATATAGTATATATATATAATATCACTAGCTAGCTAGATGAAGCGAAATTCGAGAAAATTAAAATACCTTTGGATGCAATAAGCATGGCAACTGCAACGAGAATCAACGGCAAGACTCTAGCGGTACGTGGCCATAATATGTGTACTAGTTGGACCCAATAGATCGATCTTGTGAGTTGTTATGCACATTTAAACACGCGTGAACGCAAAAATCATCGCAAAAATCATCAAGTATTTGAACCCAAATTGCACGCGCCAAAGTAATTCAATAGTATTAATTTAGTCAAGCATCTATGCATGTAGGGTTTGACGATTAGATTAGTTTTGTAGTAGAGCAGATTTGGATTGGATACCGACTTTGACTTCTTTCCCAAATAACATCAATATAATATTATATTATCATCATAACATGTATTTATCAATTAACCGTATCCAAATTTCTCAACTATGATTTCTAAATATATACAGATCATATGAAATGATGAACGAACCCGTGGAGACGATGAAAAATGCAACGAGGAGATGTACTGCAAAACTTTTACGGTGGTCATATTTGAGTGTATTATTGGTGTCGATGATCGGCGTGTGTTTAACGTGAAACGTTGGAGTGATCGATGAGGTATTTATATTTGAAGTAAATTAATTTCATTTTTCTATTGTAGATTTTGCAAAGATGATTCGGGGTTGACTTCTTAAATACTGTTTAGTTTCGGGACCGAATATATATGTTAACTGGTTACCGAAGATATTGTAATTAATTCGGTCTTGGACAACATTTTCATACAATATTTTTCGGGTCCCTGGACAATAAATTCGGTTCCCGATCTACATCACTATGATTAATCATTTACCAAATAAATCAATTTTGAACCAATTGAAAACTTATACTTTATATTTCATAATAGTTACAAATCTATTTGTATTATATGAATTAATTTAATTTTTCATTTTAAAATATAAGTTACACTTATTTTGTAAAAAAAAAAAACAATTATTTTATTTTTTAACTTAAAAATATAATTTTTATTAATTTTTTTTTTTTGTTTAGTAGTTAATTTGTCTTTTTTGTTACTTCAGCAATCACTTAAAAAAAACTACAAATGGAGTAAATTTTTGTCACTATTTATATTGAATACAAATGTAGAATAGAATGAGTAAACACATGCTAGCAATATTTATATTTTTTACAAATTTAACATACTAATATTAGGGATGTCAATCGGGCCAATCCACTCGGTTTCGGGCCAGTCCACTCGGGCTATCGGGTTACTTCGGTTAGGGCTGATCGAACTGAAATTTTTTCGCGCTGTAAATTTGTAGCCCTAATCCTAAAATCTTCGGTTTCGGGCTAGCCCGTCGGACTGGAAAAAATAATATTATATAATAAAAAAAATAATTTTAATACCAAATTTAATTTAATATTAATAAAATATTAATATTTAATAATAATTATTATAACTCTAATATTTAAATTTCCCAAAATATCAAATATTCATTCAATAATATTTAAAATTGTAATTTTAGTTGACAATTTTCTTTTATTTGAATATATTATTTTATTTATGTAAAATATTTCTATAAATAAATAAAATGAATTATAATATATTTAAATACATCGGGTTTATCGGGCTAGCCCACTCGGGCTATCGGGTTATTTCGGTTCGGGCTGAAATTTTTTCGGGTCGAAAATATTCGGCCCTAACCCTACATTTTTTCGGACGGGCTTCGGGCTAGCTCACTGTTTCGGGTTGGATTGACATCTCTAACTAATATTACTATGTACATAATAAGTGAAGAAAGAGATTGATTTAATTAGGCCACAAAATATTTATATTTTTTACAAATTTAACATACTATGTAAAAAAATATTTATATTTTTTACAAATTTAAAATACTATATATGTGATAGTTGCTACTCATGGATCATTACTCTCCGATGGTATATTAATTATACCAAGAGTAGTATAGATAAAATCGTAATGATGTACATAATAAGTAGAAAATCGAGAAAATGTTGGTAAGAAAATTGAACTCAGCGATTTCTCAGTTTTACGCCCATAATTCAGCGGAATAGGCGACTCACGTCATTTAGGATCTTCTTTTAATTTTAGATTGAATTGAACTTAATATGTTTGATGAACTGAAATGAACTTAAGGGATTTGAATTGAATTGAACTAAAATTAATTTAATTGAATTTAATTTTAAAATATTAAAATAACTCAACTGACCTAAATGAATTTGAATGGATAAACTTATGTGATCTGAACCGAAACTAATTTAGTGTGGCAACTAATTACTATACATCCATCATTCCTGAATTATATATAAACCTTTTGCCCGAAAGAAACACCAATTCAAACTTACCACCAACAACCACCAATGGCTAAAATAATATTCTACACTCTCGCATTACTACTACTCCTCTCTTCCCTACCCAACTCGTCGCCGGCCGCCGCCCCTTTCGAGTCCGTCTACGCCTTCGGCGACTCCTTCACCGACACCGGCAACACCCACTCCGACACCGGCGCCCACAACGGCTTCTCGTTCGTCTCCAACCCCCCATACGGCTCCACCTACTTCCACCACCCCACCAACCGCTTCTCCGACGGCCGCCTCGTCATCGACTTCATCTCCCAATCCCTCTCCCTCCCCTTCCTCTCCCCCTTCATCCACGGCGGATCCAACTACGCAGTCGCGGGGGCCACCGCCATCGAACACAGCTTCTTCGTCAAAAACAAAATCCTGACGCCGCACATAACGCCCAAGTCGCTCCAGACGCAGCTCGTTTGGTTCGACAAGTTCTTGGGAGGGAAAGGGTGCAAGGACTCGTCGGCCACCCCGAGTGCCTGCGAGGCCGCCTTCCGCAACACGCTCGTTTGGGTCGGCGAAATCGGGGCCAACGACTACGGTTACAGCTCCGGATCGTCTGTCCCGCCGAAAACAATCCAACGAGTTGCCGTCAACAGAACCACTCGCTTTCTACAGGTAAAAATTAGTTACTCATTCCGACTCTAAGAAATGGTTTTGACTTTTTTGGTCCGTCCAATACATATGATAAATAGTGTACAAAAATTACAAAAAATAACTAATTTTTGTAAAAGTCTGTATGCATGCATGCAGTAGTCAGGATAATTAAGTTGTTTCCTTACATATATATATATATATATATATATAGGCATTGCTGAAACGAGGCGCGAAGTACGTGGTCGTCCAAGGGCTACCCCCGATGGGGTGCCTATCGATGACGATGTATCGAGGCCGGTCGAAAAGCAAAGACAGCTTGGGTTGTGTAGCCGACGCGAACATGCAAAGCGAAGCTCACAACGCCGACATCAAAGCCGAGCTCGACGTGCTTAGGAAGGAATTCCCGAAATCGACCATAGTTTACGCGGATTATTACAATGCATATGCTGAGGTGGTGAAGAATCCGAGCAAGTACGGGTTCAGTGAGCTCTACAAAGCGTGCTGTGGATACGGTGGTGGGGATTATAACTTCGACTATTTCAACGTGTGTGGGTCCCCGTCAGCCACCTCGTGCGGCGACCCTTGGCGTTACATCAATTGGGATGGAGTTCATCTGACGGAAGCCATGTACAATGCCGTGGCGAATGCTTTTGTCGACGGAAGTCATTCGCAGCCGCCTTTTAGTTCCCTGTTGAGCAAGAAACGTAGTCATCAGGAGGAATGAAATTAAACAGCCGCCTTAATATTTTAAAGTGTTGATTTCTTAAATACTGTATCTGGTTAATGAATAAAAAAAAAAACTAAGGAGGGTGTATTGAATTGAATTTTTTTTGAATTTATATTGATTTAGATTGATTTTAATTTATATAAATTTTCATATTTTTAAACTAATTTTGAAATAATTTTTTTATTGATTTAAATGGAATTTTATAAATTGTACAAGAAAAATAAAATAAATAGATGATTCAAGAAAAATTAAACTTTTAATTTTCTATATCTATATGGATTGTATGTAATGGTTAAATATATTTAAATAAAAAATAGCTATATTTCTAAAAATATTTTGATGAATAATTTATAATTTTTATATAAATATTACTTATATATATATATATATATATATATATATATATATATATATATATATATATATATATATATATTTCTTTTTAAATTTTATTATTTTTTAATAATAAATTAGTAAACTAAAATAGAAATCATAGAGATCTCATTTATTTTCAAGAGATTTCGAATAATTGAATTATTTTATATTTTAGAGTTGAAATCCATAATAAATTTATTAACTTTTGAATACATATATATTTTTTTTTAAATTTTAAAATCGGTATTGAATTAATAAAATTTTAAAAATTCGGATTGAACAAAATATTTTTCTCCTTAATTAGTTAATAAAACAACATTAATAATTGTTATAATATATTTATATACAATATTGAGATAATTTATGTTTTATTTTTTCTAAACACTCCTTTAATAAAAAAAACTTTTATACTAAAATGCTTAATTAAAATACCTTTTCAATTGGTTAAAATTGATTTATTTTGTAAAATAATTTCGAGACCGAATATGCAAGGCGTAGATAGACCGAATGTGACCGATCACTGAATATGTGATAACACGTTGTAGTGCGTCAAAAATAAAATAAAATAACCGAACTAATTGCCGTAGCAACTTGCCCGAGTCGATCTCACGAGGAACACTACTATCGGCTTAGTATATGTGTTCACAAAAGAAAAAGAAGAGAAGTTTATAGCATAATGCATTGTTGGTTTGGTTTTGTTTATAATCTAAGTTCTAATTTATCAAAGTAAAAACACATAAAATAAAGCAAGCAATAATAATAATGAGTTTCAAATAAAAGAAAAGGACTAGAGGTCGGGATCCTCAATTCTCAACTTCAAAATTGAATTCGAGTTTGCAAAAGTCACACAAGAACGTCCGTTACCGGTTGGTTCTAATGCAGTTCGATTAAACCCAAGCACGTAATTGCTCCTAAGCCTCAAACGTGGTTGAAATTCAATTGAGCATTTAATCGAACACTTTTCGTGTAAAACCAAAATTCAAATCCTAGATGAGAATCAATTCACCCTAACTCTAGTTGATGATTTAGCTACTCATGGAATTAATCAAGGAAAAACAATTAAGAAGAGAAGAATTCATATTTAGAATTTTATTGAAAAAGATGAACAACTAACAAGAGAGTAATAATAATATAACAAACAAAACAAAAGAAAAACTTACTTAGTTATGGAATAATCAAAGAAATAAAGACAATTTCAATCTTGATCCAACCAGAATGGAAAAACGATGAAAAAAAACTAAGAAACAGAACGTCCCTAAAAGTGTAGTGAAAGTTGATTTTAAGAGCAACCCTAAAACATGTATTTTAAGGGCCAAAATTCGCGGTCAAACTTGGTCAAAGTCGGTACCAGGTCGCGAGGGGGCTGAACCGCGTGCGCGGTGATTTGTGCTGGAAGTCCGCTGGAATTCTGCCCTTCGCGCCGCTTGCACGGCAGGGCGCCGCGCGCGCGGTGAAGGTGGTTCAGTCAAAAACTGTTTTCATCAAACGGGATCAGCTGGGCCATGTAGAAGACTTCGAGGGCTATCTGTAGAGGTAAAGATCATCGCCGTAGGTGGTCGGAGTTGGGAGAGTCAAGCTCTCCAAGTTCGCTGCACACTGACTCCGGGGCAGCTGCATATTGGGCTGGAAACTCCCGAATTACGGCTATATGACGGGGGAACTATGACAGTGAATTAGCCGGGCCTCGTATAAATCTTCAAGAGCTTTCCGGCAAGGTATGGATCATGTCTTTAGGTGGTCGGAGCTGAGAGAACCGAGCTCTCCAAGTTTGCAGCGCACTCTCGGTCGTTTGTCGGTCAAATCACTTTTATCGTTTTTCAACTCGTTTTTGCTCGTTTCTCCTGCCAAGCAAATCATAACAATAATAAGACATATCCAACCCAAATGCGACAAACTCAAACATGAATCACACACAAACGGGCCAAAACAACACTCAAAATAACTCTAAAAACCTAACAAAAACAAATAAATCAATATGTATGTTAACTTGAGGACATAAGATGTTGTGATTAATTCGATCTTCGGTAACATTTCGGTCCCTATACAATATTTTTCGGTTCCCTAACAACATATTCGGTTTCGGAATTGTATATTCAATTCGGCCTCCCTAAGTCATAATAGTGACATCATTTTGGAGTATCCTACAATAAGTCAAATAAAAAAAAGTTTTATTTTTTTATTTTAAAATACAATTTACATTTTTTTTAATTTATTCTAAATTATTTTATTTTTTATTTATTTTTTTCTTTTAAAAAAAATCAAAACCCTAGTTGAAGGTATTAGTACTTGGTAACTACAACAAGTTAAAACCAAAACCCTAGTTGAAGGTATTATAGTTAATTGTGAAAATTAGAAAGAAAAAAGAAAATCATGAATTATAAAAAGTTAAAAACTAACAAGAATTAAATATTTACTAAGGCCATTGCCAAACATCTTATTATTAAATCAACAAGATAATTTAATGAAAAAAAATTTAAATAAGATTAAAGATAAGTTTTAAATTGGTTTATGAAATTAATATTAGTTACTAATAATAATTCACCAAAGCAAATAATCAAAATAATATATGATGCTAAATATTCTCATTTATATGAGAATAATTTAAAATAACAAACACTTCCATATAAATTATTCTCATTTATATGAGAATAATTTAAAATAACAAAATTGTTTAAATTATAACGACAAATACATTTATATAGAATAATTTATGATGTTAGATATTTTCATTTATTATTTTTGTGCTCCACACATTTAACAACAAATACATTTAAAATAATATATAATGTTAAAATGGTAGCAAAAATACCCTAACTTCAAATAATAAAGCATAATTTTCCTTATAAAATATAAGTAAAGGCATTTGTCGTCGAAACCAAGTAAAAGGACCCTTAATCTATATCGACGATTATATTTTTGTTCCTACTTGTGATGAAGAAGCCTTAGTGATGAAGAAGCCTTGAAGAGGGCTGTTTCTGTACGACCAGTTTGTGCTGATGTCGATACTTCGCTAGGGGACCGTTATCAGACGGGACCTAGTAGGGCTACGTCTAAAAAAAAGGAAAAGACTTTGTTAGTTGGAACTCATGATATATATATATATATATATATATATATATATATATATATATATATATTAAAATTAAATCACTTACTGTTCTCAAAATATATATAAGATTGTTGTAAAACGACGATGTATAGTACGAACAATATGCGGAACCCCGAATATAACTCAACAATAAATAAAGAAGGAGACAAGAAAAGAAGACAAGGAATTTACGTGGAAACCCAAATCGGGAAAAACCACGGGAGGAACGACGAGAACTTTTACTATAATATTGTCGATGATTACAAGGATTGATATACACTCTAAAACCCTCTAATCTCACACAATATTATCTCTCTCTATGATGGTATTAACTTGTGTTAACTCGTGTTCTAATTGTGTCTATGGAGATCCCTATTTATAGGTGTAGAAAACCCATAAATTAGGTAACCAATAGGAATCGGAATAAACCCTTTTTCCTAATATATGACTCCTAAATCCATAAGGAATAGAATTATATTATATTAAATATAATTCTAATTTTCTTAAATAAGGAAACAAAATTCCTAAGGATTCGAGTCATATTTCAACAATCTCCACCTTGACGAGAAACCGCAAAATCCCATCGCACATGTGAAATCACATCACATCCCAAGCCGCGAAATCCCATCGCGCATGCGAAATCTCATCGCACATGAAAACCATAAAACGAAATCACATCGCCCTCAATAGTCTCGTCCCTCGTCTTCCTCCAAATGCCCCAACGGGCCTAGTTCCTAGAAGATTGGACCTTCAAAGGTCCCCATGAATCGGAACGTACATACCTGAGTGTCTTCTTCGAATTGTGAGCCCAATTCGAGATATACCCTCTCGACCGCTTTCCAAGCGCACATGGCTCACCAGATTTAGAAACACTCCATAGATCGAGAAACACTCGATCCTTCTTGTCGACTTTCCTCACATGCCCAAGCCGCACATGGTCTAGTCGTGTAGACTCTTCACCCGAGAGCCTAGTTTTTCCCACGGTTACTTCGTTCACCGCTTCATCTTTAATCAGCTTGGTCACTCCGGCCTTACTTGGTTGCGCGCCTCTAAGCCGGATAGACTCTTCTACCAAGAGTCGGGTTTCGGCCCCGGTTACTTCCTTCACCGTGCCTTCTTGGAGGACATAAGGTCGTCTCGCCTTTTCTTCTCCTCCCAACACTACCAAAGCCTCTTCGGTAGCCTCATAAACTCCACCTTCTCCGGTGTAGCTTTTATCAACCTCGGTTACTTCCTTCGCCGAGCTTCCATCGAGGACATAAAGACGACTCGTCTTTCTCTTTCCCCGCAATATTACCAAACCACCTTTGGTAACTCTTAAAACTCCACCTTTACAAGTGAGTTTATAGCCCTTCATATCAAGGGTACTCAAGGAAATCAAATTCCTCTTCAAGTCAGGGACATGTCTTACCTCGCCTAACGTGCGCACCGTGCCATCGAACATCTTCAAGCGGATATTCCCAATCCCTTCGACCTTGCACGAGGTGTCATTAGCCATGAACACCGCACCATGCTCCAAAGATTCATAAGTCTCGAACAACGTCCGGTCCGGACACATATGAAACGAGCAACCCGAGTCTAAGATCCAATCATCACACAAGTTGGAGTTCTCGCCTAGAGCCATTAGTAGTTCTCCATAGAAATTCCCATCTACTAATCCAACGTCACCGGAATCCTTATTACCGGAATTATTGTTGTTGCTCTCCTTTTTCTTCCACGCGTAGCACTCCGACTTTATGTGTCCCTTCTTCTTGCAATAGAAACACTCCTTATTCCCGTGTCGCGACTTCGAATTCCCCGAGTCGCTCCCTTTATCACGGTACTTCTTTTGGACGCTAAGTCCTTCACCCACATCGGGCACACCATCCTTGTTGGACTCCATCCTTTGTACGTTTTCCCTTGACGAGAGAGCCGAAGTTACGTCTTTAAACGTGAGACTATCTCGTCCATAGAGAAGCGTGTCCCGAAAAGCCGCCATGGAGGGGGGTAGCGAGCATAACATCCAAAACGCAAGATCATCATCTTCGATCTTCACGCCAATTTTCCCAAGGTCAGCTACACGCTCCTTGAATCTCGCTACATGGTCTTGAATCGACGACCCCTCCGCCATCTTGAGGAAGTAAAGACTTCTCTTCAAGTGATGCTTGCTGGACACCGTTTTCTCAACGCACATTGACTCCAACAACTCCCATAATTCCTTTGCAGTCTTCGCCTCCGTCGTTTCCTCAGTCAACGAATCCGAAACATGAAGCCCTATGGTCGCCATAGCCATCTGATCGAGCTCCACCCACTCGTCATGCTTCATGTCTTGCGGCTTGTTGTCAATACTAAGTAGAACAATCTCTTGCTTAAGAGATCTGAGGACTAACCTCATCTTGTATTGCCAAATAGGAAACCTCGTGTTGAGACTTAAATTCGGTAGATCGTACCTCACGCTCGCCATCGAAACCTTAGCTCTGATACCACTTGTTGTAAAACGACGATGTATAGTACGAACAATATGCGGAACCCCGAATATAACTCAACAATAAATAAAGAAGGAGACAAGAAAAGAAGACAAGGAATTTACGTGGAAACCCAAATCGGGAAAAACCACAGGAGGAACGACGAGAACTTTTACTATAATATTGTCGATGATTACAAGGATTGATATACACTCTAAAACCCTCTAATCTCACACAATATTATCTCTCTCTATGATGGTATTAACTTGTGTTAACTCGTGTTCTAATTGTGTCTATGGAGATCCCTATTTATAGGTGTAGAAAACCCATAAATTAGGTAACCAATAGGAATAGGAATAAACCCTTTTTCCTAATATATGACTCCTAAATCCATAAGGAATAGAATTATATTATATTAAATATAATTCTAATTTTCTTAAATAAGGAAACAAAATTCCTAAGGATTCGAGTCATATTTCAACAAAGATGAAAAAAAAAAGAGTAACCCATAAATTTACGTAAAAACTCAAAACACAGAAAAAAATAACTTTAAAATAACAAACACTAAACTCAAAACACAGAAAAAAATACCTTTAAAATAACAAACACTAGCGATATAAATTATTCTCATTTATATGAGAATAATTTAAAATAACAAAATTGTTTAAATTATAAAACAAACACGTTTATATAGGAATAATTTATGATGTTAGATATTCTCATTTATTATTTTTTGCTCCACACATTTAATAACAAACACATTTAAAATAATAT
Source organism: Euphrasia confusa (assembly GCA_954870475.1). Taxonomy (NCBI): domain Eukaryota; kingdom Viridiplantae; phylum Streptophyta; class Magnoliopsida; order Lamiales; family Orobanchaceae; genus Euphrasia; species Euphrasia confusa. The sequence continues at coordinate 3,822,653 of OX940956.1, read as the reverse complement.
ATGATGTTAGATATTCTCATTTATATGAGAATAATTTATGATGTTAGATATTCTCATTTATTATTTTTTGCTTAACAACAAAAACATCTAAAATAATATATGCAAAACAACCAGATTCAATCAATCACCAACATTCAATCATTCATTAAAACCACAAACAAAATTGTTTAAATTATAACAACATACATATTTATAATTTTTGTACTTCTATATAACAAACAAATTTATAATTTTTGTACTTCTATATATTGGTTTAACCGTAAGTACAAAATTATATTATATTTTTAATTTTTTTCTTTCAAATTATTATTATATTATATTTTTAATTTATTCTTTCAAATTATTATTATTTTCGTGCTTCACACATTTATTATTGTTGTGTTCAATTATTTTGTAGGATTTCTTATTTTTTTTTAAATGACCACATAGATTTCTTATTTCTTATAAATATTTTTATATATATATTTCATAAATATATTGAATATATTGAAAATAACAATTTTTAAAAAAATTGGCTTGTTTGTTAATATTTACCTTATGTTTGCATTACGTATTATATTATATTGAGAATTAATAAATCACTTTTTAAAAACAAAAATATCAGATCAAAGGGTACACAACGTTTATAAATAATATATTATCTTTATCTATATGAATCCTATGTAATGATTAAATATATTTAAATAAAAAATAGCTATATTTTTTAAAATAGTTTGATGAATAGCTTTATTTATTTTTATAATTGTTATATAAATAAATATTACTTATATATATTACATATATTGTTATTTTAATAATAATATATTAATTTTTGTATTTTTTATTTTAAATTTTTTCCATATTTTTTAATTTTATTATGTTTATATATATATATATATATATATATATATATATATATATATATATTTATATTATTTTTTAATAATAAATTTGTAAACTAAAATAGAAATCTATAGAGATCCCATTTATTTTCAAGAGATTTCAAATAGTTGAATTATTTTATATTTTAGAGATGAAATCCATAATAAATTTATTAACTTTTGAATACATATAGATTTTTTAAAAATTTTAAAATCTGTATTGAATTAATAGAATTTTAAAAATTCGGATTGAATAAAATATTATTTTCTCCTTAATTAGTTAATAAAACAACATTAATAATTGTTATAATATATTTATATACAATATTGAGATAATTAATGTTTTATTTTTTCTAAACACTCCTTTAATAAAAAAAACTTTTATACTAAAATGCTTAAAATACCTTTTCAATTGGTTAAAAATTATTTATTTAGTTAAAGAATTTTGAGACCAAATATGCGCAGATAGACCGAATGTATCCCGATGACCGAATATGCATGTTAACTTGGGGGACGGAAGAGGTTGTAATTAATTTTTCGAGTAACATTTCGGTCTCTATACAACATTTTTCGGTTCTCTCACAACATATCCTACGATAAGTTAAATAAAAAAATTAATTTAATTTTTTATTTTAAAATACAATTTACATTTATTTTTTTAACTTTACTCTAAATTATTTTATTTTTTATTTTTATTTTTTTTTCTTTTTTTCTTTTAAAAAAAAAATCAAAAATTAACTTTTTTTTAATAATTTTTTTTTTTGTTTCGTAGTTAAGTTGACTTTTTTGTTACTCCTCTCCAGTAATCACTTTTTCTATTGTAAACTTAAAAATAAAAACAAATGACTACAAATGTAAGAAGAGATGGAGTAAATTATCGTTACTACCTATTTATATTTACTACAAATGTAGAATAGGAGTAAACACATGCCTATCGTAGCAATATTTATATTTTTTTACAAATTTAACATACTATGTACGTAGTGTACATAATTAGTGTCGCAACTAATTACTATACATCCATATATCATTCCTCAATCCTCAATTATATATATAAAAAACCCCTTTTGCCCGAAACAAACACCACCAATGGCTACAATATTCTACACTCTTGCATTACTACTGCTCGTCTCAACCCTACATAACTCCGCCCGCGCCGCCGGCCCTTTCGAGGCCATCTACGCCTTCGGCGACTCCTACACCGACATCGGGTCCACCAACTCTACCACGGGCCCCAGCGTCTTCTCGTTCGTCTCCAACCCCCCGTACGGGTCCACCTTCTTCCACCACCCCACCAACCGCTACTCCGACGGCCGCCTCGTCATCGACTTCGTCGCCCAATCCCTATCCCTCCCTTTCCTCTCCCCCTTCATCCACGGCGGGTCCAACTACGCCGTCGCGGGGTCCACCGCCAACCCAGAAAGCTTCTTCGTCAAAAACAACATCACCGAGTACATAACCCCCAACTCGCTCAGTTCTCAGATCGCTTATTTCAAAAGGTTCTTGGCAGGGAAAGGCTGCCAAACCTTATCGGCCACCCCGAGGGCATGCTCGGCCGTTTTCCGCCACGCCCTCGTTTGGGTCGGCGAAATCGGGGCCAACGACTACGGTTACAGCTTCTTCGGATCGTCCGTCCCGCCCAAAACAATCCAAGAACTTGCCGTCAATAGTACCATTGTCTTTCTACAAGTAATTAAAATAATTATTTCCTTTTTAAGAGTCTGCATGCATGCATGCAGTAGTCAGTATAATTAAATTTGTTTCCTTACGTGTATATATATAGGCATTGCTGAGAAGAGGAGCAAAGTACGTGGTCGTCCAAGGGCTACCCCCGACGGGGTGCCTAACGCTGTCGATGATAGGCAAGTGGAAAAGCAAAGACAGCATGGGTTGTGCAGCTAAAGCGAACGAGCAGAGCAAAGCTCACAACAAGGACCTCAAAGCCGAGCTCGACGTGGTTAGGAAGGAGTTTCCGAAATCGACCATAGTTTACGCGGATTATTACAATGCGTATGCCGAGGTGGTGAAGAATCCGAGGAAGTACGGGTTCAGTGAGCTCTACAAAGCGTGTTGTGGGTACGGTGGTGGGGATTATAACTTCAACTATTTCAAGGCGTGCGGGTCCCCGCATGCCACCTCGTGCAGCGACCCTTCGCGTTATATCAATTGGGACGGAATTCATCTGACGGAAGCCATGTACAAGGCCTTGGCGAATGCTTTCGTCAGCGGGAGTTATTCGCAGCCGCCCTTTAGTTCCCTGTTGAGGAAGAAACGTCGTGATCGGTCGGAATGAATTAAAAGTGTTTTGGCGACGTTGGTCTTATAAGTTGTCCTCTGGTTCAATGACAAAGTATTAGTACTATCTCCGTCTCATACTAATGATGGTATTTTAGAAATTTTATGTTGTTTTAAGGGTATAGTGTGTAATAATTGTTTCCTTTTTTGGAACGTAACAACTAGTAAGAGACAACCCAAAAAGAAAAGTACGACAACGAGTGGCTCGACGCGCAGGCTGACTCGTCGATCGTGTTTGTTTGCTTCGGGAGCACCGGGACTTTTGAGAGGGATCAGGTGGAGGAAATCGCGGGGGGGGGGGGGGGGGGGGGGGGGGTCGTTGAGAGGAAGCCGCCTCCAAAGTAGAAGTTGGAGTTTCCGGGGGAGTACGAGAATGAAGTTGAACGAAACTTCAATTAGTCAGAATGGAGTATATAAGTATTGCCCTTTGTTTCAGTCAGAATGACAAAGGACACAACTACGATTTTAAGTAAGCAAACATGGTAAGATATCCCACATGGATTGGATAAAAAAAATGAATATAAGTTTAAGGTAATTTTAGAATAAAAAAATAGTTTGGCTTATGAAAATATAAAAAAATACTAAAGATTAGCCTTTATATAAAAAGGTAAATTGTAATTTTCTTGTATTATATTTTAAGATATTATTATGTTTTCTAATTATATTTTAAGACTGTTTTTCAAAATTAAAAAGTCTATCATACCCTTTAGATTACAACACGTTTTATTTGGAGTAATTCTAATCTCGTTTATATTCATTTAACATTTTTCTTTCATGAAGAAACTGTCGAGGAAAAAAAAGTTGAACATAATTGAATTTTGAATGAATAAAAACGAGATTAGACTTTACAACTTTTGATTGAATTTTCTCATTATATTTATTTATTTTTGTTGAAAAATGTGTTCATCTTCTTAATCACCAATTTTTTTTTCAAATTACCATTGAAGAGGAAGACGAGCCCCGATACGACGTCGCGAGGACAAAGAGGAAACCAAAAATCAGATTCGGCCGAGACAAAACGATCGAGGGCGAGGGCCTAGATCGAGTTCTGGTTCAATGTCGAGGAAGCCATTGTTGGAGACTACTTGTTTGCGAAAAGTCCCCAACGAGATTTCAACCTCAAGAACGAGTTGTGGGGCGTCTATGTTCCCGAGCGTAGGGCACACGAGTAGGGACATCGTCCTCGCGAAATTCATCAAGGCAAAGGCATGCACGGAATCTTGACGTCGCTCTGGAGGGCCTTGAGATGGCGGGCCGAGTTCCGGGACGGGGAGATTAGCCCGAACGAGGATAAGTTGTTCTTGCTGTTCGAGGGTAATCGACTTTGGTTCGCCAAGGGGAGGATATGTTGTTCTTGTTGCCCAATTTTTATGCTATTTTCGTTTATAATTTCGTTTAATTAATTGAGTTACCAACAATTCCCAACAATTTGTTTAGTTTTGTTCTTAATTATGGATAATATAATTACCAATTTATGATAGTTTTGTTTTTTAATTTTGTGTATTAGAATTATCAGCTTCGATCCTAATTTTGTGTTATATAATTACTCGTGTTTCTAATTTTGTGTTACACAATTTGCAGCTTTTTGATAGTTCCGTTTGTGTAATAGAATTATCACTATACTGCTAGTTTAGTGCCTAATTTTATAAGTTAGTTTCGTACTTAGTTTTGTATAATATAATTATTAGTTTTTTGTTAGTTTCGTTCTTAATTTTGTAATTCGCTCCTAATTTTATAAGCTAGTTTTGTTTCTAGTTTTGTATAATATAATAATTATTTTTTTGCTGGTTTCGTTCATAGTTATTAGTTTTGTAATTCGCTCCTGGTTTTATAAGCTAGTTTTATAGTTTTGTATAACATAATTATTACTAGTTTTGTAATTCGCTTCTGGTTTTATAAGCTAGTTTTATAGTTTTGTATAACATAATTATTACTTTTTTGCTGGGCACATTACTTGATAGCTAATCATGTGATTAAGAAATTATATTTGTCTTAAAAATTTGCGAAACTATACAAGTATGTAAAGTACTACTCCTGGTATCTATTTATCAAGATAGTTTGGTATCTATTATCAAGATATTTACAAGTACACTGATATCTATCTACTAGATTGATATCGAAATCGTATATAATTCATGTAACTGAGGTTGAACCATCAAAACTTTAAAATTTTTATTTTTGTATGTAACCATAAATTCACATGAAAAATTCATTTGAGAATGAACCAATAGTTTTATATCAACTAATAAACTATTACACTTTGAACAATTACATCAATAAACCAACTAGATAAAGTGCATATAAAAATAGCAACACGCAACGTTTTTGCTCGTCTGCCCCCGGAGCGTATGAGCTGCCCGACAATGCGACGTTGTTGCCCTGCACGTACTGCCTTGCAAGTTGCAATCGAGCTTACACAGTAGGACGAGGATCAGCCACGCCACTAGTCCGTGATTGCCTCCGCCGTCGGGTCTTCATCGCCTCCGGTGGTGTGATGGAGAAATAGGATTTCGGCAACGGAATCCCCGAGTTCAGCAGCCAATCCATCACGATGTCAAAGAAAATATACAACCATTTCAAAATCCAAGAATGAACCAAAATCAAATCAATGTACAACTAAAAGAGCTCCATAACAAGTAGTTTCATGCCAAAAAAAAAGGCTCATATAGCAACATCAATGCACAAATACTCAAGTTAATATCACTACCCATTTAAGGAAACCCGTAATGGAAAATTGCCTGAGTTTGAGAACAAAGTATCATAGTTTCTATATTGTTGTAGGTAGGATCATGCATGGAGCAAATTCTCTAGAACCTAACCAAAAAAAACATTCAAGTACTAACAAACACGAGTCACGAGTGCTACAACATCATAGTTTCTATATTGTTGTAGGTCGTTTCTATATACAATGTTAGTGTTACAACATAAACGGGAAAATCCCCCACCACATTCACATCAAATTAAACACAAACTGAATTGTCAATATCAAAACTTTGAACACTCACTGCTAGTAACAAACAAGAAAGCCCCAAAAATCACAAGAATAAAAAAAAAATCATTCTAAATAAAAACAGGCTATCAAGGATTGAAACTACGAAAATTCACAATTTACTAAATAGTTTCAAGGTAAGTAGATCGAATATCTTAATCAATTGGAATAACTATTGGAAAACAATTACAGATGGGAAAAAACTAGGTCAAACAACCCCCAAAACGTAATATTGTAAATTATATAGACGAAAATCACTGTATGTGTACAATTTATATCAAATTGCTACACTGAAAATCAAAACTAGTTTCAGTGACAACTAACCTTAAAGCCGATAAAGCCGTCGATTATCTTTTTCGCCGGGTGTCAGTCGGATTCGGAATCTTGCTTCTCAAAATTTCTGAACGCCTTCAATCGGTTGAGGACTAGTGAGATTTTGGGTGAGACGGGCGAGAGTTTTGTTCCGCACAATTTCAACCATGATTTCTTTGATATGCGTCGTGTAGAATTTTTTTATGTAGTTTTGTTAGCGAGATCTGGATTAATAGTGAAACTAATCTTTTAAATATAGTATAAATGATTCTGTATTTTATGTAATCATTCAAAACTAAAACAAAAGGGTAGTTTTGGAAGTTTTTACTATTTTACAATTAGTCTAAAGATTAGTATTTAACAATATTAAAACACTTAGAACTTAATGTTCTGTGAATCCCCCTAAGTTTAATTACCATATCAACTTAACAAAACTCCTTTTAAGGTGTTATTGCTCTAACCTTAATCACACTGAATTGATTAATCTAATTTTCCACTTTAAAATATAATTTACACTTATATTTTTTACTTTATTCTCAATTTTTTTATTTTCAACTTAAAATTGCAAATTGTCAAATTGGGGCAATAAAATTTACACTTATTTTTTTTTTTTTATTTTATTCTCAATTTTTCAACTTAAAATTGCAAATTGACAAAGTTGAGCAGTAAAATTTACACTTATTTTTTTTAAACGTTATTCTCGATTATTTTATTTTTCAACTTGAAATAATTATTTTTTTAACACAGTGTTGTTATTTTATTTTCAATTATTTTATTTTTTAACTTAAAATTGAAAATTGTCAAAGTTGGTCAATAATATCTTAAAAGACCTTGTTTAGGTAATTATGTAATACATTACAACTTATATATGAGCATTAAGACATTTTCCAACCGATATGAAATACTTAACACACCCCTTCATAAGTAGGCTCAGTTTTGTCGGCTCTACTCGTGAATATAGTGTCATCTTTGGGAAGCCGGAAATTTCATCGGCTTGTAGCGCACTCATCATCGTGTTGGGTCTGCTCTGATACCATTTCAAAGTTGACTCAATAACACCTTTAAAATCTTTGTTAAGGTGATAAGTCAATCTAACTTATATATTAGTTTTAGGACATTTTTTCAACCAATTTGAAATACTCAACACAAATAATTAATACCATTTACACATTTTCTTTCAAAAATTACCAAAAATAAAATAAAATGATACAAATGTAAGAACACATTGAGTAAATTCTCGTTACTATTTATATTTACTACAAATGTAGAATAAAAGGAGTGAACACACGCGTCTCGTATCAATATTTATATTTTTTACAAATTTAACATACTATGTACGTACTGTACAACTCGATTACTATACATCCATCATTCCTCATCTATATATATATATATATATATATATATATATATATATATATATATAAACCCTTTTTGCCCCCAAACAACTCAAACACCACTTAATAACTCCCCACCAATGGCTACAATATTCTACACCCTCGCATTACTACTCCTCCTCTCTTCCTTACCAAACTCAGCTCTCGCCGCCGGCCCTTTCACTTCCATCTATGCCTTCGGCGACTCATTCACCGACACCGGCAACACCGGCCGCAGCGGCTTCTCCCTCGTGGCCCACCCCCCCTACGGCTCCACCTTCTTCCACCACCCCACCAACCGCTACTCCGACGGCCGCCTCGTCATCGACTTCATCGCCCAATCCCTATCCCTCCCCCTCCTCTCCCCCTACCTCGGAGGCGGGACCAACTTCGCAGTCGCGGGTGGCACTGCCATCGAACACAGCTACTTCGTCAGGCACGGAATCACGAACATCATTAAGCCCAAGTCCCTCGAGACTCAGCTCGCTTGGTTCGACGACTTCTTGGGACGAAAAGGCTGCCGGGACTCGTCATCCACGCCGAGTGCCTGCGAGGCCGCCTTTCGCGACACGCTCGTTTGGATGGGAGAAATCGGGGCCAACGACTACGCTTACAGCGCCCGATCGCTCGTCCCGCCGCAAACGATCGGACGAGTCGCCGTCGACAGAACCACTCGCTTTCTGCGGGTAATTAAAAATAATTATTTCCTTTTTAAGGGTCTGCATGCATGCATGCATGCATGGATGAAGTTGTTAGTACATATAATCAAATTGTTTCCTTAGGCATTGCTGAAAAAAGGCGCAAAGTACGTGGTCGTTCAAGGGCTACCCCCGTTGGGGTGCCTAACGCTGACGATGTATCAAGGCCGGTGGAAAAGGAAAGACAGGATGGGTTGTGTAGCAAGCGGGAACATGCAATGCGAAGCTCACAACGCGAACCTGAAATCCGAGGTGGACGTGCTTCGGAAGGAGTTCCCGCAGTCCACAATAGTTTACGCTGATTATTACAATGCTTATGCTGACGTGGTGAAGAACCCTAGCAAGTACGGGTTCAGTGAGCTCTACAAAGCGTGCTGTGGAAAGGGTGGTGGGGCCTACAACTTCAACTATTTAGGCTTGTGTGGGTCCCCGTACTCCACCTCGTGCGGCGACCCTTGGCGTTACATAAATTGGGACGGAGTTCATCTGACGGAAGCCATGTACAAGGCCGTGGCGACTGCTTTTGTCGACGGAACTCATTCGCAGCCGCCTTTTAGTTCCCTGTTGAACAAGAAACGTGGTGATCAGACGTCGGGATGAAAACAGCTACGTTGTTCTTAGTTGTTTTCTGGTTCGATGACAAAGTATTAGTACTACTAAGTACTATTTATTTAATGAAGATTTGTATGGATATATGGATTCATTATTTCGTTATATAATAAAATAAATATAATTTTTTTTAATTGTCCCGTTAAACTACGCTCCGACTCAGGATGTAATGTAATTCTTGGAAATTCATCGACTAAAACCGATACCAAAAACCTATTTTGGAGTCGAGAAGATTCTCCAAGTGATAGCAAAACGTAAACCTATTATAAGTATTCAGGTGAGACCAAAAAAAATACTTAAATTTACATTTACATTAAACTCAAACAAAAAACTTTATTATTTATAAAATGATCCTTTTTATATAAATTAATAAAAATAATCTATCAATATTTTTTTAATTTCTTATTTAATATTTTTTATAATTTAATTTTTTTAATAATCATATTATTAATAATTAAAATAAATTTTAATAAAAATATTTTAAATAATGAAATAAAAATAAACATGGTAATACAAAATATAATTAAATATTAAATTATTTAATTGACGTTAAAAATAAAATAATAGTATGGGATATTACAATATTTTTTTTTTATTTTTAAAATTTTAAATTAAAAATAATGACTATTAAATTTTTCAACTTAAAATATTCTTTTAAGTTTGAGTATTGGAATCTCGGTTGAAGTAAAATTACTATAAATTTAAAATAAAATTTATTTTTTAAAAATAAAACTTATTTTTTAGTTTAAGTTTTTATGTTCGGTTGAATATGATGAAGTTCATAGTATCGTACCAATAAGTTTAGTGATTTATAATTAATGGAAATTTAAAATATAATTAATAAAAATTTTAAATTTTAAAATAAATCTCATAGTATATTAAATTGTTTTATATATAATTAATGGAATATGTTTTGAATAAAATGTTGAGGATTTATGTTTAGTGTCAATAGGGTGGATAATGGAAGTAGCAATTGAAGATTATGTTTGAGGGTACGATAATGGGTTTATGTATTGCGTGAAATGTTGTAGCGAACGATTGAAGAGGTATATATATAAGTGTGTGTTTGTGTTAAATTAATGGTAGATATTGTAAAGTGATTTCAACTTTATCTAACCGTATATTCAAATTGTATCTATAATATTTGGTGATTTATAATTAATGGAAGTTTGTATATTCAAATTGTATCTATAATATTTGGTGATTTATAATTAATGGAAGTTTTAGGGAATTAATTCAATCAATGGAAATTAGAATTTTGAGTATTTTATATAGTATAATGGAATTTCATGAAATTAAAAAAAAAATTATACTAATAGATATTTGAGTATTTTATAGAGTCTAATGGAATTTGTGTTGGATGTTAATTTATTATATTCTCTTAAATAATTCAAAAATAAAAATATAACATATATTCCAGAGAATAATATATTTATTTTCTCCTTAATTAGGTATTACAACATAACATTAATAATTATAGGCAAATCTTAAGAAAACTTTGTAATAATAAAAGAGATTCTTGGATAAAGTTTTAGGCAGGGCAGTGGAATCCGGAGGGTGGGTTCTTGCCACAGCCTACAAGAACTTGGAGAGCAATAGGCACAAGAATGTTGACATTGAGAAGCTTAGCCTTGATGGTGGTGCAAAGACACAGGGCTGCATCCAAGTCAACCAGCCCTTCGAGCACCGGACAACATGTGTCCTTTGCACTGGGGCCGATTCCAATGTGGACTAGTCCGCCTAATGCGTCTACACATCCACCGAGTTTGAGGGTGTCGATGGGGCACGTTTCTTGCTCCTTTGGTGGTGGTGGGCATGGTGTTTCTACCGGTGGAGATGGAGGCAGAGGAGGAGTGTATGGAGTTTCCGGTGGTGGTTTTGGATGCACAATAGGAGGTTTGGGTATGGTTGGTGGCTTTACGACCGGATGTTTGGTCCGATGTGGAGGGTGTTTTGGGATGGTAGGCGGTGTCTTGGGTACATATGGGGGTGGTTTAACGACCGGAGGCTTTGGTGGAGTTTGTATGGGTGGAGATGGTGGTAGAGGCGTATGAGGTGTTTCCGTTGGTGGTTTAACGACGGGAGCTAGAGGTGGTTTTGGATGCACAATCGGAGGAAAGAAGATCGGAGGGTGAACAATGGGAGGTTTGGGTAAGGTTGGTGGTGGTTCTAGGACCGGAGGTTCGGGCACTTGTGGCGGGTGTTTTGGGCCGATGATCGGATTGTATGGACAAGTGGGACATGCTATAGAAGTAAGCAAAGTTCCTAGGATTAGGATGTGGGCAATGCTTTGATCAATGCCCATGATTGAGGTTTTGGTGTGATGAAAGTAGACAAGAGGAAGGTCTCTTCTTATAGATAGTGAGTGAGCGAGTGATTCATATTTTGGGGTCCATTTGCTCTTGGTGTATTATACCTACTAGCTAGCTATATCTCGTACATACAATCATATTTCATTTGTAATTCACATAAGAAATAGTATTACATGTACGGGACAGAAGAAATACATTACACCGACTGATTTGTTCTTGTTGATTTGTAACAATTGTTTGTTTGTTGATGCATGTCGTTTGATTTACGAGACAATGAAGTTGAACGAAATTTTACTTATTTAGTATGTCGACCAAAATGTAGCTAGGTACCTAAATCGATAAGACTGTCTCCGGCCCCGTCGTGCAATCAAAATCAGAGTCTGCAATTTATTAGCCATGTCGTTTCACATTTGTCACGTACGATTCATTGACTTAACGCGAAAGGAACGAAGCCGAGTAGGGCTAATGGTTGATTGTTTACAATATAATAAGGTGGTCGATGTTGATGTTTTTCGGACACGTACGAACTGTTGGGCTCGTGAAATCAAACCCCATGAATCACGGACTCGTTTATGCATTATTTGATGTTATCTTACATTGGATTTCATTTCATAAGCTTTAGGACAAAAGATTGCCTACTTTATGTCGTTGTGTCTTTTTCCTCCGGTATGATTGATCATGATGTATTTTATGAATTTCCTTTTGAATTTTCTTGATTTTTTTTTCCCATGAATGGTGTTACTTTTTTTCCTTACATTTTTTGTTGAAGGTATTTTGCTAGCCTACTTGAATGATTTAATTGTTCATTGTGTTTGCCATTTCAGGTTGTGGGCTGGAAGACTTTACTTGGGCTAAAAGAGCTGGTGGGCCTGGACAGACAAGGAAATTGGGCTGACACAAGATGGATCAACGAGTAGTGGTGCTGGGCAGTTGAAGAGTGGATCAAGTGGTGGACTGAATCATGAAGTGATGGACTAAGGAAGTTACAGCCCACTACGGATGTGATGAATGAAGCTCTACAAATAGTAGATCAAGAAGCTTCATCAGATACGGCTTACATAGTGAATTCTTTGAGAGAAAAATTAAAAACCTTGAGTGAAGAGTGTTTGTGATTTTTCTTATCTTTTCGTAAGCATTATTGTATTAAGTACTACGACTTTGTGTAGTCTTGATACCGAGCGAATTTTGTAATTATTCAATGAGAAAGTTTGTGGCCTTGAGACTATTGCGAGTTGTTCAAGTGAAGAACAACTCGTGAATTTTTTATTCCCGTTGTCTTTTTAATTTCCGCTGCTTTATTTAGTACAGGTACTTATAGTTGCGTTTCCAGGTTCTAACATTTTTTACGTTGAGGGTATTCATGCTTTTGAATTTTCTTGATTTTGCACTTTTTTTTCTTCATGAATGGTGTTATTTTTTTTCTTTGCATTTTTTTTATGATTGTTGAGGCTATTGATGATTTAATGTTATAAATAAAAAAAGATAAAATAATATTTTTATAGAATAAAAAATATTTTTAATAATGTAATAGGAGAGTAAAGTTTACAAAATTAACGATTTTGTAATTTTTTAGGATTGTTGAGGGTATTTTAATGTTATAAATATAAAATATCAAATAATATTTTTATAGAATAAAAAAGATTTTTAATAATGTAATAGTTTACCAAATACATAATCATACTATCTTTTATCAAAACATTTTAAAAAAACTACTCATTTCGAAAAATATCATACTATCTTTTATCAAAACATTTTAAAAAAACTGATATGGTTTTAAAATATAATTATTAAAAATTATAACTTTATTTTTTATTTATTTAAAACAGTGGTTAAGATAAATAATTTTATCAAATAACTAAAATTTATATACTAAAATTATATAAATTAATATATACCATTTTAAAATAATGTACCAAGAAATTAATTGTAGAAAAAGAATTTATAATGTTGTATGTTAAACAATGTGATAATTAATTTTATTTGCTTCCTAACGCCTAGATGAAAAAATATTAAAATTTATTTTCTAGTCAATGGTTGTTTGGTTAATTGATTGAACACTTAAATTGAAAATAATAAAATTTAAAGTTTCAACTCGAAACATGTAGTGTTTATGTGAGTATTTAAATTTATGTAATTTACCAATTAGCTAGTCCCACAAAAAACAAATTAAAATTTAATGGTGAATTCACTTGCTTATTACTACTTTACTGCCATCTTATTGTCTTTTATCTTTACTGTACTACCTTTTATCTTTACATTTGTAAATTAAAAAGAAAACGTGTCTATACAGTATTTCCAAAGACTCTATAAGAGAGATTGATTGAATGGCCACAAATTCAGGTACCATCATTTTGTTGTCGACATTTAAGAAGCATTTCCGATCTCAACCACTTTCGAACGAACATGAATCTCCATCTCTCCCTTTATTACTTCGTCGCCTCCCGACTCGCATTTACTGTTTGTAGGTGACTCACATTTATTGTCGCAACTAATTAGTACCGCAAGCCTCTTCTCATAAAATTATAGGAGCACAATTTTTTTTAATAAACCAATTTTACACATTTTTTATTAAAAAAATAATTTTTTTATTATAAAATACAATTTTATTCTTTTATAAAAAAATAAAAATTTTATTTTAAAATACAATTTTATTCTTAATTTTTAAATTTTACTAACAACTATTTTATGATTTTTATCTAAATATGAAAAAGTAATTTTTTTTTTTTTAATATCGTGTGCGTCTTTCGATCTACGTAATAGTATACAATCATTCATCATCATTCCTCAATTATATAAACCTTGCCCGAACAACACTTCCAACTTATTACACCAACCAATGCCTACTTCACTAACATTCTACGCTCTCGCATTACTCCTCATGTCGGCGCATGCCGACCCACGCGCCGCCCCTTTCGAGTCCGTCTACGCCTTCGGCGACTCCTACACCGACACCGGCAACACCGGCTCCACCACGGGCCCCAGCGGCTTCATGTTCGTCTCCAACCTCCCCTACGGCGCCACCTTCTTCCACCACCCCACCAACCGCTACTCCGACGGCCGCCTCGTCATCGACTTCGTCGCCCAATCCCTCTCTCTCCCCTTCCTCTCCCCCTACCTCAAAGGCGGGTCCAACTTCGCAGTCGCGGGGTCCACCGCCATCGAGCACAGCTTCTTCGTCAAAAACAACATGTCCCTCAACATAACTCCTCAGTCGATCCGAACACAGCTCGATTGGTTCGACAACTTCTTGCGAGGGAAAGGCTGTCGAGACTCGTCGACCACGCCGAGGGCGTGTGGGGCTGCCTTCCGGAATGCGCTCGTTTGGGTCGGCGAGATCGGAGCGAACGACTACGCTTACAGCTTCGGGTCGTCCGTTCCGACTAAAAAAGTCCAACAACTCGCCATCGCTAGTGTCACCAGCTTTCTACTGGTAAGTAGGGGTAAAATTGTATTTTAAAGTAAAAAAAAAAAAAAAACTAATTATTTCACTTGTATAGGTATTGCTGAAACGAGGCGCAAAGCACGTCGTCGTCCAAGGGCTACCCCCGACGGGGTGCCTAACGCTGTCGATGTATCTAGGCCAGTCGAACAGCAAAGACGGAATGGGTTGTCTAGCCAGCGCGAACAAGCAGAGCCAAGCTCACAACGCGAACCTCAAAGCCGAGCTCGATGTGTTTCGGAAGCAGTTCCCGAAATCGACCATAGTTTACGCGGATTATTACAATGCGTATGCCGAGGTGGTAAAGAATCCGAGGAAGTACGGGTTCAGTGAGCTCTACAAAGCGTGCTGTGGGTACGGTGGTGGGGCTTACAACTTCGACTATTTCAACGCGTGTGGGTCCCCTTCTGCCACGTCATGCAACGATCCTGCTCGTTACATCAATTGGGACGGAGTTCATCTGACGGAAGCCATGTACAAGGCCATGGCGACTGCTTTCGTCAACGGAAGTTATTCACAGCCGCCTTTTAGTTCCCTGTTGAGCAAGAAACGTCGTGATCAGTCGGGTTGAGTTTAGCTAGAGTGGAGTACTAGCCCTGTTTTTTTTGTTTTTGCTACTGTGTTCTTAGATGTTCTCTGTTCAATGAGAAAGTATTTGGCAATTCATCCTCAAAAATCCAACCAATAATCCAACCAGGGTAAGCAATTAAGCAAAGAAGAAAAATGTAGGATAAAACTTGCATCGAGAAAATGTAGAGAAACTGAGCTTCACCATGATAATTTAACAATAAATCTCATCAGTCATGATACAGTATACTCATCCATCGAACGATGGCAAGAGATATACAAGAGAACCGAAACCAACGAAATTAATCACATATCTAGACATATATAACACATTTCTGTACCCTTCCCATCTAAATTGTAACGGCTAGTTCCAGCAGAGGCAAACCGTCCTGTACCCCCATCTATAAACAAAGCCTAGCGAGCGAGCTCATACTAACAAGGAATATAAATTATTGTGCAGTGAAAACGTTTAACTCCTCAAATTTTCTTTTGGGGAGTTAAGCCTATCACAGATAAGTAAAAAAGATTTCTCTACCTTAGCACTTCTTTTGTTCCAAAAATGTAGTTCCACAAAATTTTACGGAAATGCTAGAAAGCTGCAATTACTACAATATATACACGACAGCGATATCAGGAATTGCTGGCAACCTCCGCCGCACGTTGCCTCATCATTTCCATTACAGCAGCTCTTCGTCGTGAATCTGACTGCTGTTGTAACCTTCTCATGTGCTCCTTCAAGTCCCTGTATCAAAATGGAAGGATTTCAAAGAATGTTTTTCCATCACAATACTAACAGAAAATTACAAAATATATATCCCTAAGGTTTAGTCTAATTACAAAGAATTCCAGTTTTTAATATAAAAAAATCTCCTTAATCGCATTACAAACATCTGCTTAACTCTTAAGGTATGTATTTTACATACCCCCCTCTTGAGAAAGACGAACAAATGTCTAAGGGTTATTGTAAATAGGGTAAGCCCTAAAACCCTATAGATGTTATTTATTTGTACTTCACACCATTAATCAAATGCTAGACAATATATATCCCTAAGGTTTAGATAATATATCTCAGGAAACAGACCTGCAACGCGGTACAGTGCATTCTGATTCTTTGCATGCCCGTGCATGAAGCTGGAGGAGGTACCACATTTTCTTGCACAAAGGACAACCTCCAGAAGCACGTGTTTTGCAACCCATGCCATGGCGGAAAAGTCCCTTCACCTTGCGACAATTTGGATATTGACAAAGTGAGGACCGGCATTGAGAAGCATGCACCAGAAGATCAAGCATTTTCCGCAGCTGCGCGACAAAACCGAAAAAATAAATAAAAAATCTGAGCAATTAATTCAGTACTTCCTTGGGAAGATTGTTATGTAAACAATTCATTTACGGCCTTGAGCTTTTCCATTTTTATGTCATTACTGCTCATTGTCAAGCAATTGCATCTTCAGATATGTAGGGGTGATTGGATACACACTTCCATTCAGAAAATAGGCATGAGTTTTATTTTATTTTAAAGGAAAATGAGGAGTCTCGGGGGCATAAATGGATGTGACATGAAAAGATGTAATGGTGAAAGATGAATTAATATAAATATAGAAAAACAATGATAATAATGTGATTGGATGTTTTTCTTTTCAATCCAGCTGAGGAGATTGTTGGGAGAACAAAGTGTAATGAGCGGACGGAACATATTTGGAAGGAAAAAAAGTCTCATTTTGAAAAGAAAAAAAACATTAGGCAGACAATATCAGTTTCAAAGTGTATTCTCAATTTTTTAGAGATACAATAACAACAAAATATTGCAGATGATAAAATTCCAAACAAGGAAAAACAAAAGTTGTTACCTGAGTAACCCGTAATTGCCTAGCTTCTTTGTTCTGCGCATCGTGATCATTGGATTGACAATTAGTCAAGGCATGAGGATGATCAGCTCCTCCATCCTTAGAATAGCAAGTGTTGCACACATCATAATCCGGGCATGTCTCACAACGCCAACCTTGCCCAGCTTCTATATCAACATGACATACAACACACGTTGTCACAAAAGCCGGGGCAGTTGGATTGTGAAGATGGTAGAGGACCATCATCGAGGAATGCTTGGCCCGGCGAAGGGTGTCATATTGATAATGGTTTCCTTGACAAAGACTGAGAAATGCCTGCCTAGTGTCGAAGAATTCGCTCTCGAGGATTTCGGTATCTTTGGTGTCATCCGGGATTCCACTGATTTCCACCTGCAGGACGATTTATATGTATATGTGATTTCTTACAAACGTTTATGTGAAACGTATGATGTGTGTAAAATTATGATATCATGTGGACATACAGCATAAAGTGCATGCTTGTCTTTTTGGTTGATTGGGTGTCTCTCTCTGTCATCGCGTCTTCGTTCAGCATCGTAGCACCTGAGAATTAAAAACAGGTAATATATTAGCACATTTTTTTCGTAGCATGTCATTATTTTTGGGCATGATTCATGAAAGGTTGGTAGATCAAAACTATCCCTCCACATCCACCTCAAATCCCTAACCCAAATGGAGTAAGGGAATATACTGCCCATAAACACATATCTTAGGTGTTAACCACAAATATATTCAATTGTTCACAAATGTTCTCTCCTCCTCGGACACACTTACGAACTAAAAGGACAAATACTAATTTGATGCTTATCTCATAAAAACATAGCAACAATGGAGAAGGCATTACACACAAGTTTCTACTATAATAAGGGAGAAGTTGTCAGAATCCGTACTTTTCACAGAGCTGAAAGTTTTTGCATTGTTTGCAAACCCAACGAGTTCCCACAACCATTAGAATGCAGCAGTGTGTACATGCATGCTGCAAGTGAACCATGATAAAGTCTTCCTTCATTGGAGATATTGTCTCGCCAAGCTGTGAAACAAAAAAGACCTCTAAGTAGCAGCAATATTGGTATATTCTCACTAGTTTCAAAAAAGAACCATAAGAACGAAAAACAAAGACCGGGTTAGAAAGGATTAAATGGTTACTCAAAGGAAGACGTAACATAGAAAGAGTTTATGTTTGGAAAAGAACACAAAAATATAATAAGGCCGTGAAATTTACTTTATGCATTAGCATCAGATCCTTCGACGCATTCCCAGAAAGATCAGTTTGACCAGATGCCTTAAGAGCTCTTTTTGTAATGCTCTTTTTTATGATTCCCTTCTTATGAGGTTTTCGGCCATCGTCTTCTTGTTGCAGTTGATAGATGATGTCCTCGGCAGCACCAGGCCAATAATCTCCATCAAAGTATGGTAACCGAGCTGCAGTGACCTTTGCTTTACATTCGCCAGTAGTAACAAAGAAATGTTCGTACAGATTAGTGAGATCAACTACAATATTTTCCTTCGTTGCTTTCCGTAACATGGACAAGTACCTGAAATAGAATAAACAAATTTGGGAAAGGATTCGCATGCATCAGCGCTTATAATATAGGGATACTTGCACGAAGGTACCTTGAGTTTTGACCTAACTACAACATAAAACCAGCTAACAATTAAGATTTTAAGAAAAAAAGACTTGAGTTTGATTGAACGACTGCAATGTTTTCATAAATGTGAGTTAAGCAGGGACATTGAAATTATTTTTGTTCAAGAGGTAAATACAAGTCAAATAGATTAAGTACTTAAAAAGTTAGCTGCGCTTTTTGCAAATTGGGTCAAACATGGGGATACTTTATGTAATATATTCACCAGTCACACGATCAAACAACTATTAAAATTACCACTCCCGAAGTTTATCAGATTTTGGAGTCTTTTGAATTTCCGGGTGGCAATACAAAATGTAGTCTTCACCCTTCAAAGGAGGGCAAGCCCATATGTAGCAGCTCGCAAAACCACGCTTTTTGCAGTAGTCCAAGTATCCAATCTGAACACAGATGTACATTAAGGTACTTGAATCAATAATTGTAAAAAAGAAAAATCTTCGCTAATGTATCAATCTATAAGAGCATAAAAACACTTAAGAAAAAGGTAAAATCAGAAACTTGCCAAAATTTCATGGTACACGTATGTTCTAAGAGCTTCTCCTGTGACTGTTTTGATCTCTGGCCTGAAATACTTGACTGAGTCCAGGTAAGAGAGGTAGACTCTGCGATGATTTGGCTGAAGGCATTCAGAGCCAAACTCTTGCACATACATTCCAAACAAGCATACCTCAACACCTTCGATTCTTTGAAATAATAGAACCACCTGAATGAATGAAGATTCAGTTTTAAATAATAAATTAGTAACACAGCAAATGCCCACTAAAAACGTAAGAATGTTACATATCTGGCTTATCAGGCTTCAGTACACAAAAAAACTATCAAACAAACAAGAAATGATTAAAAGTATATATTGTTTATGTCTCATCACTATTTCCCCAACTGACCACACACGAGATGAATCAGTGGAAACAGGAAAATCAACAAATATTATATTAACGAAGACCAACTTAAGAAAACCTACTGATGTTCAACTTTGCATGAGTAGAAATTAAATTCTCAAACAAATCACAATATCACACATAGGATTTCTGTCATATAAAGCACTTGATGGAATTTACTAGAATCAACAAATTTCAACAAATGAAATTGGGCTCATTCAGTTATTAACTCTATTAAATATATCACATTAATGAAGCAATAAGTATATATTGACAGGCTTCCATACTAACTCATCCCTCAATACCCACCTTAGATTTATACGGGAACTCCGTTGCATAATTTTCCTCCCGGAATATTTCAAGAAAGCGCGATTTGACATCCAACTTTTTGTCGACTGATGATACCACTCTTACAACAAGAGCTTCTGCTCCAGGAACCTACCAAAATTAGCACAAAATTTATCACCTAGACCTAAACAGGAGAAGTCGAGAAATAGTACTGAGTGGTTAATAAACAAAGTGCTTAGCATATCTGGATAATTGAAATAAAAGGATAAAAGAAAACATCACATTAATATGTCAAATTCAAAAGAAATATATCAGAAGCCATTTAGCCTTATGATTATAAATATGTTAGATACTAAGCTATTGCCGAGTATGAATTTTTGGTTAGTCATAGTAACATTGTAGAGTCTTAACATAGTTATTATGAAGTTTGGAAACGCCCGTATTCTGTTCTATACTTCTATCTACAACCTATCTACCTTCACATTGAAGAGACAGAAATAGTATATAATAGAAACTTTACCCATTCTTTTTTTTTTTTTGGCAATATTTGAATTCATAAATTAAATGTTTCTTAATAAGCAATTCTTCATAGTTATGAAGAGCTAAACAATACTTTCTGAGTTACTAGAGATTTGAAAGTAAAAGTACATCTATTACGCAATTCAACTTAAATATCAAACATTGAGGCAGATAGTAAGTTTTGAAAATCCGTATGCATCTCTGATTACACACAAGTAAAATAGAATCACCTCATCATAACTTTTTCCGAGGAACCTTGCTCTGTCATGCCTCTCTTGCTTCAGCTTTGCGAATAACCGCTGCTCTAAGTGATCGCTCAGATTTGTTCTAGGCAAATCCTTTGCTCCAAGAACAGCACTCTGTGGTAATGGCAAACGTTCTCCTCTTTCAACTTCTTCTATATAACAATTCGGGCAAGTATACTCAGCTTGTCCACCATCATTTCTTCTACCATTAAATAATGCACATATTTGATGTTGCCAGGCCTCACACTTGTCACATTGTACCCACTGCACCAAAAAAAAAACATTTAACATCTTATGCAATTATTTCTCAACAATAAACAACATTTTGCGAGTAGATATGAAATACCCATTCTTCCATTTCGTCGTCATTTTTTTTCTTTTCCACCCTTGCTTTCAGAATCGTAGTCCCATCTACAACAATGGTGTCTCCACGATACTCATTGTAGCATGGAATGCAGAAGCAATGGCGAGTATCACCAGTACCGGCCGTGTAATACATTGCATTTCTCTTGATACGAGCACCACAAGGTGTACAGTATATAGGTGGGGGTTCAAAGGTAAGCTTCTCAACTGCACATAACTGACAGGAATTTTCACTCATTGAATGCTCCATTGCTTGATTTCTCTCTGCTTTTGCTCTACTCTGAATAAAATAAAAATGCATGTTCCATCAGTGACAGGTGAAATATAAAAATTTAAGAGCATGTGAGAAGGTAGGTGAGGGCATTGATAAGTGAGCCCTGATACAAAAATGGCTATTATGAATCCATAACATGTTTAAAATTGGGGAGGCGGACAGAAAAGGAAACACATAAAAACAAAAGAAAGAACATATTCCTGTTGGTGAATAGGCCAATAACTAATCACTAAGAAACTCATAGAACTCGAACAGAAAACAAGTAAACTAAGCTCAATCTGTGCTTATAATTTGCTAAAAATCCTTAAGCCTAATTCAATACACAGTTCTTTTCTAAAAAAGGGTTATTGTCTCCGGCTGTTTGATGGCATCCTTTAGAGCTTGCCAGTTCCTGATGAGCCATTACACCAGAATAAAAAAATATAAAAAGAGAAAGGGAGAAAGAAAAGATATCCGAAACCAAAGAGGCAAAACTAAAACAGAACTCCGGTGTGCTTCTTAATTTTCCTTTCTTATATGGCTGCATTACAAATATACAATCTATGAGTACGATTGACTAAATGAAAAACGATGCAAGTTGCTGACAGAAACATTCAGAAGAGTAGTAATGACCATTCATGCAACATACATCAAGCACAATAATATTGCAAATATAGGACAACTAATGTCGAGAACGTCAAGAGAAAATACAGACCTGGCCTATCCACTGTCTGAGGCCCGTAATGTGCTCACGGACTTGTTCAGGAGTGAACAATTCAATCATCGATACCCCATTGATCTTCGGCTTCCCAGACTTGGCTGTGTCTGGTTGTATTGAAGTGATTTCCATCTTAGCCTGTCCCATTTCATTTTCTGTCTTAATGGCCTCCTGAACACCAACTCCAGCAGGGTTATCTTGTGCAACAGGAACAACTTCAAGACTGTGTATGTACGCATCCTCTATGGTCTCTTTTTTCATTTCGAATTTTTTCGGACTTATTGGTCCAGAACTTCCCTGAACCTCCATTTTTACGCCACTAACTTCAGGTTTCATTGGAACATTAGAGTCATGATACTGTTCAATATGATGTACATCCTGGACATGGCAATCATTAACACTAGAATCTATTATAACGGGAAATCCACTTTCAGGAACACGAGATTGGGGGACTTGTTCAATCTTTGTGCGTTTCATTGGAGGTAGTAAATCTTCAGGAGTTTCGGCTATGAACGGGGCAGTGTTTACGGTGGGTCCTCCCAAAATTTCAACATTTTCATTGGGTTCACAAAATCCATTGACTAAATTAGGCAACCCAGTATTATAATCAGAACGAGTAAGTTGTTTCAGCTGTGCCTGTACATAATTCTTAACAGGAATGCAAACAGGGCAGCTCTCATCCCTACAACGTCTATGATGATTGACTAAAACTCTTGTAGCACGGCACCGAGGGTATAAACACTGAAAAACATTGCAATGTTCCATATGTTTCAACAACTCCTGAACTGTTAAGCAGTTGGGATCATGACATTTCCCTTCTGGGGCAGGGCACCGTCGAGCATGCCTCAGAAACAACAGCCATCTCTGTTGGTTTTTGAACTGTTTTTCCCGACTTATGTTGTTAGATCGACATTCTCCTGATTGTGAAGGGTCGGACTGCCCAATCATTGATTCTTCTGATAAATTACTTGGCTGAGCTACATCTTGCCGAGTTAATCGGTGATGGAATTCATCTCGTACATCCGGTTTGAGGCTATCAGAAAGACCAGCAAAATCATTTTGAGGGTTACAGCCAAATTGTTGCATCTGCTCTGAAGGTTGCGCTTGTGATGAACCGACATCCTGTGGAGCAGATGGATGTGACATAAATAGAGAAGCCCCGGGCTGATTTTCCAAAGAGTTGTGTTGGAACTGATTTTGCATTTCAGAAAAATGGAAGGGTTTTGATACTTGGTTTTCATCCAGATGCTCTGTCTTTATCCCGGACTTCCCCTCAGAAACTATATTGGAAGATATCTGGGACTGATGGAAAGAATCACACTTCACCAAAACCTGGTCCTGTGTCTGGTTTTTTTGTTCAACTTGATGCTGAGCAAGTTGCCGGCGCTGAAATTGATGAGATGGGTGTTGATGCTGGAGATGTGGTTGGAAATTTGCGTTTTCTGAAAGATCGGTAGATTGAGGCTCCATTTTTGTCACCTGATGAGTAGAATATACATTGGTTTCTTTAGGCGTGGCTTGCATGGGTGTGGAAATTACGCCCTGATTGTTCCTCATTGACCCAATAGAGGTCATAGGAACACACATATTTCCAGACACTGAAGCATCAGAAGTTCCATATAGATTACCTGACAAGCAGAAAAAAAAGTGAAGTGAGAATACAACTTAAAAAGCTGCATTGAGGTTAACATTTCAATATTAAATCACTTTTACAGAGAGAAAGAGAAGTGTGGAGTTCAGTAAAGAATAATGTATTACAGTACCCTGCGTTACTGGTCGTTGGTATTGTTGCTGCAGTGCGGAGTTTCCACTTACTGTCCCTGTTAAATGCCCATCGGTGGTTCCAAGAACAATTTTCCCCGCCATCCCTGGACCTCCATTTACAGGCATATTTGATGACCCCAAGGACTTCTGCTGCAACGTGGGCCTGATTCCACCACCCATATGCCCACCATTATTATGTAAGATCCGACTATTTTGACCACCCATATTCTGCTTTTGCAGCATAGGTTGTGATGCACTTGTAGATTCACCACCACTATTCAATGACTCCACCTTCACAAATGTGTGGTTATTAGCATTAGTATTGACATCATTACTATTAGAATTATTAATTCCTGGAGTGGGGATCATTTGAGTCGTCATTCTCTGTGTACCCATGGATGACATAAATCTATTTCCCCCATTATTGAAAAAAGAAGGTGAAGACTGTTGATATCCACTAGCCAAAGTTCCTGCAAAAAAAAAAAAAAAAACTATTTCATGAGATGGATGAAAAAAAGGTAATTCCAAAAAATCTACTCCATTCCTAGAGGACAAGACTAAACTATCAGCAGATGAACTAAAGGGACCCCACCTTGCAAATTTCCAGAAGAAACATTTCGTGTCGGCACAAAGTTTCCAGAATTGACAGTGGGTGATGCAAATGTATTCGAGCTATTGATGGAGACAAGAGAATTATCCACAGAGGAAGTCCCAACCAAGCTTGACTTCCCAGTTTGTTGAAACCCGGGAGTAGGAATCATTGTACCAATAGGGGGGGAAGAATTAGCATGTGCTAAATGCTGGTTTTGATTACTCATAGAAGAGCGCTTAATCAGAAGTTGTAAACGGTCTTCCAGATTCGACAGGTTCATATATTCCTCCTAAGGAAATGATTATACGAAAATAGAAATGTAGATATAAGTAGCGTGACCAAATACCAATACAATTTCACTAATATAAAATTCACACAATGTCTCCAAAAACCCAGTATAGTCCCTGTCAAACATTTTATGAATCGTGAACTGTACAAAACAATCAACAAGTAAATGTATCCGTTATACACAAAAATCGTAAGTTGTAGAAGCATTGTCTTAAGAAAAGAATGAAAAAACATAGCACCTTTGTATTGGCACTCCTGAATAAACCATCTTCAAGACGTTTCACTATATCAAGCAGTTTTTTATTAGGTAAATCAAGAGATTGTCGGCATTTCTTCATAAGGAATTCCCATCTGCAGAAAAAAAATCTACAGATGTTAAAAGCACACATTAAGAAAGCAATTGCAACAATAGCAGCATTTGGGAAATATTTTTATGCAGACCAATGATCAATGATAAACATAAGAAATTTAAAATAACGAAGAGCATTCAACCAGATGAAATAGGAAGAAAATATACTCTATTTCACTTAGGCAGAGTAAGCTACCAAGTACACGACATGTCAATTAGCCTAATTGATGACAACAAAAGCACGTGCAAATAATCTATAAGCAATAGCTTAAACAATGAATCCTCCATGAAAAAAAGGAATATCTATGATCCAAGTTTATTATCATCAAGGTATCAAACATATGCAACAATGAAGAAATTGCCAGGTGATATAAGCTACTGCAAAATACAGGTAACAAGAACACCTGCAAACTTTAATATGCATAGTCAAGCATATATGCTGTTTATAAAAATCATTATTGAAAGGTAATGTCTGATGAACAAAAAATAAATGAGAAAGTCTTACATCTTCCCCTGCATATGTCTGCGTGTATGAACAAACTCTGGGTCCATACTTGGAGTATTAAGACGAGCACTAGGATTCTGAATCTGATTAGGCATAGGATTTCCATTTTGCTGTGGGGGCGCAGGCAACATAGTACCAGGTTGGTTGGGTACTTGTCCAGAGATCTGCCCTGACTGATGGGTCTGTAAATTCATCTTTATTTAAGACAGATAAATATGTGTCGCATCCATTATCTAGTTGGAGTAACGCAAATAACAGACTCCCGTGCACAAGCGCGATGCCCGAACTAGAAAAACAGACCTGAAAAGAGAAAGAGAATACACAAAAAGGAAAGGAAACCATTTCAATTGTATCCAATGATTTCAATGTACAGACTCACCGAGCAGATCATAACAGCAACTGTAGTTCAAGTAAATCAAAAGAACTACCGTATAGATAATTAATAAATAAAAATGAGAGGAATTTAAAGCTAAAAATGACAATGAAGTAAGCTTTGTGCCATAACATAGTCTTTCAACTAACCCACATCAAACAACCCCAACTGATTTCATATCACTGAATTTCCCATTACTCTGATCATAGCAATACACACATGTACAAAGTTCCATTACACAATCATGCGTGTTTTTCAGGCTCTGTTTGTCTGAATACATCTGGAATTTCAAAATTGAGATTAAAATAACAAATAAAATCATATGCTAGGGTTTCATCAATTTGGGGAAATCGGATTGTGGCATCAATTCTGTCCAAACGAATGCTGGGTTTTCAATTGGGGCAACGACTGATTAACAAAAACAACTAATTCAAATAAAATGAAAAAAATATAGAAAATCAAAGCGATGTATATGAAACGCGATGACCGAAAAATCGAGACAAAAATATGCATAGAAAGAGCAAGCACTGCTTAATGCAAAAACGGCCCACCAACGGCAGCCGCGAAGCTTACCGGCGTCGCGCCAAGTTACGTCGGAGAAGGGTGATTTAGGGAAGAAAAGGGGCTGATTTACAAATTCGGGTATTTTTTTATTAATTTCTCCGAATATAAATAATGTGCTGTATGTAATTAACACTTTTTGCCTTTTCTTCATGTAGATTGCTTATTGCAATAATAATATTAAGGAATTACGAGCACTTAGAAATATAAAATAAAATTACATTATTGCGTATTATGCATGTATTTCGATATTGACCCCGTAACTATAAATCGTACCATTTTGACCCCCCCAAAAAATCGGTGCATGTCAATTCAACTCCAAATTCTTCAAATAAATCCATATTTAATAGATAAAATATTAAATAATTTTATTATAACTCGTAATTTGGGTGAAATTTCGATGATTAATTGACCATTTCATTTCAAATTGAAATGATTTGGGTGAAGTTTTGTTATCAAAATGACACACATAAAATTAAAAAATGACAAATCAAGACTTACAAAAGTAAGTATTTATCTTAGACACCAAGTGGAGACACGTAATGTAATTATAAAAGGAGAATGAGTTGACTCTAGCACCATTGGGATAATGTTCTCATTATAATTTTTGTTATTATTAGTTAAATCTCATTTACTACTATTTTTAATATTTTGGGAAAAATAAAATAAAATACGTGTATTTATTATTATGTTCATCTACATTAATTTACACTGATCTCATATTAAATTGTAAGGCAAATTCCATTTAATATTTTTGAGTTTGAAAATAAAATGTATTTAGCATAAAAATTTAATAATTGAAAATTTTAATAGATGGTGTTGTAAGATTAAATAAATAAAATTTTATTTTATAAATAAAAATATATTAGATGAAAAGATAATATTTTGGGGAAAATAAAATAAAATACGTGTATTTATGATTATGTTCATCTACGTTAATTTACATTGTTCTCATATTGAATTGTATGGCAAATTCCATTTAATATTTTTTATTTTGAAAATAAAATGTATTTAGCATAAAAAAAATGAAAATTTGAATTGATTGTGTTGTAAGATCAAATCATTAAAATTTTAATTTATAAATAAGAATATATTGCAGATGATAAGATAATCGAAAAATAAATTAAAATAAAAACAATATTGGATATATAAATTAAATAAAAAATTATGCTTACAATTAAAAGATGATGTGTCCACCAATGAATTAGAATGAGGCTCCATTCTTGTATGGATAGTAGATCTTGTGAGGAATTGGTTGTGCATTTGAAATTTATGAGCATGCCCCTTGAGGAAATAGAGCATGTTTTCCCTTCTTCTTCCATAGTTGGAAATGATGCTACCTTGCAAAAATCATTTAAAAATTATCGATGAATTTATCAATCTGAATTTATCATGGATCTGAATTGCATAGATGGAAATGATGTTACCTTGCAAATGATTTTTTGATCTAATTACCCAAATGATTTTTCGATCTAATTACCCTGGATCTGGATTTATCGATAGAACCCTAGATCGCTATGCAATTCTTTCCAATTGAATATGCATTCCTTCAAACGCCTATTAAAATGACCTATGTCGATAGAAAAAAAATGTCATCGTGCGTCTTATATAAGCTCAATTTTTCATTAATTCGAAGTCGCAAATTTGGTCGCCAAAGTCAATACGCGTTTATATAAAGTGCGGTTATTACATAATTTAATTAAAATTTTTGTAATATCATGCGTGCGGTATACTATATAAAAGTAAATAAAATTCAAGCAATAGCCAATATAAATTATGGTTCAATTTAATTATAAATTTGATGGTACAATACATATATGTGAGTTTCGTTGTTCAAATTGAATAAGAACATTTTTGTAAAATAATTAAAATCTAAAAATATACTAATTCCTTGTTTGAATTTTTATATTTTTGATATTTTGAGATTGAATTATTTAAATTGAATTAATTTAAACTACAAATCAAAACATTTGCAACTTTATATATGTTGCATTGCTCTTCTTGCGTTTCAATTAATAATGTAGAAAAAAATATTTTTAATTTAAATTCTTAAAATATGTTAATTAAAATATTTAATTATATAAAATAGGAAAAAAAAACATGATTTAAAAACTAAAATTAAATAAAATTAAAGTTACTAAAATCACTTCAAATAAAAATGTAAAAGCTTTCTATTATAGTAAATAGGAGTATAATAGTCCTACTTATATAGTAAGATTATATGCACATAAATAAATAATGTAATCCCATTATATTAATAAATAAACTTCTTAAACATATATAATAATAATAATAATAATAATAATAATAATAATAATAATAATAATAATAGTAATAATAATAATTGTTATTGTTATTATTATTAGTATTACTTAAATATTGAATAAGTACAAAATATATTTAATTTTATTATTAATAATAATTTAAAACTAAATAAATAAAATAAAAAATAAAAATATAGTATTATATATTATTGGGTCGGCTCAACGGCCAATTAACCAATCAATCAAGCCGGGAGAAGAAAAAGTCCACTCTTTTTGGGCCACTATATATGTGGCTCAATCCATCCTCATAGTCGGGTTGGCCTAATTGGACGAGCCCATTTTGATAGCTACTCCATTGTCTATGAGTCATAAAATTTGAATTGAATCTTGAATTGAGTCAAAATATTCTGATTCATTTTGCAACATACTTCCATAGAAACTCTAAGATAACGTGAAAGCGTGTTTATCTATATAAGAACAGAACGTTCGGAGTCGGAGGTGTGAAGTGTGAGAAGAGATGTCATAACATAATTGAGGTGTTGAATAAGACGAGCTTTTGATTTTTTCACTTAAAAAATCATAAGAATGAGAAGTGTTAAGCTTTTTATCATCTTGGCGTCGAGCTATTTTTCCGTAGGTCCTCCCCTATAGTAGGGTCAGAATTCTACTTTGGTGGTGAAGCTAGCTTAGAACAAAATCTACTGGTGTTGATCGGTTTTCAAAAAAAAAATTACTATAATTTTGAGTGTATACTGGGTTTTTTCCAATTTTACATTTTAATTTTTTGGTACTGAAATGAGTAGTTTAGTGTAACCACTCAAATGTTTTTTCTTATATACTGTATATATATTTTCTATTTTTATTTGTAACTAGAACACCGAATGACCAATTCGATATTGATAACAACAATATTTAAATTTTATTTAGATGAACACTAAATTAATGGCCTCCCTTCTAGCAGGGGAACATCTAAAAATCATTACGCATGCATCATGCATGTGTTTTCTATAAAGGTTGTGGCTACCACAAAAACAATTAATCTTATAATGTTCTATTATGAGAAGTTTCTTACTCATTATTTGATTCGTTTTTATTTGATCAAATTAATCTTATTCAACTTCCACTTAAAGCTCAACGAATTTGTAAACAAGAAAACAAGCTACTACATATTGCTTTTTTTCTTCTTATATATGCTTGTTTCGACTCGCATCGTACCTCCTGTTGAAATTCATTTAATCGATCGAGCGTCGTCGTCATCCCGCCAACCACCATGGAAACCACAGCAAGCTCCTCATTAATGCCAATAAAAGCTCTCCTCAACACCTAACACATATTTTCTTTTTCTTATATTTTTTAGTTTAATTTTGTTCATATAAACCATTAAATTACCTCCCAACAAACTCTTCCCCCATTGTAACGGAATTTATATAAACCCTTCAAATGTTCAAAACATTTCTAGTCAAATAAAAAATAAGTAATCAAGAATAAAAAAAAAATGGCTACTTTCATGGCACCATTATTTATTCTTATGCTGATCATCGAAGCCACCGCCGCGAAGATTCCGGCCGTGATCGTGTTCGGAGACTCCTCAGTCGACGCCGGCAACAACAACGGGATCTCCACCATGCTGAAGAGCAATTTCCGTCCGTACGGCCGCGATTTCTTCGGCGGGCGCCCGACGGGCAGATTCTCCAACGGCCGCATCCCGCCTGACCTCATCTCCGAGGCCTTCGGTCTGAGGCCGTTTGTGCCCGCGTATTTGGATCCTCAGTTTAACATTTCGGATTTCGCCCAAGGAGTTTGTTTTGCTTCTGCCGGTACTGGTTTCGACAATGCCACTTCTAATGTGCTTGTAAGTCATATATATAGGTGTTTGTTGTTTTCTGAAGGACTCAGTGTCAGAAAATAAAACGACATATTTCGGTACTATTTTTATAGAACAGATTTATGGAACATGTATAATCTTTTTTTTTTGTAATTTACATAGAAAGTGTGACTATTTTTATAGAAACGAAGATTTATGGTGAGTATTTGTTTGTGCATGTATTGATTTAATTTTCAACACAAAAATATATATTATTATGAAATTTATAATTAAATTTTGCAGAATGTGATACCACTTTGGAGAGAAGTGGAATACTTCAAGGAGTACAAGACCAAACTCAAAGCCCACATAGGAGACACAAAAGCCAACTCCACAATCAGCGAGTCTCTCTACATCATCAGCTTGGGCACAAACGACTTCCTAGAGAACTACTACACTCTCCCGAGCACGCGATCCCGATACTCGATCGAGCAGTTCCAGGACCACTTGATCGAGCTCGCGGGAAATTTCATCAAGGACATTTACACCTTGGGGGCCCGCAAAATGTCGCTGACGGGGCTCCCACCAATGGGGTGCTTGCCCTTGGAAAGAACCACAAATTTCCTCAATGGAAACGGGGACGGGTGCATGGAAGGGTACAATGCAGTCGCGTCGAGCTTTAACGAGAAGTTGAGTGACTTGGCGAACAAGTCGAACGAGGAAATGCCCGGGATAAGGGTGGTTTTCTCGAATCCTTACGATGTTCTTATAAGGGTGATTCGAAACCCTAAGGGGTTCGGGTTTGATGTTGCGACGATGGCTTGCTGTGCGACGGGGATGTTCGAGATGGGGTACCTATGCGACGAGATGAATCCGTTTACGTGTTCGGATGCGAGCAAGTATGTGTTCTGGGATTCGTTTCATCCGACCGAGAAAACGAGCCGAGTGATTGTGGACTATGTTATGGGACATAGCTTGCATGAATTCTTATGATTTTTTTCATGTATGGAGTATTAATGTATGTATGTATATCTCAAGCACTATTAGTATTGGGGGTAATAAAACAAAATTCAAAATTATTGTATGTTAAAACCTGGAAACGCAACTACAAGTACCTGTACTAAATAAAGCAGCGGAAATTAAAAAGACAACGGGAATAAAAAATTCACGAGTTGTTCTTTACTCGAACAACTCGCAATAGCCTCAAGGCCACAAACTTTCTCATTGATAATTACAGAATTCGCTCACGGTTTAAGACTACACAAAGTCGTAGTACTTAACCAAATTTGCTCACAAAAGATAAAAGAAAAATACAATAACTCTTCACTCGAGATTCTATATTTTTCTTCTCTGATTTCCTCAATGTAAGCCGTACAGAATGAAGCATCTTGATTTTCTATTTATATCACTTCATTCTTCAAGGTGGTGGGGCTTTAACTTCCTTCACCCATGACTTCATCTTCTCAGCCCACTACATCCACTTCTTCCACTCCAGCTGAATGACACGATCAGTCCATGTGAGTTGGCCCATTACACTTGAGTGCTAGTCCAACAGCCTTGAAAGCCCATATCATATTTGATCCAGTCCATTTATCCAGTTCTCATGAAACCTGTACAACACAACACAACCCAGCCCAAATAAGATGTAAACGAATTTCAATAAGGCTGGGAAAACTACCTCAACAAACTCCCCCTTTTTGCCAGCCGTATTGAACTTGACACACCTCTTGAGTCAACCTGCAAAAAGACAAGAGCCACAAGAGAACAGGACAAGACAAACAAGAACAATACAAGCAATTAACCCAAAATCACATCATCATGCAACTTTCAAGTTCACTGTTCAATCAAAACAAGAAAGAAAAAAAGAAAGTTGTTCAACAAACTACAAGGTCCAAAACAGAAATACAACACATCCATCTCAGTAGTAAAACTGATTTCAGCAGCAAGCAGCAACAATCACCAACATCAACAGCAGCCAACATCAACAGCAGCACATCACAGCAGATCAGCATCAGCATCATCCCTCTTCCTCTTCAGCTTCTGTGAGGTATCCAACTCCTCATCTTCAGTGTCTTCATCCAATAGCCCCTTGCCTTTGCCTTTCTTCCCTTTGCCCTTCTGTTTTCTGACACTTGGCCTTGCTCCCCCTGAAGCTGATGCACATTCTCCCCCTTGATGATGCTTATCTGGTGTGAACATAGTAAGATCAGCAATCTGAGCATTGATAAGTGTGATGGCATCCTCCAGTGTCTTCCTGTGATCAATAAGAACAGATAAAGGAATCATAATGTTCTTTTGTTTGAGGAGAGGAGGTAACTTTTTGGTGGGGTCCCAAGGCAGATCAAGAACTCTTGCAGAAGAAGGCTTGGTGAGGCTGTAGTGAACCTCAAGTTGCTTGGGATTATCTGACATGGGGCCATCTTCCTCAGGATTATAAGTGAAGCCTTGTTGTACCAGAAGACTATAGATGAGTGATGGATATTGAATGCCTCTCTGAACTTGATTAGGCACAGAGTCATGGATGCGTTGATAGATCAGTTCCCCTAAGTTCAGAGACTTATTTGTGGACACCAAGTAAAGAAACGTTGCATATTCCACAGTGAGTGAGGACTTGTGAGTGTTAGGCATCCAGTTAGAAAGGCACAATCTGAACAAGACAGCATGAAAGGCAGACAGATTGGTAGTATTAGGAACAAAAGTCTTGCCTTCAAACCATTTATGAGAATGGCCTGCAGTAAGTACATGAGCCATTTCCCACTCATCAACCACAGGAGTTGAATAACCAGTGACTGGTCGATCTAGAAACTTGTTTATAACATCTGGGGTTATCCTGTAGATATGCCCTTTTACCAACACCCGACCATAATTGATGTCATCTGGATCTGTCCAAGTACCCTTGACATTACAGTAGAACTGCTGTATGATCTTAATGGGAAATTTTGAGGCAAAAGTCACAGATTTCATCAAATTTGTGGTCACCAGAAACTTAGACACATTAAACTTTTGAAATGAAGCAAGATTGATGTTGCATTCAGAGAGAAAAGATCTTTTGCTATACCATTGAAAATGATACTTTGCCAGCTTTGTTTGAAACTCAGAAGAGAGACAGTTAGATACCTCCAGTAATGGTGTCTCATAGAAATTTGCTTGAGCAGTGGCTTTAGCTTTTGTATCTTCATCATGCAGTTGCTGTTCCAAGACAGGGTCACCAGTGCCGTACCCGAAGTCAACAGTAGGGGTAGGTGATTGAGGAGAAGAGCCATTGGATTCAGTTGTGGAAGAATCAACCTGTGTCACCAATGGTTCAACGTGGATAGGTGGTTGTGGTTTGACAGAGGACCGTTGTAGTCTGTCACTCCGGCGACTTGGTGGAGAGGGATTCTTATTGAGATGGGCTCCACGGCGATGACCATATGGACCGGTAGATTTTTGTTTGACCCGTTTTGGTTTGGCAGATGGTGATTTTTGAGTGTGTTCTGGTTCCTGGTGAGTGCGTCCACCATCATCTGTTGCAAGTTGAACTGATTGAGGAACAGAGTTGAAATCATCCTCCAGAGTGACTGGAATGTCAGTATCATCCTGCAAAAACGAGTTAGTGAACAGTTCACGATGAACAACAATTGGAAGTTGCAGATCTGGAGTAGAAACTTCAGGTGCGGGACTGAGGGAAAGAACTTTTTGGAGAGTAACTGGATCGTCTTTGAGAAGTTGTTTGAAGTAATCTTGCATACTTGGATCCATGGTGAAAACTGAATTTGTGAGCTGTAAAAACTGAGGGGCGAAATTAGGGTTAGGAGAAAGTGAAAGTGAAAACAGATAAATAATAAAACTGGACGGTTGAGATTTTTGTGGGAAGTAGGAATCATGGGGATACGTGACACTTCCACTCACTGTTGACGCTTTGACTTCTGTTTTTATTTTATTTTCTCGAATCCCTGTGGAGCACTGGCCCATTAAAATCACAAATATCCAGCCCATTATCATTGAAACATACACCGTACACTTAATCACTTGAGTAAGATAAAACCAATCAATCCTGAATATGTTAACTAAAAAAAACGAGCAATAATTGTAACACCATGAAGTATGAAGACTCAATCCGATATACCCAGTTATGTCCATCGGTCTCCACCTTCCACACCTGTTCGAGTTAGGATCTTACTAAAGACATCAAATAATCTCTATCACACATAACATCAAGTACCACAACACTGAAACTTAAATCCAATCATCAATTAGTTAATCACACAAATCAGATTATCCCCTGAAAGGCAGACGAGACATAAACCAACCAAGGTCCATTATCAACGAGGCCTACTTAGTCACAGTTGAAACCGAACTCACCCAAGAATCCAAGTCAACAATGTCAAACTACAATAGGCAGATGAGAATGAGGTCAGTCAAGTCCCCGTATCAACATGTACCCCTAAATATGTACACTAAGCAGTCGAGACCGAAATCACCACA
The DNA here is from genome assembly GCA_954870475.1 of Euphrasia confusa. Classification (NCBI taxonomy): domain Eukaryota; kingdom Viridiplantae; phylum Streptophyta; class Magnoliopsida; order Lamiales; family Orobanchaceae; genus Euphrasia; species Euphrasia confusa. The sequence continues at coordinate 3,787,457 of OX940956.1, read as the reverse complement.
ATCCCAAGTCAACGAGTACTCTAAGCATAGTAGTCGAGACCAAAATCAGCCAAGATCCTAAGTCAACGAGTACTCTAATCAGTAGTCGAGTGTGAGATCAACCAAGTTCCCAATACAACGAGTACGCCTATTTTTTTTTTTTTCTACTCAGGGGAAGAAAGATATAACCAGATCAACACACGATGACATCAGGAAGTCTTTCAACAGAAAGCATAGACAGTGAGGGTACACCAGATATTTAGTGATAGAACAACAGATAAGCAGATGAGTCTCAAGACCAGATCCCAACCCGAACAGCACAATCATATGGTACCCAGACATAAAGAGTTTTTCAGGAAAGTAAGTCGGTCATAAGTCAAGGGTTTTGTAAATATATCAGCAAGTTGATTTTCAGTATGGACATATTCAAGTTTGATTACCTTATCTGCAACAAGATCTCGGATGAAATGGTGTCTTATACTGATGTGTTTTGTTCGTTGATACTGGACTGGATTGTTTGTCATTTGAATAGCACTGTTGTTATCACATTTCATCACCAGTGTATCTGACTTGAGTGAGTAATCAGTAAGCATCTTTTTGAGCCAGAGAAGTTGAGTAGTGCAACTTCCAGCAGCAATGTACTCTGACTCAGCAGTAGATAAGGCAATACAGTTTTGTTTCTTGCTGTGCCAGCTGACCAGGTTATTTCCCAGAAAACAGCATCCACCACTGGTACTTTTTCTCTCATCTGAGTCACCTGCCCAGTCTGCATCTGAGTAGCCAATGAGATTTGAAGTTGTGTCTTTGTCATACCAGATTCCAAGTTCAACTGTTGAGTTCACATACTTGATGATTCGCTTCACAGCATTGAGGTGTCTCTCTGTTGGTTGTGATTGGTACCTGGCACAAGTACAGACACTAAACATGATATCAGGTCGTGTTGCAGTTAAGTACAGAAGACTTCCTATCATAGATCTGTAGAGAGTTGGATCAACACTGGGTCCAGTCATGTGTCTGGATAACTTCTCTGTAGTACACATTGGAGTGTTGGTGTATTTAGCTCCTTCCAATCCAAATCTTTTCACCAGATTCTTTGCATACTTGCTTTGTGACACAAATATTCCTTTTTCTTTTTGTTTAACCTGCAAGCCAAGAAAATTGCACAACTCCCCGACCATACTCATCTCAAAGTTAGTAGACATAGCTTTTGAAAATTCATTCAACATTTTAGAGCAGGTGGATCCAAATACTATGTCATCAACATATATTTGAGCAATTAAGAGATCCTTGTTCCTTTTCTTGATGAACAAGGTACTATCAGCAGTACCACGACTGAACCCAAATGAAAGTAAGAAATCAGTTAAGCAACTGTACCATGCCCGTGGAGCCTGTTTTAGTCCATACAACGCTTTATGGAGATGATAGACATAGTCCGGATGGTCAGGATCTTCAAATCCTTTAGGTTGTTCCACAAATGCTTCTTCTTCGATCACTCCGTTAAGAAAGGCAGCCTTGACATCCATTTGTTGAAGTTTGATGTTGAGGTGACATGCAATTGCAATTAATAGCCTAATGGATTCAAGTCTGGCAACTGGAGCGAATGTTTCGTCATAGTCAATCCCTTCAACCTGTGTGTAACCTTGAGCCACAAGACGTGCTTTGTTCCGAATGACCTGTTCAAACTCATCAGTTTTGTTTTTAAATATCCATTTCGTACCAATGACATTTGCATTAGGTGGTCTTGGAACAAGAGTCCAGACTTTGTTCCTGACAAATTCATTAAGTTCCTCTTGCATAGCACTAACCCAGAATTCATCTTCAAGAGCAATTTTAACAGTTTTTGGTTCAGTTAGTGACAGGAAGGTAATATGTCGAACTTCATTGAAGACAGAGGACATGCAAATATTGTTTATCATGTCTCTATAGTTTATCCTCTTACCTCGAGTTCGTACCTTGTCATCAATACCTCCAATGATTTGAGTTGAAGGATGGTTTCTTCGGATATGTCCTGGTACCTCACGTTGTTGAGTTTGTTGGTTGACATTGGTTGTATTCTCTATCATGACTTGATCTGATTCAGTTTGACTTGTCTCATCGTCTGAAGATCTTGATTCTTCATCTGAGTTAGTGGTATGAGGTTCAGTGACTGGTTCTGGATCAGCCTCTTCAGTGACTTGGATAGAATCTTCATCAACCAACTGACTTGTTGTTGTAGGTTGTTGGTCAGTCATTCCAACTGCTGGGTTAACAGGACTTTCACTTTGATCAATGAACCTGACATTTATTGACTCTTGTATAGTTCTGGTGACTGGATTGAACACTCTGAATGCATTGCTATGTGTTGAGTATCCTACGAAGATCCTTTCTTCAGCATTGTCATCAAACTTTGACCTGTATTTCCTGTCATTCACCATGAAACAAACACATCCAAACACATGAAAGTATTTAACATTAGGCTTTTTACCATTCACAATCTCATATGATGTCATAGTTGTTCCTGGTCTAAAATTAACCCGGTTAGTCACATGACACGCTGTGTTAAGTGCTTCTGCCCAGAACTTTTTTGACATTTGTTTTGAGCTCATCATGACTTTAGCCATTTCTTTGAGTGTTCGGTTTTTTCGCTCAACAACTCCGTTTTGTTGTGGAGTTTTAGGTGCGGAATACTCATGGTGAATTCCTCTTTTGATACAGAAACCTGCAAACATAGAGTTCTCGAACTCTGTTCCATGGTCAGTCCTGAGTCGACTAACTTTGCCCTGGAAAACTGTACGTATTCTCATATAAATTTCTTTGAAAGCATTAAAAGTGTCAGCTTTTGTGATGAGAAACTTTATCCACGTAAATCTGGAAAAATCATCCACAATAACAAGTGAGTACCATTTACCTCCCCAGCTTTCAACCTCCATAGGACCCATAAGGTCCATGTGAAGTAACTCAAAACACCTTGTAGTTGACCTGTAAGAGGAATCTGTTGCTGGGTGTGAGGTACGGACTTGTTTGCTCTTGAAGCATGCTTCACAAACTCTTGCATTACATGAATGGATTTCTGGGAGTCCGATAACAGCATTTAATCTGCTCAGTCTCTGAAGGTTTTTGAAGTTTGTGTGTCCTAGTTTTTTGTGCCACAGTGTTGTATCATCGACTTGAAGAAAATTACATGCACTTCTGTTTCCTGTGGTGTAGCAATTGTTTGTTGACCTGTTACCTGTCAAAATACACTTTGCACTTTTATCAAATACTTTACAAGCTCCTTGTTCAAAAGTAACATGAAGACCTTCATCGCATAACTGACTGATACTAATAAGATTAGCCTGTAGTCCTTCAACATGAAACACTTTGGTGAGTTCAGGTAACCCAACAACATTCAACGTTCCCTTACCTACAATTTTACCTTTAGTACCACTACCATAGGTAACAGTACCTCCATTGATCTTAAGGTAGTCTTTAAGGAACTTAGAATTTCCAGTCATGTGGTTTGAGCAACCACTGTCGAAGTACCATGAACCTGCACACTTAGTATTGGAGACTGAAAGAACAACATTACAGATATGGTCAGTTTTCACAACCCATTTCTTACCAGATGTCTTTTGAGTTGGTGTGATACCTGTTTTTGAAGAACTTGAAGAATTTTTCAGATCAGCTTGTCTAAGTTTGCAAAAAGGTTTAATATGTCCCTTTACTGAACAGTAACTACACACAAAGATTTTTTCGCGTTTTTGATCAAGAGAAAGATTTTTAAGAATTTTGTCAGTCTCAGAAGTTTTGTTTAGAATGGAAATAGCATTTGATTCATTAGAAACAGAAGATTCATTACATTCTTTGAAAACAACTGAAGTACAAGAACTGGATTTAACAAATTGAGTTGCTGAGACGGACACTTTTGAAGACTTGACTTTTTCAACTTTGATTGGAACTTCTTCTTGATCAGTAATTTTCTGAAAACCAAGACCACAATTTCCGTTATCTTGAATACCCAAACTAAGAATTTCATCAAGAGTTATCTTACCTTGATTCATCCTCTTGAATGTTGCTTTGGCTTCTTCAAGTTTGTTTTTGATCTTGATCAATGCTCCATTTGTCTTGTTAAGCTCCATTTCCTTCTTGGTCAGAAGACTTTCCAATTTGGCCAGATCTGACTTGTGATGCTCATTTTCAAGCTGGAGAACTTTGTTAAGACCATTCAGTTTGCTATACTTTCCTCTGAGAGAGTAATACACTTCTTTTGGAACAGCTTGGTTTTTGCTTGGTTCTGTGACTAGAATCTCATCACTTCCTGAGTCAGACACAACTGAAGTTAGACAAAATAAATTTGAATATTCAGTGTCATAACCTTCCATATCTGAGTCAGACTCCATGTGCTCAGCCAACAGAGCACTCTCTTCATTGACAGGAGTCTTTGAACCATCAGCATCTTCACTTTCACTTAGAGTTTCTTCAGGGAGAGTAACGTAAGCCACCTTTTTGCCCATTTTCCGGCGAGTGTTTGCACATTCATTTGCAAAGTGGCCAATTCCATTGCATTCGTAGCACTGAACCGTTGAGTAGTCTTTGGACTTTGTGCCTTCAATGAGGTTTCGGTTGTTCGGTCTTGGCTTGAACCCTTCAGATTTTGGACTTGCAAGCTTTGTGTCTGACACATCACCTCTGTCAGCAAACTTCTGACCTCTGGACTGCCACCTCTTCTTTTTGAACATGTGACTAAGTTGTTTGGTAATCAGTGCCAATTTGTCATCAGTGCTTTTGGCATTCAGCAGCTCCAAGAGGTTTGATTCTTCTTCATCACTTTCAGGCTGGTCATCTGACTGACTTTTGAGTGATCTGGATTTAGATGTCCCTTCACCATATAAAGCCGTGACGTGAGAGACGTTGGAATCACACTGTTCCCTTTCAAGCATGGTCATTTCGTGTGTCTTCATGATATTCATCAGTTCACCAAGATCGAGATCATATGTTCTCTTTGCTGTCTCGAGGGAGATAACCTTGGTGAGAAACTTTGAATTCATGGTACGTAATGCTTTTGACACCAGTGTTTTACTAAGAATGGGATCACCAAGTTCAGCACACTCGTTAGCAATATCATAAATCTTATTAAAATAACTTGATGCAGATTCATCATTCCCCATCCTCAAGTTTTCAAACCTGGAGGCAAGGATTCTGAGACGTGACTCACGAACAGACTTGTTGCCTTCACAATGAAGTTGAAGTGTGTCCCAGGCCTCCTTTGCAGACTTTGAGTTTTTGATCAGCCTGAACATGTGGGTGTCTACCGAGCCGTAGATTTCAGAAAGTGCTTTCTCATTTGCACACGCAGCTTCGCGTTCTTCCTTGGTCCAAAGCCGAGATGGTTTGAGGACCTGATCACCGCGATCTTCATGCATTGGATGCTCCCAACCATCTTCGATTTTTTCCCATGCGCGTGTATCTATGGATTTGATCTTGCACCTGATACGCACTTTCCAATAAGAGTAATTTGACCCGTCAAGTACAATCAACCGTTGTTGCATGTAGTTGGTATCCATGACCAGTAATCAACACTCTGCCGTCGAGTGCACTGCTCTGATACCACTTGTTAAAACCTGGAAACGCAACTACAAGTACCTGTACTAAATAAAGCAGCGGAAATTAAAAAGACAACGGGAATAAAAAATTCATGAGTTGTTCTTTACTCGAACAACTCGCAATAGCCTCAAGGCCACAAACTTTCTCATTGATAATTACAGAATTCGCTCACGGTTTAAGACTACACAAAGTCGTAGTACTTAACCAAATTTGCTCACAAAAGATAAAAGAAAAATACAATAACTCTTCACTCGAGATTCTATATTTTTCTTCTCTGATTTCCTCAATGTAAGCCGTACAGAATGAAGCATCTTGATTTTCTATTTATATCACTTCATTCTTCAAGGTGGTGGGGCTTTAACTTCCTTCACCCATGACTTCATCTTCTCAGCCCACTACATCCACTTCTTCCACTCCAGCTGAATGACACGATCAGTCCATGTGAGTTGGCCCATTACACTTGAGTGCTAGTCCAACAGCCTTGAAAGCCCATATCATATTTGATCCAGTCCATTTATCCAGTTCTCATGAAACCTGTACAACACAACACAACCCAGCCCAAATAAGATGTAAACGAATTTCAATAAGGCTGGGAAAACTACCTCAACATTGTATTTAATATGTATACTTTTATATGGACTTTTGATATGAAAATATAGTCAATATATATGAAATGGAGTAAGTTGCAAAACTAAGTACGAGTCACGAAAAGAATGTGTGATTAAAAAAAAGGTAAGACATATGATTGTCGGTGGGTAGTCTCTTACTCACGTTCATCATAAATGTTTACACTTAACTTTAATATTTTTTTTCAAATGTTTTTCAAATTATTTAAAAATTAGTTAAAAACATTTCAAAATTGTTAAGAAGTATTTTTAAATCATTTAAAAATTATTTGGGACACTATGCGTGTAAAAAGTACCTAAGTCATATAAAAACTACTCCCTCCAACCTAAGAAATGGTCACACCCTTTATCATGCTCCTGAGAATACAATATAAATGATGCTCTCACCCTTTAAAATATAAAAATCATCATTTAATAATTAAGAAATTTTCATTTCAAAAAATAATTACTATAAACATTGAATTAACATAATATATTAGCATACTTAATAAATATTTATCCAAAAATACATAAAGATATACTCATGGGTGTACAATTAGAATCGTACTCCTAGGAACACGGTATAAATTGACGGTCACATGTGGTTACTTTTTTTCTCCTAGGAACACGGTATAAATTGACGGTCACAAGTGGTTACTTTTTTTTTGTCCAATACATATGATAAATAATGTACAAAAATTATGAAAAAATACTAAAATAAAATTTATTATGAAAAAAATATTATAATAAAATTTAATAGTTAAATTTTATTTTAGTATTTTTTCATAATTTTTGTAAACTATTTATCATATGTATTAACGAAAAAAATCAACACCACATGCGAAGGTCAGAGGGAGTATTTTAAGATACTTGAATATGTTTACATATATTTTAATTTATTTAAAAATAATTATAAGACACTTTCAATCATTTCGAAATTATTTTAATCATTACAAAATTATTTAAAATAAAATTTAAATTTTTTATATAATACTTAAAATTATTTAAAAATTACTTGATAATAAATTAAAATATTTTAAATGTATATCAAATTATTTAAAAAATAGTTTAAGACCATTTAAATTATTTACAAAGTATTTTTAATAGTTTTAAAACTCATTTAACACATACTTTAAAATGTTTAAAAAATATTTAAAATTATTTTAAAAATCTTTTAAGATAGTTTAAAATGTTTAAAAACTATTTCAAATTATTAAGTAACTATTTTAAGACATGGTCTAAAAGGCATTTCAAATGATTAAAAATTATTTTTAAACATTTAAGATATTAATTCTTTTTTTAAACTATTAAAATTTTATTTTAAAACAATTTTAAATATCTAAAAAGTGTTTTATATCATTTTGAAAATTATGTTAATAAACATGAAAATGTTTAAAAGATATTTCAAATCATTTTAAAATTATATTAATATATATTGAAATGTGTAAAAAGTATTGTAAATCATTTAAAATTTATTTTAAAACATTCTAAAATGATTACAAATAATTTAAAGGGGTATATAAGTCTTATATTATATTTCTCAGACTAATAGTATTTTAGGGCATCAACCGAAATACCCATTTCAATTTTAAATAATAATAATAATTTAATATATATAGCATGATTATTTTAAGAATGAATAATTTATTTAAATTAAAAATGTGAAAAATTGACCCACTTTATCTCATGCTTACTATTAACATACAATTTCAAAATAACACACAACCGCATAAACCACCTTTTTAATAACCTGTTCAATAATTCCTGTTGGTAAATCTATCCCATCTTAACAATATCATAGCTTTAAAAGTAAATGTACAAATATATTTTTAAATGGTTAATAATTTCGAATTTGTTTGGTAAATCCATCACCTATCTTAACAATATTATAACTTTAAAGGTAAGTGTACAAATATATAGTACAAATATATAAAGGTAAGTGTACAAATATATTTTTAAATGGTTAATAATTTGATGGATTGATGTTTTTTAATAATTTTGAATTATATAGGAAATGGAGTATTATACTATAAATGGAGCGGGTGTGGAGTATCAATATTTAGGAAATATAAATAATGAATTAAAATGTTGTCACTTTGTGCTAAATAGAAAAACTTTAAGTTAAAAATTTCTGTATATTTTGAGATAAAAATCTAAATTTAGCTCTTCTTATTCAAAAGCATAAATAAGGTGATAATGAAAGAAAATTCTATATATTTTGAGATAAAAATCTAAATTTCTAGCTCTTCTCATTCAAAAGCTTACTATTAACATTCCGTTCCGTTTCAAAATAAACATTTCCTCATTTTACACATAATTATAAAATATTTTACAATTATTTCATCATAAAATATAAAACAATTAAACGCACTAAATTATTAAATACAAAATTTTTAATAAATAAGAAAATACAAATCAAATATTGTATTTACAACAAATTAAAAATAAATTATTTAGCAAATAAACTATTACGCAAAAATTAAAATAAACAAACAACAAATTAAAATAAATAAGCTATTAGCCATGATTTACACGTGTATCCAAGAACCTCACTATATTTTTGTTAAAATAATTAATTAAATATTGTTTGAATAAATTTCCAAGAATCTCACTATATTTTTGTTAAAATAATTAATTAAATATTGTTTGAATAAATTGAAACAAGTTAAGCTCACTATATTTTTGTTAAAATAATTAATTGAATATTAATTAAATAATTAGTACTAGTTCGGTAGTTTCGGCTCACTATATTTTTGTTAAAATAATTAATTGAATATTAATTAAATAATTAATACTAGTTCGGTAGTTTCGGCTCACTATATTTTTGTTAAAATAATTAACAAAAATAGTTTCGGCTCACTATATTTTCGGGATCTCCACCATGCTGAAGAGCAATTTCCGTCCGTACGACCGCGATTTCTTCGGCGGGCGCCCGACGGGTAGATTCTCCAACGGCCGCATCCCGCCCGACCTCATCTCCGAGGCCTTCGGTTTGAGGCCGTTTGTGCCCGCGTATTTGGATCCTCAGTTTAACATTTCGGATTTCGCCCAAGGGGTTTGTTTTGCTTCTGCCGGTACTGGTTTCGACAATGCAACTTCTAATGTGCTTGTAAGTCATATATATATAGGTGTTTGTTGTTTTGTGAAGAAGGACTCGTGTCAAAAAATAAAACGACATATTTCGGTACTATTTTTATAGAACAGATTTATGGAACATGTATAATCTTTTTTTTTTTTGTAATTTACATAGAAAGTGTGACTATTTTTATAGAAGAGATTGATGGTGCATATTTGTTTGTGCATGTATTGATTTAATCTTCAACACAAAAATATATATTATTATGAAATTTATAATTAAATTTTGCAGAATGTGATACCACTTTGGAGAGAAGTGGAATACTTCAAGGAGTACAAGACCAAACTCAAAGCCCACATAGGAGACACAAAAGCCAACTCCACAATCAGCGAGTCTCTCTACATCATCAGCTTGGGCACAAACGACTTCCTAGAGAACTACTACACTCTCCCAAGCACGCGATCCCGATACTCGATCGAGCAGTTCCAGGACCACTTGATCGAGCTCGCGGGAAATTTCATCAAGGACATTTACACCTTGGGGGCCCGCAAAATGTCGCTGACGGGGCTCCCACCAATGGGGTGCTTGCCCTTGGAAAGAACCACAAATTTCCTCAATGGAAACGGGGACGGGTGCATGGAAGGGTACAATGCAGTGGCGTCGAGCTTCAACGAGAAGTTGAGTGACTTGGCGAACAAGTCGAACGAGGAAATGCCCGGGATAAGGGTGGTTTTCTCGAATCCTTACGATGTTCTTATAAGGGTGATTCGAAACCCTAAGGGGTTCGGGTTTGATGTTGCGACGATGGCTTGCTGTGCGACGGGGATGTTCGAGATGGGGTACCTATGCGATGAGATGAATCCGTTTACGTGTTCGGATGCGAGCAAGTATGTGTTCTGGGATTCGTTTCATCCAACCGAGAAAACGAGCCGAGTGATTGTGGACTATGTTATGGGACATAGCTTGCATGAATTCTTATGATTTTTCTTCTTTCATGTATTGAGTATTGTATGTACGTGTATCTCTAGCACTTAAATTAGTATTGGGTGTAATAAAAAAAAAATCAAAATTATATGTACTTTCGATATGAAATATAGTCAATATATATGAAATGGAGTAAGTTGCAAAACTAAGTACGACTACGAGTCACGAAAATAATGTGTGATTAAAAATAGGCAAGACATATGATTGTCGGTGGGTAGTCTCGACTCACGTTCATCATAAATGTTTACACACCTTTAACTTTAATATTGTTTCAAGTGTTTCTCAAATCATGTAAAAATTAGTTAAAGACATTTCAATGTTTAAATTATCTACAAAGTATTTTTAATCATTTTAAACCTCTTTTCACATACTTTAAAATGTTTTAAAAATATTTTAAATTATTTTAAAAATCTTTTAAGATGTTTAAAATGTTTAAATACTATTTCAAGTTATGTAGTAACTATTTTTAGACATGGTCTATAAGGCATTTCAAATTATTAAAAAATTATTTTAAAATATTTAATTATTTTTTTAAAATCATTTAAAATTTATTTTAAAACAATTTGAAATATCTAAAAAGTGTTTTATATCATTTTGAAAAATATATTAATAAACATTAAAATGTTTAAAAGGATTTTCAAATCATTTAAAAATTATATTAATATATTTTTGAAATGTGTAAAAAGTATTTTAAATCATTTAAAATTTATTTTAAAACACTCTAAAATGATTAAAAATAATTCAATCTACTTAAACAGTTAAAATATTTAAAAATTGTTGGTAATTTTAGATAGAAGCCCATTATTATTTTAAGACACTTTTGAATGTGTAAAAATATTTGAACTGGTATTAAAATTATTCCAAAGCCACTTACAAATATTTAAAAGACATTTCAAATCATTTTAACAATTATTCCAAAACACTTTAAAATATTAAAAAAAAATTAATTACTTAAAAGTTATTTATAAATTATTTTAATATTTTTGAAATTGCGTAAATTTTATTTCATATCTTTTAAAAAATATTTTAATTAATTAATTAATAAAAAATAATAATTTTGGCAAAATGTACAATTTTGGCATTTTTGTGGGTGTAAAATGACATAACACAAAAATGTATTTGGGGGTGCAATTGCATTATTGCAAAGCACAATTAATTATCCGGTGCAGACTTCCCCACCGTCGACTCAGTGAGACTCTCCCGATGGACGTTCTATTGAAGACAATCAACGTCCAGAATCTTCTCTCGTCGCCGGACTCTCCATCTTCGCCGCTATCGGCGCCGCTATCGGCGCCGGATCTCCGCCTCCTCATATCCCGCCTCGACGCCCACTCTCTCCGAATCAAATCCACAGTTCAATCTTACCTACTCTCGCACCACCACGACTTCGCCTCCCTCTTCTCCCAGTGCGCCGACGTCGTTTCCAGGTCCGAACACCTATCCGAAGACGTCTTCGCGTTGCTGAGCCTGATATTCGATCGGCCGATTGAGGCGGAGGTCGGGAGGATCGTTCGAGAGATTGTGGAGAAGAGGCGGGATGCGGGGGAGAAAAGGGAGATTCTGGAGATTGTTGGGGTTGTTTTGGAATTAGATAAAAAGTTTGTGGTGGTTAGGGATTTTCTCAAATGTGGCAAAGTGTTGGAGGCTGCGGAGGGGTTAAGGGAGCTTAAAGAAGCGCTGGGAGTGAAGGGCAATGGTGATGCTGAACCCGAAGTTGAAGGTGAGCCGGAGGTGTATGGGTTTCTGAGGAGACAGTGGATTGATTGTTTTGAGGAGGTAATTAAGATTCCTCCAAAGATATGTTTTTTTGTGGTTTTTTTCTCTCCATTTTTTTTTTTCTAGTGCTACCTATTTCCACATCTGTTATGTTTGCTGTTAATTCTAGGCACTTTAAGTGGCTCAAAATTGTGTTGTTGTTCGTAGAGTAGTAGCGTTTTTCATTTTTTCTGCTGTGATTAGAATGCTGCTTTGTTTTTTCGTTCGATTTGGATGTAGATTCAAAAGTTGCTCTTGAGGTCTGTGGAAAATGCAGTGCAATTTGACCAAGGTGGTAATGCACTGCATATTAAGCATAAGACGACTATGGATGGGATCGATGGGCTAGTAGAGCTATACACCGTTTTCAAAGCAATGGATGTGAGTTAATGTGAACTTTTTATCTATCCACTTAATCCTGGATTTTAAAATCATTTTTCCATGTTGTCTATGCAGGTTGCAGGCATACTCGACTATGGACTTGCTAAAATTGTGGATTTGATTATTAAATACGTTATCAGTCCAGTTGTGAGTTTCACTGTGACTCCATTAATAGAAGAAATCAATGAGGACTCGGGGGATGGCCCAGAGGCAGTTCTTAAAATGGTTCCTTCATCTATTGATCCTAAGGTACATTTTATGAAGATGATATCAACGGTGTTATTGAGAGATACAGACATTTGCTCATTAATTTGAAATTCTTAATAGTAATATAATTTCATGTCCTTCCAATCTTCTGTTCGTATGCAGGCCAACAATGTGGATGGTGAAACTCTGTACTCCGACCTTCTTCTAATCATTGGATTTTTTAACAATTTCTTATTCTTCCGCAATGGTCCTTGGATGTGTTGTTTTGGAAGGTTGGCTTGGCGACAGATGTCAGATATGATAATTTCCAATTTCCTTTCTAAGGTTTGTTGTTATATTTTTTGCACCATCTTATAATGTCAATGTGAATATTCCTGACCAGCTTCTTAACATTTTTTTCCTTTTCCTTTTCTATATGTTTCGTCTTTTACTCTTTTTGTAAGGATAGTGTTTCCTTTTGAAAAAAGTAGTTACGAAATTCCCAAGTCCTAATTGGATCACCTTTTCAGACTCATATTTATATACTCGTAGTCATAATATCCCCTGCTTTGATGTTCAGCTTGTGCCCGATGATGCTTCCAAGCTGTCCGAGTTCCAAGAGACCAGGAAACTAACAATTGATTTTGAAACAGCTCTAAAGGAATTAATGTTTATCTCTCCAGTCAACACCATGTCTGAGAAGCTGAGCACATTTGCTGACAATGTGGAGGTCCACTTTGCATCAAGAAAAAAAGTTCATATATTGTCTAAGGCCAGAAACATACTTCTGCAATCTAGTTTCAGTCTTCCTCAAGTGAGTGAAATTAGTCAAAATCTTGTATATACCAGCTGTTTTTTTTCTTCCATTTAGCAATCGAATCTTCCTGCAGGACTTCGTTATGAAAATCTCAGGAGCAAAGAAGGTGCAGCTTGCTGAAGATATCTCTAATCATGTGGTCTTGCTTTTCTCATCCGAGAAATGTGTGGTGTCTCAAGCAGCTAAACAGATAATGGAGCTTGTGCATCAAACCCTTATGGTTAGTAAAGTGCATGCAATGCAACACCTATTTTCTGCCTGCGGTTTTAGAGTAACTTACTACGGTAAAAGAATACCAATTAATCAAATCCGTCCTAGAATGTCCTCAGCCACCACAAACAACCTTTCAGTCTTTCACTAGAATTAATTACAGTCCAAGCTAAAAATAGGCAAAATGGTCGGCTTAACCCGATTCCACCTACAAATGAAAAAAAAAGCCCAAAGTTTTTGAGGCTGTCATTTTTATGGCCCAGCACAGAATATCGCATGAAAAATACCAGGGAAATGTCTCATTCTGACCGGGCCAAAAAGTCCAATTTTTGTTGCGATCACAATATTCAGCAACCTATTTTCTTGAAACTATCTCATGAACATTATTATCAAATTTTAACACCCGCACTGAGAAGAAGATTTTTTTATCTGAAGCCAAGAATACGTGTTCTTTTCATTATGATTGTTGTTGTGGTGTGCATTCACATCCTTTTCTCTGTAGTATCTACTTTCTACATCTTTGTCCAGACACTTGAGAATTGAGTTTATGTATTTTGATTTAGAGTGTTTGTGCAGGATGTGTGCTTGTTGCCTCCAAAAGTCGGACTGGAATTCTATAAAACAGCTAGAAATGCTATAGTTCTTTATGAAGCTATCATACCCGTGAAGGTTGGATGAGGAGGCATTTTAATTAAAACTTTACGTTTTTCAATATCTGTGTTAGGCTGTTAACCCATCATTTGAGAGTCCTAGGTATGATTTGTGACATTTATTTCCGTTAATTCCTGAAGCTTCAAAGGCAGCTTGATTCCATCAACCAGGCTGCCATTCTTGTTCACAACGACTGTCTTTACCTATCTCAGGAGATTCTTGGGCTTGCATTTGAGGTATGCATCTCTTTTTATGCTTAGTCAATTCTGTTTCCTTGTCAATATCAGGATAGATGTTGAAAATTTGAAATTCAGCTTCTCAGTGAGTGAGTATTTTAGATGTATAATATTTTGAATTTACACTAATTACATCTTGCTGTAACGCCAGTAACATATGTGGAAGTATTATTATAAATTTTGTTAGAAATTATAATTTTTTCTTTTTTGGTGACAGAATTTTCATCTATATTCACCCAAAATTTGACTTCTGTCAGTTCTTTATTACACAAGTTATTGTCCAACCATAAAACAGGAATGTACTACCCTTACTTCTATTTTTCGGAATAGCTGTTAAGAAACCCTGTTTTCACTTTTTTTTTTCTTTGGATTTAGATAGGTAAAAACACGTGTAGGCCTAATTATTCAGGATATAGAAGGATCAAAGATGCCTTTTTTAATAAATGATTAGCCGTCTCCATTTATTTAAAATGCTGAAACATTTTCAGTGATATGCTAAAGAATAAATTACTCAACTGGAGAAGGAAATGGCGTTATAATACTTATTTTTACACGTTTGAAGCATATGCAATTTTTATGCATAGTAATATTAGCCTCTCGTTACTCTTGATGATGCAGTATCGTCCATACTTCCCTAGTTCTGTGAAAGAACTTGCAGTATTTATTGACCTGGCTCCCAGATTTCAACTCATGGCTGAAGAAGTTTTGCAACGACAAATCCAGCTTGTTCTTCATAATTTGAAACAGGTTAATTTTGGATGCATCTATGTCAAGTTTTATGCTTTAAATTAGTATCACTATATTTTATATGTTCTGCTGCAATTTTATTTATTTATTAGGCCATTGACAGTGCCGATGGGTTTCAAAATACCCATCAGATAAAACAATTTGAATCCGCCAAGTTTTCTATCGACCAGGTATACTCTCTTTCTATTTCCTCTCTCAGTTTCTCTTCTCCACTTTGCTGGAATTGATTTTGGTGATATGCCTATTTTTTCTCAGGTTGCATTCATAATTGAAAAGGTACACATCATCTGGGAGCCTCTATTACTTCCCTCAATCTACGAGAAGAGCATGGCCATGATATTAGAGACCGTGTTTTCTAGAATCGCAAATGAAATACTTCTTTTAGATGACATGGCGGCTGAAGAAACATTACAGGTACGCATGTGAAAAAACATCGCATATCTTTTTATCGAGTGTTAAGCTGAAGCCTTTTCTCATTTTCCTTCAATACAGCTTCAAAGACTGATCCATTTGCTGTTTGAGCATCTATCAACTTTACTGGAGCCCCTTTTGACCCAGAGAGGGCAGCCACAGGAGGGCGAAATTGGCAGCGATTATTTTATATTATCCATTCGAAAGTTGAGAAAATTGTCAGGTATCATCATTTTACTTCCATATTATTCAATCTAATTATGAAATCTACCCGAATTCTAAACTAATTATAAAAGAAGTCCAGCTCATCTTCTTAGAATTACAAGATCCCTCTGAGGTTTGTGTTTGTTTTATGAATTTTCCATCATGGCATCATCAATAGGCACAGTTTGTAGCACAAAAATATACTGTATTACAGTTTCTTATTTTGACGCGTAAAAAGAGAGGCTGAATCTCAAGCCAACTTTATTTACATATTCTCTTCTATTCATTTTAGAACTTCTGGACATGCCGTTGAAGTCGATAACTGCTGCATGGGATAGTGGAGAGCTTGCTGATTGCAATTTAACATCATCTGAGGTATGAAAATTGTGCATGGCATTTATTTATTTTTGAAAAGCCCAAAACTTTAATTTCAGGACGTTGCAACTACAAAACAACTCCATCATTTTGCAGGTAGAAGATTTTATTAGGGCTATCTTCACTGATTCACCTTTGAGAAAAGAATTCTTATTCAGAATACAAAACTAGAACACCAGGTAACAGAAAGAAATCGTGATTTAGAGATCGTAGGAACTGATTCTAACACTCTTTACCTTTGGGTTTTTGACTAATTAGGATGTACAGTAAATTATCAGTTGGACTATTACATTAGGTGTTAAATTTCCAGCCATGATAGACTGTGCCCTGTTTTGGAAATGGCTCTTCTTAGGAACAATTTTTTCGTATATAGTGATGTAATCATAAATCATAATTGCATGAATATTTGTGTATGAAACAATCTTATAATTCTATATCAGAGTCTGCTCTGAGTCCTGTGTATTGCTGCAGACAGCACAAATCAATACATACTTTGTGCTATGAATAATCATGTTTCTGAAATATAGTTTTGAGTCGAACTCGAGTATGGTTTTTTTTCCGAGGCTGTCGGTTATCGTAGCGACTGTATTGTGGAGCTGAAGTGATAATGTGTTATGTGTATCCTATATGGGTGATCAATTAAACACACATGCTGATGCAGGGGCTCTTTACTATTTTTGGCTTTGTTAGGACCTAAAGAAGTGTGCCATTGTTACTATTGTTGGGACCAAACACCAATATAGATCATGTTACTTGAGCCCTTCAACTTTTAAAATATGACATATAAGCCCCTGGACTTCAAAATATAATTATTTATGTGTGTCCTAATTATCTTATTACACAAAATTAACACATTCCTATCACAATGAGATAGGTATGCATAACTTGTCAATAAATAAATACATGTGGTCAAGTTATTGTATAAAAACTTTTTACAAGTTTACAATACATATAGGTTGAGAGGAATTTTTCAAACTTTGTATCATAGCATAACACGCGAACTTGACATGATAATACAAATAGATAATGCTATAATATTATGAATTGGATTTAAACCATCTAGCTCGATCATGTCGTTTATTCTGACTCCTTTTAGTTCTTTTTTTCTAAAACCCTACTGACACTGACTTCATTTTCTCGACTCTCCACGTGGAAGTGCACGCCGACCTTGACCAATGCATATGTCAAACAATCAAGACTCAACGATCGGGTATACATCAAGATATATACCCGATTGGTTGAAGAAATATTACACTAGTCATAATATTCATGATAATATAAAAAAGTGGATGATGCGGAAATCACAAGTAAGCACATACAATAGTATCGGTGGAAGACCATAATCACACAAAGTTGACTCGATCAATATTGAACTACATTATCATCTTCATCTTCACTTAATGCGCCTATAGTTTATGTGAAACCAAAAAAAACACAATTCACAAAAGAAGTTATCTCTACCACCAACAATCAAAATGGCCACAGATAAGTATAGGTCTTTCTTGCACGATGAAGAGGCGAAAAACACCGTTTGGAGACACGGTGGGCCTCCGACATACGACACCGTCAACGAGCTTTTTGAACAAGGCCGGACCACCGTAAGTGTGTGTAAAAATGATTATATTGTGTGTATATTTTGTGGTAAATTTATTAGTTGATGTTATGTATTTGCAGGAATGGGCAAAAGGGTCATTAGAAGAGGTGGTTCAAAATGCTATCAAGACATGGGAGATGGAGATGTCTCACAAAACTCGGATACAAGATATCAGGACTATTAGTCCTGATAAATTCAAGCTCATCGTTAACGGTAGTACTATATAAATCGGTCGACTGTTTTTTCTTATATTACATAGTTACGATTGGATCAGATCGATTGTTATATATAATTATTACTATGTGACTGCAGGAAAAGAGGGACTATCAGCAGAAGAAACACTTAGTGTGGGGACTTATAACGCCTTGTTGAAGAGTTCCATGCCGGAAGAGCTCAAATACTACAAAGCCGACCAAGAGAGCTTTGATTCCTCGCACGATCTTTTCCGGTCGGCCCTGCCACGCGGGTTCGCGTGGGAAGTGGTCAAGGTTTATTCGGGCCCGCCCGTGATCGCCTTCAAGTACAGGCACTGGGGCTACTTCGAAGGCCCATTCAAATCCCATGCTCCCACCGGGGAATTGGTCCAGTTCTACGGTGTTGGAATTCTCAAAGTAATCGATTATTTGGGAATCGATTTTATATGACACCTTTTTTTTTTTTGTTTCGGGGGCAAATTGATAGTATGTTCATCTCGATTTTCAACTGCAGGTGGATGAATCTATGAGGGCAGAGGATGTGGAGATATACTTTGATCCAGCTGAGCTGTTTGCTGGATTTCTGAAAGGGCATAAAGGTCTTTCTGGACAGGATTCTATTGCATCATCTGCTGCTGATCAAAAATGTCCTTTCCAGAATTAGAACTTTAATGAATTGTGCTTGCAATTTATCATTGTTTTCTTTGTTTTGAACTATCTATGTTTATGTCATGTGAAATTTATCTATGTTGTGGGCAAATTATTATATAAAAAAATGTATCAAATTATATGATTGTTATTTGAATATTGTAGTATGATTTTTGTCCAAGAATTTCGCGCATAAATTCCAAATCTAAAATTGAAAGTGAAGAAATCCTTCATATTGTTGGGAAGTAATTGCTTACAATTGAATCACAAAAACAATTTCTTTACCTTTTGCCTTCAAGTTTTTTTTTTTTCATTGTTATTTTAATTTAGTTTCTTTCAACCATTTCCTGAAATATAGTAGGATACAGTACTGTCCTGAGAATTAAAAGTACATGAAAAAGAAAGAAGGAAAATGCAGAAACTGAAAAAAATAAAAATCTCACCTTTCAGACTCTCATCACTCCTCCGGCTCGAAAAGGATCCGAAGCTCGCCCTCCAGCTCTTCCTCAATCCCGACCCGGACGACCCGGACCCGAACCCCAAACCCTTTCGCCACTCTCTCCTATGCTACGACCTCATCATCTCCAAGCTCGGCAGAGCGCGGATGCTCCCAGAAATGGAGACCGTCGTCGAGAAGATGAAAAACGACGCAAGAATCAAGCCGGAAGAAATAATCCTCTGCAACGTCATCACTTTCTACGCCCGGGCCCGCTTGCCCTGTAAAGCCCTCGAGGTGTTCGACGAAATTCCCAATTTCCGATGCCGGAGGACGATCAAATCGGTGAACACGCTCCTCAACGGCCTCCTCGTGTGTCGGGAGTTCGACAAGATGAGGGAATTCTTTTCGGGGATCGATGATTACGCGAGCCCGGACGCCTGTACGTACAACATTCTGATCAACGCGTGCTGCGCGAGGTCCGATTTGGAGGCCGCCTGGAAGGTGTTCGACGAAATGCCCGTGAGAAAGATCGAGCCGAATGTCGTCACTTTCGGGACTCTGATCAACGGGCTTCGTGCGAATTCCGAATTGAACAGAGCTTTCGATTTGAAGCGAAGGATGGAGAGAGAGTTCAGTAAGATCAAACCCAATGCCCATATCTACATCCCCTTGATTAAAGGGCTCTGCGAAGCAAATCGCTTGAACGAAGCTGTCGGGTTGAAAGACGAGATGCTGAGAAAGGAAGTGAAACTAGACCCTGCTGTTTATTCCACCTTGATCAGCGCGTTCCTTAAGGCCGGTCGAAAGAACGAGGCTTCTCGATTTCTGGAGGAGATGAGACGGCATGGGTGTAAGCCCGATACGGTGACGTACAATGTGATGATACATGGGTTTTGTCGAGAGAAAGATTTCGATTCAGCCTTCCGAACTTTGAGTGATATGGAAAATGAAGGCTGCAAACCGGACGTAATTAGTTATAACGGGATTATTAGCGCGCTGTGTAGAGAACGAAGAGTGAACGAAGCGAACGATTTATTCGAAGATATGCCGAGAAGAAAGTGCCGTCCGGATTTGGTAACTTACCGGACTGTTTTCGAAGGGTTTTGTGATGCGAAGCGGTTTAAAGAAGCGTCGGGTATTTTGGATGAGATGGTTTTTATGGGATATGCTCATAGCTCTTCGAGTGTGAGCAAATATATAGACGAGTCGATGGTAAGAAGTGAGAATAAGGAGCTGTGGGCTTGCTTGTTTCGTCTGGCGAAAACAAATTCGTTCGATAGATATGTATGGCGGCTCGTGACTTCTCTGGTATGTTCGGATGGCCGATCGGATGCTCATGAGCTATTTGATCGGCTAACGAGTTGTAGTTCTTCCATGCATTAAACCTTAAACATTTTTTCCTAGTCCTTAAACATAGTTTTTTGGATCAGATTCACAGGGGTATTTTGGTCAATGAAATGAAAGTTTTCCTGCATCCATTAAATGGTGAAACTCTTGTCTTTGGGTTTGAGTTGTTTTCCTAGTAGTCTTATTCGGACAGTAACAGCTCTAATATCAAAGATTTCCCTACAGTTCCAATCCTCAGTTATTTATTACTATCAGAACAATAAATATTTATGATAGTATAGATACTCCATAACTATAGTAAAATAAATTAATTTTCTATGTTTGTACCTATGAAAAATGGAGTACAAATTTTGAAGGAAATATTATAAAATAATAGGGAAGTATATAATTAGTGTATCCAAAGCTACTTTCTTAAAAAGCAAAATAAAAAAATATATTTATAGTACTCCAATATACAAGTTACCTATTGATTCTACAAAAACTAGCCAAAAATAATAATAATAAAAATAATCTCCAAACCCTTGAAATTAAAAAAGCATATTGAAATGAATAATGTAGCCAAAATATCATCTCTTTTGGAACAAAATAAGTACTTAGCACATAGTCTCACTATCACTCTCTATCAGTATAAATACACCTGAGCTTGAACCACAGTGTTCCCCACCCTGAACCCCGGGACCACCGTGAACCCCACCCTCGGATACGTTCCCGAGTCGGCCCCACACGACAGGAACGCCTCGTCACTCAAGCTCTCCATGTAAACCTCCGAGAAACGGGCCCCACTCCCCACCTGAAAAACCGACACCTCCGGTTCGAACGACATAGCCAGACAGTGCAGCAGCCAAACCCGCTTTGACATCTCACAGAAAGCCGAGAAAAAAGAAGTCTCCGGAAGATTTCCGCCCGAATCATCGCTCACCAAACCCCTCTGATCCAAGTTCCCGAAAATCGACTTCTCCATCTTCGGGTGCACGAGCCTCAGATACTTCTCCCGGCAAAATGATGCGAACTTCGATTCGGGCTTCCGGGCCAGGTAGTTCATGGGGACTGCTGACTTCATCTCAGCGAACAAGGCGAAGAACTTCTGTCGATTTTGTTTCGACTGTGCTTTGGGGGTGAAATTGGGGCTGTTGAAGCCGTCGAACATTTGCTTGCACACGTAGGACTCGAATGCAAAGCACTTATGGTTGGGCTTCCAGAATGTGATGCCGGGCTCGATGGAGCTAGCTGCCGAGTCCAAATTCCAATCGGCCGATTCCATCTGAGAAATAAGCAACCGGACGAAGCTCCGAATGGATTTCACTACATGTCGGGAGTAGGTAATAAAATGGGTCGGCTTTAGGTCCGAAAAGCGAATACTGTCGGGCACTGCTACTTGCCCGCTCAAGCTTAAATTCTTCTCGAGCAATTTGTTATCCCGATTGACTTCCGCTACTTTCTCTTCGAGAAATATGATCTCAGATTCTTTAAGCTTCAGTTGAAAATCCAGTTTCTTGCCCGTGATCTCGTAGATTTTTATGAGGCTCTTGTGCTCTTGGATTTCGGACAAGGCGAGAGCTTTCTCGGGGGACGACTCGTTTAATCGTTTCTTCGAATAGCACTGTTTCAGTTCAGACAAATTCATTAGCTCAGAGACTATCGCCTGGTCCGAAGACTGAATCCCCTCGGCGTCGTAGGGAGATTGGGAAAATTGCATCTGGGCGTACGCAGCTTTAACGGTCGAGACACTCGCGAATATTTTCGCAAGGAAAGCTTCTTCGATCGCTCTAACCTTCACCTTCTCTTCTTGCTCCTCCTCTTCGAAAGATCGAATCTCTGGTTTCTTGTTGTGGTCTTTTTTCGCCTTCTCGTGAGACTTGACAGCTTGAATGTTGAGGACTTTCGCGAAAGTGCGCGAGAACCGGCTCTTAGTCGGGGTAACCGAAGACTGTTTAACCGAATCCATCTGCATCAAGAAAATCGAAGAATTTTCAACTGCAGAAAAACACGATGCGAAACGCATATATATATGGGGGAATATATTCAACTTATTGAAAAGTTGGGCAACAATATTATTCTTGATTCCTCTAATAATGCACAGGGCAATGTTTGACCTTGTGATATGGTGAATGCTACCAAACTCCTCATATATATATAAATGTACATAATCGAAATCGAATGATTGATTTCATTTTGTATCAACACAAGACAGGTAGATATAGCAGTATCTGTATTAAAAATATTTGACCGAATCGTGTTTAGTACACGGCTGGGGGTGTCATTTACACGGAGGGGCATAAATTTATAATCAAAAGAAAGCAATTTTCTATTCATTAGGACAAAAAGAAAAGTTACATATGGTCCCAACTAAGGCACATCTCTGTCAATAAAAAAACTTGCCTTTTTTGTAAACAGCAACCATTACACAGTACAAAACCACACTTGTTATCGATAAATATGTTGTTAAAACAAGCCTAACATCGACAGTTGTAAGAAATTCACATGACTTTCACGAGACATCACTTATTAACCAAAAACACAAATAAGATCAATCAGTCGGCAAAGGGAAAGGGGAAACAAGAAATCATAGGCTTCACATAATTTATTGTGATGCAGTCAGTTAGTTGCATTTTTAGGGTATGACATTAAACAAGAATGTGAAAGGGGCCCGAAAGTTTGTTACTCTTACAAACAGGATCACACATGCAACAAACCAGAACTAAATAGCCATCCATCATTTAAATCAAAACACGTGGATCGTATATGATCTTAGTTAGGAAACTATGGTAGTTATGTGTGTTGACGTAATTAGGTAAACTCGTGCACCACACTAAATGCGTATCTTGTCAAGTAAACAACGACCACGTGTTAGAAGAAGACAGAGCTGGGGGGCGGGCAATCCACCTTTACGAAATTCCTAAAACGAGAGCATGTACAACACGTGTAACATCAATCTACTGAGCCCGAGTCGAAAATAATCACCATGTAACCTAATTGACATTTAACGGGGCAAAGTTCACCAATGTCTACTATAGCATATCTCATAATCAACACAGTCGCCCGCACCGGTGGACCGATGCGATACGAAATTGCAACTTGCAGGAAGTAGAATATAAAGGGGCCCTAGCAAATTTACTACAGAGAAAAGAAAAAAACATTTTTTTAAATTATCATGGAGACAAGATACATCACCTTCATAATTTCATTTCACATCAAACCATCTAAATCCAAAATATAATTTAGCAATAAAATAAAAAAACCCATGTTCTTAAGATTCTGCTTTTCCTTTTCCTTTTTTGTTTTTCTGTACACACTCATTTAAAACACACTGTGCAGCATATGATCCAACGGATACATTAGCACACACAGCCCAAAGAAACAATTTTCACCCCTGCCAATTGCCATATGTGTGTATACATGGGCCCCTCGCGCGTCGCTCACGTGACAACGGCACCAAGTGATCATTCTAGGATCACGTGGCACTCACGTGACCTCAAATGCAGGGGCAAATTGACAAGGGCTCGAAGAGCTATTTTTGCCCGAGCAGCAAATGAAGAAAAATAAAATCAAGAACACAGAGAAGGGGAAAGGAAACACGGAAAGAAAGTTTGACCAATACGATTAACATTATCTAGTATTTTTTGACTGAAGAGGGTTAAAGAAATTACTGTTACCTTCCAAAGAAGAAACCTTGATACCAGATTAACCTTGCAGATTTAGACCAGCGCGAATCCCAATAAACCACAAAAAACCTTCATCAGTTTTATTAATTTCTACCGGCCCTGATTAAAAATAATTAAAAAATGTTTAGCTCCATATGTGATTTTCTGCAAAAAATAATGAAGGAGAGAAAAAGCTACAATCTTTACAGGAAAAAAAATGGCCAAACAAAACAAGAATAAAAAAAAATCCAATCTCTTTATGGTTTCTGGGGAAAAGAAAAATCAATTGAAAGAAAGAACTTGTGCAGATGTTTGTAAATAAAATAAAAAAATATTTATTATTATTATTTTCTCAACCACCTCACCTTGTAAAGAAGCTTCAACGTTCTTCAATCGAAAATGGGTGTGTGACTTGATTTTTTTTTAAATAAATAAATGGGCCGAGATTTTACAGAGAGAAAAAAATGAAAAATGAGAAATAAAAATAAAAGGGGTTTATCTGAACTGTGAAATGGGTAATTTTTTTCCAGTGAGATTTGTTCCTTTGACTGAATGAACAAAATGGATTGATAAAAGAAACAGAGTTTTGAAATGGAGGAAAAGAAGGTGGTCTAATAGGCTCCAAGGGTAATTGTGAAAAGACGAAAATGACCTGGGAGCAAATTAGAGAATTTTTATTTATAAAATAAAAATGAAATAAAATAAACATAAAAAACAGGCCGTGGGGCAATATTCCTTTTTCCTTTGCTTTTTGTGCTTGGACAGTTTTGTCCTTTTGTTCCGGAGTTAATATGTCCGTGTATATGGAGGAAATTTAGGTGTCATTAGGAGGGTGAATATGTAAGTTCCCAGGTTGTCTGGAATACGCGGTTTCAAATTCAGGCTGGAAATAAGTCCCACCTTTTGGCCGTGTGATTAAATGATAAGTGTTGATTGTTCTATTCCAGAGAAGAAAAATAAATGTGATTAACAACTTAAATGTAAACATGTGTATTAGATGAATGCCATTAAAATCATTCTAGTCATCGTCGGATGATTCGAACGATCTACGCTTAACGGTCATTTTTCAATCTTTGTAAGTCGAATGAGGATCTAACATGTGTTAGATATGTTGTATTGAGCTTTCAAATGCAATTTTAGTAAAATGAAATAAAGTAATTAACTCGTCAAAACTGATCAAATCAAATAAATTCAAGGTATATTTAGGATAAAGGTTAATTTGGTTTTTTAATTTACGAGTTAAATCACATAAAATTAATTTTATATTTAAAGGTAATAATTTTTTAAATTATTTATTTATTAGAGTAGTATAATTTAAATAATTAAAACAAAAGATATATTTTTAAAAGTATAATTACTATATTACCCTTACAAAATAATACGGAGTACTAAAATTTTAAACTGAAATATTAAAAAACAAAATTATGCAATTGTAATTTGTAAATGCTATGTAACTACTTTAAAAAATATAATTACGCAATTATTAAATTAATTGCTAAATTTTAACAATAAATCTGAATTTTAAATTGTTAAATAACAAAACAAAATTAAACATTATCAACTTAATTGTTAAATTTTAACAAAAAAATCTGAATTTTAAATTGTTAAATAACAAAACAAAATTACGCATTATCAACTTAGTTGTTAAATTTTAACAAAAAAATTTGAATTTTAAATTGTTAAATAAAAAACAAAAAATGTTAAATAACAAAACAAAATTACGAAATATCAACTTAATTGTTAAATTTTAACAAAAAAATCTAAATTTTAAATTGTTAAATAAAAAACAAAATTACGCAATGTCTAATATACATTTACCCTCCCATGTATATGTATATATATTAAAAAAGTTAAATTTAGAAATTTACTCTTATTCATAATTAGGATAAACTACTACTCCTAATTATATAAATATAATTAGAACTCCCTTGAATAAAAATAACCCTAAATTCAAATTTGAACTCTTTTGTTCTTTAATTTTATAATTATTTTTTTGGACGAAGTAATATGTACTTACTGAAATTGATATGATAGTTATTTAAATAATTTATCAAATAATTACAATTAAATTGATTGAACAAAAAATATAGTAGTATATTTTAAGTTCACATTAAAACAGATAAAACCATATATATTATCATTATTATTCTTTTATATATACGTGCACGGATTGATGTAACTGTATTATAGTTGTGCACATCTTATAATTGTAATTTAAAATAAATCACTAAATAATATACACATACTCCATATTTGAAACCTAGTTTGAAATTACTAATCGGTATAGTAAAATAATGGACATTGGTTTCCTTTATTTTTTAATTAACTGTTAAATTTAAGTGTGTTTATAGTTCATAGTACTCTCTTTTTTATTTTGCACACAAATTAAAATATACTATAGTATAATGTATACTAATACTATATTTTTATTGATAGAGACATTAAACTATTTACAAATTAATCGTGATTAGAGGACAATGCAATTAAGAGTAATTAATAGGTGCACTTATCTCCACCTTAAAGGCATATTATAATTAACAAGTCATTAGAAAAAATAGCGCGCAAACCAAATCCAACAATAATAGTACTTCTCTAAAAGTCTTTGCTGCAGTGAAGATTTGTGCCACATCAATTGTGGACAAGCTTGGGTCAACTGATTTTGTAAAAGTCCATTAAAAGATTAAAAGATTTGATTATTTGATAACTAAGGAAGACTTGCCCACTAAAAGAAATAGTGTACAGTTTGTTTCTTTGGACAATTATCACACTTGTTTTATTTTTATGAAAAAATCTTAATTTATGCTTAATTTTAAATTGTGATTTTAATCTTAATTTATGCTTTCTACTTTCGAGTGCTAGAATTTAACTACAAAATCTTAAAACCTATTTATGACAAATCTAGTAATAAAAGATTGAACAGCCATTATTTTTTTTGCTATAATGTAAAAAGTCTACACCAAAATAAAAAATATATATATGAAGAAATCATTTTAATCTATTTTAATCAAAATCAAAATCATTTCTCAAATAAATATTCTGAACGACACAAATCTATCACAAATCAATGTTACAATAGATTAAAATGATTTTGATTATATCAGGTGTTAAATATTTGACATTAATTAGTTGAAAAATGATACTAAAACGACCCTATTCATGAGAGAGCGTGTTAGATATCTCACATTGTTGATAAATGATCGACACTATATCCATGAGTAGAACTGACAAAACCTAGCCCCACATTGGTTGAAAAATAAATCTAAAACTCAAATATAAGCTCAAATATAACTAAATTAAACAACCTTATAACCATAGAAAATAAAAAAAAAAAACATTTTTTCGAGAATGCATGATTTCTCTAGTAAGAGATTCGTCATTTGTCTTTACTGTCGTCCTATTATCCTAGCTCGATCTTGGCTTTATTAAACTCGAGAAAGGCATGCTCATTTTATTTTTATTTTTTGTATTTTCTTGTAATGGTAATAATTTGTCTCTGTCTCCTGCTGAAATTTATCAGTGCAGTCTAATTTGAAAGGCAGTGCATACGTGATATTCTCATCCACACCTACAAAATCCCACATGCATTGAAAACAATTGACGTCATCGTCTCTACTATAACCCAAAACTTGGTGAATCGAAAACCACGAGTAAGTAGTAACGTGGAAACCAAACCAAAGTTTTGATTGTACGTCGTTGATGTGGGCCCCATCAAATAGCCTATTTCAATTGATAAAGTCCGTTTTCGTTAATTAATCATGACACCATATTATCCAACACACATATATCATGAACCCAGTACTTGTTTATATGTGCTGGAATAGACTCACGAACCAATCCAATTATGAGAGAATTTACCCGAGAATTTGCCCCTAAAATCAATAAAAAATAAAAATAAAAATTATCAGAGCGAGGTTTCGATCCTCGGACCTGTGGGTTATGGGCCCACCACGCTTCCGCTGCGCCACTCTGATTACACAAACTTAATTAGAAATAATCCAAATTTAATTATTCACAGTGGATATTCCACTTCTTTAAATTAAAAAAAAAAAAAAGTAAAAGGGTGCTATTGGAATGAAATATGGGGTCTCTAATAATTGAGTAAAAAAGATGGATGTGATTAATCGAATTTTTAGGGTTGAAGATAAGATTCAGTATCTAACTTGAGCAGCTTTTTACATGGGAGCTTGTCCACCATTATTTCAGATGAAAAGGATCCAAGAATATCCCAAGTATCGAGATACAAACATACACATTATTACTAGAAACATACGATGATAATATCATGCAAGATTGTGACATTTCATGAATAATAAATTAGCTATTATAGTAATTTTGTTGTGTTTACAAATTTCAAGTCATATAGAGGAAAATAAATCTGCAAAATTTGACAGCAGAATGCATGTGTGTTTGAACTCTAATCTCACTTCCAGAAACCTAAAAAGTTGTGTAACAAAAGTCGAGCCGATAAAACAGAACGAGCACGAGACAACAAATCAACTAAAGAAACTAGCTACAAGGAATCTCCGAGTTTTGAAGAAACTGGAGTTCTCCTTTACATTCCTCAGCTTGCGAAAATTGAAAAGTTTTTTTCTTCTTTCGGTTGCCGTGAGAACATACGAGTTGATAGTGGTGGTGTATGTCTGTCTTAGAAACCGAAGAAACCAAGCTCGCTGGCCTTCTCCTTCTCAAAGGTTTCGAAATACTGATATATGATGGTGACAGCCAACAGAATTCCTGTCCCGGAACCAATGGCTCCCATAAGGTCGGCCAAAACAGTTAGTGCACCAATGCACACGCCACCGAAAGCTGCTGCTGTGGGGATGTAGCGGTTAAGTTCTTTCTGTAAGTTGGATTCTCGGTGTCCAGGCATCACCATTTGTTGTTCCTGCAAGTTTTTGAAAGAATATAAATAAAGACAAGTGAGAAGAAATTTATTTAGGTATCGTTACAAAAAGTAACACTCAAATATACAAGAATACTGCTGAGAAGAGGACAAGAACCTAGAAAAAACAATGCTATTAAATGTTATGTGAATATTGGCGTTTAAGACACCTGATTTGCCTTGATTTAAAATTTTCAGTTTCCACGAAAAACACAAGTCTGTAAGGTGCAAACCTAAGTTTGAGTGAAAACTCGGTGATAGCTAATTTACCAATGGGATTTCAAGAACAAAAACATGAAATGTCTAAGAACATACCTTCAGCTGCTTAGCAACGTCCTTGGCTGAGGATCCTGAGACCTCGATCCACGTTTTGGAGAACAGTGCACACGCTGATAGCATAAACACAATATAAAACAGTCCATGAAAAGGATTTGCCAATATATCGGACAAGCTGAAAAACAACAACAATCACTTCCAGAATAAGTATATATTAATAAAAATGAGAGAAATAAGGATCATCAGGAAAGAAACAAGCAAAGTTAAATTACCTTGATGGAGCAGTAATATAATACGCAAGACCTCCAACAGGGATTGATTGACCAGAGTATTCAGATTCCTTCCACTTCCCCAAAAGGTTCACAAGAAAATTACCACTGTATTTTCTGTAAAGCAGCTGTAGATACACAAACAAAACATTAGCACGAATCAGCCGCAACGAAAAAATAAAGAAGAAAAGGGATACACCCAACTAATCAGTTCTATTGAGACCATTACCTGGGAGATGAAATAAAGATTGGAAACAAGGGCAGACTGTAAAATGATGGGCATGTTGGAAGTGTAGAACAACTTAATCGGGTATGAACCCTGTTGCCCACGGGCATTCTTTGACCTCACAGGCAAAACCACACGGAACCCTTGGAAGTAGATGACAATAAGAAAGATCAAGACAGTGGCAAGTAAGTTCGTAACATTGGGTAGATTCTGCCGGTAGAACGCCTCCCGCAAGGCACGAACTTTATCTGTCCGAGTAATCAACAAATGGAATAGAGCAATAACAGCACCCTCAAATTCAGCTCCACGGCCACTGTTGATTGTAGTGGGGCTAAATGCTTTCCAGATGATGGTTTCACTGTTAAATGGGAAAACATTCATGAGGTAAATAAACCTTACTCTAGTCCAAAAATAAATGAAAATGCACATAAAGCAGTCATAACTTACCAAATATTGGTCGCAATGAAGAGTGAAATACCAGATCCAAGGCCATATCCTTTCTGTAGAAGCTCATCCAGGCAAATTACGATAATTCCGGCAAAGCAGAGTTGCAGGATTATAAGGATTGCATTCCCAACACCAAGCTGGCTAACACTGCCGTACATCCCGGAAAGAACATATGCAACAGCTTCACCAACAGCTATCAAGATGCCTAACAACTTCTGAGCGCCATTCCTGGTAAAAGGAAAAACGGAAATAATAATTAAGAAAAAAATAAAAGAAAGGAGAAAAACAGTAGAGATTATAGACCACCTGTAATAAACTCAAATCATATAGAAAAAACACGACTGCAGCAGGCTTGAAATGAAAGGAATCTCAACAAGTTATCTCAAATTTTGACACACAGATTTCACATCAATTCTCGCTAAATTATTGTTTAAATGCCTAGTCAAATTGCACAAGTACAATTAACCTTACAGAATCCAACACACAACCAAAACCAATTTCTCAATAGCCCCGACTCATGACTGAAGTCATCAACCAGCATTCTATCAATTATAACTCATTCAATTCACACAAAATAATAAAAGCACACAACAAGGCTGATAAAACTTACAGCAGAGCTCGGTCCTCTCGCACATTGTTATCAACTTCAATGATCTTTGAACCAGCTAACAGTTGCATAACCAGTCCAGATGTCACAATTGGGGTGATTCCAAGCTCCATGACTGTGCCCCTGTTTGAGGCGAGAATAACACGCATCCAATAGAAAGGATCTGCGCCGGTCGTGGAGTGTATACCATACAACGGCAGCTGACTACATACCAAGAAAATGAACAGCGATATCACAGTGTATATAACCTTCTCTCTGAAGGGAACTTTCCTGTCTGCATTCTGAACCTCTGGCAGAAACGAGAGAAAGGGCCGAACCAGATGGAGCACTCTAAATCCACCTCCCATTTTTTTCGATCAAGCTATTCCAACTGCACGTAACATTGTAAAGCAGAATTTATCAGCAAATTGAAAAATGATATTTCTACTTTGTCAACCATACTAATTCTCAAACAGATCTAGTCAGGGGTGAAGCTGTTATCAGCTCGTTCCGTATAAAAGTTCCCGACTTTAAAAGCATTTTGAATTCAAAATCCGACATTCAAAACCCAATTCGAATATCGTCACAGGGCAACCATCAAGATACATACAGTATTAACCCAGATCGCAAAACATAACCTCAGATAAATAATCGAAGAAACAGCAAATATCAATCCACACAAATGAAGGGAGAGCAAAACAAATCAATGCCGTAGGAAAAATATAAAATCAATTAGATCTGAGTTTTCAAGAAATATCAAACGATTTCCCCAAATTTACCAGTTTTTTCAAAAATAAAATAAAAATCATCAACGTTCAGAATAATCCAGAAAGAAATATTCGAGGAAAAAGGAAGAGAGAATTACATCTCACTACGGATCTATATTATTTTTTTCTTTCAAAATAGTCTGAAAATAATAAGGAAGAAGGAATTATACGAACCGGGAGAGACGGATCGATCGGAATTTGCAGAGATCTAATTACGGTGTTAGATAATTCTTAAGATATTTTTCAATATAAATAATTGGGTGTTGGAGAAAAGAAATGGTGATGTAGGACAGAGCTGCCACGGCGCAAATCCAATGAATATGTGACACGTGTGATATATGGATGAGTTGTCCGAATTTGACTTGGTAAACGGTGAAGGTGGTGGCTCAGTCGTGGACTCGTCGTCATTTACAGAATAAAATCATAAATTTAGAAAGAACAGAAAAGGGAATATACCTCTACTATATAGTTTGTGTTTATTTTGATTGGAAAAAAATATTTTAATGTTATCATAAAATAGTAAAATAATACTCCTATTTACTTTTAAAATTAAATTTTTATGGGCCTATGTTGATCAGCCTAAAATTATACAAGCCCAAATGCTTAAAATATGTTGGGCCGAGAAACTGATTTCATTAAAGGTCCGAGGCTAAGATTTGGGCTTTCACTTTTTTTTTTGGAAGTCTCGGGTTCATAAACCTTAATGTGTCATTTGTAAATTACAATGATCTGGGCTTTCACTTTATTAATGTTTTGATCAAATAATAAAAGATAAAAAATACAGAGTATGTATTTAAATTAATAAAGTAAAAGTGTTGTGGGCAAATTTTTTAAAGAGAAAATGAAAAAAATAAGGATATACTGTGAGGTGGAGTAATTGTTTTCTCCAATTAAAAAAGTAAAAAATACAGTAAAAAAGAAAGTGCGAAAAAGCCATAGAACCATTTTCAGGCTACAAGTACAGTTGCAGAGTTTGAAGCTGGAAGGTGCATTGAAAATTCCACAATAATCAATGTACAATCTTACACTTCATTTTCTTCATCTTCCCTTTCGATGAATTTCGCCTTCATCCTTTTCAACCTAAAAGCACTTATTTGGAGCTTTTAACTTCTTCCTCCCTTTTGGTCGAAAAGCGATAATGAAATCCGCTTTCATCTTTCTCATTTTTCTGGTCCCGTTCTCCTCCTCCGTGTTCAAGTTTCAAGCCCGAGCTGCACCTGCTGGTATTTTGTTTTTCTATTTTTTTTTACATACAGATATCCGAAATTTCCCGATGATTTTTTTTCTTCTGTCGTCTCTATGTGATTCAGGGCCGTTGATTAAACACTTATCTTCTATCGTGAAATGGACGAGGTCCTCATCGAAAACACCTCAACAATCAGGTTCATCCCGCATCGTTTTTTTTTCTTTTTTTTTCTGATTAGATTTACATTTGTTGTGTTTGTACACTGTTGAAACTTGAGGGGCTTACTCTGAATCCATAAGGGCATGTTTGGGTTCTAAATTTCATGATCCAACTTTTTCAGATGTGAACGTGATTCAATTCGAAGATAGCTACCTAGTCGAGACAATTGTCGAGGGGAATGAACTCGGGGTTGTACCGTACTCCATCCGAGTCTCGCAAGACGGAGAGCTCTTCGCTGTGGATGCCGATAACAGCAACATCGTTCGAATTACGCCGCCACTCTCGCAATGTGAGCTCGACTCTCGTCCCTTCTCACTAGTTATTGGTCTTGTTTGTTATACGAGGAGTGTGTGGTGAAAAGCGGTAAACAATTTTTCTCGAGTCATGTCAAAAGGTTATAATCCGAGACTAATTTTTTTTGGGCTGTGTCAAAATTTGAGCACATACTCAGATAGCAGAGCGAGATTGGTGGCGGGGTCGTTTCAGGGTTACACGGGCCATGTGGATGGAAAACCGAGTGATGCTAGATTCAATCATCCCAAGGGTGTCACCATGGACGATAAAGGGAATGTTTATGTTGCTGACACATCTAATCTTGCCATTCGGAAGATTGGAGAAGCAGGTTTGTGTAGTGTTTTGTTGTGTTATAAGTATGGCACGAAGATTAAAAACTATATTTGGGATATTATGAACAGGGGTGACGACTATTGCCGGAGGAAAGTCTAATGCTGCTGGATACAGAGACGGGCCCAGTGAAGACGCGAAATTCTCAAATGATTTTGATGTCATATATGTGAGGCCCACATGTTCTTTACTAGTTATCGACAGAGGCAATGCAGCTCTTCGGCAAATCTCTCTTAGTAAAGAGGATTGTGATTATGAGAACAGCTCAGTTTCTCATACTGGTTCGTGACTATAGATGCTCTTGGAATTTCAGTGTCTTTATTGCTAAATGTTTGATTACTGTGTATATAGATGTAAAATGTGTTTGTATCTATGTTTTGATGCAGATCTTCTTATGGTTGCTGGTGCTATATTAATCGGCTATGCTTCATGCATTCTTCAACAAGGATTTGGTTCATCTTTCATCTCCAAGATGGTATATACTCTCTAACTTTAGGTTCTGGTTTTTATTTATTCGAGCTTAACAAATGGTTAATGTTGAAATC
Source organism: Euphrasia confusa (assembly GCA_954870475.1). Lineage (NCBI taxonomy): Eukaryota > Viridiplantae > Streptophyta > Magnoliopsida > Lamiales > Orobanchaceae > Euphrasia > Euphrasia confusa. Next base: position 3,753,388 of record OX940956.1, on the reverse strand, counting down.
CATTGTTACAGTATATGCATTCAAGGTCATCTAACAATTATTCCGTCTCCTAAATTACAGAAAGGAAATCTCGGGCCTACTAAACATGAGGACAAATCAACAATCAAGACGACACCCACTCCCATCGACATGACTGTCAAAGATGAACCCGTAGCCGGATGGCCCTCGTTCGGACAGCTTGTATGGGACCTCGGAAAACTCTCACTCGAATCCTTAGGCGGCGTACTTTTCCAATTTGTCCCATTGCGGAACTTTCCCAAACGGGGACTAACACCGCTGAAAGACTCCCTCATCATGCCCGAGGACGAACCCGAGCCTTCTGCATCCCTAAAACAGAAAGCCCCAATACCACTTTCCGAGACCCGGCAGGCCCCCGGCCCGAGCCCGAGCGGCCGATTTTCGGAAGTAAAGCCTATTAAAATTCGATCGTCTGGCCCAAAAGATCCAACTCTACCGTCCAAGCACAGATCTTCCAGACGACAAGAATTTGCGGAGTTTTATGGGCTGGGTGAGGGCCCGCAGTATGGACAGGTCAGGTCTAAGAGCCAGAAAGAAAGAACTAAGCATCGACAAAGAGAGAAAAGTGCCGACACTGGTTTTGGAGGGTCAGTTATGGAGACGAAAGGTGGTGATGTCAAGGGGACCGGTTATGAAAATACAAAGTACGACTCGTATAATTTCAGGAACAAGTATGGGGATATGCATCATTTTGATTAGTCGAGGCGAGTTAGGCGTATTTAGTTGTCGAACTGTTTAACCTTGTTTTGGGCTGCATTGCATTTTAGCTTGATAGGATTTTGAAATGCAGTGTATGTATTGTGACATGAGTACCTTTTTCTCTCCTTGACTAGATTTGATGTTTGAGTAATGCTTAATTCGGATATTTGCAAAATGACCCCTCGAGTTTATATTTATTTTTTATTTTTATTTTGCAATTAAGTTAAACTTAAAGTTAGTTTTTGCAATTAATCATAAAGAAAGGTTTACTGAGGAAAACAATGCAATGGGTTCTACAGATATATGTAATGGTTTACACTTTACATGCTCTATCGTTCCAAGGGGCGTTGCGCGTTTATGTTCAAGGGGACCAAGGGTTTACCTAGTAAGAACTTGCCCCGTGTTCCGTCGTTGATAACCTTGGCAAAATTGTGATCACGAGAATGAAACATGACAGCCAACTACTAAACTACTTTCAGTTTTGAAGATGTTTCTTTACTTGTAAAAAAGCAATAACCGAAACGCTTTAAAAGATAAAACTCCCAACAGAAGCATATTCAATGCCTTCACACTTCAAAGAAACCAACACAAACTTTTCCCCACAACTTCATCATACAAATATAACGTATATACTGCAAGACTTTTTTTTTTTCATTTTCCTTTAACTAACTCTACTCGATCGTGCACAGTTAAGCAGCGACATGGGATGTGCCGGATCATCACATAACAAAACCGAGGGTAAGAAGGCGCGAATATCTAAACATGTTGTGCGCTTATGAGAATGATCTTTTTTATATATACTCTCGACAGGGAGTGCTAAGAAGCTCAGAAAGCCGAAAGGTTGGAAACACCCACAGCCTATTACAAGAAGTCAGCTTTTACAGCTGAGGGAAGAGTTTTGGGATACTGCTCCTCACTATGGTGGTAGAAAGGGTATGAAAAATAAAGTTATCTAGAGCCTTGTTTGGTTTATGGGAAAGATAATCTTGATTTTATAATTTTCGTTTTTTTCTTGTATATGCTAGAAATTTGGGATGTGCTCCAAGCAGCAGCAGAAGAAGCTGATGCAACACTTGCTCAGGCAACTTTGGATAGAGCTGGGATCGTAGTTCACAATGCTGATTTGACGGTTTGCTTTGACGAGAGAGGTGATTTTTCTTTTTATCTTCTTCCGGAGTTTATTACACCCGGAGTCACTTCTCGAATAGCTAATAAGTTCTTACATGTGATAAGCCTGTATCTCACTTAAAAAACAAGCCGTTGAAGTGTTCTGAGATATGTTACAGGTGCAAGATATGAACTACCAAAGTATGTCTTAAGCGACCCTAAAAACTTGATAGAAGATCGTTGAGAGAGAGGAAGCAAGCTCAAGAATTTCTGGATCTTTTATTGTTGTGTGGGTGTGCCTGTGTTACAACAGATGTAAATTTACCGATCCAAGGGCTCAATGCAACACAGAACAACTTTAAGTTTCCCTTCAATTACACAACCTGTTGAAATGTAATCCTGAGATAATAGTTGTCTTTTGACAAGATAGAGTCGGAGCTCGATATATATCCAGATAAGAGGGCTTTGCAAGCACTCAAATTATAGAATACAATGCTAACTATAATGGTGAGAAGCTGCAAGAAATCAGAACATGCACTCACATGATTAAGAGGGCTTCTACAAAAATCAACCACACATGTAGAGGATAATTCCCTCAGGCCTTCTTGAAAAATGACATAATATTCCCTTGCTTAGGATCCTTAGTTCCTGCCTTTTTGTTCCCACCTTTCCCAGCTTGATTCGATTGAGCTGTGGTTATTGCAGGTGACTTCTTTGTCACTGGTGGCCTATAAGTATAGTGAGATGGTAAATTAGTTGGTGGGAAATAAGAGGAAAGAAAGCATTTTTTTTTTGGTGTGTGAATTAGATAGATATAGTTTAGTGAAATCTAGCACTCTAATAGCAAATCGAAATGGTCAAGCGCATGTGTCCCACCTGTTACTAGGATTCTTTGATGTATTGTTCTCAGCAGTTTTTGTTGAGATACTATCGGATTTTGAATCTGGCTCTGCACCCTCCCAGACAACCTCTGTAACTGTAATAACCACAAGTGTAATTAGATCAGTGCAATAGTACATACATAATGAGACAAGATTACTCATTTAAAAAAATGCTATTAATTATAGTAAAGGATTAATCATCAAAATTATCCCTGATGTGTAATCTAGTCCAGAAAAATCCAGTTATCTTTTAAAATTATAAAATACCCTGAAAAAACCTATTTTGAAGCTTGAATTTAACAAATGTTTCGAGCTCTCCAGGCCAAATGGAAAATCTGGAATGGGCCCAAGCATAGAAAAAAAAACACAGTTTGGGACAAAAATAACTACTACGAATAAAGCCTGGTAAAAGTCAGGTCAGGTCGAAACTTGACAGCTCTAGTGTTTGTATGTTTAAAAGTTCCTTTTTTGGGTAGTTGGGTTACAAAAATCCCAAAAAACAATAACCAAACCTGGTAAAAAATCAGGCCGGGTGGGAACTTGACAACTCTAGTGTTTGTATGTTTAAAAGTTCCTTTTTGGGGTAGTTGGGTTAAAAAAATCGAGTTGTTTTTGTAATAATTCGCTATATAGTAATAATACCTTCTCTTCCCCGATCATCAATCCGTGTCTTTACCACTTTTCTTCTTTGAGGCGCAGCATCATTGACCACTATATCTTTCTTGTCAGCATCATTGGCCACCGCATCTTTCTTGCCAGCATCATTGGCCACTGCATCTTTCTTGCCAGCATCATTCTTAGGAACATGGCTTAGGGTCTTTTTTTCTGAAATTTGAGACTCAGTTTTCTTCCCTGAGCTCACGCCCAATATGTTTTCTCTCAAATCTTGATTAGGTTTTACATCGTCCTTTTCTTTCTTCACCTCTTTGATCTGTGGTTTATTTTCCTTCTCAAATAAGTTGCACTCCAGGCCAAAAGCAGGTGAACTGGCTTTCAGTTTTTTTGGAGATTCTGGTAATGCTAGACTCACTGCATCTTGACACTCATCTTCCTCATCTGAGTAGTCGATTACAACTCTCCTCTTTCTGTTCCTTTCACCATTAGTGGATCTCTTTATGTTGAAATCTTGTCCATCCTCGTCACTGCTCACATATTCGGCTGACTCACGAGCAAAAATTTGAGCTTCTGCAGTGGCTGTTTTAAGGCCAAAATACACTTTTAGGAGAAAAATAAAAATAAAAAATCAGCGGACCCTATATCTAGTTATTTATATTCTCTTCACAGAATAATACTGAGAAATATGGAATACGAAATCTCCAATTCAAATCAGAGAAACCTAAAGTTTTCATATTTAAGGAAATAAAAGAACAAAAAAATTGATGATCTGGACCAGTAATTTTGTGACAGCAGCAACATAGTCATGTAATGTATGTAATATGCATGATTAACAGACTAATTCCGTAACTAAATAAATATCTCAATTCTGATGTTACAATTAAAAAACTACATTTTCACCAAAAGAAATAGGAATTGCACATGCTGGTAGAGGGATTTGAAATCAAGCTAAATTAGGACTAAATTTACAAACACATTTCGAGAAAAAATTAAAAACACACAAATAAAACTATAATTTCAAAAAATAAATAGGAATTGCACATGATGCAAACATTTATTTTTTCAATTACAGGACTATATTGTAAACCTTTCATTTTTCCTGAAGCAAATTTGAGATGTTTATTTAATTATGGGTCTTTTTTTGCAAATCATATTCTTTCACCAGAACATTTTGCAAACACTGTACAATAACAGAACTAGTTTTGCAATTATGCCAAACAGAAAAAGAGCTAACCAGCAGAGTCTTGTTTGGAGTTGTTGGCTCGTGGCAAAGCAGCTTCTGGCTTAGGCTTAGCAGACGCACGGCCCCACATATTAGCCAATGCACCACCTCCAGTTCCTGAAGATTTTTTATCAGTTTGACCATTTTTGTTGCTACCGGGAAACTGTGGACCTTTTTCTTTATCCACAGCAGGTTGTCCTCCCTGTTCTTTTTCCAGCTTCACGCGGCTCTCGGTTTTTACATTTCTTGTACTTTCTGGGGGCTGCAGAGGCTTTGAGGCTCCCGTAGACTGATGGGCAGAAAAGCTTGTAGATGCCCCCGAAGCTCCAGTGGTGTTTGCCTGCGGGGTCCCAGTGCCCAAAGAGGATCCGTGTGCGGTTCTCTTAACAAATGGATTTGAAACTCCACCAAACCTATTCGTAAGATTTAAGTGCAAATTAGAGAAGAAAAGAGGCGTAGCCGTACACAGTTTTATGTAAAGATACGCATGATCAGTTTAAGAGAGTGAAACTATATGTGGCGATTACAAAAACTATAACAGGAAAAAGAAAAATGAAAAGTTCAAAACCAAAAAACAAAATTAAAGTTTATGAGTGATAAAATCAAAGGCTAAATGCATTAAAATAGAAAATCTGATTCTAAATGATACCTTTTGTAATCTTGGAAGTTGATAGTATTATTTCTGTATTTAGCTGAAAATTCAAGGGCATTTACGTAATCGTTGTCAAAGAGAGTAAAGCTAAAAACGAAAAACCTACAAATCTAGTCATGTATCTATAGTGGAATTGCAATATTAGCCCTCTAAATTTTCAAAATTGCAAAATTAGTCCAACACATTTTGCTTCGTTATTTTGTTTACTGCAATTTAGGTCTCTATGAGTTTTGGGCTTGCAAATTCTGGTCCTATAAGTTTTAAGTTGGCGCAAATCAATGTATTTCATTTATTCCCAAGATGCTAGCCAATTACATGAAAAAGTTGTTTTTTGCTGTTAATAACACAATTACCACGTGAAGAAAGTTGCAACTTCAAAATCCAGGGAACTAATTTTGTAACACCCATAAAGATACATTAGTAATTTTGAGATTTTCCCGCTATCAACCAGTTCACTGAGATTTACATTTGATTACAGAAAGATTATTAATTGATCGAAATTCTGAGTTTGAGAACAGGAGTTGAACCTGTTAGCCCGCAAACAATTATCATCTGACAGTGGCTGCTTACAGAGATCCTCGGCTTGGACAAACTCATGATTCCAAAGGGTTGCTGGATCCTTTGGGAGTCCAGCTTGTACACTGTAAACTTGTGCAGATAAATTTTCATCAAATTCCTGCTTTGCATCTGCAAATTCATAAACAAAAGTTTCAAAATCCAAAAAAAAAAAAAAAAAAACTCGCAATGGAAACCATTTAATCCCTAGAATTTGATTTACCGGACCCATTTTTCAGATAGTATGCAAATAATAATCACAATTCCCAATTAAAAAAACATGGAACATTCAGACCTCCACATTCACCAAACCGGGATGCAAATAAACACCATATGACTCAAATGCAATATAAATAAAAAAATAAGGGACACAATGAAGTAAAAATAGTAATCGAGCAACCCCAGATAGGCAGATAGAAAAAACATATCTTATGCAGGGTGATGGTGTGCACCATTTATATGTTTCACTTGATGTACAATTGCATATACGTTAAGCACCTGAATTTCATAATCACCTGAAAGCTTGTCGCTGGAGACGAGTCTAATATGATAATTTGAAGGGTTACTTTTCAACGGTCCGGATAAAGAGTAAATCACTTCTAATCCGTTTCCATGCTTTTCGACAAACTCTTGTAGCAGCCTGCCGCCAGTCATCCATCAAAAATAAACCAGCTAGCACAAATTGAACTAGTATTTATAGGAGAAATATAACAAATTAACGCGCTATAAAATTCAGACTACCTCTTCGCAACATTAGACGGCACCAGAAAATTTCGACTGAGCCATTTGTAGGAAACCTGACAGAATCCCAAATAAAACCCTAAATAATGTGTACCCAAAAAAAAAATCCTCTTTTCATCATATTTTAAGAAAAATCAAAGTTTCCGAACAAATCTGAAAGTCAAAAACACTAGACGATGAATAAATAGGTCGAGCATTAAAAAAAAGATTTACCACTTGAAGGTTGTCGGAGACGATCGACTGAACCTCGTCGAGAATGCCTGCGGTTTCAATTTCGGCCATTACGGGTTTGGATCCGACAAACGCAGAACCGGCATAGAAAAAAATCAGAGCTTTTCTTTACCCACTTTAGATTTTCCCTCCCTTGATTTCCCGCCACTATCAGTGAAGTTGGGAATTTAGGGCATTTTTATTTTTCAATTTTTTCTTCATGCTCACGTGATCACCGTGAAGCACGTGATTTTTAACTGTGTATTTGACCATGGGTCGGGTTGAAATAACAATTAATTGGGCCGTAGTTTCAGGCTTAACTCGATTGGGCCGAATATGTTGAGGAATGGAACGGGTTATATAGATATGGACCCTACTCATGCATCATTCCAGACGTCAGCAAAGTCACGCCCATCACGCCCAACAAGAGGGTCCATCATCCACTTACTTTTTTTATACTAACACTTTAATCCCAAATAAATGAATTTTTCTGTTACTATTGTTTTATAAAAGTTGAGATAATTTTTTCACACAAATATTTAAAAAAAAAATTGAAAAATAAAGTATTTGTAAGTTAAATTAAAATGAAAAAAAAAAACAATTATTTAAATCTTATTTGTAAAAAGCAAAAGTGATGGGGGTAATTTTACAATTATCGCGGAATTATCGCGGATTAAAATTGTTCCCCTCTCCTCTCCCACTGGTCAATAAAGCCAGTCACATGATCAGCCGTAGCCCACCTGCACCTGCACCAGCTCTCTCTCTCTCTAGTAACCTCTTTAATTTCACGCTCATCATTATTTTGCCTCATTTAATTCTGCATTTTGTTCCTGCTGTAATCCGGCTCGAATCCCTAGCTTTTCAGAACAATGGCGGAGTGATTAATTGAGCACCTGATTACCTTTTTTGTACGAAAATTGGGGGCGGAGATCGATGACCGGGGGGTCGCGGATGCCGACTTGGAAGGAGAGAGAGAACAACAAGCGGCGGGAGCGGCGGCGCAGGGCGATCGCGGCCAAGGTTTTCGCCGGACTCCGCCTCTACGGCAACTACAAGCTCCCGAAGCACTGCGACAACAATGAGGTGCTCAAAGCCCTCTGCGACGAGGCTGGCTGGACCGTCGACCCCGATGGCACCACCTATCGCAAGGTGACACCTAGTTTATTATTTTTAGTATTATTTTTCTCTCAATTTATTCGATGCTTTCGGAAAATGCTGCAAATCAAAACGATGATCAGTGCAACTGTGCACCACAGTAAAATGTTTGGATTTTTTTTACCTTTTGTTTAATTTGTAAAATGAACAATAACCGCGTAATGTTTACTGTTCCTAAATAAGAGTAACATTTGGAAGATGATTGAGTTTATTTTTGCAATTAGGTCAAACCTGCGGGTGGGTTTTGTAATTATTCTACGTATTCTCCAATCTTTTACTTTTCCTCCCATTGTTGACCCAAATCTTTAGGGATTTCCCTTTTGCCCCCACTTTAAAATCACATAATTAGCAATTTAGCATATCCAGAGAAAACGTGTACGTTCAACACGCTTTTTAGTGTGTGTTATATTGTCATGTTGAGAGCATCATTATGGTAAAGTTTTTGTTACTTTTTCCATTTGGGAGACATCCCTTTTCCCTTACCCAGTAACCATAACTTACTCTCACTCTACCTTTTTTTTTTTTTTCCAAAAATAAAATTGTGAGACCGTCTAACGTTGAGAAAATATGTCTTTTTACTAGTCTCACGGTTACACGAAATTAGAAATCCCTTTTGCTCTTTTCATTTTCCCGCGAAAGTAGTGCTGGGCCCATTAGTGAGCCCACCTTTAATCATACATTGCCCATTATGAGTGGGCCCAATTATAGTTAGACTCTACTGGACTGGCTGCTTAATTGATCAGGGTTTATTCTTGGTACTTGGGTTAGCCAAAAATAAACCATTGATCAGATTCCATATTTCCATTATTAACACCTAAGTGAGTATTCTTTTCATTTTTTGTATAAACAGAAATTGTACTAGTAGTATTATTACTATATATTGATCATATAATTTAAGTGCAATGTAAAATTCAGGGATGCAGCAGGCCTCCAGAGATCCTAGGTGGATCAGCATCAGCAAGCCCGTGCTCATCTTACCACCCGAGCCCGGCCTCGTCGTCCGTAATCAACGACGGCAATTCCCTCATCCCATGGCTCAGAAATCTCTCCTCATCCAAATCCATACATCATCACTACATGCACGGTGGCGGCTCCATTAGCGCACCCGTGACCCCTCCCTTAAGTTCCCCCACTGCTCGGACCCCGTGTATGAATACTGATTGGGACGATTTCAACAATAATAATAATAATCCTTTTGCCGGGCCGGGGTGGGCCGGGCCTCAACACCCGTTTCTTCCAATGTCCACCCCTCCGAGCCCGGGCAGGCAGGCCCGACACGATCAAAAGTGGTTTGATATGCCAGAGAGCGGCCCAACTTCGCCGACTTTCAGCCTTGTTTCGAAGAATCCGTTCGGGTTCACGGTGGAAGATTTGAGCCGGAGCGGGTCCAGGATGTGCACCCCGGGCCAGAGCGGGACGTGTTCGCCTGGAATTTGTGGTGGGGCTTCGGATCAAGCTGCGGATGTTCCGATGGCGGAGGCGGTTTCACTCGAGTTTGCGTTCGGAAGTAATGTGATGGGAATCGTGAAGCCGTGGGAAGGCGAGAGGATTCACGAGGAGTTTGGTTCCGACGAGCTTGAGCTCACGCTTGGAGGCTCAAAAACTAGGTAATTACTATTGAAGTTGACCCAAAGGGTATTCAGAGTAAAATTTTTGGAAGATGACAACCTCAGATAGTTGATGTTTTGCAGATGAAAGAGGTTTCACTTCTTGATTAAAAGATAAACGCCACAACCGATCGTATGGAAGAACTCGGATCAGCCAGAGAGCAGCATGCATGACTCAATATAGGCTTGGCTTCTTCAAGATGTGGCCCTTGTCAGCTTGTTAATCTTTTGGTTATTTTGCTATTTGAGGAGAAATGTATGTAGACTTGTGAAGTTAGTGTCAGTGGGAGAGATTTGCAGCTTCTTGACTGATAAAGAAACTGGAAATTAAAGTTCATTTTATATAATGAAATCCATGAAATACTAATTAAATCCCTAACAAAACACTTGATTTACATAACTGGAAGAAACACAACAATCACCCACCATCAAATCAATCCAAGTTCACATCATAAAGATCTGGGAGAAGCCTGCCGGACTTAGAATGCCAACCCCGACTCATGTCTTTACTTGAAATGGAAACTGTCGAGTCAACCAAAGGCCCGTCAATGGAAATACCCATCTGCTCCTCGCTACCCTGAGACATTAGGGACGCGCGTGTCTGGCTATCTTGCGAGAGCACTTCGAAAGCTTTGAATCGTGCCTCTTCACCAATGGCCCCGCGCTTGACAAGTGGCGCTTCGATCTTAGCTCTCCCTTCGAGCATGCTCACTATCGAAGACATCGATGGTCTGAGAGTTGGAGCTGGGTTGGTACATAACAGTGACAGGTTAATCATGTTCACTGCTTCTCTTTCAGAGTAGTCTGAACCGAGAACGGGGTCCACGAGGTCTAGAAGATTTCCTTGCTCTTGTAGGACATAAGCCTTCATGTATGAACATAGATTAAAATGATGAGCTTGCAGGAAGAACTAAACCAGAAAATTAGAAAAACTACCCCTTAAGTTTAGCCTAATTACAATTTACAAATAAAAATAAAAATTACCCAATCAAGAAGGTACACAAACTCATCCTTTGGTCTGTACTTAGTGTTGCTTTTGCCACTGACAATTTCCAACGCCACGATTCCGAAACTGTAGACATCTGCTTTATCCGTCAAATAACCCCTCATCGCGTACTCAGGGGCCATGTAACCTCTGCAAAAACAGAAATCTTTGTCTTAGAACAGACGAAACACGAAAAGTCGGAAAAAAATGGATGCCATACAGCCCAATATCAGCAAACAGACTTACATAGTTCCTGCGATTCGGGTGCTGATATGAGTGTTCTCTTCTTCGTCAAGCTTTGCCAAACCAAAGTCGGATATCTTAGCGTTCAAATCTTTATCCAGAAGAACATTTGTTGCCTTTATGTCTCTGTGGACAATTTTCAACCTCGACTCCTCATGCAGATACGCAAGACCTTTCGCTATTCCAATGCATATCTTCTTCCTCGTTGACCAGTCGAGGTTTAATCTTTGATCCTCACTGCCTGAATGAAGGAAAACAGCATGAGAAAGAATCACATTGTTTAAAAAGCGATTTTTCAGAAGTGCACGTTTTACCAAAAAGCGCTCGAGCAAGAGAGTTGTTCTCCAGGTACTCGTATATCAAAAGCAACTGATTTCCTTCTATACAGCAGCCAAAAAGCCTGACGAGGTTGGGATGTTGCAAGGCAGATATCATGCCTATCTCGTTCACAAACTCACGGTTTCCTTGTTTCGACTTAGACGAGAGCTGCTTAACTGCGATCACAGTGTCATCGGGCAATACACCCTAAACGAAAAACAGATTTGTAAATATTAAAGTTACACAAGTTAAATATTAAAAAACTGTCACCTTGTAGACAGGTCCGAACCCTCCTTCACCGATCTTGTTGGCTTCGTCGAAGTTGTTAGTAGCAGCTTTGATCTGTCTTAGACTAAAATAACCCGTTTGAAGATCGAGGCCTCGAAGTTCTGCATCGAAAAAGACAACACAAATCATAAAATGAATTATAGTAATTGTTCATTCAAACGAACGACGACGACTTACCATTTTCTTCATCACTCCTCCCTCCGAAATACCCTCTCTTCCAGAGAACAGCCAAAACCAACAGCACAACAACCACGCACGAAGAGACGACAATTCCAACAATAGCTCCAACAGATAACCCCGAGCTTACATCAAAATCTGCGAGAAAACACGAATAATCATTCGAAAAACAAATGTGTAAAAAGAAAGATTCTTTTGAGCGAACGACTGACTTGGTGTCACGGCAATAGCAGATATCAGAGGTCCGTATACACCTCTATTCGGAATAGCCGTTGTACCCTTTCCTGTCCAGTACAAATGGATCTCCAACGTGCTTCGATTCACTACAACGTTTCTAAACTCCTGAACAACGCCTCTCCTAACACCATTCGCCTCCCTTTCTACATCAAAGTCCGTCAAAACTACCTCTCCCTGCAAAGGAAAATCGAAAATGAACAAAAAACGACAATTCGATAAAACAAAAACGTGATTCGTAAAAACTCACTTGAATTGCAACGTCGAATATCCTCCTCCCGAGGCTGCTGTAGGTGGGGCTATCCGTAAACATTATCTCCGCGAAAAAAAGGCGCACAGTATAATTTCCTTCTCGCAAACAGAGCCCGTAATACTTGAGGGACCCAGGGGAGAGGCGTGCCGTCTGGTAAAACTCGGCGTCTGCTTCTACCATTGGAGATTCGTTTACTGCTATGTACCTGGCTTCTTGTTGAAGGTCCATGTACGTCCCCCCGTTACTGTAGGCCCACCTGTCGTTGGATTCGAAGTACGATGGACCTTGCGGACTTAAGTTCTGTTCGTATTCGTTCCTTTCGAATTCCGTGTCGCGTCCTCCGCAGTTAATGAATAACGAGTGCCCTGAAAAATACGAACCGACATTCATGAGAGAGTGCATTATGCATTCGTTGTTAACCGAAAACTTGATCTTACGGTTGGGCCTTCTGCACCTATCTCGCCTCAAACACGAAGGGATTCCATCACTAGGCGAGGTCGAATAGCTCGCGACTAAATTTCTGCAAAGACGGAAAGACTCAGCTTTCGACAAGTAACATTTTTATAGGAAAGGACTTACAGAGTGGAGGAATCGCAGTTGATTTCAACGGTTTGCGTGAAGTTGTTGTAAGACAGATCTCTGCAGTGAACAGAAAACGAAGAACCAATACCGATCATAATAATGATTTGGATAAATAAAACTGTAATTTTACAAAATCCTCACATATTGTCAGTCCTTCTATCTATGATCCAAGAAGGAATCACTCCACTCAACGAGTTGTGAGACAGAAACCTACGAACAAAAACACACACACAGACGACCATGAAAAAACAAGAATCGGAATAACAAACGCAGGCGTGAATTCAAAAGCATGCGGGGAAAGATACGTACGTGAGATCCAACCTACTCTCCAGCAGCCCTTCGAGAGTCGAAGGGATTTCTCCGTCCAACCTGTTGAAACTGAGGTCTCTGCAAATATATGATCAGAGGTCGACTTAGCTCGATCATGTCTCCAATGTATAACAAAGTAATAGCCACACACTTACAGAAGTCTTAGCTCGATCATCTCTCCAATGTACGGTGGAATGGGACCGTTAATCGAGCAATTTCTTAAGATCCTGCATCACAACAACTTGAAAACATTACCGCTGATTTTTCCCTAGAAATAACTGCCGAAAGATCATATATACTCACAACCGCTCCATGATTGTCATGTTTCGCAGCTCTGGAAAACGCCTGGTTGGTCCTCGCAGATCAGATATCCTCCTGACAAACCGTAACATATTTTAGTGATTAAGGAAATCCAAAACACCAAGGGGTCTTTCGTAATATTACAAATTAAACTAAGAGAATACTAATATGAATTACAGTTCTCTCAGTCGTGTGAGTTGGGATATTGCAGCAGGTATAGGACCCTCCATCGACGTGCCCTGCATGTCTCTGCATGCAACAAGGCCCAATCAACCGATAAATTAGTCTTATGTAAGAGCGAAGAAACGTTTAAATAAAAAATAATCATCAGACGACTCACAGTCTGTTGAGGCTGATCCAGTTTCTGATAAAATCAGGTATTCTTCCGGATATTTGATTTCCGTCAATGCGACTGAATGATCAAGTTAACGACGTTATAAGACTTATAACTAATGTTTGATTAATAATGCTAACTGTTTTTCTTACAAATCTGTTAAGTTGATCAGATTGGCATATGTCCCCGGTATTGTCCCGTTGAAATTGTTAGCCGAGAGCTGTCTGCATGGAAAAAATCAGACATCGAAAACATATTTCTCGAATTTATAATTAGATGACGATGAAAATGAGCTGACTTACAGCCTCCTCAAATTGGACAAACGTCCCAGGCTCGCCGGAAGATTCCCCTCGAGCAAATTATTTCCCAAGACCCTATATCGAGTTCAAGCATAATATCATAATTACCGAACCAAAACAAGTTTTAAACAGTAACAAAATCGCAACAACCGAGAAGTCAGAGGATTAAATATGCAATTTTTCCCAAGTATGATGATCACTTACAGTCCCTCCAGAGTAGTTAAGTCACCAATTTCCTCTGGGATAGTACCGGTGAGACGGTTTCCGATAAGTGACCTGTTGGAGGCAGACGAAAACCGAACAAAAACTTTGTTGAAAACGATGAAAATGAAAGTGGTATCCAGAAGAAGTCAGGTAACTTACAAATTGGTTATACGAAGCTGACCGAATTCTCTAGGAATTGATCCGTTGAGGTAATTTCGAGTGAGATCACTGAAGGGGCGAAGATCAAAAAGTCGCGTGTGAGTATATATACGAAATCATCCTAATCTAGATATGTCAATTAATTAATAAGTTGTCACTCACATCTCACGTAGGTGAGTAAGGTTTACGAATTCCACAGGCAAAGTCCCACTCAAATTCAGACCCTTCAAAACGCTGCATGTTCGAAAACAGACAAGTATATATCTAGGATCAATTATGTATTGAAATGGGAGACGACAAGAGTAAGATCACATATGTTACATGTTGGTGACATGGCAAACTGTGTTGTTAGAAAAGTTGCAGTCACAGGTGACGTTGGTCCCTATGTCACCGGACACGAAGGTCCTGTTGAAATCGGCAGGATTAGTGCAAGAGGTCCGACTGAGGTTCCAGTAGCTGTTGCGCAGTGTCGAGGATATTGTTCGAAGAACTTCAACTGAAAATCATAAGCATAAAAAATGAATGTTTTTTCAGTGCAATTTACAAAACATACCCTATTTTGTTTTGAATGTTTTTACAATTGTATCCCTTTTAACCTTAAATTGATTGCAATCATTTCATACTCTTAAACTTTTAGTATTTTGCAATAACTGAAGACAAGTCACAGATATGAAATACTCTGCAAATCGGAATACAGTGGTCGACGTGAGCTGATGGATCGAACGAGTTGTGTGTGTGTACGTACCTTCATCTTGAGGCAGCAATTGAGCGGCAGGCGTGTAAACGGAAAACGTACAAAGGCCTGCAATAATCAAGCTTTTAACAAGAATATCAAGCAACTCCATTAATTCAAGAAACTTACAAAACAATAACAAACAATTATTTTAAGAAAAGGCAAAACAGAGAATGCACTTGTTGAAAAGAAGATGATGCTGATGCTGAATTGGTGTTGCATATATATAGTATATGTTTGAAGAAGAAAAATCAAAGGGAAAGTTGGTTGATTTTTCAAAGATAAATTTAATTATAATAATTTATATATAAAAACTATAAAAAAAGACATGATTTCAATCAAACTGTCAAAAATTGAAACATAGTGGACCTATATCCTTGTAAATGCATGGGTCCAAAACATTGAGCTAATCAATCGATGCATGCACGTGCCGTAATTGGTTTAATTGACTAATTAAAAAATATTACAGTAGAATTTATTTATATAACTATCAGAAATCAAATTCACAATTATATATATATATATTCCACACAAAAAAATTCAATCAAATGAAAATGATCAATCCAACACCACGTTATAAAAAATCCGGGAGAAGCCTGCTAGCCATGGAGTGATCCTGGCTCTCCTCTTTGCTCGAGATCGAAATCGAAGAGTCGACCCACGGCCCACGCTCCTGGCTATCCTGTGACATCAGTGAGGCCCGCGTCTGGCTATCCTGCGAGAGAACTTCGAACGCCTTGAATCGAGCCTCCTCTCCGATGGCCCCACGCTTGACAAGTGGCGCTTCGATCTTATCCTTCCCTTCGAGCATCCTCACCACCGAAGACATCGGAGGCCTAAGCGTCGGAGAAGGGTTGGCACACAGTATCGACAGGTTCAGCATGTTCAGCGCTTCTTCTTTAGAGTAGGCCGACCCAAGAACGGGGTCCACGAGGTCTAGAAGATTCCCTTGCTCTTGTTGGACATAAGCCTTTAGTATGTGTAGTAAAAAAAACGATGTAAGAGACGTTACAATCGAGCAAAATCGACTGAATAAAAGAATGCTTACGTACGTACCCAATCGAGAAGGTAAACAAACTCCTCCTTTGGCCTGTAGTTGGTGTTGCTTTTTCCGCTGACGATTTCCAGAGCCACGATTCCGAAGCTGTAGACGTCTGCTTTGTCCGTCAAGTAGCCTCTCATCGCGTACTCAGGGGCCATGTAACCTCTGTGAAAGCAGAGATCTTTGTCTTAAAAACAGACGAAAACACGAAAAGCAGAGATCTTTGTCTTAATACGCTTACATGGTTCCTGCGATTCGCGTGCTGATATGAGTGTTCTCTTCTTCGTCGAGCTTAGCCAGACCAAAGTCGGATATCTTAGCGTTCAAGTCTTTATCGAGGAGAACATTTGTCGCCTTTATGTCTCTGTGCACGATTTTCAGCCTCGACTCCTCGTGCAGATACGCAAGACCTTTCGCGATTCCAATGCATATCTTCTTCCTGGTTGACCAGTCGAGGTTTAATCTTTGGTCGTCACTGCCGAAAAGTGCGCGGGCGAGACAGTTATTCTCCAGGTACTCATATATTAAAAGCAACTGGTTTCCTTCTATGCAACAGCCGAAAAGCTTGACGAGGTTCGGGTGTTGCAGGGCAGATATCATGCCTATCTCGTTCACGAATTCTCGGTTTCCTTGTTTCGACTTTGAGGAGAGTTGCTTGACTGCAATCACCATACCATCGGACAGAACACCCTTGTAGACAGGCCCGAATCCCCCCTCGCCAATTTTATTTGCATTATCGAAGTTACTAGTGGCAGTTTTGATCTGTCTTAGGCTGAAATAACCCGTTTGTAGATCGAGTCCTCGAAGTTCTGTATCAAAAAGAAACGCATTTTAGACTACTAACTAAACACGTAAATGGTAAATACACACACCTCGACGTTTTTTTTTCTTGCTATTACTCACCGTTCTCTTCAGCGCTCCTACCTCCAAAGCACCCTCTTTTCCACAGAACCGCCAAAACCAACAACACAACAACCACACACGACGAGAGAACTATTCCAACAATAGCTCCGACAGATAATCCTCCTCCGGTGCTCACATCAAAATCTGCACTTACAAAAAATGAAAATGTCGAGCAAAAAAGAACAAAAACTTATTTAAAAAAAAAAAAAAAAGACTCACTCGGTGTGATAGCGATAGCAGATATCAACGGTCCATATACACCTCTATCTGGAATAGCGGTAGTACCCTTCCCGTTCCAATACAAATGGATCTCGAGAGTGCTTCCGTTCACAGTAACATTGTTAAACTCCCTAACAATGCCTCTCCTTACACCATTAGCCGCTCTTGCTATATCGAAGTCCGTCAAAACCACCTCCCCCTTCAAAGGACAACCCGTAAAACATAAACGTCAGAATACTTCAATATTTCATCGTTCCCCAAAATACCCTTTGATGTCAGTACACTTACTTGGATTGCCACGTCAAATATCCTTCTCCCGAGGCTGCTATAGGTCGAGCCGTCAGTATACGATATTTCCGCAAAATGAAGGCGCACTGTGTAGCTACCCCTGAGCATGCAAAGCCCGTAAAACTTAAGCGAAGAGGGGGAAAGGCGGGCCGTCTGGTAAATATCTGCACTCCCATCTATCATCGAGAAATTACTAGATGTAATAAATCTGCCCCTGTCATTTCCCATGTAGACCCCGGTGCTGCTATAACCCCATCTATCGTTGGACTCAAAGTAAGATGGACCCTGGTCGCTCAAGTTCTCTTCGTATTCGTCATCTCCGAATCTGGTCCTGCGTCCTCCACAGTTTATGAACAACGAGTGATCTGAAAATGTAAGGAGCATGAGTATGTATATATCAGTTACCATGAAATTTATTTAAAAATTATTATAGTATCCGGTGGTCTTACGGTTGGCGCTTCTGGAGCAAGGCAGGCCTTGCCTGAAACACCATGGAACTCTATTTAAAAGAAAAATAGTGTCAGGGGTATTTCTTGTAATTATTCCGAAAATACGAGTTAAAAAACAAAGCTTGATAGGAGCTCACGAATTGCTTGCTGAGGTCGAATGACTGGAAACTAAATTTCTGCAAAGACAAGAGAGAAGTTGAGTCGCTATACGGTAAAAGAAATACAGTACTATATATAACAATACGGTTAAAAACTTACACGCTGGAGGAGGATCCACAATTAGTTTGATCGGACTGCGTGAAGTTGTTGTACGATAGATCTCTGCAACCAGTAAGTTGGTATGAATTAAAAACACATTGCACGAGTAATAATTATTTAGGTAAAACCGCGTGTTGCGATTAAATTCTTACATATTGTTCCTTATGTCAATGAGCCAATCAGGAACACTTCCGGTTAATGAGTTGTGAGACAAAAACCTACAGGCGAAAAACATAAAAGTCTCAACTCCGAATAAAAAAACAACAGAACAAAAAATATACATGGAATGAAAAACAAAACGATAAGTACATGAAATTTATTCTATCTAGGCCTTGGAATGTTGATGGGATTTCTCCGTTCAACATGTTAAAACTGAGGTCCCTGCAAAGATATATCCCAAAGACAAGTAAATACTGTATAGTTTCGTCATATTACCCAGAAATTTTACGTTTTTTTGTAAAGAAAACTTACAAAGTTGATAATCCAGTCATGCCTACTAAGTATGGTGGAATGGGGCCGGTAATCGAGCAATTTCTTAATATCCTGCATCACAGCAACTTGAAACATTTACCCTGCTGTAAAACTTATTTACAGTTTTTATAACCCTCTAAATAATCAAAAGATATGGATACTCACAACCGCTGCATGGCTGTCATGTTTTGCAGATTCGGAAAAGTCATGTTCGGTCCTCTCAGATCAGATATCCTCCTGGCAACCATTGTAATGAAAAGCTTATACCTTTTGGATTCTAACCATTTATACAGGCACGAATCACACCCAAGTAAGGGGACATTTGTCGATGAAATGCAAGCATAAAAGGGGTGGCCGTAATGTTAATAACTGAGTTCTTTTTAAGAGAGCATTTGGGCTTACAATTCTCTCATATTACTGAGTTGAGATATAGTAGCAGGGATAGGACCCTCCATTGAGGTGCCTTGCAAGTCTCTGCGAACGAAAATTCAGCAGATCGAATTATTTGTTGCAATGTTACATAAAATATTATATATATGTATATATATAACTTTAGTCAGACTCACAGTCGAATAAGAGTGGTCAAGTTTCCAATGAAATCAGGTATCCTTCCCGAAAAATTACTCCCGTCAATCCGACTGCAAGCAGCAGAATAATATTAATCTATACGTCTATGCACTTTTAGATTAATGTTCTCAAAACATGTTACTCACAAATCTGTCAAGTTCCTTAAATTGGCGTACGTCTCTGGTATGGTCCCGTTGAAATTGTTGGCGGAAAGCAGGCTGCAGGTGAAAAATCATACTAGTAGTATTTATTTTTGCACTTTTATTTAAGTTTAGTGAGGTAAAAAAAAACGATCAGCATTCTTACAGTCGTCTCAAATTGCTCAAACGTCCTAGGCTTGCCGGAAGATTCCCTTCGAGCAAATTATCCTCCAGAACCCTGGAGTCGATATAACAAACGTAAAGTATCAGGCGTAATACGATATGGATTTGTTCCATGGAAGACTATTTGATCACTTACATGCTTTCGAGAGTAGCTATGTTGCCTATTTCCACCGGGATTCCACCGGAAAGACGGTTTCCGATAAGTGACCTGTTTGTTATAAACAAAAAAAAGTGCCATGATTTTCTTTTCAACTCTTACGGTAGTTAAAAAAAAACGAAAAAATTAACTTACAAATTGACGAGACGAAGCTGGCCAAATACTGTAGGAATTGTCCCGTTGAGGTAATTCCGAGTGAGATCTCTGGAAATGATAGAAGAAGTATACTCAAAATCCTCTTTCAAGTAATAAGTTTTGCATACGGTGTTCTATAAGCAGTATTTGAAAATATGAGAAGACGACTGAATTTCTCGAGTTTTCACTTACATCTCGCGCAGATGAGTAAGGTTGACGAACTCCTCGGGCAAACTTCCATTCAAATTGAGGAGCATCAGCCTGCTGCATTTGCAAATAGAGAAAGTAGGATCGAGAAATGTGAAAACTTGAAAATGCTTATTTGTAAATGCGGAAGTAGAATAATAACATTACATGTTGGTGACGTGGCAAACGGTGTTGTTATTAGAGGAACAGTCGCACACTACAGTGCTTTGTCCAGGACCGACGGTCATGTTAACACTATCCGGTTCAATGCAAGACCTCCGGCTGAGATTCCAGTAGTTGTTGTTTAGCCTCGAGGATATTGTTTGAAGAACTCCAACTGTAATCACAAGTACGAATATTCGCAGTACTCAGAATTAGGCCTCTTCCCTTTGAAATGTGTAAAGCCAAAACATCTCATTTCAAAACCCCACAATTAAATGAAACAAAATAACACAATTACTTCCTAATCAAATTCATGAATAAAAATTGGACGATGCGGGCGGGCACCTTATCAATCAAGCTGTCCTAGACAGCCAAAATAGATCGAAATCTTAAATAATTATAAAATTAAGGGAATTAACACAACATGTTCATGAAAAAGAATCGAGAAATCAAGATAGGTGGAGAGGAAATTCAAGAGAAATGACACCAGAAAATCATACCTCACCACTCAACAGTCATCTTTACCCAATATGTCATTAACACACACACATACAAATACACACACTATGTTACCCGGACCAGAAACCACCATCGTACCCGTACCCGAGTACAAATATGCACACTCACACACACACTAAAAGGGGAATTATGTATACCTTCATCTTCAGGCAGAAGTTGGGCGGCAGAAGCACAAATCAAAATTGCACAAACACTTGCAAGAACGAATCTTTTCACCAAATCCATTGAATCGAACAAGACCCACAAAACAAAAATCAAAACGTTGACTTCGTTCAGACAAAATCAATCTCTCCCGCGCAAGGCAAAACCTCGTACTATGCAAATCTACGAGCACACAGAAACACAAAATGCAATTTTGCGCCGAAAAAAATAGAAAGAGTACAATCACTGTTCAAGAAAAAAAAGAGATAGAGAGAGAGAGAGGAGGGAGGGTAGTTGGAATCAGAATCAATGGCGGGAGGGAGATGAAAAAAAAGGTAAATAGAGCAGTTGAAGGTTGGGTGACGTAAGAAATATCAAAACAGAGGAAGCAAAAAAAGATTTGGGTTTTTTACATAACGACCCCGATTAGCTGATTGAAGGGGTTAAAAAGGGATTATCGAAAAAAACAAGGTGCACGTGGTATTATTTTATAAGTAGTTGGGCAATATTTAATTTAGCGATATTACGAGGACCGATTACTGAAATGTTTGAATTTTGCCCTATGTTTCTGACCGAGCTTCTGGCGCGTTTGGTAGTTTACAAAAATGTAACAATATTGTATTCATACTGTATTTTTAAAAATAAAATACTGTGAATAATTTTATTTTTGACTAATAATTTTACTTTACATACTGTATTTTCTAAAGTGCTTGATTTTTTTTAACTTTAGGTGTAAAAAAAGTAAAACCATTTAACATGTAAATATGAATGTGAATGCCATAAAATATTAGAAATTTAAATTTTCACACTATTCTAATTTCTTAATTCAGCGTTTTGAGTAGTCGTAACAAACATGCCACAAGTGTAATTAAATTTCATTAAATTATAATTTTTTGCGTATGATATGATGTGACATTCCTATTAACACGTTACTAATTTGGATGTTAAGTATATTTATAAAGTTGAACCCCTTCATAATACGTCGGGCAAAATATTATTAAATTAAATATTAGAACAGCAGCATATATAATGCATGGTCAATTAAATTAATTAAATGTTAATTAATCACTATAAGCAATCTCATTAGGCTACCATGAATTGAATTTTAGGAGCAATGCGGTCTGAACGCTCAATTAGGTTATACGAGAGTGGCTTCCGATTATTGATAAAATGATCAATGTGTGTCGAAAATTAAAATGATACTAATACATAAAAGTGATTATTCAGTCGGGTACTCAGCATCCGAATTTTCCAAGCACTTATACCCTAATAAGCAAAAAAATACATTCCATAATCCGAGCTTCTTTAATAAATTGGATACTCAATACCCGGGCCGGGTAATCGAAACGGTAATGAGTACTCAAAATTACACTAAAATTTTAATTAATACAAAATCAATAATAATATTTAAATTCAATAGTTTATTTTCAACCAATCAACAAGCAAAAATTACCAATTAAAGTTCAAAATTACAATAAAAAACAAGACAAAATAATTAAAAACAATAAAAAAAATTCTCATTTATTATATATATATATATATATATATATATATATATATAATATTTTAGATTTTTAATTAAGATATTAATATATTTATTATTTTGATTTAAATAATTAATCGGGTATTTGAACGGATAATCGGGTACCTTTAACACCTAGTATTTTTAAAAATGATTTTTATAACCCGATCTTCTACTCAAATTTATTGGGTACGTGTACTCGAACCCGAATAGTCACCAACTAGTCCAAATTAATAGATAGATATGTGAATGAAAATTTTATATATAAATGTGGGGTTCATTGAACGGGTAGGTTTGATTAATAAATCAATAAAATTAAAAATAATTTGGATAAAGTATTTTAGTTTCTTAAAATTAAAATATTGAATTATAAACAATTATTTAAATTTAATTTTTTTCCAAATTTTTTCTAAAAAATATTAGAGTACATTAACATCAGTACTAGTACTATCAGAAGACAAATTCATAATAATATATTCCACAAAAAAAAAAAAAAAAATCAACTGAAAATGATCAATCCAACACCACATTATTAAAAATCCGGGAGAAGCCTGCTAGCCATGGAGTGATCCTGGCTCTCCTCTTTGCTCGAGATCGAAATCGAAGAGTCGACCCACGGCCCACGCTCCTGGCTATCCTGTGACATCAGCGAGGCCCGCGTCTGGCTATCCTGCGAGAGAACTTCGAACGCCTTGAATCGAGCCTCCTCTCCGATGGCCCCACGCTTGACAAGTGGCGCTTCGATCTTATCCTTCCCTTCGAGCATCCTCACCACCGAAGACATCGGAGGCCTAAGCGTCGGAGAAGGGTTGGCACACAGTATCGACAGGTTCAGCATGTTCAGCGCTTCTTCCTTAGAGTAGGCCGACCCAAGAACGGGGTCCACGAGGTCTAGAAGATTCCCTTGCTCTTGTTGGACATAAGCCTTTCGTATGTGTAGTAAAAAAAACGATGTAAGAGACGTTACAATCGAGCAAAATCGACTGAATAAAAGAATGCTTACGTACGTACCCAATCGAGAAGGTAAACAAACTCCTCCTTTGGCCTGTAGTTGGTGTTGCTTTTTCCGCTGACGATTTCCAGAGCCACGATTCCGAAGCTGTAGACGTCTGCTTTATCCGTCAAGTAGCCTCTCATCGCGTACTCAGGGGCCATGTAACCTCTGTGAAAGCAGAGATCTTTGTCTTAAAAACAGACAAAAACACGAAAAGCAGAGATCTTTGTCTTAATACGCTTACATGGTTCCTGCGATTCGCGTGCTGATATGAGTGTTCTCTTCTTCGTCGAGCTTAGCCAGACCAAAGTCGGATATCTTAGCATTCAAGTCTTTATCGAGGAGAACATTTGTCGCCTTTATGTCTCTGTGGACAATTTTCAACCTCGACTCCTCATGCAGATACGCAAGACCTTTCGCGATTCCAATGCATATCTTCTTCCTGGTTGACCAGTCGAGGTTTAATCTTTGGTCGTCACTGCCGAAAAGTGCGCGGGCGAGACAGTTATTCTCCAGGTACTCGTATATTAAAAGCAACTGGTTTCCTTCTATGCAACAGCCGAAAAGCTTGACGAGGTTCGGGTGCTGCAGGGCAGATATCATGCCTATCTCGTTCACGAATTCTCGGTTTCCTTGTTTCGACTTTGAGGAGAGTTGCTTGACTGCAATCACCGTACCATCGGACAGAACACCCTTGTAGACAGGCCCAAATCCTCCCTCGCCAATTTTATTTGCATTATCGAAGTTATTAGTGGCAGTTTTGATCTGTCTTAGGCTGAAATAACCCGTTTGTAGATCGAGTCCTCGAAGTTCTGTATCAAAAAGAAACGCATTTTAGACTATACTAAACACATAGTATGTACACACACCTCGACGTTTTTTTTTCTTGCTACTACTTACCGTTCTCTTCAGCGCTCCTACCTCCAAAGCACCCTCTTTTCCATAGAACAGCCAAAACCAAAACCACAACAACCACACACGACGAGAGGACTATTCCAACAATAGCTCCAACAGATAATCCTCCTCCAGTACTCACATCAAAATCTGCACTTAAAAAAAATGAAAATGTCGAGCAAAAAAGAACAAAAACTTATTTAAAAAAAAAAAGACTCACTCGGTGTGATAGCAATAGCAGATATCAACGGTCCATATACACCTCTATCTGGAATAGCGGTAGTACCCTTCCCGTTCCAATACAGATGGATCTCAAGAGTGCTTCCGTTCACAGTAACATTGTTAAACTCCCTAACAATGCCTCTCCTTACACCATTAGCCGCTCTTGCTATATCGAAGTCCGTCAAAACCACTTCCCCCTTCAAAGGACAACCCGTAAAACATAAACGTCAGAATACTTCAATATTTCATCTTTCCCCAAAATACCCTTTGATGTCAGTACACTTACTTGGATTGCCACGTCAAATATCCTCCGCCCGAGGCTGCTATAGGTCGAGTCGTCAGTATACATTATTTCCGCAAAATGAAGGCGCACTGTGTAGCTACCCCTGCGCATGCAAAGCCCGTAAAACTTGAGCGAAGAAGGGGAAAGGCGGGCCGTCTGGTAAATGTCTGCACTCCCATCTATCATCGAGAAATTACTAGATGTAATAAATCCGCCCTTGTCGTTTCCCATGTAGATCCCCGTGCTGCTATAACCCCATCTATCGTTGGACTCAAAGTAAGATGGGCCCTGCTCACTTAAGTTAGCTTCGTATTCATCATCTTCGAATCTAGTCCTGTGTCCTCCACAGTTTATGAACAACGAGTGATCTGAAAATGTAAGGAGCGTGAGTGTGTGTGTATTTATATGTACAGTTACCGTGAAATTTGTTTAAAGTTATTATAGCTTGTATCCGGTGGTCTTACAATTGGCGCTTCCAGAGGAGCAAGGGAGGCCTTGCCTCACACACCATGGAACTCTATTTAAAAGAAAATTAGTGTCAGGGGTATTTCTTGTAATTATTCCGAATATATACGAGTTAAAAAAAAGCTTGATATATAGGAGCTCACGAAATGCTTGCTGAGGTCGAATGACTAGAAACTAAATTTCTGCAAAGACAGGAGAGAAGTTGAGTCACTATACGGTAAAAAAAAAAAAACTACAACCATAGGGTAAAAAACTTACAGACTGCCGGAGGATCCGCAATTTGTTTGACCGGACTGCGTGAAGTTGTTGTAAGATAGATCTCTGCGCGCAGTGGGTTGGTATGAGTTAAAACACAATGCGCGAGTTATAATGATTTAGGTAAAACCTCATTTTGCGATTAAATTCTTACCTATTGTTTCTTATGTCATTGAGCCAATCGGGAACACTTCCGGTTAATGAGTTGTGAGACAAAAACCTACAGGAAAAAAACATAAAAGTCTCAACTCCGAATAATAAAGCAACAGAACAAAAAAATAGCATGCGAAGAACGATACGTACATGAAATTTATTCTGATCAGGCCTCGGAATGTTGATGGGATTTCTCCGTTCAACATGTTAAAACTGAGGTCCCTGCAAAGATATATCCCAAAGACAAGAGTATAATCAAAGATCCCATACAAAAAAGTACAGTAATTTTACGTTCTTTGTTGGCTACAAAGAAAACTTACAAAGTTGATAATCCACTCATGTTTACTAAGTAAGGTGGAATGGGGCCAGTTATCGAGCAATTTCTTAATATCCTGCATCACAGCAACTCGAAACATTTACGCTGCCGTAAAACTCATTTACAGTTTTTTAATATCCAAAGTACCCTCTAAATAATCGCAAGATATAGATACTCACAAATACTGCATGGCTGTCATGTTTTGCAGATTCGGAAAAGTCATGTTCGGTCCTCTCAGATCAGATATCCTCCTGACAAGAATTGTAATGAAAAGCTTAACCTTTTGGATTCTAACCATTTGTATATACATGCACAAATCACACCCGAGTAAGGGAATATTTTTCGATGAAATGCATGCATAAAAGGGGTGGCCATAATGTTAATAAATACAAAAAAACTAATCTTGAAAACAAGAAAAGAACAACCAATTTTTTTTTTAAAAGAAGGTAGCTTTACTAAGAGAGAATTTGGGCTTACAATTCTGTCATGTTACTGAGTTGAGATATAGTAGCAGGTATAGGACCCTCCATCGAGGTGCCTTGCAAGTCTCTGCGAACGAAAAATTCAGTAGATCGACTTCGTAATGAAAGTGTGATCAACTAATTTGTTGTAATGTAACATAAAATATTATATTAAAAAAAAAAAGACAAGCTTGAATCAGACTCACAGTCTAGTAAGACGGGTCAAGTTTCCAATGAAATCAGGTATTCTTCCCGATAAATTACTCCCGTCAATCCGACTGTAAACAGCACAATATAATAATGTTAATCTATACGTGTATGTACTACTGATGTTTTTCGATCAATGTTCTCAAAACATGTTACTTACAAATCTGTCAAGTTCCTTAAATTGACATATGTCTCTGGTATGGTCCCGTTGAAATTATTGGCGGAAAGCAGGCTGCGGGTGAAAATTCATACAGTATTTATTTTCGCACTTTTACTTATATTCAGTGAGGTAAAAAAATATAAAAAATGATCAGCATTCTTACAGTCTTCTCAAATTGCTCAAACGGCCTATGCTTGCCGGAAGATTCCCTTCGAGCAAATTATCCTCCAGAATCCTGGAGTCGACATAACAAACACAAAGTATGAGGCATATAGAATACGATATGGAGAAAGACTATTTGTCACTTACATGACTTCCAGAGTAGCTATGTTGCCTATTTCCTCTGGGATTCCACCCGAAATACGGTTTCCAATAAGTGAACTGTTTGTTATAAACAAAAAAGTGCCATGATTTTCTTTTCAACTCTTACGGTGGATAAGAAAAAACGAAAAAATTAACTTACAAATTGACGAGAGGAAGCTGGCCAAATACTGTAGGAATTGTCCCGTTGAGGTAATTCCGATTGAGATCTCTGGAATGATAGAAGAAGCATACTCAAATCCTATTGCGTATACGTGTTCTATAAGTGGTATTTCACCACGAGTTTACAACATATGAAATGATTTTCTTGAGTTGTCACTTACATCTCGCGCAGATGAGTAAGGTTGGCAAACTCCTCGGGCAAACTTCCATTCAAATTGAGGAGCCTCAGCCGGCTGCATTTGAAAACAGAGAAAGTAGGATCGAGAAATGTGAAAAGTTGAAAAATGGTTATTTGTGTATGCGGAATTATAATAATAACATTACATGTTGGTGACGTGGCAAACGGTGTTGTTATTAAAGGAACAGTCGCACATTACAACGCTCTCTCGGCCAGTACTGATGGTCATGTTAACACTATCCGGTTCAATGCAAGACCTCCGGCTGAGATTCCAGTAGTTGTTGTTTAGCCTCGAGGATATTGTTCGAAGAACCCCAACTGTAATCACAAGTACGAATAATCGCAGTACTCAGATTGGGACTCTTCCCTTTGAAAAATGTAAAGCCCCACAATTAAATGAAACAAAATAAAGTAACACAATTATTCCCAACCAATTCATGAATAAAAATCGGACGAGGCATTTTTTTCCGGAAAATAATCACACCAAGAATCGGGGAGAGGCGCCCACCTTATCAATCTAGCTGTCCTAGACAGACAAACTAGGCCGAAATCTTAAGTAATTATAAAATCAAGAGAACTGACACATGTTCATGACAAAATATATCGAGAGAGATGGATATGAAATTCAAGAGAAATGACACCAGAAAATCATATTACGCCACTCAACAGTCATCATCATACTCTGGATCAGGCATTTTACCCTTTACCCAATATGTCATTCACATGCACACACAGTAAAAGGGGAATTACTTTAAAGAAGTGTATACCTTCGTCTTCAGGCAGAAGTTGGGCGGCAGACGCACGAATCAAAACTGCACAAACACTTGCAAGAACTAATCTTTTCACCAAATCCATCGAATTGAACAAGACCCACGAAATAAAAACCAATTTTTTTGACTTTGTTCAGACAAAATTAACCTCGTACTACTATGCAAATATGCGAGTGTACACCGACAAATATAGGAAGAGCAGAATCACTGTTCATGGAAAACAAAAAAAAAAAAGGAAAGAGAGAGGAGGGAGGGTAGTTGGAATCGATGGCGGGAGGGAGATAAAAAAAAAGATAAAAAGTTACATAGAGCAGTTGAAGATTGGATGACGTAAGAAATATCAAAACAGAGGAAGCAAATAAAGATTTGGGTTTTTTACATATCGACCCGATTGTCTGATTGAAGGGGTTAAAAAGGGATAATCGAGAAAAAGAAGGCGCACGTGGTACAGTATTGTTTTATAAGTAGTTCGGCAAAATTTAATTTAGCGATATTAGGGGATAGAATCGTCCTTCAGAGAATGCTCATTTTCATAAACGACCATTAACTTTTTTTTTTCTCATATATCGTCCTTTTGCTACTGTTTTCGACTAAAAAGTCATGTAAAAGGACGATATCTGAGAAAAAAAAAGTTGATAGCCGTTTATGGAAATGGACATTCTCGGAGGGACGTAATATGATTCTATCCCGATATTACGAGGATCAATTAGTGAAATGTTTGAATTTTCATTTTTTTAATTTTGCCCTATTTTTCTGACCGTGCTTGAGGCGTTTCATTTAATTTTTATATGTCATTTTGATAAATTTTGACTCTAAATACCCCTATTAATTATTTTATCTTTAATGATAAATGATAATTTTTTTATTATGCTTAGTGAAAGTTAACGGAATATTAGAAATGAATTAAAGAATATGAAGAGTTTTATACAATAAAACTTCTTTGAATCATCAATAATTTAAATATAAATAAAGTTAAAATAGTCAAAAAAAATATTTTTAATTTATGTGTAGATGAGTAAAACGACATATATAAAAAATAAGAGGGAGTAATATATAATTAATTTTAGTTTTGACTAATAATTTACTTTACGTATTTTCTAACTTTAGGTGTAATAAACAAAGAAGTAAAACCATTTAACACGTAAATATGAATGTGAATGCGATAACATAAAGTGTTGTCACGTTTTTTAAATATTGGAAATTTATTTTCTCACACTAGCTAACAAAGTAATTTCCCAATTCAGCCTTTTGAGTCGTAAAAAACATGATGCCGCAAGTGTAATTTAATTTCATTAAATATAAATTTTCGTGTATGATATGATGTGACATTCTAATTAACACGTTACTAATTTGGATGTTAGCATATAGTATATAAAGTTGAACCCATCATAATAATACGTCGGGACACAATTATTAAATTGAATGTTAGAACACCAAAGCCAATATTGCAATGCATGGTCAATTAAATTAATTAAATGCTAATTACTAGAAGCAATTTCATTAGACTACCCATGAATTGAATTTTAGGAACAATATGGTCTGAACGCTCAACTAGGTTATACGAGAGTGTCTTCCGATTATTGAACATTTCATCGGTAAAATGATATACGTGTGTCGAATATTAAAATGAAATATACCGAGTATATTTTAAAAAATAGTTCACTTGTGTCCCAAACTAATATTTTTTTTTATAATTTATAAATAAAGTGTTATTATTTACTTAAAACAGATAAAATTATAAATTGATATGTAAATATTTTTTATATATAGATGTGGTTCGTTGAGGCTGGTAGGTAGGTTTGATTAATAAATAAATAAAATTGAAAATGATTTGGTTAAAGTATTGCATTTTCTCAAAATGAAATAACGAAGAAAATACCGATTTTGGTGCTCAAAATGTGCAACTGGCAGGCAAGCCTATCTACATCCATTTATGGGCCCAAGTTCAAATAATTGGAGCATAGTGGGCCCAAATTCTATTGCTGATATTTTCTACAATATCCTTTCCTTAATAAATTACAAACTTTTTTTAATTATTACATGAATTATAAGTTAAAATTGAACCAGAAAAAGAGAACCAGATTTTGAAGAACACCAATTTTTAATGAATTACAAACAAAAATAAAGAAAATCTTGATTGTTTTTAAATGAGGATCGTTTCTTAGGATTATTCACTCCACTATTCTTTGGCTTCGGGCGGCGGCGGAAAAACTCGATTTTGAAGCCATAACAGAATTTTGCCTGTCTCGAAAGAGTTGCAGTCACCCGGGAATACGATTTAAAGGTGTTTCTCGATTAAATTTCTCAGAAAAATGGAATTGAAATTAATGAATTAATTGATTTTTAATGGAGTCAAGAAAGACCTTGGACGAATGATAGGTCAATTTCTCAACATTGATTATGGTTTCTTCCAAATATCCTTTTTGCATCGGACATTCGATGCCACAAAAGTCTCATCCACAGAGTACATAAAATGATAAATCAAACTCGTGATGCGACAGAGGGGCCTAACCCGCACGAGCCCGGAAAGCTGACCTATGCAATCAATTCACCCCCTCAATTAAAATAAAATAAAATAATTTTTTTATAAAAAAAATTAGAATAAAAATATTTTTATAAATTAATAAATAAATGTTTAAAAAACTCAATAAAACGGTATGGAAGAAAATGAAGTGTGACATTGGTATAGATGAAGTAATTTACTGTGTAAGATTTCTTGTACGA
Organism: Euphrasia confusa; assembly: GCA_954870475.1. Lineage (NCBI taxonomy): Eukaryota > Viridiplantae > Streptophyta > Magnoliopsida > Lamiales > Orobanchaceae > Euphrasia > Euphrasia confusa. The sequence continues at coordinate 3,722,601 of OX940956.1, read as the reverse complement.
AATCAATAGCTAAGTGCGAATTTATTTATTTTTTATAAATACTAGGTGTATTTGTTCATGCACACACAGTGTGGTTAATTGCATGGTGCACGAGATAATATTGAAACAAAGTCATACTGTTGAATGTAAATACTCATATTTAATTCTACGATGAATTATTAATTTGTCGATCTAAACTACAAAATAATTTATTTCGTTCATGTCATTTTGATTTGTGACATAATTGACTAATTGTTTATCGCTAACGAATTTTGACAGTCAAATTATCGAAAGATTATTTTTTATATGCATATGATATAATATGTGAGTGTGAAATAAACACACGAACACGTTTCAATTATCAAGTTGATTGATTGATTGATTATCATTTTCTCAATTTTAACATGTGTTACCGGTTGTGGTTGACTAATTGGGAAATCCATGATTTTGATATTTAAAAACCTTGTTTTCGGTCACGTTGGACGATGGGTCCCACTTCGCTATAAAAGGACCATATGTCCATATGCAGTCATTTTTAATGCAAATAAAATAGTGCAATTAATTTTGTTTTAGTTTGACAAAATTATGATGATTGACCATATGCAGTCATTTTTAATGTAAATAAAATAGTGCAATTAATTTTTGTTATAGTTTGACAAAATTATGGTGAATTAACTGTTATTTTGGACTTAATTTTGATTGTTTTATTTTTTTTAGTTCAATTCAACTCATTCATTCAGTTCAAAATAATTAAAATAAAATTAATAAAACAACAATTCCAACTAATAATTTCAAGTATATAGGGGGATGTATTCAATTAAGAGTTTATAGGATTTTAATGGACTTTTAAAGTCCAGGTGTATTCAATCCGGATTTTTAAAAGTCCATTAAAATCCGGATGTATTAAATAAGGATTTTAAAAAGTCTGAAAAAATCCGTAAGTATTCAAAAGTCTATGGATTATAATGGATTTTAAAAATTTATGGATTTTGATGGATTCTCTTTACACAATATAACTAAATTTGACTTTTTGAAATCTCTCATAATTATGAGAGATTTCAATGGACTTCCGAAAAATAAAAATAAAACAATTGTTAGTTAGTTACACTAATCACTCTATTAACATTTTTATTTGAGAAAATTTATTTTATTATATTTTCGTTAAAAATAGTTATTTATACATGATATTAATAATAAATTATTTTGTGATGAAAAAAAATTAGAATAATTAGAATAATAATTTGTTTTTTGTTTTTTTTTTTAAAAATTGATTTTTTATATAAAAATAGTTAATATAAATTTACAATTCTTTAAAATCTATGAAAATCAATAATAAAATCAGTCAATTTCTCCATAAAATCTATAAATTTTCAAAATTAAAAAAATTCTATAAAATCTTAATCAAATATACTCTCCTAATTCATGAAGATTGAAGAGCTTGTATTGCTAACCCTATGTGGGAAATGAGGCTCATGTATTAAAATAATATAAATGAATATAAAATATTAATGATAAATAATAATATAAATGAATATAAAATATTAATGATAAATAATAATATTTATTTATTTTTGAACAAATGCATATTTTGATAAATAATAATATTTATTTATTTTTAAACAATTTGGATTTTTTTTAAATAATTAAGATTTTTTTATATATAAAATTTTATACAAATTCAAGTATAGCAATTAAAAAAATTATATTACAATCATGTGAAGTTTTTGAAAATCCATCAAAATCAATGGGAAAAAGTCCGTCAAACTCTACTTAGACTACGTCGATTTAGAAAATCTATAAAAATCCACGGACTTTTAAAAGTCCAAAAAAATCTATTAAAATCCCAGTTGAATACCTCTCCTAATCTAGTGAATGCTATTATATTAGTAATATTTAAAAAAAACATTTAACAATTTATAAAAATTGTTATTATTTTTATTAGAAAAATCAATTTAATTTAGTTCCATATTTATCCAGTTAATTAAATCCAATTCAAATTCAGTTAATTTAATTTTGTTAACATGACTTGCACAATGTGTTGATTCAAATTTCTTCAGATTACACGCCCCCGTCGTCGAAACAGGAAATGGCCACGGTTCTCGACGACGTTCTGTAGTTCATTTAGTCTTTAGACTTTGTTGGGGGACAAAAAGTCAGATTAGTACACGTAGAAGGGAGACCCGCCCGCAGCGCTCGAAACCATCGTCAGAGGCCAGGATCGGATCCCGGGTCCGAGTTCACGCGGACCATGCAAGAAAATGGGTTAGGGAAACCGGCAAAGGGGAGAGAACCGCGCGGGTGTTCGCGGCCTAACCACGACGGAGCAACATCCCGAATCAGAGGTCGCAGCGAGCACCACAAGGAGCCCCAACCGGACCCCGGGCCCGGACGCTTGCAACGCGCTCGAAGCGCCACCCCGGGCCGAGCGAAAAGCAGCGCGCTCTCATGATTGATCTAAAAGGACGAATCGGGAAGCACCCCCGCCGAAGTCCCCGAACGGGAGCCGCACGAACCCAGCCGAACTCAGGCCCCGGGCCTCGCTTAAACCCAGCTCGGAATCGTGCCCCGGATGATCCTAGAGTAGACCTTAACGTGTCGTGATGTCGTGGCTCTGCATGAGCACGTGCTCTCGCCTATAAAAGCCGGCCTCCCCGTCTCATTGTAAGGGCTGCGAAATATACGGATTAAAAGTATTATCGAAATAAAAGACATTATCTTCTTTAGCTCGGAGTTCTTATCCTTTTCCTCCCCGATCTAGAAATTTCAACCATTTCTACATAAAAATTTACTTGCTTTGGTAGTCGTTGCGAAACTCTTATATCCACCCCGTACTTCATTCTTACCAACAAAAACGACCCAAAACAGACTTCACTTCATGTTCTTGCTGGTTTCGGTTTTTCTTGGGTGGAAGGGTCGTTTGGTACGCAAAGACGAAGTGCCGCATGATGGTACTTAAATTTCTCGGTGGTTTCGGACGTTTGCATTTTTCTTGATATGTTAATTAATGACTAATGACTTTTGTTACATTTCACACATGCATGAACACGATTGATTTTGTTCGTCGTCGCTTTAGGCTAACACCTTGAAGGAGGAAGAGAAGTTGATGGAGCTAGTCGACTCGAGGCTGGGGTCTCTGAGTTTGACCGGGAGGAGGTCATGACGACTATCCACTTGGGGCTCCTCGATCTGCACGAACGCTGTGGCAGCAGAGAGGCCGAACATGTGTGTTGCATGCTAGCCGTAACTCGTAAGCATTCTCGAGGGCAAAGTCGGTATCGAGGAGTGTGTGCCAGAAAATATACCGACGAAATTAAACCGAGACGACCCCAATGCCGGGAAAAGCTAAGAGAGACAACTGACATGCTTTAACAAAGGAAAACATAGTTTAACAAGATTAATTAACTTTTGCGCGCACAGTGATAACACTCGTAACCACTTTTTTTTTTTTTTTTAATCCAAACCTCAGAAAAGTGATAGCGCGCACAACCTATGTTCAAGGGGAAGTAATGGATTCAAGTGGTGAAATTAATGATGTTGATCGAAAATATGATTCTCCCTACCTCTCTCCCATAGAAAACAATACGTCCATATTTTATGGTGGCTCGTTTTTAAAAAAAGTATGATCATTTTTATGATCTCTTCAAGGGGACAATGCTTCTATATGTGCCCATTTATCTAAATGCAATTCGACTGCATCGGAAACGTATGCCCCGACAAGAGTCTACCACAAGCACAGATGGAAGCCTACCGGATGCAAGTCTGCAACCAGTCCCAAGTAATCAGTACACTTTTATTTTCCCTAGCTATTAGCTCGATTTCGTGTATGTACTAAAGTGTGCTATACAATGCAAAGCACACGCAGATTTAATGGGCAATTAAGATTTCGTGAGTAGGTTTCAAGGGAAGAAAATATTGTTCGTCGGCGACTCTCTGAGCCTCAACCACTTACATGCATGTTACGAATTTCGATTGATCGAATAATTTATTGCGCTCGAACCTTGTTTGATTTGATGGTCCATGGGATAATATTGAACCAATGTCATAATGTTGAATGGAAATACTCATATTTAATTATATTCTTAACTACAAAATAATTTATTTCGTTCATGTTATTATTATTTGTGACGTAATTGTTTAATTATTGCTAACGTCCCACTTGACTATAAAAGGATTGACCCTATCTTTTTTTTACAAGTATAATTGATATTAGGGTTTCAAAAACCTAAGACTCCCATGGAAAACCAAGCCGCCACGAGACGAGAAAAAGATGATGACAACGATGATGTTGGTTCAGGGCCAGACAGGATCTAACGATTGCCGGAGTCTGTTTTGCTTCACATCCTCTGTTTCCTGTCGCAGAAGAAGGCTGTTCAGACATCCGTGATCTCCAAATCATGGCGTCACCTCGGACCTACCCGACCCATCATCGACTTTCGTGAAAGATGTACTGATCATCGGTATCACACCAGTGGAGACAAATTTTGTGAAAATTGTTTTGTCGGAAATAATGAAGAGTTTTTATCTGTTCTCGACAAGATATTTCAAAGGTACGATGATCGAAACCTTTCTCCAAGAGAATTGCGTTTACACGTGTTGGGGTTTGACTCGCAATCGATTTCGGTGCTTGAGAAATGGATCCCCGTGTTCGTCAAACCGAATTCGGGTGTGACTACGTTTCATCTCTCCGTTTTTAATAATTATAACAAATCAGCTGATAGGGCATTCCTTGATCTGCCCTGTTCAGTCTTAAAGGCCGAATCCCTTAAAAATCTTCATTTGCACCAATGCAAAATCAGTTCAACTATCCAGACTGTAGTCTTACAAAATCTGCAGAAGCTTTACCTCCGCGATGTCTATATTGATAATCAGACTCTTGGGAAGATAATGTCTGGATGTCCTTTCATTGAATATGCCGGCCTCTACGATTGCAATGGGTTCAAAACCATAACAATCGATAACGTGAATCAGCATCTCAAGGAGCTTAACTTAACGGGAGCTCATGATATTGAGCTGGGCGTCATCGAAATTCACACCCAACCCTTGAAAGCATCTGCATTAATATGCGTTCATATTTGAAACTCAATCGCAACAACTGCTTCCCCCATCTCAAGTCTTTAGACCTATTCAGAGTACAACTGCCTACGGAGTTGTTCGAGTACTTCTCGTGCAACTACCCCCTTCTTGAAAAGCTAAGACTTTATCAGTGCTTTGGATTTGAAGAAGTCAAGTTATTTTGTCGTTCGCTCAAGGAACTAACCATTAACTTAATAAGCTCGATCAGGGTTGATATCAATGCCCCAAACATAATTCGTTTTTGCTTTTCGGGCAGTTTTTTTCCAACAACAATCTCTTTCACTACAACTTCTAGGGAATGGAAGTCAAATATAGTCTTGAACAAGTCTGATCCTCCCTTGGGTGATGCTTTGCCGAGGTTCCTTAAGTTAAATGAGATGGTCAAGGCAGTAAGTCAATCTCAAATCTCTCTGGATATTTCTGAATCTATGTTCCACCAGAGTCAGCTGATTGAATGTGGTATCCATGATCATCCTGTTGTCGTCGAAAAATTGGAAATCGAAGACCTTGACTCGGATTTCAACCCAATTCCTTGTCTTTTTTATGCTTTGTTTCAAATTTGTCGTCCAAGGTACGTTATTACACGGATTGGTTTGGGGAGTTCAAGCTATATTGATGGACCGTTTGGTTCGGAGAACGGTCAACTCCTTGATTGCATATGGGAAACCCTAAAGCGTGAGGGAGAAAATAAGGTATACTATTGGCACCAACATTTGGAGGAAGTAAGCATTCAAGACTACGACTTTGAAGAAAAAGTGTGGCGCAGTGTGAAGGGGCCGCCATCTACGCTACGATATCGTTCATATCAGCAACAAGTCTACATTCCATTGAAATGGGAAGATTAGTTTATTAAAGTGATGTTTTTTTCTTAAATATTATTACGGAGCTGCTACCTTTCTCTTTCGTCTTTACGTGGGAATGTGGGATGCATGTAACTGTGCTTGATGGATCATGTTTTAATTATCGTTCCTGTGAGATGTTTGCCAGAATGTTTTTCGTCAGTCATTTAAATTATCCGTTTTTTATTGAATGAAGAGATTCATTTATTCAGCCAATGTTAATTATTCATTTATCATGTATGTTTTTGTCATTGTGTTTTTATTAGATCTTAAATTATCAAATAAATTAACTGCTTGAATATATAAGTTTATATATTTTTTATTCGAATGATTAATTAAGAGTGCAACTGCCTACGGAGTTGTTCGAGTTGTTCCATCACGAACGGCGATTCGTGGAGAGGGTTCGACATGCTCATATTCAACACGTGACACTTGTGGCTTCACAAGGGGAGCCAAAAGCCGTGGGATTAATATATATATCAAAAGAGACGATAAGCTCGCGCGTCAAAGATCGACATGGATAGGTTGATTGCATTTGGTGTGGGGTTGAAGACATGGTCCAACTGGGTGGATTCTAACATCAATCCCTCCAAAACTAAGGTCTGCTTTCAAGACATCTGATCTCCTACTCATTACAAGTACCTAATTTCGATTGATCAAATTTATTGGAGTACGTTTTTAGACTGAAATTAGCTGAACTAAACTGAACGAAATGAAATTTTTAAGAATTAATTTTTTTATAACAAAAAAAAATAATTTTTATAAATTGTTAAATATATATTTTTAAAATATTAATAATATATTAGCATATATAGATTGTATACTTGGAATTATTGATTATAATTATTAAACAAGCTTAATCGAGCTAAAATAAATGAGTTTGAATTGAACTGAACTCCGAATTGAACTGCTGAAATTAAGTCCAAAAGAACGGGTAATGTACAAACCGTGTTTGATTTGTTTTTGTTGTGAATTGTGCAGTGGTGCGGAATGGAATGTGTCGAAGGCAGCGTCGTGCAAAGGGGAGACTCGGCCGATCGCAGGGACCACGTACCCCGGCGGGGAGCTGCCAGCGGTGCCGGTGGTGAAGGGGAATATTCGATTGCAGCCATTGGTGCCTTTATGGAGTTCCTGGTCATACTTGGAAGCTTTGGTTTCCAATACAAAATCCAAGATTTAAGTAGTTAGTTTGTGTCTACTTTTTTTCATGAACAAATACTTCAATTTAATTATCATGTTCTTGAATAAACGGAACTTTGATTTGCACTTTGATTTACAACACTCATACGGAACTTTGATTTTAAACTTTTCGTCCCAAAGATCAAAATTTTAAATATAAGAAAATTAAGAAAATATTATTTTATTAGTTTTTATAAAATTAAGAATAAGAATAAATTATTACTTATTAATAAATAAAATTTTAAAAAATAAATGTAATGGTATGGACGAAAAGGATTAAGGAAGTGTGACAGAATAAATGAAGAGTAATTTATAAGATTTCTTATAAGAAATCAATAGCCAAGTGTAATTGATATTAGGGTTTCACAAACCTAAGACTCCGGCCAATGGAAAACCAAGCCGCCGCCACGAGACGAGAAAAAGATGACGACAACGATGATGTTGATTCAGGGTCAGACAGGATCTCCCGATTGCCGGAGTCCGTTTTGCTTCACATCCTCTGTTTCCTGTCGCAGAAGAAGGCTGTTCAGACATCCGTGCTCTCCAAATCATGGCGTCACCTCGGACCTACCCGACCCGTCATCGACCTTCGTGGAAGCTGTATTCAGTATTACAAGTATCACACCCGTGGAGACAAATTTTGTGAAAATTGTTTTAACGGAAATGTTCTTGACAAGACATTTCAAAGGTACGATGATCGAAACCTTTCTCCAAGAGAATTGCGTTTACACGTGTTGGGGTTTGACTCGCAGTCGATTTCGGTGCTTGAGAAATGGATCCCCGTCTTCATCAAACCGAATTCGGGTGTGACTACGTTTCATCTCTCCATTGTTGATGATTATAAAAAACCAGATAGGGCATTCCTTGATCTGCCCTCGTCGGTCTTAAAGGCCGAATCCCTTAAAAACCTCCGTTTGCACCAATGCAAAATCAGTTCAATTATCCAGACTCATGTAGTCTTAAAAAATCTACAAAAGCTTGACCTCAGCGATGTCTATATCGATAATCAGACTCTTGGGAAGATAATATCTGGATGTCCTTTCATTGAATATGCCGGCCTCTACAATTGCAATGGGTTCAAAACCATAACAATCGATAACGTGAATCAGCATCTCAAAGAGTTTAATTTAACAGAGTTTAATTTAACGGGAGCTCATATTGAGCTGGGCGACATCGAAATCCACACCCCATCCCTTGAAAGCATCCGCATTAATATGCGTTCAAATTTAAAACTCGATCGCCACAACTGCTTCCCCCATCTCAAGTCTTTAGACCTATCAAGAGTGCAACTGCCTACGGAGTTGTTCGAGTACTTCTCGTGCAACTTCCCCCTTCTTGAAAAGCTAAGACTTTATCAGTGCCGTGGATTTGAAGAGATCAAGCTATTTTGTCGTTTGCTCAAGCACCTAACTATTAGCGTAATAAGCTCGATCAAGGTTGATATCAATGCCCCAAACATAATTGATTTTATGTTTTACGGAAGTTTTTTACCAACAACAATCTCTTTCGCTACAACTTCTAAGGAGTGGAAGTCATATATAGCCTTGAACAAGTCCGATCCTCCCTATGGTGATGCTTTGCCGAGGTTCCTTAAGTTAAATGAGATGCTCAAGGCAGTAAGTCAATCTAAAATCACTCTGCATATTTCTGATTCTATGTTCCACCAGAGCCAGCTGATTGAATGTGGTATCCATGATCATCCTGTTGTCGTCGAAAAGTTGGAAATCTACGACCTTTACTCGAATTTTAATCCAATTCCTTGTCTTTTTTATGCTTTGTTTCAAATTTGTCGTCCAAGGCACGTTATTACACGGTTCGGTTTGGGGAGTTCAAGCTACATTAATGGATTGTTTGGTTCGGAGAGCGGGGAACTCCTTGATTGCATATGGGAAACCCTCAAGTGTGAGGGAGAAAATAAGGTATACTATTGGCACCAACATTTGGAGGAAGTAACCATTGAAGACTACGACTGTAAAGAAAAAGTGTGGCGCCGTGTGAAGGGGCCGCCATCTACGCTACAATATCGTTCGTACCAGCAAGAAGCCATCATTCCATTGAAATGGAATGATTAGTTTATTAAGGTAATTTTTTTTTTAATATTATTACGGAGCTGCTACCTTGTAATTGTGTTTGATATCGTCCCTGGGACATGTTTGCCCGAATGTTTTTCGTCAGTCATTTAAATTATGGGTTTTTTATTGAATGAAGAGATTCATTTACTCAGCTAATGTTAATTATTGGTTTATCATGTATTTTTTGTTATTTTGTTTTCATAAGATCTTAAATTATCAAACAAATTAACTACTTAAAAAATATAAGTTTATATTTTTTATTATTGAAACGATTAATTAAAAACACGACTACTTTTATGTGAGTAAAGTAATAATTTTCTCAAATTTTCATTTTAAAAATAAATGTATATTGAATATGAAGTTCAGAAGTTATATAAAAAATCTCAATTCAGTGCCAATGTATTGAAAAAGCAACTCGGTCCAGAATGCAGTGTTGAAAAAACTACAAAAGCTTTTCTCAGCTATGTCGTCTATATCGATGATCATGAGATTCTGGAAAAGATATAGTATGGCTGACCTTATTGTTTGTCTATGTAGAGCTTCGGAGGGTTATATCGATGATCATGAGACTCTGCAGGAAAAGATATAGTATGGCTGTCCTTAATTATTTGTTGTCTATGTAGAGCTTCGGATGGTTGAAAACCATTAGCTAGTGTTTTAACAAAGAAAAACATAGTTTAACAAGATTAACTTTTGCCACTATTATTATTTTTTAAATCCAAACCTCAAAAAAGTGATAGCACGACCTATGAATTCAGGAGGAAGTAATGGATTCAAGTGGTGAAATTAATGATGATGAAAATATGATTCTCCCTACCTATCCCCAATAGAAAAAAAATTATGAATATTTTATTTTGGATAATCCTATTACAAATGAAACATTTCTTTAAATAGCAATAAATCTATCTGTAATAGTAGTAGTATTTTTAATAGGTGATACAGAGAGAGTATATAGTACGAGTAATATATACAGATGTGGCCCATTAATTATGAGTTGTAACAAATGAGGCAATGATGCATGTATGAAGAAGTGACTTTCCCTCAAAGATAAATCCACCAATAGCATCACTTCATGCTCGATCACTATATATGCACACACCAACATTATTTCTAATTTCTCATCTTGTTGGTATACATTATTAAGAAATTAATGGGGCACAAAATATTCAGCTTCATCTTCATCACATGTACTTGCACTTTCATAGCACTAATAATTTCCTCTTCGTTTCAACTTGTTGACGCGGGATGCGATCTCTTCAAGGGGAGCTGGGTGTACGACGATACGCAGCCCATGTACAATGCTTCCATGTGTTCGTTTATCGAAAAGCAATTCGACTGCGTTGGAAATGGTCGCTCCGACAAGCTCTACCACAAGTACAGATGGAAGCCCACGCGATGCGGCCTGCCCAAGTAAGTACATTATTCTATTATTTTTATTCGATTAATTAATTAGCTCGATTTTCTAATGTGTGCTCCTGTATATGCAATGCGCACGCAGATTTAATGGGCAAGATTTCGTGAGGAGGTTTCAAGGGAAGAAAATATTGTTCGTTGGCGACTCTTTGAGCCTCAACCAATGGCAATCGCTTACGTGCATGTTACGAACATCTTTGCCTAAGTCGGGCTTCACGTTGACAAAGACTGGCAACCTCTTCTCGTTTTATATACCGGTTCGATCCGTTAATTAATTCAGTCCTATAGGCTTATACTACCTTTTTCCCAACTATTTATGCGCTGATTGATAGATACAGAACAAGATAAATTGTTACTATTTGACTTTTTGACCTTTTAAAAATGTATTTTTTTTTAAATATGCATAATTAGTTGAGATAGGTGATTAATATCTAACTTTGTGTTCATGTTCTACCGTGCAGGACTACAACATCTCGTTGATGTTATCTCGGAACGCGTTTCTTGTGGACCTCGTTGTGGAAAAAGCGGGCAGGGTTCTGAAGCTGGATTCGATCGCGAACGGCGATTCGTGGAGAGGGTTCGACATGCTCATATTCAACACGTGGCACTGGTGGCTTCACAAGGGAAGCCAAAAGCCTTGGGATTATATCGAAACAGACGGTAAGCTAGTCAAGGACATGGATAGGTTGACAGCCTTTGGTTTGGGGTTGAAGACATGGTCCAACTGGGTGGATTCTAACATTAATCCCTCCAAAACTAAGGTCTTTTTTCAAGGCATTTCTCCTACTCATTACAAGTAAGTACCTAATTTCGATTGATCGAATTTCTTGGGTACGTCTTTTGGACTGAAATGAATTGAACTTTTGTTCTGAACTATATATACTGACCTGAATAAATTTGAATTGAACGGAAGTAAATTAAATTATAGTACACCTGAAATTATGGATTATAATTATTTTTTATCTGAAATGAACTAAACGATTTGAATTGAACTGAAAGAACGAAACTGCAATAAATTGAAATTAAGTCCAAAAGAAATTAAGGTAATATTTCGAACCATGTTTGATTTGTTTTTTTGTTAGTGGTTCGGAATGGAATGCGTCGAAGGCAGCGTCGTGCAAAGGGGAGACTCAGCCGATTGCGGGGACCACTTACCCCGGAGGGGAGTTGCCAGCGGTGGCGGTGGTGAAGGGTGTTCTGAGCGGCATGAGGGTGGCCGTGGGGTTGCTGGACGTGACCACGCTGTCGGCGTTGAGAAAAGACGGGCACCCATCGGTGTACGGGATCGGAGGGCAAAAGGGGAATGATTGCAGCCATTGGTGCCTTGATGGAGTTCCTGATACTTGGAATCAGTTGTTGTATGCAGCTTTGGTTTCCAATACAAAATCCAAGATATAGTTTACTAGTTACTTTGTGTGTACTTTTTTTCATGAACAAATACTTCAATTTATAATGTTCTTGAATAAATGGAACTTTGATTTTCAATAATTTTATACTTTTCCTTTCAAATCATGTTTTACTGCTTATGTACTAGAGAGTTATATATTGATGATTCTAAGTTATTCAGTGCATAATTCTCCAGAAATATTACATTTGTTAAAAAAGTCACTATGTATCAAGTTATAAACTTACAAGTTTTACAATATCAACATCTTATAGTTGACTAAAGGAAATTTTATGAATAAATTTATACAAAATTTTAGTAGTTCTTTTCTGTTCTTCCTCAAAACTAAACGAAAACTACAAAAATGGCAATCTCTCTGTCAATGCCCATTTCTCTCTCTTCAAAGCCCTCGCTTTTAATTTCCAATTCTCCAAAACCCACATCCAAATTCATCTCATTTCCCTCAATCTCGAACCCTAAATCCCCAATCTCCAAGAGAAAAATGGCGACCCGAATTCGAGCGTCGTCGACCGGAGATCTTGATCCGGGCTTGCTGCAGCAAGCGATCCAACTGGCTCAATCCTCTCCGGCCACGTGGCAGTCCGCCGTACTCAGCAACGTCGCGATCTTCGCTCTGGGCTCGCCGATTCTAGTAACGGGCTTGTCAGTGTCCGGCATCATTGCAGCTTTCTTGCTCGGAACCCTAACGTGGCGTGCTTTTAGCTCTTCTGGGTTTCTTCTTGTCGCCACTTATTTCATCATTGTAAGCCAAAAATCACTTCTTTTTTTAGAACAGAGGAATCTGGTTACAATTCTGATCTTTGGTTAAAAAATGTGATAATAATAAATTGATAATAAATGCAGGGCACTGCAGTTACAAAGGTGAAAATGGCTCAAAAGGAGGCTCAGGGTGTTGCCGAGAAACGAAAAGGAAGGAGGGGGCCTGGGAGTGTGATTGGGTCGAGTGCAGCTGGCTGTGTTTGCGCCTTCCTGTCTATATATGGTGTAGGTGGAGAGGCATTTGCTCGGTTATGGGAACTCGGGTTTGTAGCCTGCTTCTGTACAAAGCTGAGTGATACCGTCTCAAGCGAGATAGGGAAAGCATATGGAAAAACAACGTTAGTATTATACTCTTGTGGTCTATGTCGATTTTGTTTTTAAAGTTTTTTCTTGAGAAAATTTGTTCGTAGCAAGCAACAAAAAAAGACGAGTTAAAAGATAAAGAAAAAAAATGATCAAGTTAATATGACAAAATTGAGCTTGCATTAGTACTAACACTTTGGTTAGATGTTTGATTCCATCTTATATTTCCTCGTCTTTCATAGGCGAAATATTTCAACAAAAATCCATCACATTCATCAAGTATTACAGTTAGCCTTTATTTTGAAGGTAGAATCAAACCTCAGAGTTCCTTTTTTAGTAATTTTGAAGGTCTCTGTTTTGGCAGTTAACTCTTTCTACGAAGTTTCAAAAATTACTAAACAAGGAGATTTGGCTGTCTTATATCCTCCCCTATTCGGTGGCAAAATATGTTTTGAAAATTCTCATAGCATTGATTAAACTACTACAATTAGCTGTTTATGTGTAAGGCAAAATCAAACCTTGTTTTCTAGTTTGAAAACTTGAAACCTCTCTGTTTTATTTTTATTTTTTGTAATTACTCTAAACTTCAGGTATTTATTGTAATTATTCATAATATTTAATACTCTTTCATCTTTCCAACCAGACTCTTCAACATCTGGTTTAGACTGAATTCGGCCTGTGATTGACCTATTTCATTGTGCGAAACAATAACCACGTCTTCTCATTGCAGTTACCTAATCACAACTTTCAAGATTGTTCCCAGAGGGACTGAAGGGGCTGTTAGTGTCGAGGGAACTTTTGCTGGACTTGTAGCTTCTATTCTTCTTGCTTCTGTCGGTTGTTTTATGGGTTTGGTAAGCATTTACACGCCCACGTACTTTTCACGAGTCATCACTGTAAAAAAAAAAAATGATTTACTGGTTGTTGCTCAAAACATGATGACATGGATTTTACGATTTTCATTAAAAGTTGAAAAAATCGATGGGGGAAACGGAGATACAACTGTTCTTGCAGGATGTTTATTTGATTTTGTTTTTCACCTACAGATAAACGTATCCGAGGCATTCGTATGTGTGATTGCTTCCCAGATTGCTAATTTTGGAGAGAGTATTATAGGCGCTGTTTTCCAAGAAAAAGAAGGATTTCGATGGGTTAGTTAGTCATCATATTTTGCTTGTTCATATTAGTGTAAATCGAGCTATTTGATTTATTTTCTTAGTTTCTTTTTCCAGATGAACAATGATGTGGTCAATGTGATCAACATATCCATGGGCAGCATTTTGGCAGTTGTTATGCAGCAATTAATGCTACAATTTCTGGTATAGATAACAACAATTTACGCCCTCTACGACTGGCATCTTATTTAACAAAATTAATCATCTTCGTGACAAGAAGACAACATATATTTGTTCCATGAAAACAAAAAGGATTTTTTTAAGGGTGTGCCCACGTACTAGGTTCTACGTTTAATCAGATCTTGTCTCAGACGAGTAACATATTGAGCAAAGACCCTATTTATAGATCGAATAGAGCTATGATGATTTATGGTCTTGTGTGCTCTTCTTTTAACACGAGTAATATACATGTTGATAGCTTGAGACATCTAATTTCCTCCTCATACATTGCATAATCCTTGTGTTCATTTGTTTTCATGATTCTGCTGTTACACAGCAGCACGGACTAATGGAAGGTTGTGATCTTGTCTAGATATACATACTTTTTCGTGATCTATTGTTGTGTCATGATCTGATCCAAATACTCATTCTTGTATTTGTTTTGAGAAAATGTAAGTATTACATTATTGATACAGGATAAAGTATAGGGCAAACTCATATGCCCAGACATTTCAACAGTAAATAATAGGCCTTATAACACAACAACGAAAGGAGGATGACTCTTGGTAAGATTTAAGTAACTTATGCATCAACTTTGAGTGTCCCAGCAATGTCGATGACGAACCTATACTTGACGTCGGCCTTCTCAAGACGTTCCATGGCTTGGTTTATGTAATCCATTGGAACCACCTCAACATCAGCTGTTATATTGTGTTGTGCAGCAAAGTCCATCATCTCTTGTGTCTCCTTCATCCCTCCAATACCACTCCCAGCCACTATCTTTCTCCCTGTTATAATGAATATGTAAGTATTTGGTTTGCATACACTGTCGATTCGTTTCTCGATTGATTACCTGAGAGCAAAGGAAAAACAGGCAACTCGAGAGGCTTCGGTATCACACCAAGAAGTATGAGCTTCCCATTGTTCTTCAACAAGTTAAGTAACGGCTGAATCGCATGGTGAGCCGAGACTGTATCCAATATCCCGTCCAACGAGCCCGTTGCCGCCTGCGAAAACCAGTAACTAAACATTTCCTAACAAACTTCATAATGTAAAAAACTAAACAAAAGCAATCCATAGCTACATACAATCATCTGTTCTTGATCGCTGCTGACCACGAACGAATCGACCCCAAGGTTCCTAATCGCCTCGTCTTTCTTATCCGGGTTCGTGCTGATAACCGTCACTTTCGCCCCAAACGCCTTTGCGAGCTTCACTGCCACGTGGCCCAGCCCGCCCAGGCCCACCACGCCCAAGCGGGTCCCGGGCTTGTCGAGCCCGAAATACTTCATCGGGCTGTAGGTGGTGATCCCGGCGCAGAGGAGGGGGCAGCCGGAGTCGAGCGGCATGTTCTCGGGCCAACGGACGACGAAGTGCTCGTCGCAGACCATGGTGTCGGAGTAGCCGCCGTAGGTGGGGGTCCCGTCGAAGTACTTGCTCCGGTAGGTGAGGACCATTTTGGGGCACTGGTTCTCGAGATCGTCGGAGCAGAATTCGCAGGAGCGGCAGGATCCGGCCATGCACCCGACCCCGACCCGGTCGCCGATTTTGAACCGGGTCACCTTGGGGCCCACCTCGGTGACGACTCCGGCGATCTCGTGACCCGGGAGGACAGGGTAGGTGATCCGACCCGTATCGTTCTTGGCGCTGTGAAGATCCGAATGGCAAACCCCGCAGTACAGGATCTTCAATCTCACGTCTTTGTCTCCGGTGGCCCTTCAAATCAAACAACGAAAACAAGTAATTGACCGAATTACCCTCGAAAAAACCCTGTACCAAAATCGATCGGCGAATTAGAGTATAGGATTAATAGTGGTGTACCTTCTGGAGAAATGGAAAGGAGAGAGAATTCCGGAATTGTCCCTGGCGGCCCACCCGAAGGCCTTCACCGGGTGCTCGTCTTCCGGAGCTTTCACCATTGTTTAATTATTTTAAAGAGCTTTGCAATGAAACGCGAAGAAGACGATTTCTGTTTTCGTGTGGCAGCTCGGTATCTCACTTATATACTGGTAAAAGGGGAAAGGATTCAACGTCATGGGTGACGCAGGGAGGGGTAAAATTGTAATTCACGTGTTTTGATATTTTTTTCTCTCGCAAGGATCGCATGCAATGACTTTGATTTTGATTTTGGTGTGTTGTGAGTCTTGAGACTTATGACCATCCATGGATTAATTAAGGCATAGTCGAGTGATGAGTCTTTTCTTCAACGCTAAAACTTGTTCTTTTAGAATTAATTTTAGTTTATTTCAATTCAAGACTTGTTCTTAAAAACTTGTTATTTTGGACTTGATTTCAATTAACTTTATGTCAGTTCAGATCAAACCGTATTCAATTCAGGGCTCGATAATTAAGCTATATATATATTATCGAAGGAGAAACAAATATACTTAAACGAACTAATTTCATAACAAAGATTGCATTATAAACGAACCCGACTTCATCGTAAGCATTCAACTGCAGTATCTTACACACATTACATAAAACTAGTGCACTCATACGAAAAAGGCAAACGAACAAAACAAAAGTCTCGACGAGGAATTGAAAGACAAGCTACTCAAAGCACACCTCCTACGCTTCGAGCAATCACCGTGATGATGATAGATGTTCTGCATAAGGGGGGTGTAACGACATCAAGAGCAAAGACAGATGAAGAGTTGTACTACGGGTCGTTGGATTTCTGATCAGGCCAGTTGGATCCCGGATGATCCTAGTTCTCCTTCGCCTGATCCTAGTAGAACATAGGATCCATCAGAATCTCAGAGCATTCCGCTATCGGCCTGATGAAACAAATAATGATCATACGTTAATATTGTTCGAAAAATAATACTCCAGTATTGAACATCCAAAAACATAACGTGGAACGATACTACACAGCTACCTGCGACGTCGACGAGCTACCCTCCATGAAATCAAAACTCTGATCAGTGTAATCCTCAAACTGAAGAAAGTTGTCAAGCGAGCTGTTTTCCTCCGGCGAATTATAACCTTCGCCGAAAGCTGCAAACAAGGATGATGGCGAAAACTCTCCATCATCCATGACAGCGAGGCCCTCAGTGTACTGACCAGTCGAAGAAAACGGGAAGGTCAGCTTCGGAAAAGCACAAGCTTCCACTGGTTCGGAGATTGTATTGACGCTAGAGTGCTGAGAATACGTGTTGACCGAGGAATACGAAGATGGAACATTTCCAGCTGTGGCCTTATCTACGGCTACTTTAACCCCAGTGATCAGATACCTCTCGTGCCCAGAAACGAGGTCATTCTTCGAGTGTATGGCTGTGTCGCACTTCCTACAAAACAAAGCGCGGTCCGCCAGGCAGAAGAAATAACCGTTGCCTTCCTGAAAAACCCGAACTTTTGGACTGAACCAGGTTGAATTGAACTGAATGAATCTGAAGTTAAATTAACTGAATTGATTTTTTCATAAAAATAATAATAATACATTCATTTTAGATTGCATATCTAAAATTATTGATTTAAGTTTTATTTTATTTTATTTTATTTTAATTTATTTAAAAAAATATGAACAAATTGAATGAAATTAAGTTCTAAAATTATTGATTTAAGTTTTATTTTATTTTATTTTATTTTAATTTATTTAAAAAAATATGAACAAATTGAATGAAATTAAGTTCAAAAGAAGTAGCCTAACACATGTTTGTTACATCACTCAAATATATGTTTGATGTGAAAAATATTAACACATGTTTGAAAAATATTAAGTTCAAAAGAAGTAGCCTAAATATTAATGTTTGATGTCTCTCTATACATCTCAAAAGTCAAAAACACCCTCGCACGTGCAAAAAAAAACATCTGATAAATTAATAAATAAATAAAAATGAAATTATATATAATACCTGGCAGATATCGCACTTGGGCATCAGTGAAGAGGCCTTGGTAAGTGGAACCCTCGGGTGCCTAGCGACGAGCTTGTTGGCGGCGTGCACTTCATGATCGCAGTTGGCACAGAGAGCCGCCTCGTCGGCGCAGCAAATGACGGCCACCTCCGCCGCCTGACAAACGTTGCACTGAATCTTCATAACTGCATATCAAAAAAATAGATTATAATCTATATAGAAATAAAAAGTTGTTGGAAGATACGGTATTTAAAGTGACGTGAGTGTTGAAAGGAGTTTAAGGATGTCTACCAATTATATGTGGATTTTTATTATTAATCTGAAAGTGATGGTGGGTAATTTTATTTCTTTTGGTACAAGGTATTTATAGGGGGTGAATTATTTCTTGATTAATTAGATTTTAAATTTTAAATTTAACACGATTGAAATAATCAAAACGCAAAATTGTACGTGGATGAAACAAATAAGTACACGCGTCAAGTATTTCAAAACATTACTAAGACACGCGTCTGTTTGATGATGTTACAGCAGTAACTAACGTCGATATTCAGAGCGTCGATCTGCTGTGATTACACATCGTAAGTTAATGTGCACTGAGGCATAATACATTTTTGTCTTTTCGCATTCTATTTACCTATATAACTTTTTACTACTGACAAAATCATATATATTTTTTTTTACTTATATACTTATTTATTTAAATTAATTTAAAAGATTAAGTTATTTTCAATATTTAAACTTAATTATTATAGACTTTTTTTCATCAATAATAAGATAATTTATTTAATCTAATAACTAACCTATATCCACAAAATACTTATATTTCTAGAGTAATTCTCAATTTTTTTCTTCCAAAATATACCAATTTTTATAAGAAATTATAACTATAATTAAGAAAAGATGCTTATTAATATAATTAAGAAATTATAACTATAACTATAATAATATTGATGTTAATAAAAAAAGATGTTTATAATTAAGAAAAGTCTTGAAATTTTAATAAATAAAACAAAATGACTAAAAAATTTATTCAATTAAATATATTTCTTGAAAATTTAAATATATATATATATATATATATATATATATATATATATTAATTCAATTACTTTTTTTCAATACTAAAATTTCATATTTTTATTTTTATTTTGAGTAAAAAAAATAATACTACATGGACTACAATAACATGACCTGAACTCCTAAACTAGTAGTTGTAGTACTAATTCGGAAAAATGAAAAAAAAATCCAATTTTTTAAATAATCCAAATAGACGGGTCAAGAAACCAGAGCTCCGATTTTCCGACTATAAATAAAACAATACCCGTGTTTTCCCACCATTATAACGTTCAACTCCTCCGTTGCCCGGCAAAATTGAAATAAAAAATCGGAAGTGGAAGCTAGGGTTTTGAATTATATCGTAGCCCAGCGCTCGAGAAATCGTTTCGAATCGATCAATAGAGACCTCGCGTGCCGCATTTCGTCCCCAATTGCTGAGTTTGGCAGCGAATTTCGGGTTTGAGAAGCGATTCGAGCTTTGCTGATATCTGGCATCACCGGTTCGGTTCTTGTTGTTTCGGCTGGAATTCTCGGTTTTTATTTTTAGAGGAAGCTGATCGTTGTTAGGTATGAAGTTTATCAAACACCTGAGTTTTGCTTTTTCTATGATTAATTTCCTGCAACTATCGGGATATTTGTTTGTTCATCTGATTCGTTGTTTGGTTGGTTCGATTGAACATCGATCACGAGAAGTCTTAAATTATCGTTTTTATTTGTTCAGAAGAATTATTGATTATGAGTTTGTTTAGTTTAAATTAATCAGGTATATTTATTGTGGGAAAATTCGGAAATCTGACCTGGCTTAGGTGAATGCATCTGCTGTTGAATGATTTGATTAATGATTAAGGGAAATTTTTGGCAGGTTCGAAAAAATATTGAGATTCGATGTCAAAAGAATACTTGTCCCTCATACTTTGGTGGCATTCTTTGTTCACAGACTTATCAGGGTTTCTAGAAATATCATTGTAGCCCTCGGGATTTTTTTTCACATGTCCTTAATCAATCTAACCATATGACCATAATGTGACAGCGTTATGTGTCTGTGCAAACAATTTTTTTCAGGTTAATGTTGTTCTTTTGTTGAAGGACAGTGACCATCACTTACATAACTTTGGTTGTGCATATGATTATAGCAGTGTGTCTAATTATCATCCTCTAATGTTTTACCTACCATAAAATGGTGTATTATGCATTGTAGAAAAAAGAAGCAGTTTTAGCTAGTATTTTAATTTATGGTAGATGTGGGTGTATTTTGCAATTACATATAATGGTCCATATATAACCATGAAATTCACTAAGATTGTATGCATAATGTTATCTGGGATGTCCTGGATTCTGAGAAAAAATAAATTTCTGAGTTCTCACACCACTTTTCAGGTTTTTAATTAAATGCAAAGTGCGTGTAGAAGTTTTTGCAAAATCTGAAATGAGGTGCAACGCCTGCTGGCGAGAATTAGAAGGACGAGCAGTCACTACCACTTGTGGTCACCTCTTGTGTATCCTATAAGCAACATGAGATCAATTCTGCTCTCTTATATTACTCCCATCAAACTCTTTTACATTTCCTCAACCTTTTGGATTTCCTTAATTACTTTTTAAAGGCACTGAAGATGCCAGCAAGATTCTCAGTAATGATGGTGCTTGCCCTATCTGTGATCAAGTGCTCTCTAAAAGGTAAGAACTCGAACTTCTTTGTTTTATCTTCCGTGAGTAAATTGCCAAAGATTTCAGACGTATTTAAAGTTTAGAGCAGAAAATGAGATGAGGAACAGTATCTATTGGAATTTCTAGACTGTATCTTCCTGCATGAAACAAGATTATCTATGCATCTGCTCAGAATGAATGTGAAAGTTAAAAGTTAATCTTACCCTTCTTTATCTTGTATGATTAATTTTTCCATCTTAGTATAGTTTGAGTTGCCTGTGAACATATATGGTTTCACTTGGTTGACATTTCCTTTTTTTTTTCGGCAGTCTTATGAAGCCCGTAGATATCAATCCAAATGATGAATGGGTAAATGTAAGAACTCTTATTTCCTCTCCTCCGATTTTTTCTTCAACCTTCGGAACTCTGTTTTATAAGCAGTATTATGATCTATAGTACATTCCATCAGCCTCGTATTTTACATACTATGATGCTCTTTCCTGCAGATGGCCATGGTTGGAGTATCTCCTCAGATATGTATCCTCAACATTGCAACTAATATGACTGTTAATGACATATAGTAATAGACTGTAGCTGGCCTTGCATTTTAATATTTAGTAAAAGTCTTGATTATATAAACCTAATATTCAGAATTACAGTTTTGATTTCCTTTAACTATCGTAGTGATGAAAGGTGCGTATAGAAGTGTAATGTTTTATATTGGGCAAAAAGATTTGGAGATGCAAGTTAAGATGAATAAGATAGTAGGCCAGTGCCGGCAGAAATGTGAGTCAATGCAAGAGAAATTTACGGAGAAACTGGAGCAGGTTTATACTGCGTACCAAAAAATGACCAAGAGGTGCCAGATGCTGGAGCAAGCAATGGAGAATTTGACAAAAGATAAGCAAGAGCTGCAAGAAAAGTTTTCGGAAAAATGCAGGTAAATTAAATCATTATCTACACCATTTATTTCTAATATCCCTCTTGGTCCTCTGGCGTGCCAATTTTAATTGATCACTTAAGATCTTATTATTATCACTTTCAGGCAAAAGAGAAAGCTCGATGAAATGTATGATCAAGCAAGAAATGAGATTGAGTCATTCAAGAGATCAGCAATTCAACCTGCAAACCATTTCTTTTCAAGACCGGAACCTGATTTATTCTCTAATCCGGGTCCTAGGATGGAAAACAGAGATCCTATTAGGAAAGGTAAACTTGTTCCATTTATATATTTTTCCAGTTAAACATAGACTTTGGTATTTATGTAGACTACTTTCTACTCCCTCGAGTTCATGATATGTGATGCTATAGAGAAAAAAAAAGGTCCTAAATAACTGTTCTATATTTTCAAGACATTTTTTTAATTTTGTTTCCAATTTTATCCTTACTCATATAATCACTTAACAATTCCCCTATATTCTTAGATAGTAGTTATCCATCTTGAAGAAGAGAGTCTGCAGTGCCAACAATTACTTTACTAAAAAGGAAGAATATTTAGAAATGTGTAGAATAAATTAATAAGATTTCTATTGTCATTTACCTTCATTTCTTAACTGTTGTGCAGTCAAGTATTGTTAACCGGAGAGAGTATCTAATCTATTGCGATACTTACATATGATACCTTTGAGGTTTAACCTACTTACCAAAAACAAAAAAAATCTGTTACCTTTGTATATTTCAAATAATTAATCGACACATGCATCACATATTGCTGTCTATTAAAGGGTGACTTGAAATTTTATATACTAGCTTATTTTATTTCTGTAATAAAAATGAAACTGTTCATTCTCGTTGTGTACTCCCAAAGTATGCTAGTTAACTTATTTGTTGCAGATTGGTCGGTTTTCACTCCTGACACTCCAGGGGCAAGAGACGACATGTGGGCAGCAAGACACAACAACTCCAACTCGACATTCGACATGTCTGGTGGCTCACCTGCAAAACATTCATCTGTGCCCCATGAAACCGAGAACAGGATGCCTAGTGCTCACCCTTCATATGGTGTTAGAAATGGTGCTGGAGCAGCCAATCCCTCCATGACTCTCAGGAATCTTATCCTTTCACCTATAAAGCGACCTCAGCTCTCCCGCAGTCGACCTCAAATGTTCATGTAAGTAGTGCCCAACTAACTTTACCATATTTGATGGTTAATAATTACAAATTACCCAGTTCTTATAAATTTGTCATCTGTTTCTTTTGTGCAAAATTTAACCCTTTGGGAGGTAATATTTGTTAGGTACACACAAACTTTAAGGGGATGTCTGTAATATTTGAAGAGTATATATAAATTTCAAAAAAAACTCTGAAAGAAGAAAAATATGCAACTCTTTATAGTTAAGCTAAACTTCATGCTAGTTTTTGTAATGTTACCGTTGTTTGCAATTTATTTACTCATACATTTTAGATGACTTCATTTTTCGTGTATGTGCAGGTTATAGATAGAAGAGATTTGCAATCCATGGGCCAGTCGTTACTCGTTAGCAGAATATGTGCTATTATTAAGTTCGACTTGTTAGAGAAAATGCACAATAAATGTCCACTCATTATGTTTGTAATTTTGTACAAATTTTAACCCTCAGGGAGGAAATATTTGTTAGCAGAGTGTAAATATAATGATCGAATTTTCCCAAAACTGAATCTCTCTTTTGTTGGTGTGTTAGCATTCTGATGATTATCAATTATCATCATGTGTTCTGCTTACTTTTTGTCTTTGTAAATAATTGGAGCAATGGTATATTTGAGCCAAACAGTTCCTCAATTTTCATTCAGCACATAACATTGTCTACTGGTTATTACAATGTGATAACAAATGGGGTGGCAAATACACTTTCAACACCGGGCCCCTAGAGGACAGTTCAATCGTGTCCCCGAGCTGAACGGAATGTACCACATGAGAACCATCAACGTACAATATTCCTTCTCTACAAAACCACGTAATATCCATTGTCTCACACGACTTCACGAACCCATGCATTAAATGCGCGGCCCTCCCATGATAAATCGGTTCCCTTACCATGTATTGTAGATCCTTAGATGAAATGGGCACCGCGGACCCACCTGCCGAGTGCATTGCAGCAGTTGATCCAGCAGCTGTTGAGACTCTCAAGCCGCTCGATCGACTGTGCATTAAAGGAGTGATGGGATCCCCATCTTCATTTATCCTATTAATGCCAGAATAAAAACGGTTAAACTAAGTGATTCTCAAGTTATACAATGGCAAGTCAAATTTGATGAATGGAATTGTTTTCATACCACTCCAACAATCCAATTTTTCAGTAGGAAAAAGTGATTACTGAAAAATTATTGGTTTCCATGTGAAAATGAAAATGGCTCGAATTCCAATAAACAAATCTAATTTCATTTTCTAAAACATTCTAAATTTTGGAAAAAAGTTGAATGAAAATGATTCCAGTCATCAGAGGTTTCGTACCTGCATGAGAACCGAGAAACTGTAGCAGGACATGTATGAGCCAGTAGAATATCATTTAGTGCATGAGTCGGGACGGGCTTTGAGTTGATACTAATAGCCATCCTTGCTAATTCAGATGGTTCGGTGCGATTCTCAAGAATGCCATCCAGCACCTATACAAACTAAACTATATTAACGATTCAAGTCTGGAAGGAAACCTTTGTATTTTCGGGCGAGAGACACATCAATGTTTAGTTAACGAAAGAATCATGATTAGCGAATTAGTACATTGTTGCCCCCTACTCAAATTGAGACTTACATGTTCAAAGTTGTCGGCAGTGCCAGCACAGAGATAGCCGGTGCTCCTAGTAGCATCAAATTCTTCACTGAGTCCTGACACCTTATCATAAAAACAATAGCAACAAAGAGAGATGAGTATCGACAGTAACTGTGACAATGGTAATTATAACTTTGATCAAATAATTAGCTCGAGATAAGCAAAGAAATAAGTTAAACCTCTTCCGGTCGAGTGGGATCAGAGTTCACTCCTAGAACCGGAATCGAGTCATCCATTAAATGGCTTGCTTGTAAGAGAGTCCCATCGCCACCAACCGAAATGACCAGATCCACATCACGGATAGGCTCAGACAGATCACTGCGAAGAACCGCCTTCCAGTCGACCCCTTTCTTGTCCAGAATATTCTGGAAGAAGTTGATTGCATTCTTGTGAGCCAATGTCCTGTCATGCAAGTATCTTAATACCTGCAGTACCCTCATAAACAAAAATTTAATCTTCAGAAAAACTGCTACACGTAATAAATGTCCCAACTTTTTTCCCTCTCTTTTATTACCAACCCAAAATCGATCAACTCAACATTACAAAAAACCCGAGATCGATCGTGATTCGTGACACACAGAATTCACCGCTTCAGAATGATAATACTCTGTTAGGCATATTATCAAACACCTTGTGTGCTTCGAATAAATACAAATGGGCTTTTCGGAACTCTATTTTTATTAACGAAAAAAAACAAAAGGTACCTTGAGGCGATTGGAGGAGATGGATTGAACAGAGGATGTTTGCAGAGAAGGGTACACATCAAATGGCTTCAGCAGCATCAGCAATCTCTTTCGCACCATTTTTCTATTTTTCGTTTTCTTTTTCTCGAATTAGAAATAGTAGCCGGAATGAGCGGGATGGGTTCACAAAGCAGAGAGCGATCCAGAAAATTAGGGTCGGATCCGGATCCAATTATAAGCCGGGCGAGCCCAGTTTTCTAACCGCTACTTGGAGACTGGAGTACTACTGTAGTTAGTGTCGTGAGCCCAATTCAATTTACATATTGTTGACCCGGATTTTCAAATCACTAAAAAGATTTACAAAGTGTTTGAAATAATTTTAAATTTATTTTTAAAACATTTTAAGATGTAAAAAAAAGTATTCGGGATTTGAATTAGTTTGAAAATTATTTCATTTAACTTCAAGAAAAAAAATTAAGTTTACTTTCAAATATTTAAGGTATTTAAAATTACTTAAAAAAATCATATACTTGAAATATTTAAAATGTATTTCAAATCATATACAAAAATTATGTTAAAACACTTTAAACTCTTTAAATTGTTTAAAAATATTTTAAATTTCTCTTAAAATATTTTAAGACATTTTAAAATATTTAAAATTAATTTTGAATTTCATAAAAAATACTGTAGTATTTTTAAGGAACGTTAACATTTTTAAAAATTATTTTAAAATTATTTAATAAAATAAATTTATAACGATTTAAATTGTTTAAAATTTATGTTAAAGGCCTCTAAAATTATTTTTAAAACAGTTTAAATATTTTTAATTTATTTAAAAACTTATTTAATTCAATTTAAAATATTAAAAACATATTTTAAATTACTAATATATATATATATATATATATATAATTAAAAATAATTTGAAGATATTTTAAATCATTTGAAAATAATTAAAAAACAGTTTAAATATATTTTAAATTATTTAAAAAATATTTTAAAGGCGCTTTAAAATGTGTAAAGGTGTGTTGAATATTTTGAAAACTATTTAATGAAACTTTAAAATGTTGTTAATTTATTTTTAGTTTACTTTAAAATATGATGAATTAGTCAATTATTTATTAAATTAAAATTATAAATTATTTTAACATAAATTAAATCAGTATTTTTCGTGCAACACTGAGTACACCTGGTATTATATACTCGTACTATAACTTGATAAGTTGGAATAGAGAAGAATATTTGAACTTTGATGAAAAATAAAAGACATTGCAATGAAAAAAGGGAAATAGGGGCTAATTAAGAAAGAATATTACTCGTATATGGTGTGAATAGATGGTTTTGAAAATAATGTAAGTTAATTTTGAAAGCATAGTAGTGCAAGTCCACATCAATATGCATTAATAATACTACTACATACTACAAGTGTACGACAAAGTTGTCTGCAAGAAATCTGCATGCATGATCGCATCATAGATTTTGAGAAAAATCTTACTCGAAGAATTATTGTCACCAATGTAGTATGGCAATAGTCTCTGTACCAAAACTTTTTAGCTAGGACACTATATACACTCAATTTCAGTATATTATTTCATCTTCTCCTCCGTAGTATCTATATTATGATTTATTTATTTATATATTCTATTTTTCATTTTTAACACAGTACTTCTAATTTGTGAATTGTGAATGAGTTCTCAACAAGAGAGAAATCGGACTCAAACTCCGTCAACCAATGTATATAAACTTGGAAAGAAAATAATAAAAATTATACAAGAAATAATAATGTTGAATGGAGGTATCTAAAATGAAATATCTGAGCACAAGTTGGACTGAAAAAAAGGGAAAAGGGGGCAAAGGTAAAAATGCCATGCTCAAGAAAAATTAAATTAAATAATAAACATAATAGGAAAGTTGTATGAAAACTGTGCCACACGCATATATGGCTAGTTGAGATGAATAAACTTTTTTCATAAAAGATGGCAGTACTAACCTTTTAGAAATATTCCAAATTATATTTTTTTATAAAAAAAAAATCAAAATAATTTGGTTTCAAAATATCACCAATTATATATTTAGGAAAATTACAAATTTAAATTTGAACTTCGAATACACTTACATTTTTGTCGGAGTAAACCCGGATCGCTTTAATTTATCTGGGTGAACCATCATCTCGTCCTATCAAGCGCCGGCCAAATCAAAGCAAATTGTAACATTTTTTATCATAAAAATATCACCAAATCAAGAAACAATACCCAAACTCATGTCTCTCGTTCTCTCTAACTAAGTTTAATTTGCAATTTTTTGATCTTAATGTGTGTAATTTATCATGTTTAAAACTATAATTAGATTAAAAAAGATTATACATTCACAATTATCATCTAATCACATTATATGGTAATTACTCAATTGTTACTCTTTTAATAAAATAATTATTCTTATTTTTTTCCATATATATAAATAGACATGTGTGCTTTTATTTTTTTTAATCAATATTTTAACACTTCCCTCACTGATTTTGTTCATTTAAAAATATATTATTACTCTAAATTGTTTTATCAAAAATCAATAACACGATATTTAATATAAAAAAAATACTAAAAAAGAGAAAATACAAATTGCCCCCAATAATATATACAAATTCCCTCCAAATGATTGGACAAACGCACACATATATACACACACTCACGTATAAGGAGTATATATAGAGAGAGATACAGTTACACACACTACACAGCCCTATTTATAACGCACACGAATAAGTGCAGTTACGCACCACATATATATTAAATAATTTCTGGAGAGAGGTGATTCGATCGTGTTCAGAAACTAAATCGCCATTGCAAACGAAGCCTTACCTCAACGTAACATATCCAGGTTTTTAATTATAATTTAATGTCATTTTAATTTGTTGAATACTAATTATAATATTTATAATATTGTAATAAACGAATAGTAAGTACAGTATACATTGGTCTATTATTAATTGTAGTACATGTTTTCAAATATAATTTTGTTCTTGTTGATATTGATAATGAGATCGAACCGTAATGGGCAGAGCTCAACGGCCGATCATGCCGTCCCGAACTCAATTTGTTTAATTAAATTTTAGAGTCATATTATTGCAATAATCAGGAACAAACTTTGATATTTATATATACATGATCATAAACAAGCAAAAAATAGTTAATTATATGTTGTTAATTGATTATGTGATTATTTAAAGTTTAGTGTATGTTATTCGGGTCGAGAGACGACAAGTATCATTCACGAAGCTATTTGTACGTGATTCCCCAATTGTACAACAGTTGGATAATATTCCTTAAAGAGGAAAATTCGTAGGAAGTTTTCCATTTTCCTCTTCGGTATATGTACTATTACCAGCACTTTGGAATAATAGAGCTAGTATTGTTATTATAAATAGATATATACGGTGTTATTACGGGAGTACTAAATTTGTTTCTACTATTTTTTTTTTATCTCACAAATATTTTCTAATTTATTTTTAAAATTTAAGACCGAAAGTAGTAGTAAAATGGTACTTTAGATTCAAAAGAGTAAATGTACTTCCATTAAAAAAAATAAAAATTTGTGTCAATTTTTAAAAAATGAATAAAGTATTTTATAATGACTTATTTATTTAGGGATAAGAGTGAAATTATCCTGATGGATGAATTATTATTATTATTATTATTATTATAAGCAAGTGTTGGCACGTATGTGATTGTCTTATGATAATAATTTTTTCCATATTGAATTTAGAGGTAGCTAGCTACGTACCTACCTAGGAATAGGATAGGAGCCTTTTTTGATATCATCATCTTGTATAAATTCTTGTCATGCATCATGCATATGTACACAAGATACGACATTACAATGTGTTTGTTGACCTACCTACACAAGATTTTTTAAGATCTCCCAATATACTTTTTTTTTTTTTTTCATTTACTTTAAAAAAATATTTTACCGTCTAAGAAAAATCTTCATATTTTTTTTGTCTATATTAAAAAAATATAATTATATTATTTTAGTAAAAAATATAAGAGTAAATAAAAATAAAAGTAGAAAAATATATGAAAATTATAGTTGTATATTTGAGTAAAAAGGTAAATAATATTTTTTTTTGGTGTGAAAATATATGTAAAAAAAAGTGTAAAATTAATAAAAATAAATTAATTGTAAATAAATAAAAAATAAAAATAATAAAATAAATTGTTTCCTTTATTATTATAGTAGTTCGCTTTAATAAATTTATCAAAATGGCATTTAATATATTTAAGAATAAATTTAAAATATTGAATAAGTATGAATAAAATAATACTTCCTCTAATTCTTTAAAGATATAATATTTTTTTAGCACATATTAAGAAAAATGTTTTTTTTTATAAAAAGTAGATAAATAAATTATGAATAAATTGTATTTTAAAATGAATAATTAAGATTTTTTTAGTGTATCAACTATTACTTGTTTTTGGTAATAGATGAACATTATTACAATTATTATGACAAGAAAAGAGTACTATTTAAGTATTTTGCATCAAATACATTAACAAAATTTACTTTATATATATATTTTTTAGATTTTCACTATATAGTTTTTTAAATTCTCACTTTCATCATTCTACTTCTCTTTAAATTACTAAAAAAATCACCCGTAAATATGATCTAGAAAAAACTTTTAGATTATGTATCAAATTGTTCTCTTTTATTCCATTTCACATTTCAAATCACTCCATAAATATTTAAAGTAATCATTACTTTTATATTTTTAGTATTATTACATATTTGTTTTTTAATTAAATCGCGCTATCTTTATATTAAAAAAAAAATAGAAGTAGGACCGAACCGCCGGTTCTCTGCCATCTCCTCTGCAAAATTGAAGAAACAAAAATATGCAATCATTTAGCTTCAGTATCATCACAACACTCCGTAGAAGAATTCCCGTTGCGATTGTTTTTGAATTTCCGCTATTTATCAAAATGCAGTGTCGAACCGATTGTTGCTATCTGCTGGCATACTTGACCCGAATTGAAGCCCTACCCGAAGCCCTCATTCTAATACTATGTCTCGGGACGCACACGGCGACGGCGACGGCGAAGAATTTCCCAATACCAGAGTTTGGAGGCAACTGAGGGAGAGAGAGCTGAAACGGATTTCTGATTCGAGCAAAGGGGATTCCGATTCCGGTGATTTTTCAGGATCGCGCGGCGTGGAACAGAGCAGCAGCTCGGAAGGAGGTGTCGGCCGGCAAAGCCATAATGGGAGGCAGCGGCTGCTGGTGGTTGCTATCAGGCTTCCTGTTTCTGCAGTCAGAAAAGGTGTGGATTCATGGTCGCTGGAGATCAGTGCCGGAGGCCTAGTTAGCGCTCTTTTGGGTGAGTAAATTTTACTGGTTATTAGTGCTAGCTGTTCATATTCGTGTTTCATTTGGGATGATTCCAACTACGAGAAATTGTTTTTTTGGGGTTAAATAAAAATTAATTGTATGTAATGTATTTTATATGTATGTGCCATAGGTGTGAAGGAGTTTGAGGCACGATGGATTGGGTGGGCAGGTGTGAACGTGCCGGATGAAGCTGGCCAAAAGGCGCTGACTGAAGCTCTAGCCGAGAAGGTGAAGTATTCTTGGGATCATGTGTCTGGGATTTTCATTTTATGTTTATGAATTGCAACGTGTGACGATCTGATTTAACTTGCACTGGTGGCCGTAATTATTTTTCAAACACGTGATTGACATTTTTAACTATAGTTATCATATTTCGCTTGAAATTGTGTTGTTGTGTTTCAGAGTTGTGTCCCTGTTTTTCTCGACGAAGAGCTCGTCCACCAGTACTACAATGGGTACTGCAACAACATCTTGTGGCCTCTGTTCCACTATCTTGGGTTACCGCATGAAGACCGGCCCGCGACCACCAGGAATATCCATCAGACGCAGTTTGCTGCTTACAAGAAGGCCAACCAAATGTTTGCTGACGTCGTTAACCAACACTATGAAGAGGGTGACGTCGTTTGGTGTCACGACTACCATCTCATGTTTCTACCCCAGTGTCTCAAGGAAAATAACCGCGATATTAAAGTTGGGTGGTTTTTGCATACTCCTTTTCCGTCATCCGAAATCCACCGTACCCTGCCATCTCGATCGGAACTGCTGCATGCGGTTCTAGCTGCTGATTTGGTTGGGTAATAGTTGTGTGTGTGTGTGTGTGTGTGTGTGTGTGTGCATTTTATTAGACTTTTGGCATTTGTTTACATATTAGTATGCAATATTCTACCTGGAAAGCTAATAATTCAAATAGTCATTAACACTTGTCCCAGATTAATCTAGATGCGCTTTATTTTAATACATCTGATAGTTGAATACTTAAGGTTATATATGGAATTGTTTACATTCCATTTTTTAATACATATTGTAAAATGATATTTGAGAAGTTATAGTAAGTTTCCTGTGAAAAATGAAAAAAACGTGGTATGCTGTATGAAAATCAAAAGGTGAAAATGGTTCAATTTCTGATAAAAGTTACTAAACGAGATTGATTTTATTTTCCGGAATAGTTGAAAAATGGAGAAAGTAAAATGGAAATGATTTCATAGATCACTAAAGTATTCTTGGCTTTCATTAGAACTTGCTAACTTGTCATAACTCTCCTCCCTCAGTTTTCACACCTATGATTATGCAAGACATTTCGTGAGTGCATGTACTCGCATTCTTGGTCTTGAAGGTACTCCTGAAGGAGTAGAGGACCAAGGAAGAATCACTCGTGTGGCTGCGGTACGTGTTCACTGTTCACATGAATTATTTGGAATCCTAGACTGTTCTTGAAAATGCGGCTCACGTAATTCATGGGCTAAGATTTTTTCTTATTTCATCTGCCAATAATGCAGTTCCCAATAGGAATTGATTCTGAGAGGTTCTTTCGTGCTCTTGAAGTTCCTCAAGTCCAGGCGCACATTGAAGAGTTAAAAGAGCGATTTGCTGGAAGAAAGGTTTTGTTATTTTTATCTCCTCTTTCGGCATGTACTTTCTGTGATCTCCTTCCATGGCAATTGCCTTTTACAATAATGTCCCTTTTTATTTTGTCTTACATTTATCCATTCAAAGGCGAAAAAACACGTCACCCCCTTCATGTTTATAAAATTATCACTTCGTGGGTGTTCTCTTTTTTGTAATTATAAAAGTTACGCTTTTCTTAATCAGGCCAGACACTCAGACATTAAATGTACTTTTTGCAATATTGAACTATTATTTCTTACAGGTAATGCTTGGCGTGGACCGCCTTGATATGATCAAAGGAATACCCCAAAAGATACTAGCATTTGAAAAGTTTTTAGAGGAAAACCCCGAATGGCATGATAAGGTGGTTTTACTGCAAATTGCGGTACCAACAAGAACTGAAGTGACTGAATGTATGGTCTTATGATGGTGGCCTCTCATTCTTCCTTTCTTTTTGTACCGATAGTTGTGATTGTTCTCTCTTTGTTGAATTCTATGTAGATCAAAAACTTACAAGTCAGGTTCATGAAATCGTGGGGCGGATAAATGGCAGATTTGGAACTTTAACTGCTGTTCCGATTCTTCATCTGGTTAGAAATCTATTCGGCAGCGTCTGAATTATAAATCATGTTGCTTATTATTCATCTGCATGCATTTTTAAAAATTTAAAAGGCTCTTATTAATACTTCTTATCTTTCTATCTTGTTATGGTTCGATTCTTGAACCAGTTAAAAGTAGATGCTTTTAAAGCATTTCTAATAATATGAAGTTATTTCCGAACTTAAATTAAATATGAAATAATGGGACTACAAAAAACCGTCCCATGTGCAGAAGTGTCAGCTCCAAGCACGTATTACCATTTACGGTTACTTTGATTTTTCATGGTGATGGTGATGTGATTGTAGTCTGGTTATTAAAGTTTGCTTCATGTTCATTTCGAGACATCTCAAGCAAATGTTTTTGTTTTTTTTGCAGGATCGTTCTCTTGACTTTAATGCCTTATGTGCACTTTATGCTGTCACCGGTAATAATAGCTCTTGCTTCAAGTATATATAATTTAGAAAAGAAGTTAACATAGAAAATTAGGGATAAATATCTGTACGCGTGTTGTTATTATTCGGATAGTCATAATCTTTTGGACTATAAAGAAGAGACTTTTCACAATTTTTAATAAATTCAAAATAAATTATTCTGTTTGAATATAGTTCCTACTTCCTATGTCAATTTTCTCTCAGTCACTTCTTCTATCTGCGCTCATTTCTTTGTCTTATGAATCATCAGATATAGCACTCGTGACTTCCTTGCGCGATGGAATGAATCTTGTCAGCTATGAGTTTGTGGCATGTCAAAGATCCAAGAAAGGGGTTCTTGTCCTCAGTGAAGTAAGTTATTATCTTGATCCGCTACTATTAAAGGTTACAAAACGGTTTTCTATTGTTTGAAGGAGATATGGACATACTTGTTCAGATGCACCCAGGCTCGGTGAAATATCTGTTTAACGTTTAGTTTAAATCTCTCTAAAGTTACATAGATCACTTGCTAATTCAACTTCTTGGTTGAGTGTAGTATGCTTTAGCTGGGGACTTAATGATTCTATATAGTGAAAAGTTGGTACTTAATTTTTGCCGGTAATTT
Source organism: Euphrasia confusa (assembly GCA_954870475.1). Lineage (NCBI taxonomy): Eukaryota > Viridiplantae > Streptophyta > Magnoliopsida > Lamiales > Orobanchaceae > Euphrasia > Euphrasia confusa. The sequence goes on along the minus strand of OX940956.1, from coordinate 3,688,639 downwards.
CGCCTATTTTTTTATCTGGTGATTACCACAAAGTTAATGATTGATTAAACTAGTGTCTGTATTTTATCAGTTTGCTTTCCAAAGTGGTTTTGCATTAAAATTAGTGAGTGAAGTTGCAAATTGGACTTTGGAAAAAATTTATGTTTTGCAAGAGTCTCAGAAATATATTAGATTTCAATGTCGGTTCTGTAAAATGCATGGTTTGCAAAATGCAAAGTAGTCTGGTAACTATATAAAATTTCGACTATTTTGCAAAGTAGTCTGGTAACTATATAAAATCTCGACTGTTGTCCTAGTTTAATGACCGGATTTAAATATCTCATATCTCGAGGACCACACCCAACTCCCAGTTTCTGGTGAAATCTGGACCATAATCGAGATACTTGTACACTTAGGCTCTGTTCTTTTGGACTGAAACCGACTGAACTGAATGAATCTGAATTGAACAGATCTGAACTGAACTGAACTGAAATCAACTGAATTGATAATCTTATAAAAAGAATACTAATTTTTATAAATTGTTAAATATTTTAAAAAAAATTTATTAATAATATTCTAACATTAACAAGATTGTATACCTAAAATTATTGATTCAAATTATTATTTATTTATTTTATTTTAGTTTATTTCAAAACGAACTTAATCGAACTGAAACGATCTGAAACTGAAACGATCTGAACTGAACTGAAATGAATTAAAATTAAGTCCAAAAGAACAGAGCCTTACAGGGATGTTGTGCAAATTGTGCATTTTAAAAGACTACTTTGCCACCACCCCAAAACTTACAGCACCAAGTTTGCAGTTTTGCCTAATTAGTGAAATCTGTTTTTTTTGTTAGTTTGCTGGAGCAGCACAGTCTCTTGGAGCCGGAGCACTCCTCGTGAATCCATGGAACATCACTGAAGTTGCTGCTGCCATAGGCCGAGCTTTGATTATGCCTGCAGAAGAAAGAGAAAAACGTTACTGGCATAACTTCAAACACGTGACGACCCATACTTCTCAACAGTGGGCTGAAATCTTCGTAAGGTGTGTGATAATTATACTGCTTTGGATATATATACCTCATAAGTCCTAAGCGGCTGGTAATGATGTAGTAAAGTAACTGTATAGAGAGAGTTCTTGAATTTTTCCACATCTGCAGTCTGCAGGACCCTTTCATCCGCATATTTTCTATGGATATATAGCTTATGATTAATTAATTAATGGTATTATTACAAAAAGTGCCTTTGAGGTTTGGTCAATTTAGAAACCGCTTTTGAAATTACGAAAATACCCCTGGAGTTGAACTGTAATTTTTTTATGAATGTGAAGACGTTGATATGTTTTTTCTATTGCTTATCAACTGTTTGTTTGGATGAGTCTATTTGAAAGACAACTTCTTTTTTCCTAATTTCCTTTTAAAAAAATTCTCTGAAATTTGTTTAATTCAATTGTTTGTGCGCTATTTGTGAGGCAGATCTCATACTATTTTTTTTCATTTTATTTTGTTCATTTGTTCAATTGCAGATCTGGAACCGTAAGAATATATTTGCATGTAAAATTGTGTCATTTTTTTACTATTCAAATAAATACTGATATTCAGACGGTAATAGCTCACTTGTTACATGAAAAAATTAGAAATCTTATAGTATTGGTTTCCTGATACTTACTCTTCCCTGGACTGGTTTTGCAGCGATCTTAACGATGCTGTAATTGAAGCACAGCAGAGAGTAAGAAAAGTTCCACCTCAGCTTGTCTTCAGTGATGCAATCAATTCTTACGTACAGTCCAGGAACCGACTACTTATACTGGTATGCTTCATGTTAGTTCTTGTGTTTTTTTTTCATTAAATAAATCAATAGAAGAACTGAATCTAACTGACAATTATATTTTTTTTAGTATTCCTTCACCTCCTCTTTTTTTCATGGACAATAGTTTGTTTGTGTACTTACTATTTCACAGGGCTTTAATGCTGCAATGACTGAACCAGTTGATACTCCGGGAGGAAGAAGGGGGGATCAGATAAAAGAGATGGAGCTTAAATTGCACCCTGATCTGAAAGCACCGTTGACATTGCTTTGTAGAGATCCAAATACGACAATTGTGGTTCTCAGTGGAAGTAATAGGAGTGTCCTTGATGACGTGCGTTGGTTATTTTCTGCCCTTTTCACGTTTGTTAGCTTTGTGTAACTTATGGAATAATAACTTATAATTTCATAACTACCAAGGGGTTAAGAGTATTAATAACATATAAATGAAATTTACGAAAATCACACTCAAGGTTTGAGTGTTTGACCCGTTTGCATTTTGGCTCAATCACTATTTGGTGTGATGTCATCAATTATTTTATAGTTACACACTTACACCCCTTAATTTTTCAAAATATTTTAAACAGTCACAAGTTTCATCGGGCTATTTGTAGTCTTTAGTTGGGTTACTTGTGGTTAAAAGTAGTGAGAGGTTTTACTGTAATAAAAAAATGTCCTCACATTGAATTTTAGAATTCTTAAAGTTGTCTGTTTTCTTTTTGTAATTTGTCCAAATCTCAAGGGTATCTTGTTAACAACCACTTGTTGCTTTTGTAGAACTTTGGGGAGTACAATATGTGGTTAGCTGCTGAAAATGGAATGTTTCTACGATCTACGAAAGGGAATTGGATGACGACTATGCCAGAGCACTTAAACATGGATTGGGTTGACAACATCAAGGTATTTGAAAAATTAATATTCATGCTATTTTCTCTTATCCTAACTCCAAACGACTCTGCTTTTCGCCCCACTATTTTTTCCAGCATGTTCTGGAGTATTTCACTGAAAGAACCCCAAGATCGCATTTTGAGCTACGTGAAACTTCACTTGTGTGGAACTACAAATATTCTGGTAAGAAAGTGAGTTCAAGTGTCAGATTCTCAAAAGTCTGATTGGTTAAGGTTAAGTTTCATTTGTCCATCTTTTTTTTTTTTGTTGAGAAATAGCGTGGAAATAGATTTTTAAAAAGTAAGAATGCTTTTTGCGGTTGTGAGATGAAAATGTAATGATGATAGCTGCTGTTGTTGTGGTATAGTAATAATAAGATAAATATTGAAAACGATCGACAGTTTCACTTTTATGTGGATATTGAAATTTGTTATATCTTTTTTTTTTCTGAAAAGCGTGGATGTGATTTTGGAGAGAAGAAATACAAATAAACGAATACTGTATTTTCTGATTTTTTAAGACTTAGATTTTTTGGGGTAAAATGTTTTTCAAGTGAAATGAAAATGAAATCGCCTTTTTCATTCATTCAATTACCTTTTTCATCTCATAACCATTAACATCCCTAAAATTAATTCACTTGTATAAAATAATTATTCTTCACTATTTTCTCTAAAATGAAAGTGAACGAGATGAACCCTCATCTAATCACACCCTTAGATTTTCCTTTTTTACTACTACTATTATTCATAATATTATTATTCACTATATAACTTCAGATGTTGAATTTGGGAGATTACAAGCTAGAGACATGCTGCAACATCTCTGGACCGGGCCAATATCCAACGCGGCTGTTGATGTTGTCCAAGGAAGCCGAACGGTAGAGGTGCGAGCACTTGGAGTCAGCAAGGTGCACCCGCTTGAACATATTTCAATATTTGATTGTTCACAGAGATATTACAAAACTACCACTGGCATTTAGCCTATTTACAAAAATGAGAAGGAAAAAACAAAAGGTTGCCTAGCAAAATGCTCTCTGATGCGGGATAAAGTGGGTTTTATTGTAAGGTATATACAGACTTCAAGGGTTATTTGTAAGTTTGAAAGATAATTGGGTCTTTTTTGTAATAAGACAAAATTTCAGGGGCAGTTTTGGTAATTAACCTTACTTCGTTACCTGATGTGCTTCAATTTTAACTAGTATCTATTTTTTCTCCTTCGGGACTTCCTGTTTCAGGGTGCTGCTATTGACCGTATACTTGGAGAGATTGTTCACAGTAAAGCCATCTGTGCACCAATTGATTATGTATTGTGCATAGGACATTTCTTGGGGAAGGTATGATAGCTTGGAACTTGACTTTAAGCCCAAATAAGAAATATTTGACCTTTGCCTTTGCTTCAGGATGAAGACATTTACAAGTTTTTCGAACCTGAGCTTCCCCCCGAGTCCATAAGCACCCTAAGAACCAGTGAAAGACGAGCGATTCAAAGATTTCCATCCAGAAGAAGCACCGCCAAGTTTGAAGGAAAGATTTCTGCAGGGAGCACCTCAGCAGAAAGCAGCAGCCAACAGCCACCGCCAAAAAATAGTACTTGTTGGGACGTGCTTGATCTGAAAAAGGAGAACTATTTTTCATGCGCTGTTGGGCGAACTTGTACGAATGCACGATATCTGCTTAACTCATCGGACGAAGTGGTTACCTTTCTCAAGGAGTTAGCGGCAGAATCATTTTCCAACTCTTCCTATTGAGTAGTTTTTAAATACTTTGAACTGCCAGATTTCGTTGCTAAGAACTGTTGGAACGTCTATGTCCCTTTAAATTTCTAAGCGTATAAGATGTATGTACTACGGAGTATATAAGTTTTCTATTGTTCTCGTGTGTTTCATTCTTAAATTTCCAATTTGCTTCGAGCTTCTGACTCTTTTGCAGTTGTTCCATGGCATGCAGGAATTGTTTAGCAGCATCAATCAGGATCCTGGAAGATTGGTTATATGCACATAGGTAAAAAAAATGCATGTTCTCAAGTTATTAGTATAGAAGTTGTGAATTGTTTGTTCTCAAGATAACAAATGTGATGTATAAATTTGAATTTGCTGGAAAAAAAACTTATGCTGAAAAGCTTTAGACAAGAAACATTGAATAGTAGTAGGTGGGGCCTACAATCTTATTATTATAAATTAAATTAGGACAAAAGGACTCGACGAACATAAACTCACAAAAGTTCCAGTTATGGAATACAAGTTCTTACCACTAAAGTACACCCAAAGAGAAGACCAAAAGTAAACACTATAAAAAGGGGAAAAGAAGGAAGAATACATCCAGCACAATTCCAGAAGGTCTGTCTGCATGTGCTACTTACCACGAACTAATCCCACCTCTGTAGATTCTTCACACAGTACCAAAATATAAATTCTTGGGCTAATATCAAACTAAAAATATACTCCATAAAGTAATAACGGGTGCCTTATATCAACTAATGCAGAAAAAGACAAGGGAAAAATAAAACAAGCAGAGCCCCACCAGTCGAGACGAGTCGCAAGCACTTAGGCAGTCGGGGTTTTCCTGTTCGGTTCAAACACAATTTTGATCAGTGAATCTTTAATGGATAGTAACTCCGGAAACTCCTTCTTCAACTTGGAAGCATCCATCTCGTTGTTACTTCTAGCCGCGACTATGACCTTTGCTTGCTCTTCAAGAGTGAAGTTGGAATACTGATAACCTGGGTCGATATATTTCTTGTACATATCCAAGATTTCGTTGTGACTGACAACACCTGGGTTGGTGAAGTTCCATATGCCCCTTAGGTTCCGTTTAGCCATCTCGATGGATATCGGAAGGAGCTCGTCCAAGACTGTCATGCTGTTGGGGATGTTGACCACCTTGTTATAACGAGAGATCTTGGTGATGAAATTGCGCGGGTTGCTCAAGTCAGAAGATATCGGCATACGGACTCTGAGTGTGCAGACATTGTCGTATTCCTTCAAGAGCTCTTCAACCTGATTCAAAATACATTTTGGATACCTTAGTACACACTGAATCACTGATGCAAGATACTAGTCGTGTAAATTAATAAAAGCAAATCCATATTTTTTTTCAAAATTAGATAACTGTTAAGATATTTACACAAACCCTCACCCCACCTCATTATCATTACAAATACCCCCTGTTAGTATAATAGAGATAAATATGAAGAGAGAATGGTATTAATGGTTTTTGGAGATATAGTTGAGGTTTCATCTAAACCTACCCCAAACATATTTTCTACATAACTTAACACAGGAAAGTTTGAAAGGTATATATTTAGAGAACTATTTATAACACACAGCAGTTTTAACAAAGAAGATTATAGTTATAAAGGGATGTGAAAAATTACCATAGCCTTGGTCTTTGAATAGAAAGATCCATGAAAATTTGGGGTATCCTCCTCCTTAAACCCGATCCCAGAACCTTCCGGATGCGCAGCATCATATTCAAATATACACCCGGTAGCATAGTTCATCACCAGAAGCCCATGCTCTCTGCAAACATCAGCCAAAGTCAGTGTACCAACAACATTGGTACGGATCGTCTCCGTCTTGTGAGACTCGCACCAATCGACATTGGGCCGGCCTGTCACACCCGCAGCATTAAAAACATGGGTCGGCTTAACAGCAGCAATATCCGCTAAAATCGACCCACGGTCCTGCAGACGTCCTTTTCCATACACATACGGAATTCCCTGTTTCTCACACAACTTCCCGAGCAAACCACCGATCCAACCCGTTCGACCATAGATCAAGAACTTAAAACCCTGTTTCTGAGGCGAAGGTCCATTTTCAGATTTAGGAACCAATTTTTCTCCATTGTTAACAGTTTCACCAGATTCGTACTTGTCAGCACCCCCAGGCATCATCAGCATCTTCGGATGAGGAAGCAAAGCACCGGATACGTCACCCCACCACTCAGGGTTTCTCGTGTACCACTCCATGGTCTTCTTCAACCCCTCTTCCCACGTGGTCCTTTCAGACCAACCCAAATTCTTCAGCTTCTGGTCATCCAAAAAGTATCGTTGGTCGTTGAACGGCCTATTATCCACGAACTCAATGCTCTTATCCGGATCCATGTTAAACAGATTGCATACGTCCTTAGCAACATCAATAACCCTCCTCTCTTTCTTCGTCCCCACATTATAAACATGGCCAACCTCTCCTTTATGAAGAACAACTTCAAAAGCCTCCGCCACATCCTCACAATAAAGGTAGCTCCGCACATTGGATCCATCCCCATGGATCGGAAGAGTTTTTCCCCTCATGGCCAAAAGGATAAATTTGGGAATCAACTTTTCAGGAAATTGGTTTGGGCCGTACACATTATTCCCGCGGGTCGTGATCACGGGCAACCCATAAGATCTCCCATAAGCCATAACAAGCATCTCAGCCCCAGCTTTTGTTGCTGAGTAAGGGTTAGTGGGCAGAAGCTGGGAAGCCTCGTGATTACCCACAATGGCATCCTCATCGGTTTCACCATACACCTCATCCGTGCTGACGTGGATGAACCTCCGGATCTGGCCAGTGACCTTGCAGGCTTCAAGGAGGACGTGGGTCCCATAGATGTTGTTCTTGGTGAACTCAAAGCTGTTCCCGAATGAGTTGTCAACGTGGGTCTGGGCGGCAAAGTGCATGATGGTGTCGATGTTCTCGGTGATGAGGAGGTAGTTGACGAGGTCGGCACTGCCAATGTCACCCTTGACAAACTTGAAGTTTGGGGAAGGTTGGGAAGGGAGGAGGTTCTTGAGGCTGGAGCAGTAGTCGAGTTTGTCGAGGACAACAATTTTGTATTCTGGGTAGTTTCGGACAAGCCGGTTAGCGACATGGGAGGCGATGAATCCGGCAGCGCCGGTGATGAGGATATTCTTGGGAGTGAATGTCGACATTGATATCTGCAAGCGGGAAAACGGGTTCAATCTAAGAACAGTTGCAAAAAGGGAGAGCACTGCATCACCATATCATTCAACTTATTGCAAAAGGCAAGTGATTTGGAATTCAGATCTCAAATATCCCCACCATAAAAAAAGTGGTGCATAATAATAACACAATCATTCAGCTAAAAAAAACTAACAATTGGGATCTCAATTGGAGTAAATCATAATAAATTTTTTTGTCGAAAATTGGAGTGAATAAATCCACCACCAGACCAGTTTTCATGAGTAAAACCGGCATTGATCATGTCATTAAACATGATTAGAAACTAATTAAAAGCTCAATCAGTCAGATAAAGCACAAAATCGAACTTGTACGTATCATCATCATACGTACAACCGAGCAGATCTGGACAAAACAACATTAAATTAACAACAACCAGCGCGCAGATCTAAACTAATCATCATCAAAATCAAAATGCTCAGCACAAATCGAAATGGCAATCTCCAGAAAAAAAACTCACATTTGGTTCGGTGCGAAATGGATTCCTGATCCTCGAACGATTTTGATTTTATAAGATTCAGATATTCCCTCTCGGAACAAAATCGAAGCGAGCGAAATATTTGGGGAATAATTTTAGAGCAAGAGAGGTGAATCAGGAGCTACGAGTGAGGAGAGACGAGCAAGTTCTTCATCCTATATATATACACAAATCACTGATTTTTATCTCTGTAATTTTTATTTTTATTTTACTTTTCAGAAAGTAAAAATAAAATAAAATAAAATAAAAATAAATACAGTAATATCTACATTACACAAAGTAACGGTTGAGATAAGGGGCGGGAGACGTATGAAATGACGAAATTACCCTTTGACGGGAAGGTGATTTATTGTGCGGTTGCACTGTTGTGTGTATTGGAGGTGGGGGTTAGGTGGAGACTTCACCGATTTGGTAGTAATTGTTTAAAATTATTTTCATAAATTATAGCAATAATTTAAAGTGCAGTAATTTTTAATTAGTTGAATGATCCACATGGGGTTTGAGTTTTAAGTACTTTTCCAATTATTTTTATTTTTTAATTTTTGAAATTTGGTTGAAAATGTTTTTACTCAAAGGTTACATTTGACTATTTAGACGAGGTTGAGTGAGATGTATTTTTACTCAAAGTAGTCAAATAAAATATCAAATCAAATTACAAGAAGATATAGAAAAATCACAATTAATAAAATCACAATTAAGTAAGAGGATTAGGTATATTATAAGATTGATTATTATATAATTACTGTTGTACGGCTAAGTATTTATGTTTAAATTTAAGGGTTAAATACACAATTAATTTCATTTACTTTATATTTGGAATTTATATTTGGAAAACATATAATATATTGTAATAATAAAATAGTAGGTTATAATAAAATAGTATTTGGAATTTATATTTGGAAAACATATATTATATTGTAATAATAAAATAGTAAAATAATATGTTTAAATAAAATATTATAATAATAGTAGGTTATAATAAAATAGTACTAATAAAATAGTAGTAGTAAGTGGGGCAAGTATATGTTTAAATTTAAGGGTTAAATACACAATTAATTTCATTCACTTTTTTGGAAAACATATAATATATTGTAATAATAAAATAGTATGTTATAATAAAATAGTACAAATAATATGTCATAAATGTAATAATAATATAGCAGGTTATAATAAAATAGTAGTATATAGGAAGACAATAAATTAAAGCTTGTATACACCTGTAAATTTTAAATGGTAGATATTATTAGAATATTATATAATAATATAATTTTAGTAGGGATTAAATAGTTAGATTTTACATGATTTTCTAAAATAATTAAATTTATTTAAAATATTTTTCATGATTAAGATACTTAAATGAAATTAATTGAATTTAATGAATCGTCTATAAATGAATGAATTAATTGAAATAAATATTCTAAAAGATCATGTAAAATCCAATTATATATCCACTCCACCAAATTTATATTACTGTATTAATTTTATTTTTAAATAGTTTTTTTTTAACTTTATTTTTATCTTCATTTTATTAATTAAGAACACATCTAGAATCATATAACCTGTTAAACAAATCGTAAGCTGTTTGTTAGTTGATTCTAGCTACAATTAAAATCCAAAAATAAATAAATTAAATCCCCAGTACTCAGGTCAACAATTTTGTGCCTCTAGTCTTGAATCTCCACTTAGGACTTGGGGTTTGGTATCATCGCATTTGTTTGTGTTTTACTCACTAGCAAAATCATTCGTATGTATAAAGCATGTCTAAATTAATGATCAAGACAATTAAGTTACTTTCTTTGACCCTTTTCATTGGACAAAATTTTCGAGCTCAGATCTTCTATGTGTAATGATCTATCATATCATCGATGGATTGCTGTCGAGATGAGCATGTATATTAATACATCATTTTGGTTGTCGAAGTTCTATAGATAATGATTTCTACGTACTGTATATACTATATCTTCTCAGATTAGGATTTTTATTCTTCTTCTGTGAATGAATTTGAACTGCGTCAACCATCTATAGATAATACTACTAGGAATATTAGACAACCTTGTGTGAGTATGTGATGACTGATAAGGTTTATCATGTCGGCCCAGCGGGTTTGACTCGGTTACATTGAAATCAAAGCCCAACCCCCTGCATTGTTAAGTTAACCCATGGGCCTACATGAAAATAGGCCAGCCCATTGGGCTTACATTATTTAGTACTTGTTATCTTGTATTCTGCTGAAATATAGTACAAAAGAGAATGCCTTATTTCTTGGGAGTATGTGATATGCCATTGAGTCATTCGACTTTTGAAATTCAAATTTTGATAGTTCCTCGTTTTGGCAACGCAGAATCGAAGGGTGATGTGAGCTAGGTGAAAATAGACAACTATATATTCCCCAAGATAGTAGAACAAAAAATAAAAGGTTTCATTCTCCTTTAAAACATATATAGAGTAGTTTTTACAAAGCAGAAGATAATAGCAAGTCCCTTAGTGTAGCATCAGATGTTGCTGCAGCTTTCTCCTGCATGTCCCAAACACACAGATCATTAACATGCAAATTAGGTTGAGATAATTACAAAAAGCCCCCTCCGGGATTTCAAAACTTACAAAAGCCCCCCTAAGTTTTCTTAATTGGATCAAAACTCTTTTTTGTTGTTGCAACATCTATCTATTACTAATTATTTTCACTTTTCCCCAATAACTTTGAATTCATGTGCGCATGCATATAACTCATTACAATATAATTCATACATATATATAATTAAAAAAAAATTACCTGTTCATATACACTCCCTCCTTCACACTGATCTCGTGGCACTCCCCTTTCGTCGTACAATATGAGCCCGCTAAATCTCGGGAATTCGCACTTTTCTCCCATAAGTATCGGCTTTTTCCACACCGCCGATGTCGAATTATGGCTCTGCCACCCAACATTGTTAGCATGATCATCACCATCTCTCTTCGCAAGCAACGGAGTAGGCGTTGCTAGTTCTCTCACGGGCCTTGTTAATCCCTCGTCCCACTTCCTCGGCCCGCTCCACAGCAAGGCCCGAATCAACAAACACCGGCCCGAATTTGCCGTTGGCCCGGAGACCCGACTCAATGTGGCGGCGGCGCATGGTTCTTGATGGATCATGCTCCCTTTCTTAGCGATGAATCCTTTTCTCCTCAATGCGGTAGCTAGCAAGACGACAAAGATTACCAAGAGGGACGTGCACGCGAATATTGCTACCACCTTTTGTGTTGTGAGGTTTAGTTTGTCCTCCAAATTCCACAATGCTTCTTCCATTTGTTGGTGCAAGAAGAAAAATGCTCAAAATGGAATGAAAGATGATACTATGTTTTACTTCTTTTTTTGGTGAATGAAATTAAATGAGGGGGATAGTGTGAGTGGGGTTTTGTCATGTGAGATCACCGACGGGATTGGTGTGTTATTTTATTTTTATTTATATAAAATTTATGGGCCTTTTTTTATAATAATTTATTATTTTTGGTATTATTTGCTTTGTAAATAGCCGTTGGGTATTAATGAAACACCGTTTGAAGTGATGTGTTTCATTCACGGGACAAGAATGAGATCTATACAAATTTTGGTGTAGTTTTGTTTCAACGGATTGAGCAAACGCATTCTGCTGAGTTTGAACGATCGAATTATTGTGTAGAGTTTGAACGATCGAATTATTGTGTCTGAATTCGATCAAAATTGCCATAGTAATGAAATCCATGGATTCATCGTTCATGTCGGCGGGTCCATAGCCATTGTTGTCATGGAATCTCGATCCAAGGAAAAGAAAAATATGTACAAAATTTATTATGTCTGTGGACTTTTCCTTTCACCACCTCACGGAAAACCGAGTAATTAAACTATTTTCATAAGCAACACATAGTTACTTCGTCGTCTCGTTAACATAAATTTTGAAAATGAAGTTACGAGCTAGTAGTATTATGATAAGGTCCCACGTCATATGATGTAATAAATGAGCACCTCCTTGGTCAAACCAAGTGAATGAGGCATGGGGGCATGGACCCCTATATGAAAGATTTGTGCTTTCATTGCAAATTTTGGGAAGATCATACAATACAACCTATTTATAACCATTGGACAAGTTGTTCTTGTACAGCTCTAGAAAATGAAGGGGGAAAAGAAAGAAAGAAAAAAAAAGCCCACTTGATATTTACAAATACTCGTGATCAATCACATTCTCTTGCAAAGCCTTACGGCGTTTAAATAAGACCAAGCTGAACAGCACCAACCTCCGGACGAGCAGTACCGGCTGCAACAAACTGAGATTGAACTTGCAACAACTTTGCATCCATGGCAATTTGACTGTTCATCATGCTTGTTTTAGCTGGTGCCTGGTAATAATAGGGATTGCTGTTAATGTCAAAACTTGTGCCATTAATAGATTTAACCGGGGGCATGTACGGCCTAGATTGTTGTTTGACTTGAGATGATTCAGTCTCCTTCTCTTGGTTGATTGCCGAGTGTGGGGTGATCAATTGAGGAGATAGGATGCTGTGAACATATGCTCCACTTCCATCACGAGAAGCTCTAAAATTCTCGTGAGGTAAACCAGGACCCACTACTCTTCCTGGCTTGGCTGCAAAGGATAAAAAGGTCAGGGTTGGTACGAACACCAGTTTATTTTTTTTTATTTTATTCTTTTAAAAGCTATATATTATACCACTAGGCGCACGTGGTAGTTGCTGTGAAACCTTTGTTGTATTCCCGGAAATAGAGCATGTAGACATATGTCCGGTAATTTGCTGTTCAAATGCATAAATACTCGGTTGTGTTTTGGGAGGAATGGTACATGAGTTTATAGAACACCTGCAAAAATAAAAAAGGCAAAAACTAAACTAAAATGGTATTGCTTGTTAATGGCCCGTCATTTTCATGGCCCACTGGGTCAGTCAGACCAGAAAAGCTCATATTTTTTGGGGCCTAAGAAACTGATGTTCAGGTCGAGTCAAAACTGGGCTGGTCCGGGCTACAAAGGTGGCTATATATGTGTAGAAGTTAAAAGGACAATGTCAAATTATAATAAGTCTTAACCTTGGAAGAGAAACATGCTTTCTCTCAGGAGGAATCACAGGCCCATATTTCCCGACATTTTCCTCCAGATAGGCAAATTGCTTCTTGAAATGACCAATGGCACTGTATGATAAAAAGACAAACACCAAACGGCGGTATGAGAATCGTGTAAAGGTTGAGAAAAGACATGGATATAGACTAGAAGAATTATCATCAACCTGGGATATAGAAAACTAGTGCCACTGTTTCCCGTCATGTAGTCTTTCAGTAACTGAGGATGATACTCTAATATTTCCCTATATATTATTTCCCTGACATCTTCTTTAGTCACTCTCCGTCGCTCGAATTCAAATTCCAACTTCGAGATTGGCTGACAGGATGGCTCCCTCTCGATTTTAGACAGCCCCTTGAAGTAAGGATCAGCTAGTGCCTAATATCCAAAAACAAAAAGGAGTCATCTAGTCCACTCCTACAAGATTTATCACCTTCAAAGTCTAGCAAAGGAAGTTTCTTGCTATATAATCCAATCAGGTGAATATTAAATGCAGGATTTTTCGTTATGCATTTTCTTAAATCCGTATTTTGCAGAAAGGGGTAAAGTCTTTTTGAGGTTGTTATCGAATGATTTGACATTTTGTTTTCTCTTTCATGAATCCTACAACTTTTGCCAATTTCCCCAAGATATAATAAACAAATATAATATCAGCAAAAGATTGTAAAATGTTACGGTGTACTTGACAATCCCTTATAGTAAAATTTTACCTCTTCAGCACTTGCACGGTCTTTTGGATCAAACGCCAGCATCCTTTGCAATAACTTTAGAGCCAGGGGATCTGTATTTGGAAACTTCTCTGCAAAAGGCACTTGGCGCTTTTTCCTCATATTCATTAAATATTTCCTCGCCTTTTCATTTCGCACCTACAAACAAGATTACATGACATAATCAGTTAAAAGTCCATACACGTCTTAGGAGAGAATTAAGCACAAAATCATAGCCTATAAAGATGGCAGGTGTTCCACCTCACTAATTGTATCGGTTGATGGTGTCCCAAGAAGATCGGTTATTAGATCCAGCTGATGCACTACACTTTTACCAGGAAACAATGGCTTCCCGGTCAAAACTTCCGCAAATATACAGCCTATGCTCCAAATATCAATAGCAGGAGTGTACTGCAAAACAAAAAAATTAATAAAAAATAAAAAATAAAAAATCTCAAACTACGTGAGACAGATTCAGAGAATAAACCCAGAAAACTGGCCAGAAATATTATGAAAGGCAGACGAACAAGAGCTTCATCATTCCAGCTTTCATGAGCACCATTAATTTGCAATTAAACCCTCTATTTACCTTAGAGAAAAAAGATCCGCATAACTCAGGAGCTCTATACCATCTTGTAGCAACATAATCCTGGAATATAAGACATATCATTCGGAAAATGTATCTGATGAATCTCACCTCAAAAGTAAAAGCCAATAAAAAATTAATACCGTCCAAAAAACTGTTGTTGGGGTGTCATTGAATGCCACTCTTGCTAGACCAAGATCGCATATTTTAAGTTTGCAGTTGGCATTCGCCAATATGTTCTTCGGTTTAAGGTCCCGGTGATACACATTAGCTGAAATAAAATAACAGTGAAAAAAAAATGAACATGAGGGCAAACTCAAGAAACAAATAATTCCTGATTTTTCGTAATTTCAAAAGATCAAGTACTATCTATACTATAATCATCCCTCAACTAATTTCTACTTCATATGTTTCAAGTTAATGCTGCTAACATAATAAATTTCTAGTTACCCGTATGCATATATTTCATAGCTCGCAACATCTGATATAGAAAAAACCGGTGATGATCGTGAGTCAAGTCATCGTTCGCTTTTATGACCTGATGAAGGTCGGACTCCATGAGCTCAAAAACTACGTAAATGTCCTTAAAGTCCCTCCTAGAGGGAGGAAGGATAATCCGCTTGATCTCGACAATATCCGGATGTCGCAAAAGGCGAAGCAACTTAATCTCTCGCAGAATCCGAATAGCATCCGACATATGCTCGAAGATGTTCGTTATTTTCTTTATAGCTACTTTACCACCGGTGTGCGTGTCGATCGCAGCACAAACAACTCCATAGCTGCCCTTCCCGATAATCTCCAGGATTTTGTACCTATTGGCGTCCCCATACTCTGTGAAGAAATCCGTCTCCTTGGGGATCTGCAAAACAATTACCCTCGGATCTCAGAAACGAAAATCAAATACTCACCCAGAAACCTAAGCACTGTTAAATTCGCGATTAACAGAAAGTAAAATGAACCAGTAATAATCAACAGTTTAAAATAGGGGGGAAATGGAGCTAGCAAACCTTCTTCCTTCGATCCTGCAGCTGCATCTCTACTCTTTTTTCTGCCGCCAAACACTTTTTTTCCGGTGGGCTAAAAGACGTCGTCCTCGATCCGATCAGGCGAAAGCTATACAAAGCGAGGGGTAATCACAGAGCTAAAAAACAAAAAAGAAATCCCTGTAATTTGAATATCAGTGCTGTGGATACAAAACGATTTACAAACAGCAAAAACAGGTGAACAATAGAGAGAGATAGGTAGATGGAGAAGTTGAAGTGATTTTAACACAGTAGTGTTTTTCGAACTTGGATTTTTAATTTAGATATATTATTATTTTTTATATTTATTTATTAGTATGATTTCCCTCGGTTTCTTATAAAAAAATATATTTAAATTAATTTTGTGGTATTAAAATAAATAATTAATTGAGGTGTTGGTTGGTTAATGTGTTTTTTAAGAAAAAAAATAAAATATCAAACCTAACGCCCCTAACAAATCTAACCACCGCGTGGGAAATTTTATTTCCATGCACAATAATATGTGTAATTTGTGCTATATATGGGCTAAAGTTGTATTTTAAATGTTAGTATAAATTAGTTTCTATTTAAAATAATTATTAAAAAAATAAAATTTTAATATATTATACGAACAAAATTGTAATAATTTGAAATTAAAAATCATAAAATGTAGCACCACCCAAATTACAAATCAAGATTTCAATTATTGTAATGTGCAAAATCTTTATTTATTTTGGTAATAAATTATGTTTTTTTGTCCTTTACGAATGGTTTTGGTTGTGATGTCCATTCTTGTCTTTTAACCATTTATAATGGTTGTCGGTCGTCGGTGCGGCAAACGCGTGGCTATGGTTCATTACACATTTACACTTATTAACGTTAAAACAAAAAATGCAACCGATACGAAGGTCTCACCATTTGTATCGATCCAATTTCTAAATCTAATTTATAAGTCTTTTTTAGGTGTGTTGGTTATTTGATCAATTTTTTAAATCGAAATAAAAAGGCAAGCAGTCGAGCTGCAACCCTCTTCTAGCAATTTTTCTTTCATCGCTAGGCTGGTTTTGTGAGTTATTTGAATTAAAGCACATACTTAATTCCGTATAAAGTAAATTATCAAAAGAAAATTCAATAATTGTTTTTTAAAAGATTTAAAAAAGAAAAAAGAGAAAAATGTAGGTGGAATGACCGTTTTACCCTCGGAAAGAGATACAGTATGATGGACCAACACTAACAGCCTGTCTTTATTAAAAGCAACCGGCAAGCAACATTGCAGGTCCATATCAGACGGGTCACATTTCACTTTCATTTTACATTGAAAAAACATGTGAACAGAACGGCCTGATGTGAGACGGTCTCATTTATCTCTAATGTGAGACCGACTCGTTTATTAGTTTCAGTTCTACTGTCAGACGACCTGATTTATGGGATGAAAACAAACACGAGTTCATCTAACGTGTCTAACATCAAGAATTACAACCTTAAAAGCGTTACAAACACCGCACGATTTGTAAGAAGGAAACAAATAACAAAAGAGAACTCGTAATTTTGAAAGATCACTAACGTTTTTTTGGTAATTAGACTAAACCAAGATGATCCTTTTTGTACATAAAAATCTTTAATGAAATAAAAAGTGCAAAAAATTCAAACAGTTTTTAAGGAATAATACCTCTTATTAAATTAGCCAAACGAGCTGTAGAACATCCTCAAACCGTCTCAACAAGATTCAAAACAGATTTTCTATCGGGCATGCTTGGTATAGCACCCTTCACTTGAACACAGAGTGAAGCAGCTGCAGCTGAAAATCATTAGAGATTTTGGTGAGGCACAGCTTATTAGTAAAATTTAATTTTGGAAAAAGTTACCCTTGAGGTTTGACCTAATCACACAAAATCATAGCATACGTAAAGGCCGATGTGTAAGACAAATAATTCTCAGGGACAGTTCTGTGATTTTGAAATCTATTTGGCCTTCTGTAATTAGGTCAAACCTTGAGGGCACATTTGTAAATATTAAAGAACCCTATAATTTCAATACATAAGTAGGTTAGTTGAAGCATACCAGCAAATTTTAAGGATTCAATTTTCGATTTTCCCTCAACAAGAGCGACAGCAAAAGCAGCCGTGAAAGTATCGCCAGCACCTGTGGTGTCGACAACTTTAGGAGCTGATATGATTGGCTGCCTGATTGGTTTGTGTCCCTGTGTGAATAATACGGACCCCTTGGCTCCGAGCTTCACAAGTACTTGTTCAACACCCTGAAGAAACAGAATGAACTATTTTTGAACAGATGAACATAACTAATATTTCTATACTTATAAAAACGATCCAATAAGCTGTGCAAGTAAGATGTTATCAGCGTATATCTATTAGGAATATTTTAATTTTAATAACACTCTTTAGTTTTAATGTTATAACTCTTATTATATCGAAATAAATCGTTCAACCTATTTTGAAGATAAAACATTATAAACTCTAAAACTAATTTATAGAACATGTTTTGGAGACTATAGGATCTCTCAAATGAGTTTAACCAATTACCCTCAAAACATAACTGAATATTCCCTAATCTCAAGGGGAAAAATGATTTAAGATTTACATGTGCCAAATTTCAAGTTATTACATTCTGCATTCCCATCTCAATGAACCGAATTCTAATGGAACCTAAGTACTACTAATTAATTGGCCATAATTATTTCTAAAACATAATACGCCTAGTAAAACTAGGACACATCAAAGCCCTGATAAATTGTATAAATAACACAAAAGGGAAATGTGAATACAAAGAATAATTGTCAGCCTTTTAGGTGAATAAAACTAACCATTTTATGGCATTCCCCCACAGCTTGCCTAATCTGTTCAAAACTTTCGGTTGGCATATTTGTAAGACGAGCAAGCTCAGTTTCATTTGGGCTAAATATATCAATATGCTTAAGTAGCTCCATAGGAATTGGTGCATCAACTCCCCCGGCATCCAAGATGACCGGAACACCGGCACTCCTGGCTGCCTGAAATATAAAAGAAATTTGCATAAGCATATGTATTATAAACATCAAAAATGACAAGGTGGGAAAATGTAAGACAAATAGTTCGGCACTTCAGACTTTATAATGATATAACTATACAGGTGAGGATTAAATAATAAAATGCCAAAATTACTCTTTCCTGATCAGATGATAATTTTAATCAGATAGAAAAAAATGATTATATTACCAAAAGGTTTCTTTTGTTGGAGTTAGAGGCAAATCATTTCCCCTGAATATTCTCCGATATTCTCAAAGATTTATTATAGCTGATGCACAAATTTGTATGCAACAAAATTTGGGGTTAGTGGAATCAAAATCCCATTATAATGCATTATCCATCATAATTAAAAAAAATACCAATTTCCTAAAGAATCATCCTCGCCATATATAACCGATTTCCAAATCCAAATGTAACATACTAACCTAAAATGATAAATCTGCTAAACACAAGAACCTACCCTTCTGCATAAACGGTTAAATTGTGAACAGAAATTTAATAAGATAGCCGATCAAGTTTGATCCTCTTCCACCGAAACTAAATAAGTGGAGTATTTAATTAAACAAATAAAGACAAGCCTCCTTCGAAAACTCTTTATAAATACTTATGGCCCACAGAAGCTTAACCTCAAGATCATAAGCTAAAACAAACTTCACAGTGATGAACGGGAACCCAATGAGTTCAGCTATTTTAACCAAAACAAAATAATCTAAAGAACCGTCCTCGCAGTTCCAAAGATAAATGTAACTTATTAACCTACCCCCTCTGTGTAAACTTGTCATCGACATTGTAATACAATATCGAGCTCAGTTCTATTGTACCCGAGAATTCTTGTACGTATTAAACATTAAACAATAATAATACAACTAACCTAAAAAATTACCAGCAATACAAATGGGCCACGCCGATAAATCTCAGGATTATAGGATACAAAAAAACTCCACAGTGAATAACAGGACTAAAAACAATTCAACCATTAACCTTGGCAACTTGAATGTTAACAGAATCAGGAATCTCCCTCTGAAGCAAAACAATGCCAGCATTCTTCACAACCTCCAAACCCTCAGGGTCCAACGTATCGGGCCAACAAGACATGTTAGCGCCCCCAACTATGATGATCGAGTTCTGCCCGTCGGCCTGCAACATCACCACCGCGTGCCCAGTCGGAGCTCCAGCCACGGTGCTCAAATGGTCGAGCAACACCCCGCCGCTACCCAGAGCCTCCGCTATCAGCTTCCCGTGCGCATCCTTTCCGATTTGACCCACGAAATAGGTCGGGTACTGTAACCTGCCCCCGCAGACGGCTTGGTTCGCCCCTTTTCCCCCGGCCAACGTTTGGCCGGTTTTGGCGGACACGGTCTCGCCCTCTTTCGGTAATCTGTCGATCTCGACGTATATGTCCGCATTGGCTGAGCCCACCACCACTAGCGGCGGCGGAACGGCGGTTTTGGACGGGTCTGCGACTGAGCAATAGATGGGTTTGGTTTTTCTGGATAGATGAGATTGGGGAGCGAAACGAACGAGCGGGGTGTTGTTGGGAGAGGGTTGATTTGGGATTGCGGGGTCGGGGTGGCCGTGCCGCCATGGTTTTGGCGGAGAGAGGGTTGAAAATGATGCCATTGGAGCTGGAGTACGGTTTTGGCTTCTCGATTTATTATTTGTTCTTCGGGGGTTCGGTTTTTTCTTCACGGTCCGGTTCGATTCCAATAATGGTCCGGTTTTGTGACAAAACGACGTCGGAAAGCCACCTCTGCGAATCTTATTCACTGCGGGCGAGTCCACAGCACAAGATCGCCATTTTCAGCCGATCGAAAAGGATCCATCGATCGGACGGTGGAGGAAGAAGGGTGCATCGTTCTGTCCCAGTCAACGAAAGACAGGAAAATGACGCGAACAACATTTTATTCTTGAGGCACAATCAATCTAACCCAATAGTCCGCCTTACCATGGCCCGTTGCGCCATAACCAAACCCGGATTCATCGTCAACTCTCTGCCTAATCTCAGTTCAGCAAAATCCCATTTGAGTTTCCGCACTGCAAATCCTATTTGTGTAGGTTTTATCGGAAAATCGCGAGCTAATTTATCAGTTTCTGCTATGGGATCTTCATCTTCGTCTTCTCAGAAACAGGACTCCACTCGAGGTATATATATGTGTGTTTGTATTTTGGGTTTCTAATTTTGGTAATTGGGTATTTCATACTAATCTGCGTGGTTTAATTACTGATCTTAGTCATTAGAATGAGTTGAACTATACCTGTAATCTAGGTGTGCTTGTGGTGCTTGTTTAATTTTACATTTTTTTTAATTTTATTTTGATGCATTAAGTTTGATTATCCACATAGCTTGAGTGGATTAATAGAAGTAGTAGTATTAAGTTGCTCCCTTGATTAATTGAAATTTGTATTTCCGTTTAACTGGGGTGTAACTTCTGATGTGTAGGGGCAGATGCCGGAAACATGAAGCTCAGCAAAGAGGAGTTGAAGAAACAGCTAACTGACGAACAGTACTACGTTACTCAACAAAAGGGTACTGAGAGGGCTTTCACCGGGTATATATATACGATCCCTGTTAGAAATTAATTACCGAATAAGTATGATTTAATCACATAAAGCATGCTTCAACAATTACCCTAATTGTTTCTACGACGATTAACCGAAACATATGAGAATATGATTACTAAAGGCGGAAGCGTACCTGAATCCATAGGATGAACGAGATGAACGAGATTATAAGATTGATGGTTTCCCAAACTATCAGTACTCCTTTGGATTCACAGCGTAGAGAGAATACGTGAGATTAGAGATTACTGATGCTTGGGGACCATAACCTAATTTATAGATCTAGGGTATTGATTTGGTCCCTCAACAAATCAAAGCCCACTTAATGGTATCCACACATAAAGCCCATAATTATTTTATACTTATATAAGCCCAACTTTAATCTTTAGTTAATCACTTTACAATGGGTTTCTTTAAAGACAACCATACACATTTAATTTAACACATGGAAGCCCAATATGTTGAATTTATCCAACAATCTCCCACTAGGGCAAACATGTGATACCGAACAAATGTGTATTACCAAAACGAGCTCAATATGTTGTCATGTGTATAAGTATCCTTAAGACAATCTTATCATCGGCTGCACTGACAAAGGACTAAAGAGGCTTTCGTCACATTAAGCGTAACTCAACCCAACAATAATCACATATATCACTACAATCAATGATAGATCAATCATGGTGTGTAGCATGAAAATTACATGTAATGTGATCGTACATGTCTATTTTCAACTGGTCCTCCTTAATTCCAAAGTGAGATCAACATAAATCTTAACAGAGTGTAAATAAACCGAAACCTTATTTGCGCACATAATTATCCCAAATACACAATAATGTGTCCAAATACAGAGCCATAAAACACCTTATATAGACTCCCACTAAACCGAAGTATCTTGAAACAACATAACGCCCTTACGGGTAGTATGTAAATGAAAGACCTTTAGTGGTTAATCCTAAGTCAACGGATCCGTAATAATTGAGTCTGTTCCAAAGTGCTCTATATAAACTTGATCACTCTATATTATTTTCTTTCACAATCAAGAACTTTATGTCAATATGTTTTTACTTAATCGAGTTCTTATTGTTATTGAAATATGGCTGTACCAAAAAAATTGTCACAATAAAACTTAAATGGTCTTTCAATACTCCAAAATTTTGTATCTTGTGACAACGTTTCATAACCATATTTCCTTAATTGATGCCTCTGAATAAGTTATAAATTATGTTTTCATGTAGAAGACAATCCAAATGTCTGCTTAGTGCTTCTATATGAAACAACTTCATATGCTACAAAAATGAAGCCCAAATTGGATCTTTCAATAACTTGGCATCTTAACAAAATCAAAATCATAAACCTTAACGATCTCCCACTGATTTGATTTTGCACATGTAAGCATGTAGTCCTTATTTCTCTGTAAATACCTTATAATTCCTTTGACTACTTTCCAAAGTTTCATACCAGAGTTACTTAAGTATTTTCCCAATCATACCAACAATAAATCTCAAGTCAGGTCATGCAGACTCGCACATACATGAAACTCCCACATAGCCGAAGCATAGGGAATATTTTGCATTTCTTAAATTTCCAAATTAATTTTGGGGCACTGGTCGAGACTAAACTTGTCTCCCTTAGTTACATGGGTTTTAGCATACCAAATCTTTGAAGCACTTTTTCTATATATCTCTTTTGTGATAATCCAATTATACCTTGAGTACGATCTCGGTATGTTTGGATTCATAATACAGAAGAAATCTTTCCCAAGATCTTTTATTTCAAATAACTTTGATAGAATGATCTTGGTATCGTGCAACAAACTTAAAATCTTTGTCACATGCAATATGTCATCGACAAATAGATCCAAAATAAATTACTCCCACTGAACTTGTGATACACATAATTATCAATAATTATCTCAAAACCAAACGAGATAACTATTTCATGAAAATTATGGAATCACTAATGAGAAGTTTGCTTGAGCCCATCAGATGAATTTCTTTAATTTGCAAACCATATTCACAAAGTTTTCTGGTTGCACCACATAAGTGTTTCAACAATGTCAACACTATTCCTACATTCATCTGATGTAACTCAAGATTATAATGTGCAATGAATGCCATTATTTTTCTGTCTTCTCTTTGAGTAAAACTTTAGCCAAAAGACGAGCCATATACCTTTCCACATTACCATTTAAATCCCGTTTGGTCTTAAAAAACCATTTACAACCAATGGACTTCGATCCTTCTGGCAATGAGATAAGATCCCAAACTTTATTGTCTTGCATAGACTTGAACTTTAAGTTCATGGTACCAATCCACTTTTGAGAATTCGGATCCATCATGGCCTGATAAACACTAATATGACCATCTTCCATTAGTTAGTTATTTTTTCCATGGAGAAAAATGATATAATCGTCCGTAATAACTCTTATTTTCTCGTAAGTGGATCTCCTTAGCTTTATGTTCTTGAGGTTTTTGAGTTTGTTCTTAAATTATTTCATCAACTCGATGGGGGAGGACTTCAACATTTTCCTGTTGAGGTTCCAAAACTGCTTCTTCTTCAATGACTGGTATGAATACCTGAACATTGTCAGAAACAGTAGTAGGAGTCGAAATTGACTCCTCCTCAAAGGTGATGTCTCGATTCTTATTCTTCCCCCCAAACTCAATATCCTCAAAAAACACCGCATTTCCCGTCTCAAAAATTGACTTTCTAGTGGGATCATAAAACTTAAAACCCCTTGATTTTTCCGAGTAACCAATAAAGTAGCTGCTAACTGTTTTGGAGTCCAATTACTTTTCATTAGGCTTGTAAGGCCTAGCCTCAGTTGGACATCCCCAAATGTGAAAGTGATTTAAACTAGGCTTGCGCCCAGTCCACATCTCATAAGGTGTTTTAGCTGCTGCTTTAGTTGGTACTCTGTTGAGAATATATGCTGCAGTCTTTAATGCTTCTCCCCAAAGTGATAATGGTAATGAAGAATGACTAATCATACTTCTCACCATATCCTTTAAAGTTCTGTTTCGTCTCTCAGCTACACCATTCATGCTAGGTGATCCTGGCATAGTGTACTGTGGGACTATTCCACATTGCTTTAGGAAGACAGCAAAAGGTCCTGGACGTTGTTCACCTGAACCGTCATATCTACCGTAGTATTCACCTCCACGGTCAGATCTAACGCACTTAATCTTTTTGTCGAGTTGATTCTCAACCTCGGCCTTAAATTCTTTAAACATGTCCAGTGCCTCTGATTTTTCATGAATCAGATATAGATACCCAAATCGAGAATAATCGTCTATGAATGTCACAAAATATTGTTGACCATTCCAGGAAGCCGTAGGGAATGGACCACAAATATCTGTATATATCAATTCTAAGACATCATTAGTTCTTTGAGCACCTAATTTCTTTTGTTTAGTCTGTTTTCCTTTAATACACTCAACACATACAGTAAGATCTGAAAAATCAAGTGTATCAAGGATACCATCTGACACAAGTCTCTCAATTCTGGTTTTTGAGATATGACCTAAGCGCTTGTGCCATAATTTAGCAGAATTTTCTTTATTTAATTTTCGTTTAGTACCTCTATTTTCAACATGCAAGGATTCATTGTAAGAAGGAACAATATCAAGCAAATATAGATTGTCATATGAACTTAATGAACCAGTACCCATAATATTGGAATTAATTGAAAGATAAAACTGACAATCTCCAAATGAACAAGTAAAACCAAATTTGTCCAAAACGGAAATAGAAACCAAATTTCGTCGAAAAGACGGTACAATAAAAGTATCTTTCAAATCCAAATAAGAACCAGTCTGTAATAACAATCTAAAATGCCCTATTGCCTCCACTTCTACCGACTTGCCATCTCCCACATAGATGTATCTTTCACCATCACTTGGCTTTCGGCAGCTCAGGCAACCCTGCATTGAAACACTTATGTGAGTGGTAGCACCAGAATCTAACCACCAAGTGTCTTTAGGTACTGAAACTAAATTAATTTCAGAACAGACCATAGCAAAATTAATACCTTTCTTTACACGCCATGCGCGATATTTGGTACAATCCTGCTTCTTATGTCCAGGTTTGTCACAAAAGAAACAATTTTTGACCTCAGTGTTTTGTTGTTTCTGGAGTGCTGGACCTTGAGCCGTAGCAGCTTTCTCAACATATTTTCTTTTCACGCCCTTTCCTTTATCTTTGGAATGAGTGGCCAATTGAGCAACCTCAACCCTTTCCTGCTTCAATCTGTCTTCTTCTTGCACACAATAAGAAATGAGCTCATTAAGAGTCCATTTCTCCCTTTGACAGTTGTAACTGACCTTAAAATGACTGTATTGTGCAGGAAGAGACAACAATACTAAATGCACGAGTAAGTCCTCAGACACCTCGAGCTTTAGCACACTTAACTTTGAAGCGTAATGAGACATCTCCATGATGTACTCCCTTATATTTCCTTTGCCCTTATACTTCATTGAGATCAAGTTTGCTAAGAGCGTACTTGTCTCAGCCTTATCGTTTTTGACAAAACGCTGTTCAATATGGGCAAAGAACTTACTGGCCACAGTGATATCCTCAGATGATGTGCCTCGAAAGGCTTCCGGAATGCTGCGCTTAATGATCATTAGACTTACACGATTTGAGCGTTCCCACTTCTCAAAGTTCTTTTTATCATCAGAAGAACTTTTATCCGTAAGAGAAGCGGGTTGCTCAAACCTTATTGCATAGTCAAGATCCATGCAACCCAAAGTGATTAGAATATTATCTTTCCAATCCTTAAAGTTCGACCCATTAAGCATGGGTATGTTGTTAATGTTGGCAGATACTGAAGTAGCAGACATAGCTGAACAAAGAATATCAAAATAAAATGATTATCATGCTCACAACAAATAAACAATTAATAAATTCAAATATGATGGCAAAATCTCGAGGTACCGAGCACAACATTAATATCAAGTCTTTGGACAGTAATATTAATTTGTAAGTGGTCACCTCTTTGTGGTGATCAAATACTGACAATAAGATCATGTCAAGTAACAGTCTTCCTATGGGCCGACTAGTTACTTACACAAAATACCAAATAATTGTCACGTATTTATCACTACAGGTGTACATGTATTTCGGGCCAAGTATTAATCTTCTTTTGGGCCGATCAATACTCGCATGAAAATTACATATACACAACCGTCCCAATATTTTAAATAGAGAAATTTACACAAGAGAGGTCACTTTGGCGACTTCTTGTTTCAATTAAACTATTTTAAATATTAGTATAATCAAATAGGAACATGAGATAGCCAACAAATTTAAATTATTTTATTGTTCCTGAATCAATATAAATCAAAAGTATATTAAAAATATACAATTGATTTCCACATATTATCACTCAAGCAGATAATATTAATACAACAATAAGTAGATCATATTGTATCACATACAACAATAAGCAGATCATATTGTATCACGTAATCAAAGTCTTAATCTCAATAAATTAAATAAATCAAACCCACAGATTCATATAATCAATGAATCACCAGGAACCATATTGACAAGTATGCACTCAATACTTAGTAAATCAATTTAATAAAATTCATGATATTTATCATATAGAAAACCAAATCTTAATCCATAGGATTGATCAGTAGCGTGTCATACACACATTAATAAAACACACAAAATAGGGTGGCCAATTAATTGATCGCACTATACAAATTGAGTCCACGCAACTGTAATCGAGTTTTGACAAAATTTGCAATTTAATGCTTGCAGATTGGGTTTTCACATGATACGAGGTATGGTGTATTAAACAAATCTGAATCCATAAACGTAGTCGAACAATTTTATAATCACAAAATCATGATCCCGTAACTTAAAATTTGAACAAATCATTATACACAAAATTATTCTCATAAATTCCAGAAAATCATACATAGAACATCTCTGATACCACTTGTTAGAAATTAATTACCGAATAAGTATGATTTAATCACATAAAGCATGCTTCAACAATTACCCTAATTGTTTTTACGACGATTAACCGAAACATATGAGAATATGATTACTAAAGGCGGAAGCGTACCTGAATCCATAGGATGAACGAGATGAACGAGATTATGAGATTGATGGTTTCCCAAACTATCAGTACTCCTTTGGATTCACAGCGTAGAGAGAATACGTGAGATTAGAGATTACTAATGCTTGGGGACCATAACCTAATTTATAGATCTAGGGTATTGATTTGGTCCCTCAACAAATCAAAGCCCACTTAATGGTATCCACACATAAAGCCCATAATTATTTTATACTTATATAAGCCCAACTTTAATCTTTAATTAATCACTTTACAATGGGTTTCTTTAAAGACAACCATACACATTTAATTTAACACATGGAAGCCCAATATGTTGAATTTATCCAACAATCCCTTCTTCCGTTTTATGTATTTAGTCATTGCACCAGAGATTCTGGCTGTGTGTTTATGCATTCCCTTCGTGCATGTTTAGAGAATTCCATTACTATTGTTGATAGGTGGAGAATGGAGATTTAGCCCCATAACAAAAATGTTTTGTTTAATGATTTGTTAATGCTATTCAACATTCAAATATTCAGTAGTTTGTGTTCATCGAACAATAGTGATAGGTTCGATATTAGAATTCATAGTTTGTTTGCAAACATTAAAAGCCAACACTTGAGGTTTTATCAGGTTTTAGATTCAGTTTTATCAGATGGGCCTACCTTGCCTCTTGTTTTGTTATACACAATGAATTCTGTATTTTACTTCTACTTTTTTTGTTGCAATTTGTATAATGATATTGTGAGGTCATGTGCAGAGAATATTGGAACACCAAAACCAGTGGAACCTACCATTGCATCTGCTGCGACACTCCCTTATTCGAGTGAGTATATACACCCCTTCCAAAGATTAGCTGATTTTCTGATTAATCTTATGTAAGCCCGTATTGTAGATCGACTACCAAATTCGACAGTGGAACAGGGTGGCCCTCTTACTATCAGCCGATAGGAAACAAAGTGAAGTCAAAGCTCGACTTGTCTGTTATTTTCATGCCCCGTCAAGAAGTCCTTTGCGCGATTTGCGACGCCCATCTTGGTCACGTTTTCGAAGATGGGCCCCAGCCCACAGGAAAACGCTACTGCATCAACAGGTTAATACTTGGACTTCATTAAGTATAATTTCATTCTCTTTCGCACGTCTCCAGCTGGGTTTTCGTGTTGTGGGTTTCTGATATTTTCTGCCTCTCTCTCTCTCTCATTTTTCGCAGCGCTTCGCTGAAACTGAAATCAGAGTAGGTTGCGGGGGGCCCCTTTAAGCAAACACAAGATGTGTGTGTTTGGATGATCTGGTTTTTGAGTTGTATTTGTAACCATATCCATATGTATAAATTTGAAACAAACTCATATGGAATAGTATTTGTAAGTTGTAACTGCATTCTAAAGAAATAAATGTAATGCAAAAGAGGGTGTTTACAAACACTCGTACAGATTAAAGGTGACATTTGTATCTCAAATTATCTATTTGATGCATCTTACTCCAACCCTCCTCCCTACCCACAAACCAAACCATGTTGATATTGCAACAACAAAATGCTCGTATTTGCAAAGGCTTCCACGAAGAGGGTGTCGAGAAAGACTCTCAATATGGTAAACGAGTCGATTGTCACGATTTAATCATGCATCTTACATCATCGCGTCGTACTACGCTTTGTTATTTT
The DNA here is from genome assembly GCA_954870475.1 of Euphrasia confusa. Classification (NCBI taxonomy): domain Eukaryota; kingdom Viridiplantae; phylum Streptophyta; class Magnoliopsida; order Lamiales; family Orobanchaceae; genus Euphrasia; species Euphrasia confusa. Next base: position 3,659,836 of record OX940956.1, on the reverse strand, counting down.
GGACTGAATTCGATTATGATTACACAACATTTACAATTACATGCCCATAACTTCTGATAATTACACAATATACCCACAACTTTTGATAATTATACTTGGAGTCCCGAAACCATTTTCCAACACAAAACGAAGCCCAAAAATTCAGATGGCGTTGGCCGTTGGGGGGAACGAGACCCGACGAAGACCCTACCCTACCAACCGTTAATTAACAGCCGTCACGCCCATTACGCTCCTCAACTTCCCCACAAACAAACAAACCAAAAAAAAAAAAAAAAAAAAAGACTTTTCCGGCAGTTCCGAAAATCCGCAAGCAAAACTTTGGGGTTCTTCAAAAGTAATTTTTTTTTAATTTAAATTTCCATTTTTCTCTTTGTGGGTTGCTCTGATACTTTGATTGTCGTGACAAAGAAAGGGTTTTTTTGGGGGAAGATGAGCGGTTTAAGTCGGGCGGAGGAGGAGAAAGATTACGTTCTGTTGAGAGATGTTAGAGTGGAATTCGGAAACATCGACGGCGGTGATGATGATGATGATAATGCGGATGAAGTAAACGGGTTTTTCACACTGTGTTTTTGGATTTACATCGACGACTGTGATTTCACCCCCTCTGCGATTCTTGTTCAGGTTTGCCCCTGTTCACGTTTTTTTCTCTTTTTCAAAGATGGGTTTTTTTGAAAAGCTGAAATCTTTGATGCCATTGTTCTATTTTTGTACTGATTTGTGTGCCGACTGGTCTCAGATCTTTGAATTTCATAGTTCTATGTGCTCTGTGATTTGGTGAAAAAGTGGTTTTGTTTCAAGGATTATAACAGTCGGCTTTAGAGGTGACCTGTGTTGAGTCTTTTAGATTCTAGCTTTTCTTGATAATGGGATGATTTGCAGAAGCACCCGGAGGTCGCATCTAGTGTGCCTTTCCTTTGGTTGGATGATAAGAAGAGAATGAAGCTCTTTCCTTTGCTATTTCTACATGAGGAGGCTCCGAGTCCTGATAAATCTGTACCGTGGACTGAAGTCTCTTGTGCCTCCACTGAGTTTGAGTTTCCCGTCAAGAAATGGGTTCATGTGGGATGTGAGGTATATTTCATTTGTCCTAGATATCGCCTTTTTTTTTATTCATACTTGACCAGATGCTCCTTATTGTTTCCTCTATTATGTTTTATTGGCTATCATTTGTATATTCCTCTGCGATATGATAAATCCGTAAGAAGGTATATCAAATGATGCAAGAAGCGAGTCTAAATTGGACCGTATATGTCATTGAATTTTTCCAGGTCATGAAAGATCTATTGAGGCTTCATGTGGATGGGAAAATTGTGGGAGATAAGCCCTTGACTTGCTCAATTGACGAGGAATTTCATGCAGAGGCTCTGAAAAAAATAATCTTGGAATACCCTGTAGAAAACGAGGATACATTTCATGGTTACGTTCACGGACTTGATCTCCTGTATGCAACGGCAGTTGTCAAAACCCATTATGTTAAGGTTTGTTTTGTTTTTTGACGTGTATGGTAAATTTTCTTGTTTTGATGACCTTTTCACTCGATGGTAGCAGGATCCCCCGGTGCGGCTATCAATAGATTATATGAGTTCGTCTGAGATCGAAGAAGACAGTGATGGTGTTTGGAGCATTGTTGGGGGCAAGGTTAACATGGTTTTATTATGACATTCTTTTTGTGATTCTCTTGTGTTATTTGATGCACGTTTCAATTTACATATCTTGTATAGTAATTTTGGAACACTAAAATTATCCTTCAAATAGACATGCTATTAGACCAAGTGTCATTATTCTAACACCTTTACTCTCTTTTTTTCCTTTTTCCTGAAAGCAGTCATCTTGTCGGAGGAGCTTTTCACTTGATGTGCTGTTACTGGATGCATTTGATTGTGTCGTGTCCAAAAACTTAGAGGTTTGTTTAACATCTCGCCCTTTTATTTTTGTTCTTACTCTTTATTAAAAAGTCTTCTAACTACACTTTTGAGCTTAAACGCATGTTGTTTTACTCTTTAAGGTTGTTGCGTCTCTTTTGTACGCTGATAATGAGGCTCCCGTTGAGAACACGACTGACGAAGAACCTCCGATTCTTGCGAGTTATGATGGGATTGAATACGATTCTCATGAAAGGCCGTCTAAAGTAATCAACGGGCGTGCTTCTTTTAGGCTCAAGATATCTCAGGTATGTGTATTCACAGCCATTTAGTATGCATTCATTCTTTATATAATTATTTTGTATGGATAATTACAAAACACACCCTTGAAGTTTTACCAAATTACAAAATGCTTGAATTTAAAATAACAAAATGCACCCTTGAGGCTACACACATGTTACATTTCGCACCTTAGTGGAGCTATCAAAAATTTATGACATCATAATCAACTCCCTCTATTTCTTAATGTTACTAGTGACCCCCTATTCTATCGTCTTGCACTTTATATTTATCGCCATCATTTTTTCTATCTATTTTGTAAATTTCAAGGGTGGTTTTGGTAGTTTCATTTCCAAAAAAAGAAAAAGTAGTACAAAATTTAATGTTACCGGAGATTTAGTAGATCGGTGATTTAGTTTCATCCCCCAACCCCATTTTCAGCTATCTTCAAAGTGTGAAAACAGACTTTTCCGGATTAAATTCATTGTTCCGAAGTTTGGAAGATTTCCTTTCCTCGAGACCCTTTCCCCTGCTATCCGTTGCATTTCAAGAAGTAAGAATGTGAAGACGACCTCTCAGACATATAGGAAGTCGTCCTATACAGCCGGTAGTCTTGATGAGTCCATGGAGGTTGTTCCCAATATTGTACGTGAAGCCAATCCGAGTCCTTCGTCAAAGCGGGTCAAATTAGGAAATCATGCATTACAAGTTAACAAAGAACACATGTCTCGTGCTTGGACTAGCTATGAGGTAGCATTTTTGTGGCCTTTACGCCATCTCTCTATTTTTTTCAACTTCTACCATGCACTCATTTTTTTTTAATCTATTCTGATGACATTAATCTATAATCTAATATTCTGATGGGGCGTTATATTCTTTAAAAAATTGACTACTTAAAAGTAGTTATCAATCGAACAATTTTTTTGTGCGTTTAGTGTTTACTCAATGTCAGGAATCCTATCTTAAGATTCTATTATTTGTTGGAATTAGAATAACACATACAGGATGAGAATATGGCCCGAGAACCATTCTAGATCAGCGAACAACAGCTCGCACGCTTCTGATAACAACAGGAAAACAAAATTAATTCCGGGTCCGAAAAGCATGATGATGCCCAGCATCTTGAGTCCGATTTCAGACACGATAATCTTCAAGTACTGCTTGGGGACCCCAGCAGAGAGATGCGAGCTGCTCAAGGAGATTGCTATTTCGGTTACTGAGGAACAGTTGGCAAATTTTGCAGATCAGGTTTCTCTGTTCTCTGGGTGCTCACATCACCGGTAGTCTACTCTTTCTATCTCTCTCTCTCTCTGAATTATTTATTATAAATACTTGGCAAAGTACCAAACTATAAGTCCATTCTAAAAAATATGTTCCACTTGTTATTTACAGGCAACAGATAGTAATGTCAAAGAGATTGGTGGAGGATGGAATACGAGCTTGGTCTTCGATATCGATGAACAACAGTGATCTTCTGTGGGACAATCTCGCCTTCGTGATTAATGAACGCTTCATGAAGATAGCCTGTTCTACTCGTTCTTTAACAAAACAGGTCTCTCTCCCTCTCCCTCTGAAATTTTATGGTGTTTTCTATTTTTTATTTTTTTTTGGGATAGTTACAAAAACAGCCCTTGAGATTTGGTCAAATTACAGAAATGAAGTTGGAATGTTTTTGAATATTTTAGGACTTTGAGTGTCTAAGGAGAGTAATCGGCTGTCGAGACTTGGTTTCCCAAGGAGATTTCGAGAGGCTGTGGTCTTGGATATACCCAGTGGCTTTTACTCTGTCGCACAGTGCGATTAATGCCATGTGGAACTCGATGTCGGCACCCATTTGGATGCAAGGGTTCATCACAAAGGAAGAAGCGGAATCCGCACTTCAAGAGCCCGGAACATTCGTGCTGCGGTTCCCCACTTCGAGAAGCTGGCCCCACCCGGATGCTGGTAATCTGGTCGTCACTTATGTGGGCAGGGACCTCAAAATTCACCACAGGCTGCTTTCGTTGGATTTTGTTATCAGGTACATTTTTTAGTTTCTTGATTAATTCTGGACTTACAATTCGTGGAGTAATTCTCGTTTTCCTGTCTTTCTTAGTATTTCCTCCAAAGGAACGACTGTAAAGCCACTACAAGAGCTACTGCTTCAAGAGCCCGAGCTCTCAAGATTGGGACGGTGAGATATACGACCTTCGGTTATTTAATTATTACTCTGTTATTATGGCTCAAATGATACATTATATATGCTTTGGTGAACATACGACCTTCGGTTATTTAATTATTACTCTGTTATTATGGCTCAAATGATACATTATATATGCTTTGCAGAACGATAAGAAGTCACTAGGTTACTCAAGGCTCGACCCCCCATTCCCGACTCTCTTTCTCGCCTCCGGTGAGTGAGATTGTAGAGCGGTATTGTTATTTATTAGTGTACAAGGGTCGTTTGAACCGTGTACGATGTATGTATCAATCGATGTTACCGGCTGAATTTTGGAATTTTTCTTTCTAGTGTTGATGTGGAGAAGTAATTGAGAATTTGTGATGTTGTAAGAGAGGATAACAAAAATATATACATGCCATATTATTATGAAATGGAATGAGTCTATTTATATATAAACAGTGCACGTGTTTAATTGATTGTACATAACTAATGGCAATTGCACGTTTGCACTAATTAATGAAACGATATTGATTGCACAGAAGACCAGTCGATCTTCAAAAAAAAAAAAACTTTGCTGATAACGAATGATAAGAAACCTTAGAAGAAGCTGTAGTCGACGAATATATATAATCGGCTGATTGGGTCTTTTTGCATCCCATGTTCGACTTTCAAAAAGGCTGGCCTGCTAGATACTAGTAGTAATTTATTGGTAAAAAAAAAACTAAATATACCATTTTTTAATTTTTTGTATAATCCTAAAAATACTTCATATCTACTTCTCTTAGCAAAAAAATGATGTAGTATAGCTTTAAATAAAATTATTTTTTGATAAATATTTAATAATGCACACTTTTTTGTTTTATGCATTCGGAATATAGTAATTGGTAAGTATTATTATATTAATCGATCAACAATAAATTTATAACACAAAAAATTAAATTTTGGGTTCTATTTCCATGAAGAAATTGCAAGTTTTGATCTTGATTTTTGGTGTGACTTGGAAATTAATCTAAAAAAAATCAGATCAAATTAGCAATGCTAGCTAGATTGACTAGACCAGTCAAAATTGATATATTTAATTGTTTCAAATATTAATTATTTTCATTAATTAACACAAAAAAGAACCATGCATATATATCATTTTCAAACTAAGCATGCTCAGACTTAACACTGTAATATTTGACTGCACCAAACAAATATTACAACACATTTTATTTCGTGTCACATGAGTGGTGTTAATGGATATACATAAAATTATTACCAAAATGGCTGGCTCCTGGATTGAATTTAATTTTTAGTTTGCTCATCGTATTTTTAATTCATTATTAATTTCAAGGGAAAATGATGTGCATAACACAAAAGTTAAAATGAATATTCTAGCCAATTTTGTTGATACAAACATAAAATAGGTCTTCATTTAATCCAAATAATGGCAAATTATATAAAACCCTATATGTCTGTGTTCAAAGTATCAATAGAGTAATTAATCTATGGTGAAATTGATATTTTGTCATGTATAAAATTTGAATACTATATTTCAATTATTGTATTGAATCGTAGTAGTAGTCATATTTGAAGTCCAGCTTCAACTACTATCAAATATCAATGATTCAACTTGTATGCACAATAGTAGTAAACAAATTTCGAGCCACGTGGTTGGTAGTAGAATTGTTGAACTGTAGTCAACAATTGCATAAAATCCTTAGTTGCTCATTTTGAAAATTTTGGCATTATAGTCAACAGTTGACTTGAAGCCAACCGGGCCGAATATCGGATACCCGACACTGACTCACTGAGTACGAGCTAGCGGGCCTTCAACTAATTTTCGGCTCTTCCGGATTATATTTTGGCATTATAATATGAGTCATTTCGAGGAAGTGAGCTGCAGGTAGCCCGTATTCTCATACCGGTCCAAAAACTTGACCATGCATTAGTTATAACGTACAAAGAATTTTCAAATTCAAAGTGCAAGTGGGCATACATAAATATAGTGCAAAACTAAGTCTATAAATATGCATATATCATTTGCCACCATATCTCATCACACTCCCTAACTCATTCTTCTTCTACCTAAATCCTAATTATTCTTTATTCATACATTCATTATGCCTTATTCACTACTCCAAGTTCTTCTAGGCCTCTTGCTCCTACTCGCATCATCCTCATGGGCCGAAACGATCGACACCCGTTACAAAGACCCGAACCTCCCGATGAACACTCGGATCAAGATCCTGGTCGACCAGATGACCCTCAAGGAGAAAATCGGACAGATGGCCCAGATCGACAAGCCCAACGTGACTCCCGACATCCTCCGAGACTTCTCGATCGGCAGCGTCATCAGCGCCGCCGGAAGCACTCCCCGCTCCGACCACAAGGCCACTCCCGAGGAGTGGGTCAACATGGTCAACGCTTTTCAAAACGGGTCCCTGTCGAGTCGACTCGGCATCCCCATGCTCTACGCCATCGACTCAGTCCACGGCCACAACAGCCTCTACAGGGCCACCATTTTCCCACACAACGTCGGCCTCGGAGCCACCCGAGACCCCGAACTCGTCACGAGAATTGGATCCGCCACTGCCCTCGAAACTCGAGCCACCGGCATCCCTTATGCTTTCTCGCCGTGCATTGCCGTTTGTCGAGACCCGAGATGGGGAAGATGCTATGAGAGTTACAGCGAAGACCATAAGATTGTCGAGCAAATGACTGATATTATTTACGGCCTCCAGGGGAAACCCCCTGTCAAGGGCGTCCCGTACGTAGGCGGAAAGTGAGACTTCTTCTTCTTCTTCTTCTTCTTCTTCTTCTTCTTCTTCTTCTTCTTCTTCTTCTTCTTCTTCTTCTTCTTCTTCAATTCACCACAAAATTGATATTACTCTCCTATACATTCATGTTACTAATATATGTATTGTGATTTGTAGGGAGAAAGTAGCTGCTTGTGCGAAGCACTTTGTTGGAGACGGGGGCACGACAAACGGGATCGACGAGAACAACACGGTGAGCGACTACAAAGGGCTGATGAGCATGCACATGCCCGGGTACTACCACTCCATCATCAAGGGCGTATCGACTGTCATGGTTTCGTATTCCAGCTGGAACGGAGTCAAGATGCATTCCAACAGAAACCTAGTCACTCACTTCCTCAAAACAACCCTCAGATTCAGAGTACGTAAACATGCTGTTACATGCATGCATGCATATATATATATATATATATATATATATATATATATATATATATATATATGTTAAATTCAGTTCAGTTCAGCAAGTTTCAGTCCAAAAGATATTAGATCCTAAACATGCATGCATGCATATATGTACGACGGCGACGACTGATATATATATCGATTCCTTGCTGCAGGGGTTTGTGATTTCCGACTGGCAAGGTGTAGACAGAATGACGTATCCGTGGGGTTCTAACTACACTACCTCGCTTCAGACAGCAATCAATGCCGGAGTCGACATGGTTATGGTCCCACCCAACCACACCGAGTTTCTCCGAGTCATGACTTCCCACGTCGAGAACGAGCTGATCCCGATCAGCCGGATCGACGACGCGGTCAGGAGGATTCTGAGGGTCAAGTTTACCCTCGGCCTCTTCGAGAACCCTTTATCCGATTACAGCTTAGTCGACAAAATCGGGACTCAGGCTCACAAAGAACTCGCGAGAGAGGCCGTGAGAAAATCGCTCGTTCTCTTGAAAAACGACAATCGAATTCTCCCTCTCCCGAAAAAGGCTTCGAAGAAAATACTAGTCGCCGGGACCCACGCCAACAACCTCGGCCTGCAATGCGGCGGTTGGACTGTCGACTGGCAAGGAGTCGACAACAACACACTCATAGAAGGTACGACTATACTGAGTGCGATCTCGAAGACGGTTGACCCGAGTACGGAGATCGTGTACAGCGCGAATCCGGACGTTGACTCGTTGACTGAAGTCAACGAGTTTTCGTACGCGATAGTGGTGGTGGGAGAGAAGACTTATGCCGAGCAATACGGGGATAATCGGAACCTCACGATTCCCGAACCGGGCCTGAGTACGATGAAGAACGTGTGCGGGAAAATGAAGTGCGTGGTGGTTTTGATTTCGGGCCGACCGTTGGTTTTGGAGCCTTATCTTGCGAATATCGACGGGCTCGTGGCTGCATGGCTGCCTGGAGCCGAAGGTCAAGGCGTGGCCGATGTGCTGTTCGGTGACTATGGATTCACCGGGAAGCTGCCGAGGACTTGGTTCAAGAGAGTTGACCAGCTTCCCATGAATTTCGGGGACCCACATTATGATCCTCTTTTTCCGTTTGGATTCGGACTCACCACAAAGCCTATTCTCTCTAACTAATTACTAATTGGTTCATATACTTAATTTTCATATTGTTTTGGTTTGATTAATTATAATTGATCAGAGCTCGTGTAAGCAAGCATGTAAAATCTACGATTTATTATCATTTGTCGATACCATAAGTTTGGTGTTGATCATTGGAAATATCGATATGATTAATTAAGAGTTATGTGGCAGTCTCAGAAAAACCAGTCAACTTTTACAAAATTCAAACGAGTAATAATTTTTTCTGGACGTGAATTATATGATTTTGATTGAACAAAACTTCTGTTTCGAAATTAAGAGTTTAGTAATAATCGATTGATCATTTGTTTAATTTAACAAGGTTTTTTAAAGAAAAAAGAAGGATATTTTATTAAATTTTAAGCCATGTAAAAAGATTTTGAAATAAAATTATACTAATGAATTTGTTAAAAATCAAATTAAAACACAATTAAAAAATAGATGAATAATTATTTTTGGAGAATTTATATACGACTGAATTGAGGTTTTAGGGGTGATCAATTGTGGGATTCGCCATTTTTAATCGAGTTCTAAATTGTTTTAAAAAAAACGATTTATCAATTAAAAAATAAATAAATACAGTATTCCTTAAAAAGACTTAAAAATACAGAAGCGATACTTGGAAAAGAAGAAAATAAAAATAAAATTTGGGCGACATCAATGGAGACGCCATCGAAACGATGAGAGCTTCGAGATTGCTCGAATTCGGTCGGCAATGGAGATCGACAGCTAAAGAAGTGGTGGGCCACTCCGTCCTCTTCGCTCAATTCATCTCCCTCTTGCACCTCACCGAAACCTATATCTGTTCGCCAGCCCTAGTTCGTACTCTCTCTACCTTCCGTTTTCTTCTTTCGTTATTCAATCAATTATTCCTAAATCAATTTATGTTTAATTTGGTGAAAGGTTTATGGGCCGAGCATGCTGCCGACGTTGAATTTCACCGGCGACGTTTTGCTCGTTGAGAAGCTGTCGCATAGGCTCGGGAGGGTGGGCCCCGGAGACGTCGTAATGGTGCGGTCGCCGGATAACCCTAGGAAGCTCATCACGAAGCGGGTTGTCGGGCTGGAGGGCCATACGGTGTCGTTTCTGGATGATCCTGCTCGCGACGATAGCTCACATTCATTAGTGGTAAGGATGTGAATTTTTGGATATGGTGATTAAATGGTTCTGAGTTGTTCGATTTCCTACTGGTTGAAATATGTAATGATTTTGACCGATGAAGACGATATTTTTTGTCATATTTAACAGGTTCCAAAGGGTCATGTGTGGATTCAGGGGGATAATATCTACGCGTCTAAGGATTCCCGACAACTCGGGCCGATTCCATACGGGCTGATTCTTGGCAAAGTATTTTGTAGAGTAAGCTTACATTGCCTTATAGACCTTGTTACAGTATCCAAAAGCCAATGTATGTAACATGAATAGTGAGCTTCGACTTAATTAACCCCATTGCTGATTGGTGTATAGGTTTGGCCACCTCAAGACTTTGGACGATTGGAACAATGACAGTGATGAGGATTGTAATCGTTACTCGAGGTATTTCAGAGTATCTTGGTATTAATGATTGATTCAATCATCTGTCCTAGCTCCCCTTATATCTGAACTTTTTGGTAACCAAAAAACGAAGACGCTTTTAGTGCTTTAAATTACCCGACTATTTGGCTATATCGCCTTTGAGCCTTTCAGTTTGTAACTTGGTATCTCAATCTAATCAGTGCTATCAAATTTTTTGGCAACAAGATAGCCCTCGACTGGAACTCACTTTATAAGCAATTTTTTTCCTCTAAACAAACTTCATTTGTGCTACTTTACTTTGTATGAGCTGCTTGCACTTTTGGTCCTACGGGATTGAGGCTCTAACACTTTTGATCCCAAACGTATCACTTTTGAGTCGCATTAAGGCAACTTCACATCATTTAGACACATCTTTTCATTGACCATGATATCAATAATTTTACAGTTTGGAAAATGTGGTTTAGCCAAAACTTCCCGATTTTGCAAGTTCTATTTACTGATGCACACGACACGAGTGGTGTGGAGTGGCGAACATGCTATCTGTGTCTCCATGGACCTTTTTGATACAACCGTCTATATAACCAAATGGTGTATCTAGTTTGTAATGAACACAATTCTCATCTCTTGAGTTCTATAGCATAAATGATGAAGTTGACGACACCATAGTCCACCACTTTACATTCTCTCGGCATCATTTCATATCGACATCCTCTTTTTATGGAGGTTGTATTTGTAGACACAAAGTTGAACAACATAAATACTTAAATCATCATTCCAGGAAAAGCATTGTTCATAAGTCTGTCATTTTCTTGGCATATAGTCCCTTCTAATCATTTTTCCTAAAAAACAAGTGATGTGCAACTTCCACATGAAAACAAGCAAACTAAAAACTAAAACTAGTTGGGTGAGGGTTTGAACCATTCACAAAAAAATGTACAAGTAATATAAATTTTATTTTAGTATTTTTTAAATAATTTTTATATATTTTTATCATAAAGTAATCGACGGTAAATTCTGCACCGAGGGAGTATAATATAACCAAATTGCGTGCTCAAACAAATTTGCCCTAATTATATTTCATTATTTCCCCAAACAATTTGTGTATTATTAATAGCGCGCAGGAATTCAATCGGTCGGCTGTTGACTGTTGTCCAGTTTTGATTTCGGATGGATCGAATTAGCGGTTTGCCCGATGACGTCATGGTCATATTCTCTCCTTTCTCCCTACTAAGAGTTTTGTGGGAACCAGTATCATCGCAAAAGCCTGGAAATTTCACTGGGCTCATGTCCCCTTCTATGGATTCACGTGCAATGGAGGCTCATCATGTAGCCAAGAATATTGTAACAACAACATCAATACTTTTCACACTACTACTGCTGCTGCTGTTGGTATTAATTATGAATTCGAGTTATGGATTACCGATATTTTCAAGCGTAATGTCCGGAATCTTGTTATCCGTCTGGATCATCATCAGCTCACGTTGCCTCGCTGCCTATTCACGTGCAAAACCCTCGTTGATTGCGTTGTTGTTATCCCCAATATGGATGTACATTTCCCTGCCCTTAAGAAGCTTCAACTTGTCGATGTTGGCTATGACTCTGAAGATTTCCTTACTCACTTGTTTTCGGGATGTCCGGTGCTTGAGGAGTTGATCGTTGAGAGGATGTTGATGTACAAATGTTGTTTATTTTCACCCACCCTTACTAGGCTCGTTATCGACACAGACACGGTCATCGGGTTGACTTTAAATACTCCCGCGCTTAGGTATTTTCGTTTGCGTGTTTCCATGACTAGGTTGGTTATGGCGAAACTGAACTATTTAGTTGAAGCACACATCCATTTGAATAAAGGCAACTCTCCACATTCTTGTTGTGCGGTTCAATTTCTTTGCAACCTGCGGAATGTCAAATGTCTAACATTATCAACAGTTGGAATGAGGGTAATTAATCGACAATTTTATTATTTTCTCTATATGTTCAGGTTGTTTTATAGTTGTTTGTTCGTTTCGGCAGATTCCAAATTTAAGGTTGTCTCGTTTGGGCGCGATTGCGAAGTTCCATAATTTAACACAACTCAAAATGAATGCTGATTGGCGTTTTATCAATTTTTATCTTGAAAAAGCTAATAATCTCCAAGTTTTAACGATGGGCCGAATGGTATGTTTTTCTTCAATCCTCTTCTTCTTTTGCCTTCTTTTTTAGTTTTGTATGTGAAGAGAATTTTGAATTTTCATTTTAATACGTTGTCATTATCATGATCAGGTCGCGGGCGAAGTAATGGGGGGAAGCATGCCCGCGCTTAACAATCAATACTGGATTGATCCGAAACCAGTGCCAGAATGTTTGATTTGAAAACTTGAAAATATATATCTAGTTGACTTCGAGTGGTCTATGGCGTATGAGTTTAACATGGTCAAATATATCCTAAAGAATGCTAAAATCCTTAAGAAGATGGAAATACTATACACCGATCAACGACATGATCAGCACTATTCGCACGAGAAAATCGAAGCGGTCAATAGAATTTCCTCGTTCGAGCAAAGGTCTCAACCGTGTCGCATTGTCTTTGTTTGAAACTTTTTCTAGCAAGACTTTTAGTCGTGTCGAATTGTCTGTATGATATTTATTGAGCTTATAAGCTACTTAACTTGGGCCGATTCCATACGGGCTGATTCTTGGCAAAGTATTTTGTAGAGTAAGCTTACATTGCCTTATAGACCTTGTTACAGTTGGCCACTATCGCCCAAAAGTCTATGTACGTAACATGAATAGTTCCGGTTTAGTAATTGGTCTTGTGATATGTGTTTTGTGTATAGGTTTAGCCACCTGAGGACTTTGGGCGATTGGGACAATGATAGTGATGAGGATTGTAATTGTTGCTCAAGGTATTTCACAGTACCTTGGTATTAATGATTGATTCAACCATCTGTCCTAGCTTCCCTTATATCTGAACAGTTTGGTAAGCTGAAAACGAAGACACTTTTAGTGTTTTGAATTATCTGACTATTTGTCTATATCGCCTTTGAGTACTATTTCAGTTTGTAAATTGGTATCTCAATGTAATCAGCGCTTTCAAAATGTTGGCAACAACAACAAGATAGCCCTCGACTGGAACTCACTTCATAAAAAATTTTCCCAAACTTCATTTGTGCTACTTTATTGTATATGAGCTGCTTGCAATTTTGGTCCTATTTCTTTATTGACCCTGATATCAATAATATTACAGTGTCAGTCATTCGTGGCGACAGCCTTCAGTGAAATAATTTCAGAGTGGGAGGAGTGAGTTTGGCAGTAAAATTAAAAATCGGTCTTAATGGAGAATGTGGTTTAGCCAAAACTTCCTGATTTTGCAATTTCTATTTACTGATGCACAGAGTGGTGTGGAGTGGCGAACAGACTATTTGTGTGGACCTTTTTGTTCTGTTATTTTTTATCAACTTTATAAATACACTAGGAACAGTCTAATATATATTTAACGAAATGGTGTATCTAGTTTGTAATGAACACACCTCTCATCTCTTAAAAGGATTTTATGGCATGACTCGAGTTCTATAGCATAAATGATGAAGTTGAATTCAGTCAATCATATTACCTATCACGATTCTCCGAGATTGGCTCGAATAATTAAATAAAATAAATGTTATTTTTTTATTTTCTGTATAAAGATAATTTTTTTGGTATTTTTTATGGAGTATATAATACTGTATAACCAAATTTCATGCACAAACAAATTAGCCCTACTTATATTTTTGCGCAGGAATTCGATGGATTGGTCTCGGTTGTTGTCCAGTTTTGATTTCGGTTGTTGCCCGATGACGTCACAGGTCATATTCTCTCCTTTCTCCCTATACTAAGAGTTTAGTGCGAGCCAGTGTGATGGCAAAAGTACTCGTGAGTCTTTCACCCCAAAACCATCAACTCTGATTCGATGACTACTGCCGTTGCACCGTATCGAGGTTGCTTTCGCTCGGTGCCGTCGAAGATGATTGCAGAGATCATATTAGTGGATTCACAATTTTTTATACTAAAGATTTTCATTTTTGTAATTTCAGAAAAAACAAATTAAATTTGTTCGAGGAACAGAGAAGGGAGAAACAAATAAATTTTGGATTTTTTTTTTACTTTTATCGAACACTGGAACAGTGATAAGAAAGATAAGTTAAAAAAAAAGAAAAAAAGATGACGTGGCATTCATTTGTTGTTGGGTAGTTGTAATAAAGAAAAGAAAATGCAATCGAGGCTTCTGTATACGCTGCACTGTGTATTCTTCTTCTCTCTTTCAAATCCTAAACAGGGGTGTTTGGGGAAAACATGACAGAACAATCAATTCCGCCACAGCTGATCCAATATACAGATCCGTGATTGCATCATCAAGGTCCGTCGGTCCGTTTTTTCATTTTTCTTGAAATCCAAGTTTTTATGTAATATTTATTCCGGCCGAATTATCCCAAAATTAAAATACAGATTCAGTTGTCATAATTTTCATATTTTTAATAACGCGTATAATTTCAACTTTTTCATATCTATATTAAAATAATATTATTTTTCATATATATATATATAAGTAAATCTCGTGCACAAGTAAATTAGACCTAATTAGAATCTGAGCGGCACAAGTACAGATTTTGTTCTGATCAGCGGTTGGAGCGACACGACACAAGTACATATTTTGGTCAGAATCTGATCAGCAGTTGGAGCGACACAAGTACAGTAAAATTAAGGTTATATATGAGATTTTATTTTTGTAATAATGTTATACTGTAGTTTTTAATTTGTAATTTTTTAATTTATGTTTTTCCGCAGCAATTCGATCTATCGGTTGATGCCCAATTTTTTATTTGGAATGGATCGAATAAGCGGCTTACCGGAAGACGTCATATCTCATATTCTCTCCTTTCTCTCTACTAAGAGTTTTGTGCAAACCAGTGTGATCGCAAAAGGATGGAAGTTTCATTGGGCTCATGTCCCTTTTTTCGGATTCACTTGCAACGGAGGCTCGTCGTGTACACAAGAATATTGTAACAACATCAATAATTTTCACACTGCTGCTGCTGCTGCTGGTGGTGGTGATATTAATTATGAATTCGAGTTATGGATTACCGATATTTTCAAGCGTAATGCCCGGAATCTTGTTATCCGTCTGGATCATCATCAGCTCACGTTGCCTCGCTGCCTATTCATTTGCAAAACCCTCGTTGATTTGTGTATCGTTGATTGCGTTGTTGTTACCCCTAATATGGATGCCGCAGTACATTTCCCTGCCCTTAAGAAGCTTCAACTTGTCGGTGTTGGGTATGATTCTAAAGATTTCCTTACTCACCTGTTTTCTGGATGCCCGGTGCTTGAGGAGTTGATCGTTGAGAGGATGACGATGTACACATGCCGTATTTCTTCACCTACTCTAACTAGGCTCGTTATCGACGCAGACACGGCCATTGGGTTGAAGTTAGATACTCCCGCGCTTAGATATTTTCGTTTGCATGTTTCCATGACTTGGTACATCATTGCTTTGACAAAACTGAACTGTTTAGTTGAAGCACACATCCATCTGAATAAAGGCAAACTTCCCGGTTGTACAATTGAATTTCTTTGTGAGCTGTGGAATGTCAACTGTCTTACCTTATCAACACCTGGAATTAAGGTACTTGATGTGTGTATATATATTAGGTTATTTTATTTTAGGTATATATTATATATAATATATTGATTGTGTTGTGTTGATTGTTTTGGCAGATTAACAATCCTGTATGGTTCTCTGGTTTGGGAGCGAAGTACCATAATTTAACTGAACTCAAAATGCAAGCTGATTGGCGTTTTATCAATTTATTTCTTGAAAATGCTAATAATCTTCAAGTTTTGACAATGGGTCGAATGGTATGTTTTCTGATCCACTTTCTAGTTTGGTTTGTGAAAGGAATACGGCCGAATCTTCATTTTAATACGTTTTTCGTAATCATCAGATCGATTTTAAAAATCGTTACTGGACGGAGCCGAAACAAGTGCCACCATGTTTGATTTCAAAACTTGAAAATATATATCTAGTTGACTTCGAGTGGTCTATGGAGCATGAGTTTAACTTGGTCAAATATATCCTAAAGAATGCTAAAATCTTGAAGAAGATGGAAATAATATACACTGATCAACCACATGATCAACACAATTCGCACAAGAAACTCCAAGTGGTCAACAGACTTGCCTCATTTGAGCAAGGGTCTCAGTTATGTTGCGTTGTCTTTGTTTGAAATTTTGCTGAGCAAGACTTTCGTTGTGTCGCATTGTCTATTTGATATTTATTGAGCTTATAAGTAGGGGTGAGAACGAGCCGAGTCGGGCTTTGATTAAATAGGTCTGACCCTGATGTTGGAAGTTTTAGGCTTAAGCCTGACCTTTTACCTGTTATAAGGTTTTTTAAAAATATTTTGAACTTCAACTTAGTTTAACGAATAATTTGAAAAATTAATTTAAAATGTTTTAATTAAATTTAACTATATCTAATTAATTTTATAAAATTACTTTTAAGCAATTAATAGTAAAAAATAAGTGAAGAATATTATATAAATGCAATATGAAGTCAAACATGCTGTCGGATTGCCGGATAACCCTAGGAAGTTCATCACGAAGCGCGCGTTGTCGGGTTGGAAGGCGATACGATGTCGTTTATATATGGATGATCCTGCTCGCGGCGATAGCTCCCAATCATTAGTGGTACGGATGGTGAATTTTTTAATATGGTGATTAAATGGTTCTGAGTTGTTCGATTTCCTGATGGTTTTGATCGATGAAGACGATAATGCACTAGCTAACACGCGAGTTTACAACGTTCCTTTTTCCCATCCACCGTCCAGAGTCGATGATCAATTCCAAACACTGGTCCGCCAAACCTCTAGTAAACGAGGGAAAAAAAAGTCCCAGATGATCGTCATTGTTTGAACCATCGACCGGCCTCGTCGTCAATGCTCCATAACAAGAGCACAACTTGTCGCCTCTTTGCACCAACATAAGTTGAGTCCGCCGTCCAGTATCTCTACCCCACACAAGGATAGAGGTTATTGTATACCATGTACTTGCTTGCAATTGACCATTTAGACCCTCACCTTCTGGAACTCATTAAATTACACTTTGATATTTTACTAGTGTACTAGTAGGAACTTTTAAGTTCAAGCTATTGATAGAATTACCCTCGAGTTTTCTTCAAGAGCTGGTGAGCTCGGTAAATAGCTAGGATTTAGCTCAATTTTATAAAGGATGTGATTGTGAAAGCTCATTCAACTCCATGAAATATCTATCAAATCCTAAACAAGCCTCTTTATTTTCTACAAAGTTTGGTTAGATAGTCCCTAACCTTTCTAAATGTTAGAATTTGACCACAATTTTCTTAGAAATTACAACATTTTATCCCACAATAAGTGTTTAGCCGGAAACGCGTACTTGTGGAGAATGTTTAAGTTTCGTTTTAAGACGAATATTGGGATCGAGTTTGTTCTCGAGTGAGTTTAATGGAGCAAACAAGATCCACAAAGGGATGAAGAGTAAACTTGGTCTGGATCAAGCGCACAATTCGAGTTCACGTGTCCAGGTCATATAATCACTTGCAAAAAAAAAGCGTTTAGAACCTACACAACTTAATTAAATATTTTTGTAATCTGTTAATTTAGAACATGTCATATTTAAAACATACTATAATATAAAAAAACCATGTCATGTTACTTAAGAAAAACATTGACAAAACAAAATTCACCATTCAAAACAAAATTCTCCAAATCATTGACAAAACAAAATTCACCATGTCATGTTACTGAAGAAAAGCATTGACACAAAAAAATTATCGAAAGAGAAAATGAGACCAAAGCATTCACCAGGAGGTACTCAATTACCAAATTTCCTACTTTATTAAGATACGGTGCAGTCTATCTAGCCTATCTACTGTCTTCTCCTTCCTTTGAGGCTTTAATTCACGGTAGTAGCCTATGATGATCCAGACTTCTCAGACTGAGCACGTTAGCACGAGACGATTCAGATGAGCTGGTCTCTTTCAAGAAGTTCAGGAAAACTTCCTTGAGGGCCTCCTTGCCTTGCTTTTCAGCATTTGCAGCTAAACCTTTGACAATTTCTTCGAACTCCTTCCCATACACTTTTTCATAGTCCCAAACACATCTTCATACAGATCCCGATACACTTGCTCATGCTCCAAATATCGAATTGGGAGCAAGGCTATTTCAACACAATCGCACTCAATCAACTCAATGCACTCAATCAACTCAATGTACTTGTCTGCTATGAGTTGCACTGCACTGGCCTGTAATCAACCATAATATCCCCTCACGGAGTAAAATGCATGAACACCTCCTTCAAGGGGTGGTTGCCTTTGATTTCAGCATTGTCTGCTAAAGCTCGGACAATTTCTTCAAACAATTCACCGTAGATCTCCTCGTAGTTTCCATAGACGTCGTCGAATAAATCCTGGTAGATTTCTTCATGGTCTAGGTGCCGGATATTAGGAACCGGGGAATTCTCGATGTCACAATCAATCAATTGTATCTTAAATGGTTCTTTTGATTTTTTTGGCTCAAAATATTCGACTATAACCCTATATTTTTTAATTGTACTTTGTATGGTTCTTTGCCTTATGGAGCAAAGTTTTAAAACGTAACACAATTCAAAATGTATGTTGATCGAAAAACTCGATCAAATTTCTCAAGCGAAATTTCATGTCGTCCAAGTCTGATGATTTGTCTTCCTATGTAAATTGGACGTCGTCAAGTCTAATGATTTGTCTTCCCACATAGATTGGAGAGAGAAATGATCTTTTCCTTGTAAAATATAATATGTAATTATTTTTTGCATTAAATATGTTGAATTTTCATGTATCAAATGTTCAAAGTACGTGCTTTTTGTTAGCATATATTTATACTAGTTATTATATTTATAGGATTATTAGGGTTTACCTTATATTTATAGAATTAAGGTTTACCTTTTGTTTTGGCTATATAAAGTCTCTCTCTTGTATATTTTAGATCACGCTTATTTTGTTCTAATACCACAAGTTTTCTACGTTTATCTTTTTTTTTTTTTTCTGTTCGTTTCGGTTGTTGGCTTTTTCGTTTGGAGGTGGAAGAGTTTGGTAGTTCCTGGTTCTGGTTTGGAAGTGGAAGAGTTTGGTTCGGGTGGAGCTCATCCTGGTTCTCGTTTGGGTTGTTCCTTTGTTTGAGACCTATGGCTTGTTTGGATGTTTTGGTAGTACCTGGTTTTGGATTTGCTGTGGATGATTTTGGTAGGTTCTCTTTTGGGTGCGAGACCTTTTTGTTTTTTCTTGTTTTGATGCAGCTATGGCTTGTTTTGATGCTATGGTAGTACATTATTCTGGATTTGTTGTGGATGATTTTGGTAGGTTCTCTTTTGGGCGAGACCTTTTTGTTTTGATTTGATGCAGCTATTCCTTGTAGGTGTTTTAGAATTTGTTTATTAGACTTTTCATTGACAAACTCTCGATGCTTCTTGCTGTAACATCGTAAGTTTGAGGGGGTGTTAGCATATATTTATACTAGTTATTATATTTATAGGATTTAGCATATATTTATACTAGTTATTATATTTATAGGATTATTAGGGTTTACCTTATATTTATAGTTTATATTTATATTTATAGGATTAGGGTTACCCTATATAAAGTCTGGTATATTTATATGAATCCTAACACTTTTTTATTAATTGAATTAATTTTCTTTTCTATACAGGTTCTTGCTAGGCATTTGCGGTTATCTGCAGTGAACCATCAACAAACTAGTTAAAAGAGAGCTAGTTATATTTCATACAGTAGTATTATTTTTGAACTATCGTTAAAACTCATTTGACTGAATATAGATAAATGAACTTATTTAAAAGTTTGCTCCACACCCACTCCATTTAAAAGTCTAATCAATAGGAGTATGTACCGTATTTAACATCTATTAAAAAATTTGATGTAAAAATTACTACTATAAATTATGTCTCTTTTTTATACAATAATCAATGTTCAACTTAATTTTTAATATTCTCATATGACATTTTCCCAATTTTGAACATTTAATATTTTTTCATTCATTAGAAATGAATTTTGAGAAATTAAAATCTCTTGATCTATTTGAATGTATTTTGTGGATATCAAATTTTCATTTCTTTTCTCCATAAAAGGAATTCACTTCTCAAAATCTATATTTTCTATTTTTTAATGTGTTAATATCTATTTATAATTTAATTCTATAAAAATATTTATTTGTACAAGTAATCATATTAAATATTTGGATGATTTTGGAAAAAGAGAAATTATTCATTTTTTTAGAATTAAATAACACAGTGTATTCTAATTATAAGTTAAGTAATTTAGACCATAATTATCCTTTTTAATTATCATCAATGAATTTAATTTAAATTATTAAAATTATTTTAGAAACATAACTACTAATAACTCTGTCAAAATAATAAAATAAATCTAAGATAATAAAATAAATATTAATTTTAATTTAAATGGTAATCTTTATTTTTAAAATCTTAATTGTAATAATAAATTTTAATTTTAATTAAAATAAATTTTAATTTTCAACATAAATTTTAATTTTAATTTTAATTTTCAACATAAATATTAATTTTATAAATCTTAATTTAAATTGTCAAATCTAAATTTATAGATTTTAATATAAATTTATTTATTAAATACAATGGTTAAGTTTTTAAAATAAGGGTGTTATAATCTTTTTATAATTCAAAAATTACCCTTTAAAAACATGTTAAATTCCTATTTTTTTTAAAGAAAAAACATAAAATCCTTTTTTAGAAAGTGAAAAAAGTATTGTTTATAATTAGTAAAAGTAATATTCCCCTTTTCTCAATAATACCTAAATATATTTATAATTATTTATGGCAATTATTTATGAACTAGTTTACCGAACTTGTTTATGAGAGTATCAGCGATGGCTCGAAAAATGGCACGTTTTTAGCACGTGACAGACGGCAAATCTACGTGGCTAACGGAGAGAATTTAGATGGAAATTTTGCGCCAATTTTTCGTAAATAATGGGATTCTCATGCTCTTTAATGAAAAAAAAACAGACTCTCATAAAAAAAAATTTCTTTTAAATTTTAATCCAAAAATTACTTTTTATACCAAAGAAGTCACACTTTTTACCGTTTATTTTCATAAAATTTTAAAAATATTTTTTTATTTTTAACTTTTAGTTAAAAAGTACTCCCATCCTTCTTAGACTTATATTTTACACTTTATTTGTAAAATAAAATCAAAAAAGTGTGTATAAGTGCGGTACAGAGATACAGTGTACTACCATTTTTAGTTCCAGATATTTTACACTTTTTTTTTTGTAAAATACACACAAAAGAAGTGTGTATAAGTGTGGTAAGATACTAATATTTTTTATTTTATCTATGTTTTAGTATTTTTTTTTCAAATTTTTTTTAATTTAAAATCAATATGTTGCCTTTGCCAAAGGATGAGACTACTTTCTTGCAACAAACATCCAAAATTAATTAAAATATTAAAGTTTTTTAAAAAAATCTTACATTAAATTAAAATTATTTTCATTCATTTATTAAAAAAAACGTTGACACATTTTTACAATTTAAACTTTATAATTATATACTTTGCCAAACATTATCATATCTATAGTAATTTATTTTTCAAATAAGGTTATATAGTAGTCGATTAAATGTCAAGGGTAAAACAAACAATATTTAAACAGATACTAGTAACATTTATTTCTCTAAATCTAAAGAGCCATTGTTTAGACTTTAGAGAGCTTATGCAAAACAAGGGGAACGCCATGTTGAGGTTGGAGAGTGATGATCGGAAACGGGGCGTGCAAATACGACGCCGACAGCTCGAACCGGAAACTTTTCAGCATCATCGCCATCGCTAGTTTCGCCTCTACCATCGCAAAATGTTGCCCGACGCATATCTTGGGACCCCAGCTAAACGGAATGAATGAGAAATGCCCTTTCGTTGCACCCAATATCCCATCCGAAAACCTCTCGGGTTTGAACTCGTTCACATCGTCTCCCCAAATCTTGGGGTCGTTGTGAAGCATGCCTATTAGCAGAATCAGATCAACTCCGACCGGCAGATCTATATCTCCAAGCTTCACCGGCCTTATAGGGGTTCGCGCTAGCAGTGGAGCCGGTGGGTACAACCTCAAAACCTCGTTGAGTATCATGGTCATCTGCATCAAGAAGCCGTGATTAATATAACTATTGGAGAATATATTCGACTCACTTATTTAAATATCAAGTTCGATACAAAATTTCTCAAAAAGTTGGAGCTCTTAGATTATGAGAAGATCGCCTTACGATTTTGAGACGGTTGAGGCTGTCGAAAGTCGGTTCTTCCTCCGCGAAGACTTGGAGAACCTCGTCTCTCGCGCGAGCTTGCCAGTCTTGGTGTTTGCTAAGCAACACCATCGCCCACGCCAGCAAAAGCGAAGTCGTTTCCGATCCTGCAAAGTAGAACAATCGGCATTCGTGAATCACCTCTTCGATACTCATCCCCCCGTTCTCCCGAATCTCGTTGGAATTCGACTCCAACAACGCGCTCAGCAAGTCATCCCCGACGGCTTGCCCCTTTTTCATCGCCTTCTCTCTTTGGCTGATGATGCCCCTAAGCAAGGAGTTGATTTCTTCCGAGTAAGCCCTCATCCTCTTGTTCGCCTTCGTCGGCACGAATCTGATTCGTCGAAAAAGTTGTCAGGAACCGGAAGTTGCGATAACAAAAAAAAATGATGACACTCAGTGTTATATACCTCCATCCCGGGATGAAAATGAACTTCATCAGCTCCAAAACGAGCTTCACTTTCTCTTTTTGGAGCTCGAATATTCGCCTCCCTTCCTCGTGGCTGCTCCCGAACGCCGCCCGAGATATCACGTCGCCCGCCATGTCCTCGAGATGAGGCCACACGTCGACTTCTCGAGACGAGGCCCCACCATCGCGAAACAACGCTTCCCATTTCTCGATCATGCTCGCGCAGCTCAGACGGATCGCCGGCACCTTGTTCTGCGCGTAAATCACATTCAAAAATAAACATAAAAACACAAACACACACAAACAACAACACAGCACCTTGAGCTTCTCCATATGAAAAGCCGGGTTGACAATCTTTCTGTGCTTGGCCCACTTTTCATCTTCGAGAAACAGAAGCCCACCGGCGACCGTTTGACCGATGGGATCGGGGAGAGGCTTGTGAAACACATCGGTTTTCGTAAGAATATCCTTCAGAAGATGCGGATCACACACGACCAGCCTAGGAGAAGGCCCGAACCATATAAAGGGGTTCTCACCTGCAATTAATATTTCCACACAAGAATATGAGAAGAAAGAAAAACAGAGGAAAACAGAGGAAACAGAGAGAAATAAAAATTGAATCTTTAGCTCACCATACTTGGTGCGGATTTGGTGGTAGTAAGGGAGAATGTGAGGTGGGAGATGGTCGGAGATTTGGATAGACTTGCGTTGTTCTTGCTTTGTCACCGAGATTAAATCCCTCATGTCTCCAAGAAGGAGCCTGTAAGGATTTCCATGGAGGCCTTGTTTTCTCAAGATTTTTTCGAGCCTTTTGGGCCTGAGCCAAACCCAGTTCAAGAACTTCAATGCTGATGCTGTGAATCCCAGTAGCAGGATTGAGAGGATGATTGAGCTTATTTGAGCTTCCATTTTTTTTTCCTTTTTTCTTTCAAGGTTTAGGTGTGTAGGATTGATACTTGTATATAGGGATTCAAAAACTAGATACCATTTACTATGTATTTTAGACTTTTTGTGGAGTCTTTTTATGTTTGCTTCAAAGTGTATACTATATAATATAATCACTATTTTATAGTAATAACATTTTTACACATATTAACAAGAATGTTTACTTTTGATATTTTGATAAATTATAAGTGAAAAAATAAAAAGTAATTTTCTTTTGTGTTCGACTATTATGGTACAACGTGTTTTGGGTTGTTTTATGCTTTGTCGGTAATATCTGCTTTGACGGTGAAATTCGCTGGTATCGGAGGGTTAGCAAACAACACAAAAACTAATATGATATGATATAGAAACAAACAGATCGAGTTATATGCAGAAATCATAAGTAATGGAAATGGAAGCTCAAAGCTCCTCTTCATTCATATATCCATACTTAGACAATTTAGAAATATAGTTATGCATCTTTGGTAATTTAATAAATAAAAGTTAATAAAAACGATAACGAAAATGACACGATCACTAGGCATCAATGCCCCCTTTTCAGGTCTTTATTTCTCTTATAGAGTATTTAGGCCATAGCCATTTTAGGAAGTGAATTCCTTTTACAAGTGGTTTTCTCTCTCTTTCCTTTTCTCACCCCCTTTTTACATATGAAGAGCATCTATTTATAGGCATTCATGCATGTGATGATTCTCTATTCTTATGACACCTATCAGCCACATATTCAGCTTTATTGACAACTATTTAGCATGCATTTGACATGTGTAAAACATGTAGTGGACCAACTAAACCACTATCTTTGTTTGTTACTCTACTGGTAATCGCACCGGGAAATCACTGTTTGCTGCCTGGTAACTCTTTAGCTCTTCTCTCAGTTTTGCCCTGGGAAAAAGTCTTACTTCCCCCGTGCGATCTTTCCTGTCCGATTTCTTGTATTCATTGGATAATAATTCTTGCTTTGGCTTTGGCTGGTCTTCTTTGACTCTTTCTTTGATGATTTGGCACCGGTCTTCTTGACACGTGTAGGTGGCGGATTTTCATGGCACAACACAACGTTCCATTGAAAGAAGTGTGGCTCATCTTTACTAATTTCATTTGATATGTTATAGTAATTGATATGTGTGGTCTAATCTTGTGTTCTACAATTTGAGTAATATAGCAAATTTTTAATTATAATATAAAAATATATATTTTTTTTTTTATCATTTTATCACAATCAATAAAATGAAAAAAATTATCCAAATAAATTAGATATTGGAGCATTGATAGGGTTTGAAGGGAGTGATAAGAAGAGTATGATGATTCTAATCATGACAACTTTCTGCACTTGGGATTTACTAAAGTTTATTATTATTATTATTATTATTATTATTATTATTATTGGTAAAATTGGTATTATTGCATTTTAGCAACAATGATTCTAGAGTATCTTCATTGTGGAGTTTTCGGTCATCGCTTTCTTTGTACATGTGCAGCTTTTTATTTGTGCGCCTTTTTTCTTAAGGTCAAATTTTCATGATTTCTAATTTGTGATTTCTCTTTATTTATAAAATTATTCATTCTCAAATCGATCTCACAACTTAATTACAATTGTGAGAGTGATATTAAAAAAAAAGTCAATTTCTACCTACCAATTCATCTCAATTTATGACTGCAATCGTGCTATAACTCAAACAAACTGTGTTTACCATTTATGCATAAACGATTCTAAATTCGAAAAATAATGAAAAACAAAAACCCAAATTTACATTAAAACTTGATGATCGCTCGATTGAAGATGCAATGTAAACACACGACGAGGCATCATACAAAGGACGTAACCGTGTCCGACTTAGAAGCTAGAATCATGTCATGTGACAAACATGTTCAACCTCCCCGTGTTTAAAAAACAAAAGGTCGACATATAAAAGTTGACAAAAATATGTACCCAAATAATATATATACAGTAAGTACATTTTCAATGTCGAGATATAAATATATAAGAAAAAATATTCCACGTGAGGAATCCGAATGGTATCCGACAATTATTTCGACATCTGCGGATGAAATTGGATCCTAGTTCAACTTATTAGCTGGATAATTACTTGTTATATAATATTCATATTATATTTAATAATTTATAGTATAGATTCATGCATGCTGCAATCTTCAACCTGCATAAAACACAACAAAATGTGACAATTTTGTCCTGCAAAAAACAGTCAAAAATCGTAAAATTGAATATGCCCCCGGTTTGATGTATTTCAATTTATTAATTTATGAAAATTTTGAATAATCAAAAAATAGAAAAATGGATCGTTTGATTGGTATGCTTAAAATAGAAATTATGACCGATTTAGATTTAACATAAAAAAAATGTATTTATTTAACTTATTTTGTAGTACTATTTGAAAAAACAAAAGAATTATTACGTTTAAAGAAAAGAGAGGCGTGGATAAATGATAATAGTTGGGTTTATACTTTATAGTGGATTTGGATGATAAAAAAGTACTTTAATTATTTTCACTTGCTCAAAACAAAGTCACCATCATATCTTTTGCATATCTTTGAATTGGTGTGTTGAATTAGAATTTCAAAGGGTCGCAATAGGAAAAAAAAACAAAGTACACATAATTATATCTCAAGTCATCATATCTCAAGTCATCATTATAAATTGTATAAAAGTAAAAAAATGTGTGACATTCCTAATCATAGAAAATATGGAAGATGGTTGACTCCTGTATAATTTTACAGTAACGTAGTTGACCAACATGTCCAGAATCGGTGAAGTAACGGCAAGTGAATCAAAATTTGTCCTATTATATAAACTATAGCTACAAGTAAGAGAAATGCAGGTTGATATAATGACATTTTCACACTTAATTTTTAAGGTGAGTTTACCGTATAACAAACAAGTAAACGTTCACTCGTTATTTCAATTGAAGATTTGTTATAGTTTCTCATCCACCATGTCCCGATTAGATAAAAACGAAGGTTCAGATTGGAGATATCAAAATGGTCTGGGTCAGACTGACCCTCAAATCTTCACATATCAAATTTCATGCACTGCACAATTCACTCGAGGAGATGTTTCCAAATATTAAAACGAAGCAACTAGTTCAACCCTAAGTGAAATTTATGATATTAATGATCCCAAACATAGACAATCCAACATCATCACCCAATATAAATTTCACAATAGTAGGATATAATACAATACAGCTGCGCGTGGACCTTGAGGCGGCTTCAACGAGCTTCGTACTGAACAACTGCAGGGGCAAAGTTCAGCAGTCATAAAATATATCATCGGCTATGGCCCAAAGGTAATGCATCTAATGTATACAGCACAATAGTTTTATTTAACATATCTATTCACTGATAATATGTAATGCGCTAAATTAATCTTGTATGTAATGCGCTAAACTAATATACCCATCTATTGTTGAGCCAGGTTCAACTTTTTTATCGTGGATATAAGAATTGCCGCACAATAAATAATGACCTACGGTTTGGGATTTCTAACGACTTTCCTACCCCTCCAAGAAACGAAAAGTAATTGACCCTCGATTCTCACTCTTTTACCCAACTCCTAAATTCCATACACCAAATGAAGCCTATGTTCAACAAAATAACACAATCGAGGGTGTAACCAAACAATGATCTAGGGGCATATATAGTAATACGTCGATGGGCAATGTCTGAGTATGTTAACATCACAATCGAGAGCATTCTTATACCACAAACCAAAAACAGCATAATTAACATAAAAGGCGCGGAAACAAAAAACATGGCAAGAAAGAATTACTTCGACGGGTACGTTTCTTGTAGAGAATACGGTAACCGCACTCACGGCACTGGATCACATCCCCTGGCTTCAGGGTGTTCTCTTGGCCGCAATCTGAAAATCAGATACCATAATATTCAATTTAATTAGCAAAACACACACAAACAGCAGTTACTCATTCAGCTTAATCATCCATACACAAAAATCCCACCAGCAAACCCTAATTAAATAAAAAATAAAAAATAAAAAAACGTCGAGAGGCTCAATTCAATTCGTTTCACAGGTTCAACAAAAAATCGATATTTCACAATATTTAACAATCAATAAATTAAAGTTTATTAATTGGAGAATTAATTACCTCCACAGATATAGCTGACGGGCTCGGGCTGAGGATCCATTGTTAGTCGGAGGGCGAGGAATAGATTGTGGAAATTGGGGTTTATGGTGAAGGGGCTAGGGTTTTTATTTTCCTTTTCGACTTGTACAGAGCACATAAATAAAGATGATTATTTATACTTTGACCCCTCTACTATTACTTAATGTCCGCCTTTCCCTGTATTCTTTATAAAATACTTTTGATTTAATTACAAAATGGTACAATATCACACTCTAATTTTTCGAACTTTTGGGTCATTTTCCCATATCCTCACTCGACAAAGAAAGCTTCTTTGCCTCCGCGTCTCTTTCAACACGAAAATTTCAGGTGGGTACGAAAATCTCAGCTTAAATTCATCGTTTTTTTACGAAGTGGGTTTTGTTCGGTATCCAGAAATAACTATCTGTATTCTCAGTTCTTGCATCACTGTAGCTGAGAGATTGAGCGTAGTATTTTCTGAATTTTTGTTTCTGGTACAGACGAAAAATTAGACGAGTTTTGCTTGATCTTCGGGTCATTTTTATGATGGTGGTGGATGTTTAAGTGTTTGAAAAATGGCGTCTTTAGCTCCCCTGGTGAATTTAGGGATTGTGAATACAGTGCCTGTAGGTAATTTCGACGGTTCTTTGTGTTTAGTCCGGCGGGTCTCTTCCTCGAGAATCCTGATTAGTTCTAGAAGGTTCTGGAGCGGAGATCGCTCGAGGTATACTGGTGTCCGTAGATGCTCGGTAATAACTAACTACATCGAACTAGGCAACTCGTTATCTATTGATTCTACGTATAGAAGAAGCGGTAGTATTAGTAAAGACGATGGCACAGATACATTTATAAGAGTGCCTCCAAAACCAAGTTGGAAATTGGGGTCCAAAGTCGACCCCCTTCTGAATTTACCTTGGGATGGCACGGGGCTTAATGGGAATTCGGACTATGGAAATACGGGCGATGATAAGGTGATGGAGTCTTTAGGGGAGGTTTTGAAGAAAGTGGAGAAGTTAGAGACTAGTAAAAAGGTGAATGCCTCTGTAAACAAACCTTCGTCGAATGACCAAACTCATTCAAATCGAAAGTCCAAGACTTTGAAGAGCGTCTGGCGTAAGGGAAATCCGGTGGCTATCATAGAAAAGGTCGTCAAAAAACCTCTAAAACAGGAACCTTCGGTTAGACCACCTCAGAAAGTGCAACCAGAAATACAATCAAGACCCTTTTTAGCACCTCCTCCATCTATCAAGAAACCTTTTATCTTAAAGGATGTAAAAAAGGCAGCTGCAAAGTCGCCTGCTGATAGTAAAATCGGCCTTACAGAAGAAAAAAAGGCACATAAGCCGATCTTAATCGACAAATTCGCATCCAAGAAACCCGCAGTTGACCCTCTGATTGCTCAAGCCGTTCGAACCCCGGCAAAGCCCAGGAAAGGGTCTGTTTCTAAGTTCAGAGACGAATTTAGAAAGAAGGGCGGCCCGTCTTGCGAGACCCGGAGGCTTGTGGCTAAAGATGATGTTGTTGATGAGGACACATCCGAACTCGGTGTTACCATTCCTGGTAAATTTAGTGCCCGGAAAGGTAGGAAATGGAGTAAGGCTAGCCGAAAGGCTGCTAGATTACAGGTGGCCCGGGACCTTGCGCCTGTTAGAGTGGAGATAATGGAAGTTGGTGAAGATGGTATGCTGACCGAAGAGCTGTCCCACAATTTAGCCGTCAGTGAAGGCGATATTCTCGGGTATTTGCACTCTAAGGGAATTAAGCCAGATGGCGTGCAAAAACTGAGTAAAGAAGTGGTGAGAATGATATGTAAGGAGTATGAGGTGGAGGTTATTGATGGGGTCTCTTTGAAGGTGGAAGAGATGGCGAAGAAGAAAGAGGTTCTTGATGATGACGATTTGGATAAATTGGAGGGCAGGCCTCCTGTTTTGACTATAATGGGACATGTTGACCATGGAAAGGTTGGTGATGATCATGATAAATTTTGTTCGTTTATTTATTTATTTTTTTGAATAACAGGTTTAATTTCGACTTGCAGACGACACTTTTGGATTATATTCGAAAGAGCAAGGTATGTATGCCTCTTTTTTAGTAATTTTAATCCTGATGTTATGGAGTTTCCCTTTATTGAGTGATGGGCTATGCCTACGTGTTGGTAAGATGTTGCTATTATAGGCTATAAATGGATGATTTGAAATCCATCCATTTAGGTGCGATTGGATACCGAAAAATCATTTTCTCCACAGTTGTGACTGAATATAAAACATATCCAGAAAATACACTACTCGCTCATTTCATTTTCTGTTCAAAATTCCTCTACACACTTTTCAAAAAGGAAAAAAAACCATTACTGCTCATTTTTTCCACAAAAATTGTATTTTACACACTCGCATATTTCCAATCATTATTTTACTGTCTTTATATCACATCAACTTTCATCATTAAATTTTCATCTCATATCCATTCACGCTTTAAAAAACTACAATAAATTTTCTTTGAAAAAATATTCAGTCAATGTATTTCTTGGCTGAGTGTAATGTGGACTTATGAAGGACCAAAACCCATTAAAATTTTATTTTTGGCATTTTTTATTACTTAGAAAGATTTTTTTAGAAAAAATATTTTAGTGAAATTATATTTTGTGTGTAAAGTGTGAACAAACAACCAAAAAGATGGAGGGCTTTGAAATTTGTTGATTCATGGATATAGGTGGCAGCAGGTGAAGCTGGTGGCATTACACAAGGAATTGGTGCTTATAAGGTGCAAGTACCTATTGATGGAATTAAACAAACATGCGTTTTTATCGATACGCCTGGACACGAGGTAATAGTGTAATCAGCTCCTGTTTTATTTCTTAAAAAATATACTATAATCATTGAAAAACTCCTTATTCCAAAGGCATTTGGAGCAATGAGAGCACGTGGAGCTAGAGTGACGGATATTGCCATCATTGTAGTTGCAGCTGATGATGGGATAAGGCCTCAAACAAGCGAGGCTATTGCTCACGCAAAAGCAGCTGGGGTGCCTATTGTTGTTGCTATAAATAAGGTATAATCTTGATGATTGTCTAATAATGGCTAAATAGCTGAGTTCCTTTAAATAATTTTTGCCCGACTAAATAAATTAAAAAACTAAAAATCAATGATCATAATAACTTATATATCTTACAAATAAATTCAACGATAATACTACTAATGCATCATTTATATATAAACTTCACACTTTAAAGCCTGATGTTATATTCTTAGTTATAAATAATAGTTCTGATGTCCATTTCATCACTATAGATAGATAAAGACGGAGCTAATCCAGATAGAGTCATACAAGATCTTTCATTAATTGGTCTGATGCCCGAAGAGTGGGGTGGTGATGTACCTATGGTTCAGGTGACAAAAACATTAAAGCATTTTGGGTTTTCGTCTGTGTGCATTTTAAGATAAAGACTCCATCTTGATTTGGGGCCAAATTATTCTTTAATGGACAATTTTTTGACAGATAAGTGCTCTCAAAGGGACGAACGTTGATGATTTGCTGGAAACCGTTATGCTTGTTGCTGAGGTACTTATTATCATTGTTATGGCTTCAAAACAGTTAAAAGCTTGTTTGAATAAAAATTGAATCCCTGAAATTTATTGGGGTTTTTTTTGTGGGAAAACTGGAAATATGTTTGGAAGAATGAAAAATGAAAATTGAATATAATCATTTTCAACAGAAATACTTGTAAACAAATATGATTTCGTTTTTATGAATAGTTTGGAAATGGTAAATCGGTGATTATAAACAAACACAATCCTATTGTCCCTTGATTCTCAGTTTAGCATATACTGTACATTGAACGCTAATTATATCACTGATTTGTCCAATGAATGTTACGCCAAAAATACTTATATATGCATTTCCTATTAATTATATGCTTATCATGTGACCCCGTTGGTTCTGAATTCGGCTTTCAATTTTCCAAGCTGCACGAACTGAAGGCAAACCCTCATAGGAATGCCAAAGGTACCGTGATTGAAGCTGGTCTCGATAAATCTAAGGGCCCTATGGCTACATTCATTTTGCAAAATGGGACACTTAGAAGAGGGGATATATTAGCTTGTGGTGAAGCATTCGGAAAGGTTTGTATTTTGGATCACACGTCTTTTTGGAAGTTTTATTAGTCTATTAGTTATCATGAACTAATGGCAAAAGTCTCCCTCATTTTGGAAATGTAAGGTGCGGGCTATGTTTGATGATAACGGGAAACGGATTGATGAAGCAGGCCCGTCTATTCCAGTACAGGTATGTATGTTTTCTGATATACAGTTATAAAGATAATTGTAAAGAGCACAAACTTCATGGTAGTCTTTGTGATTATCCCTAGTTATTTACTAGTGTAGTATGGAGCATGATACTAGTATACAACCTATGGTGCAATCTTGACATTCATCAGAACATGGCTCTTCGTTGAGTTCTTTGATAATTTATGCTGTGTGCTTTGGTAGGTCATTGGATTGAATAATGTCCCTTTAGCCGGTGATGAGTTCGAGGTTGTGGCTTCCCTTGATATTGCTCGAGAAAAGGCAGAATCTCGAGCCGAATGTTTGAGAAACGAACGTATAACAGAAAAAGCAGGGGACGGGAAAATCACGCTTTCTTCTTATGCCTTTTCTGTCTCGCGAGCGGAGTATGTGAGAAACGAACGTATAATAAGAGAAGAAGCAGGGGACGGAAAGAACACGCTTCCTTCTTATGATTTTTCTGCCTCTTCGGGAAATACACATGGATTAGATCTGCACCAGCAGAATATTATACTCAAGGTTGATGTTCAGGTAAACTACTCAACGATTTATACGCTCCATAGTTAGGGTAGTTTAATCGTTTATTAAGTTGTAATTAATTCTAAAGCCTGATTTTTCTTATAATATAAAGTATAATTAAAAAAATGAATTGTGTATCCAAGCACAACTTTGTTTTATCTAAAAGCATTTTTTTCTGCCCTAATTTTGTCTTTGATCGACGGCTAGGGATCCATTGAGGCCGTCAAACAAGCTCTACAAGTACTTCCACAAGATAACATCACTCTAAAGTATCTACTCCAAGCAACTGGGGATGTGACCACCAGTGATGTTGACCTTGCGGTCGCAAGTAAAGCTATTATTCTGGGATTTAATGTAAAATCACCTGGTTCAGTTAAGACTCATGCGAACAACAAAAATGTTGAAATTCGGCTCTACAAAGTTATCTACGAACTCATTGATGACGTGCGAAAGGCAATGGAGGGACTCTTGGATCCTGTTGAGGTACAGCAGATTCATATTCCTTGGTTAATTGGCTCGTCTTTGGTGTAGCATCTATTTATAAGTTTGTAAGTTTCGACTTCCTCTTGCTGAAGTTGGAATTTATATCTAGAAATAAAATGTCTAGGAAATAACATGTAGAGTAGAGGAAAAACCTGTTATTACATTACTTGTTCATAGAGTCAAGGGGTGGATATATGAAATTTTGAAACTTAATTAGGCTAAGCACAGGAGTATTCATCCCGATATCTGATAAAATTTATCAAAAGAAGCTCCTTAACTAATCATTAATTTGGGGAATTCATGGTTCTATGACTTTTTTTTTCCTTTTTGCAGGACCAAGTGCCAATTGGTCTGGCAGAAGTACGGGATGTGTTTAGGAGTGGAAGTGGCCGAGTTGGTGGGTGCATGGTGGTGGATGGAAAAGTAGTGAAAGACTGTGGAATTCGGGTGCTAAGAAAAGGAAAAGAAGTTCATGTTGGTGTCCTTGGTTCCTTGAGACGGGTTAAGGAGATGGTGAAAGAGGTAATAAATGTTTTCAACTCTTAATTAAGTTACCAAACAAAACATGGGTTTGATTACATAAACTACATTTTGGTTTGGCCTAGTTATGAAACCGGATTATCATTTCCAAATCACAAATCCTCCCCTTGTGGTATTTAAAATTAAATTGAGGGTATTATTTGTAAAATAGAAACAAATATATGATATATCGCATTAGGATGCATTATATTCAAACTCCGGCTTCTATACCATGTATCATATATAAATCCTGTATACAATCTGACTCAGGTAAATGTCGGACTTGAGTGTGGAATTGGGGTCGATGATTTCAATGATTGGGAGGCGGGAGATACTGTTGAGGCCTTCAACTTGGTGCAAAAGAAAAGAACACTAGAAGAGGCATCAGCCTCCATATCAGCTGCACTCGAAAAACAAGGGATACAACTGTAGAAAGTAGAAACTAGAAACACCGTAGTAGTTGATGTTTTTTTTTAGCTCCGGAGCTGAATTCGGTTATAACAGAGATGTAGTGGCTCTGTGTTGCTATTTTCGTGTAAATAGTTATGTAGGTATATTTAGAAACGAGCTCCATCATTTGAAAAGAAAAATGATGAATATTTAACATTGAAGTTACTATATTGTGTATTCGAAAATTGAGAAGAAAGTAATACTCGTTTGGTTCCATTCACACTTCTAAAAATGAAAGGAATAAAATTTTATTAATAACAAGCTTATAAAAATGAAACTGAATATATATACCATATTTTAAGAAAAAAATTGCAAAATCAAACAGAATTATTGAATAACAATAACAATTGAAACAATAAAAATATTTTAGATAGATATATTTATGTTAGAATTAGAATCAAATCAAGAAATCTATATTTATATGGAGTATAATTGATAGATGTTCAAAATTTCAAATTTCAAAACAGGAAAATACAACGGCACAACGGAAAAAACGGCCCCTCTAAGGAAACTTTCTTTGTTTACTCTTTTTCCACTCTCTGTAATCATTGATTTTACAGTCCCACTTTTTCATATTTCATCTTCCTCAATCCTCACCGTGAAACTGAAGCTGCCTGCGTAATCAAGTGCCCCTTTTTAATCTTTTTTTTGGTGGGTTTAAATTCAAAAACTTCTAAAGAATCATTTTTTATTTTTTATTTTTGCTTTCCCCCCTTTTCTTGATATATGGAAGAATTTGATTTTGAATGGCATCCCCCACTTCTTATCACTACTGATCAAAATCAAAATCATTGTAAGTAGACCCATTTCGCTCTTTTCGATTTAGGGTTTTTTCTTATTTCAATTTGATTGAATTTTAATTCATTCAACTGGGCAGCTGAAAGATTTGAAATTGATTCGGAAATGGATGACAATGTCGACGATTCTAGTCCGACCAAGATTGACGGTAATTTCTCGGAAACCCCGATGCGACTATAAAGTTTGATCCAAGATTTTTTTTTCTGTTTTTTTTTTCTTCTTTCGGATCGTTTGTTTCTTGATTGTCGTGGTGTTTCCAGTTTAGTTTCTGTTTATATTTTTGTAATGCCGATCCGAGTCGAGTTGATCGTGCATTTTGCTTTGTTATTTAGGCCGTTCTGTGTTGGGATTTTCGCTTACCTCGCCCGACTTAGTGTGTGTGTGCTCACCGGATATTCCTAACCAAATGTACCAAGAATCGCCTGAGCTTTCGCACGATGAGAGAATCGTCGTCTCTTTAGAAAACGGTATCGAGGGTTCCGAAATCAGGAACTCGTATAGAACCTCACCTTCAAGGATTTTAGATTTATGCACCGAAGCTTCCTTCGAGCTTGTTGCCTCAAAATCACTGTTAGATCAAGATAAATCATCAAAACCGGTAAACGGCATTAACGTGGGGAGTGTCAAATTTGAAGGCGAGTTGCGTTTCTCAGAGGATGTCAGTTTTAGCATAGGAGATACTATAGCTAGAGAGGATTCTTCTGAATGTGAGCCCAGCTGGATTTTTTTAATGTAATTTAACTGATTAGATTATTTTCCAGCTATGTGATGTTCTGAATTCGGTTGTTTTATGCAAGGTTCGGGAGAGGTCAAATTATCCGAAGAAGTTGGATATTTCGTGCCGCCTAAGGTATAGTAAATTTTCAGATTGAGTTATATTTTTACTATATTAGGATCTGATGCATCTACATCCTTTAATTTTGTAACTTTATACTTATTTGATAGGAGAATGATACGTGTTCGGTCGATGGAGAATTTCAGAGGCTTCAAACGGAAAACACATTACAGAAAAAGGAACTTTTAGACACTAGACGGGTTTTGGATGAGCTTAAGAAAGAAAATGAGCTCAAGAGCAGAGAATGCCAAGAAGCTTTGAAATCTTTGAAAGATCTTCAAAACGAGCTCATGCGTAAATCCATGCACGTGGGATCATTAGGTGAGGATCATCGTGTTAATGTTGCTTAGTATAGTATATACTATTAAAATTTTATTTTTTTTATTTTGCTTTTTTTTTCGATTCTGAAGCTTTTGCGATCGAGGGACAAGTGAAAGAGAAGAGCAGATGGTTTTCATCACTACAAGACTTGACAAGAAATTTGAAGGTACAAAAAATTCATCTATGTAGTTTGTTCACTTGTTGATCAATGGGATATTTGTTAGTTATTGTAAATTGAATCTGGGTTATTTATTTTACGACAGATTCTAAAGATGGATCATATTAAGCTTTCGAAAGATGCCTCGATGTTTAAGCAGTTTCTTGCAGAGATGGAGGGTGTCAGTTCTATTGTTCAGTCTACAAGTAATATTTTTTAAGCTTTCGATAATCAATTGCTTATATTTTTAAATTTTTTACGGTTAAATTAAAAAAAAAAAAAAGCACACTCATTCCGGGTTTATATTTACTTATCGTACTGAAAATTGGCTGGCAGTGAATCAGAATAACCAATTGCACGAAGATATTAAAATGAAGTTCCTGCAAGAGGCCAAGGAAAGAAAAGATCTTTACAATAAAGTTTTGGAACTGAAAGGTAAGGTTTTGGCTTTCTTTTAAATTTCTAATCTACTTGCGGTTCGAATACACAGCTGCTCAAAGTCTAATAATTCAGGAAACATAAGAGTATTTTGCCGTTGTCGGCCTTTCAACTCCGAAGAAATTGATGGTGGTGCCTCAGTGGCAGTTGACTTTGAAGCTGCAAAGGATGGCGAACTCACCGTCAAGTCAAACGGAGCTTCTAGAAAGACCTTCAAGTTTGATGCTGTCTTCAGTCCCGAAGCTGACCAATGTAACTCGATTCATACCTGTACTTTTCAATTGATAAAAGTATTGAATACCCAAAGTATTTCTTAGGTTTCACATTCTATTTCTCTGGTTTGTTGCAGCTGATGTTTTCGAGGAAACTTTTCCACTTGCAATGTCGGTTCTTGATGGGTATAATGTATGCATATTCGCTTACGGACAAACCGGGACCGGTAAAACCTTCACCATGGAGGGGACAAACGAAGCGCGTGGAGTGAACTATAGAACTCTCCAGGCGCTATTCAACATCATTGAGGAACGAAAAAACACTTTTAGATACGAAGTGTCAGTGAGTGTGTTGGAGGTTTATAACGAGCAGATACGGGATTTATTGTTAGTCTCGGATTCGCAGCCTGGATTAAGTGCAAAGAGGTAGGTTTTACTATAACAAAGCTCGGTCGCACTTTATTCTAGGATACACGTTTGGTAATATTATAAAGATCTCATTTTTACATGCAGGCTTGAGATAAAGCAAGTGGGCGAAGGAGTTCATCACGTCCCAGGATTAGTCGAAGCCCATGTGAGCAACGTGAGAGAGGTTTGGGAAGTCCTCCGTACGGGAAGTAACGGGAGGGCCGTTGGATCCACTAATGCCAACGAGCACAGTAGCCGCTCCCATTGGTTAGTTTATATATTCCACAATCTTGTTACTATATACTCTGCCTCGATCAATGGTGAAAAATGACGTGCTTTATTTTTCTTGATTACAGCATGCACTGTGTAATGGTGAAGGGGGAGAACTTACTGAACGGCGAATGCACGACAAGCAAGATGTGGCTGGTTGACCTAGCTGGAAGTGAGAGAATTGCCAAGACGGAAGTTCAAGGAGAGAGGCTGAAAGAAACTCAGAATATCAATAGATCACTTTCTGCTCTCGGAGACGTGATATCCGCTCTTGCAACTAGAAGCCCTCACATTCCTTTCAGGTGTAGTATTAACTTTGCTTTTGCGACAAAAGAATTTATCCGCAACATTGCCTTCTAAAGATTTTTGTTTTTCATCTTGGTGTAGGAATTCGAAACTCACCCACTTGCTTCAAGACTCTTTAGGTATATCTTCAGCTCATGTACTTTCCACACGATGACTTCATTCCTCAAGTACTTTGAAGATGTTACTTATTAATCTGAAAATATTCCGATTTCTCTTTAATCACAGGAGGAGATTCAAAGACTTTGATGTTTGTTCAGATCAGTCCAAACGAAAATGATGCGACTGAGACCCTTTGCTCGTTAAATTTCGCTAGCAGAGTTCGTGGGATAGAATTGGGCCCCGCAAAGAGGCAAATGGACAAGACTGAGCTCTTCAAATACAAACAAATGGTAATTGCAGCAAGTGCATTATAAATGTTTTTTTTTTTGGCGTTTCTGAGATATCGAACGTGAAATTAACTTTGCAAATTATCTGATTCGGAAATCGAAGGTCGAAAAACAAAGACAAGATATGAAGAGTAAAGAGTTGCAAGTTAGGAAGTTGGAGGATACCAACTATGGTCTTGAGGTGAAAGTAAAAGAGAGAGATATGAAAAAACGAAACTTGCAAGACAAGGTATGAAGACTACAAATCTACGCCCGACGTTTTTTTTTTTGTTTTGTTAAACACTTGATTTTTTCTCGTCCAGATCAAAGAACTGGAATCGCAGCTTCTGGTGGAGAGAAAGCTAGCACGGCAGCATGTCGACTCCAGAATAGCACAAGATTCAAGGCAACAACAAAAAGACGATTATAACCCTCAACCTCTAAGAGCTCCGCTGGCAACCAAGACACTCGTCAGCCTCCGCAAATCCCAGCCTGAAACCAATGACCACCAGACTAACTCCACATCCGAAAGCGACGAATTCTCATTTTGCGCGCTTCCATTAAACGAATCACTCGACGATAAAGAGAACAATCATCCTGAGATGTCCGAAAACCTACGGATTCCAAGGCCGACCGGCAGGGCATCTCTCTGTCCTCAGAAGATACCTTACACTGCTCAAACCCCGAGGAGGAACTCGCTGATACCGATGCCGAGCGTGCTGAAAACGACCAAGTCCTTTCTGCCGTTGACTCCTATTCAACCCAATGGGGATGAGATCCTGTGTTTTCCGGAGCAGGTAACTTGCGATAGTCCCAAAGAGCAAAGGAACAAAAGCAAGAGGAATAATGCTTCTGGTGGTAATGCTCTGAGGAGGAGCATTCACAAGAAGATTTACGCGAAGTCTCCCATGCAGACGACGGGGGTTAGGCGAGTGGGGTTGAACGTGGGGATGGAGAAGGTCAGAGTATCGATCGGAGGCCGGGGGCGAATGGGTCAAAGGGTGTTGCTCGGAGGCGGGAGGAGAGGAGCCATGCCGACTAAAGATACTCAGCCGAAGGTCAATCACAGAGAGAAAGAGAGAGGGTGGAATAGTGGAACTGCAACAAGAACTCTCTTGTAGTAGTTTGTTTAAGTGTTGATTGAACTAAATTTACATATGGTTTTTTTTTTTTTTTTAATTTGGATGGTTGTTGTTTTGGTTGATGATGCTTTGTCACACCTCTTTTAAATATCATATTTGTTTTGGTGTACATACTATATGAAATTGGTTAATGTTTGGTTTCAGTATTTTTTTGCCTCTATTTTTTTTCTCAGTATTTACAGCGTGTTTATAATAATATTGTTTATATTATTTTATATAAAAAATTAAAGGTCAACCATTTTTTTATTAGGATTAAGATTTGGCCCTTTGACTTTCTATTTCAATTAACAAACCCTTAACAAACAAAAACATGTCACTCCACCATTTTTTTTGGTTAGGATAGAATTATAATTTAAGATGCCAACATAATAATAGTACGTATAATATAGTCTATATGGTTCCAACTAAATTAAATTTAAAAAAAAATTGAAATATGTAAATTAATCAATCATCAATCAAATCAACTAACGTTTGGTAGCCGATTTTATATATACTGAATTTGTATTGTTTTTTCCTCCTGATTAAGGACAAAATACCAGACTAAATTCATTGAGATTTTTGGATCCTTTCAATAGCTTATCATTGTATGAGGAAGCTATTAAATATAAATAATTATTTAATTACAAGATAATCATTTTAATATTTTGGAAGCATATTTTATTAATGATAAATCCAAAGAAAGGCAAAATAATCGGAACGATACACTGCATCTGCAGAAAGAGTTGATAAGGGTTCGAATTAATTGATGCATGCATTTGATATAATTAAACACAAAATGTGTCAACTCCAATTGGTTAATTTAGTAGGTGAAGCCATCTAGATTGTTTTGGGTAGGGACAAAAAGGGCCGAATTTTTTCACTATAAAAAATTGATTTGATTTTTTAAATCAACTAGAAGGATTATTACTACTTTCTATCCTAATTTAATACTACGACATATGCACTTTTTTTTTTTATAATTTGTAACAAAACAATATATACTCCCAAGTATTAAGTTGAGATAGCAAGTCGAAATTTGTTTCACTTTGTCGAGTAATTTCATTGGATCAGTCAGTTAAATTGGTCTATTGAACTCATTACTCAGTCGCTTATGTTAGCTCATTTGTTACTAGTAAATAATGTGTGATAAAAGAAAAAAAAACATGATGAAGTCGACTACTCTATAAATTGATTTTAAAATGGACCCAAATGAAGATTTGATATAAAAAAAAAGACAAAAATTAAACATACATATGACCAAATGAATTTATGTTAATTATGGAACATGCATTTGCCCTAACGACCTAAAAACATCTAATCAATCAAATCTTGTTCGAAATAGGGACATGTGGGAAGTTTAGGTATTAGTACAAGTTTAGCATAATTAAAAATTAAATAAAGTAAATAAAATAATAGTACTATTTTTTTAAGTAAATAATTTAACACACTAATATTTTGTTGAAAATGCAATGTCATGCTCAATTATCGATTTAGTATATAAATTAATTACATTTGGCTACTATTTCTTCTAATTTTCTACTCCCACAATCCACATGAAAAATAAAATAGAAAAAGAATATATACCCAATAAATTAATGGTGAAATGAAGACACAATTAGCATGATCACGTGCCAATGGCATGCAAGGCCAATTATATATTTTTTTTCTAATTAATTAAATTATGATTTTTATTTTTTTAAAAGGGAATATGAATTATGGAGCATTAATAACCAACACCCACTGTATGCCATTGCATTATTGATGAATTATTTGGGAACCCCCAAACCTTAATTAATTTTTTTATTTGTTTTTTTATATATTCCCTAATTATTGGTTTTAAATAATTAGCTAATTTTTATTTTATTTTAAATGAAAATCAGGTGTAGGGGAGCGGTATCGAAGGGCTGATGTTGGCCACGTGGCAGGCAGCATCCTGACCCCACGTGGGCCCATAGGAAGTCAACAGGCGGTTAACGTGGTTCCCACTTGAAATGGGCCTCACTTACTTCCTTAATCAATTTTTTTGTATTATGGTTATGTGGTCCCTCATTATTTAATGAAAATTATTTTCACAATAATAATAATAATAATAAATTAAATCTCAGATTAATTAATTAGAAAGTTAATTTAGGAGACAAGTACATAAATGAGTAGTAACAAATTAATTTTCTTATATACTTATTTTAATTAAAATTTTATTTAAATGAACTGCATCAAGTTTATATGAAATGAATTGAATAAAATTAAAATAAACTTACATAAAGTAAAAAAAATGACAGGGCTTGATTTTTTTTTTTTTTAATTATTACATTGAAAGAGGAGAGGATGAAACGAGAGTGATAAATGAATCAAGAAAAAGTGAGTAACAAGATATGGCGAGCGAGGATCCTTGTTACGGAAAACACGTCATTGTATGATCTTGAATTGAATTGTTTTTCCGACCGGGCATGCGTGAAGCCCATTGCTTGGCATTCAAATCGTATGTATATAAGTTATGGTCATGTGACAGAAATGTCATAAGAGTTACAGGCCATTGCACCTAGCTACTGGAGTATATGTGTGTGATATTTCATATGTATGGGACAATATACTATATAAATTCGATTATACACTATTCTAATATTAA
Source organism: Euphrasia confusa (assembly GCA_954870475.1). Taxonomy (NCBI): domain Eukaryota; kingdom Viridiplantae; phylum Streptophyta; class Magnoliopsida; order Lamiales; family Orobanchaceae; genus Euphrasia; species Euphrasia confusa. Next base: position 3,617,731 of record OX940956.1, on the reverse strand, counting down.
ATTCATATATATGTGTATTATTTACTGTGTGTATGTACAATTTGGATCGACACAATTAAATTACTTTCCGACAAGATAAACCAAAAATATTTGTTTTATAATTTTGATAACAGAGAGTATCTTATTCATCGAATACAATAATACTCCATTAGATTATATATATGTGAAAGGAAGACCCATCGGATGGACTTCAATTCCTTCAACCATTGGATTCATACCATGATTTACTCAATTACACACATTAATTTACATTGATTTCTAACGAGAATATAAATTAATAAATTACAAATAATTTAATTTTTAAAATGTCTCGTACTATTGTAACTTCAAAGGATAGCGTGTTTGCTTTGCAGTAATTTTGAAGTGTATTGAGTACACACAATTGAGCACAAAACTATACAAAATACAATTCGATACAGTGAAATTAAAATATCAATCGAAATCAGTCACTGATAATCGAGCTAACCATAAGAGTAGAGCTTCGGCCCATCAGAATGTTACACCTATAATTAAACTATTTTTTTTATTAATATATACTCTTTCTATTTTAAAGAAATACAACTCATAATACAAATAAAGTGAGTCATCCTTTACAAAATATATGAAGTTATATATTTTTCATACTCCTATTTCATAATTGTTTGCCTGTCAATTTTTTTTTTTTAATTTACAAAAGAAGCTAATAAAGAGTTATGAGACGGACGTATGTAGGGGGTGACTATTCGGTACGGACGAGTACCCGCACCCGAATTTTTCGAGTACCCATACCCTAATAATAAAAAAAATTCATCCCATAACCCGACCCTCTTTAGTAAATCGGGTACCCAATACCCGGGCCGGATAAACGAGTACGGTAATCGGGTACCCAAAATTACCCTAAATTTTTAATTTACAAAAAATCAATAATAATATTCAAATTCAATAATTTATTTTCATCAACTAACAATAAAAAATTATCAATTAAAGTTTAAAATTGCAATAGAAAACAAAAATTATAATTAAAAATAATAAAAATATGTCATTTATTATATATATAATGTTGTAGATTTTTAATTAATATATCAATATATTTATTATTTTAATTTAAATAATTAATCCGGTATTCTGGTACCCTAATACCCAATATTTTTTAAAATAAATTCCATAATCCTATCTTTTACCCAAATTTATTGGGTACGGATACCCAAAAACTCTAACGGGTGCGGGTATTTCGGTACAAACCGAATACCCGAACCCGAATAGTCACCCCTAGATGTAAGTAGTATTTCTTTCGAATGTTTGCCAACCTGATCAACATAATAAGCTTTATATTTTTTTATATTTTGGCTTTAATTAAAAAATAAGAAGAGAAATTGTCCTTTATATATATATATATATATATATATATATATATATATATATATATATTAATGGTTATAGTCAACCCCACCCCCACATTACATAAACAACTAAACAAAGCACATAAGCTTCATCCATTTTAATCTTACACACACAGTTTTTGTCAACTAAACACGTTATTACCATTAACTACATGTCCCCCGCCTTCCCTCCACTCTCTAAAGAATTGGGTATATATATATATACATCCAATTTTACTCACAACTCACAACTCTTTAACACAAATATGGATGACTCTCTCTACTCCTCCGACCTCGACCTGAGCTTCACCTCCTCCGTGGCCACCTCCTCCACCTCCGCCCGCAGCAGCCTCACCCTCTCCTTCAACGACTCCTCCACCACCTCCTCCGTCCCCTCCTCCCACCTCCGCCCCCACCGCCGCCACAACAACCGCCACTGGGACGCCGTCCGCGCGGCCTCCGCCCTCTCCTCCGACGGGTCCCTCCACCTCCGCCACCTCAAGCTCCTCCGCTTCCTCGGCTCCGGCGACCTCGGCCGGGTCTTCCTCTGCCGCCTCCGCGACGACACCACCGCCGACCCCGCCACCTTCGCCCTCAAGGTCGTCGACCGCCGCTCCCTCACCCCGAAAAAGCTCCTCCACTCCGCCACCGAGGCCGAAATCCTCTCCTCCCTCGACCACCCTTTCCTCCCCACCCTCTACGCCCACCTCGAGGCCTCCCACTACACCTGCCTCCTCATCGACTTCTGCCCCAACGGCGACCTCCACCACCTCCTCCTCCGCTCCGGCGGCCGCCTCCCCCTCCCCGCCGCCCGCTTCTTCGCCGCCGAGGTCCTCGTCGCCCTCGAGTACCTCCACTCCCAAGGCGTCGTCTACCGAGACCTCAAGCCCGAGAACATCCTCCTCCGCCAGGACGGCCACGTCATGCTCTCCGACTTCGACCTCTGCTTTCGCTCCCGGGTCTCCCCGACGCTGACGTGGCGGGCGGGGGCCGCCGAGTTCTCCGCCGAGCCAACGGGGGCCTTCTCGAGGTCCTGCGTCGGGACCCACGAGTACCTCTCGCCGGAGCTCGTCTCCGGGGAGGGCCACGGGAGCGGGGTCGACTGGTGGGCGTTCGGGGTGCTGCTTTACGAGATGCTGTACGGGACGACCCCGTTCAAGGGGAGGAGCAAGGAGTCGACGCTGAGGAACGTGGCGGATTCCGGCAGGGGGGTGAGGTTTCCGGCGGGTTCTGAGGAAGGTTCCGAGGAGGCGAGGGACTTGATCGAGAGGCTGCTGGTGAAGGATCCGAGGAGGAGGCTCGGGTGCGAGAGGGGGGCCACGGAGATCAAGCGGCACCCGTTTTTCGGCGGGATTAAGTGGCCGTTGATAAGGACTTACCAGCCGCCGGAGGTTCACGGGCTGACCGTCGTGAAAAGGATGAAGACGAAGGTGGATATCCGCCTCAGGGGAAGGAGGAGCTTCTGGAAGAGGCTGAGATGTTCGATGAGGATTAGGGGAAATAAGCACAGATTAAATGATAATCAGAACTATTATTCTCAAGCTAAGTACAAAGCTTAAACAAATTTTGGTGAAGAGTGTTTATTGTAACTTTGTATGTATATATATATATACACATAAATCTGTGATGAATGATAAAATAAAATTAGAAATTCAACAAATTCATTAATCTGCAGATGCAATGAAATCAAGCTAATACTACACCATATCTGAAATCCAGAAAGAAAAAATCGTAACATAGCATGAGTATAACATAACATATGTCCTTATTCCAGAAAGCAAAGGGCCGACAATGAACTTAAAAAGAAAAGTGTACCGACTAATTAAAATCCATACTTCTTCTTCAGCATCAATGCGAACTCGTATACCACTTTGGGATCGGACAATGACTTTGAGACGCTCTCCCTTTCCATGCACCTCTCGGCCCATTCAATCAGCTTAGGACAATAATCTCTGATGGTGAAATTGGCACAAGTCTCGTAGGTATAAAACCAGCAGTAGAAAGTGACCAAGGCGATGTCAAGAAACCCAAACTTGTCGCCATTGAAGAAACGCTTGTCTCCAAGCTCTCCTTCTAGCGTCTTAAGGGTGTCGATAAATTCTTTCTTGGCTGCTTCTTGCTCTTCTCCTTTTTTTGTCCATATTCTTCTTCCAGTATCATACACCTATAACAATTTGGGTAATTGGAATATTAGCTCGTAAGGATATTTCACAAAGTTATAGACTGGGATGAATATTAAGAATAAAACCTCAACAAGATCCGAAATGGAACGACTGCCTATGAAAGTTTATCCGCCGATTTTTAACCATCCAAATGAACCAACAAACGATTGTTGAATAACACACATCATTCACGAATATCGATTGTTTGAATGCAAACACACACGACATTCGTCTTTGAAAAGGGCATAGAAAATCCGGGCCCGATTACGATGAACCAAATAACCAGATAATTGAATTACACTAGGTACTATTAACCTCTAGAATTTTTTTATTTGCAAATATCTCTAATAAAAACAGTAAGAACTACAACAGCAACAATGATTCTAGTTAATCAATAGTCAACAATAGAACAAGAAGAAAATATGAAATAAAGATGGTACCTTTTTGTCGACAAAATCAGCCCAAAACCTAATAGAATAGTAAGAACTACAACAGCAACAAGAATTCTAGTTCAACAAAAAAACAAGAAAATATGAAATAAAAAAGGAACCTTTTTGTCGATAAAATCAGCCCAAAACCTAGCTTGAGCTCTCTGGTAAGGATGAGAAGGCAACAGGGGTGACTCGTCGTCCTTCCACACCTCGTCGATGTACTGAACAATGATGAGCGACTCGCGAATGGGTTTTCCGTTGTGAACCAAGACCGGGATTTTCTTGTGAACCGGGTTCATCTCGAGCAAAAGCGGGCTTTTGTTGGCCAAGTTCTCCTCTCGGTACTCGTACTCGATACCCTTTTCGGCTAGTGCGACTCTCACCCTCATGCCGAACATGCTCACACCTACATCCAGTAGAATCACTTCATTCGCCATTTTTTCTTTTTCTTGTTTTTACTGTGAGAAGAAAAACCAAAAAGCAGAGCGGTGCAATGGCGCTTGAACCGAAATCACAGGGGTAAAGAAGAAGAATGGTAGGTGGGTCGGTTTGGATTTTAGTAATTCAAAGTGAAACACTGAATATTTTCTTTATTTCTACTTTATTTTGTTTATTCCTTTTTATATCTATTCTGTTTTGCATTATTTCAGTAAAATTATTAAATTAAATTATTTTTTAACCTACAATACATATAAGAAATAATGTACTCTTCGATATATTATAATGATCACTTTTATACGAACACTTAAACTTTAAGTTGTATGATTTTTGCAACAATTACTTTTCACATATCAAAGTATTAAACCATTATACCTTTTAAACAACACTCGTACGGAGTATTACAGTAAAAACGTTCTATAAAATTAAAAGGTTATGTTAAAAACATACAGTAATATATGTAGTATCAAAAACTCCTCTTAAGACCACATTTTAAACAAGAAAACTGCAATGGGTCTTCTATAAAACTGAGGGTGATATTTATGCTACGGGCAAAAGAATATTGTACAGATTCAAACGTCCTCTCATCGTTCTCAACAACTGTGCCGCCTCATGGAGAAGTCGCCAGACTCAACCGGGTAATATCTCAATTTGCATCCACCGACTATATTTACAATCACAATAAGCCCTCATGGGAATCCAGAATGTATCACACTCGAAACAGCCAGTAGCCAGCCCGTGATACTGTGCTCCACTGCTCCTGTACATGGTCAGATATAGCATATAAAAACACTTGGATAAAAACGCAGTGAATTGATGATAAGTTTGTGAATAGAGATAGTTCAAAGAAAATTGAGGTTTAGCCGGAAAACATTACTAATTTTGTTTTGGTTGTGGAAATTGGGATATGCTAATTAGTTATTACCTGGACTATAACTATTCTAACCTTGTCAAATCTCAGGTGACTGTTTTAATTGGCTAAAGCATCTGAGCCGTTCAACTAATTTTGCTTTCAGCGACTCAGGAACCTTCGAAAGAAATTTCCTCTTTGCCTGCGAAATCAGTGAATTCCTGCACAGCCAATATAGAGAGATGAGTTCTAGTTCCCAATTGAATTGAAAATCGAGCATATGAAGAAGATAAACACGGCACCTAACACATATGACTTGGCCACACACAAAAAAAGCAATCTTACGTCAGACAAGTCATCATAAATGCAAAATAAAATTAGATGTTGCAATCACATAATTTTAAATCAGTTAATGCCTATTTTAATTTTGTTCCTAACCCACTCCCCCACAAGAAAATAAAAGGCATAACACACAAAAAAAAGTCGCTAACATGTATGGAACTACGGATTAAACATATAACAATGTTATTTAATTTGAATACACACTTCAGTCTGTAAACAACAAAACTAAATACAACCCTCAGATAGGTTCAGTTAAGATGGTATCAAGAAATATAAGCTTTAGGCATGTTTCTCTTTGAAGACACTTACTTCATCTCACAGTCACTCGGGGCAGCGTCGCCTGCTTCTTGACACAACTTTTTCCTCGCATGCATAAAACTTTGCACTTCCTCCGACCATCCACAAGAACGCAGGACCATAGAAGCTTCTTTCCCAATCCTGAGGCATGTTTAAATAAATAAATAAATCAGTAAAAGCCTCTTGTTTTATTAATACCTGCAGTAAGAAAAAAATATTTACTTATATATCTACCAATTAGAGGGCTCAAATGAGCATTTTAGATTTGATAATGACCATTGAGCAAAAGTGAGAATAGATCAAGGTGCAATAAGGCAAGAAAAATCAAGATTTATTAACTATATTTAGATGGAAGAGACTGCATGGAGTTTACGTTATGGTTGTCAATACAAGTCTAATGCCAAAGAGAAACAGACAGATGTCTATTTGAAGATCTAAGACCAAGGTGGGTAAATGCAACTTATTTTAACCTTCTGACAAGGTAACAAGCATATGCTTTGCCCTTCATGAAGATTATATTTACTATGTAAGATAGATTAAGACAAGCAGTTCAAAAGCATAAGAACACAAGCTTTCACTTGCATTTCAAATTGAGGATATAGTCCGGGAAAAAAAAAATTAAGCATGGATATAAAATTCTCCAAGCACACTCACTAACTTACACTTCCTTGAATGCTTCCACTTCTGCGCGAGACTGATCATCTCTAGAAATAAATATGCATGAAGCGCCAGTTTCGATCTTCCTCTTCACGCCTGAGTTGCCAGAGCCCATGATGTCTCCATTTTGCAAGCCCTGGATGTTGGGACTTTTATGCGATGCAGACATGGTTCCAGAGCCATTTATTTCAAATATTCTATTTTTAGACTCTACCGAAATATGTCCATTTTCTACATTATTGTTATGCAACGGAGTAGGACCTTTTTTCATAATCTGAACTGCTGACTTTTGGTTCATGCCATTCCTCACATTTATAGAGAAGCCGATTTTCTCTCTTTTGACTGAATTAACTGAAGCCGATTTCCCTGTGTATCCATTTTCCTCCCCGGATTCCTTACAAGCAACAAAGTTGGGATTTTTGGGAATAAGTAACTTGTTGGTAATACCAGAATCATTAGACCTAATAACTTTAATAGGAAGCCCCATATCAACCTCAGATTTCATTACGTTGCTTGTCTGACTATGGTGGTCCGAAGACTCTTTTATATCTATTGGCTTTGCAAGAGCATCTGATTTGTGTGTCTCAGTTGAATTACTGCACTGGCGCCCAATAGAAGAGATGTAATTATATCCCTTGGAGTAATTATCAACACATCCTTCAATACTTGTTGGTGTTTCCAAAAGTGCAGACTTTTGGACTGTGGGCACTTTAGAACCATTAGACACAAGATGATTGGTTGAACCATTTGTCTCAGAATGCTTTGCAAAAAAATTCATTTTTACTGGTTTCTCAAGATACCCAGACCCGTGATTACCAACACAAACTGACTTCTGAATTACAGATGTCTTGCTGCCATTTGATTCATGGGACTTGGATCCATTGACCAAGTCACTCCTAGTCCGAGGCCTTTGTTTTGTACGGGAGAAGAAAAGTATATATGCCTTCTCTGACAAAACCTCATCTAAGGTTGAGACTGAAACATAAGAATCATTGCAGCAGTACCAGCGACCGGTAGCATTCTGAACATAGAAGCAAAACCAGAAATTAGACACGTTGATAAAGTATAAAAATGAAACGATCACTTTGACATAAAGAATCAACCATAAGAGACCTTGATATATGCATAGTAGTGCCCAGAATCAGAAGAGAAGCCTGAATGAACAATAGTACCAAACAGATCATACTCGGGATGCTGATCCTACAAGAAGACATCATACACACGTAAGGATAACTGCCATAACGAAACGGCAAGAAAAAATAAAATTGAACACCTAATAGAATGAACCATAAAGACTTCAAATAATCAAGATTAGAAACAAGAGTTCACAAAATTTATATAGGAAAGCTACAGCCATAACAAGTGTCTGAAAATAACAAATAAATAGGCATCTACGTAGCAAAATTGTGTGCCACAAATAATTTGTTCACATAATGAATACAATGTGTTCTGAGTAGTTCAACATAAGTATGGAACTGTTTAGTGAGCATATTATGTAATTTATAAGAGCACCATACATCAATCGAGATTCAAACAAATAAAGAAGGGCCAGGATAGTGAGGGTACAAAATGGTGATGCAACTACAATTGAAAGCTCAAATACTAACGCAGATAAGACAGAGGGTACAGGAGATAGAGAAGCTATGATAGACCAGGCAAATTTTGGTTTATGCACAATCTTTGCCCAGGTTTCAGCTAAAAAAATATATGCGTTTAATAACCAAAGCATGACTTTAGCAATATTCTTGGCCATGGTGAATGACTGGATCTGAGTCGACACTAAGACTATGTCTCTCTATTTTTGAAAAATACTTGGAACTACAAATTTGATAACTTGAAGTCAAGAAATCCAACTCAAAACGGAAAATAAGACGAACATAATGTATTGGAGAATCCCAGGTTAATCCAATGAGATGGGCTAAAACTTTATTTGGAAAACGCTGAAATGGATTACATACAACATCATATTGGAGAATCAAAGACATAAAACTGAATAGCTGATGGTATGCACGCAGCACAAGAGAATCTTGGGTTGGCAGTTGGCACAGTGAGAAGGGAGAAATAATATGATATAAGAGTCACATAAAAAATGTTTCAAATGTCTTACGTAAACAATATTTTCATTGCGAAGTTTGCTTCCTTTGCACATGTGACTAGAAAGTAATAATGTCTCGTCAAATGCTATGGCTTTATCAACTTTCCCACCAAACATACCACCGAACCTCTGCACAACCATGAAACAATACAAAATGAAGGCTATAACACTAAGAATGATGTTTCATAAAAGAATTAAATAGATCAAAAGAAACAAAGACCAGTAACTACCACACCTTTAATTGGATTACAAGAACATTTGGCGCCTGAAGTACTGACATTTGCTTCCTAGCTGCCACCAATTCCTTGCAACTAATCAAACATAAGTTCCATTCACAGAGCCAAAGTATAAATGAATATAGACGAAAGAAGCATATTTTGGTGAAGTTATTTATGCACAAAATATGGGGAAATAATAGCAACGAGAGATTCGGATGCTTACTTGTCACACTTGTATTTGTTATTTCCATCCAAAACCTCAGGCTGAAAAAACTTTTGCAAAGCCTCTTTAAGTGATCCACTATGCAAAATATCAAGGCTGATATCCATAATTTCATCAATCTTGTTTGACTCGTACCCACATGACAAGCATTTCACTTGACTCTGCAACGCCCCTCCAAAAATATCCTTGATCACTGTTTCTGTGGAACCACTAACATCTCCCCCATCAGTAGTTATAGTATTCCCCTTTTGTTGCTGCTGATGCTGCAGTTTCTTTAGTCTCAAACATGTATTATGGCACGTATCAATAACATAACGCAAAAATTCATGTGCATCCTCTTGCCTCCCAGCTCGAAAATTCTCCGCATATAACCTCAAAGAATTGTTTAATCTCAAAGGGGCGTCTGAAACTGAATCACTACTCAAAGAGAGAGCAATTCGTCTTTCTAATATGCAGAAAGGACACTCCGCCTTCTTCCCCTTTCCTGCACCTAAAACAATGATGCTCTTACTTAATTTTAAGCTCATGAATCTGCAATGGAAATTATATGAAGAGAAGTGAAGCAATCTTTTCATTAAATAACATTTGTCCCATTTATAACTCCGTGACTAGTCACGGTGACTCAGTGAGATTCATCTTTACCACGCAATCTTCTTATTTAAGAACATTTATTTCCTTTATAGTCTCCTGGTCACAGATAATTGAGAATTACTCCATAACTTAACTAGCATGTCATGCAATACTCTCATGAAGAATGTTTATGACCTTTATAGTCTCTTCACTACACTGTCTTTGGGGAGATTCATCTTCTACTAGCACAAAATTTGGATGTTTTTACAATCAAAAGAAGCAGACACAAGTCATACGATCTTCTCATTTGAGAGAATTTATTTCGTTATAGTCTCCTTGTAACTCGTCATAGTGAGATTCATCTTCACTAACACATCCTTCAATCATTTCATTTATGGACATTTTATTTCCTATATACAGTCTCTTTGTAACATGCCACTGGGAGATTCACCTTTCCTAAGACATCGTGCAATCTTCTCTTTAAAGAAGCAATACCATTTATTTCCATCCTATTTGTATAACGCCATGCAATTTTCCGCCTTAAAAATCACCAAACATTTGTAAATTCTTATAATCGAAATAAAATGCCAATTTTAAGCTGAATATCTAAACATTTGATAACTCAAATGCCTAACAATCATTTATGTCTCCAGCCATCATATATTCTGATAGTATTTATGTCTCCAGCCATCACACCGATCAACATCTATTCTGGAATTAACACCTATTTCTACAATAAATACAGTACTTATCATAGAAGAATTCACACGGGAAAAGGTCTCCACCGTCTCTCTTTCACCCTTCCACCACCACAGCAACAAAATAATAGTAATAGTAATAATAAATAAAAGAAAAAAAAAACTGTTAATTTCAACCAAAATTGATACTTGCACATGTAGACCGTGAAATTATTACGATAAAATTGATTCATCCAAAAAAGGTGAATAGTAATTTTTTTGGACAGAATCAATCTCAATTATTTGTGTTCAATTGCAGAGAGAACAGGCCAGGGAGAGAGGAGTTGCGTATACAAGTGAAAACTTACAGACAGTCGAGTGCAGAGATCGGAGACAGAAATTAGCGAGGGGAGGAGTGTAAGTGAGGCACTGGAGGACGGAGTTGAGGTAGCAGGTGTTGCCGAGATTCCGAAGCCCTAGGGGCGGCGAGCCGTGCTTTCGCTTCAACGACTTGAGAAGGTTCGGCTGCCACGTCATCTGCAGCATGGCCATCAGCGTCGCTCCGCCGCCGCATCACCATTGGCCGGCCACCACCGCCGAGATCGCATCACCTTCTCCAGGCTTCTTTTCCCTGTGCGCACCGATTGGGTTCTCACCCTAAGATTTTTTTGTTGGTTTGTTGGTTTGTTTTTTTAGTATGTTTTGGGGGAGCGAAATAAGGGGATTTGGGGGTTAGTAGGTTTTTATTAGTTTTAGTTTATATTTTGTATACGTGTTATTTATTTTTGTTTTGTTTATTTAAATAAATACGTAATTAAAAAAAAACTCAAGTCCGGCCCAAGCTCGACGGACCGACAACTCGATGTTTTTGGGCCACCGTAATTTCGGCCAGTCCATCTTGATAGTCGGCCCAGAGAAATAAAGCCCATTTTCTCAATATAAAGCCCATTTAGTCCGACACAGCACGAACCCAGACCGGACCCACCACGAACCCAGACCGGACCCACCACATGTAGCCAGTTCTACTTGCAAGTTGCAATCACGCAGTTTTAGGACTAGCAGTCACGGTTGGGCTTTATAATGTTTTGAATATTGCAATTAAGTCCCTCAAGTTACAAATAATTTCGCACGTACGAATATCTCACCTTCACCACCTTTCCTGTTCGGGAACCCCTACTTTATCCAAATGCGAAATCACGAGAATGGACGATAACGAAGAAGATAAAAATTGGGAAAACACACATCGATGTGTGTGGCGGAGAGCGAAGCCCTAATCGGATATGGTTCGTACTCGTCACCTTCCCCCAAATGCTAATCCTAATGAATTTTGCGCCACTCTTATTGACCCCACACTCCGTTTGTCTTCTTCCCCCACTCCCCCTCTCTACACAGAGAAAAAAAATATTTTTTTTCAGCTATTACTTCTTAATAATAGGTGTATCTTCAACTTGCTACATTTACATGAACTGTTTTCATTAGTCTTGAAAATCCAGGTCTCTCTCTATTTATGTATGTATCTATCTGCTTGTGTGTGTATGTGTTCGTCTCTTTTTTTTTTCGCACCGATTTTGTTTTCTGAATAATGGGTTGTAGCTGGATTTGAGTATTTGGGGACCAGTTTCAGAATTTAGCTTGACTTGTGTTTTTTTTTGAAGATTTATAAAGGCCTTGTTCTCATGTGTGGTTATGTATAGATTTTAGGTTATGCTAAAACCGGTGTTTCCAAGTGTTGGATTGACTAAGCTCTAATGTTCGATTTCATGGCTCGGCGTCTTGTTTTTTACTTGTTTGTGCAATCATGTAAACTTTGTCTTATGGATTTTTTGTTCTCGTAACAATGGAATAAAATCAATGGAATTCAGAGGATCTGATATTAGTCTCCCCTTTACTGCTTTGATCAAGATTCTTGAAAGGGGCCTGGATAGTCGATCCCAGCAATGGCTGAGGTTACAAATGTCACCGAGTATCAGGCTATTGCCAAGGAAAAATTGCCGAAGATGGTGTATGACTACTATGCATCCGGTGCAGAGGACCAGTGGTCTCTGGCCGAGAATCGGAACGCGTTTGCAAGGATTTTGTAAGTTGGTTTATACTACTAGATTTAAATTTTTTGGAAATAAATTGGATAGCACAAATGTTTTCTTGTTTCTGGTGGTACAATGTTTGAACGATAAAAAATACAGGTTTAGGCCACGGATTCTAATTGATGTGAGCAAGATTGACATGTCCACTTCTGTTTTGGGCTATAAGATTTCGATGCCGATCATGATTGCCCCAACTGCCATGCAGAAAATGGCTCATCCCGAAGGTAAAGATTACTAGAAGCCTTTGTAAATTTGTTAATGATAAGACACATTTATTTGTGAGCTCTTTCTATAATTTATAGGTGTGGTAATTTCTATATTACAAGAGGATATACATTGCATATAACAAAGACATTCTACTTTTCTTTTTCTTTTCTATTTTTCCTCCCTTCAAGCTTTTCTTCTTTGCTCCAATTCTTACTTTACCATTGAAATTAGCACGTCTTAATCTTATTTTGTATAATGATAAAAATATAGACAGAGGTTTTACTTTAAGCACAAGTTTTGACAAATTACTTAATTGGAAGTTCTAAATAGCCTTCTGTAAGTGAGATCACTATTTCCGCCGATTTTTTTCAAATTTCTTTGATAATATAAGTATATAACTCGTGGATGATCTATTATGCAGGAGAGTATGCAACAGCTAGAGCCGCATCAGCAGCTGGAACAATAATGGTTTGCTGCTTATCCTATTTGGCTCAACTAAAATCTTTTACCAGACATTTGAGAAATTTACGTTAGACGAATAATAAATGGGAAATAGTTGATTTTAGATAACTTAAAGAAAAGGATTGGTACATCTTCTTAGTTTCATTAGTCAGTACTGAGTTCTCCTCCAACAAAAACTTCCATAGTTACAAATTCCATCTGTTGAGGAGATGTTGAGATGTAATTCCAAATTTTTATACCAAACCTCAGGGATAGGTTTTGTAACTATCCCATTTTTCCTATGACAGTTGTTTCGGTTGTAATGCTTCTGCTCATCACCCTCTTTTATAGTGGATATATTGAGCATCCTTCTATGTTTCTAATGCATCAAATAAATTTTATTTCAGACATTGTCATCATGGGCCACTTCTAGTGTTGAGGAAGTTGCTTCAACAGGACCCGGCATTCGGTTCTTCCAGCTTTATGTAAGATTGGAATGTTTTTTCTTTTTTTATTTTTCAGTCAGCTGTTTTCAATTAAACAGACAAATACCAGGGTGGAAAATTACAGGCCCAGCTGACCAAATGCTAAATTTGGGTTGGGCCGGTCCGATTTCCCTTCGAAACAAAAGCCCCAGCCCTTGTTGACATGCGCTTTGTGTGCAAATTTTTTGGATGTGCCAAGAATCAGGACAATGAGATGGGTTTCATCTTGCCACCTCCGTTGTACACTTTGATTTATAAGTTGATAAGTTCTGTTTCAGGTCTACAAGGACAGGAATGTTGTTGCCCAGCTTGTGCGAAGAGCCGAAAGAGCTGGTTTCAAGGCAATTGCACTTACCGTGGATACCCCGAGATTGGGACGCAGAGAATCTGATATCAAGAACCGGTGCAAAACTTATTCATTTCAGACATTACAGGAAGTGTAGATGTAGTAATCTGAAAATTAAATTCTAATTTGGTCTTACACAGATTTACTCTGCCGCCAAATTTGACGTTGAAGAATTTTGAGGGTTTGGACCTCGGGAAGATGGATGAAGTAACCAATGAAATATAACTGTTTGTCTAGTGTAAAGAGACTATAAAATATTAATGAGGTTTATTAATGTTTTTAAACTCTCATTTATCTGTTGTAGGCTAATGACTCTGGATTAGCTTCTTATGTTGCTGGTCAAATTGACCGCACTTTGAGCTGGAAGGTACATTAGCTATTTACATAACACATTCTTAGTAGGCCAAACGAATGACTCGATCTTCGAGAAAGTCTGTACATTCTGAATGGTTTCTGTTTGACAGGATGTGAAGTGGCTCCAAACAATTACTTCTATGCCTATCCTTGTCAAAGGTGTACTCACTGCTGAAGATGGTGAGAAAATGATCTCCCAAATCTCTTTCTTCCTCGATCATTTCATTTTAGCACATAAAATCCTCATGATTTCATCGCTTCAAATGTTTCCAGCAAGGATTGCGGTTCAGAATGGAGTAGCTGGTATTATTGTGTCCAATCACGGTGCTCGTCAACTTGACTATGTCCCTTCCACTATCCAGGCTCTCGAAGAGGTATATTGCCCAACCTTCCAACTCGTTAAAAAGGAAAGCTATTCGTCGAGTTGAGCTCTCCTGATCTAATTGTCAATCTCAGGTTGTGAAAGGTGCACAAGGCCGAGTACCGGTTTTCTTGGATGGTGGGGTCCGCCGTGGGACTGACGTCTTCAAGGCGTTGGCACTTGGAGCTGCTGGCATCTTTGTAAGTAAAAAATAAACCTTCAAATGCTTTGTCGCCATCTTGAAGAAACAGAGTTTTAGCCATTTTGACTCGACACTCGTACCCTTATATACATGGTGACCTGCTTAGCCATTTTTCCCAAAAATAATAGCATGACATAATTCCTAGGTTGTGAGAAATCATTTCTGATCAGAAAAAAACATGTTTCTCGGCTCCGAAATGCACTGTTTCCCAAAAAGGTTGAAATAGACAATTTCAATCGAAAAGTTGGTAAAAACAACTTTTGGTACTAACTACTCATTGCAATCACTACCCAGCTTTTGGTACTAACTATTCTTCTCTTTTTGCTACCCATAAAATACTTTCTCTAAATCCATACGTTATTGCAAACGCACTCCTTCATATTATCTTAGTCGATGAAAGACCATTATCCACACCCCTTCTAACATTTTCCTATAATATACTCGTGCCAGATTGGGCGACCTGTCGTCTTCTCATTGGCTGCCGAAGGAGAAGCTGGAGTCAGGAAAGTGCTCCAGATGCTGCGAGACGAGTTTGAGCTGACAATGGCATTGAGCGGCTGCCGTTCGCTCAGTGAGATCACTCGCAATCACATCATGACCGAGTGGGATGCCCCTCGGGCTCTTGCTGGTCCCAGGCTATAAAAGAGCAGTGCCCGAAGAATCATCAGATTTCAATTGCTTCTCAAAATATGATAATCTTTTGATTGATGATGGACAAAATTATATGTATCATGAGGACCTAAGGCTGACTTTCGTTGTATACTTTTCCTCTCATATATATATAATGGCATACCCAACAGAAACTCATTTGAGCTTGGCTTGTCCTGGCCATTAGACCCGATTGTTTTGCTCATTTTTCTGAAAAAAAATTGTTAAGCTACACTACCTGAGCAATAAGCTGCAAAGGAGTTTTTTTTTTCACTGACTAGTGCGACTAATAATAAAGTGTTGATTACATGAGATTTGTATTCAAGAACTTGCAAGGAAAATAATAACCAAACACGTGAGTTTTAGTAGGATTTTGTTGTAAATTTAGTACTACGTCATTCTGTTCAATCACCATATTATTCAAATGGAAATCACAAAATAGATAGTGACAGTTAAAGAGGAGAAAAAGGAAAAAAGGATTTTTTTTTTTTTTTTTGTGGATTTCTATTAGGGAAGATGGATGATAAGCGATAACGAATAGTCGAAGAGAGAACTGGGAAGCCCACATAGAGCATGTGGCATAGAGAAAACCAGTTGCCCCTTGATTGGATGTGGTTTGTAATTCTAACCTCCAAATGCTCATCCTCAATTTTGTCTTCTTCCTTTTTTTTATTTATCATTATTTTTTCTTGAAAAATGACATTTTTTGGATTTACTAGTTGTCTTTTCTTGGATTGGCTCACTCTCTTTCAGCTTATCTGACTAATAATAGTAGTATAGTACCTCCACTGGTTTCACTCTTTCCATTGGTATTGGCCATTGGGCATCCAGGTATGCTTCTCTCTCTCAGAGCTATTTTTCTTCTTTCTTGGACACTGATTTCGACCTTTTCAGTTTTTGGGTTCTTGTTGGATTTTTGATCATGTTTCCGTTTTGGATCTCTAGTTGGTTCGTGGAAGAAGTTGTTTCTAAACGATATAGTTTGTGGGGAGATTTAGTTTTTGGTCTTCGTAAAGCTGAACCTTTGGTGTTCGATTTTCCTGAGGGATGCGTTTTAAGATGATCTGTTTCTAAAGATAACAAGTCATAGGCCTTTGTTATGTGTATTGTTTATATATTCAATTCATGCTGGTAATAAATCTAATTCCATCAAAGTAAACAATGGATTCTAAACTTTCTGATTTGTGTCCGATCAAGATTCCTGAAAGGGACGCGGGAAGTGAATCACAAGAATGGGTGAGGTTACAAATGTCACCGAGTACCAGGCTATTGCCAAGGAAAAGTTGCCGAAGATGGCGTATGACTACTACGCATCTGGTGCAGAGGACCAGTGGACTCTGGCAGAGAATCGGAACGCGTTCTCAAGGATTTTGTAAGCTGATTTGTGTGTGAATTTAATTTATTGAATGGCAAAAGTATTTTGTTTCAATACTGATCTTTATATTTGAAAAAAAAAATACAGGTTTAGGCCCCGTATTCTAATTGATGTGAGTAAGATTGACCTGACAACTACAGTCTTGGGCTTCAAGATTTCAATGCCTATCATGATCGCCCCAACCGCCTTCCAGAAAATGGCTCACCCCGAAGGTATAAATTTTCTCGAAGCCTCTGAAAACGATTAGACTCGGTTAGGTGTTATGTGAGCTCTTTCGCAGTTCAATAATTATGAGAGGAAAAAACTGTTTTTGAATTTTACAAAAACCACCCTTTTGTTTTGATTCACTATACATTTTTATTTTGTCTATTATATCTGTAAGAGTATTGCAGTCACCACCTTACATTGAAGACAAAAGAAAACCTCAAGGGTCTTTTTGTAATTTTACAAAAATCTCTAATTTTTGTTTTCTCAAAGTTCAGGGGGAAATTAGTAATCACCCCTTAATATATCTAGTGATGTTTCTATGCAGGAGAGTATGCAACAGCTAGAGCTGCATCAGCAGCTGGCACAATCATGGTTCGGTTTCTCTCCAACTTCGATTCATCTCATTCTCTTAAGCATGATCTTGAGCATATATCCTTCTCTTTTTGCTAACACGAGCTTTTTTTTTCCAGACATTGTCATCATGGGCCACTTCCAGTGTCGAGGAAGTCGCCTCGACTGGACCCGGCATTCGCTTCTTCCAGCTTTATGTAAGACTTCTTATGTTCCGATTAACTGTACTGTTTGTTTTTGTTATCGTGCTTATAAATTTAACTGATTTTATTTTTATTTTAGGTCTACAAGGACAGGAATGTCGTGGCCCAGCTCGTGAGGAGAGCTGAAAGGGCCGGTTTCAAAGCCATTGCATTAACTGTGGATACCCCTATATTGGGTCGTAGGGAGTCTGATATCAAGAACAGGTACAGTTCTCAAGTCGAACATTGTAAGAATTATAAAGTTAATCGAATTTGGCCTTAGCTGAAACGAGCTGTCTATGGTCTAATCACAGATTCACACTGCCACCGAATTTGACATTGAAGAACTTTGAGGGTTTGAACCTTGGGAAGATGGACAAAGTAATATAACCAACGAAACATAATCGTTTATCTTATCGATGAACTAAGTTCATGCTTTATTTGAACTCGTATTTCCGCGTGGTGTAGGCTAATGACTCTGGGTTAGCTTCATATGTTTCCGGTCAAATTGATCGCACTTTGAGCTGGAAGGATGTGAAGTGGCTCCAATCGATTACTTCAATGCCTATCCTCGTCAAGGGTGTACTTACTGCTGAAGACGGTAAGGGGGGGTTAATTTTTTTTCTTCCCATTTTTACATTTACCGCATAAAATGCTCGTGAATTCATCCTTTGTGCGCATGAATACTGCAGCGAGGATTGCGGTTCAGAGTGGAGCAGCGGGTATTATTGTGTCGAATCACGGCGCTCGTCAGCTCGACTACGTCCCTTCCACTATCCAGGCTCTCGAAGAAGTATTATACATATCCAACTAACTACGTACAAATTAAGTTACACGTGTGCTCGATTAATTAAGTTAATCTTGATTTAATTATTGTCTCAGGTTGTGAAAGGTGCGCAGGGCCGAGTGCCGGTGTTCTTGGATGGCGGGGTCCGCCGTGGGACGGACGTCTTCAAGGCCTTGGCACTCGGAGCCTCTGGCATTTTCGTAAGTGAAGTTGTTTTGTTTCGAAAACTGTTCATGTTTGTAATTAGGCTAAGTATTTATCTGTTATCATCTGTGATCAGATTGGGCGACCTGTCGTCTTTGCACTGGCTGCCGAGGGGGAAGCTGGTGTGAGGAAAGTGCTCCAGATGCTTCGGGACGAGTTTGAGCTGACGATGGCTCTGAGCGGCTGTCGCTCGCTCAGTGAGATTACTCGCAATCACATTACGACCGAATGGGATGCCCCGAGAGCTCTTCCTGCTCCGAGGCTGTAAAGAAGACTCAAGGGCCTCAATGATGTTGTACTTGTATGTGATCATCAGTGTATATGGATTATAAGCTTCTGAATGGTGTACTAATAAAGCTGGACCATAAACATATGTTTTCATGAATTTCATAAAACTACCTTTTGTTGTATATACATCAAAGTATCAGTATATGCTAATATATTACTACTACTACTATCATTGTACAAGAACTTTTGTTTTCATTAAAAACTCACTCTTTTATTTGAAAATATTTCGGTTGAACTTCATTTTTAAAAGTATGCTTCATTATCGATATAAAAGATGAAACACTAAAATAGATAAATCTCAATCAAAATCAAATCATTTCATCATTTCATCATTTCATCTCAATCAAAATCAAATCATTTCATCATTTCATCATTTCATATGTGAGTTCTCGCGAGTCAAAAGATGGAAAACCATATAAAAAAAAATCAAACACAAAAAATCAACAAATCAAAATAAAAATCAAGCAAAATTCACATTAATTACTAGGGAGGGCGTAATTATTATTATTATTATTATTTTGGTGTGAAAATTATTAGAATTTGATTTATTTTTTTAAGCTTTACGAGTAATTAATTATACCCGAGACTATGAGAGTTGTTTCTATTCACTGCCCAATTCCACACCTCTTCATTAGACGATCGATCCGTCACTGCCGCGACATCGGAATCAGACCGAGCTGATCAATTTTCTCAGATTCTCAGGGGTGGATTCAGAGGAAAAGTCGGCTGAGGAATCCGCGTGAGGTTAGTTTATGATCTTCTTTTGTTCTTATTATTTCTAGTTTGCTGAACTGATATTATTTTTTCGAGAAAATGAGCGACAGTTGTTTTAGGGTTAAATTTAACACTTTTTTGAGGAAGCTTAACACTATTATTTTTGGATTGAAGTTTGAACTTGTTATTATGTTTATTTTTGTTGAAAATTTGAACTTATTAATTTTTTTCTTTAATATTTAATGCATTCGATGTATATACACACACTACACTAATGAATTGTCAACTAGTCTGAGCGATTTTTCGTCTAATCTTCTCGACAGTACTCACCTCGACTTGTCCGACTTGGCGTCATGATAACCTTGAATATGCCTGTCTTGGTTCCGGTATTTTCGGAGAAATATTTATTGATTGATTTGTTAAATCAATATTCAAAGGGTTGCTGTGATTTGTTTCTAGATTTTCAGTTATTTGAACTTATGGCATTTTTTATATTGCTTTCCATTTTGAAGCTTTAACCATTAAGCAGAAGATTGAACACATACACAGGCCTTAATGTAATATCATGTATCAAGGTATTAACGTGAAGGGAAATAGAGCTACTGAGGATCAGTTGTTTTGAAATAATGTGTCGGGACTGATCTGAAAATCATGGAAAATAGAGCTACTAAGTATTAGCTGTTTTGAAATAATGTGTCGGGACTGACTTGAAAATCATGGGTACTAAGGCCAGTTGGGTGGGTTGGGTAAGGTCCACCACATCCCTTTAGGGTATGGATAGGGTTAAACCTAATTTACCCTTGAATGTTTGTTCGAAAACCCCCAATACATTTTATTTGTTTTTCTTCCCAGGATCCATTCTATTCAACATTCATATATTTATAATTTCTATTAACGAATTCTTAAAAGAAATAATTTCTACTCTGCAATTCCCTTGAATTTTCTGTGAATCCTAAGCAGTGACTCTAGCCCATCCTAATGCATGCAATTATGAAATTAATCATTTTAGCGTGATTTTAACCACAGATTTTTTAATGGTTGTGAAAATAAATTTTAGCGTGATTTTTTTAGTTTGTTTATGGAAGGATTTTGGTTGATGTAAAACGTTTTAGCAGATTTTTAATTGGTAATTTTCTTTTAGTTTTTGGTGCTTGAAAGTTGTCCCAAATCAAAATTGATTTGCTTTCTCTGATATTTCAGTTTGGCAATAAACTACTACTTATTGTATAAAATCCGTACATTATTAAAATACAGCTATTAAATTACTTAATTCTCATTTATGAACATGTCTTTTACCCTTTATTTATTTAGGAATAAAGGTTTCCGATGGGGAAGAGAAATAGGGCCGCTGTGGTCGTCCTTGGTGACATCGGCCGTAGCCCTCGAATGCAATACCATGCGCTTTCCCTGGCTCGGCAGGTATTAATTTATCATATGTCATATATGCTTATTTGTGTGCTTGAATATTTGGTTGGGTATTTACCATTAGATTATTGATCATATAATGGTTTTTTTTTTAAGTCTCTGGAATAATTTCATTTTTAACTTTCGTGCAGGCTTTTTTAGATGTTGATATTGTCGCATATGGAGGTATGCTTGTTTCTTGTGTAAATATATTCTATTGTTTACCTAAGTGTGATTCTTCTCCTTGATCACATAAATTGTTTCAGCATCATAGATTGAGGTATACTGTAGTCTAGTAAGTGCCTAGTGGTTTATAAGTAAAATTTGGTTGCTGAATATGGGGTCTATATAGCAGATTGTCTTATGTTCATAGTTTTCATTTTGTGTGTTATGCTTGTTATTGATTGTATCTCGGTTTCTAAATTGTGAGTATGTTGGATTTCACTTTTCATCCCCCTTAGCAACATTTTTGGAATTGGAGGTAAGCGCAGCTTCCACAGTGTTAACGGGGATGATTAATTGTCATAATTGTTATGAATTTGGTAAAATTTTATATTATTCAAGATCAGAATGACCGAGCGGGGTTCATTACTTCTGTCAGAATATAAGACAGCCTCTTCCGTAACAGGGAAAAAGGAAAGGAAAGATAGAAGCACCAAATTATCCTTTTTGGGTACTTAAAAACAAATTTATGTTATAATTCTCCTTGGAAAATGAAAAATATCCCTAAGTTTTGAACCACATAAATTGCCATATTTATGGCAATTCATTGAAAAAAATGTCCATTGAAGCGAAGCAATTGAAAAGGCTTTCATAAAAATTCTCGGAGAATCGAGAATGAAGTTTTCATTATGTACATGCCAGATCAAC
This sequence comes from Euphrasia confusa, assembly GCA_954870475.1. Classification (NCBI taxonomy): domain Eukaryota; kingdom Viridiplantae; phylum Streptophyta; class Magnoliopsida; order Lamiales; family Orobanchaceae; genus Euphrasia; species Euphrasia confusa. The sequence goes on along the minus strand of OX940956.1, from coordinate 3,595,903 downwards.
GTATTTTCTAAACCAATCCAGTTGTCTTTTTCCTGATTTTAGAATTGATCTTTGGATAGGTTCAGAGCCTCACATTTCATTGTTACAGAATCAATCTATCCATATCCACAAAATGGTAAGATTAATGATGCTTCTGGTGGATTTAATGTAATATCCTTATTCTCAAGGTACTGAGAGAAAACTTATATTTTTTGCACAGCCACAATGGCCAGCATTTCCCCGAAGACTTTCAAAGCTGCTTCAACCCTTGTTTCTTATTCTCAAGCCTATTTTTCAGTTTCTGGTGCTCCTTTGGTATCTTTGTGTGAAGATACCTGCTCCTGATGTTTTCATAGTGCAGGTGAGTTAACTATGGTATACTGTTCATCTTACTGTAGATGGTCTTTGTCTTGCTTATAATTTTCAAATGGAAAATGCCCTTTGAAATTTAATCTTCCTAAATTTTAATTCACACACAGTGGGCTCTACAAGTATTTTAAGTATTTTCACATTTGAAAGTTTTGATGCTCTCTTTTTACGAAACCAACCATTTTACTATATTTCATTCATTTCCCCCTGCAGAATCCACCCTCAGTTCCTACTCTAGTGGTTGTGAAGTTTTCCAGTTGGTTTAGACATTCAGCAATCATTGTTGACTGGCATAATTTTGGATACACGCTTCTTGCTCTGTCCCTTGGACGGAATAGTATCTTTGTTGCCATGTATCGTTGGTGAGATTGATTTCTGATCTTTTTCTTGGGGGTGATTACAAAACTAACCCTGAAATTTAGCCTTATGATAAAAAAAAAAGTCCAGTCTCTTTCAGAATTATAAATAACCCATTGATGTTTATTGTTCCCTTAAAGTTCCCCCAGGGTAATGAGGTGCCATTGCTCAAGGGGTCATTATAATTTTGAAAGATAATTGGATCTTTTTATAATAAGGCAAAACCACAGGTTTAGTTTTTTTAATTAATTGTATAATGAATCATTGAATCCTAATTCTTCTCAGAGATAAAAACTGTTTTTTTTTTCATATATTACTAGGATTGAGAAACGATTTGGCAAGATGGCTCACGGCTCCCTGTGTGTGACAAGGGCAATGCAACACGAGTTGTCCCAGAATTGGGGAATTAAGTAAGAGAGTAATTTCAAAATTTTCTAAGTATTATTTTCTCCATACATATTTAGGGTTAGTTACAAAAATACCTTAGTTTTGAACTTATTAAAAAAACTTTCAACGTTACAAAAAAAATACTCCTGAGATTTTATTCTTTGGCAAATACCCCTTTAATAACCCAAAAAATTCAGGAAAAAAAAACTTCGCATTTATACTTATTATTGGAGAATATATTCGACCCACTAATATAATTGTCAAGTTGCCCAACTTCTCTAACAGTTCGAGCTTTTAGATGATGCGGCTTCTAACATTTGTCATATTATGTATTTCGTAATTGTAGAGCAACTGTTCTATACGATCAACCTCCTGAGTTTTTCCAGCCTGCTTCAGTTGGGGAGATGCATAATGTGAGAAAATTTATATGCCTCCATTATTAGTTTAAGAGAGATCAGTGACTTAACAAAGTCTAAATTCCATGATGATCTAGTTATTTTGCAGGATTAGTAACAGTATTAACAAGCCAGATGGTCTTTGTGATTGTGTAGGCAATGGTAAAGGAAGGATTATGCATTCTTTTAATGATTTTTTTTGGGGTGAACTAACAAAATACCTCTAAGGTTTAGTTTAATTACAAAAAACAAACTGAGGTTTTTGAAAATTAGCAAATAAAGGTCAGGTTTGATTATGTAAATAAACTTGCCCACTTCATAGATTAATTGTTCAAACACGATTACATTTGTGAAAATATTACAGTTAGGGACTTGCCCCTTTAAATTTAGCACAGGATTAAATCTTAGGGGCAGTTTTTGTAATTTTAAAATTTCTGTATTTTCATAATTACCTCAAACCTTGGGGGTTGTTTTGTACTTCACCCTTTTTTCATGGTTTGTGTATTTAATCGGTGTAAAGTGCTACACGTGGCAGGGTTGACTACAGCACCAAACAATGATCCAAATACGACTCCATTTACAACTCAGGTTGGCAGTGATATATTACTGAAGCAAAACAGACCAGTTCTCCTTGTAAGCAGTACAAGCTGGTATATGTTCTTGATTGCTTTCCACCAAAAATTGATTGAAATATCATTTATTCCCTTGTGCTCTTTCAGTTGTTTTTAGAAATTTTCAAGTTTTTTCTTCTTTTCTTCATGTATTGGAATCGGCGAGACAATATTATTCTGCCACCTGCTCTTTTCTAGAAATTTAGCACAATGAGAATGAATGGTTACAGATTTTACTGTAACTACAAAATGTGCCTTCGACACTTGACATAATTACAAAAAGCATTCCTCTTTCAGAGATATAACTATTCTCGGGGATAGTTTTAACTCATTTACCTCTTCCTAAGTTAAAAGCGTTTCATTACCTTCTTTCACATGCATATAAGTAATACAGTTAGCCCCTTAAATTTTAACACTCAATCAAACCTCATGGGTATTTTTTGTAATTTTTAAGTTAACTGGGTTTCTTAGCAATTCCGTCAAAACTCTTTTTTTTATTATTATAACCAATATATATTCTTGATTGACATGGATAGAAGATCAAGAACATTTATTTTTATATTCAGGACTCCGGATGAAGATTTTGGAATTCTTTTGGGAGCAGCTCTTATGTATGATAGGCGTGTTGCTGCACTGCTAGGCGAAGATGACTCGACTGGGGATGAAGTTGTTTGGGACGAGTATCATAATGGAAAACAATTTCAGTATCCGAGGCTGTTGTTTATTATTACTGGTAATAATGCCTGTGTGTATTCAAATTTCATCCGATTGGTCAGGCGTTTGTTATGTTTCCTGACCAAATAACAAAGTGAAGGTAAAGGACCTGAAAAGGAAAAATACGAGGAAAAGATAAGGAAGCTTAAACTCAAACGTGTTGCTTTCCGTACTATGTGGCTATCGGCAGAGGATTATCCTTTGCTTCTTGGTAAGTGGAATAACATATTGATAACCAAAGCACTCTCGGCTTAAGTTTAATTACCAATAATAAAACAGATATTTCAAGAAAAATACCATGTATTTGTTTATGTTTACCAATGGCCCCCTCAGGGGTATTTGTTAAGGTTAAGAAAGTACAAATCTCGTGGCAATTGATAGGGTTATTAATTCTATAGTGTTTAATTTGTTTTTCATTATTTCTTCACTATGCATATAGGGTCAGCAGATCTAGGTGTGTGTCTGCATACTTCGTCATCCGGGTTGGATTTACCGATGAAGGTTATAAAGTTCAATACTTCCAATATCTTGTTTTCCAAATTCTTTCGAAGAAAATACCTTATACTGGAGGTTTTGGTTGATTAGGTTGTTGATATGTTTGGCTGTGGACTACCTGTCTGTGCTGTTTCATATTCTTGGTAAGATTGATTGTCTGTTTTCTTAGCACGATCATGTTACTACTATTAAAACAATGTATCAACTATGTGAACCTACCTGTGTTTAAGTATAAAGGAGTTGGTTGATGTTGAAAAGAATGGCCTCCTTTTCTCTTCATCCACGGAACTTGCTGACGAACTCATGGTAAGCTTCTCCAGAGTATCTTCAAGACTATGGCATACAACTCTTTTTATTATAACCGATGTTCTGTAGTATTTGTTTACGATTAACTGTAATACATAAACCCATATTTATTATACTGCAGATGTTGTTCGAGGGTTTTCCAGAAAAATGTGATGCGTTGAAGTCAATGAGGTCAAACTTGATGGGAAGGGTATCTTCAGTTAGGTGGTCAACGGCATGGGAAGAAAATGCTAAGCCCTTAATATACGAGGTTGAATTTGAAAATCCTTCTTCTGCCGCTTGCTCTGTTACTAATATAAATTTGATGTTCCTCAGTTTCCATTGTTAAGTTACATCCATTTTCATATAACCCTGTATTATGAGAGGGTTTGCATTTTACAGGTTATATCTCAAAACTCCAGCTGAATGTCAGGCATAGGAAAATGGCTAAAATATGAAAATTGAAGTTGGGTTCCTGGTAAACAAAATTTTTCACTGTTAATTCGAGTTTTATGAACTGTGAATCTGATTTATGAGCATCTACTTGGCAGGAGATATACCTGGCGAAAGCATTCATATGATCGCGTTTCTTTCTGTAGAAGGACAAGTGGAGTCATGCTCTTTTTTTTAGACTTTCGATCTTGAATTTTGATGGATTTAAATATTTTTCGCAGACACTGCAGTGAACAAAAACGTTGCACCTTGTATTTTGTCATTTTGTGTGAGAATTCTCTTTTGTATATTACAAACAAATTAAACTTACAATATATATATACACAAAATAAAAAAGAAAAGTATATAAAGTCATTTATTTTGTGATACTCCAAATCTATGAAGAATCATTGTGAAAAATATATATTAATATTACGAATAATATATTATTGTATATTATTTACATTTTATTTAATAACAAATTAATTTCTTTGAATTAGATTTGGGTAAAATGTAATGTAGAAATATGTCTATTAAATAATTTAATACTATTATCCAATATTTTTTGTAGAGAACGTTTTGGGAGACGCATATAAACCTAAAAACCCAACCCACTAAAACTGTAGTTATTTAGGGTTTCTGCTAGCGGCCACCACACCAACAATGGCGTCGAAGAAGCGCGGCAGAATTACAAACCCTGAGCCATTTATGCCCTTGGGCTCCGACGCATTCACGGCCAAGAAACGCTCCAAGGCGCCCAAGTCTCACCAGCTCCACCAGAAACTGGTCCCAGGTTCAGTCAGCTCCAAGATTCTCAAGGAAGCTCTCCTTCAGCAGAAAGAGATCGAGCACGATGATGACGATCAAGGAAACAACGTTCCCGATGAGAATCCTCAAAATAATTTTTTGTTAAACCAATTGCAAGGCCTCAAAGATACCGGCGATGAGGAGGACGTTAATGACTTTGGTGACTTTTCTGATACTCAGAGTCAGTATGACCAATTGAACTTTGAGGTTTGCCCTCCCCCTCCCTTCTCTCTCTCTCTCTCTCTCTCTCTCTCTCTCTCTCTCTCTCTCTCTCTCTCTCTCTCTCTCTCTCTCTCTCTCTCTCTCTCTCTCTCTCTCTCTCTCTCTGTTATCATATAAGTATTTGTAATTTTTTTATCGGAGTAATTTTTATTTTCAGCTTATAATGATTAACATGCTTTTACTTTGATTATTTTTAATCTATTGTTTCGTAGTTGTTTGTTAGTTCTTACTGTCTCGACTTTAGCTATTGTCATTCTGTTGCTGTTAAAATGTTGAAAGTTCGTTTCATTTTGAGCTTTGGTTCATTTGGTCTATTGTTTGGTCCCTCACACTTTTGGTGATGAAATAGGATACGATTACCGAGTTAGAAGATAAGTTGCTGGAGGAATCCTTTCTATCAAAGGATGACCACCCTCAGTGCAAATTGGCTGACATAATTGTTGAGAAATTGAAACAAAAGGATGCCCAAGTTTCTTCAGGTACATAGTTTTAATCATATTACATTACATTAATGTCTAATTTAGTTTGTATTCGCACTGAAGAAACCTGAAATGTTCTGATATATTATTTTGACAAAAATATTGTTTGATAAAGTGAGAAATTCTCTTTGTTTGTAGGAGTGCAGCCGACCCAAAAATTGGATGACTCCATCATAGAGCTGTACAAGGGGTATGTTCATGGTTTTGATTCCCCAATCGAGTTTTTATGCACTTTCTTATTTTTACAGTCAACTTATGGGATATGTGGATCTTGCAGAGTTGGCAAGCTTCTCAACAAATACACATCTGGCAAAATACCGAAAGCTTTCAAGCATGTACCTTCTCTTCAATTCTGGGAGGAAGTCTTACACTTGACCGAACCCGAGAAATGGTCTCCAAATGCAATGTATCAAGCAACAAGAATATTTGCTTCTAATATGGGCGTCAAGAAGGTGGAGCGGTTTTATAAGTTTGTCCTGCTTCCACGTGTGAGAGAAGATATCCGTAAGAACAAGAGGCTTCATTTTGCTTTGTATCAATCCCTGAAAAAGGCTCTGTATAAACCGGCTGCCTTTAATAAGGGAATCTTGTTTCAGTTGTGCGAGGTACTTTAGCTTTTTGTAGTTTGGAGGATTTACTATTATGGATGCCCATCTTTTACTACTAAGTTATTTAATACTACTCCTACGCCTTTTTTGATTTGAGGGCTGAGAAGCTATCATTTCTGATTTGAAAAATAAGTTTTTAAATTTCTTGGATAAAAAACTCTCTTATGTTATAAGTTGTTTTTACAAGTTAAAATTTAAAGGAGCTTATAGTGCTGAAAAAGGTGAATAAAAGTTCTATTTTCATTTTATGAAACTTATAAGATCTTAGACAATTTAATATTGTATCTTATAAAATCTTATAAAATAATTAAATTTCGAAATGATTTAAGAGCTTATAAGCTCTGCCAAACACCCATTTAGTTCTTAAAATTGCATTTTTACTCTAGTGTGTTTTGATTCTTCAAATATTATTAATATTCATTTGCAATAAACCTTTTGATTTTCTGATCCAGTCAAGGACATGCACATTAAGAGAGGCTGTCATCATTGGGAGCATCATTGAAAAGATCTCCATTCCTCCTCTTCATTCTAGGTATGGTCTCTTTTGACCTAAACCCATGTTTCCTTGATAATTTTATATTATTAACTGAAGCTTCTTTACTTTTTCATTTGAAAATTCATTACGGTTTCTTGTTTTTGATGTGTTAATTTCACTTATGCTGATGGCAGTGTTGCATTACTGAAGCTCGCAGAGATGGAGTACTGTGGTACAACAAGGTATGAATCTGTGTGAAGTTCTAAATAAAATTATGTCAAGTATTGTAAAGTGGTACTAAGTATGACTCTGTGAAATTCTTAATATATTGTATTGAGTATTGTAAGTGGTACTTCATTTTCATATCTATGCCACTCAATAAGAGTGGATTTATCCTTTCAATAATTCAGATGATAGTCGATAGATTTTCCTTCTCATAACATCTCCATAGCAGTATATTCATCATGCACTCTATTTATGGATGGATCTCATGTGTTAAGATATTTTAATGCTACATTTCACATCTGAAGACTCACCCTCAAATTTATGGATGTGATTCTCACTCATCTGGTTGTGCAGTTATTTCATAAAGCTACTAATTGAGAAGAAATATGCATTGCCATACCGTGTACTTGATGCTCTGGTTGCTCATTTTATGAAATTCTACGATGACTCGAGAGAAATGCCTGTGATCTGGCATCAGTCACTTCTTGCATTTGCACAAAGGTTTTTTTCTTTCTTTTCCCACTCAACTTTCCCTTCTCACTATTAAGAATTTTTGGGTTTGGATTATGTACAAGTTCTCTTTTATCCATTGTTACAACTTCCTGTATTGCATTGTAAAAAATAGGGGAAATTTAATTGCAATTTGTCTCCCATGGGGTATGATTCTTGAGTTCTAATAATCATTAAATTCATCCGTGATTAATTGAAACGAGAAGGGTTTGCTTAATTCTGTTTTGATAATTTGTAATTCAACATAGGTACAAGAATGAGTTGACGAAGGAGGACAAAGCCAATCTTAACACTTTAGTCGGAAGACAGAGACATAAATTAGTAAGTTGTCAGCCTACCTGTGACAACTGAGCTCTTTCTATTTCTTATTTTATATTTAATGAATATATCTGCATTTTCTCTATTAACAGGTTTCACCTGAAATACTGAGGGAATTAAATAACAGCCGTAACCGTGGGGAGAAAGCGGATGATCCCATGTCAATAAATATCCTTTTTATTTAATTTTTCCTTTTTGCACTAACATACTTTTCTGGAGGAATCTTGGCTATGCATAATTTACACAAAATTTGCCAGTCACTTTCCTTTTGATGTTTATGATTTTATAAAAGTTAAAATTATTACAAAAGCACCCATGATGTGTAGCCTGATCACAAAAAACTTTAGTTCACTCAAAACTAAAAACACCCGCTTAAGTGTTACAAAAACTTACACGTACTTGATGTTTGTATTTGTCTAAAACAAAGACGATAGATGCCTCATTCTGTAAAAGAGAAACAAGCGTCACTGAAGTATTTGTAATTTTGAGTGGCAACTGGTTTTGTTTTTGTTTGAACTTAAAAAAACCTTGTGGGTATACTTGTAATTAACTGGAAAGGTAATGTTAATTCTACTTGTAAAGTTTTACAGACATGTATTCCTTGATTCCATAGCACCGACCCCACTTTCTATAGTTAATAAAACTATTCAAGAAGACAGGTTTGATATTCCTGAAGTACCGATGGAGGAAGATTGAGTTTGCTGCAGCTATGGTTTTTAATGGTAATTAATTTGTTTCCTGTAAATAAAGTATGGCTATTATTAGTTTGATGATGATTATAGAGTAGTTATTATCTAATGGATAGTTTCTTATCATTGCAGGTTATTCAAAATATTATTAGGGTGAAAGATATTTGTTGTAGTGGATACTATGCACTGCTTGCGAGTGTGGATACCAGTTATTTTGATTTCTGGAAATGAAGATTTTGGAACCTACAGGAGCTTAATTTTGTTTTGTTTTGTTTTTACGTAAAGACAGTTTTTCAACCGTGTGCCGAAATCTGTTTTATCTTGTACTCTTTGTTTTCCTATCTAGTGAAAGATTTAGAGATGCAATTTCTAGTTTAGATGAAAAAAGAAAGGGGCAAAAGTAGTTGCAATATTGACCTTTATTCAATATTGTTATTATTGTTATTTGAATTAAGAAAATTCCATTCATTTTCTGTTATTTTCTATCCCTCATCCTTCATTTGTTAAGGGCCCTGTGGCTGTGTAGGAATATGATATATACTACTGTTTTTCTTGTATCAGGAAAGATGAGTGATCTGCTGATTCTCATTGATTTATTTTGAACCAATTGGTTAGATGAAGTCTTGCCAAATTTGCAAGTCTACTCGAATATATGGCCAAACCCTGCAGGCTAGTCAATGGGTTTGACGATTGTTAATTTTCACAATATTTTGTATAATTAAAAAATTAAACATAAATTATAAATAATTCGTGATTTTTTATTTGGAGTATATATGAATACGCTTGCAACAGAAAATTTAAAGATTCAGAAGTTAGGGGCAGTAATATAGGGAGTACTCTGAATTCCTGGTTTCTGAGCTTCCCACGTACAAGACTTTTCATTGACTATTACATTGGTAGAGTTCTGATTTCAATTATTATTATTATTATTTAAACATAATTCAATGATTGGTTTACTCGATTTTTGTTGAATGTCGTATTTAAAAAATAATATATTTTATATGTATAATAAAATATAATTATAAATAAAATGAGTTCATGTAATTTTAACGGTAATTCTTTATGAGCAAATCTGGACAGAATTTGATTTTTGCGTTATTTTTTTGTTTCTTTTTTTTATAAAGTTAACAATATAATTTACATAATATATATATATATATATATATATATATATATATATATATAATATATATATATATATTATATATATATATATATATATATAAATAATATTTTTACTTGTTATTTTTATATATTAAAACATTTTTTTCTATTTAACTGTTTTTTTAACTAAAATATCAAAATATGTAATATTTTTAATTAAAATTTTATATTTTTAGTTTTTTTTAAATTGAATAAATTAATAATAGTATAACATACATTAATTCATATCTAAATATAAATAAATTATTAATAAGATTAATAAAATAATTTTTTAAGTAAATTCTGTCTTGGCCAGATTATGCCCAAATAGCAAGACCCTAATTTTAATTGTTAAAAATATTTTATAATTAAAAAAAAACTTTTATGCCTAAATGAAAACTTTTACTATTTTTTTACTGGTCGGGTGAAACAAATATTTGATGAATTTGATGGTGTGATTATTTAAGGTTTATGAGTTTGGTCTTTTTTTCGAAAAGGCAACTTTGCCTTTTCAGCATTATTTTATTGTTATTGTAACGCGTGTTTTTTGGGCTTGTGAGGAAACAACGGAAAAGGCTATATATACACAAAGTGTAACCAATGTTTGATACACTTCCAATTAAACCATGACATTTGGCGGGTTGTAATAATATTATTGGTAATAAATCTTTTATACATTTCCATCAAAAAATATGACATGCTTTCACTTTGTAATAATAATTATTTTTATTTTAATATATTTCTATCGATTTTTTTTTTAATTCTTTTTTTCTATTAATGTAGTGCTCATAATTATTGCAAAAGTTCACATTCCACATTATTAAAATAGTTTTTAAACAAATAATCAAAATTTTATTTGAAAAAATTAGACTAATCATATATATTTTTTAAATAATTATTTATAGATGATATTTATAATAAATTATTTTTGTGATTATTAATATAAAGACTTGTTTAACAATAAATCAAAATATTATAAATTAATATTATTAGTATTAATATTTAATTTAATTAAAAAATTGGTTATAACTATTTATTTAAAATTGTATATTGTTTAATATTTAGTAGAAAATCTCGATATGAAATAGAAAAAATTGTAATTTAACAAATAACGAAAGTTGATACATGAAAAATGAGTATCGTTAATGTATTTAAAAAATGAAGTCAAGTATAAAATAATAAAAATGAGAATAATAATAATAAATAATAATGGTTTTTGTATTTTCTAAATAATATGATTTTTTTATATACTCATATTAATTTGAATCAATAAGTCAGAGTGTATGTAAGTTCACTTAAATAAATAATTTTTGTTTACAGTTCTCTCAAATTAATAAAAATTAATATATACAAATCAATTAAAAAAACAAGTCAAATTTTGCATAGAGTCTATAGACTTTTTAAATTTAAGAACTTTTAAAGTTTAAAAAAATATCTTTTGAAATCATAATTCAACATACCACTCTATGAAAAAATCTTATGAAATCATAATTCAATACACCCCTTTAATAGATATACATGTGAAATATGCGACCCTCTAACATATACAAATGCGAAAAAAAATCTTATGAAATCACAATTCAATACACTTATCTAATACACACAAATGCAAAATATGTCAAGTTTTCAAAACATTGATCTATTTAAAAAATAAATACATTTATATTTTTTTAATTGAATAATATTAAATTAAATTATAGTAATTAGTTGATTAAAATCTAATTTATAAATATTGAAAAATGAAATCACAAATGAAAACAAAAAAATAATTTGACGTTCATTTCAAATTTTAAAATACTTTATTGTAAACTACATTAAAATACACACATGTCATGCATATGATATTTTTAGAAAAATGATCTCTTTGTCGAAGGTTGTTAGCTCACTTGAATTGAGTATGTGTGAGTATTTAAATTTGTACAATTAACCTAAATAAAAAAATAAATTTATTTCTTTGAAAAATAAATGCATTTATTTTTTCTTAAATAAATAATAATGAAACATAGATTGTGTATATTATAATTGATAATATTTCATGTACAGTAATTTAATTTATAAAAATCAATTATTATTATTTTTTATTTTTTACTAAGTAAGGTATTTTAATTTTTAAAATTTGTAAAAGAAGTAAAAAAAATTATAGAAAAAAATAAAGTTTTTAAGATTATATACACTATACATATTTATTTATTCAAAAACAATTTTTTTCAAAATAATAAATTTTTTACGTAAAAAAATTATATTTACTCTATTTAAAAACAAATGTTTTCAAAATAAAAAATTACTCTTCAAAAAATTATATTTATTCTATTTAAAAACAAATGTTTTCAAAATAAAAAATTACTATTTCCGAAAAAAAAAATACGTTTTTAAAATTATATATTTACTATATATATTTTATTAAATTATTTAAAAACAATTTTTTTTAAATAAATTTTTTTTACGCAAAACAATAAAGTTTTTAAAATTATATACACCATATATATTTATTTAAATTATTTAAAAACAAAAATTTTCAAAATAATGAACTTTTTACGCAAAAAAATTTATATTTACTCTATATATTTAAATAAATTATTGAAAAATAAATGTTTTTAAAATAAAAATTACTATTTCCGAAAAAAATAATAAGTTTTTAAGATTACATTTATATATATTTAATTAAATTATTTAAAAACATTTTTTTTCAAAATTTAAAACTCTTTCGCACAAGAAAAGGACTAAATCTGTAACTGATCTCCATTACCTTTGACCACGTGCGAAAAACTAAAAACTTAAAATGAAAAATAACTAAACAAATAAATTCCAAATGTCAAAAATTAATTGGAAGTGTATTGAAAAGTCAATACACAGTGTAACCGTATCAGCTTCCGAAAACAACCACAACAATCATCAACCCGGATTGATTAAAGTATTTTATATTGATTAAAGTATTTTATCCTACATTAAATAAAAAAAGAATTGAAAATCATCTCCATGAAGTTTGGGATATTAAAAATAAAAATAATAATATTTGCAAACTTCATTTATTTATATTTGCAAATTATGTTTGAATGTTATGTTTGCACTTTTTTAATATCTTTCTTACTGTGTGTATATATTATGCTATTTATCATACAATAGTTGCAACATTTTTGTATATAACATAATAATTGACAAACTCATATATTAAAAAAAAGAAAATAAATATTTTAATTTTTTAACTTTAAAATACAATTATCTGGGAAGCGCGCTCGGAGTCGGCAGAGGAGGTGACTATCAGGGCTATATCCATTATGAAGGATCGGATCGCTTCGTTACAACTACCAGATTCACTTCAGACGAGGGCTTTGAGGCGAGTGTGGCATATCGCGTGGTAGGAGTATCATGTTTTTTTATTTTTGGAGTTGCTGAGAGCTAACCTGTTAGCTCGCTTATGCGGTAGGATTTTCCTATGCGTTGTACAACATTTTTTATTTTTTTATTTTTTTATATGATATTGACCGTTAACCAAAAAAAACTTTAAAATACAATTAACCTTTATTTTACATATTATTTTTTTAATTTTACTTACAATTATTTTATTTTTTAATTTAATTTTCTTTATTAAAAAAAAACAAAAAAAATAATATTTTTCTTAATTTTTGTATTTAGCAAAAAGTTTTAATTTTATTTTTTTTGGCACATGGATGGTGTAATCAAAAAATGAATCTAATTCTTAAGATTGTTTTGGTTAACAATTGAAGAAAGTGTTTTATCATATTGCTTAATCACAAGTTAATTACGCAACACAATTTCTCTACTTCACGAAATTATGCCTAACTGAAGCACGCACAACACAACCCAATTTCTACAATTCACGAAAGCCAAACACTCATTTTCAATTTTCTCCTATATATACTGTATTATATTTTTGCATCATTCATACTCGACTCGAATAAAATGAATGCTCGACTGGAATCGTACCGTTTGTGGTCTAAACCATGTCCCACAAAACAAAAATAGTCCACACAACATCATCAGTAATAATGAAAATCATCATCGTATAAATATAATTTAATACAAACAGTAATGTGAAAGTACGTGTAGAAAGAAACCAGCTGAGCTTTCATTCTTCTACCTAAATCCAAAAGCTACAACCTCTGGTTCCTCAGTTTTTTCACACATTGTGTACTATTACCCATTTACCCTTACCCGGGGATATACCTCTAGCAATCCCTCTTGGTAACTCGACTCGATTAGCTAGGCTTGATTTGCCAAGTCCTCGGCGCTTACGAACGTGCCGTGAAAACCGTAAGGCACCCTCGACGGCAACTTCACCGTCGCCTCCAACTCCATCGTCTTCGCGTTAACGATTTGAAGCTCCGATTTCCACGTCTTCTCGTCGTGAACAAACGCCATCACATAACCATCGTCCTCGCCTTTATCCCCGGGTAAAAACATGGGCTCCCCGCCGTACTTTTCACCCCCGTAAATAAACTTTTTTACCTCCCCGGTCAAAAAGTCAACCTTCGCGAACCCGGAAACTTTAGGCCACGGCTCGGCTATTGCTAGGTAACCGAACCGGGTCTTCCGGCCCAACATTTTCCGGTTCACCATGCCCGCCTCCAAATTCACTTGCTCCTCGTCGTTTCGAATCACGGGCCTCCGTTTCGACTCGCCGGTTTTGAGATTTAATCGGATTTCGGATAACACGCTCTGCAAGCCCTCGTCGCACTCGTTGAAGATCGAGTCGGCCGGAGTCATACACGACCCGATCACGACGATCTCGTCGCTCTCTGGCTCTTCCCATGCATTCCATAGGTGGAAGCAGAAGCAATCGGGTACTTGGATCCATTTGATATCCGACCCGTTTTTGGCGTACTTATCCAAGACCCCGAACCGGGAGACTTTTTTCTTGTCGTACACCACCGGAGATCCGCCGCGGATCATCTCCGACAGCCGGAAAACCACCTGCTGGTCCGGGACCACCACGAAATTCTCGGTGATGGCAAAGTCGTGCATCATCGTCGGCTCGGGGATGTCGATCTCCACGTCGTCGGACTTCTCCCCTGTTTTCGAGAACCGGAAGTACTTCAGGTGGGGCTTCGAGACGACGTCGTAGCTCAGGGCGAAGAGCTCGCCGGAAACAGGGTCGATCTTGGGGTGGGCGATCATCGTGGAATTCAGTTGCCCGTCGAAATTGTACCTCTCGACGGTCTCCAGGTCGCCGGCGGCGGTCAGACGGACGTGGTACGGGAGGTCGTCTTCCGACATCGCGAGGAGGCGGTTGTTGTGGTAGACGAGGCCGGCGTTGGCGACGCCGGTGCCGTTGCCGTGGTCGACGATGTCGAGCGCGCCGCGGGCGTAGAAGAGGGCCAGCCGCGCGATCCCGGAGTGGCCGTGGAGCTCGCCGATGGCCTTGGGGAAAACAGGGCGGCCGAGTGCCGACTCCTGCTTCAGCCTCTCCGTCTGCGTGAAGCGGCAGGCGTAGCTGGCGGAGCCGTCGCCGGAGAAGGTGACGGCGTGGATCATCCCGTCGCCGTCGAAGAAGTGGTGCCCCGCCTGAGGGGCGAATTGGGGGTTCGCCCCGTTTCGTACGTAGGCGCCGCGGATGGAGTCGGGGATTTTGCCGGCGATGGGGAGGTTGCGGCGGAGGGGTTTCTCCGGAACGGGGGAGAAATTGCCGGAGATCTGGACGGCGGGGTCGGAGGTCTTGGGCAGGGGGTGGTGGAGCTCGTGGGCGGTGAGGGCGGTCTCGATGGCGTCGAGGGCCATGGAGGCGGCTTTCTGGAGGGGGTTCCAGTGGGGGGTCGCCGGAGGAGGCGAGGAAGGTGTTCGACGATTTGTCTGAGGATGATTTTTTGTAGGGGCGAGGAGGGAGCACTTGATTTTGGTTGAGACTGTTTTGCGTTGCGTCGAAAACGACGACGTTTTGAGTGATGGTTCGGAATCAGTAGGGAATCTTTGGACGTTCGTCCAAGGGGTTGCGGTGGTGGACATGGCCGGAATCGAAATTAGTGTGCACTGAGAGTGGCGGTGGCTTTTGGCGGTTGTAGAGAGAGAGAAAAAAGAGGAAAAGGAGAGTGAGTGAATTTGTTGTGTGTTGGGAGTGAGAAAGAGAGGTTGGTAATGGTGATGAATTTATAGAGCGACAAAGCGGTGACACATGGCACAATCGAATACCACGGTCACGGTGGGCCCAGGTCAGACCTTGGTCAGCTACACGAGTACCATCCTTTTATTCCTTTTTTTTTTTTAAAGCCAAATTAATTAGATAATTGGATTTCAATTCGAATTCTTCTACTTTAATTTTTGTGTTTAAATGACGAGAAAAAATGGATTTTTAATTTTATGAATTGAAATTTAATTTCACCTGAAATTGAAAAAACAATTAAAAAACGAACCCTAAAGTTTAGTAGATTGTTTCCATTAACAATTGTAATGATGGAAGATTACGTAGTTAATTAAAACTTAAAAGCGACATAATGAATCCGTTAATTGTGTTCTTACAAGTATTTTAATATTCGAATTATTTTATTGTGGAGACGGGCCCACTGTTTCTTATCGATGAAACCGAACCGAACCCGCCGCGTTGAAAAAATTACTAAATTGCAAGTATTAAAAAATAAAAAAACATTCCGACTAACACGTGGCCACACGGTAAATGTCCAACACGCTTTCATGTCCCCCTACACATGGCAATTACTATTTTACTATATTTATTTAGTATTAAACTATGTTAATTTTATCATTTCAACACTAACACTAAAAATTAGCAAGTTAATTATCTATCATTTTAATAAAAATAATAATTTTAAATTTTAAATAAAAATTAGCAAGTTAATTATCTAACATTTTAATAAAAAATAATAATTTTAAATTTTAAATAAATAAAATCAAAAAATATATTTTTTTATAATCAATAATTATGAGAAAATATTTATATTTCTCGTTTTACAAGTTTGCACAAATATATATTAATAAAAAAATTATACATATATTAATATTATTTAATGATATTTAATATTAAATATTTTAGATAACAACTCTAAATTATTGTGACAAAATTTAATAAAATTCAAAAATGAAATAATTATCTTTACTTTTGCACTCTAAAATACAATTACACTTTTAATTTTTCACTTATTTTTTCTTACTTCATTACAAAAAAAAAAAAATCACTTAAAATACAATTTTACTCTTTTTTTATAAATATAATATTTTTTTTTTTACTTTACAAAGAATGAAGATATTTATGAAGTTAAATGTTTCTTATTTCTTTCTCACTTCTTTAAATAAATATAATTATATTTTATTTTTATAAGATACATTATTAAATTATATTTTAGATTAATTAGATTTTTAAAATTTAGTGTTTAAATTTAATTATATAATTTTTTAAATATATATTTTGTATGATTTATATTTAAATACAAAAATTAAAATAAATATGACAATACAAATCAAATATTATATGCAACAAATAAATTAAGTATTAGGCATTCACCATCCACCGATAGATTATTGGATATACACGTGTATGTTATAATATATACACGTGTATTGTTTGAATTTAATTATATAATTTTTTAAGTATATATTTTTTATAAGTTATATTTAAATACAAAAATTAAAATAAATATGACAATACAAATCAAATATTGTATTCGCAACAAATAAATTAAGTATTATGCATTCATTCAGTGAAAAAACGCACCCCTCAATCCGTAAATGTTAGGCATGTGGATTAGTGTTATTCATTAATCATTATAGATACTTAATCGTGTTGACTTCTTAATTGACTCCAGGTCCCGCACAAGAGTTGAAGATATTTTGGGTGGTTGACTTGTTTGGACACGTCAATATAATTACGATTTAATTGTTTAAGTTTATTAATTAAGTGGTTAATTTAGAGTACACGTTAGCAATAATCTCAACACTCCATCGACTTTTAAGAATAATTTTAGGTATAGATATTCCTCGACCAATTGATTAATTTAGTAATAATTATTAATAATAATTTTGAAGATTATATATATATATATATATATATATATATATATATATATATATCATGGAGCAACAACCATATCTGATAAATTTGATTCATATCGTACCCTCCGATGAGAGCATTATATATTTTAGTGTATTTCTTCATGTCATGCATGACGCTAATTAACCAATTAACGGAAAATAAAGGGATCGTATAATAATACAAATGTTCATTTGTGGGGGCAAAAGTTGAAATAAATATAAAATAAAGGGGTTGATTTGATATGGATGAACTTTTTGACTTCTTAAGGTAGCTACGTGTTCCTTCGAACATGGATTTGTGGGGGTCCGATCTGGCGATCTCCATTAAAATAATACTATATTATTATGTATGTTACGTTTTTTCTTATATATGTACTAATTAATCCACTATGGTAGTGGCACGTTGCATAATTAAGAAGTGTAACGCATGCCACTTTCACGGATTAAGACGGTATTCTTTTTAATTATTTTAATAAATTATTAGGTCTTAGCATTTCCGGATCTTCTTAATTAACAATTGTTAATCGATGATTAATCATCGATTATAATTAAATAAGAGAAGCCGACGAAAATGAAAAGCCCCGAGTCATCATACAAGGATGATGTGTGCCTCTTGGAAGAATAGTGTAACCAAGATAACAATATATAGTCATGTATTATTGTCATTTTATCGAGCATTATTATTATTTTATCACATATTATTAATATCGTACATATTATGATGAATTCAACTTCTGATCGAACATATATGATTATGATATCGATCAAACTCTTACATATTGAATTGGCTCGATTCTAAATAGCCAGAAGTTCGCTTACTTATTTTACGTATACTTGATTATCATCGTTCACGAATACTCCTAGCAACGAATTGAACCATAATTGACATTGCCCCAACTTGTTGCTCTAAAAGATTTTCCATGTTGTCATGCATGTTACACAATCAAGTTAGGCGTACGTAGCACATGCCTAAGCCTAACCATAATTTATTTTTTGTTTTAAAAGAAACCATGATGTATGTGTGTTGCTATATTCCTATTGTCAAACCTAATTGTTGCTTCTACACAAATAATGAGACATTAAATTAATGTTTCATATAGTATGTTTTTTATCCAAACGAATATCATTAGGTTTTCCCCAAGATCTCCATATCCTCTCATTATTGGTGGTGGCCGGCCTTTAAATTTTGTAATGTATTTTAATTAGTTAGATTTATTATAAGATATTGTGACTCTATTTGTTTCATACTAGTTATTATATATATATATATATATATATATATATATATATATATATATATATATAAGTAATTGCAAATTCAAATGTGAGGCACATATACCATAATCCAAGAGGTAGTTAGATATTGGGCAAAGTTAAGAGTAGGGTTGGATGTTATAAATAATATATAGGGAGAATTTAGATAAAGTGAAATGTTTACTTAAAATTAAGTAACTCATCTTTTCATAATTATGAATAAAAGTAATATATTTAATATTATTTTAATTTTATTAATTTAAATAACGGTTATTAAGTTTTATTTATTATATAAGCATATGATTATTACACTATTATCTAATTAAAATCTTAAAATTACTGTAGTAAATAAAAAAATTAAACATTAATGAATAAAAGTAATATATTTAATATTATTTTAATTTTATTAATTTAAACAACGGTTATTAAGTTATATTTATTATATAAGCATAATTATTTTAATTTAGTTAAACTACTAATTTTTGGTATTATTTTAATTTTATTAATTTAAACAACGGTTATTAAATTTTATTTATTATATAAGCATAATTATTTTAATTTAGTTAAACTACTAATTATATTTTTTTGGTATTTTAACTGTAGTAAATAAAAAAAATTTAAAAATTAAACATTAAATTCAAAGCGTAAATTTATGAAGAGTAAGTTAAAATATTATAAACTACAATACACAATTTCCTAAATATTTCTAAACATAAATATATTGGCTAGTCACCCCTAGATTCGCTCTTAATGAGACTCGATCAATAAATTATTTTAATTTTGATTGTTTTAATTTGTAATAATAAACATTTAAGCTATAAATCGTGTTGTGTCTGGTTAATTTGAGTTCGTTATTAGCAAGTCAATGTGATTATTAATCTTGGACCGAAATTAAGTCGTCGCTGACATGGTATTGTCTATGCTCGTTCCAAGCCACACACTGGATCGAACAACTATATACTCCATCCGTCTCAAATTAATAGTGACACTTCTTGTGTAATTTACAAAAAAAAATATAAAAAAATGTGAATCGATTTGAAAAAAGAAAGTATGATAGATCATATATCATCGTATAAATAATGACAAAGCTCATGAATTTATTGTATTATTGATGTTGGAATGTGTATAATGAAATCCAACAATTTAAAATCATATTTCTAGGACAGACATGGAAAAACACAGGTACAAGTATAACTTTCAACGCAATGGCCTTGGACTTGTGATCTTTTTACTTGTTTCTGGCAAAGTGGAGTACATATTGTTCCATTACAATGTTCACTTCCCGTCGAGATTTGCTTTAGCAAAATTTTCCCTCAACCCCGTTCTCCCCTGTCACAAACGAAGAAACAAACAAAATAAATAAAATCACGAATTATTAAGCTAGCTAATTATAAATAAATTTCGATATCAATATTTCTACTACTTCGAGTACGAAAAAAAATGATCACCTCCCCAAATGAGGCAGACTAGAAAAAGCATCATTGCAAGGCGAAAAATGCTCCTCATCATTCCTTGTAGTCTTTCGGTCTATGAGATGCTACACCGGGAGCAATACTCTGGTTGCATATTAACCGTAGATGCATACACCATACACGTCGGGTGTGTGTGATTGAGTGTGTATTTAATATAATAATATTAAATTTACGGTCAAGATGTACATGATGTACTCCACCCGGTGTAGCATAGATAAAACCGTAGTCTTTCTTGTTAATATTTATAATAATTATAGCTGGAGTTGTTTAAATTTATAGAGATAATTAAAATAATTTGTATGCAAAATCTAAGTAATGGAAAATTTCATTAATTCCCAAATCTTGACTAATTAATATGAATCCAAGAAACAAATTTGACTAATATTTAATTATGATAATATAATGTTAATAAAAGACTTTTTTTTGCTTTAATTTATTAGTATCAATTTATTGTACTATATATTTTTGGCATAAAATTGAAATAATAATAACATAACATTTTATTTTCCATTTAATTAAATGATTAATAAATTTTAAAAAAAAATATGAATAATATATTTACAAAATATAATTATATATATATAAGGTAATAGCTATTAAAAATTTATAATCCATCTTTATTAATATTTTAATTTGATAATTTAGAACATTACACATGAAAAATAATGTCGTACATGAATAAATAATCACACATTTTAACAATAATATAATTTAACTAGATGGATTCATTTTTCAATTTTTATTTTATTTTATATTTTACATTAAAAATACATTTTATAATATGTCTTTTTTACACTCATGCTTAATTTGCTATCAATTTTAAAAACATAATTTTTGTCATCTATTAAAAACTGTTGAAATAAAAATAAATAATTAGACGTCTAATTACTCTATACTTTTCAAATATTTCTTCTACAGTATGTTACATTTTTTCTTGTGAATTAAAATCAACCTAATTCTATAATTTAACTTTTTTCCTATATATTACTATTTTGTACAAACATCCTCTCTAACATGAGTATTTTATTTTTACTTACAAGTTACAAGATCATGAATTGATACTAAATCGTGTATTTTCGAACTCTAAAAACAAGAAGAAGAAAATCTTTTAACGGGCTGTATAAAATTACTCATTTCCGATATCACTTCTCAACATTCTTAGTAAAGACTTAAAATTTACACGAAGTTTCTCACCTATTTGTCGATTCGTCTAGAGTTTTATTTTGATTTGATTTCCATGTAAACATGTCAAAATCTAAACAACTCATGAGGTGTATTCGCATTTGACATTCTTTGCACTTTACAAATTTGATCACAGAACATGCAAAGCAAAATATTAATATTCGAATCAAAATAAAAATCCTCAATTCGTACTTTTCCTTTTTGTGTGGACGCAAACACACGTTGCATACAAATGTGCGGAAAATATATAGTTTTGATTTTAATTTTTCAATCGATGATCCCACAAAAATAAAAGGTAGGCCGATACGAAATTGACATAACAATATAAATAGTTATGTTCATACCACACGAATATAAAAAATAAAAATCACCATCAAATATATATGAATTGATTTTGTTTCACTATTGCACGAATCGTACACGTTAATATTAATTATTAATGTTGTATCACTATCTAAAAATAGTTAGGAATGTTCCATTGTTCAAAGTCTAAATGCAGTAACCCTAATCGTATATATACATATATATATATATATATATATATATATATATATATATATATATATATATATATATATATATATATATATATATATATATATATATATATACGTGTCATGTTTAACACGGGGATTGGAAACATTGACCACGTGATTAGACCGAGTCCACTGAATTTATGATTGACACGTACACCCTAAATTTCTTAAGTGTTGCTTTGAAAGAAATTTTATTTTATTTTTTATTTGTCTTATTGTCTAGTCACAAACCGAAAGTAGTTAGTTATTTTTAACATTGGATATTGAGTGTGTCGAAAGAATTAAGGGAAAATCTATAAGATTATCCATTTGAATGTAACATTAATTTGGACTTAGTTAATTATTAATTTAGGAGGGATAAGATATTTGGTGGGTCTAATTGTGTTTCTTGTCTAAATACATTCTTTCCCAATAGTGGTAGAGAGTGTCCACATGTAGGTATGATGTTTATCATATTGCTACTACTAATTTTGGAAAAGTAGTGTTCAACGCTCTACTCCAATCTTATGTGAGAATATTTTGGATTCGTGTATTAAAATTAAAAACAATTTAAATTCATTAACTTGTATTAATTCGTTGTTTGATAAGATTTTAAAAATAACAAAAATTGAAAATTATAAGAAGATAAAACCTATATAAGAAGATAATTAAAACTAATACATGGTATACAATATTATTATTTTTATGGCAGATTAATATTCACCTTTTCTTTTTTGTATTTTGTGAAAAAATTGTGACATGACATAATTCTATAATTCAATGCACGAGTTGGCCACAATTCTATGAGAGAAAATTTTAAATGGTAAGAAATATAAAACATATACACATTTTAAATCCTCAAATAAAAATACACTCAAACTACACATTTTGTATTGGAAAATACCTATTTACCCTCCTCTTTTTCAAAACACAATAAAACTAATTAAAAAAAGAGAAAAAGACAAAAATAGAAATTGGTCCCCCCCAAATATCATCTCTCCCGTCGGTCCCCACCAACACCAAGCCACCGCCGCCCATTTTCGTGAATTCCGGCCGCCCCGATGTCGGAAAACGAGCACCAAGACGAGCACGAAGCCGACGAGCAAGTAGAAGAGCAACAATTGCCGCTCCAAGCTCCGGTAAGTTAGGTTTTCAATTTCGATTTTTTTTTGTTTCAATAATGTGTTCGATTTAATGCATGAATTGGTTTCCTTTGAGTGTATATGAGTTCTTTGATTTGTTTAGAGTCGAAATTATGTGTTTAATGGGCCAGAAATCGCCGGAAAATTTCCGGATCTATGGCCCTCGGCCGCCCCCCTCGGTCGACCCCTCGGCCGCGGGGAAGAAGATGACCGGCCGAGGGCACTTGGTGATCGAGCAAGTGCCCGGCCAAGTGACCGGGCGAGTAACCGGGCGAGTGCGCTATCCGGTCACTCTGTCGGTCGACCAAGTGCACTCGGTCGATCGACCGAGTGTAGAATTTTTTTTTTTTTTTTATATTTACAATGTTATGTTTATTTAACTTAATTGTGTTTTTGCAGGATGGGTTCCGGTGGAGGAGGCCACAATTCATTCATACGTCGAAAGAATTAAATTTGTACGACCGGTTCCCCGTATTGAAGAGCATAAAATCGACTTTGAGAGCCGTTGACGATACGCACGAGGCTCACCGGGCATTCCGTGGTTCGTGTTTTGGAAGGTTGATGTACCTTAAAAGAGACGGGCTATCGAACGCGGCCATGCACCACTTGTTAGCTCGGGAGATCGTGGGTCCGACGATACCTCCGTTCGAGCATTGGTTTTCGATCGGGGGCAACATCATTTGCTTCCGAGCACAGGAGTACGCCTTGGTGACCGGGCTTCGTTTTGGGAACCACGCCTTTGATACTTCGGCCCAGCACATTATTCCTCCCGGCTCTTTCTTTCATAGGCACTTCGGATTCGGCCGAAAAATTACAGCGCGAGAGCTTCACAAGAGATTCACTGGTAGTGACTTGGGGTCAGACCCGGCCGACTACGTGAAGGCCGCCAAGGTGCTGATGTATTACATGATGCTCCTATGCCGAGGCGATATCCACATCGAGGATTGGGTTTGGACTTTGGTAGAGGACGAGGAGGGATGGGAGACGTTTCCCTGGGGCTCCCACACATTTCAGATCATGTCCTACTACCTCAGCATAGCTGCCATGCATCCCGGTCATGTACTGAAGCCGGCCTACCACGTTTACGGCCCCATTTGGACCTATCAGCTATGGTCGTACGAGGCTATACCTAGTCTCGGGAGGGCGTGCGCGCACAGAGACGACCGTCCGAGGATTCCTCGGCTACTGGGGTGGCACTCGATTACGTCCCACGTCGATTTTTCTGATTTCTTCGACGACCCGGAGGTAAGCTTGTTTTAATGTTCAATTAATGGTTATATCAAATAATTAAATTAATTAACTCTATATAATTTTGATTTCTTTTCAGCTTGAAGTTCACCGGTATCTAGAGCCGACGGAGGAGGAGGCGGTTGCTCCGCATTTTATTTTCGTGCGTGACAGAGCAGAAGAGGTCACGTACCATCCTCCTCCTAGACTTGGATTGCCTGCAGACGAGGCACAGGCACTGGCACCGGCACAGAAGAAGAAGAAGAACTTGATGGAACGCGTGGTCGGACGCGTGTCCAAGGCCGTCGACAAGATGACGGGTGACTCTGGGCCTAGTAGACGGGGTCGTGATGCCATCACGCCTAATTCATCGGCAGAGCGTCGTCCCTCTCAGCGACCCCGACGAGAGGGCTCTCCTGCTCCTGAGGGGTCTGATGACAGTACCGATCGACGGATTGATCGACGGTTCAAGAAAATCCTGAACGACGAGTCCGACACGGGATTTATGGCTCGACTGACTGCCCGGATCACGAGGACACATCAGGAGAGCAACGATAGACTCCTGGAGAGTGTCAGGAGGACACAGAAAGAGGGTCACGACAGTGTGATGGAGCAGATTCGGGGGTTTTTCGGTCGCAGACGATACTCTCGGAGTCGCCTGCTCGACATTCTATCAGCGCGCCTCCTCGCTTTCAGGACTCGGAGCCCGAGTTAGTGGATGTTGATATCAGGGTTTCGTCTGGGGACAGGCGACACAGTTTTGCTGGTTATCGCAGGTCGCCACTTGTCGAGCCGACCCATGCCGAGTCGACCCATGTCCAGCAGCCTCAGGTCGAGCAGCCTCAGGTCGAGCAGCCGACCGTTGGCGATAGCTATCGCACACCGGCACAGACTCAGGCTGTCTGGGGAGATAGCGGTCATTCTTCGCCACCGAGGGCGCTGCATGATTTTCAGGGTGTCTTCGGTCCCTTCCCAGCGATTCCCACCGACGGCATCTTCCCTCCGACTACTGCTTATCGGCCAGAGTATGATCCTGGTTTTACTGTACCGATTGGGGCTGATATACCGCAGGTTATCATTGATGCAGAGAGTTTTTTTTCGACTGGGTCGCAGGTCGAGTTGTTCAAGATGACATCTCCCGTGGAAAATGAACACGAAAATGAGATTGCATTGTCGGAAGAGGAGAAAGAACTTGAGGCTGATGAGGAGGAGGATGATGTCGCCGAGAGTAGTCTCGGAACCCGTGTGAGGAGGCCCTCGGCAGCTCTTCGGAGCCCGTACGTCGCGCAGTTCGCACCGTCTGGCAGCAAGAAGGTTAGGGGGCTCTATTCGATGTTCCGTCGTGACGGGCATGGATTGAGCGTCTATATCCCTTTCAACGGAGTCACTCTGGACCAGAAGTACTTCGGCTTGATTGAGTCACTACATCATTGGTACTCGGACATGGTAAGTTAATTTGTAGTTAAACTTTGAAATTTATAATGTTTATTAAATTGTGCTTAACTGTGATATGTATATTTTTCAGGAGATTGACATGTACATTACGTACTTGCGGGACAAGATAAAGCAGAACAAGGGTTTAAAAGATGAAGTCACTCCGAAGAAGACTATACTCTTGTGTACCGAGTTCTTCGTAAGATCCAATCATCCTATCAAATACACGTTTTTTTTTTATCATTTTCCTAATACTAATCGTTTAAATTTATTTTTAATTAACAGAACGCTTTGAGGACCCAGTACGCTAGGATTAAGGTGCCAACAGCACATGCAAGGAGAAAGAACTTGGAAAAGAAATATGAGTCCTGCACCGCCGGACTACATGCTGAAATACATCACGGGAGACGATAGGCACGAGAGTTGGGAACATGCACGAGAGGTAATTTAAAGAACCGTACATTTTTATTTTTTTTAATTCAATTTAATATTTTAATTTAATTGTAAATAACGTTTTATTTTATTTTTTTATTTTTTTAGGTGATAACGGTGTATAATACCGGGCAACATTGGGTCACGATACGGATTGACCTGAACCTCTGGACTGTACAGCTGTACGACTCGTTGTGGCACCGTTGTCCGGATGTAACTGCCAAGTCTGTTGTACTAACTCCGTTGTTGGAGTTGTTGCCTCGTCTCTTGGTAGCTGCAGGATTTTGGGAGGGTACAAACTTTTTTCATCGAACCCACAAGAAGACTCCTCTGACGGTCGAAGTCCCGACGGAGCAGTTTGTCCAAGTCGACAACAACAACTGCGGCCCGTACGTGTTCATGTATCTGGATTGTCTCGTCAACAAGTATCTCACTCACCGGGGTAAAGAACTCGACGACGCGTACTTGATGAAGTATCGTCGATATGTCGCACGAAAAATCTTCAGTTTGAGTCATCGAGTCGATTGATTTGTATTTTGGATGATTTGTATTTTGTATCTTTAGTTTGGATGATTTGTATTTAAGTGTGTTGTGATTGATTTGTATGTGTATTGAGATTGATTTGCAGGTTTAGCTTTGATATTAACTAAATAAATCTCGTCAATTTTTTTTAAAATTATTTATAATAAATTAACTTATTTAATTTAATAAAATTTATAAAAAAATAAACTATTTTATTTTATAAACCAAATCAAACATATATATGAATTTATAAAAAAAAATATAAAAAATATTTAAATTAAGTATATAAAAAAAGATAAAAAAATATTTAAATCAAGTATATAAAAATATTATTAAATTAATTATATAATTAAATTGAGTATTATTAAAAAAAAAACTGCACTTGGTGGCTGCACTTGGTGGCTGGGAAAAATAAAAATATTTTTTAATTCGGCACTTGGTCCATGCACTTGGTCACTGTGATTAAGTGCACTTGGTGGTGACCAAGTGCAGAGGCCACCAAGTACACCACCAAGTGCCCCACCAAGTGCTTTAGAACATAATTACATTTTAATTGATTTTAATGCATTTTTTTCAATCGTAAAGTTGTTATGTTACATTAAACATCAATTTCATAGTCAAAATAATTCAAAAAACATGATCAACCTTTGGAATTGGTGAATTAAGTGATTACACATGCGGATCATGAACAATTTGGTAGGTATGTAGATAACTTGTAATAATATTACTAGTTAGTTCAAAAAATAGTCAATCTTCTACGTTTCATCTTAATAGTACTAATTCGGCTTTGTTTTCATTTTTATTCGATGTTTATAGGCTCCAAAATGATCTTTAATGTCAACATAACAACATAACAACACTTTATTGGCCTAAAATTAATTAAAAAAAAAATTATTCTAGTGCACTTGGTGGGGCACTTGGTGGTGCACTTGGTGGTGCACTTGGTGGTCTCTGCACTCAGTCACCACCAAGTGCACTCAGTCAAAATGACCAAGTGCCGAGTAACACTCGGTTAGTTAAACGGCGACCAAGTGCACTTGGTCACTTTGACTGAGTGCAGCCACCAAGTGCAGTGACCAAGTGCATGACCAAGTGCAGCCTGTTTTTTCGATTTTTTCACCAAAATCGATCCAAATAACACCAAAATAAATCCAAATAACACCGAATCAATTCAAATAACACCGAATCAATCCAAATAACACCGAATCAACCTAAATAACACCGAATCAATCCAAATAACACCGAATCAATCATAATAACACCGAATCAACCTAAATAACACCGAATCAATCCAAATAACACCGAATCAACCTAAATAACACCGAATCAACCTAAATAACACCGCATCAATCCAAATAACACAGAATCAACCTAAATAACACCAAATCGATCCAAATAAAATCAAAATAAATCCAAATAACACCGAATCAATTCAAATAACACCGAATTAATCCAAATAACACCGAATCAACCTAAATAACACCGAATCAACCTAAATAACACCGAATCAATCCAAATAACACCGAATCAACCTAAATAACACCGATTCAATCCAAATAACACAATCCAAGTCTCAAATAAAAGCAAATCAATCAATAAAAAACTCAAACCATCAACCTCTCACTCCGTACTCACTGGACATTTTCTTCTCGTGTGACCCTTGCTTTTGCACATGTTGCACTTCTTCTTTTGCCTTATCCGGCTCGACTCTTCCGTTCCCGTTTCTTGTGGAGGACCATTGACGACGACGAGTGTTTGTCGTGGAACAAACGTCGGTCAAAATAAATTTGTAAGTTTCCTAGACCTTTCACCAACAACGAGTATTAGTGGCAAGTATAGGGTCGATCCCACGAGGAGTTTATTGTTACTTTCCCCCGGCTTTTCCCAAAGGGTTGTCACGTTTTAAAAGGTTTTGTTTTGGAGAGCAGTTGGGCACTGCGGTTCCGTGATCTCCTTGCTACCTTAACTGAAATAAATCAAAAACAAAATAAAAACGAATTAAAAACATTTGGGCAAGTCGTTACCTTGATCACACTGGTCAAGTGTTTACTGTTCACTGGCACATATATCATTTTGCTAACAGCTTCATCTTCCGGTTATAGGCCCAAAATATTAACGTCCCTATGATGTCACGCACGCCAATACCCCTGACCCTCATTCGCTCTTATGTTTAAAGTCCTATTAGATCTCTCTCAATAGATCTCCTGACATTGACCAATTCGACACTATGTGACCGCATGAGTCTAAGTTGATCAAGCCGCTTTCATCCTCCAAGCAAACCCAGAATGACCAATAGCATGCCTGGACAGACCCAAGTCATACGACCACATCTCCAGCAACATGTTGTACTTCGCGGACGCCCAGTCTCCCGGTCGCGTTGATCCACGTACTTGTGTGTTAGGCAAGTCGGGGTTCCCACTGGTCATTGTAGGATTGCCCAAGTCCCTAACATCCTCGATATACTACCCTGTTGAATCGGGAACAAAGCTAAGCTAGTTGCTGTCATCAAGAAGCCTCACAGTATTTTACACAGCAGCCTGATCAGGATCAGAACTTGACCAAACGATGTTAATTCAGCAATACATAATTAAAATAAATAAAGAAAGCAAAAACGAAATTAAATAACTGAAACAAAAGGGAAATAAATTAAGAAAAACATAATATACAATTTCGCCCAAACGGGCTGCCCAAAAGGGCGGTGTTCCTCCTCACTCGACTCTCAAAACAAATACATATAATCTCTCATATATTTTGTGTTGTTTTGTGGAGCTCGGGTTGTGTGTTGTTGTGTTCGACTCTCTTTTTCGTGGCTCTATTTCGTGGCTCTATTTCGTGGCTTCTTTGTGTTCTTCACGTCCTCATATATTTATAGATAATAGGAGTCTTGGGGAACAAGTAAAATCGCTGATCTTGATTGGATAAGGATTCTCTTGAAGACTCCTAGATTTTCAGGATTCTTGACAGCTGTCTGCCCGTGGTGACGTCTTGACAGACTCCTGTGTATATAGGACTCTGATATGATGTAGAGACGTGTTGGACAATGACTCTTTAGTTGAATAGAGTCCATCATTGATACTTCTCTGAATCTGGTCGCCTTTGAAGACTCCATAATTCACAGGACTCGTACACTGCTTGCTCAACGTCCGTCTCTGATCAATTGTCGCTCTTGACCAATTGCTTTATCTCCGATAGCCTTCTTCATTTACGAGGTGGCAGATCATGCGTGGTACTTGGTCGTGCGTCAGTCTTGCTCCACTTTCTGACTCTGTCCCAACTTGCTCAACGGGACTTGGATGTTCCAGTCAGACCAGCTTGCTCAACCTGCACCCTTGACCACGAAGGTGGTTTCCTTGCCTCTTTTACGCCTCGGTCTTCTCTTTGCCTTGGTTAAGTCATGGATCACGTGTGAGATTTTGGAAGTAAGGAATCTCCGCAAAGTGCCTTCGCCCATAATGGTTGCTTGCTCAACTGTCGGTGATCAGTCGAGAGTGAGTGTTTTGCCACAGTGGGTGATCAGGCCAAAGTACGTGTTATGCCCAAACCCTTCATCTTTCACGTAATTCACTCCTATTATGCCCAAGGTGTCACCTGCTATGCCCTGCATCACTCTTACTCCAAATGTGTCCTCCCAGACATAATAAAATAATAAAAAGAAAATAAAGACTCGATTACTTGACTCAAAAGAACTAAAAATGAGCCAAAAAATATGGCTCATCACACGCACACACTTTACTACGCTTGTCCTCAAGCGTGCGGTATGACTTGCCTGCTCAATTAGAAATCAAAGGGAGGTATAAATAGAAAAAATAACAGAAGACTCAAGCATGATTATCAAAATACAGAAGTTGATCAAGTGAACAGACAATCAAAATCATAGTCAATGTAATGCATAAAAAACGGTCAATAGTTTGCAACAGGATTTTGGGTATTCTCTCCAAGTGTTTCTCTCTATAGTGTATGGGTAGTGTTTCGCTCAATGCTGTTTTAAAAGAAGCTTTGCTTTGGGCTTGACCAAGTTCTATCCTGTGAAATTTTCAGTTGAGTTGGGCAATATCTTTAGGGCTTTCTGGGGTTGCCTGTATAGGCTATCTTGGGCAATTCCCAGAATTGATCTCAGGTAGGGTTGCGTTTTACTTAGCAACTTTTTCCTCCTAATCTCTTCTCATTATCTCACGGGCCTTAGCACACCCTTTTATTCATGGATCTTTCTTCTTTTTTTTTTTTCTTTTTTTTTTTTTTGCTTTTTTTTTTTGTAGAGAAGACTTTACCCTGACCTGCCCATTTTATGGACTTGGGCATTTTTGCAGGTTGGCCAGGGCAGTGGGAGTTTTCCCCCAGGTGATCAAGAAATATTGGCTCGGCTCAAGGGGCTAACAAGGGTCTTCTTTTATTTGTAGTACAGAAAGAAAATGCCTAAATCATTTACTACTCAACTCAATTTTCAAATAATCACAATGGTCAGAACTTGGGCAAGCTTCAACATCACAAACTTTTTAAACAACTACTCTCAAGAAAGAAATATATCACACAAATGTAGGCTCAAATTCTCACAGCTTACCTAGTTGCAATTCCATCATCCCTAATATTTTTCATGCATAGACTATTCATTTTGAAAACTGTTCAAATTGACCAAGTATTTATCAAGCATGCGACTCGATCAGACTATGGGGTTGCTCTTGCCATTCCCCCACTCACACACTTTGCCTCCGGCAAAGTGTGCAAATAGTAATAAGTTGGGCAAGCATCTCCCCTGACTCAATACTCTGACTCCAAACGATGTTGGCGCACCTTCCCACATACACATTTTGCCTTGGGCAAAGTGTGCAAATAAAGAGGTCGACCCCATCAACAAAGGTCTTCAGACTCAAATAAAAATATGTCAATGGGAGGAACGCATTCAAGAGGAGAGATCAGCAAGGTACCTTTGCCCAGTGTGGGCATTGTGTGCAGGCAATACCTCTGGTCTCAGTCAAGGCCCTTCCCAAAATCTTTAATTTGACCTCAGCTGGCTTGCCATACGATTCTATCTTTTCTGGTCATGGCAGTTGCCCAAGGTCTCTGTTCTTGCTCAACGCGCATCTTCCTCCTCCAGCTTTGGATCCTTGCCCATTATCTGCAACACAAAACACACTACCTTTCGAGGAGAACACTGCTCAAGGCTTATTTATTGAATAAAATTAAAAAAGGGAAAAGATACTACCAAGTTGCCTCCTGGCTAGCGCCTAAGTTATCGTCATGGGCATGACGTTGGGTTGCACGTGCAGTTTGCCTTGCTCTCCCTGTTCTGCCTTCAATTGCCCTGTATGGTCAAGCTAAAGCAAAACAAAATTCACAAGTCAAATAGCACGGAGAAAGTAACTGGAATTTAAACTCCCCGGCAACGGCGCCAATTTTGACGACGACGAGTGTTTGTCGTGGAACAAACGCCGGTCAAAATAAATTTGTAAGTTTCCTAGACCTTTCACCAACAACGAGTATTAGTGGCAAGTATAGGGTCGATCCCACGAGGAGTTTATTGTTACTTTCCCCCGGCTTTTCCCAAAGGGTTGTCACGTTTTAAAAGGTTTTGTTTTGGAGAGCAGTTGGGCACTGCGGTTCCGTGATCTCCTTGCTACCTTAACTGAAATAAATCAAAAACAAAATAAAAACGAATTAAAAACATTTGGGCAAGTCGTTACCTTGATCACACTGGTCAAGTGTTTACTGTTCACTGGCACATATATCATTTTGCTAACAGCTTCATCTTCCGGTTATAGGCCCAAAATATTAACGTCCCTATGATGTCACGCACGCCAATACCCCTGACCCTCATTCGCTCTTATGTTTAAAGTCCTATTAGATCTCTCTCAATAGATCTCCTGACATTGACCAATTCGACACTATGTGACCGCATGAGTCTAAGTTGATCAAGCCGCTTTCATCCTCCAAGCAAACCCAGAATGGCCAATAGCATGCCTGGACAGACCCAAGTCATACGACCACATCTCCAGCAACATGTTGTACTTCGCGGACGCCCAGTCTCCCGGTCGCGTTGATCCACGTACTTGTGTGTTAGGCAAGTCGGGGTTCCCACTGGTCATTGTAGGATTGCCCAAGTCCCTAACATCCTCGATATACTACCCTGTTGAATCGGGAACAAAGCTAAGCTAGTTACTGTCATCAAGAAGCCTCACAGTATTTTACACAGCAGCCTGATCAGGATCAGAACTTGACCAAACGATGTTAATTCAGCAATACATAATTAAAATAAATAAAGAAAGCAAAAACGAAATTAAATAACTGAAACAAAAGGGAAATAAATTAAGAAAAACATAATATACAATTTCGCCCAAACGGGCTGCCCAAAAGGGCGGTGTTCCTCCTCACTCGACTCTCAAAACAAATACATATAATCTCTCATATATTTTGTGTTGTTTTGTGGAGCTCGGGTTGTGTGTTGTTGTGTTCGACTCTCTTTTTCGTGGCTCTATTTCGTGGCTCTATTTCGTGGCTTCTTTGTGTTCTTCACGTCCTCATATATTTATAGATAATAGGAGTCTTGGGGAACAAGTAAAATCGCTGATCTTGATTGGATAAGGATTCTCTTGAAGACTCCTAGATTTTCAGGATTCTTGACAGCTGCCTGCCCGTGGTGACGTCTTGACAGACTCCTGTGTATATAGGACTCTGATATGATGTAGAGACGTGTTGGACAATGACTCTTTAGTTGAATAGAGTCCATCATTGATACTTCTCTGAATCTGGTCGCCTTTGAAGACTCCATAATTCACAGGACTCGTACACTGCTTGCTCAACGTCCGTCTCTGATCAATTGTCGCTCTTGACCAATTGCTTTATCTCCGATAGCCTTCTTCATTTACGAGGTGGCAGATCATGCGTGGTACTTGGTCGTGCGTCAGTCTTGCTCCACTTTCTGACTCTGTCCCAACTTGCTCAACGGGACTTGGATGTTCCAGTCAGACCAGCTTGCTCAACCTGCACCCTTGACCACGAAGGTGGTTTCCTTGCCTCTTTTACGCCTCGGTCTTCTCTTTGCCTTGGTTAAGTCATGGATCACGTGTGAGATTTTGGAAGTAAGGAATCTCCGCAAAGTGCCTTCGCCCATAATGGTTGCTTGCTCAACTGTCGGTGATCAGTCGAGAGTGAGTGTTTTGCCACAGTGGGTGATCAGGCCAAAGTAAGTGTTATGCCCAAACCCTTCATCTTTCACGTAATTCACTCCTATTATGCCCAAGGTGTCACCTGCTATGCCCTGCATCACTCTTACTCCAAATGTGTCCTCCCAGACATAATAAAATAATAAAAAGAAAATAAAGACTCGATTACTTGACTCAAAAGAACTAAAAATGAGCCAAAAAATATGGCTCATCACACGCACACACTTTACTACGCTTGTCCTCAAGCGTGCGGTATGACTTGCCTGCTCAATTAGAAATCAAAGGGAGGTATAGATAGAAAAAATAACAGAAGACTCAAGCATGATTATCAAAATACAGAAGTTGATCAAGTGAACAGACAATCAAAATCATAGTCAATGTAATGCATAAAAAACGGTCAATAGTTTGCAACAGGATTTTGGGTATTCTCTCCAAGTGTTTCTCTCTATAGTGTATGGGTAGTGTTTCGCTCAATGCTGTTTTAAAAGAAGCTTTGCTTTGGGCTTGACCAAGTTCTATCCTGTGAAATTTTCAGTTGAGTTGGGCAATATCTTTAGGGCTTTCTGGGGTTGACTGTATAGGCTATCTTGGGCAATTCCCAGAATTGATCTCAGGTAGGGTTGCGTTTTACTTAGCAACTTTTTCCTCCTAATCTCTTCTCATTATCTCACGGGCCTTAGCACACCCTTTTATTCATGGATCTTTCTTCTTTTTTTTTTTCTTTTTTTTTTTTTGCTTTTTTTTTTTGTAGAGAAGACTTTACCCTGACCTGCCCATTTTATGGACTTGGGCATTTTTGCAGGTTGGCCAGGGCAGTGGGAGTTTTCCCCCAGGTGATCAAGAAATATTGGCTCGGCTCAAGGGGCTAACAAGGGTCTTCTTTTATTTGTAGTACAGAAAGAAAATGCCTAAATCATTTACTACTCAACTCAATTTTCAAATAATCACAATGGTCAGAACTTGGGCAAGCTTCAACATCACAAACTTTTTAAACAACTACTCTCAAGAAAGAAATATATCACACAAATGTAGGCTCAAATTCTCACAGCTTACCTAGTTGCAATTCCATCGTCCCTAATATTTTTCATGCATAGACTATTAATTTTGAAAACTGTTCAAATTGACCAAGTATTTATCAAGCATGCGACTCGATCAGACTATGGGGTTGCTCTTGCCATTCCCCCACTCACACACTTTGCCTCCGGCAAAGTGTGCAAATAGTAATAAGTTGGGCAAGCATCTCCCCTGACTCAATACTCTGACTCCAAACGATGTTGGCGCACCTTCCCACATACACATTTTGCCTTGGGCAAAGTGTGCAAATAAAGAGGTCGACCCCATCAACAAAGGTCTTCAGACTCAAATAAAAATATGTCAATGGGAGGAACGCATTCAAGAGGAGAGATCAGCAAGGTACCTTTGCCCAGTGTGGGCATTGTGTGCAGGCAATACCTCTGGTCTCAGTCAAGGCCCTTCCCAAAATCTTTAATTTGACCTCAGCTGGCTTGCCATACGATTCTATCTTTTCTGGTCATGGCAGTTGCCCAAGGTCTCTGTTCTTGCTCAACGCGCATCTTCCTCCTCCAGCTTTGGATCCTTGCCCATTATCTGCAACACAAAACACACTACCTTTCGAGGAGAACACTGCTCAAGGCTTATTTATTGAATAAAATTAAAAAAGGGAAAAGATACTACCAAGTTGCCTCCTGGCTAGCGCCTAAGTTATCGTCATGGGCATGACGTTGGGTTGCACGTGCAGTTTGCCTTGCTCTCCCTGTTCTGCCTTCAATTTCCCTGTATGGTCAAGCTAAAGCAAAACAAAATTCACAAGTCAAATAGCACGGAGAAAGTAACTGGAATTTAAACTCCCCGGCAACGGCGCCAATTTTGACGACGACGAGTGTTTGTCGTGGAACAAACGCCGGTCAAAATAAATTTGTAAGTTTCCTAGACCTTTCACCAACAACGAGTATTAGTGGCAAGTATAGGGTCGATCCCACGAGGAGTTTATTGTTACTTTCCCCCGGCTTTTCCCAAAGGGTTGTCACGTTTTAAAAGGTTTTGTTTTGGAGAGCAGTTGGGCACTGCGGTTCCGTGATCTCCTTGCTACCTTAACTGAAATAAATCAAAAACAAAATAAAAACGAATTAAAAACATTTGGGCAAGTCGTTACCTTGATCACACTGGTCAAGTGTTTACTGTTCACTGGCACATATATCAATTTGCTAACAGCTTCATCTTCCGGTTATAGGCCCAAAATATTAACGTCCCTATGATGTCACGCACGCCAATACCCCTGACCCTCATTCGCTCTTATGTTTAAAGTCCTATTAGATCTCTCTCAATAGATCTCCTGACATTGACCAATTCGACACTATGTGTCCGCATGAGTCTAAGTTGATCAAGCCGCTTTCATCCTCCAAGCAAACCCAGAATGGCCAATAGCATGCCTGGACAGACCCAAGTCATACGACCACATCTCCAGCAACATGTTGTACTTCGCGGACGCCCAGTCTCCCGGTCGCGTTGATCCACGTACTTGTGTGTTAGGCAAGTCGGGGTTCCCACTGGTCATTGTAGGATTGCCCAAGTCCCTAACATCCTCGATATACTACCCTGTTGAATCGGGAACAAAGCTAAGCTAGTTGCTGTCATCAAGAAGCCTCACAGTATTTTACACAGCAGCCTGATCAAGATCAGAACTTGACCAAACGATGTTAATTCAGCAATACATAATTAAAATAAATAAAGAAAGCAAAAACGAAATTAAATAACTGAAACAAAAGGGAAATAAATTAAGAAAAACATAATATACAATTTCGCCCAAACGGGCTGCCCAAAAGGGCGGTGTTCCTCCTCACTCGACTCTCAAAACAAATACATATAATCTCTCATATATTTTGTGTTGTTTTGTGGAGCTCGGGTTGTGTGTTGTTGTGTTCGACTCTCTTTTTCGTGGCTCTATTTCGTGGCTCTATTTCGTGGCTCTATTTCGTGGCTTCTTTGTGTTCTTCACGTCCTCATATATTTATAGATAATAGGAGTCTTGGGGAACAAGTAAAATCGCTGATCTTGATTGGATAAGGATTCTCTTGAAGACTCCTAGATTTTCAGGATTCTTGACAGCTGCCTGCCCGTGGTGACGTCTTGACAGACTCCTGTGTATATAGGACTCTGATATGATGTAGAGACGTGTTGGACAATGACTCTTTAGTTGAATAGAGTCCATCATTGATACTTCTCTGAATCTGGTCGCCTTTGAAGACTCCATAATTCACAGGACTCGTACACTGCTTGCTCAACGTCCGTCTCTGATCAATTGTCGCTCTTGACCAATTGCTTTATCTCCGATAGCCTTCTTCATTTACGAGGTGGCAGATCATGCGTGGTACTTGGTCGTGCGTCAGTCTTGCTCCACTTTCTGACTCTGTCCCAACTTGCTCAACGGGACTTGGATGTTCCAGTCAGACCAGCTTGCTCAACCTGCACCCTTGACCACGAAGGTGGTTTCCTTGCCTCTTTTACGCCTCGGTCTTCTCTTTGCCTTGGTTAAGTCATGGATCACGTGTGAGATTTTGGAAGTAAGGAATCTCCGCAAAGTGCCTTCGCCCATAATGGTTGCTTGCTCAACTGTCGGTGATCAGTCGAGAGTGAGTGTTTTGCCACAGTGGGTGATCAGGCCAAAGTAAGTGTTATGCCCAAACCCTTCATCTTTCACGTAATTCACTCCTATTATGCCCAAGGTGTCACCTGCTATGCCCTGCATCACTCTTACTCCAAATGTGTCCTCCCAGACATAATAAAATAATAAAAAGAAAATAAAGACTCGATTACTTGACTCAAAAGAACTAAAAATGAGCCAAAAAATATGGCTCATCAACCATTCAAATCAACACTCTCAGGTGGAATAAAAATAGTGCACACGCGTCTGCTGTGACCTACGCCCTTGCATCTCGAACACACCTGCACACGACGACACGATATTAGGTCTAAGCCACGACATACGTACAATGTTACTTATGGGGGAACAAACCGGATCACGTCGTGCAGAGCTCTAAACAGCGGAACGAGCACGAGTCATCCTCGGACGTCCAGCCTGGTTAACCACTACTGGAGGACGAACTACGTACGATGCCACATCCGGCGGGACCACCCAATCATCATAATGTGGCAACGGCACAATAGGGTCACGTACATCTCGACATGGCTGCTCATCTTGAAATAGGGGCTCACGAAATCGTACGATGAAAATCCGGCTCGTCTACATAAAAACAACAAACAAGTTAGTGGAATCAACAGTTTAAAATTAAATTTAAAGGTAAAATGATATCATACCTAATAGCGGCCATAGCATGACGACACGGTATCAGGTCTAAGTCGAACTCCCGACATTCACACGTGCGATTCGCGATATCCACAAGATAAGACCTGTCATCCTCCTGAACTCTGTACCGGGCATTCGCATTGACCTCCCGAACGGTGAAATAACGGCTCAACATATCCTGATTAGACAACTTGGCCAATGCCTCCTCGGTCAGCTCATGCTGCTCATTCTGTCTCTCGTTAGCTTTCCTTCGTTTCTCGTCAAACCATCTCTCAATCATCGCACGAATCGCCTCGAGCATCGCACAGACTAGTAATCTCCGTGGCCATTTGATAGCATTGTTGAAGACTTCGCCCGCATTCGATGTCATGAAACCATATCATCGTGCATCACACTTTGACCTTGTCCAGGTCTCAACCCCATTTCAATAAGGCGCCTATAAGCACTGCCACTGAGTCTCTCCACATCCGATAGATGTTTTTCAAACTCATCCACCCGATAACAATAAGCAGCACTGTATACAGCTCCGATCAGCTTCTGGCCGTACCGTGCTAGATTCTTCGAGAGGTGGTGATAGCACAACGCACGGGTAGCATGGGGATACACTCAGAATAGCATTCGCGATGCTCTTATGCTGGTCGGACACAATGAGCAGATCATCGGTCCCATCGTAGCAATCTCTGAGGTGCTGGAGAAACCACGTCCACTCCTCGTCATTCTCTATCGGACCGATACCAAACGCAAGCGGGAAAATATTCTCATTCCCGTCTTTTGTGCAGGCGACAAACAACACACCAGTGTTTTTCCCTTTCAAATGGGTGGCGTCGACTACTATCACCGGTCGCAGATTATGCTGAAATGCACGAATGCACTGCCCGAGCGCAACAAACATGTGGTAAAACACGCCATCACTGGTCGTCTGCATATCATACTGAGTCCCGGGATTAAGTTCTTTCAGCATGTACAAATATGACGGGAGCCTCTGATACGATCCATGATAGTCGCCATACGCTATTTCAAGCGCCAGATTCCTCGTCCGCAGGGCGAAGTTGTAGTTGATGTGAACTCCGTACAATCTCCTCAAATCATCAACCATATCTTTCGGCTTCAGTTCCCGATTGCCGACTAACTGGCGTGCAAAGAAAGTAGCCGCAACCCTGCTCGATACCAGTCGATCCGCAGTCCGCCCCAAATTGTTACGGCACTCATGATTCAAGTTCAGCCTCGTAATCCTCCAAAAGGTGTCATCGGAACCCGTGGAACAAAATTTGAACGGGCATTTCTCACGCCCAAGCTTGCAAACGTACGTCACCCGATCAGTGCCCGAGCGAGCAGTCTTGCACTCCACGTTATTCTCCATGTGATACATCCCCACCATCACCTTCAGATCCTGTTTCTTTCGTAACGTGGCACCGATTACCATCTGACCATAAATCGGTTGGGATTCGACAGAACGCAACGGAACAGCGGGGTCAAACGTCGGCAGTGGAATGAACCAATTGCGCAGTGGATTATTTAGTGCATTCTGAAAAGCTTCGGCTTGCTCGCCGCCTCCCGCAGTAGAACTCGAGGACATATTACGACGCAACATAATCTTTTTAACCACGCCCGACTGCCTAATCCACTCGGTCCACTCTGTGGTCAAAGAATCCAAGAGATCAGACTGACGGGCTTCTTCCTCGTCCTCAGAAGTGTGTACCTCCTCGTTCTCGTTCTCTGACGGTGCGCCCCGATCACGATTTTCTTCTCCGATATTCACCTCCGGCGCAGCTTGTTGTCCCTCTACTTCGACGACGAACACAAAGCACTCAGCCTTTTGCTCGTCTAACATGCGGGACACATCCTCGTCGCATAGCATAGGAGCTCGCACGCTCCTCATGTCATAGCCTCGGGTATAACAATACAACAAATACTCGATATTGGGCGGAGGGCGCAAAACTGCACGAATCCGGCTCACGAGAGTGTCGAGTGTAATTTCTTCCCTACGAAAGAAGAGACACATATCTACTCCGTCAACGTAGCCCTCTCGATCCCAACGACCACCGTAACGTACCGTGATTCGTTGATTCGACATCTACAATTACAAATAACAATTGAATTCAATTAGGAAATCAAAAATATGCATCACAATTATAAATAACAATTGAATTCAATTAGGAAATCCAAAATAAACATCCAAACGTATAAAACAAGCCATTAATTAATAGACAATTTAATTAAAAAAAAAAAAGTTTCTGCACTTGGTCAAAGTTTGACCAAGTGCACTTGGCCGCTCGGTGACCGAGGGCCGAGAATTGCTCGGTCACTTGGCCGAGCTATCCGGTCACCGAGGGCACAATTCAATTTAAAAAAAAAATGTTTCTGCACTTGGTCAAAACTTTGACCAAGTGCACTTGGCCGCTCGGTGACCGAGGGCCGAGAATTGCTCGGTCACTTGGCCGAGCTATCCGGTCACCGAGGGCCGAGAAATTCCCAGTCTATCCGGTCACTTGGCCGAGCTATCCGGTCACTTGGCCGGTTGACCGAGGGCCCTCGGCCAAAATTCTCGACCGAAGGCTCAAGAACCCAGTAGCCCTCGGTCGTCCCCTCGGTCACATTTTCGACCGAGGGCTTCGACCGAGGGCAATAGTAACAGTCCGAAAAAAAAAGACGAGAAATCCTTGCGTGCAACGTACCTTTTTCCCGTCGAAAGCAGCTTTTTTCACGTAGATTTCGACCGAGCTTGCTTTTATTTAGAGAGAAATGAGAGCATTTTTTTTTTTTGAAATGGGTTTGGTTTGAGTTATGAGGTTAGAGGTGGTAGGGGAGATATGCATTCATGCATGCATTTACACCCCACCAACCTCAAAAAATCTGAATTTTGTTAGGAGTGAGCCTCACAGAAATTCTTTTTGTTTTTTTAATGTATTTTAATTGATTTTTATGTTATTAAAAAAGAGAAAAGAAAAGTAAGGATATATAAGACTTTTCCTTTTCATTTTGTGTAGAATGGGTGTAGTTTTATAAGTGAGTTCAAAAAGAGTAAATGTTTTATATTTGTGTATGAAAAGTGGTATTCCCACCAATTCTATTGTCCATGTATATTATTTTTCTTTGCCCCAAAGGCCCCCAACTACCATTGTTGGGCTTTTTCCAATATTTGTGGAGTTTATATAACTAGTGCTACAAAACCATCACATATTCCATCACCGATGTATTTTTAGGTTCTCAAATATTATAAACATTTTTGGTTCTCATACAATGGTATTTATGAATTTAAACTAGTAATAAAATAAATAAATGTACTCCCTCGTCCTTCAAAACTGTGCATAAAAAAACTTGCACATGAATTAAGAAAAAGTGATTTTTTTTGTGTTTTATAATATAAAGTGGGGGTATAATAAATATTGATGGTTAAGTAATAAAGTAGTTAGTTGAAAAATGAGTGGTATTAGAGTAAATAAATGTGTATTGAGAGGATAAAGCTATTAAAGATAGTTCATTTATGGAATGTGCACTGTTTTAAGAGATGAACTAAAAAGAAAAAAATATGCATTATTTTAAAGGATAGAAGGAATATACCCGTAAGTGGTTATCTATAACTATTTTATAATTATTTTATTAATTTTAAGTTTATTATTATTGTTATTATTTGAAGCCATTTAATTACTAAATAATACTACACCTCAAACTGAATTTCTTTTGTTCAATTTATTCACTCTTGGATTTCATTTGATATGTAATGACATATGTTCATGTTTTGCCTGTTAATAACAAACTACGGATTAAATTTAATATTTTATTAAACACACCCCCATTCAAATACCACAATTACCCTTCTAAAAAAAATAACTAGAGACATATATAGAAGATGAAGGTCGGCGGCATAATTTCATGAGCGGCCGGCGTGCTCGTCGGCCGAGGAGAGTGGCCTGTGGACACCAACGATGCAGAGTTGGCGAGCCAAATGGGGGGTTTTCCGAGATAATTTCAGTCTGACAATTCTATTCTACAGGCAGAACTTTGACTATGGATAATGGATCCAACGAAAGACTGAATATGGTCTGAAAGATGTTTATTTCTAAAATCGATGCCGCCGTAATAAAATTGTTGTTGGATGTGGTTCGCCTCGACAACTGCAATCTCCATGAATAAAAGAAGAAGAAAATTCAGAGATTGTCTAATTCACTTAGGTAATTAACTTTCGAAAATCGTAACCTCAAATCCAATATTCATGATTTCAAGAAGCTCAAACTTTAGGAGAATGCAAAGCGGCAAGAATTAACATGAGATAAGAAAATAAAATTTGTGAGTAGAGGCGACGTCCAGAAGAGAGGGTAATTGTGGTATTTGAAAGGGGTGTGTTTGATAAAATATTAAATTTAAGAATAAATTAAAAAAAAGGGGTGTGAAAATTAATAACATCCGTAGCCTAATAAGTAATAACAAATGCTAACCATTCACATGGGCCGAGTCCATATTAAATGGGCTTTGGTGATTCTGAATGGGTTCTATTTAAATGTGGCACAAGTTTGTATTCTCGACCTTTTCTTTTTTTGTACGAATACGATTAGTATTACTATTTTCTACGGTAAGAGCCTATAATTTATGAAAATAATAGCCCTTAATTAATTAATGAAATAATTAAATAATTGAGTCTTGATATTAACTTAACTATACAGTTACAATTCTCATTAATTCTAGATCATTATTTTAGGTTAAACAGAAAATAATAAATAAATAAATATCAAAAAAAAAAAAAAAAGAGAAGAAGACCAAAGGGTCCACTCGATTTGTTCTTAAAAAATAAGTTCAGACACACCCACTTACGTTTCACTAACGTGACAGCGCTGTGAGAATCTTGCACAATCTCTGACCGTCCGATCTTTATCTCACCTCTATTCTAATCACAAATTGGTCTTACGGATATAGCATTCACACATCACGGTTAACAGCTGTGTGACTCTATTGTCACCTCCTTTGAATTCATGGTACCCGGACACTATTTTTTTTTTCTCGTTTGAAACAAATAATTCAAAATAAAAATAAAAAGGTTTTGAGATGCTATTGCTACTTGCAGTATTACTTTCTAATAAACTCTTACTATTATGCAGCTAACATTTGACAAACGAAGTTCATCACAGGATATTGTTATTCTTAAACTGAAGAAACATTATTACACGGATCCTCAGAAAATGTTGGGTCAGTGTTTCTCATCTTCTTTTACTTGTAGTTACTTCGATTTACCTATTTAGTTCTCTGGGCTTGCGTCGATTTCCCTTATTGGATCTGATTCAAGTCTAAAGTTTCGTTCTTGATTGTGAAATTGGGTGTTTCCTTTTAGGGTTTCGTGTTTATGTAAAA
This sequence comes from Euphrasia confusa, assembly GCA_954870475.1. Taxonomy (NCBI): domain Eukaryota; kingdom Viridiplantae; phylum Streptophyta; class Magnoliopsida; order Lamiales; family Orobanchaceae; genus Euphrasia; species Euphrasia confusa. The sequence goes on along the minus strand of OX940956.1, from coordinate 3,552,404 downwards.
AGTGGTAATTTTTTAAATTTTTTTTTAGGTTTATGCAATTGGGTTTTTGATTTTATTAATCTTGTTGCAACTGGTTGTTGAAAAATTTCATCCTTTTTCACATTTTTGTTAGTGTTTTTGAGTTGAACTTGATGATTCGGTTGTAGATACATGAAATCGACAGCTGATTAAGCTAAAGAACCAACCAATTCAATGGAGCTTTGTAACTGCATCGAGCCGCCATGGCCGGCGGACGAACTGCTGATGAAGTATCAGTACATATCCGACTTCTTCATAGCCCTAGCTTACTTCTCGATCCCCCTCGAGCTCATATACTTTGTCAAGAAATCTGCTGTGTTCCCCTACCGGTGGGTCCTCGTACAGTTCGGTGCCTTCATCGTTCTCTGTGGGGCCACCCACCTAATCAACCTCTGGACCTTCACCATGCACACACGCACAGTCGCGGTTGTAATGACCACCGCCAAAATCCTAACAGCCGTCGTCTCTTGCGCGACTGCACTGATGCTCGTCCACATCATCCCCGACTTACTAAGCGTGAAGACGAGGGAGTTGTTTCTGAAAAATAAGGCCGCTGAGTTAGATAGAGAAATGGGATTAATCCGGACCCAAGAGGAGACGGGTCGACACGTGAGGATGCTTACACATGAGATAAGAAGCACACTCGACAGGCACACGATACTGAAGACCACGCTTGTCGAGCTTGGGCGGACTCTCGGGTTGGAGGAGTGCGCGCTTTGGATGCCAACACGGGCTGGGCTGGACCTACAGCTTTCTTACACGCTCCGCCACCAGAACCCGGTCGGGCTGTCTGTGCCCATACAGCATCCTGTGATTAATCAGGTTTTTAATACGAGCCGTGCGGTGAAGATATCACCTAGCTCGCCTGTTGCGAGGCTTCGTCCGGTCGGGAAGTACATGCCCGGGGAGGTGGTTGCAGTGCGGGTCCCACTGTTGCATTTATCGAACTTTCAGATTCATGATTGGCCAGAGCTGTCGACGAAGAGATATGCGTTGATGGTGTTGATGCTTCCCTCAGATAGTGCTAGGCAGTGGCATGAGCATGAGCTGGAGCTTGTTGAGGTTGTGGCCGACCAGGTAAGTGTCCATTGAATTCATGAATGGATTTTTTTATTTTCTGCTGGATCATTTTTATTTTTATCTTTCATTAAGATAAAGATCTATGATAGGGATATATATATTTGGTACATATTTGTTTTCCTATTTATTAGAATTTTAAAATACTCAATTGATGGTTTCAGAGTTGTTATGTTGATTTTCAGTAAGTGTTTGTGTTGCTAAATGGAATTTGGTGAATGGACATAAGGAGATTTTTCTATCTAGGGTCTGCTTCGAGCTTTTGAGTATATTTGTAGTTAAGATCACTAAAAAGTATGTTCGGAATCGTATAGGGGATATTAGTATTCGATGTGTTTTGATAGGATAGGGACAAACTCTAAACTGTTAAAAGAAGAATATGAACTTCATTCATGTTGCAGCAGAAGCAATCAATTTCATAAATCGGCATCTTTCAAACTAAGACTAAGATTTGTATCTGTTTTACAACTTACACTCACATTAGGAAGGGTAAATTCATATTTTCTTGTTGGGGGTACTTTCTGTAAATATTTTTCATTCCTTTGAAAACCAGGTTGCTGTTGCTCTTTCCCATGCTGCGATTCTGGAAGAGTCTATGAGGGCGAGGGATCTTCTCATGGAACAAAATGTGGCCCTCGATCTAGCTAGAAGGGAAGCAGAGACAGCCGTGCGTGCCCGTAATGATTTCTTGGCCGTCATGAATCACGAAATGCGAACCCCAATGCATGCGATAATTGCACTCTCATCATTGTTGCAAGAAACCGAGCTGATGCCTGAGCAACGCCTCATGGTAGAAACAATCCTCAAGAGCAGCAACCTCTTGGCGACCCTTATCAACGATGTATTGGATCTCTCGAGGCTCGAAGATGGTAGCCTTCAACTTGAGATAGGAACTTTTAGCCTTCATTTGCTCTTTAGGGAGGTATGTATCGACATCGTATACTGTTTCTACATGGTTTTTTATTTACATTTTTGTCTCTTCTTGGATAACTCGAGTTTTTGCTTGTTATTGCAGGCGCTCAACTTAATAAAGCCAATTGCTTCTGTGAAGAGGTTATATGTTACATTAAGCTCGTCTCCGGATTTGCCTGAGTACGCCGTGGGTGACGAAAAGCGCTTAATGCAAATTCTTCTGAACGTTGTCGGGAATGCTGTAAAGTTCACAAAAGAGGGCGGTATCTCTATATCTGCTTTTGTTGCAAAAGCGGACTTGCTAAGAGATCCCCGAGCCCCTGAATTTTTGCCCATACCGAGCGATAGTCATTTCTATATGCGCATAGAGGTCTTTTTGTTTCCGTTTGAATAGCTGATTATATTTTTCGATTGTGCATTCATTAAATTTATAATTTTTTTTTAATTGTCTAGGTAAAAGATACTGGCTCAGGAGTCAACCCGCAAGATGTTCCGAAGCTCTTCATGAAGTTTGTGCAGAGTCAACCACTTGCTGCCAAAAATTCTGGCGGTAGTGGACTCGGTCTTGCAATTTGTAAGAGGTAACACACCTCTTTTATTTTTGCAATATTATTCGTTGAAGGAATTTCAAATTTACTCCCTGGTGTTTTTGTAATCAGACTAAATCTCTGGGGTAGTTTATAATTTATCCTTTCTTGTTAAGTTACTTATTAAAAAAAACTGGATTTTGCATGACCAGGTTTGTAAATCTCATGGACGGGCACATTTGGATCGAAAGCGAAGGTCTGGGCAGGGGCACCACTGCCGTTTTTATCGTTAAACTTGGAATTCCCGGACGCTCAAATGAGTCTAAGTTTCCGCTTGTGGTGCACAAAGTCCCGGGAAACCAAGTGAAGCTCAATTTCTCTGGTCTCAAAGTCGTTGTAATGGACGATAATGGGTTAGTTTATCTCGGTTGAATATTTGTTCCAATTACATCTCCAGCTTCTCTATATCACTACAAATAGCCCGAATTCGTGTTGCATTTTTCTTTCACATCACTCAATTTTTCTAAATTTACAAATAGTCCAACAAAAAGTTGAGGCCATTTGTAACTTGATATTGAGCAAGACCACAATTTTTTTTAATTTTTTTTTTTTTTGTAATTTTCTAAGTTAGCATATTGTTAATCAAAACCTCGACTTGAAATTGCCAGGTTCTTATTTTTAGCAACACCCTTCTACTTCAACGCCGTTTGTCTATTTTTGATGCAGTGTGGGTCGTATGGTGTCCAAAGGCCTCCTCACCCACCTAGGATGCGATGTAATGGCTGTGGCCACGGGTGAAGAATGCATCCGAGTCGTCTCCCAAGACCACAGAGTAGTGTTCCTCGACGTAAGCATCCCGGGAGTCGATAGCTTCGAAATCGCCGTAAGAATTCACGAGAAATTCTCCAAACGGGCCGATCGGCCCATTATAGTCGCCCTTACGGGAAACACCGACAAAATGACAAAGGAGAACTGCGTGAGGGTCGGCATGAAAGGCGTGGTGCTGAAGCCAGTCTCGTTGGATAAAATGAGAAGCGTTCTGTCCGATCTCTTGGAGCATGGATATTTGTCCGAATCTCATTGAGCTGAAAATCGCAGAGCCTGAATGGTAATTTTATCGACCCGTCCGATTCCACGTGACTGATGAGAGATGTACTTTTTTTACTTGTGCGTGCACAAGAAAGATGAGGCCTACTAATCTGTAAAACTATGTGCATACACTTTTGCTATAGAGAGATCAGTTGTTCCTAATCTTGATGAACTTATCTAAATACTTTAGAAGAAACAATTTATAATCACATTTGCTGTTTTAAACTTTACCTACAACTACTCGTTTTTTTCGAGTTTTATGACATTTTGTTTGAATTGATCGAAGCTGTTAGGGCTGTGACAACTATTTACACTACCTAGCAAAATCGAAATAGATTCAATTTTTGATTAGTATATACTACCTCGATCTCAATGCAATAGTCACACTTTCTTCACAGTAATAAAGGAAGTATAACTATTAAAATGGGACTCAATGCAATAGTCACACTTTCTTCACATTAATAAAGGAAGTATAACTATTAAAATGAGATAAATGTAAATATATTATAATTTATAAGCAATTAACCATTGTATCACTATGTGCATACACTTTTGCTATAGAGAGATTGTTCTTGATCTTGATGAACTTATCTAAATACTTTAGAAGAAACACTTTATAATTACATTTACTATTTTAAACTTTACCTACAATTACTCGTTTTTTTCAGGTTTTATGACATTTTGTTTGAATGGATTGAAGTTGTTAGGGTTGCGACAACTATTTACACTACTTAGCAAAATCGAATCGATTCAATTTTCGACTAGTATGTGTACCTTTGCTCAAATTTTTCAAAAACATTTTCAATTTCATTGTATGTTTTAAACTCCATGTATAAATGTATAATAAAATAAATACCATACTCTATAATTCGTAGATATATAGCTAATTGTCAACGCCGCCATTACTGTCCACACCACAAAATGTCAACTAGGAGTTTGAGTTGTCATCCCTAACATTAACTCAACTTAAACACACCCATAATTACACAAATAATGTCACACATTACTTTTTTTGGAAAAATCATTTAATAATACAAAAACACAAATAAGTTCAAATAAATTATTAAATTAAATTATATGGTACTTATCTATCTAACTGATGCAATATTCCTAAATATAATTTGGTTGACTTTTGATCCATTATATATTAATTTAGTCTTTTAATTGATTTTCTCTAAAAATCTTGAGAAATATTTATTGAATTGTTTTTTTAATTTCAATTGCGTAGAATATGGGTTCTTCACCTTTACTTATCGCACCTTTTTGACTCTGGCATCACAAAAATTTCACATGCATTTTTTTTTTTCATAATTTTTCAGTAGTAATTTATTTATGTAGCTTCGATCTTTGTCTGAAGTCGTGAGCAATAAATAAACAAATTTCTCGTAAATAAACAATGCCATTTTCTAGTATTTTCTTAAAGTGAAATCTTACCAACAAAAAGATTTGGCCAACTGTTACAAAACTGCACATACATTTATTTATATACGTACTTATATGTATAATAATCAGTCGGTCCCACGGGCTAATTTTTTTTTTTTACATTTTGTACGTTACACTACAATATTAACAACTTAGAAAAAATATTTTATATTTTAATTTTAAAATATAATTATATTTTACTTTTTTTTTTTTTTTTTGCATTTTTAAATTTTTTACTATTCTTTTTATGAGTAATATCTACAATATTTTCAATACCATATCTTGTTTACTTTCCTAATTGTTATTATTTAATAATTCAACCACCAAATTTACCTATTTAATTTTGAGTATTTCATTGTTAATTTTTTTTTCCTTTCTTAAAATAACAACTAGATATTCTGTTTCGTCCAAGATAAATATGCACCTAGAGGGATATACATTTAATAAAAATAAAAATATTTTATTAAAAAATAAAAGTAAAATAAAAAAATATTTTTAAGTTAAAAAGTAAAATATATTTAAATAATCAAAAAGTTTTTTTTTTCAAACAAATGTTCCTATTTTACCAAGATGAAAAAAACATTTTTTTCTTAAAGAAAAATAGGAACATTTTTTTCATCAACTCCCATATAAATAGTTGGATCGCGTAATATTTTTTTTAATTATCACACTTGTGAAGATATTTTTTGTTGAAGTTTTTACATTTACAAAAAAGCTACAATCCCAAGAAAAACAGGTGCAGTTATGATTTATGAAAGCCATATCCTGACACACAAAGCCAACCTCAAGTAGTCATCCTACAATAGCTCATCCCCACCCACCCCACCTCACTTTATTACTTACATTCTCTCACACACACAAACACACACACACACACTATGCTAATTAGTGTTAAACACAGAGATAGAAAGGGTGGAGGAAAAGCCAAAGCCAATGCCACCTGTTGGGCCTTTCTCATAAACCACTGTCACTTGTGAACAGGAATTTGTTACAGAACAGAAAAAAAAAATCAAGAAATTTTGCATCTTTATCACCCATCTCTCTCACCTTTCTACGATTCTTGGCCCCTTTTTTTTTCCTCCCAAAAATGGGTGGTTTTTAGATGTAACCCTCCTCCATTAATTAATGCTCGCTTACACCTGCATTGAGAGAATCTGAGGAAAACACAAGAAAAAGAAGAAGAAAATATTGGATTTTTATTTATTTTCTTGATTGTGTGTGTGTGTGTTTTGTGATTGTGTGATTTTCTTGATTCAATGGCTGCTGGTTCAGAGGTTTCTGGTGAGGCCGCAGTTGTTGTGAAGAACGTCATCAGTGAAGAGAGAATTGAGAATTTTGAAAATTCCAATCCCCTGGAGCCTGGCGTTGTCGCCGGAGATGGTCCTAAGGACGGTGATTCTGGTTTGAAGGATTCCACCGCGAAATCGGAAATGCAAATGAAGGATTTTGTTGACATGTTGAACAAGCTCAAGCTGAATCCCATGGCCAAGGAGTTTATCCCTTCTTCCTACACTCGGGGCCAAATGGGATCCCTCGATTTCGTGTCTAAAAACAAGAATTCGGGAAACGACGGTCTCCCGAATAATCGAAGGGTATAAAAGATTCAATTTTGTTTCCCTGTTGATCGATTGATTGCTCTGTTGAATTTTGATTAATAGTAGTCTTGATGTGCATTATGGGATTGATTATGGAATTGGTATTCTTATATAGAAAGAATAGATGTTTTAACGTTGGGACGATTTTGGAATGGTTTCTTAATTGTTCGGATCATCGTGTTTATATTTGCGGAAGTGATTCGTTTTAAAAGAAGTCTTGTTATGATGTATATAGATGCACTTACACATGTTTGAGTCTCAATATGGTTCACACGTAGATCACCATAATTACCTATCTTTGATTGTAGCAAATTTATTATGTTGAACTCGTATGCTTCAAGAGCTTCGTTGATTGAGTTTTAAAATGTTTTATTCGTTTTTCCAGAGAAGAAATAACTACAGCCAGGGTAAGAAAAGAATGGGTGGCAGAGCTTCTAGAGCTCAAAGAGAAGATAGTATTAGGCGGACTGTTTATGTTTCTGACATTGACCACAATGTAAGTCGAGATATAAAAATTTCACCTTTTTTCTCGTAATTTAATTTGATATGGAATTGGATAACCGTTTTTTTTACACTAGATCACTGAAGAGCAGCTCGCTGCATTATTCAGCAGCTATGGGCTGGTAAGTCACTCTAAGAGGGTATTTGTAATTTTGAAGGATATAAACGGGAGATGTTTGTAACAAGAGGCTTCTTCCCTTTTCAGGTTGTTGATTGCCGAGTTTGTGGTGACCCACACTCCCATCTTCGCTTTGCTTTCGTAGAATTTGCTGACGAGTGTATGCCGTTTGTTTAGTGTTTTTTTTTCTCTTTTTTGTCGAACTTGCTGATAAGTGTATGTATGACCTTATGTGTGATCGATATTTTAATAGATTCTGCAAGAGTTGCGCTTTGTCTTAACGGGACGCTTTTAGGGTTCTCGACTGTGAAAGTGTTGCCGTCTAAAACTGCCATACTTCCTGTGAACCCGACATTCCTTCCCAGAGTAAGAGTATACAATCACTATTGCTAATGCTATTAAACAGATTGTTTTAACAATGAAACTGATTACCTGTAATTCCTTCATGGATTTCGACAGTCGGAAGATGAACGTGAGATGTGTGCTAGGACAGTGTACTGCACAAACATTGATAAAAAGGTATATATATACTCCATTTTGGAGTACCATTTTCACAATGCTCTTCTTATGGGTGAATTACAAAAACCACCCCTGAAGTTTGGAGTAATTACAATAACAAGGAAACACAGAATTTTAAAAATTACAAATTTGCCCTCGGGCCGAGTTTCGGTTCTGTATTAAATTTAAGTTGGTAACTGCAATATTCTTACAAATATTTATCTTATAAAGATTAAAAGGGGTCAAGTTCAATGCATAAAGAACACTTTTTTTTTTTGTAATTTCAAAATATTCAGGTTGTTTTTGTAACAAGTCTAAACCTCAGGGGTAGTTTTGCAAATCACCCTGTAATTAAATAGGTTCATGTTAAGTGTGTTTTGCTGAGCAGGTTTCTCAAGCTGATGTGAAGAATTTCTTCGAAACAAGATGTGGCGAGGTATGTATACGAGCTCCATAGTAGGTTGATTTTTGTTCTTTCTTAAACCACTTTTTGTTGAAGGTTTCCCGACTGAGGCTCTTAGGGGATCAAATGCACTCCACACGAATCGCGTTTGTTGAATTCTTCATGGTACTTTGCCCAGCCACTGATAAGAATTTTAATTATAATGTTTATACTAATAATGCTTGGAAAATATTCACAGGCTGAGAGTGCAATAGTGGCTCTCGATTGTTGCGGCGAAGTTCTGGGATCACTGCACGTCAGGGTAAGTCCTTCGAAGACACCTGTGAGGCCGCGCAGCCTTCATCCCGGGATGCTGCTGCAGTAGTCTGATAACCGAAAAACCGTATTCTGTCTGAGGTGGGAGTCGGTAAATGTCATAACAAGAGACTGGCTTCGAACCGAAGTCGTATTTGCTTGTTTTATGTTTCTCGTTTTTTCCCTTTGCTCTACCGAACGCGAAAATGTTGATGTTTACTAGCTCTATGAACTTGGGTTACTTTCATGTATTATATATAATTAATCATCTAATGCTATTTGAAACTTTCTTATATTGTTTGTTATTTCATATATTATGCATCAGAAATTACATTTCAGTTTATTTTCTTTTTTCATATATATAAAATTACAAATACAATCAAAACAGAGCAAAACAACATCAGGCAAAAACAGAGCAAAAATTCAGAACCAAAACAAAGCACACGTGTGGCAGTGCTTTCCTCTCTCTCCCTTAAAAACTCCGAATCCAACTCCACTCCCCATAAAATTACAGCGCCAAACCGTAACCTCCCACGAGGGATTTTGTACCCAGATTCGAAAAAAAAAATAGAAAAAAAATAGATACATTTTGCAGTAGGGGAGAAAATTGATGATTTCTTGGAAAATCTTTACCAGGTACGGATTAAAAAGATCCGATTTTTATTGGGTCGGATCTGATTGATCTTTGATTTTCGTGGGCTTGTTGATAATGGATTCTTGATTAAAAAAAGGTACGATCTTTGAATTGTTTTCTTTTGGATTTTCTGGTTACATCTCATCATGCAGGGTTATGTGATTGACCGAGTTCAGGAAGAAGACAACGATTATCCGGGACATTTGTCCACCGATGACGTCCCCAATGAACCGCCATATCCGGGCGGGGTCTACCGGCATATCCAGCATCAGGCGGCCAGTGCACGCGAAAGCGGCCGCTGAGAGGATGGCTCGGCTCATGGCTCATCAAGCCCCGGCTGACGAGGACGAGGATGAGGTCGACGACCTTCTGTATGACATCGACTCTTCAGTACCCTCGTCTGGCATCGGGCTCGCCGGAGGAAGGCATGCCCGAGCCCGTTCACCTATGGTAAGACAAAACATTTTTATCATACATGCTCACATATCATATGTGTATACTATATGTCTAAATCTTTGATGTTACTTTCTAGTCAGTTCGTAGACCGGTCGAACAGCCTCTTCCGTCTTCACGCCCGATACAGTTCCCAAGAACATCCGCGACTCCTTCCCAGCCCGAACAGCCTCAGCCTCCATCAGCCCGTTCACCTTCGTTTTTCCGAGTGGGCCAGCCCAAGCCCGTGGAGCCTGTGGGCCCAGCTGAAGAAGCACAGCCCGGTGGCCGATCTCCTTCTTTCGCTGGTTCTGTTGAGCAGCCCTTGTCCGCTCGTTCGGTCGGGAGGCCGAATTTGAGGGTCAAGACGGCTACGGTGGTGCCGCCGCCAGCTGGGCCCGCGTTGGTTAGGCCGGTGCTAATTCCGGCTGTCGATTCACAACACGATAAAACCAGGGATAAAAGGTAGTAGTAAAATGTATGCTCTTATCGTTTTCTGACTTTGAATCGTTTGAACCTGAAAGTAGTCGAGAATAAGTTGGTCGAGTCACCCTCCAGGTTTTCATTAGATTTCGGAACTTTCAAGTATAAGGAACCCAGTGGGCAGCAGTCTTCTTCTGCTCTACAAGATGAGGTACGATTAAGAATACAATGTCGTCGATTGGTAATGTCGAGTCGAAAATCACATTCACATATTCAGTCCTAGTAAATATCGTTACAGAATATGAGTAGTACATGTTCCGTGTCTTGCAGCTTGACATGCTTCAAGAAGAAAACGATAGCTTATTGGATAAGGTAATCCTTATATGACTTAATTTGATTTTCTGATAAATAATTTGTATCGAACGTCTAAAGTCATCGTCTGTTTCAGCTCCGAATAGCAGAAGAACGGTATGAGGAATCGGAATTAAGAACTAAGCAACTAGAGAAACAGGTAAATCCTCATAAAATGTTAAATATTTGGCAGTTTTTTTTTTCTGTTCTTGAAATATGTACCCTTTGTTAGATTGCATCACTAGGAGACGGGGTATCTTTAGAAGGTCGGCTTTTGAGCAGGAAAGAAGCAGAACTTCAAAAACGAGAGGTACGTAGAAAATATCATGTTTTGCTAGTGTTTTTGTTTCTTTTGTGTATAAAATGTTTCTTTTCATAAAAAACAGTCTGCACTTAAAGCTGCTGCAGAAACCTATGGTGGAAGTAGTGATGAGATCGCGACCCTTCGTATGGAAGTCGAGGTACATAGAATCTTCACGTGTAATTTTCAAAGATAGTTTTTTTTATGGTGATTAGACTGAAAAAAACATTGTGAAGACTGCGAGGGATGAGGCTACATCAGCTATGGATCAGCTCCGTGACGTTGAGAGTGAAGCTAAATCCCTTCGTATAACGACGCAAAGAATGATACTCACTCAAGATGAGATGGTATCTACAATGTATTCTTTACAAAAACGTGGCTCGTTATATACTGTTTTTTTTTCCTTTTTGTCTGTATATACTTATGTTATTGACAGCCTTAACGATTTAGGAAGAGGTCGTTCTCAAGAGGTGTTGGCTCGCCCGGTGCTGGGGTTTATGCGTTAGCGAAGGTACTTTTGCAAACGTTTTTGGAGGAGGTCAATTCTGTCTTTTTCACTGCAAAATTAACTTTTTGTTTCGAATCGCAGGTATTCATGCTGATATAGCTGCCGCGAGACATGATTATTGGACGTCCTTTGCTTCTCGTCCCGTTGAGGTCTTATTGGCTGCCGGAAGGAAAGCAAGAGATGAAAATTCATCATGTATGTATGAGCCACTGTTGTAAATGTTTTTTAAGATTCTTTTAATTTAGTTTAAATTACACTAAGACCCCTGAACTATGTTTGTTTTCGTATTCTGCCCCGTTACTTTGTTTTTGTTGCACTTTACCCCGAGTCTATACGAGTCTCAGGGAGCAAAATGGAAAATATTAAATAGTTGTGGGGGAGTTAAAATGCAAAAAATCATAATTCAGGGGGGGTTAGTAGTATTATTCATGATCAGTGCTAGAATAAGCTTCTCTTGATTTTTCGTGTTTTTGTCTTCTGTCGAGTTTGGCAGTTAACAATGATCTGGAAGAGAGGGAGAGTATTCTGCAGGCTCAGTACGAAATCCCGAACACGCCCAACGTCGAAAGCATGCTATTGGTCGAAAGAGGTCTGAGGGAACTGACTTTACTCAAGGTAGAGGAGGCAATAGCCATATCAATGGCACAAAAACGTCGTTCGTGTCTCGTCAAATCAAGTTTCACAGGTACGAGCTGTGAAACATGTTCGTGTCAAATCTATCCCAAATTATGATCCTGATTTTTCGATGGGGTGGTGTAGATGAATTGAGGCTGCCGAGCGAAGGCATAAACTTTGCCGAAGCATTTGGTAAAAACTTCATACAGATTCATCACATGTTCCACCTATTAATTTTTTTAATTATTCGTATTTCCTCTGTCTCAGAACTGAGTCCGGACGAGTCTGAAGACGTGCTTCTTAAGCAGGTAAGTTGCCAACCGGTAGTCGTCTGCTTATGCGGAAAAATGCAATGTACATGTTGTAAGTAAGTTGCATTTTTTTCGTTTTTCGTTTTTTTTTTACAGGCATGGTTGTTGTATATTTGGAGACGAGCGAAAAATCAAGGGCTGGAACCGGACATTGCCGAGGATAGACTACTGTGTTGGATCAACCAAGCAAACAAACAACCCAATTCACAAGATGCTGTTGATGGTACTCTATTTATCTATCTATCTCAAACGCGTTATTTAGTTCGATTTATGACTTAGTCGTTTCTCAGTCGAGCGTGGTCTGATGGAGCTCCGGAAGTTGGGTGTTGAGACCAAGTTGTGGGAAGAGTCGCGTAGATTGATCGACCCGGATTCGACCCAGAAAACGCTCATGGAAATTGAGTTCCAAATGTTGTCATGAGATTTTTATTTATTTTTGCTTCTTGATCAAACAAAGTTGTTACATTGGAGTATTAGATTGTTTATCAAGAATTGGTGTTGTTGACCTTGTCATCATTTTATTACTTGTGTTTCTGGAAAGTTGAAACCTCTCTCTATCTCAAATTAAAAAAAGTCTATATTAACGACTTGATGAAATTATATATTTTTATTTGAACTTTTCTTCAACCCTATGTGAATAATAAATAGAGAAATGAATAAGTAAACAGATAAACAAATAAATATATGATTTTTCCATAAATAAAATTATTTTGTGACCTATTGTCAGCTCAATTCAGTATGAGTCATTGTCAGATTTTGAACCAATCCAATTGTATAGTACTCTCTTATAAATAAAAATGAAGTATGCCATTGTTTTAAAATCTTTTTTCTATCCTATGATCAAATGAATGATTACCTTTTCTTTTATAAATTAAAATGAAGTATGATACTTTCTTTTGAATATTTTTTTTATCATCAATTGATTTTAAGATAAAATTTATATTAAGATAAAATTTATATTACGCCTAAAAATACACCAACAAATTCGATTTTTTATTGCAACACAATACTATTTTTTTGAATATTTTATGTCTTGTAAAGTTTCTATAAACTAATACTCTCCGGACTGCTAACACCGTGGCGATCAATTCGGAGGCAGCCGAACTAGATCTAGAAATTTACAACACCGATTTCATAGGTTTCGAGTTGCGCCTCTAAGATCCGGATACGATGCTCCTCGCCGATAAATTTTTCGCCGGCGGTAAGCTCTTACCATTGCATCTCTCCGCGATCCTCGTTAATCGGATCTGACGATTCGACTCTCAACCTTCATCTTCCTTGTCATGCCAAAAATCATATGAAAAAAGATGATGAAATTGTAAAGAATTATTTTGCAAAAGAAATTAGGGGAAATTAAAATCGAGAAATTGAAAATAAAAGTAAAATTTTATCAATTTAAAATAATATTAATATATTGTTAAATTAATATTTTATTAATTAAAAGAGATAATTTTCAAATTCAATAAATTTAAATATATTTATTTAAAATAATTGAATTAAGATTTATGTATCAACTTTATTGCAACTAATTAATATATTCATGTATATTATTATAGATTTAATGTATAATGTTAACTATTATGTTTATAAAAATAAATTAATTTATAATACCAAATTATGTTTTTTCATTATCTAAAATGCATCACAAAATCATTAATAAATGATGAAATGCATAAAATATTATGTGAATATAAAAGGCCATCAGACATCATGCACTAAAAATATTACAAAAATTATTTAATAAAAAATATTATTTTAATCAAGGTACATTATCAAACACTCTAAATAGATACGTAAGTACTCCACTTTGACAATATTGTTTATAACTAATATTTATAAATTATTAATTTAAAATTTTGATGAAATTTAATATTTATAAAGAGTTTTTTCAAAAAATTATTATTATATTATTTTATTGAATTCACTCATTTTTCATAAAGACTCAAGTGAATATCGTAAAATTTTATTATTTTAGAGAGATTATTAATTTATAAAATATTAATTGATAGAGGTTTTATTGTACATTGAATATGTGAATAATTAGATGTAATACAAACGATTGAAGGAAGGTGCCCACCCAGTGGATAGCAGGTTTAATTTCTTTTGGTCTTTTAGGTCAACACAGTCACAAAAGGAAGGTGCCCACAGCTACAGGTGGACCAATTTCGTACGACCGGTGAGCATACGACCACGGACACACTTTACAATTTATTTTTATTATTAGTAAAAAAAACATTTCAAAAAAAGGTCCCAATTATTACTATATGTTTATTTGGTCCCATATTAGTAACATTATTATGCCCTAATTTTGATGTAACATTTTGATTTATAATATCTGAAATAATAATATTATGTGGGAATGTGACTTTTTAGTCACAATTGATAAAGAGATGAGTTTAAAGTCCCCATCTATAAAAGTGTGAGTTTTTTACACCAATTGAACATAAAATGTCTCTTATACCCTTACTATTTAAATAAATCCAAAATAAACAAAAACAATCTCAAATAAAATAAAAACAAAATCAAAATAACTTGTGGGGCCCACGAGATCAGATTTTTTGTTGAGTTGAGGGTTTGGTGTAGGTTTAATTGTGCATTCATATCCCCCATATTCATCATCCAAACCTACCAAAAAAATTTCAAAACTCTCTCAAAATTCTCTCAAAAAAATTCCATCATGTTGCCCCGTTAAATTCTGGAAAAAGCCGTCGGATATACGCGTGCCTCAACGAGCGAAAACGAGAGGTACGTGTTCAAGTTTTTTTGATTTTTATTTTCTGCGTCTGTTGCTCGATGGGTTGCTCGATGGTACGCTCCATCGAGTAACCCATCGAGTAACTATGAATTTATGAAGCGAAACATTACTCGAAATGAGGTTAATCGAACTGAGGTTACCCGAAATGCCTTCGAGTAGTTTTTCGATTAACCCTAATTTCAGTAACATGTTTCGACTAACCTCATTCCAGGAACACTGATTCGAGTAATGTGAGATTACTCGAACTGATGAGGTTACTCGAATGGAGGTTACTCGAATGGAGGTTACTCGAATGACCATCCTGTTACTCGAATAAAACTGTCCATCCTGTTACTCGATGGAACAGTCCATTCGAGTAACATGGCCTGTTTTTTGCCAAAAAATGCATTTTTCGTATTTTTTGGTTTGTTTCGTCGATTTATATGGATATGTTTTATTAGTTAACCTAATTCAATAATGTTTTTTGTGAATGTAGATGTCGAATCAACGAATCACGATACGTTACGGTGGTCGTTGGGAACGAGCGGTCTACGTCGACGGGATAGATATGTGCCTTTTCTTCAGGAGGGATCAACTTACCCTCGATGGTCTTGTGAGACAGATTCGTGCCGTTTTGCGCCCTCCGCCGAATATCGAGTACATGTTGTTCATCTTAACACGAGGCATTGATTTTAGGAGCGTGCGGTGTCCTTTGCTTAGCGACGACGATGTATCCCGCATGCTAGACGAGCAAAAGGACGATTGTTTCATTTTCGTCACCGAGATGCTAGAGGAGGCACAACCAAATGCCCCCGAGGTGAATATTCCAGAAGTGGATCCGGATGTACCGACCGAGGGCGAGAGGCATGCTGAGAATTCCGAGGACGACGAAGAAGCTCGTCAGACCGATCTGTTGCAGTCGTTGACCACTGAATGGACAGAATGGATTAGACAGCCGCGGGTCATCACAAATATTCTGTCACGCCGTAATCTGTCCTCGAGTTCTAGTGTGGGAGCCGGCGAGCATCCCGAAGCAGCTCAGAATGCTCAGAATAATCCAATGCGCAACTGGATCATTCCACTGCCGGAGTTTGACCCCGCGGTTCCATTGCGATCGGTCGAGCCTCCCGAACTGGTGTATGGTCACATTGCAGTCGGCTCGACATTCCGAACGAAATCGGATCTGAAGATAGCGGTGGGGATGTATCACATGGAGCATATGGTGGAGTGTGCCACTAAACGCTCGACCACTGAACGGGTAGCGTTCGTCTGCAAGCAAGGTTCTGAGAAGTGCCCGTTCAAATTGTGTGCTACTGGGAATGACGAAACACTCTGGAAGATTACGAGGCTGAACTTGAATCACGAGTGTGTCAATGATTTGAGTCGGACTGCCGATCGTCACGTGTCGAGCAAGGTTGCCGCTACTTACTTTGCACGTCAGCTAGTCGACGATGAGATCACACTGAAGCCGAAGACGATGATTTTTGATCTGAGGAGATTGTACGGAGTAGTGATCGATTACAGCTTCGCCCTGCGGACGAGGAACCTGGCCGTTGAAATGAGGTACGGCAACTATCAGGATTCATATCAGATGCTCCCGTCATATCTGCACGTGCTGAAAGAATGCAATCCAGGGACTCGGTATGAGATTCAGACGACCAGTGAGGGCGTGTTCTGTCACATGTTTGTTGCACTTGGGCAGTGCATTAGTGCATTTCAGCAGCGCACTCTGCGTCCCATCATAGTAGTCGACGCCACTCATTTGAAGGGGAAAAACAGTGGTGTGTTATTTGTTGCCGTCACGAAGGACGGAAACGAGCAGATTTTCCCGCTTGCCTTTGGTATCGGTCCGATTGAGAATGACCTGGAGTGGACGTGGTTTCTAGAGAACCTCAGGCTTTGCTACGATGGAGACGATCTGCTCATTGTGTCCGACCAGCACAAGAGCATCGCGAATGCCATTCGGAGTGCCTATCCCCACGCAACCCGTGCGTTGTGCTGTCACCACCTCGAGAAGAATCTAGCAATGTACCGCTCTCATGTGGTCACAATTGTACACAAAGCTGCCTACTGTTATCGAGAGGATGAGTTTGAAAAGTATTTATCTGATTTGGAGAAAGCCAGTGGAGACGGTGCTTATAGGCGCCTCGTTGGACTCGGTGTTGAGACCTGGGCAAGGTCGAAATGTGCTGCACGACGATATGGTTTCATGACATCGAATGCGGCCGAAGTCTTCAACGCTGCTATCAGATGGCCACGACGATTGCCTGTTTGTGCTATGCTCGAGTCGATTCGTGCGATGATTGAGAGATGGTTTGACGAGAAACGAAGGAAGGCTAACGAGAGAGAGGATGAGCTGACCGAAGAGGCATTCGCAAAGGTGTCTAATCAGAATCAGTTGAGTCATCATTTTCCTGTTCGGGAGGTCAGTGCGGGGACCGTGTTCAGAGTTGAGGAAAACGGCAGGTCCTATCTCGTAGATATCGCGAGACGCACGTGTGACTGTCGGGAGTTCGACTTAGACCTTATTCCGTGTCGTCATGCCGCTGCCGCTATACGGTATGGTATCGGTTTCCTTACATCTTCTTTTTTAATTTTAAACATTCAATTAATTAATGCCACTAACCTGATACTTTGTGTAGACGGGCTAGATTTTCATTGTACGATTTCGTCGGCCCCTATTTCAAGCAAAGCAGCTTGAGAGAGATGTATGCGACTCCTATTGTGCCAGTACCACACGTTGATGATTGGGTTGTCCCTCCAGAAGTAGCTTCGTACGTGTGTCTTCCACCGGAAGTGGTTAGTCAGGCTGGACGTCCGCGGATGAGTCGGGTTCGTTCTGCAGTTGAGGGATCTGGGTCTGCTCGTCGTGTTCAGGTTTGTTCTTCGTACCTAATATTGTGTCGTCATTAGTTTGAGTAAAGACCTAATACCGCGTCTTTGTGTGCAGGTGTGTACGAAATGTAAGGGCGTAGGACATAACATACGCAACTGCAAGGCTTACATCCCTCCTGCAGGCGTTGATTTGAATGTCCCTCCGGAAGCCTCAGGAACGCAAGAATCGGGTCGAAGAAGGCAGAAGAAAAAGTGCAGCATTTGCAGAATCGAGGGACACACAAAAACAAAATGTCCGATGCGTGTGGATTGAGGGCTCTTCTTGTGTTTGGTTGATTTGTTATCGTGTTTCTCGTTACATCGTATAACTAGGATTGATTTGTTATCTTGTTTCTGGATATATGCAGTGTGTTTCTTTGGATATTTGCGGTTGTTGTTATACCTGTGATTTGCAGGTTAGGGGATGTAAAAAAACAGAAAAGGCATTCTGCATATTCTGTACACCATCGAGTAACCTAATTCGATTAACCCCATCGATTAACCTAATTCGAGTAACCCAATCCTGTAACCAATTCGATTAACCCAATCTTGTAACACCATCGATTAACCTATTCGAGTAACCCCATCTTGTAACCCATTCGAGTAACCCCATCTTGCAACCTATTCGAGTAACCCCATCCTGTAACCAATTCGATTAACCCCATCTTGTAACACCATCGATTAACCTCATCTTGTAACCCATTCGAGTAACCCCATCTTGCAACCTATTCGAGTAACCCCATCCTGTAACCAATTCGATTAACCCCATCTTGTAACACCATCGATTAACCTCATCTTGTAACCCCATCGATTAACCAATTCGAGTAACCCTATCTTGTAACCCTACCTTTGATTAACCCTGCCTTCGATTAACCCTTTCGAGTACATTAGGGTTTCCATCGAGTACATTAGGGTTACCATCGACCAACCGTTCGAGTAACTAAGAATGCCCATCGACCAACCATGAACAGGACCCATTTTTTTCAATTTTAAGGTCGTTCGTCAATTTCTAATTGTGTTTTTGCGTATGTAACTTCATTTTAATGATAAAAAACATTCATTAAACATGTTTTGATGTTCAATTTTGGAGTTCTAATCCATAACATCTCAACATTGAACAATATCATAGTTTGTTTGTTGTAAACTTACTTAAGATATTTAGAAAATATGACTAATGTTCCACGTTTCACTTGTTTTCACTCTAAACGAATCGATTGATTATCTAAACTGTTTTAATAATGTTTTATTGCTCTAAATTGAACTTATTAGTGCAAAAAACAACTTAATTATCCAAAAAAAGGCCAAAAAATACTAATTTTGAAAGGTTAGTCGATGGTTAGTCGATGGTCGTTCGAGTAACATTCCATCGACCAACCTTGGAGATTTATGATTACAGGATGGCAATTCGAGTAACCTTTTCCTGTAACCTATTTCGAGTAACCCAATTCCAGTAACCCTTTCGCTTAACCATTTCGAGTAACCCTTCGATTAACCATTTCGACTAACCTTTTTTAAGTACTCTTGCAGATTCAGGCCTCATTCTACGTTACTCGATGGACCTGTTCTTGATTACTCGATGGTTACTCGATGGAACAGTCCATTCGAGTAACCTCTGGGCAGAATGAAAAATGACTTTTTTACACATTTTTAAACCCAAACCTGCAACATTCTAACCAAACATTCAATATACCAAACATCCAATACAAAAATACCAACAATACTAAACAATATTTCATCCAAAATTAGTCTAATACCAAACAATACTAAACAAGTCTCTAAAGTGTCGAAAATAAATAATCCTAACGATACTCTTCATTTGTTACCCCTTCCCGAGCTAACCAAAAAATCATCCTAGCAATATATGCACGGTACTTTGTGATGTAACCAATGTCAATAGTCTTATTCTCGTGAGTCATTTTCTTGTTGACTAAGCGATCCAGGTACATGCAACAGATCGGCCCACACGAGCTCCCGTCCTCTTGCGATATTTGTTGCTCCGTGGGCATTAGCTCAACTTTGAAAGCACACGTCTTACGCTCCCTGAAAAATAAAAGATTGAAAGCACACGTCAATATCATATAAGAAAAAAGATAAAACTACGAAATGAATTAAATGATTGAATCATACCTCATCGAATTTTGTTGCCACCAGTTTGCGCTTTTCAACAGTCGAGGCAACAAATCTGTGATTGGCTTAAGCTGTTTAACCCTGATCTTGGGATTCGGGAGAGTATGCAACAAGGAATCATACACTTCGACAGTCCAGGTGTCGAAATCAATGACCGCCACGATCCAGTGAATGTTATCCAAGTTGCAAATCAAGGCCGCCTTACATACAAACAATGAAAATATAAGAAATCAGAGAAACCGAAGTTTATTAAAATTCATTTAACATACCTTACAGATATTGTACCAACTACGTTGTCCACCACCCGGACCCGATACAGTTTGTCTCAAATCCAGAGGTGGTATCCAATTCTTGTATCTCTGCTCGAAATTATCCGACTTCCCTGTATGCCTCAGTTTCCCGTATTCACGACACATAGTTTGCTTTGGAAAGGACATAAATTATGTCAGTAAAAACATAATAAAAATATAAAATATAACAAACATAGATAAAAGAAATTCACTTACAAAGAAGTCGGGACCAAAGATCTGGTGCGTAAAGTCGTGCACGTGCGCCTTCACCCCTTCTTTGTTTCTGAGTTTTTGTCTCAGAAAAGCAACATACAAGTCGAGTACCTGAATATTAACAGGTTGTTAAGATTTAAACATAAATTAATAAAGTTAAAATTTATAATATTACCTGAGAGGTGAACCAAACGGAGGGACTTTCGACATCGTCGAAGAATTTCTGATCAAGGATCAAATCATCACAGCACCTCACCTTCACGCAGGAATCGGGCCCCGACTGTCTGTACACCTTGTACATCTGCGCGCTTCTTAAACTGCGATCCTTACTAAAATCTTGGATGAAAGGGCTACGCAAGTACTTGGAAGGCATAACAACACGAGGTCCGAGGCTGCTCTCCCCGTCATCCTGCTCGTCATCATCCTGCTCCACGTCGCCCTCATCCTCGTCAGTGAAGCACACCTCATCCTCGTCAGCCTCCTCGTCATAAGCAGCTGGCTCTGAGAAGATATCAAAGTTCCTCTCAGGATAGCTCTCGACATCGACCACAACAGCTGGTCTCGGCGTGCTGGACATCCCTAGATCAAAAGGAACAATCGACGGAGGCGTGCGGTAGCTGGAGGACTCAAATGGATAGGCCGGTGGCGGCATCTGGGGGCCCTGAAATCCATAGGCCGGTGGAGGCATCTGGTAACCCTGGAACCACGTGTCAAATGGAAATACAGGAGGCACCGGGGGCTGCTGCCTACAGTAACGCATCCATGCCTCAGCGTCTGCATATGAATACCGAGGGTCAGGCATCGCCGACGTCGAGAATCGAGCTGGTGCTCTGCGCGAAGAAGTCTCCTGAATGTCCTCGCAGTGGTAGGAATGACGAGGAGGTGAACTCCGAGGGGGAGAGGAAGGCTCTTCGTACACTGGCCTCGATGGATAAGGCCGTGGCTGAGAGTGACGACTGAAGCCGAAGAATGCCTTCATTTTAGAGAACAAGTTCTCCGTGACGCTCTCCGTGACATGCCTCACGATGTGAGTCGTGAATCCCTTCTCGGATGTGTCGAACAATATCCTCTCGAAGTCACTCCGACGATAAATAGGTGGATCATCGTCCACCACTGTCTCAGATGCAGGTCCAGCTCGAGACTCAGGAGGAGTGGCATGTCGAGGAGGCGGAGAATCATGTCGAGGAGGAGGAGTGGCATGTCGAGGAGGCGGAGAATCATGTCGAGCTCTCCGAGATGTACGTCTCTCTGCTGAAGAGCTGGGCGTGATATCGTCACGCGTGCGGACATGTGTCGTCGCCTTCTTGAATGTCTTGGCCACGCTTTCGGCCACACGGTCCACAAGCTTCTTCTTCTTCTTCTTCTCCATCTGCTTCTTCGGTGCAGGTGCTCGTGCCGGCCCCGCTGCGTGAGCTAAGCGGACGGGAGGCTGGTACGGGAGGCCATACAACTCACCGGCCTCAGTCAAACTCCTGTAATACAACATCTCCTCCTCCTCCGGTGTCGGTGTGAGGGTCTCGTGCACTTCAAGCTAAAAGAAAACAATAACAAAATATTTATTAGATATTCGATAAGATTATTAATTCAAAATTATTAACGAAACAGATTGACGGTTACCTGCTCATCCTCGAAGTAATCAGCGAAATCGAAGTTAGTCTTTCTCGGCGTCCAATGCAAAAACCGGGGCCTTTGCGTCACTCCGCTCCGGGTACCGCACAGTCTCCCTAAAGGAGGAAAGGCCTCGAAGGCCCAACACTGGAAGGCCCAAACTGGACCGTAAAAGTGATAAGCAGGTTTGTCCACCTGATCAGCTGCCATCCCAGCAGTGCTGATGTAGTGCGAGAAGTTCTGGAACGTATAAGAACCCCAAGGAAACCACTCCCAGCCATCGTTGTCCTCCACCAGTGTCCAGACCCAGTTCTCGACATCCAATTTCTCTCGACCAATCAGAATGAAGTAGAGAATCAGGATGTTGGCAACCTTGAAATAATCACCTAGCTCGTGGCCCATCCGCTGATCCTTGAACGAACTGAGCATTGCTTCAATCTTCATCACTCTGCATCGGAATAACCTCCGATGGATGCCTGTACTGGGAGCGACATGACCTTGGTCTGAGGGATTGAAGTTACTATCCCCAAAGCTCAGGCCGGTGATCAGGGCGTATTCTTGTGCTCGGAACTTTACGATACGATCCCCTATAGCAAACCAGTGCTCAAACTCCGGTATTCTGCTTTTGCTAACGATCTCTCTCGATAGCAGCTTGTGCAGAGGTTTGTTCGATCGGTCTGCACTGGAAATGGGAAAGAACTGACTGAACAGAAACGTCTGTTCGTACTCCGCGAGGCCATCTTCCCCACCCACATCCCTCAGTGTATCTTGTACGATTTTCAGTACACCGCGTCGATCTCCGCAATTTATCGCTCTCGAAATGTTGACGAAATCCGGTCTCCTCCATCGGAAACCAGCCTGCACAAATGGAGAAGAAGCAATTAAAAACATATCAATAGGATCAAAAACAAAAAAAAAACAAAAAAAAAGGTTTCTGCCTCCATCGACCAACCTATTTCGAGTAACCCCATCGACCAACCTATTTCGAGTAACCCCATCGACCAACGTTTTCGAGTAACCACATCGACCAACCAAATCGACCAACCAATCTGACTAGTCGATGAGGTTAATCGAATTGGTTGCTCGATTGGTTGATCGATGGGGTTAGTCGATGGCACTAATCGACTGCCATCGACCAACGCGTTCGAGCAGTCAAGAACACATTTCAGAAATCAGAATTTCAGACAATTCAACTCAAATTACAGTTCTAAATCACTTATAACACTAGTAAGAACTCAACCAAGCATCTAAAGCACCATATAATCCATCACATTGCTCGAATTCTCGAAAAAAAAATCGAAAAAAAGGGTTTCGGATTTGGGATTTACCGGCGGTTGGAGCAGCGGTTCTTCTTGTTGTTGTTCTTCCTCATGCTCGGAATCAGATGGTGTCGCCGACGATGACATTGCTCCGGTTGATTCGATTGAAAAAAAAAAACGGTGACGGGGGCGGGCGGGTTTCCGGAAGAGAAAGAGAGAAAAGAGAGAAAAAAAAGTGGGGACCAATATTATTTTTATTTCTTGTCTTTTTCTTTTACTTTCAAGGGTATAATAGGTACTTCAAATGCAATTGGTGTAAAAAACTCATGCTCTTATAATTGAGCACAAAAAACTCACAATTCTTACTAACTTGACCAAAAATCCACAGGCCTCTAATATTATTATAATCAAAGTTGATGTAGCTTAATTTTTCCAATCGAAGCTAGCTAGCCGCATGGTTTGACTCAATCGCAAGGGTCTTCGTTGACCGCTTAATCGTACATACAAAACGGTCAACTTATTTCATCTCTCAACTCCTCATAATACATACCGTACCCTCAACCCCCACCATAAAACAACTCATTCGTCACACTTCATTCACAACATCAAAATTAAATCAAAATCTTTTTTTTTTTTCCTTTCTGTATTTGTTGTTATTAATTATTGAGAAATGGGTAGTGTGAGAAGAGGTCCCGTAAAGGTAGTGATAATCAACACGCAGTACGTGGAAACCGACGCAACGAGCTTCAAATCCGTGGTCCAAAGTCTGACCGGGAAAGACTCAACGGTGGCGGTCCAAGAACAACAGCGGTCGGGAAATGGATATAAAAACACGAGACCGGTTTTGGATCGGGGGTTGTCGTTCAAGGATTTCGATAGGATGCTCAAGGAGTTGCCTCCGCTCGATGAACTCTACCGGCTGTATTCCGATGACTAATTCGTACTACTATATATGTAAATTCTTTGCGATTTTTATTTATTTAATTATATTTCGGATGAGATTTTACACGTTTCATAAATAATAGTACTAGTATTGTTTCATTTTAATTTTATTTAATTTATATCCGTGAAAGAAAATAACTCCTAGCTAGCAAGTATCAAGTTTTATTTTTTTAATACTTGAATATAAGTATATTAATTCTAAGGCATCCTATACTAAGAAGAAATGGATATTCTAAATTAATTCACAAAGAAAAAAGTATAATTCGTCCCATCAAAATATAATTTCATTTCATACTTCAATTTACTTCACATTACGAACAAGGTTCAACCTCATGTGAAATGTATTAATTATTAAGAAAATTAATTAGAAATTGAATAATGAATTTCAAACAAGATATTCTAATGAATTGAATTGCAGATGGTGCGGGGTGAGAAGTTGCTTTAGGGAAAAAATGCAGTTAAAATTAAGAGGATGCCATACTCATTATTAAGCATTTGGTATATGAAAATATGTTTTTTTATGTTAGAAGTCGAGCCGGTAAAGCAGAAGAACGTGCGACTGAGAGGTCACGAGTTCGGTTTGATTTTCTTGGTCGATCGAGTCCGTCTCATGTGAATTGCCTTGCCTACTAATATTTTAGTGTGTCAAAAATCAATTAAAAATATCCAAAATATTAAATTAATTATGATATTTATTTATTTTTATTTTTATTTTTAATAAAGTTGTTTTAGAGTTTGAATACTGAAACCTCAATATTTAATTAAGAATTATTTAACTTAAAGGGTAATATAATTTAATATATTTTAAGTTATACGGCATAAATTACCGTTTACAATTTTATATTTTATTTTTTAAATTTTTTTATTAATTAGAGTAGTTTTAAATTATAATTATAAAATAGTGTAATAATGGTCTAACTATTATAATTAATAATTACTCGTGTAAACTTAATAACCCCGTGTAATTAACAAAATTAAAATAATATTACATAATATGTGATAATTAGGAAAAAGTGAGTTATTTAATTTTAACAAAATTTTAAAACTTCTCTTTATCCAAAGTCACCTTTTAATTAATTATGATATATTTTTTAATAAAACTTAAATGTTTTAGGATTTTAATATTTTTTATATTTTGTTATTATCATTTTGTTAGTTAGTTGTTTTTTATAAAAAAAAAGTTTCTTATTCTTAAATAACATAGTATACTAAGTAATATAAGTTGGTTTTATTAAAATTTTCAAATTTCAATATTCTTAGAAATCAATTATTTAATCTATTAATTTTTTTTGAATATTTTTTGAATCAACTAGTGTATTAATCCATGTTATACACTTGCTACATCAATACAGTATATGGAGTACATTATTTAATTGTGTTTGTTGGTTGTTTTTGATATAAAATGAAATGTTTTTTGTTCTTAAATAACCTATTTTGTAATATTAAGTTGGTTTTATTGAAGTTATCAAATTTTATATTTTTAGGAATCAATGAATTTAATCTATTAATCTTCAAGTATTTTTGGAATCAACTAGTACTATTAACGTTACGTTAATATCATATTAAATATAAAAGATATTCACTATAAAAATGAATAATTATTATTGAACAATAAAAAATTATTATTTTTAAAATTATTATTGCATAAAATATAAATTATCAATTACTAAAATATTAATTATATATCAAAATAATCTTTCTTAGAAATATATTATAATGAATATTAAGGAGGGTGTATTCAATCAGAATTTTAATAAATTTTTTTGGACTTTTAAAAGTCCGTGGATTTTTGTGGATTTTCTAAATCCACGGAAGTATGAAGAGTTTGATTGACTTTTTTTTATTGATTTTCACGGATTTTGATAGACTTTACATAATTGTGAAATACATTTTTTAATTGATTTACTTAATTATCATAGATTTTTACATATAAAGAAATCCAAATTGTTTAAAAAAAATCAAATTGTTTAAAAAATAAAATACAAAAAATGCACTAGTTTAAAAATAAAAAATATAATTATTCAATATTATTATTCCTATTTTTATTTATGTTACACGTCGACATCATTTTTCATATATCATTAACAAGCAATACTCGTTGTTCATTTTTCAAATACCAAGCAATACTCTCGTTGAATGAATTAATTTGCGTTTTTTTGATATAAATAGAATTCATGATATATATATATTATACAAAAAAATATACGTATTGTTTTTTAATTTCTTTATTTATTAATATTTTTTTAACTTTATTATGTTTATTTATATATTTTTAAAATTTTATTATTTTTTTAATAATTAATTAATAATTTTATTTTATCTATTTCATGTTTACTAATTTTATTATTTTTATTTATATAATTTTTAAGTTTTATTATTTTTTTAATAATTAATTTGTCAATTAAAATAAAAATTTGTTGAAATCTCATGTATTTAGAAGAGATTTCAAATAATGGATTTTCTTTATATTTTTAGGATGAAATCAATAGAAATCCATTGACTTTTAAAATCTTTTAAAATCCATTCAGTTTTGAATACCTATAGATTTTAATAGACTTTTTAAAATCTGAATTGAATACCTCCGAATTTTAATAGACTTTTAAAAATCCGGATTTTGATAGACTTTTAAAAATCCGGATTGAATACTCTGGATTTTAAAAGTCCAAACAATCAGGTAGTAGATAATCTATGTTCTCGCGCTTCCTAAATTAAAATCGGTTACAATGCAAACGATATAAATTTAAGATTATGTTATTTTCTACTGAAATCGGCATTGAACTGAAACAATAACTAAGCGATATGAACGAAACTAAATTGATTTTCTTAAATAATAATAATTTTTACAAAATTATATAATATATTTTTTAAAATATTAATAATATTGTGACATTAACTAGATTGTATAATTAAAATTATTGATTCAAATTATTTTTTATTTATTTTATTTCGATTTATTTTAAAACGAAATTAATCGAGTTGAACTGAAAATAATATGAACTAAACTGAAATTAAATCCAAATCGTTACCGTTCATGTACATCGGTTAGTAGATAAAAGACCGTAGAATTCAATAAGACTCGAATTATGAAATTGTGTTCTGGGATTTTCTTCATTTAATGATTTTTTCCATTCATAAATTAATTTAATAAAATTAAAAACTATACTATATATTTAGCACAAAATAAATTTGCACGTGCTTTGTTTCAAACATAAGTACTACTATGACATTGTAATGTTGTTGCATTAACTTGCATAGTAGATCAAATTATTTAATTAATCTTAAAAAAAACTAACAAGCCATTGAATTCATTTTCTTAAATACTATTTCAATTCTCAAAATTTTGTATATTTTCTTTTTTTGGTTAATTCTTAAAAAGTTGTTCACACATAAATACAATTTTTTTATAACTTTATTTTTTTAATAATTATCTATTTAAATAAATATCAGTATTTTTTCACTTAATTTATTTAGTACATAAACAACAATACCTATTATACCTTACTTTTTTATTATTTAACACATAAAAATTTAATTTTTCTTAGTTTACTTACAAATTTCTCTATGGAAACATTAAAAAAAATAGTGCAACATCAAAATGAATTCGTCTCAATTCGACTAATATTTGTTTTTAATTTTGTATATTGTATTGTTATTGAAACCACTTTATTTGGTGTCGTCGACGATAACTTCAAACGTGTTTTCGACGGGAGAAGGTTGTGGTGCTGACGAAACAAGAAATTGCGATGACAACAAATGATGCCCCGGGCCCGTCGGAGGGTGTCTACGAAAACATTCTGCCACACACTTAGTTAAAGCCAAATGGTTGAGTGCATGAAGCCGACCGCAATCAAATACACACGCAATAAAAGAAGCCTCAGGCCCACGATTCATGAATTTTTGTGCCAACCCAGAACACATCAGAAAAATAGCCATGAAAACTACTTTCAACATAATAACGTTTTTCATTTTTTTTTCCCGTTAAATTCTTTGTTATTTAGAAATTAATTGTATTTTATATATATATATTGTTGAATGCTCTAAATTATTTATAGTGAAAATAAATTATATATATTTGGTAATAATTATAGAATTACAACAACTTAATGATACTACTATTTGGTGATTAATTCATAAAATACAAGTTATGTGGGATATGTCATTTTTGCAATATACTGTACTTATATACTACCATGTATTGATTGTTACAATGATGTAATAAAAATTTTATATTTTTGAAATAATTTTGATGGAATTATATGAAAAATTATAAAGTATATTATAAATTATATTGAAATAAATTGTTGGAATTAATATATTATATATTATATATGATGGTTGTCGCAAATCAGATGAACAAATTTTAAAATTTTAATGACAATATGTGATCACAAAATGAAATCGTTTTAATAATATTGTGACATTAACTAGATTGTATAGTTAAAATTATTGATTCAAATTATTTTTTATTTATTTTATTTCAATTTATTTTAAAACGAAATTAATCAAGTTGAACTGAAAATAATATGAACTAAACTGAAATTAAGTCCAAATCGTTAACGTTTATGTACATCGGTTAGTAGATTTAAGACTGTAGAATCCAATAAGACTCGAATTATGAAATTGTGTTCTGGGATTTTCTTCATTTAATGATTTTTTTCATTCATTAATTAATTTAATAAAATTAAAAATTATACTATATATTTAGCACAAAATAAATTTGCATGTGCTTTGTTTCAAACATAAGTACTACTAGTACATTGTAATGTTGTTGCATTAACTTGCATAGTAGATCAAATTATTTAATTAATCTTAAAAAAAACTAACAAGCCATTGAATTCATTTTCTTAAATACTACTTTAATTCTCAAAATTTTGCATATTTTCTTTTTTTGGTTAATTCTTAATTAAAATTTGTCCACACATAAATACAATTTTTTTTTATAACTTTATCTTGTCAATAATTATCTATTTAAATAAATATCATTATTTTTTCACTTAATTTATTCATTACATACACAACAATACCTATTATACCCTACTTTTTTTTTATTATTTAACACATAAAAATTTAATTTTCTTAATTTACTTACAAATTTCTCTATGGAAACATTAAAAAAATAGTGCAACATCAAAATGAATTAGTCTCAATTCGACTAATATTTGTTTTTAATTTTGTATTGTATTGTCATTGAAACCACTTTATTTGGTGTCGTCGACGATAACTTCAAACGTGTTTTCGACGGGAGAAGGTTGTGGTGCGGACGAAACAAGAAATTGTGATGACAACAAATGATGCTCCGGAGGCGGAGGGTGTCTACGAAAACATTCTGCCGTACACTTAGCTAAAGCCAAAGGGTTGAGTGCATGAAGCCGAGCGCAATCAAATATACACGTAAGAAAAGAAGCCTCAGGCCCACGAGTCAATTTTTGTGCTAACCCAGAACACATCAGAAAAATAGCCATGAAAACTACTTTCAACATAATAACTTTTTTCATTTTTTTTTCTCGTTAAATTCTTTGTTATTTAGAAATTAATTGTATTATATATATATATATATTGTTGAACGCTATAAATTATTTATAGTGAAAATAAATTATATATATTTGGTAATAATTATAGAATTATAACAACTTAATGATACTACTATTTGGTGATTAATTCATAAAATACAAGTTATGTGGGATATGTCATTTTTGCAAAATTATTTTTGCAATGTACTGTACTTATATACTACCATGTATTGATTATTACAATGATGTAATAAAATTTTTATATTTTTGAAATAATTTTGATGGAATTATATGAAAAATTATAAAGTATATTATAAATTATATTGAAATAAATTGTTGGAATTAATATATTATATATTATACATGATGGTTGTCGCAAATCAGATGAACGAATTTAAAATTTTAATGACAATATGTGATCACAAAATGAAATCGTTTTAATTTCAAGCATTAGATCTATCAACTTAATAACACCGTGACATTTAAAAATATAGAGGTATTTTTTAACAAGGAATGCAAAAAAAATCGAGAGACCTGAGTTCATTTGATAGATTTTTTTTTTCATCTCAATTATTTTTAAATTGTGTAGAATTTAATATATTTTTTGGTTGAAAAATTCAAAATTAATAAAAAATAAAAATAAAAAATAGCATGTGTTGTTAAAATTGGTAAAATCAGTGACCAAACATATATCTTACTTTCAAATTCATAACAATTCACCCCTCTTTCACAAATTTGTAAGAACCCTAATTTTACAAAACTCAAAATTTTATTTTCATAATTCTCAAAATTAGCTTTAGAGGGTGTTTGGCTGAGCTTATAAGCTCTTTAAAACAGCTTATAAGTTGTTTAAGAGCTTATAAACTCTTAAAATTTGTTTGATAAATTATTTAAAAAAAGTCTTAAAAAAGTTACAAATAAGCTGTTTAACAACTTATAAGCTGTTTAAAAAAAAGTAAGGAAAGATGTACTTTTTTTTAAACAGCTTATAAGCTCTTTTAACTTAAATAATAAAAGACCAAAATACCTATAAAATTATTAACTTTTATATATATACAAAAATTCCAAATTTATTATTTAGTTTATATAATTAGTTTTAATTATTTTTTTCATATATAACAATTTATTTTTGATAATTTTATTTATATAAGATTATAAATTGCTAAACAAATTAACATCTTATAAGTTTATATATCTATTTTATCCAAACGATTTAACAACTTGTTTATTAAATCAGACGTAACAGATTATTATCAGCTCTAAAAACAACTTATAAAATCCAATTATTATCAGCTCTAAAAAACAACTTATAAAATCCAACATTTTATAAGCTTTTTAAGTTTATATATCTATTTTATCCAAACGATTTAACAACTTGTTTATTAAATCAGACGTAACAGATTATCAGCTCTAAAAACAACTTATAAGATCCAACATTTTATAAGCTTTTTTAATTAAACTCGTCCAGCTTGATATCAGTTCTGCAACTAATTAATTCAAGTTTTAATTTATATTTTAATATACGGTAATTAATTTCAAGACTCAAAAAAAATATTTAAAATATTTTATTACTAGCATTAATATGACCACATAATAATTGTGTGATTAAATTAATTTTCTTTTTTCTATTAGCAATATCTGATGGCTCTCCCTATAATAAAATCAATTATAAATGGTGACGCCAATAGTCGGTACTTAACGATAAATTAATAATTATCCCATTAAGATAATTTTGAATAATTTATTAATTTAAAGTATTTTGCAAATTTTGACTCCTTTTTTCAATTTATTTATTTTCGGCCCTGGATTCTTTCCGGGCTTCCCACTCTAACCCCTTTTCTTCTTTCCCTTGTTCCTCAATAATTAAATTACTAAAAAGAAATGATTCTCATTTAATTACTATACCACCTCATAAGTTCCAATTAATTTCTTTTGAGTACATAAATATTTTTTTAAATACAAACACACACAAACGAATCTAGTAAATAAATACACGCACACAAGCTACGTATATATCGATTCACACACGCAAAAAAAAAAAAAAAAAACAGATATCAACAGAGAAAGTCCTGATCTTGTTCTCCGAATCCCCTTATAAATCTCTCCATTTCATTTTTCAATCTATTTCTTCCCCACGCACGCATATTAAGCTGGAAGGAAACACAAGGTCGCGTGTTTTTGTGAGTGTTAATTTACAGAGTCGAAGAATTTCATCTGGGCCGTCGCTTCCTCCTTCCGAGATTTCATTTCAAGGTAACCCCAATTTCTCATTATAATTTTTCTTCGATTGGTTTCTATTTTTAGCTGATATAGTTGGTGGGCTTCTGTTATTTCACAGAAAAATGACGTCTTTTTTTTGGGGTCTCATTTCTCTGTTTTGAAGGGTGTTTATGGGAACGTGTTCGGATTGTGAAATACTGGGATTTTTTATTTATTATTATTATTCCCTTTAGAGTGAGTTGTTTTTTCGAGGGATTGGGGTTTGATTTGTATGGGGAATAAATTGGGGAGGAGGAGGCAGGTGGTGGATGAGAAGTACACTAGGCCTCAGGGGTTGTACCAACACAAGGATGTGGATCAGAAGAAGCTTAGGAAGTTGATTCTGGACTCAAAGCTTGCACCTTGTTACCCCGGTGATGATGATTGTGGGTGTGACCTCGAAGAATGTCCGATATGCTTCTTGGTTCGTAATCTTTCATCACTTTATATTCATTTGTGATTTTTCTCAGTCGATTTGTTTTCCTCACTTAGCCTATGACCTGCAAGTATTGTAGTCTTTGTTTAGTGTTATACTACAGAAATAGTTTGTTTCAAGAACTCAAATGAGTTTATTTGAAAATACTCGGATTATATTTAATTTGGTAATAACTTGATAGTAATTAGTGAATTATAAATTTTGTTTTAACTGCAGCGAATCTATTTTTTTCAGAGCTAGAACAAGATGATTTACCGATATCAAATGTGTAGTATTTATTATCTCTTTTCGGGCACATACCTACTTGTAATGTTTTACTTAATATTTGGATGATTTCAGTATTATCCGAGTCTAAATCGGTCAAGATGTTGCTTGAAAGGCATTTGCACTGGTATAGAGTTCGCCCTTCTATTTGAAAATTAAATAAATCAGTTTTCAATTTTCTGATTGTACTCAATGATTTCCCCTTTTAGAGTGTTTTTTGCAGATGAAGACTCCCAATTCTACCCGCCCCACCCAGTATCCTTGATTTCATGGATTTTCATTGTTTTGGTCAATAATTATTATTTGTACGTGTGATTTTTACCTTAACTCCAGAAGATGTCCTTTCTGCAAAACATCAAATTACGCGGTGGAATATCGAGGTGTTAAGACAAAGGAGGAGAAAGGCTTGGAACAACTTGTGAGAATGATATATCTGTAATTATGCAATTTTAAGGTTTCTTTATATTCTTGCAAAAAAATAAAAATATAAAATGCATTTAAATTTTAGGAAGAGCAAAGAGTTATAGAAGCCAAAATAAGGATGAGGAAGCAAGAAATTCAAGACGAAGAGGAAAGAATGTTGAAGCAAAGAGAAATAAGGTCTTCTAATAGTATGATAGGGCCAACTGATGTCGATTATTACTCAACTAGAGGTAAATACTGATCGATTCAGCATGGAAAACAATATCTATTGTTCTGTTGTTCACTTTTTATTTGAACTACCGTTTGTACACAGCACCAACTTTCGCGTCTGCTATTGAAAGTGAAGAAATTGCCGCCTCACAGGAGAGAAATGCCACCTCAGCAATAAGACCACCTCCACGCCATAGGCAAAATAGGTATAATATTTTACTGTTTTAATCATTTTTAGCTTTGTTTACTGTGAAACCCTTCGCTATTTTTATTTAGTAATTAGTATTATTCTAGTTGTGTGGATCAAACTCTTGCTGTCTGCTGATGTTATTAAGAAAATCTTATCAGACGTTTTTAGGGATTGTGAAATGGTAAACTTATTTTGAATGTTAGTTGTTGAAGTATTTGGACAAAGAAAAGATTATATATCTTTGGGGATTCTAGTAATAAAAGTTATAATTAAAACGATAAAAAAAACGATAGGTATTTTTTTTGAGAAATGGAAGTAATTCATTTGGCATAAGGCCATTATGACCGAATCAGTGCTTGGTCACGGAGTCTAGGCTCCATTACAACTACTGAAAGTAAAAAGTACTATGTATAAAATACAACCGCAAACAAGGCCAAAGCCATGCCCTACGCGCTCACCTCAGGGTAAACTTATTTGACATAAAAACACACACGAAAGTAATACTGAAATCCAGATGATAGGTGGTTATTAAATATAGATCTTGTTAAAAAAATTGGAACCTTGATATACTTTTTGAAGCTTCAGACCCACTCCAAACACGTACCTAAAACCACATCCAAGTTTGGGTTGCTTTTTATGGATGCACTTGTTTGAACACTATAAGATTAAACTAATGGAGATGAAGAGAATTAAGACCGTGAAACATAAAAAAAAAACACCGTGGAATAGGGTGTTCTATCTCTAATCAATAGTTTATGATAACAGTTTTAGGAAGTTCATAAGTCCAGCTAGACACCCTCTAAGTGCAACTCTTGTTATCTTATCTTACTTTTTTTATTGAATTTTGTTTTTTGGGAAAAATGTGATGACTTGTCAAGATTTAACAAGGAGCATTACGAAATCCTGTTCTTTTGTGTTTCTGTTGGCTATGCCATCACGTCAAAATTTAATTGTGGGAAATTAAAAATATAGGCAAATCCAGTTCATGTTTGTTTCCTACAATGTATTGTTACAGCTGGTGTTTATGAGCTAAATCTTAAATCTAAAGGAAGTTACATTGTTACTCGTGTTTACCCACAATTGAGTTAGTTTTCCAATCCGAAAGTTTTTAATGCCATAACTCTAAAGAATGCTGGCACATTCATTTATTGTGCTATTTTTTTATGCTATCGAACGGAAGTATGAATTTTTAACGACAAATCTCTAGAAACACATTTTTCGGCTGTTTGAGGGTGTATGAAAGCAAAAGACTAATGTTCAAGTAGTAAAATGACAAAAGCTAAGTAAAAAGTATTAAGAAACAAATATAATTATTAAACTGTTTTTTTATATAAAAATGGTAAATGCTTCTTGTGCATCATCAAGTTTTTTCTGTACTGGAATGTTAAGAACTCCAGCTATATTCACAAAAAGAAAGCAAACCTGCAGTACTTCAGACCTTTTTTTTGGCAAACTGTGAACTTTTATTGGGCATTTACATGGGATTATCACATACTTTGACGATTGCATTTTGTTAATTTAAGTTATCAATTCTGTTTCAATTTTTTTTATCTGTTTTAGTATTATTGCTCTTTCCTGTCTATATTGCCAAGTCAGTTTTTCTTGACCTACTTGGTCCCTTTATCTCAAAAATTAAGACTTTTGATCTATGTACTCAGTAATGCTCATATGCCGACTTTGAATGCAGGGAGGACGATTTTGACCTTGACCTTGAGGACATAATGGTTATGGAAGCTATTTGGCTATCTATTCAGGTACTAATTTGCACGACATGCATGATAAAAATCATTTAAAATTGAACTTTTTCGTTCTTAATTACAATTGACACATCACACATGTTTGTTGCTGATGGATATTTGCTAAAAAATGAAAAATCAGAAGCTTTGTTTCTGCAAGCTTCAACAACTTGATAAATAGTTCTGCAGCTTTGAGATTTGGTGCATTTGTTATGCAAATACAAACCTTAATATGGTATTGTAAATTTGAAAAATGATGGAATTTTATTGTAACTAAGCTAAGCCTGAAGCAGTGGTGAACTCGGAAAGTTTCACCAACTTCAAAATAACTACAAAATTTACCAACTAAATGTAATAATTTTGTTTTTTTAAATGAAATCTTAGGTTGTTGCCTTGGTCAGGTCTGTCTATGATTTAACCCAATTTATAAGTCAACTCGACTTTGTTAATCGTAACTCTTGTGGACTATGATAGGAAAACGGAAAGAGCCATGATCCACAATACAGTGACGCTATTCAGCCCGAAGAATACGTAGTAGAGGATCGCAGCTCCTCAGCCATGATGGCCCACCTAGCACCCGGACCATCACCGTCATCATCATCGCCTTCCGGTGGTCTTGCATGCGCGATAGCAGCCCTCGCCGAACGTCAGCAGACGAGTGGCGAGACCTCAAATAGTACCTACGCGTTGACATATAACAACATGCCCGACTACAGTAGCAGGTACTCCCCCACGGAAAATCGGGAGCAGGAGAATTATTTCCCCGCCGAAAGCACCATCTCGAATCGCCAGCTGGTGGCGATGGCGGGGGATGATGGGGAGTGGGTGGACCATAGGTCAGAGATGGCTGAGGTGGGGACCAGTTATGGAGGCTCAGATGGATTTGAGGATGCTGTGATAAGCCCAGATGATGCGGCCCATCAGGACGAGAGTCAGTGCGGCCTTCAGCCCGTCGGGGGCCCAATTGTCTCGGAGAATTACGAGGAGCAGATGATGCTGGCGATGTCGGTGTCGCTGCACGAGGCCCAGCCGAGGATGAATGCCCCGGGCGTTGCGTGGCAGTAACTCTGTGGAGATGAGCTGTGAGTTGAATCCTTTCTTTCTAAGAGATGGACGAGGAATGTTGATTACAAAAATCACCCTTGAGATTGAACAATCTAATTAAAAATGTGAAAGAAGGCCAAATTGCGAAATTGGTCCAGTAAAATTTACAGGGTAGTTTTTCTTATTTAACCAAACGATAGTAAGAGAAAGCAAAACGAAAAAACAAAAAAGCACATTAAAAATGTCTCTTTTTTCCTTAGAAACAGTGTAGAAGTATTGTTTGCTAATCTCGTGTTTTAAACTTGTTAGATTCATTTTACGTACGTAGCAGAGGGCATTGCACATTTAGATTATAGCTTGTGCCAAGCATAGACGACGTGCACCGGGTTTGTCATCCTGAAACTATTGGTGAGATGGGGCATTATTGCTTGTGCCTCAAAACAGTAGACTATATGGAAATTCATTCTCCTTTTGGGGTATATCTCTCTACTTACGTGTTTGACGGTTTGAAGCCTCTACGGGATGGATGGATGAATGAATGAAATTCGTGCTGCTGAGTTACTATAGTATACCCCTGTTGGCTGTTGAGGTGATCATACAATGCTGCTGCTGGTGGCATTGTTGTAACTGCAGGGACATATATGTAAATATGTCGGACTTTGACACCTAATTGCATCAAAACTGATTTTTTTTTTGTGTGATTTTGTTTTTCACCTTAGTGATTCAATTCATTCGCCCTGGTATATTTTTTTCACAATAGTTTTCTCATTTCAAATGCATTAGTACGAGTTTAGTACGTTGAGCGGGTCGACCAATGGGGACGTCACCATCTAATGGAGGAGGGAGTGTCGTGTAATCGAGTGCGCTCGTTTCAAGCTCCAACACAAGAGGGCCCGACGGACATAGTGCGGAGAATCGATTCGTTGGCTCGGGCAGGAGTCTTGTTTAGACATTAAAGCTTTAAATGTGCGAATAAACAAAAAAAGAAAAGAATGTTTGGATATTGCTCTTAAGGCAATGAGCTTTGAATGGTTGGTGGTAATCTCACATTTGAAGCACGTTTCATTTAAGTTCAAAATGGTGGTAGCTTACTAGCTTACTTTATTTGTCGTTTACTTTATTTATCTAAAATTATAGAATATCATTTTTATTAAATTATATGACAACAATTTTTCAAACACACATAATATATAGTAGAAAATTTAGAAATTAAAATATTGCTCTACCTCTATCTCTTGTAAAATTATGCACATAGAGTTGTCATACCTACCGAAAATTTTGATATCGGAAAATTCATATCGATACCTTAACAAAAAATTGTTGTATACCAGTTATCGATATAACGAAATTTTGGTACCGAGCATTAACCTTATCTAGCATGATCGACAAAAATTTAATCGAGTTCGATCAGCCAAACATTTTCGAGCTTGAACTCATTTCGTTAAAAAATTAACTACTCAATAATATTTTTTTAATTAAATATATATTTTAATTAACTAAATATTATTTAAATTAAAATATATAATAATTTATCAAGCGGCTCGCTAGCCGCTCGATGAGTTGGTCGTTAGCCTACTCGACCAACCCCTCGTTAAAATGCTCGACGATCTGCTCACGAACAGAAAATAACGAGTTGCTCGAACTTGAATTCAACCTTTTCCGGCTAGAAGCCCAACTCGTTTGCATAGATATATAATGTACTCCGTAATTTTTTTTGTCTCGTTTAAAACTATACATATCTAATTTTGGATTTTTTTTTCTCATTGCAAATAGAAGAATTTCTTTAACATTAAATATTCAATATAATAGTTGTAGAATCCACTGCACCCCATTTATATTTTGCGAATGAGTGGGTATTGTTTCTTTAAAACAGATGAAGTATTATTATATTAAATTAAAATATTTTGTCATGCACGTTTTTCATTATTTTTAGAATTAAAATATTTTTTCATGCACGTTTTTCATTAAAGAATAATTGTTTGTGTGTAATTTTTAAAATAATAGATAATATATTATTTAAATTGATATGGTACGTATTTCCTCTGAATATTTTGATGAATAAAAATATTGGTACTTTGTCATTTTTCATTTGAGGCGGAGAATGCAAGATGAATTGGATATATAGATAATTGTAAAAATTGTTAGTTTGTCATTTTTCATTTGAGGCCGAGAATGCAAAATGAATTAGATATTTTCCATTGCTGACCATATGTTATTAAAACATACAGTGTGACATAATTACTTTGTTACACACTTTTAATTTGAATATATATTAATAATAATTGATATCAAATCATTCAATTACCCTACATTTCCTTGTATAAATTGGGAAGCAGTGGCAGCTAAAGAAAACGCACCAACAAGTCCATTGATATTTTTCATCAGCATGGCATCCTCCTCTCTTACTCTCCCCTTCTCCTCCTCCACCACCACCACCACCACCGGCCCTCATCGTCGCCCTCTACTCTTCCCGAAGCTCCCCCAACATTCCCTTGCCGGCCATGCAAAGCGCAGTGCCCTCCGCATCTCTTGTAACGCCGCTGCCCCCGAGGAGAGGGGAAAAGTCGACAGGCGCAACATGCTCCTCGGCCTCGGCGGCCTGGGTGCAGCCACCCTGGTCCCGACTCAGGAGGATGCCTCCGCAGACCCGATCCAGGCCCCGGAGCTCGACAAGTGCGGTCCGTCCTCCTACACCGAAAAAGACGTGACTGAAAAAGTCGTGACGAAGGAGATCATGTGCTGCCCTCCCACCGGCCAGAAAGCCGTCGACTACCGCCTCCCGCCCGTCTTCCAGATGAAGATCCGGCCCTCTGCCCACCGCGTCTCCCCTGAGTACATTTTCAAGTACAACACGGCCATCGACCGCATGAAGCGTCTCCCGGCCGACGACCCCCGCAGCTTCACCCAGCAAGCCAACATCCACTGCGCTTACTGCAACGGCGGCTACGACCAGCCGGGGCAGGGAAATCTGGACCTCCAGATCCACAACTCCTGGCTCTTCTTCCCTTTCCACAGGTGGTATTTGTACTTTTACGAGAGGATCCTCGGCAAGCTCATCAACGACCCCACCTTCGCATTGCCCTTCTGGAACTGGGACAACCCTAAAGGCATCCTCGGCAAATTTTTTTTCATACTCGAGCTCGACTCGATCGAGCCGCTCGACTTTTGCTCGCTCGATTAATTCAACTCAAACTTGTTAGAGTGACTCTGCTCGATCGTATTGTTCGAGTTCGACTCGACTCAATATATATATATATATTAAGAACATTTAATTAAAAATGCATATATACGAGCGGCTCGTGAGCCGCACGATTTTTCAAAATTGGAGGTTGAACTCGACTCGTT
This sequence comes from Euphrasia confusa, assembly GCA_954870475.1. Classification (NCBI taxonomy): domain Eukaryota; kingdom Viridiplantae; phylum Streptophyta; class Magnoliopsida; order Lamiales; family Orobanchaceae; genus Euphrasia; species Euphrasia confusa. Next base: position 3,512,911 of record OX940956.1, on the reverse strand, counting down.
TAAAATAATGTTCGGCTCGAGCTTGACTCGAGCTCGAGTTTGACCGAACTCGAGCCGAGCGTTGACTCAAGCAACTTGCGAGCTGCTCAGTTCATTTCCAGCCCTAGGCATAATAGTAAGAATGAAAAAACATTATAATTAATTTATATATGCATAACATAATATGATTAAATGTAGCAACCCTTGAAATATATTTGTATGAATTCATTGATTGGATTGATAATTTTCGAATGGGGTCCCATCCTTGAGCAAGCTGGTTATTATAATTACTTATAAGTAGGGGCGGTACATGTTATTAAGACATGACATTATTATTTGTTATATATATATATATATATATATATATATATATATATATATTACACAATTTTAATTTGAATATATATATATATATTAATAATAATAATTGATATCAAATCATTCAAATTACCGTACTCCAATTTCCGCCTATAAATTGGGAAGCAGTGGCAGCTTAACAAAATGCACCAAAAGTCCATTGATCATCATGGCATCCTCCTCCTCCTCTCTTCATCTCTCCTGCGCCACCACCACCGCCCCTCGTCGTCCCCACGCCTCCTCCCCTCGCCCTCTCTTCCCCAAGCCCCAACATTACCTTTCCCATGCAAAGCGCACCACCACCCACCGCCTCCGCATCTCCTGCGCTGCCCCCGAGGAGGCCGGAAGAGTCGACAGGCGCAACATGCTCCTCGGCCTCGGCGGCCTCGGGGCCGCCACCCTGGTCCAGACTCAGGATGCCTCCGCCAACCCCATCCAGGCTCCGGAGCTCGACAAGTGCGGCCTCTCCTCCTACGACACCAAAGACAAAGTCAAGACGGAGATCATGTGCTGCCCTCCCTCCGGCCAGAAAGCCGTCGACTACCGCCTCCCTCCCGTCTTCCAGATGAAGATCCGCCCGTCCGCCCACCGCGTCTCCCCTGAGTACATTTTCAAGTACAACACCGCCATCGACCGCATGAAGCGTCTCCCGGCCGACGACCCCCGCAGCTTCACCCAGCAAGCCAACATCCACTGCGCGTACTGCAACGGCGGCTACGACCAGCCGGGGCAGGGAAATCTGGACCTCCAGATCCACAACTCCTGGCTCTTCTTCCCTTTCCACAGGTGGTATTTGTACTTTTACGAGAGGATCCTCGGCAAGCTCATCAACGACCCCACCTTCGCATTGCCTTTCTGGAACTGGGACAACCCCAAGGGTATGACGGTGCCGCCAATGTTCCAAGACCCCAAATCGGCTATCTACAACTCCAAGAGGAACCAAGATAACATGTCACCTTCGGCCATCGTGAACCTCAGCTTTACGCCCATCAAGGACCCTCTCCAGGTCAGATTAATACGTGAACATTAATTAATTTTATATATATTAATATTATTTCAATCTTACAGTTGGTGACGAACAATCTGACGGTCATGCACACGGAGATGATCCGTGGCAACAACGACGTCTACGATTTCATGGGGAAGCCCTACCGCGAAGGAACAGAAGCCGACAACGCACTGGTTGGAGCCTCGGAGCGGGGTTCTCACACCTCCATCCACGCCTGGGTAGGCGACCCGAGACAGCCCGCTTTCGAGGATTTGGGCAACTTCTACTCGGCTGGCCGGGACCCGCTTTTCTACTGCCACCACTCCAACGTCGACCGCATGTGGACTCTCTGGCAGTACTTTTTGCCCAACAAGTCCATCCCCGACAAGAGGATCACCGACCCCGATTTCCTCAACTCCAGCTTCCTCTTTTACGACGAAAATCAGCAACTAGTGCGCGTCACCGTGAAGGACTCTCTCGACAATCTGCGAATGGGATACGACTTCGAACGGATCGATCTGCCCTGGCTCGACTACAGGCCTCCGAGGCAAACCGCGAGAGCGAGGATCGTGAGGACGAGCTCTACGGCTCCCAAGGCGTCGACTCTGTTCCCGTTGAAGCTGGAGGGGGTCGTGAGGTTCCAGGTGGACAAGGCGAAGAAAGGGAAAGCCGACGAGCTTTTGGTTCTTGAGAACATTGTGGTCGACACTTCAAAGTTCCTCAAGTTCGACGTGTTTGTGAACGACGAAGACGACAATCCGTCTGAGCTGGACAAGGCGGCATACGCGGGGACGTACGCGCAGGTGCCGCAGAAGAGCGAGAAGAAGACAGCGACGACCTCCATCAGGCTGAAGTTGACGGATCTGTACGATGACATGGATATCGGAGACGACGACACGGTGGTGGTGACGCTTGTGCCGAGGCACCAGGGCCCTGGAGTCACCATTGGTAGTATCAAGATCATCGAGGCATCTGCCCCCGCGTCGTAGTTGCCCGGACGGCCGAATGTTAACTCCTCTCGCCTAGTCGCCTGCCTCATGATCATGCATTCATGCATGTGTGTTTTTTAATCTGTGCCAGTGTTTAGTTTCCTTTCGGGTTGCATGGAAACTCAAATAAAATTTAATTAGTGCTTTGTTTTTTAGTGTTGTTGGTGTAATGTTTGAAACGAGTACAAAAACCACACACGTACAGAACCGAACGCTGATGATCTCGGTTGTGTAACTACGTTTGTAAAAATTCATATTAACTACTAAATAAGACTGATTAGACTAAAAAGCCCTTCTGAAAATAAGGTTTGGATATATATACTACTATATTTCACAGGATTGAATTCGCTGGGTTAAAACAGTGAATATGAACAAGCCTCTGTTTCTCACAAAACAAATCAGCCAAATTCCGAAAGGATAATACTCATCTAGATATCGTGAAGATTTAATTAGATCATTATTTACTTTTTAAAGTTTGAAAATTTATTTCTCAAAACACTAAATTAAATCAGATATAATCCATGGCGCCGGTGGGCACACCGACGTTGAACTGCCAACATCTTCGGGTGTAATTTCCGAACATTGCTATGGAAGGAGAAGAGGGTTTTGTTGGGTTTTTACCTTTTTATCTTCGATTAAGATCTCCTTTTCGATGATGGTCGACAAAATTATTTTTGTGAAAAGGAATGAGATCGACGATCCGTCAGAATTGTTCAAGGAGAAATGGCGAGCCCTCAAATAGTACCTTCGCTTTGACATATAACAACAAGCCAGAGCGCCAGCTGGTGGCGATGACGGGAGATGATGGGGAGTGGGTGGACCATAGGTAAGAGATGACTAAGGTGGGGACCAGTTTTGGAGGCTCGGATGGATTTCAGGACGAGAGTCAGTTGGTCCAATTGTCTCGGAGAGTTACGAGGAGCTAGAAGATGAGGCTGTCGATGTCGGTGTCTGGCCGAGGATATGATGAATTGAAATTACGTCTTCGACGTAGGATACCAACTTTTCGTAAGGTCGGTCTTAAACACTGTCACTTCAGCAACTTCGTTCGCACACACTCAGCTCTTGCTTGCTTTGTATGTTGTATGGTTTATGATGTGTGTTCGAACTCAACAAGAGTAAAGTAAAGTGCTGAAGACAAAATTATGTAATAGTTTTCATTTCATTGATAAACAAAACTAAACTATTACACATGTGGAGAAAGGTAGACGGAATGATCAAGAGTCGTATCCCAAGTGACGTAGCACTCCAACGAACTAATGATCTAGTACTATATCACCTAGAGCTAAATCGCATAACTCTACTATCGGTGCACAGCACAAAACAACTACCAAAACTCTAAAGGCAGAAAGCCGTAAACAACGAACGTTGATACTCGGATATCGGATTTCGTTCACTCAAAATCGTCAAAGGATGTCATCCAACTTCATGGGTATATATAGGTGATCCACACATGTGAGGCGTTGACGTGGCACGTTCTGATTCGTCACATGCTTGGATGATGCAACAATTCCATGGATGACATCACTTTTGGAATCTTCGATTCTTGAATCTTGGAATCTTGAATCTTCGATTCTTGAATCTTCGAATCTTGAATCTTCGATTTCTCTAACTTCAGACTTCAACACATCTTGACTTCGTCGATCTCAATACTTCATTCTCAACTTCATCGTGGTAGACACTCGTCGTTGATCACTTCGTATTTCATCGTCTTCATTGTCGTCGATATTGTTGAAGTAGTAAATAGCACTTCATGCATCAGTTGATACATGAAGTAAAAAAGGAGCCAACAGCGTGCGACACCAGTCGCACGGAATGCAGCTGCATCAAGCGACTCCTGTCGCTCAACACCGGACGTGCGACGCTTGTCGTGTGCGACGCCAGTCGCACGAGTTGGCCAAGGAGACCAAGCGACTCCTGTCGCATGACATGGAGAGGTAGAGTCATGCGACGCCTGTCGCACGAGATGGAAGAGGGCATGTTGTGCGACTCCTGTCGCACGAGATGGGCAAGGAGGACCGTGCGACTCCTGTCGCATGCGACTCTAGTCACATGGTGTTGGTTCTTTGTAGTTCTTGAAGTGTGGATTCCATAGCATTTTGAATCAAGTCAATCAGAGCTCGTACGAAGGAGATATAGCCAAAATCGACGGACTGCACATCCAATGGCAAGTTGTGCGACTCCAGTCGCACGCAGTGGAAGGTGCAGTGTGTGCGACTCCTGTCGCATGCGACTCTCTAGTCGCATGATTTTGTTTCATTGTAGTTCTTGAAGTGTGGAATCCATAGCATTTTGAATCAAGTCAATCAGAGCTCGTATGAAGGAGATATGGCCAAAATCGACGGACTGCACATCCAACGACAAGTTGTGCGACTCCAGTCGCACGCGACTCCTGTCGCATGATATGTATACGTAGCTATTGAAGTGTGGATTCCATAGCATTTTGAATCAACACAATCGGAGCTCGTATGAAGGAGATATGGCCAAAATCGAAGGACTGCACATCCAACGCAAGTTGTGCGACTCCAGTCGCACGCGACTCCTGTCGCATGATGTTGTGCGACTCCAGTCGCACGCGACTTCTGTCGCATGATACGTATACGTAGCTCTTGAAGTTTGGATTCCATAGCATTTTGAATCAACACAATCGGAGCTCGTATGAAGGAGATATGACAATAGTCGACGGACAGCGCAAGGAACACACAAAGTTGATGCCAAAAACTTGTATTTACAATCTCCCCCTTTTTGGTATAACTCTTGTGAAACACGTCAATCATGATAATCTCCCCCTTTTGGCACAACTCATATGAGAGACAATGAGTACAAAGAGATCCAGCAAATCTCCCCCTCAAGAGATACATCACCTGAAAACACAAACAAACAACAAACACATATGTTGTTGACAAAACTAACATCTACAATAATCTCCCCCTTTTTGTCACAACTCATATGAACAAGAGTTAGCATAAGGAGATACAAAAATCTCCCCCTCAGGAGAAGCATAGCAACAAAAGCGACTAAGTAAAAATAAAACAATCAACCATTCAACAATAAAGAACTATCATTGATAAGATATGAAAAACAAACCACACTTAGTCAAAATACCAAAAATCAGGACTTATGCATGCAAACGGAATAGTTCAAGAGTTATACAAATTCGAGAAACCATGCAACATGCAGTCCTTTGCCAGATGAACCAGCATCTCACCTAAATCTCCCCCTTGATGGGACATCTGGTGAAGGTAGTCGAAAATGAGACATGAGCGCTGATGGAGTTGAGGTAACGTAGTAGCAATCTTTGAGTAATGGTTGACACCGGATGCTGCTACACTCAACTTACGCCTTAAAGAATGAACTCCATCGAGATGCTGAACATGAACTACAAGAGTACCAATCAAAACAACACATCCCGAGTTAGTATTCAAGCGTTCAACACACAACAAACATTCAAAAACATTTTAGTGGAGATTTAAGCGGTGATACGAGGCAGTGAAGAGCAAATATTTTCCCAAAATTTTTTTTCACATATCATCAATCTCCAAATCAAAAATATCACACAAGGTGAATCAAACTTTGAGGTATAAGGAAATATCTCTCGAAGTAAAAACCGGTGAAACGGACCGAAGTATGTTGAAATAAGTTTAACTTGTCCTTCATCGCAATCACAAGAATGCAATCGTGTTTCATCGGAACATATATGGTGAGTTAACACCGCACAAGAGATTATAATTCATGAGTGCAAGGTGAACTCTTAAGGCACTCCACTTGGGACTAGCGTTACTTCATCATAGGGGAGCCGGCGGACAATGTGATCCGGCGTCCTCCAGACGAGTTACAGCAGATGCTCATTACAGCAGTCAGAGGGGAGCAAGGATTATCCTGCATCTCCGAAGTGTGATGGTTGAGCATCTTAAAATAGAGCGTCCATGTGCTACCTTTCGAAGAGGGGAGTCGGCGGACTATGTGATCCGGCGTCCTCCGTTACTTGGTATTATGGATCTATGCAAATGATAGCTTATGGGAGTTATATGCCAAGTTCACATGTTTGCACTCAGAGGAATAAATACACTTGAGTCCGAAGACTAAAGCGGCATCGAATCCATGTTCGTCTGATTAGACTAGTCCACGACGATTCATAGTGCATATTCAGAAGTAAAGAAAACAATCTTTCAGACTTCAAAATTTTCGTGAACTCTTAGAGAGAACACATGCAGAGAGAATTTCTTAAGTTTTTAAATCTCTCAAAGTCAAGAGGTTTGGTGAAGATGTCAGCGAGCTGTTTTTCTGTTGAAATATGCTGTAAACTGACTATATCACGATCAACCAAATCTCTAATGAAATGATGTCGAATGTCGATGTGTTTAGTGCGAGAATGCTGAACAGGATTTTCGCTGATTTTGATAGCACTTTGGTTATCACAGTACAGCACCAAGGGAGCACTCTCGATAAGATAATCATCCAACATCTGCTTTAGCCAAAGCAATTGAGTGCAGCAACTCCCGGCTGCAACATACTCAGACTCAGCTGTCGATAGAGCGATGCAATTTTGCTTCCGACTATGCCATGACACGATGTTATTGCCAAGGAAGCAGCAGCATCCTGAAGTGCTTTTTCGTTCATCATTATCACTCGCCCAATCCGCATCGGAGAAACCGACGAGATTTGATGTAGTGTCACATGCATACCAAAGACCGAGATCAGAAGTTCCTGAGATGTAGCGGAGTATCCGTTTCACAGCTCGTAGATGGTCCTCCTTAGGATCAGCTTGGTACCTGGCACACATACAAACACTAAACATTATGTCAGGGCGAGTAGCAGTTAAATAAAGTAAACTCCCAATCATAGAGCGATAGAGTGTTTGATCAACACTTCGACTCTTTCTTGACATAGATAGGCGTTCAGTAGTCGCCATGGGAGTTCTGGCGGGCTTAGCATGGTGCATCTCAAATTTCTCAACCATATTCTTTGCGTATTTGCTTTGAGATACGAAGATCCCATCCGGTCGTTGAGATATCTGAAGACCCAAAAATTGATGCAGCTCGCCTTCAAGACTCATCTGAAATGCAGAAGACATAAAATCCGTGAATGCTTTCACGAGCTTAGAGCAAGTAGCACCAAAGACAATGTCGTCGACGTAAATCTGGGCAACGATCATGTGTTTCCCTTCACGTTTGATGAAGAGAGTCTTGTCCACTGAGCCGCGTTCGAAACCAAACTTCAGTAGGTAGTCCGTCAGACACCCATACCAAGCACGAGGAGCTTGCTTCAATCCGTATAACGCTTTGTGTAGCTTATAGACATGATTTGGCTTCTTAGGATCCTCGAAGCCTTTCGGTTGAGCAACGTACACCTCTTCTTCCAATACTCCATTTAGGAATGCAGCTTTGACATCCATTTGTCTAAGTTTGATGCCGAGATGGCATGCAATAGCAATCAGAAGACGAATAGACTCAATACGTGCAACTGGAGCAAAGGTTTCATCAAAATCTATCCCTTCAACTTGGGCATAGCCTTGTGCAACGAGACGAGCTTTGTTTCGAACAACTTGATTATGCTCATCCGTTTTGTTCTTAAAGATCCATTTGGTCCCAACAACATTGATGTTCGAAGTACGGGGAACCAAACACCAAACATTGTTTCTCGTGAACTCGTTAAGTTCTTCTTGCATAGCCATTATCCAGAAATCATCCTTCATAGCTTCCTTGTAATTTTTCGGTTCCGTTTCAGATAGGAAGCAAGAGACTCCGATTTCATGGCACACAGCAGAAGTACAGATGTTATATAGTTCATCAGGAGAAGGAATTTGTTTCTTTGAGCGTGTAGTTCGCTCGTTCATGTTTCCAATCATCTGAGTCGGAGGATGGCATTTTTTAATGTACCCAGGTGCTTCTCTTGGAGCTTCAGCTGGGTTGTCAACTTGTTCATTTTCTTCACCATCAGACGATGAAGTGTCATTGTTTCGCTGACTAGTCTCTCCAACTTCAGGTGAAGTGTTAGGAGTAGGAATGTCTGGCACCTCAGTAGTGGGTGTAGATGGAAATGTACGAAACTCCAGAATTCCTTCCTTAACCCAGTCTTCGTTAGCATCCTTCCCGAGAAAGTCTTGTTCATCAAAGTTTATGTTAACTGTTTCGATGACCTTCTTAGTTCGGAGGTTGTAAGCACGGTAGGCATGGCTATTCTGACTATAGCCAACGAAGATACCACGATCAGCTTTGGCTTCAAACTTCTTCAGAGGATCACGATCCTTCAGAATATAACACGTACAGCCAAAGACACGAAAGTGTGATACAGATGGCTTCTTGCCATTCACAAGCTCATAGGCGGTTGCCGTAGTGCCGGATCGAATACTTATACGATTAAGAATATAACCAGCAGTAGAGACGGCTTCCGCCCAAAAAGTACGAGCAAGATTTTTCGAGATTAACATGACACGAGCCATCTCTTGCAACGTACGGTTCTTCCGTTCGGCGATCCCATTCTGTTGTGGCGTTTTAGGAGCCGAGTACTCATGATGAATCCCCTTCATCAGACAATATTCATTGAAGCTAGAATTTTCGAATTCAGTCCCGTGATCACTCCTGATCCTCTTCACCTTAGCTTCATGATTCGTTCTAATCCATTTCACAATACCTTTGAAGGCATTGAAAGTCTCATCCTTAGTGGCCAGGAATCTCGTCCAAGTGTAGCGAGAGAAATCATCGACAACCACCAGCACATACTCCTTCTTAGCAATACTCTTCACTTCCATTGGACCCATGAGATCCATGTGAAGTAGTTCAAATGGAGCAGATGTGCTCATCAGTGTTGGTAGTGCAGGATGAGGAGTTCTCGTCAGCTTACCCTTCTGACAGTCACCACACACTCTTTTCTCGATTTTGGGGAGTTGAGAGATTCCTCGAACTATCTCCCCCTTAACCAGTTTACTCAAGTTTCGAGTGCTAGTGTGTCCAAGGCGTTGATGCCACAAATCGACTTCATCAGGGACGGTCACAGAGAAACAACTATACTCAGTTGTATAACAATTATTCTTCGCACGTGGACCTTCCATGATGCACTTCCCTTCAACATCAAAAACCTTGCAAGAGTCTCTATCAAAACTAACATTCAGCCCTTCATCACACAGTTGGCTGATGCTAATAAGATTTGCCACAAGACCCTTCACATGAACAACATTGCGAATTGGTGGCAATCCCTTGATATGCAGCGTTCCCTTGCCCATGACGACGCCTTTAGCTCCCCCTCCAAACACTACGGGAGAACCAATCATAGGCTCATATTCTTTTAAGAACTTCTTGGTTCCTGTCATGTGTCGGGAACAACCGCTGTCAAAATACCAGATGCCTTTGTTTCCAGAGTCGGAGGCATTCAGTGCAACATTGCAAAAAATAAGTTCTCTTGGTCTCCAGTCAGTTGAAGTGGTAGAGTTAAGTTTAACTTCACTCTTTCGGGACTTAGGTACCCACTTCTTCTTCACACCAACATTTCGAGACTTAGTCTCAGTTACAAGTTTTACATTCGTTTCAACTTTCGCCACTGGAGACGTGTGTTTCTTCACACTCTTGACGACTACACTCTTCTTTTTATCAGTCACGAAATCCCGGTTTATGTCATCTCTCAGCTTAAAGCAGAAAGGTCTAATATGTCCGGGTTCATAGCAGTAGTGGCACACATACTTCCTCTTTTGACGAACTTCGACCTTCTTCGAAGTCTTAACCATGACAGGTTTCGAGCGAGAGAATTTTACATTCGGTTTTACGTTCTGAGATTTACCCAACTTCTTCAGCAACGTCTTCTCGTATGGCAAGATACCACGAGGATGTTTCACAATAGACTTTGGAAATTGATATGTCTTCGTCTTCAGACTAGTAGTCGAGATCGACTTTTGTGTTTCAGTTTTCGGAGATGTCATAACTCTCTTTCCTTCAGCAATTTCTTTTCGTTTTATAGTTTCAGAATCATCTTTGGTCATACTCTCAGTAGAGTCAGTAGAAGCTTTGACAAAGGTCACTTCTTTCTTCTCAGGTGTAGTATAGATGGATTCGAAAACTTTTTGAAATCCAAGTCCAACACGACTTGGGTTCATGTAAGATGCTGCATTGTCAAACACTGAAGAGTTAGTATTTATCTTTCTCAGTAGCTCATCAGTCATGTGAAGCTTCTCCTTCAGGACATAACGTTCCTTGTCACACATAGCAAGATCAGTTTGAGCTTTCATCAAGGATGACTTTAGCTCATCATTCTCAGCATTGGTGTTCTTGAAGAGAGTTTGGAGTTTCTTCACTTCAGATGTTTCCTTCTTCGGGGAAGCCTTCAGTTTTGAGTTTTCAGAACTCAACTTCTCAAATGATTCTCTCAGTTTGACAACCTCTTTGTAGTATTTGTGTTTCTCTTCGAAGAGAGCATCAAATTTAATTTTCAGAATTGTCAGAGAATTGTTTAACTTCTTCTTCTCATCCTCCGTCTTCTCAATCGAGTTTTTCAAATCAACCATCTCTTCACACAATTTTTGTTTCTCATACGAGAGTTCATTAATAGATTCATTCAGACATACAAGTGACACATCCAGCATGCTACTCTCAGAGATAGCTAAGTAGTCTTATAAATTCAGCATGATCCTCTCTCAGAGTCAGAAGCTCATCACATGCAACTTCAGCTTGACACACTTCAGGTGTCATCACCATCTCTTCAGCCTCAGATTCAGGTTCAGATTCACAATCTGAGAAAATCCCGTCATCACAATCATTCCGGTTTTGAGTTGCCATAACAAAAATATTATCAGTAGTTGCTGTGTCCTTTAGAAATTCATCCAATTCAAAGTTATCTTCAAAAGTGACAACAAGAGCGTTGTCTTCATCTTCATCTGAGTTATCGTCATCAGATGCATCGTTCTCAGAGATCACATCTTCATCATCTATAACCACGTAACTCACTGGCAGCTTCTTCTTTCGGTGCAAGTTGGGACATTCATTCTTGACGTGTCCATATCCCTTACACTCATAGCACTGCATCTTCGAAACATCTTTGCTATTAGAGGTGTATGGTGATAGCTTTGTGCCTTTAAACTTCTTATCAGATGTAGACCCCTGATTTCGATTGTCCGGAGTGTTCGGATATGAGTTAGAACTTTTCTGAAATTTTTGGAAATTTCGAGCTCGGTTCTTTCTCTTAAAATCTTGTTTCACAAGATAGGTGACTATGTCAGTCAACACAGCAAGCTTGTCTGGGTTGTTCGAATTCATCAACCGTTCAATATCTTCAGCTTCCTCATCGTCAGACTCATTCATATCAGCTGAGAAACTACTTTCAGACTTCTCATTTTTCAAACGAGAGTGTTGAGATTTTGTGCTTCGCGAACTCTTCCCTTTCTCAGAAATTTTCAGTGCGGTCATCGGTTCATAGACGAGTGACATATCTGGGTTGCTTCGTACTTTGAGCGTTAAGTCATAGTTTCTCAAGTCAGCCATCAAGTCAGCATAATCCCAGTTTTGATTTCCATCATTGCGCGCTTCAATGGTTAGCACATTGCTCTCGAATCTAGAGCTTACACTGGATAGAACTTTCTCGTAGACCATGATAGCAGGAAAGATTTCTCCCAGTTCAAATGCCTCATTGACATATCTCATCACCTTGTCCAGGTAGTCATTTATGTCTTCATCTTCTCTCATACGGAGTTGATGAAACTGGGCAGTTATAGTTCGGATCTTTGAGCGCTTAACAGCGTGACTACCCTCATATGTTCTTTGTAGCGTCTCCCATGCATCTCTGGCTGATGTGCAATTTTTGACCAACTGATACATGCTGAGGTCCAGCCATTCACAAATAAGTAGAAGAGCCTTGCTATTCGCAGTAGACAAGTCATGCTCTTCTCTAGTCCAACTACGTTCAGGCTTTGGGGTTCTCAGTCCATCAGCATCTTCAGTGTAAGGACGCTCCCATCCTTCCAACACAGCCATCCAAGCTCTTGAATCAAAGCCCTTGATTCTAGCAGATACTTTCGCTTTCCAGTTAGAGTAGTTCTGATGAGTAAGCATAATCGATTTTTGAACAAACATAGACGACTCCATTGTAGCGGAAATATGGAGTCAACTAACGGATCACGTCTTATACGTATGACGTCCCGCTCTGATACCAAATGAAATTACGTCTTCGACGTAGGATACCAACTTTTCGTGAAGTCGGTCTTAAACACTGTCACTTCAGCAACTTCGTTCGCACACACTCAGCTCTTGCTTGCTTTGTATGTTGTATGGTTTATGATGTGTGTTCGAACTCAACAAGAGTAAAGTAAAGTGCTGAAGACAAAGTTATGTAATAGTTTTCATTTCATTGATAAACAAAACTAAACTATTACACATGTGGAGAAAGGTAGACGGAATGATCAAGAGTCGTATCCCAAGTGACGTAGCACTCCAACGAACTAATGATCTAGTACTATATCACCTAGAGCTAAATCGCATAACTCTACTATCGGTGCACAACACAAAACAACTACCAAAACTCTAAAGGCAGAAAGCCGTAAACAACGAACGTTGATACTCGGATATCGGATTTCGTTCACTCAAAATCGTCAAAGGATGTCATCCAACTTCATGGGTATATATAGGTGATCCACACATGTGAGGCGTTGACGTGGCACGTTCTGATTCGTCACATGCTTGGATGATGCAACAATTCCATGGATGACATCACTTTTGGAATCTTCGATTCTTGAATCTTGGAATCTTGAATCTTCGATTCTTGAATCTTCGATTCTTGAATCTTCGAATCTTGAATCTTCGATTTCTCTAACTTCAGACTTCAACACATCTTGACTTCGTCGATCTCAATACTTCATTCTCAACTTCATCGTGGTAGACACTCGTCGTTGATCACTTCGTATTTCATCGTCTTCATTGTCGTCGATATTGTTGAAGTAGTAAATAGCACTTCATGCATCAGTTGATACACGAAGTCAAAAAGGAGCCAACAGCGTGCGACACCAGTCGCACGGAATGCAGCTGCATCAAGAGACTCCTGTCGCTCAACACCGGACGTGCGACGCCAGTCGCACGAGTTGGCCAAGGAGACCAAGCGACTCCTGTCGCATGACATGGAGAGGTAGAGTCATGCGACGCCTGTCGCACGAGATGGAAGAGGGCATGTTGTGCGACTCCTGTCGCACGAGATGGGCAAGGAGGACCGTGCGACTCCTGTCGCATGCGACTCTAGTCACATGGTGTTGGTTCTTTGTAGTTCTTGAAGTGTGGATTCCATAGCATTTTGAATCAAGTCAATCAGAGCTCGTACGAAGGAGATATAGCCAAAATCGACGGACTGCACATCCAATGGCAAGTTGTGCGACTCCAGTCGCACGCAGTGGAAGGTGCAGTGTGTGCGACTCCTGTCGCATGCGACTCTCTAGTCGCATGATTTTGTTTCATTGTAGTTCTTGAAGTGTGGAATCCATAGCATTTTGAATCAAGTCAATCAGAGCTCGTATGAAGGAGATATGGCCAAAATCGACGGACTGCACATCCAACGACAAGTTGTGCGACTCCAGTCGCACGCGACTCCTGTCGCATGATGTTGTGCGACTCCAGTCGCACGCGACTCCAGTCGCACGCGACTCCTGTCGCATGATATGTATACGTAGCTCTTGAAGTGTGGATTCCATAGCATTTTGAATCAACACAATCGGAGCTCGTATGAAGGAGATATGACAATAGTCGACGGACAGCGCAAGGAACACACAAAGTTGATGCCAAAAACTTGTATTTACATGAATGCTCCGGGCGTTGCATTTCAGTAACTCTGTCACTCTGTGGAGATGATCATCGGTGAGTTGAATCCTTCCTTTCTATGAGATCGACCAGGAATGTTGATTACAAAAATCACCCTTGAGATTCAACAATCTAATTAGAAATGTGAAAGAAGGTGATTAGATGATTTTCGTGCGTCTCTCATCAAAATTCGAGATCAATTGTAGTTGACTCGGTTATCAATCATATGAAACGGAAGAGTTAAGTTTTCGTGTATGAAAAGTATTAGAAACATTATTCATTAAACTAAGTCCTATGTTCATTTCCTGTTCTCACAAAATTATAAAAAGTTGCAAATTTAAGTAAGAAAAGACTCGGAGAATTATAATCCAAACTCGACTTCAAATTATTTCCTCCTTTATCGATCTTATATATCCGACACGTGAAAATCAAGTTCCCGGTCGGGTTGCATAACTCGTATTGCAAATATTTAATCCACTTAAATACTTGCTCCCGATCGGTCGGGTGACAAGTTCAAGATTGTGTCGTTATATAAGATTTTCATGATTCAACAATTACCCGCCTTGTTTTTCATGTAATTATCCAAGTGAAAAGATTAGTTCATCATTCTCATGATTGAACGAATAACAATTATAACAACGAAAGCTAAAATCGATTTTATAATTCACTCGAAAATAAAGATGAAACTAAACAAGAGAATGAAATTAAGAACGAGTTTAGAACAATCTTTTATAAACCAAAGAGAATTCATTTAGAGAAACATTATAGCATTCGAAATTCAAAAGCATTCATGAGTTTTGCAAGAGAAGAAAAATACATGAAAATCTAATTACTAGAAATTTAAGAAATGGAAATACATCTACGATTACGAATCTTGAAATGGCTCGTGACTTTGGATGTGAATCTCGAAGTTGTCGACTTCGAGTAGATCTCTCTGTTTTCCTCGACTTCAATTCCAGGCGAAAGTTATGAATTATGTTATTTTTCCTCAACTATATACTTCAAAGAATGGTTTAAAAACCGCCATGTAACTGCTCCAAAACGGCGCCCGCCATCTTCTTTCCGCGATCGCCGTTTAGGCTTCGGCGACCGCCGTTTTGCCCACAAATCCAAGCCAAGGGATTGCACACTTTTCGCCCCTTTCGGAGGTCGTCGATTGATCTCCGCCATTCACCCTCTGCGACCGCGGCTTCATTTCGGCGGTCGTCAATATCCCTTTTCCAGCCCTTTGCTCGATTTCTCAACTTTTCTCGACAACCGACCTACAAAATGAACTCGAAACTGAAATGCGGATATTTTGCTCGATTTTATTGTTATGTTTGGGCGTGGTTTTGTATATTTTAGGTATATACGTGTATGATTATTGAGGGATTATGTATTCTTGACGTGACGGAGCTTATGCACGGTATAGTCGAGTTTTTGTGTGAAATGTAGGTGAAAACGACTAAAAGTGAGGTGTCGACTCAAGGTCGGAAGTGCAACGACTTCAACTCAAAAACTGTTATATCTCGGTTTGAACCGTGATTCATGACATACACGGTTGGAAATATCTTGAAGTCAGGAATCCATAGAATTTTGAATCACGTCAATCGGAGTTCGGACGGCAAAGTTATGACGAGAATCGAAAAGTCGCACGCAAGGGAGGAGATGGCGCGGACCGGAGCGCGATTTGGCAATATGCGCATTTTGTGGCGAGGACCAACATGGAATGAGGAGAGGAGAAAACTTGTGCAGAGAATTGCGAGGACCGAAGGAGCCTCCCAGCGCATACAACCTGGAATGCGCCAATCCAGTATGCGCCAAATCTAGAGAGAACCACACCGGCGAGGACTGAAAATTCCAGCGAGGACCAAGTGAAATGCGCCCAAGAAGAGTTGACCCGGGCTGAAATGTGTTGATCCCGAGTTGACCGGGCGTTGACCGTGACTATTAAGCATTGACTGAGGGGTAAAATGGTCATTTCCAGTCTATTTCTGGTGGGAAATTGAGGGGAAACGGTTATTCACCCCATGTGAGCTATAAATAGGAGGAGAAACACTCTTCCCACACGACTTTCCATTTTACAAACAAATAGAG
Source organism: Euphrasia confusa (assembly GCA_954870475.1). Lineage (NCBI taxonomy): Eukaryota > Viridiplantae > Streptophyta > Magnoliopsida > Lamiales > Orobanchaceae > Euphrasia > Euphrasia confusa. Next base: position 3,496,760 of record OX940956.1, on the reverse strand, counting down.
AGCTTCAGAGAGAGAGAGACTAGTACAAATTGAGGTTGGAGATTATCTTCCCCAAAGTTCAAGCATCCATTGACGACGGATTCAAGCTCGAACGACCACGGGGACGAGAGATTCATCCTCTACATCAATTGGCTACATCTTTCTCTTCCCTTTCCTCATTTGTTTTGTTGTTATTTTTCATTTTCTAGTATTGAATTGTGTTGGATTTGTATGAGACTTGAGATATTGCTTGAGATTTATGTTGATCATGTTTTCCTTTATTGATTCCATGTTTGAGTTGTTGATTTCCATGGCTTTAGTTGGCTAGATTCTCATTAGGAGATGAAGTGAAAGTCATGCCTACAAGGTGTTTGATGAAATGCTAGAGAGAGTTTAAATTGCCTTAATTGATTTAGTTTCGAACCACGATTTAGTATAATATTTGGTGAACGGGATTAAACTAATTCGGGGATTAAACCGATTGCTATCACCGGGAACGAGGACTTTCTTCCTAAGGTTCGATTACATTAAATTATTGTTCAAAACTTAAGGAACGAAATTGGTCATCTAGTGAATTCACCACCATCAAGGGGTGTTTTACTAGGGAATTAAATCGATTAGCATACGGTGATCGTTGCTTTTCTTTCCGGACCAATTCTCGAACTTAAATACAAGGTTGTATGATTTGGAAGAGAATTACAACCGGATTACTCTCTTGTGTTTCATAATTCACTTTGTAGGACGACTATTACTTTATCTCCGATTTTCTCCCTTTGATACACCTCACGTTTACTTGCTTTAATTGTTTAATTGCAATTACTTGAACTTTTGAGATTTTGATTAGAACACGATTTTGGAAACCTCTCACTCTAGTCCTCCCTCGGATTGATATTTCGAGTGGTCGTTTTACAACGAACTCTCAATTTTTGAAGTGAGACTAAACATATTATCTCTTTCCTTGTGATTGAAAAATACTTTTTCAGAAACACTCCAACACACCCTGTAAGATCAAATCACAACAAAACATCAAACGTAAACTAAAACGATACGAACATAACTAAATACGACTCACAAACGACACAAAAACATAACCAAAAAACACACCCACGACATAAATCAAAAGGCCAAATTGCGAAATTGGTCCAGTAAAATTTACAAGGTAGTTTTTATTATTTAACCAAACGATAGTAAAAGAAAGCAAAACGAAAAAACAAAAAAGCACATGAAAAATGTCTCTTTTTTCCTTAGAAACAGTGTAGAAGTATTGTTTGCTAATCTCGTGATTTAAACTTGTTAGATTCATTTTACGTACGTAGCAGAGGGCATTGCACATTTAGATCGATTATAGCTAGCTTGTGCCAAGCATAGACGAGCATCATCCTGAAACCAGTGGCGGAGCCAGAATTTATTTTCTCTGGGGGTTTTCTTAAAATTTACTTTCAACATACCTATATATACATATACTCTATTTGCATTTATTTAAATATCAATGAAAATTGTATTTATATAAAAATGATATATTTTAGTTTAATTATTTTTAAAAATATATTTTTTGATTTTTTCCATAAAAATTAGTAAAATATTTAAAAAATGCATATTTATATCATTTTTAAATACTTTATAAATTTTTTATATTTTTCTACAATTATTTTTAGAAGATATATATTTAAGTTGATTTTTTTATTTAAATCATGGTAAAATAATATTAAAAATATTTTAATATAGAAATAATAATTATTTCATCAAATTTAACTATTTTATAAAATATTATATTTAAAATACAATATATATATATATATATATATATATATATATATATATATATATATATATATATATATATATATATATATATATATATATATAATCTTCAATTAAAATAGTTAATTAATACTCCGCCACAACAATTGATAATTAAGATAGTAATTAAATTTATTTGCATTAACAACAATTAAATTTATTATTACTCTAAAACTAACGCAAATTAAATAACGATCAAATTTATTAGCCGTAATAATCCGTCATACTTAAATTTATTAGATATAATAATTTAGACTCTAAAATTAATGCAAATTAAAACAATTTATTTATAAAAAAAAATGATCAAATTTATTAGCGTAATAAATCAGCTTCCACTATATTGAATTTATGTGTTTTACACCGCCAAGACTCTAGGGGCTGAATCTTAGTTTATCCTTATTTTCAACAAATTACTCATAAAATTCTCTTATAAAAAATAAAAATACAAAAATTCAGAAGGGGCTTAAGCCCCTAGAGGTCTTAACGTGTATCCGCCCCTGCCTGAAACTATTGGTGAGATGGGGCATTGCTTGTTCCTCGTAACTATAGACTATTTGGAAATTCTTTGTCCTTGGGGTATGTCTGCGTACGTGTTTGACGGTTTGAAGCCTCAACGGGATGGATGAGAATGAATGAAATTCGCGCAGCTGAGTTATATTATACCCCTGTTGAGGTGATACAATGCTGCTGCTGGTGGCATTGTTGTAACTGCAGGGGCATATATGTAAATATGTCGGACTTTGACACCTAATTGCATCAAATTTTTTTTATGTGTGATTTTGTTTTTCACCTAGTGATTCAATTCATTAGGCCCTGATATGTTTTTTCACAATAGTTTGGTTTTGATCTGTATTCCTCGTTATATTCTCATTTCACATGCGTTAGTAGAGGTTGAGTTCGAGTTTAGCTTGTTCAGTGGGTTGACAAATGGGGACATCACCATCGAGTGGAGGAGGGTGTGTCGCATAATCGAGTGTGCTCATTTTCAAGCTCCAACACAAGAGGGCCCGGGGGACATAGCGCGGAGAATCGATTGGTCGACTTGGTTAGGAGTCTTATTTAGACTTTGAAGCTTTAAATGTGCGAATAAACAAAATAAAAGTTTGGTTAAAATTATGTCTTAAAATTATGCACATAAGACTGACATATTGTATTGTACCTATCTCATAAAACTATGCTCACTTAGAACTGACCTACTATACTGTACCGAAAATTTTGATATCTAAAAAAAAACCATATCTATATAGTAGGGAAAAATATAGTATAGTTTATCGTAATGAAATGGTTCTAAATATCTAAAACAAATAAATTATTATTATATTAAATTAAATTAAAATATATTTTTTCATGCACGTTCTTCATTATTTAATTGATATGGTATTTCATGGAAATATTTTGATGATTAAAAATATTGGTACTTTGTTATTTTCCATTTGAGGCCGAGAATGCAAAATGAATTAGATATTTTGATGATTGTAAAACTTGTTACTTTTGTCATCTTTCATTTAAGACAAAGAATGCAAAATAAATCAGAGATATTTTGATAATTATTATAAAAATATTGGTGCTTTGTCATTTTTCATTTGAGGCAGAGAATGCAAAATGAAATAGATATTTTCCATTGCCCACCATGGCCTCCTCCTCTCTTCATCTCCCCTGCGCCGCCACCACCACCACCACCCCTCGTCGTGCCCACGCCTCCTTGTCGCGCCCTCTCTTCCCCAAGCCCCAACATTCCCTCCGCATCATCTCCTGTGACGCTGCCGGCCCCGAGGGAGGGAGAGTCGACAGGCGCAACATGCTCCTCGGCCTCGGGGAAGCCACCCTCGTCTCGACTCAAGAGGCCTCCGCAGACCCGATCGAGGCCCCGGAGCTCGACAAGTGCGGCCTGTCCTCTTACGACACCAAAGACGGAGTGAAGACGGAGATTATGTGCTGCCCTCCCTCCGGCCAGAAAGTGTTGGTTATTTTTGTACAAAATGTCTAAATCCGAAACATAAAATAAAAATAAATCTGGACTAGAACAGTACTACTGATCTTTACAATTCCAGAATAAAATTAAATAAAATAATTAAATAAATTAACCTTGAATCGTGCTTCGAACTGAAACTTGTTGCGGGTAGTCGAGGCGCTTTCGCTATCCGCAAGACTAAAACGCCCCGTGTATGCTACGGTTTTGCGACGTTAGTCCCCAAAGATACAACGACTTTCAATCGTCTTCTAGTCTGAGGCACACCAGCTAGAAGCTCCGGCGAACGAGGAAAGAGCAAGAACCGAGCATATGCAAATGCAAGGAACTAATATTGTCTACACAATATTCCAACACTAGAATGTTTATGAACTTAGAGAGAAGAGATTCTGATGTGGGATATGTTCAATGGGATGAATTATCTTCTCAACAAAGACTCCTATTTATACTCATTAGGGGGAGTACCAAAAGACATCAAAGGCAATCCAAAGGTCACTTGTAACTCAAAAGTCACACAATTATGAGGATTAATTTATATATTTTATTAAATATATAAATAAAATTCTGATGACTTTTCAAGTCTTTGGGCCGACTATTCAAATTTCGTACAACCCATATTGAGCTGACTATTTAAATTTCGTACAACACATTTAGGCTAGCCCAACAGCTTAACCCAATTAAATATTTCAACTAATTTACTCAGCCCAAAGGCTAGCAAGCCCAAGCCATAAGCCATAATAACCAACGTATTATTATTTAACAGGCCCAATACAAATTAAATTTGTACTTTGTTAAACTTTTATAGGCCCAAGAAAATTCTCGGAGACCCAAGTCCAAATCATTATATTTCAATTTACCAAGAATAAAATTCAAGTCAATGGACTTAATCAAAGTTGAAACATTTCACTACTCCTCATATAACACCACGAAAGTATTAATTTTCTCTCCACATTCAATGTGGGATTGTGATTTTTCACATTCTCAACAATTAATACACACGACCTTTTATATTGGTTCTCACAAACTCATTATCACCCACATTTCGATGTGGGATGAGACTTTAAAGTTCTCATTCAAATAATGCCTTTTCACTTGGCTAAACCGATCATTTATTTCTCACTCACCGAAAAATCGGATCTTGACGAAATAAAATAATATAATTATCTACGCAACATCGTAGAAAATTATCAACAAATTAATTCCAACTTGAATTAATATTTAGCCATAAAAAATCAGTCAAATATTGGTCAAACCAAATATTTTATTCCAATTTTTCCAACAATCCCCCACATGAGTGGAAATGAATGCATGCAATCTATGCAGACCTAGTGCTCGATTCTCAAGAGAATTTATTGCTTCAGAAAAGGTAGTTTGCGGCTTTGAACCTCCCGTAGTAAATTATCATCGGAAGTACAGGAGGCCTAGTGGACGCGATGCCTTGAACTATTCCCCCACAACGTACAACGAGTCAATGATATTTACACAATAAATCCCCAACAATTTTCCGTTCTTATGTTGTGTCCGTTTTGGCTATGGACTCACTTTGGATTCATAAATGTTTACATTTGAAGCGGCCCTCACTTCACATTTATATAGGTGACCTCCCACAAAAGTATCCTGACATACTTCACCTTTTCAAGGTTGGGATTCATTAAAAGTCTCCACGAGAACTTAACCTTTTACCACACATCAGGATTTAGCACTTGATTTGCCCTTAGAGATGAGTTCAGAAAATATATAAATATATAAAATATATAAATATATTTTTCAAGTGCTCAACTGAATTTTCATAACTTAGTTTTCCCTTTGAACCAAGTTCTTGGGATCTCCATTCATCATGGTAGGGTTACCGTTATGATCGTTCATTAAATTGTGGTTTTCAAACTCAATCCCTTTAGCACATACTCAATTGATCTCTATAAATTCCTTTCGTCAAAGGATCAATCAATTTTATTTTATTTTTCTTAGATTTCACACATTCTAAGAAAATTACTCCATTGAGATCAATTGTCTAACGGTGTTAATTCTCCGACGAACATGTCGAGATTTACCGTTATACATAATGCTCTATGCTCTTCTTATAGCAACTTGGCTATCACAGTGAATTATCACATAAGACACAAGCATTTTCCATTACTTTGGCTCAGGTATATACACCTTAGCCAAACATCCCCACACTTTAAAATAAGACGGTTTACGATTTTTTCAAAAAAAAAAAAAATCCGTAACACCTCTCATTTTTATTTTACTTTTAGTGGGTATTTTTTTTTTCCATACGTGGTTAGCTTCTCAAAACAGCTTCCCCCACATGTTCTGAAATAATCTATAATTAATCAATACGACGTTCATCAACTCTTCAAGAGTTTAATATAATAATAATAATAAATATTATTATTAAATTTTTTTTTTCCCTTCAAACACACCATACGGTGAATACGAACCGTCGTTTGAAAAAATTATCTCATTTTCAGAACAAAATTAATTTCTCAAATGCAACACCCATTTGGAAATATTCACTGATCGACATGCCTTCTCCGGCTATGTATACATCAATTGGTACTCTTGGAATTAAAAAAATCACGGTCTTATTCACGACCATTTAATAATTCAAGAACATACCGACGATGAACATTTTAGTTCCAACGTCCTCAATCTTGTATTTCTTCTCCTTAGACACCCAAAGTGCTTTGGACGAAGTCATACTCTATACACATCGTATAGTTCAATATTCAATCCGTTAAGGACAATATTCCGGCAAAGGTAACACCTTGCTCTTATGCTTCAAACGTTAAACGTTTCTCAACATCTATCTCATTCTCGTAGATGACCAAAGGTCCATCTTTGAGATACCTTACCGAACCCATCGGCCCCGGAGGTAGACATTTAGTACGAGATAATATTTTAGTCTTGCGTTGTTGGTTATTTTTGTACAAAATGTCTAAATCCGAAACATAAAATAAAAATAAATCTGGACTAGAACAGTACTACTGATTTTTACAATTCCAGAATAAAATTAAATAAAATAATTAAATAAATTAACCTTGAATCGTGCTTCGAACTGAAACTTGTTGCGGGTAGTCGAGGTGCTTTCGCTATCCGCAAGACTAAAACGCCCCGTGTATGCTACGGTTTTGCGACGTTAGTCCCCAAAGATACAACGACTTTCAATCGTCTTCTAGTCTGAGGCACACCAGCTAGAAGCTCCGGCGAACGAGGAAAGAGCAAGAACCGAGCATATGCAAATGCAAGGAACTAATATTGTCTACACAATATTCCAACACTAGAATGTTTATGAACTTAGAGAGAAGAGATTCTGATGTGGGATATGTTCAATGGGATGAATTATCTTCTCAACAAAGACTCCTATTTATACTCATTAGGGGGAGTACCAAAAGACATCAAAGGCAATCCAAAGGTCACTTGTAACTCAAAAGTCACACAATTATGAGGATTAATTTATATATTTTATTAAATATATAAATAAAATTCTGATGACTTTTCAAGTCTTTGGGCCGACTATTCAAATTTCGTACAACCCATATTGAGCTGACTATTTAAATTTCGTACAACACATTTAGGCTAGCCCAACAGCTTAACCCAATTAAATATTTCAACTAATTTACTCAGCCCAAAGGCTAGCAAGCCCAAGCCATAAGCCATAATAACCAACGTATTATTATTTAACAGGCCCAATACAAATTAAATTTGTACTTTGTTAAACTTTTATAGGCCCAAGAAAATTCTCGGAGACCCAAGTCCAAATCATTATATTTCAATTGACCAAGAATAAAATTCAAGTCAATGGACTTAATCAAAGTTGAAACATTTCACTACTCCTCATATAACACCACGAAAGTATTAATTTTCTCTCCACATTCAATGTGGGATTGTGATTTTTCACATTCTCAACAATTAATACACACGACCTTTTATATTGGTTCTCACAAACTCATTATCACCCACATTTCGATGTGGGATGAGACTTTAAAGTTCTCATTCAAATAATGCCTTTTCACTTGGCTAAACCGATCATTTATTTCTCACTCACCGAAAAATCGGATCTTGACGAAATAAAATAATATAATTATCTACGCAACATCGTAGAAAATTATCAACAAATTAATTCCAACTTGAATTAATATTTAGCCATAAAAAATCAGTCAAATATTGGTCAAACCAAATATTTTATTCCAATTTTTCCAACAGAAAGCCATCGACTACAAGCTCCCGCCTGTCTCCCAGATGAAGATCCGGCCGTCGGCCCACCGCGTATCGCCGGAGTACGTATTCAAGTACAACACCGCCATCGACCGTATGAAGCGTCTCCCGGCCGACGACCCCCGGAGCTTCACGCAGCAAGCTAACGTCCATTGCGCGTACTGCAACGGAGGCTACGATCAGCCGGGGCAGGGATCACTGGACCTCCAGATCCATAACTCCTGGCTCTTCTTCCCTTTCCACAGGTGGTATATGTACTTTTACGAGAGGATTCTTGGGAAGCTCATCGAGGATCCGACTTTCGCATTGCCTTTCTGGAATTGGGACAACCCCAAGGGCATGACGGTGCCGCCCATGTTCCAAGACCCAAAATCGGCTATTTACAACTCCAAGAGGAACCAGGTTAACATGTCGCCTTCGGCCGTCGTGGATCTAGGATTTACCGGCAGCAAGGATCCTCTCCAGGTCAGATTATTTGATACTTACTACAAAGAGAGCCTTTCTCATCGGTTAAAAATGTCATTTTACAACGGTTCTGAAACAGTTGAAAATAGAACAACAGTTAACATCGGTTTTAATATTAGCTGATTAGCATAATAACATCAGTTCCCTTAACAACCGATGTAATTTATAAGAGAATATAAAAAAGTTTTATGTGAAACAAAAATTTAACACACAACATTTATAAATTTACACCTAAGCATCCAAAAACAAGAAACTAAACATACATAAGTAATTATAAAAAGAACTAGAAATAAGACAATGATATAAAAATTAAGATGGAGTCTCCCATTGAGATCTTCATTTTGCTTCTCTTCTAAATTAAATATCTTCTGAATAAAGTGTCGTTAAGTTGCCTACCGAAATTAGAGAGAACATATAAAATGAACAAATCAAGAGAAGAAATTTAACCTTTGACAATCAAACTACATATAAATCTAATACAGTATTATGCTAAATTATCTTCATTGATATAATGTTGTCGAACTACATATAAATCTAATACAGTATTATGCTAAACTATCTTCATTGATATAATGTTGTCGAACTACATATAAATCTAATACAGTATTATGCTAAACTATCTTCATTGATATAATGTTGTTTTTTATGAAACAAAATAAATTGTTTCCACAAGTTTCTTTTTATTCTAGTAATTTTAATTCATTAGTTTGGGCCGATTTGATTAATTACATTTTCTATAGAAAATCCACATGAATTAAAATACTAAAATAAAAGTTCTAATCAACACGTACATATCCTTTAACAAGCAATACATTCAAGATAACCAACAATATATCAACTTTCATTTACCGAAGGCAAAAAGAAAGTTTTAATCCGCAACAAAAAATGGCAGATGGAATCGTATATATCTTCTACTTCGCCAAATCGAAAAAAATTAGGGAAAATTGTTACCTGCTGTTGGCATCAATGTCAAGGTTTGAATCGAGTCGAGGTGTCTTGAGTACGTGATGGCGTTGACAATTAGCGGATTACGGATTTAGGGTATGGGTAGGTTTCTTCTCTGTACTATTCAATGAAATCGGCAGCGGACGGGGTGGATGAGAGCGAAGTTGACCTGGAAGTGATGGTGGCTGAGAACGGAGGTCTCGGGCGAACGAGTCATATGTTTTGGAGAGATGTGTTAGTATATAATTTGTATTTTGGGCGTGAATCCGTAATCCTTCTACGGGAAAACATCAATTAATTTTTAATAATTACAACGGTTAATTAAAAACCTGTTGTCTTTCCGAAACCATTTGCATCGGTTCTAGCTAATTACCCAGTATCTTGTTGTACATCGGTTATTTTAAACCCGTTGTGCATAAATTATAAATCAACATCGGTTCCAGGAAATAATCGATGTTAATATAATAATAATTCACATAGGGTATTACGATAACCGATGTGAATTAACTATTGTACATCGGTTCTTTATTTTATATTCTTGATCGATTTTTTCAATGCAGTTGGTGACGAACAATTTGACGATCATGCACACGGAGATGATCCGTGGCAACAACGACGTCTACGATTTCATGGGGAAGCCTTACCGCGAAGGATCGAATGCCAACAACGCATTGGTCGGAGCCTCGGAGCGTGGTTCTCACACCTCGATCCACGCCTGGGTCGGGAATCTGAGAGAGCCGGCTTCCGAGGATTTGGGCAACTTCTACTCGGCCGGGCGAGACCCGCTTTTCTACTGCCACCACGCCAACGTGGACCGCATGTGGACGTTGTGGCAGAACTTTTTGCCCAACAAGTCCATCCCCGACAAGTGGATCACCGATCCCGATTTCCTCAACTCCAGCTTCCTCTTTTACGACGAAAACGCACAACTCGTGCGCGTATTCGTCAAGGACACTTTCGACAATCTGCGAATGGGTTACGACTTCGAAAGGATCGATCTTCCCTGGCTCGACTACAGGCCTCCGAGGCAAACCGCGAGAGCGAGGATCGTGAGGGCGAGTTCTACGGCTCCCAAGGCGTCGACTATCTTCCCGTTGAAGCTGGAGGGGGTCGTGAGGTTCCAGGTGGACAAGGCGAAGAAAGGGAAAGCCGACGAGCTTTTGGTTCTTGAGAACATCGTGGTCGACACTTCAAAGTTCCTCAAGTTCGACGTGTTTGTGAACGACGAAGACGACAACCCGACTGAGCTCGACAAGGCGGCGTACGCGGGGACGTACGCGCAGGTGCCGCAGAAGAGCGAGAAGAAGACTGCCACGTCATCCATCAGGCTGAAGATGATGGACCTGTACGATGACATGGACATCGGAGATGACGAGACGGTGGTGGTGACAATCGTGCCGAGGCACAAGGGCCCCGGAGTGACCATTGGTGGGATCAAAATCATCGAGGCCCCTAAGAAAGGAACCGCCGCCACCACGTCATCGTAGTTTCCCAGACGGACGGATGTTAATTCGCCTGATGATCAGGTGCAAGGGTTTCGTTTACAAATAAAATGGTTAATATGGAAACTCAAATAAAATGTGTTTCTTTTTTAGTGTTCATGTAATTCTCACTACAAAAAAAAGGGTTTTTACGACCACAAAATGTGGTCGCAAAAGGAATATTTGCGATCACGCATGGTCGCTAATACGTGACCCGCTAATTATTTAGTCTCAAATTCTCTTTTGGCGACAACAGCACGGTCGCGAATTTTGGATTCAGTTTGTATTGGGATCACGTTAGTTATTCGCGACCACCGATGTGGTCGCTAATACTCTGCGCTGATGTGGCAACGAGTGATGACATGACACATTATTAGCGACCACGCGTGGTCGCAATTACTGGACTTTAAAAATTGAGACCTTAAAGCATTAGCGACCACGCGTGGTCGCAAATACTTATTTTTTTAAAACGGATTGTTAATATTAGCGGCCACGCGCGCGTGGTCGCAAATGCCTATATTTCTGGAAAAAACATATTTTAAAATTACAATTTCTAACGTGCAAATCACAAACTAAATCTAAAATACAGTACAAAAATACAGTACGTACAAAAACAAATACAATCCAAAATCATCAAAACAATTATTCAAGTTCATCAACACCATCCTAATAGAATAGCCAAATAGTACAATCCGTAATCAACCTAAAAACAAGTTACGGTGAGTCACGGGTCAAATCACGAGTAGTCGAATCAGGAGGAGTAGTCGAACCACCTGCACCTGACGTGGAGGGAGGTCGAACATCAAGACACATTCTTTGCATGTACTCGTTCCAGAAGAGCATGTCAGCTTTCATCTTGTCGAACTAAGCCTGGGATGCAGCAGAAGGTTGAGATGTCTTTGAAAACGAGCTAGGAACGAGACGATACCGATGCAGGGGAGCCTATAACACACAATATAAAATTAACTTTAGTACATTAAGAAGTTGTACTTTTGATTTAATTTCAAATAGTTAAAGGTTGTATATATATTAAAACCTGGAATTGCAGGACCGAGGTCCTTACGGTATCCACGAGTAGTCCCTAAAATCTCCTCCAATATGGCAACATCATCCACAGGTGTACCGCTGGCAGATGCTTGTGTCGACTTATCATTCAGTTCAGCTTACAATATTCAAATTCACGATTAACTAGTACATAAACAATAGAAGTTTTTATATCGAAAAATTAATTATTACTTACGATTTTAGCTCCAGCATCGACATCTAAAGGTTGACCATCTGGCCCAGTATGAAACTTGATCCAGTTCTCAACCGGAGTAACCTCTTGTTAGGTCTGCGGATCAACCTATATAGGATTCTAAAAGAAAACAAACGTTACGTAATATTCAATACATTTAACATACATAACAATGAATAACATGATTTATTACCGATTTCTCCATATGTCCAGCATAAGACAGTCGACCATGACGACTACGCATAGAATTCTTCGATCGGTTCTGACTGACCTTCTGCGAACGGGTCTGTTTCAAACATTCAAAATATTAAAACACGTATATTAATTAATTTGACCCAAAATATTATATATATATATATATATATATATATATATGGTTACCTGAAATGATGAATCGCAAAACCTATCCACGCAACGATTCCACATGTCATCTGAATCGACAGATTTGAGCTTAATTTTCCTAGCTAACTCCAGGTCATCTACTTCACCATTTTCTTTGAAATTCTTATGAAGCTTGTTCTTCCAATCTCCATAACGTTCCCTACAATCTCGATTCACAACAGCTGAGATCGTAGGGTCGTGCATGTCGATAGCAAACAAATCCTACAAAATATCATAATGAAATTCTTCAATCGTGTTACAGAATCATAATGAGTTAACTACAACATTCAAGGTCATGACTTACCTGTAGTTTCATAATAGCAGCATTTCGCTGCTCCGCTGGCACCGAAGACCAATTCGTATGTAAAGGATCGCAATAGTGTCTCACTTGTTACATACAAAACTTGAATGATCTTTTAACATTTAATGTTTATTTATAATCACAATATGTAGTTAGCTTACCTTGATCCCGACAGCACTGTAATATGCAAAACCATATTCTCCAACCGCAAATTATGTGTTTGCGAACAATGTCGAGAGGATACAATTTCGAATGTACACAATATTTGCAAAGACACCGAATCCGACCTTCTGAATTGACACTGTTTTTTGCAAATTCTATAAAGCCACGTACACCGTTTTGAAATTCTGGAGACAATCGATTTTGTATTCGCATTCAACTCTTATCCAACGACATTTTGAAATTAACCATACACAACTGTATTACTATATCTATGTAAAAATAAAAAAATAAAGATAAAGATAGAAAATCATCAAAATAAAGATAGAAGGCATATCATAAGAAACATGCACAATTCGAACATATAAATTAATTAACACAAATAGCATTCATAGTTCATACATAAATAAAAAATGTAAAGTAAAGTTTTGAGCAAAAATAACAGAGCCAAAAGGTGACGAAGCATCGTAGAGAAAGTCATAGCTGAACAAAAGTTACGACTTCGAAAGGATCGATCTTCCCTGGGCTAGACTACAGGCCTCCAAGGCAAATCGCGAGAGCGAGGATCGTGACTCGTGAGGGCGAGCTCCACGGCTCAAAAGGCGTCGACTTTCTTCCCGTTGAAGATGGAGGGGGTCGTGAGGTTCCAGGTGGACAAGGCGAAGAAAGGGAAAACCGACGAGCTTTTGGTTCTTGAGAACATCGTGGTCGACACTTCAAAGTTCCTCAAGTTCGACGTGTTTGTGAACGACGAAGACGACAACCCTAGTGAGCTCGACAAGGCGGCGTACGCGGGGACGTACGCGCAGGTGCCGCAGAAGAGCGAGAAGAAGACTGCCACGTCATCCATCAGGCTGAAGATGATGGACCTGTACGATGACATGGACATCGGAGATGACGAGACGGTGGTGGTGACAATCGTGCCGAGGCACAAGGGCCCCGGAGTGACCATTGGTGGGATCAAAATCATCGAGGCCCCTAAGAAAGGAACCGCCGCCACCACGTCATCGTAGTTTCCCAGACGGACGGATGTTAATTCGCCTGATGATCAGGTGCAAGGGTTTCCTTTCTGGTGCGAATGTGTTTCTTTTTTAGTGTTGGTGTAATTGTTTGAAACAAGCACGAAAACCACACTCCGTACGTACGGAACATTTATCGTCATTATGTAACTAAGTTTGCATGCAGGATAAGTCTAAGTAAGTAGTCGAGACGATTCGAGTTTGACGATTAAGCATCATCATTTAAAAAGCTTTAATTGTTAGAGTTGTTGAGCAACATTAGTTAGTTGAATATATTCTTCCATATTAATTATTTTTCATTTGTGAGCCCAATTTCAACTTTTTTGAAGTAGAAACCCAACAAGTAAATATATAATTAATTATAGACTATATGAATTTCCTTAATTTTCGGGTATGTATGTAAATATGTCGGACTTTCACACGTAATTGCATCAAAACTGATTTTTGTTTTTCACCTCGTGATCAGTGATTCTATTCATTTGGTTGTAGTATATAGTTTCTCATGATTTCACTTGGTTTATACGGTTACACATACTTTAGTTAGTAGAGAGTTTAGCTCGTATGTTTAATTAGTGGGCGTCAGGTCAACCATCATTGAGGACGACAACGTAACATTGAGGGTGTATCGCGTAATCGATCGAGTGCGCTTAGCTCGTTTTCAAGCACCATTAACACAAGAGGGCCCGCCCAGGCGAACATGGCGCGAAGAATCGATTTGTTCGATCCACTCGTCTTGTTTAAACTTTATTTGAAGCTTTAAAAGAATAAACAAAATAAAAAGTTTGGATATAATACTGCTAAAGAGAAAAGGCTCATGGTCTGGAAAAAGCTTTGAAGGGTTGGTGGGAGGGAATCAGCACGTTTCATTTAAGTTTTGTGTGGTACCTGTAACGTCAATCATGTCGTATTCATACATTTCTAAATTTACCAAAACATATTAATTAAGTACCTTGCTTGTTTTTTTAATCATAATATATTTTTTTTTCTCTTCACATTAATCGTCAGGTACACTTAAAAAATATTATTATTTTTTATTTTAAAATATAATTTTAAACTTATTATAATTCGAGGTCTCTTAGTAATTTAAAATAAAAATAAATATCAATATGATCGAATTATTTGAAAGTGAAAATGTTGGGATGGGACTTTGAGAATTACAGTACAACCGAGAAAGTAAGAACCACTTTTGCACTTTTTATCCACAAAGTTATTTGATTGGGCAATGCCTGTAAAATACTGTACTGTACTCCGTATTTACCTTTTCTTTTCCACTTAAATTATTTACTGAATAAATATGATTAAACCGTATTTACCTTTTCTTTTCCACTTAAATTATTTACTGAATAAATATGATTAAGGACATTGCTAAATGGGCAGAATCTGTAATGAACAAAAATTACTTAAAAAATTATTTTACAAAATCTAATAATATTTTAATTATTTTTTTTACATGTAATATAATTAATTATACTATATAAAATATATATTGCACAAAAAAATTAAATAAAACAATGTTTTGTTAAAGATAATGCATATTTTTATATTTATATTTTAAAAAATCAATTAAATAGAAAAAATATATTTTAACCTATAATAATAAAAAATAAAAAATATATTTTTACATATATATTATAGTGATTATATTTTAAGTTATATATAAATAAAAAATAAAAAAAAAATAAGAAGATTTGAACGTTCTGTTCATGGGCAAAATCTGCCCACATTAAATTACACTATGATTAATACTCCGTACTATATACTATATCCAACATTGAATAAAATGATTTTAATTCGAAATTAAGTTATAAATTAAGTTATGGATAGGAATCAACTAGTCATCATTTATTGCTCTTCACCTTCCCCGTTCCACAAGACATTATTATCATCAACTAAAAAGAATACCAAAATTAAATATTAAAACATGTTGTGTTGATAATAAATTTATCCATTTCGGCTTGTATAGTTTGTATAGTCGAGTAGTAAAGTATATGATGATGTGAGTGTAATTTTTCGGCGACACAGGAAGTCGAGTAGTAAAGTATATAATGATGTGAATGTAATTTTTTAACGACGGAGAGTTCGAAATTCGAGTGGAATAACTTTTTATTGAAATATTATAAAATTTATTTTGAGTTAGAACTTATTTTATATATTTATTTAGAATTTTCAAAATTTATAGTATACGTATATGAATGATTAAAGGGCTTCATTAGACGTTGCTACTCGTGTCTACTTCACAGCAGCTAGTATGATCGCAACGGCTACCAGCCTACCATGATCACAGTTGTCCCAACCCAAGGGGTAGAGTGAGTAAATATACACGACTAAAAATGGTTATTAAGTATAATTAATGTATAATGTTTTAAAATTGTATTACTATAAAATATTAATTGGAAAATGAAGTGAGAATTCTTTTAAAAATATTTTTCTATAATTATTTGTATATATAATTCCTAAAATAGTAGTACCAGTAGGTAACATAATATTTCTGTCACACTAATAAACACATTTTTTTTCACAAATTACAAATGAGTGAAAATCATTAGTTTGAGAAAAAAATAATATTATTATAGTATTATTATGTAGTAATAGGTATCTATTTCTTTTAAATACTTGGATAATTAATTAATAATATTGGTATTTTGTACATTTTTTTTATTTGAGACAAAGAATGCCAAAGGAATTATTTATGTTTATAAATTTCCAAATTCTGCACTAGATTGAGATTATTACAGCAGTAATACAGTATCTTATTTTGAACTTTTTTAGCACTTACTGATGTAATTCTAAGTCGAATTAAAATGAACAAAATTTGTTCACAATATTTATCGCATATACCTGTAATTTAACTCATTTTATATTAAATTAAACATTTTTTATTTTTACTCGGTGAACATAATAAAAAAAGAGATTGGTATATTTAATGTTTATCGCACTAAAAGTAATATTTTTTTTTATTTTTTTATTTATTTAAAACATTGATTAAGAGAAAATTTTAATAAAATAATCAAAATTCAATTTTAAATTTAATAATTTAATACATATCACTCTATATGTAACGCTCCAGAAAATTCAAAGGCTTAAAAGGATTGAAAGAGTAAAAGCCTTTACAATGGTGCGCACGAGTGATGACAAAGTGCGCTGGAAAAGACAAGTGTTGGTACAGTGGAGCTAAGATATCACTCCAGACGGCAGACATTGGTAACCGAGCCGACCCATTAGGGTCGGGCTTCGACCCCTCAACGGGCCGGGGCGTTACAAATGGTATCAGAGTCGCTGCCGACCGAAATTGCGGGGTCAAGTGCTCCACCCAGAAGTTGGTGAGAGTAACCGCAAGGGGCATTCCTGCACGGATGGCAGACATTGGTAACCGAGCCGACCCATTAGGGTCGGGCTTCGACCCCTCAACGGGCCGGGGCGTTACAAATGGTATCAGAGTCGGTGCCGACCGAAATTGCGGGGCACAAAGTGCGCTGGAAAAGACAAGTGTTGGTACAGTGGAGCTAAGATATCACTCCAGACGGCAGACATTGGTAACCGAGCCGACCCATTAGGGTCGAGCTTCGACCCCTCAACGGGCCGGGGCGTTACAAATGGTATCAGAGCCGGTGCCGACCGAAATTGCGGGGCCAAGTGCTCCACCCAGAAGTTGGTGAGAGTAACCGCAAGGGGCATTCCTGCACGGATGGCAGACATTGGTAACCGAGCCGACCCATTAGGGTCGGGCTTCGACCCCTCAACGGGCCGGGGCGTTACAAATGGTATCAGAGTCGGTGCCGACCGAAATTGCGGGGCCAAGTGCTCCACCCAGAAGTTGGTGAGAGTACCCGCAAGGGGCATTCCTGCACGGATGGTTGGTCATGGGCAAGTAAAGCACGCAACGAGGACGTTGCGCAGAAAAAGGTGGGGTGATTGTAACGCCCCAGAAAATTCAAAGGCTTAAAGAAATTGAATATGCTACTCATACCAACAGATGCATCTACTTTTCTGGGCATCCTCCTATAAGAACTCCAAAGTTAAGCTAGGATGGGTGACCCCCTGGGAAGTCTCCCGGGTGCGCACGAGTGAGGACAAAGTGCGTGCTGGCTCTGGAGTAGTTAGGATGGGTGACCCCCTGGGAAGTCTCCCGGGTGCGCACGAGTGAGGACAAAGCGCGTGCTGGCTCTGGAGTAGTTCTAGGATGGGTGACCCCCTGGGAAGTCTCCCGGGTGCGCACGAGTGAGGACAAAGTGCGTGCTGGCTCTGAAGTAGTTCTAGGATGGGTGACCCCCTGGGAAGTCTTCCGGGTGCGCACGAGTGAGGACAAAGTGCGCTGGAAAAGACAATTGTTGGTACAGTGGGGCCAGGATATCACTCCCGAAAGCAGTCATTGGTAACCGAGCCGTCCCGGTCGGGCTTCGACCCCGCAACGGGCCGAGGACAAAGTGCGCTGGTTGAGTAGTTCTAGGATGGGTGACCCCCTGAGAAGTCTCCCGGGTGCGCACGAGTGAGGACAAAGTGCGCTGGAAAAGACAAGTGTTGGTACAGTGGGGCCAGGATATCACTCCCGAAAGCAGTCATTGGTAACCGAGCCGTCCCGGTCGGGCTTCGACCCCGCAACGGGCCGAGGACAAAGTGCGCTGGTGGAGTAGTTCTAGGATGGGTGACCCATTGGGAAGTCTCCCGGGTGCGCACGAGTGAGGACAAAGTGCGTTGGAAAAGACAAGTGTTGTTACAGTGGGGCCAGGATATCACTCCCGAAAGCAGTCATTGGTAACCGAGCCATCCCGGTCGGGCTTCGACCCCGCAACGGGCCGAGGACAAAGTGCGCTGGAAAAGACAAGTGTTGATACAGTGAGGCCAGGATGCGCTGGAAAAGACAAGTGTTGGTACAGTGGGACTAGGATATCACTCCCGAAAGCAGTCATTAGTAACCGAGCCGTCCCGGTCGAGCTTCGACCCCGCAACGGACCGGGACGTTACACTATAATAATATGTTAAAGAAGGTTAATTTTAATTTATAAAATAATTGAAATAGTATACTCAATTTCTTTCATAATAATTGTAACATTTTAATTTTTGAGTATAGACGAATAATAGTTATTAAACCCCTCAATAAAAAAAATTACTTTAAAATATAATTTTATTTTTTATTTTATTTATTTATTTATTAAATTTCAATAACAGTTATAATTGTATTCAAATTAAAAATACATTTTTATATAAATCTATATACTCCATCTGTTCCAAAGCTATAGTCACTAGTGGTCTAACACTTTTTTTTACCGTTCAATACGTATGATAGTTAAATTTTATTTTAGTTATTTTTTTTATAATTTTTGTATACCGTTTATCATACGTATTGGACGGTAAAAAAAAGTCAGCGTTGACCACATGTGACTATAGCTTTGGGACAGAGGGAGTACTATTTTAGGGTAAGAAAACAAATGTGGTTACGCTAGTGACAATTTGACATACATACTTAAGGCGTGATTAGGGCTGGAAACGAGCCGATCCGAGCTTTGAGCTTATCGGGTCGGCTCGGAAAAAAAATTAGCAGGCTCGAGCTCGGCTCGCAAATTTTTTTTCATACTCGAGCTCGACTCGATCGAGCCGCTCGACTTTTGCTCGCTCGATTAATTCAACTCAAACTTGTTAGAGTGACTCTGCTCGATCGTATTGTTCGAGTTCGACTCGACTCAATATATATATATATATTAAGAACATTTAATTAAAAATGCATATATACGAGCGGCTCGTGAGCCGCACGATTTTTCAAAATTGGAGGTTGAACTCGACTCGTTTAAAATAATGTTCGGCTCGAGCTTGACTCGAGCTCGAGTTTGACCGAACTCGAGCCGAGCGTTGACTCAAGCAACTTGCGAGCTGCTCAGTTCATTTCCAGCCCTAGGCATAATAGTAAGAATGAAAAAACATTATAATTAATTTATATATGCATAACATAATATGATTAAATGTAGCAACCCTTGAAATATATTTGTATGAATTCATTGATTGGATTGATAATTTTCGAATGGGGTCCCATCCTTGAGCAAGCTGGTTATTATAATTACTTATAAGTAGGGGCGGTACATGTTATTAAGACATGACATTATTATTTGTTATATATATATATATATATATATATATATATATATATATATTACACAATTTTAATTTGAATATATATATATATATTAATAATAATAATTGATATCAAATCATTCAAATTACCGTACTCCAATTTCCGCCTATAAATTGGGAAGCAGTGGCAGCTTAACAAAATGCACCAAAAGTCCATTGATCATCATGGCATCCTCCTCCTCCTCTCTTCATCTCTCCTGCGCCACCACCACCGCCCCTCGTCGTCCCCACGCCTCCTCCCCTCGCCCTCTCTTCCCCAAGCCCCAACATTACCTTTCCCATGCAAAGCGCACCACCACCCACCGCCTCCGCATCTCCTGCGCTGCCCCCGAGGAGGCCGGAAGAGTCGACAGGCGCAACATGCTCCTCGGCCTCGGCGGCCTCGGGGCCGCCACCCTGGTCCAGACTCAGGATGCCTCCGCCAACCCCATCCAGGCTCCGGAGCTCGACAAGTGCGGCCTCTCCTCCTACGACACCAAAGACAAAGTCAAGACGGAGATCATGTGCTGCCCTCCCTCCGGCCAGAAAGCCGTCGACTACCGCCTCCCGCCCGTCTTCCAGATGAAGATCCGGCCCTCTGCCCACCGCGTCTCCCCTGAGTACATTTTCAAGTACAACACGGCCATCGACCGCATGAAGCGTCTCCCGGCCGACGACCCCCGCAGCTTCACCCAGCAAGCCAACATCCACTGCGCTTACTGCAACGGCGGCTACGACCAGCCGGGGCAGGGAAATCTGGACCTCCAGATCCACAACTCCTGGCTCTTCTTCCCTTTCCACAGGTGGTATTTGTACTTTTACGAGAGGATCCTCGGCAAGCTCATCAACGACCCCACCTTCGCATTGCCCTTCTGGAACTGGGACAACCCTAAAGGCATGACGGTGCCGCCAATGTTCCAAGACCCCAAATCGGCTATCTACAACTCCAAGAGGAACCAAGCGAACATGGTGCCTTCCGCCGTCGTGGATCTCGGCTTTACTGGAAACAAGGACCCTCTCCAGTTGGTGACCAACAATCTGACGATCATGCACACGGAGATGATCCGTGGGAACAACGACGTGTACGATTTCATGGGGAAGCCCTACCGCGAAGGAGAGGCTGCCCAAAACGCACTGGTCGGAGCCTCGGAGAGAGGCTCTCACACCTCCATCCACGCTTGGGTCGGGGACCCGAGAGAGCCGGCTTTCGAAGATCTGGGCAACTTCTACTCGGCCGGGCGGGACCCGCTTTTCTACTGCCACCACGCTAACGTGGACCGCATGTGGACCCTCTGGCAGTACTTCCTGCCGAATAAGTCCCTCCCCGACAAGAGGATCACCGATCCCGATTTCCTCAACTCCAGCTTCCTCTTTTACGACGAAAACTCGCAGCTCGTGCGCGTCACCGTCAAGGACTCTCTCGACAATCTGCGAATGGGTTACGACTTTGAACGGATCGATCTGCCCTGGCTTGACTACAGGCCTCCAAGGCAAACCGCTGGAGCCAGGATCGTGAGGGCGAGCTCCACAGCTCCCAAGGCGTCGACTCTGTTCCCGTTGAAGCTGGAGGGGGTTGTGAGGTTCCAGGTCGACAAGGCGAAGAAAGGGAAAGCCGACGAGCTTTTGGTTCTTGAGAACATCGTCGTCGACACTTCAAAGTTCCTTAAGTTCGACGTGTTTGTGAACGACGAAGACGACAGCCCGAACGAGCTCGACAAGGCGGCGTACGCAGGGACGTACGCGCAGGTGCCGCAGAAGACTGAGAACAAGACGACGACGACTTCCATCAGGCTGAAGCTGACGGATCTGTACGATGACATGGACATCGGAGACGACGACACAGTTGTGGTGACGATCGTGCCGAGGCACCAGGGCCCCGGAGTGACCATTGGTGGGATCAAGATCATTGAAACTCCTCCTAAGGAAGCCGCCGCCGCCGCCGCGTCGTAGGTTCCCGGCCGGATGTTAACTCGCCGAGCTCTCTCGCCTGCCTGATGATGATGATGTCATGTGTGTTTGATGAATAAGATCGTGTGTGTGATCGAATGATGTGTTTCCTTTTTTTCCGGTGCATGCTTTTGGAGAACTGTACGTTGTTTTACTGTTTTACCCTCGGAAATTCAAATAAAATCGTGTGTTTCTGTCTAAACGTTGATCGTCGTTATGTGTACGTACGTAAACTCGTTCGTCCTCAATCCCAATGTAGATGGGTCTGTATAAGTGTTGTATATCTAGATATGGATAGATGATCGTAGACGATACACGGATCATTTATTTATCATACCTACTACACTACGTACCTCTTAAATTAAAATTAAAATGAAAATAAAGCAAGAAATTCATCAAATGTTTTTATCCATATTATTGTTATTCGAAAAGGATGGAAGACAGGTGTATTATTTCAATTTCCTTTTACTACTCTACTTTTTTTTTTTGGAGATGGGCCCACCACTTTAGTGGATGGCAAGATAGTCCAATTGCATGCGGTTCTCGAAAAATAGTGGGTCCGACCCAGTATTATTTTACGGTTCATTGGGCCACGCACGTGATTAACATTTTTTCGTAAAACTGATTATCCACGTTGCATTTCATATGTGGTGGTGGAGGGGACCCACTTCTGTAGTGGAGTACTGGACTTCAGAAAATGATTAGGGACGCGGAGTTTTGAGTCTTTTGACAAGTTTTTTGATGCATTTAGTAGCATCTTCTTCATATACTGCATTTGGTTTTTTTTTCTAAATTCGATTTTTAATAAATATGTTCCACCAACTTCAATAGTACCTACGCGTAAGCAGCTGGTACCCGGAGAATTGGTTCCCCGCCGATAGCACCGTATATCTCCAATCGCCATTAATTAATTTCGATGGTTACACATTAGAATTGAACTTAGAGAGGTTGCATTCATAATGAGTCGGGGAGGGTTGTTTTGTAGCTCCAACACAACATGTATAAATTATAATGCTAGAGGGCCCGGCGAACATGCCGACAAGAACCGGTTCCTCCACTCGGTCGGTTTGGGCTCTTGTTTATAAACCTTTTCATATAAGAATATTATTTACTTATTTATATGAACTAAATAAGGGTGAATGGACTAAAATAACCTTGTTAAATTAATTATAAAAAAAAAAAAACAGAAGCACGTCCGATGAAATAATTTCCAATTGAATCTGACTTTATTCCATTATCATCATCATCATCTACATTTCCATAAATTTTGAAACACACAATATTACCGTCACCCACATACAACCATCAATTATCACCTACATACAACTAATTATGTGCGAATTATTCGAAGTAATTGAATAATCGAATAATCGTTATCGTTTTCATTGGTTTGAAGAATTTTTTTTTGGCAGTGGGAGTGTGTGAGATTCTCGATTTCGGCCAAGAAGCTGGATAATTTATTTTTGCCGATGTTATAATTTTAGATTTCATAATTGAATTTATTGAAAAAAAATGTTTTTGGTGTGGCTGTGATGAAAAGATTCAATTTGATAATACAATTGGAACCACAAATAAATCAAGAACTCTCTTAATTGTTAAAATATTATTTAGTATTTTTATTATGCAAATAATATGACTAAGTCATAGTAGACTTGGTCTCTAGGAAGTTAGGATTTGGTTGCTAATTAATTTCTCTATTCGGTTGGTTTGTACTGCCTATTTAAAGGCTTGATTCATCTAATAAAAGTAAGCATTCAGTCTCAACCTTCAATATATATTAACAGTGGTATCAGAGCAAAAAGAGAGAAAAAAAAAATCGTGAGAAAAAAAAAGGAGTAGCAGCAGCAATCTTTTTTTTTTTTTTTCATTTTGCAGTAGCAACTAGAAAGTGAAGATGTCCACAGATAATTTCGTGCAACCAGCCATCCCTCGCTTTGATGGTCATTATTATGATCATTGGAGCATGCTTATGGAAAACTTGTTCAGATCGAAAGAATATTGGCACATCGTTGAGTCTGGCGTTAGAGACAAAATTTCCACCACGACACTGACAGACACTCAACGAGCAGAAATCGAGAGCAATAAGTTGAAGGACTTGAAGGCTAAGAATTATCTTTTCCAAGCTATTGATCGTACAATCTTGGAAACCATTCTGAACAAGAAAACCTCAAAGGATATATGGGACTCCATGAAGACAAAGTATCAGGGGACAACAAGAGCAAAGAGACAACAACTCCAAGCACTCCGTTCCGAATTTGAGACGCTCCAAATGAAACAAGGGGAGACAATCATGGCTTATATATCAAGAGTAATGGCGGTAGTTAATCGGATGCGGATCAACGGTGACAAAACGGAGGACGTTATGATTGTCGAGAAAATTCTTCGATCGTTGACTCCAAAATTTAATTTTGTGGTCTGTTCAATAGAAGAATCCAATGACGTTGATAAACTCTCAATTGATGAACTTCAGAGTTCATTATTGATTCATGAACAAAGGTTCACCAAGCAAGATAAAGAGGAGCAAGCTCTAAAAGCCTCGACTAACTATCGATCGGCAGATCGCGGCCGAGGCGGAGGAAGAGACCGTGGAGGTAGAGATGGACGAGGACGAGGACGGAGTAATCGAGATGGTGGCAGACATTATCAGAATTCAAATTCAAACGATAGTCCTCAAGGCAGAGGTAATCAATATGTTGATCGATCAAAAATAGAATGCTACAGGTGTCATAAGTTTGGTCATTACCAAAGTGAATGTTATACCAAGCTGCCGCAAGCCAAACGTGGGTCGGAAACGTCAAATTTCGCTGAAAAAGAAGAAGAAACTTTGTTGATGGCATTCCATGAGAAAGACGACAAGCATGAACCGCACACATGGTACTTGGACACGGGCTGTAGCAATCACATGTGTGGGAGTAAGTCATTCTTCTCTCATTTAGATGAAAGTTTTCGATCTACTGTGTGTTTCGGTGATAATTCGAAGATCAGTGTCATGGGAAAAGGGGACGTGCGATTCATAACCAATGATGGTAATGTGGAGGTTATGTCCAATGTTTTTTATCTTCCTGACTTGAAAAGTAATTTATTAAGTCTTGGCCAGTTGCAAGAAAAGGGGTACGAGGTCACCATAAAAAATGATGCATGTTATATACGTGATGCCAAAAAGGGTCTCATTGCGCATGCTAAAATGTCGGCAAACAGATTATTTCCGCTGCAAATTAATACCGTGGATGCCTGCTATCTCACTAATGTGAGTGATCCAACATGGCGATGGCACTATCGGTATGGTCATCTAAATTTTTGTGGCTTGAAGACACTCTACCAGAAGAATATGGTAACCGGACTTCCGCAAATTAGCACTCCAAGTAAGATCTGTGAAGAATGTGCTGTAGGAAAGCAACACAGGGACAAATTTCCTAAAGGGAAATCATGGAGGGCGAAAAGTATTCTCGAATTGGTTCACTCGGATATATGTGGGCCAATAAATCCATCTTCTAACGGTGGAAAGAGGTACTTTATTACATTTATCGACGATTTTAGTCGGAAAATATGGGTGTATTTCTTGCAAGAAAAATCAGAAGCTTTTGTCACGTTTAAAAGCTTCAAAGCGAGGGCCGAGAATGAATCGGGGGAAAGGATTAAAACTCTTCGCACAGATCGTGGTGGAGAGTATTGTTCAAAGGAGTTTGAATCATTTTGCGACGATCAAGGCATTAAAAGGCAACTCACGACAGCATATACACCTCAACAAAATGGGATCTCGGAGAGAAAGAATCGAACAATCTTAAATATGGTCAGGAGCATGTTAAAAAGCGGAAATGTTCCAAAGAGATTTTGGCCAGAAGCTGTGAATTGGGGTGTTCACATCTTGAATCGGAGTCCTACGTTGGCGGTTAGAAACATGACTCCGCAGGAAGCTTGGAGTAATAAAAAACCATCAGTGGGTTATTTTAAAGTATTTGGGTGCATTGCATATGCACACGTTCCCGATCAAAAGAGGAAGAAGTTGGATGACAAGGGCGAGAAATGTGTTTTCATTGGAACAAGTGATCATTCAAAAGCTTACAGGCTGTTCAATCCTTACACAAATAAAATTGTGATCAGCCGCGACGTTATTTTTGATGAAGAAAATACATGGGATTGGAGTGAAAAAGGGTCGACTCAACATCAAATATCAGTGAGTCTTGATGAAATTTCAGATTCAAATATTCCTGAAGTCGTGCAACCAATCGACGAACCAGAACAAGCACAAGATTCTGATGGCGATCAATTAGTGGCTAATAACCCCAGACCACAAAGACATAAAAGGAAGCCAACATGGATGGGAGACTATGAGGTTAGTGGTGTAAATGATCAATCTGATGATGATATATTAGTACATTATGCTCTTTTATCAGAATGTGATCCTATCACATTTCAACAAGCTGTCTCCGTAGCAAAGTGGCGAAAAGCGATGAAAGACGAGATGACGTCCATTGAAAAAAATAAAAGCTGGGAGTTGATGGAACTTCCAAAAGGGCAGAAATCTATCGGTGTTAAATGGGTTTATAAAACAAAGTTGAACAAAGAAGGTGGAGTCGAGAAGTACAAAGCTCGCCTCGTCGCAAAAGGGTACAAACAAGAATTTGGGATTGATTACAATGAGGTGTTTGCTCCGGTTGCTCGGTTAGACACCATTCGTTTAGTGTTATCGATGGCTGCTAAACATTCATGGTTCGTCTATCAACTTGACGTGAAATCAGCGTTCTTGCATGGCGATTTAGAAGAGGAAGTGTACGTTGACCAGCCTCAAGGATTTGTGCAGCGCGAGCATGAAAATAAGGTATACAAATTGAAAAAGGCTTTATACGGACTTAAACAAGCACCACGAGCTTGGTACGGTCGTATAAATGCCTATTTCATCAAGGAAGGGTATGTGAAATGTCCTTATGAACACACACTCTACACAAAAGTTGGAGATGATAAGAAATTACTGATCGTGTGTTTATATGTGGATGACTTGATTTATTCTAGCAATGATGAAATGATGCTGGACAATTTTAAGAAATCTATGATGCATGAGTTTGATATGAGTAATTTGGGATTAATGCATTATTTCTTGGGAATAGAGGTGTTGCAATCACCAGGAGGCATTTTTATCTCGCAAAAGAAGTACACAATGGAGATTTTGGAGAGGTTCGAGATGAAATATTGCAATTCAGTTGACACCCCAACTGAATTCGGATTGAAGCTGACCAAGAATGGAGAAGGTGAACAGGTTAATTCTACTCTTTACAAGCAAATTGTTGGAAGTCTTATGTATCTGACGGCGACACGACCAGACATTATGTACGCTGTTTGTTTAATTAGTAGATACATGGAGAAACCAACAGAAGCTCATTTGTTGGCTGCGAAACGAATCCTTCGTTATTTGAAAGGTACGACTGATTTTGGAGTTATGTATAAGAAGAATAAGAGTTCAGATATGATTGGATATACTGATAGTGATTACGCTGGGAATCTCGACGATCGAAAGAGCACCTCAGGTTCAGTTTTCATATGGAATGCCGGAGCGATTTCATGGTCATCCAAGAAGCAACAAATAGTGACGTTGTCGACAACCGAGGCAGAATTTGTGGCTGCAGCATCAAGTTCATGTCAAGCTATTTGGTTAAGAAGGCTACTGGAAATTCTACAAACTCCTCAACCAGGTCCGACTTTAATTTTTTGTGATAATATTTCTACGATCAAGCTTTCGAAAAATCCGGTTCTACATGGAAGGAGTAAACATATTGACGTGAGATATCACTTCCTACGTGATCTATGCAAAGATGGTATTGTTGAGTTGGTGCATTGTAAGAGTGAAAATCAAATTGCGGATATTTTCACGAAGCCGCTCAAAGTTGCTGTTTTCCGTAAGCTTCGAGAAATGTTGGGTGTGTGGTCTTTGAAGGAAGTTCCTTAGAGATGCAAGATGAAGAGTTGATGTTCTGTTGGTATTCCTAAACTGAATTCTCCGCATATCAGTTTAAGGGAGGATGTTAAAATATTATTTAGTATTTTTATTATGCAAATAATATGACTAAGTCATAATAGACTTGGTCTCTAGGAAGTTAGGATTTGGTTGCTAATTAATTTTAATTTGAAAATCAAAATCTATTAGATTATGAAGAAATATAAAGACCGTAAATAAAGATGAAGATAAGGATAACTTGGATATGAGGGTATTTTTGTAAAAAAAGTTATATAAATCAAGTTTTTTTATATGAAAGTATAGAAAAGATGGTATCTTATGTAAATATATGAAAGTTATATAAATCAAGTTTTTTTATATGAAAGTATAGAAAAGATGGTATCTTACGTGTATTTTAAAAAATATATCTTTTGAATATATGTAGAAATATTAATATATGTAGAAATATTTTAAAGTATATTTTGAATATTTTTGAAAATATTACAAAATATTTTTGAATTGTTTAAAAATTCTTTTTAAACATTAATAAAATCATAAAATAATCTTAAAATATTTTTAAAGTGATTGAAAATACTTTATAACTATTTTAACTTACCTAAAGATAATTTTAAAATGATTTAAGATACATTTTTTTTAAATTTCTTTAAATGATTTTAAAAATAATTTTAAGTAAAACTTTAAATTGTCTTAAGGTAACCTTTTAGTAATTTGAAATAATTTTGTAATTTAAATTATATTAAATATAATTTAAGTTATTTGAAAAAACAAAAACTTTTTAAAGTAAATTAAAATATTTTTTAAATAAATAAAAATATTTTAAAATGCCTTTAAAATAATTTTATTTTAAATACCTTTCAAACATATTATAGTTTTATTTAAATAGTTTTTAATTTCTATGAAATTTTTTAAATTTTTAAATATAATTTTTATTTGATTTGAAATATTATTTAAACATTTTTTTAAGTTTTTAAAAATAATTTAAAGGATTTTAAAATATTTTTAACCATTTAAAAGTGTTTTAAAATATTTTTAAATAATACTATAAAAATTAGTTGTATTTAAAATAATTAAATTTATTTTGAATATGATGCTCTCTATTTTAAATACTAGCAAATAAATACATAACTTTACTTTTTATTATTTCATATATAATTTTTTTTTAATCAACGCGCAATCTTTTTTATACTAGCATATAAGAATCGGAGGGAGTATAATTTAAGTGGGAAATAAAGGAAATACTTTTCACGCATGTGAATTTGTTTGCACTAGTTCATTAATTAGGCTTGTAGGTAAAATTAAAAGTGCAAAAGTGTTTCGGTACTTTCTCATTTTACCGCTAACTTGCATCCCAAAAATTTCACTTTGCACTAGTTCATTAATTAGGCTTGTAGGTAAAATTAAAAGTGCAAAAGTGTTTCGGTACTTTCTCATTTTACCGCTAACTTGCATCCCAAAAATTTCACTTTTTTTATTGATAGCTCATTAGCTTGTACTATTAACATTTTTATTTTTTAAAGTTATTAAATACTAGTATATTGTTGACAGTCGATTTTTGTTAACTATTTTCTGGGGTTTTTTGAGGACTAGTTTGATGAAGATTTTAAGTGACCTTAGCTGAAAAAGGAAAAAACGAGATATATTTTGTTAGCTGGAATCTTTCTTGAAGATTCTTTTTTTTCTTTCTTTTTACAGCTTCCCCTATTTATAGAGCTACTATTAGGGTTTACAAAAAGGAATTGGGCCTTTCCTTATTGGGCCTTGACATGTGACAATTCATAAACCTAAAATGGTAAAAAGACTGTTGAACCCTTTATTGCGCCGCCTTTACTGAGCCGGGGAGACCGGCCTCTAGTCTTCCTGTCACGGCACCCCGATCTGGCGGCATCCGGGCGAGCAGGTTCATTTTCGGGAATGCATACCCCCTGACCGGCATCTTGTCGTCTGCCCGGCTGGCTCTTGCTTGATCGGGGCAATCCTCTGGTCGGTCTTCTCCCGATCATTGTGGGCGGTTTCCGGCGTGGGACCCGTGAGGATGGGGCCCATTGCCTTAACAAATATAATAATGATGATAATATATATATATCAAAAAATAATAATAAATGAAAATGGGGCACAACAAATGCCCCCCTCGAAGGATCTGGTCGGCGGAAGCCGGCCGGGTTCTTCGTGGCCGTAGCCGCTCCATTTTCCCTATTGAAAGATAGGGTTCGGGCCATGTTGACACGTTGGCGACACGTGTCGTAAAAACCCTTTCATCTCCCGCCTACAGCTGTCCTTTCAGTTGTCCTTTCGATTTTGAATTTCAAAAATTAAAAAAAAGAAAAAACCGCCGCCTTTTCGATACTATAAGTATCTTCCAGAAGAAACCTTTTTCACTTTTCGACTCCTTTTCTTTTCAGACTTTTCGGCGGCTGATTTGTTCTCTGAAATCCGGCGATTATTTTCGGCGAATATTTACGCTCTTTCAGGTACGCGTTCTTCCCTCTCCCTTCGTGTCGAGTGAATTTCTCTTTTGGGGGCTTTCATAGGGCAAACCTTCTCGCCTGCCTTTTTAGGGTTTAGGAATTTTCTGGCAAATCGCCATTTTTTCCGGCGATCTTTCTGGTGTTTATATCGTTATTGAGTTGTCGGCTGTGGGTGTACCTCTTCTTTAAAAACCATAAACTGGTGATGAGCGAAGAGGGATCCCCTCGTCGCGAACTATCGGGCGCTTCGCCCGTTCGTACTCCGGTAGACCCGTCTAAACTACCCTCTACTTCTTCTCCTCGTGAGGGTTCGTCCCCTGATGCCTCGTCGCCATCCGGGCGCTCACTGAAATATCCTTTCTCGGCCGACGAGAGCCGCGAGATGCTGAGAGGCGACGTCAGCGACACCTACCGCCGTCTCTGTGAGATCATCGCCGATAGTCGGGGTCCCCCCTCCCCGTATACGTATGAGGCTTATCTTCTTGAGCGGCCATATCGCTACGTCCCTCGTGAAATTTTTAGGGTAGTCGGAGACCGGCCAGGGATATTCGAGGCTAGCCGTAGGCCGAGCAAGATCACAGAGTCTGCCCTTCAGGAAAAAAGGGGTGAGTGGGAAATTCCCTCGGATGTTCACATATACGCCCCTATCGAAGGTGAGCGGGCAGACTGCCCCCCTACGGGTATGGTTGCAGTGAACTACTCGATGATGTCGAGCGGCCTTCGCTTCCCCATCCCGAACTCTTTCGCCCACTTGGTGCAGATCTTTGGAGTTGCTCCCATGCAGCTGGTACCGAACGCCTGGGCGACCATGTATGACCTGACCGTCATGTTCGGCTATTATGGATTGTATCGAGGCCTGACCGGCCTTGAATTGTTGTTCTTGTTGGGCATATGTGATGCCGGTAAAGGTGACTATTACCTCAAACAACGAGATACCATAATCACCGATCTGACGAGCAAACAAGCCAAGTGGACCGAAAAATGGTTCTTCGTAGCAGGAGAGTGGAACTCCAAAGATTTTCCTCTGAGTGCCGAATACTGGACAACTTCAGATCGTTAGTCTCTCTGACCTTAGTACTATTTATCCTAGATATCCTCTTTCCGTCCCTAATCTACCCTTTGGGGATTCTCCCATTTTTATCCTTTTTTAGGCCCCAAAGCTCCAGATGCCAGGCTATTAGGATGGGACTTCCTGGTGATCCTGGAAAGGATAAAATCACTCTCGTATAATCAAAGGAAACACGAGAATTGGAAGGGCAAGGAGAGACGTCTTCGTGCTCGGTTTATAGTTACTCCCCGGGACGCCGAGGATATATTTCCGCGTGAGTAGTTGTTGCAATTTAATTGGACTTTTGTCCTCCCCTTGTTTCTAACGTTCTCTTTATTTACAGCTCGTAGGTACTTTCGAATCGTCCGACCGATCGGGATGCCGAAATTGGAAACCCCTCGTGAAAGGAGGAAAAGGGAGCTCGCCGCGGAGAAGGCGGAAGCGGAGCGCCAGGAGTTGGCGGCCAAAGTGACCGTAGCTGCCCACTCCCCGAATACCTTCCCCATGCCTCAGCCGATCAGCCAGATCAACGCCGGAAACTCGTCTTCTGATGAAGAGCCACTTTATCGGCCGGCCAAAAGGTCTCGAGCGGATGGTTCCGGCGCATTTGGGACAAAGAAAAGCGGGAAACCCCCGACGGCCCCGAGGAAAGGTAAGGCTCCCCGGAGGAAAGAATCTCGATCAGCTGGATCGGGGGATGATGACTGTTCGGGCGAGTTGGAGTCTATCTTCGGCGCCGGCGATGAGGATTTCTCCAGGTATCTTCTCGTTGGTTTTCTTGATTGCATTTTATTACTCAGATCCTTACAAAAAACGGAACGCGAGCTGCAGGGCTTTTAAAGAGGACCCCAGACTCCCTTTGGCCGTAGCTCACCTGACGGCCGAGCAGAATTCCTATGACGAGGACCCCTTGCCGGCACATATTGCTCAGTCCGTCGAGGACGTTAACCGCTCTTGGTCCCAGGAGATGGAGACTGCGGCGTCCCGACCGGACTTCTTGGAGAAATTACTGCGAGTCAATGCTGCCCGCAATCTGATCATGGTGAATCGTTTGGCTCAGATCCGTGTCGAGCAGGAGGACAAAGCTGCTAAGTGCCCACCCAACCTGCCTGACGTCTATTTGGAGTTGCGGACCCGGTACAGCAAATTGCAAGAAGACTATAACCTTGAATCCGGGATGAAAGCCTCCCTGAGCAGTGAGTTGGATGAGGAAAAGAAAGATAAGATGGCCGTGATCCTCAAACTGACCGAGCAGGGAGAGGAGTTAGGGAAATTCAAGGCTCAAGTGGAGGAGCTCGGCAAATCCTATAGTCACGCTGAGAAACGCATGAAAGAACTGGAAGAGTTGAACCAACGGATATTTAAAGAGCTGGAGGGCATGCAGGCTGCCGAGGCCGAACGTCGGTCCGATCCGGAGGAAGATGTCGACTTCTATAGTAACTATTCTTATTATTGTGCCTATTTCGACGGCATCCGAACACTCCTGGAGGCTGGTCAGCCGGTGAATGTTTTAATGGACTTCCTCCGCCAGTATGCCGAGCAATGCCCTCTCCATGCTCACTTCCACTTGTATGTGCTCGATCTGGAGCAGAAATTCAAACTGGACCTCTCCTGGTGGCCCTTGAAATCGCAGCTTCGGATGCCCAAAACGGCAGAGGCGGTCGACCAGGAATCTGCGGAGCCATCTGTTATTAGTGAAGTCGATCCGGCCGTTAAGTTCGCGGACTCAGTGCTCAAAGATGATGGTGAGGAGTCAGTTCCCGGGGATCAGGAGTGATGGCGTTTGATGTTAAGGCTTGCCCGATTATTGAAGAAACTTGTGTTTATTTTCATTCCTGTTTCTTTCTTTGTTTTTGAATTTTGCCCGCGCGGGCCTAAACTATATCTCTGACAATATTCGCTGCTTTTTGTGACTTTATCTTTTTGCTGTCTTTGGGACAGAAAAGCTTTCGTCCTTATTATTCCATTCCTGTCGCATTTATTCCTTCACTTTTAACGTATGTAACGTACGGAATTTGCACAACTTTTCCTATCCCCAAAGGACTTATGGCGGGAAAACTCCCTCCAAAACGACTTTTGGTGGAGGTCGTTTATATGCACCTTGTATATATAGATGCTTTAGATCTCTCCTAAAGAAAATCATCAGAAAGAAAGAGAAAAAAGAGAAAGAAAAAATGAGCCAGAGCAAGAGAATGCGTCCGAACAAAGGGAAACAGGTTTTTCATGGCACATCTGCGATCGTAGAGAGTTATTACGCCATTTCCATTCATTCCGACGGGTGGCGCAAGCTTACCCAAAGATTTGATGGTAAGTGGCATCGCAACAACTTCCCTCTTCCCAACGCGTTCGTGCAACCGCTGGAGAAGTTCTTGGGAGAGGAGATTCCATTCCATGACTCCAACGAACAGGCCTGGGTGGCCACAAAGACGAAACTCAGACGCTAGATAGCTTTCGGAGGTCCGGGCTGGGCCGATTTCGTTCAGCACGCGGGAATCCAAGCGGGATGGGAGGTCTGGGTGATCTGGAAACCCGGGTTTGGGTTCCGTGTCAGCCTTTTCGATCTGGGGCGCCTCAATGTTTCTTTTCCTCAACAAATCCGGGCACGTGGTGAAGCTGACTCCCTTGGTCATCCTTATGTGGATTAGTGCGCCTTTTATTTAACCCGTTCGGTGATGAATAATTGTGTTCTGTTGGCTTTGATCCCCGTAATAATTTTTTTATTAAATGCGAATTCCTCGAAACCGTCATCTGTCTTTAATGTAGTCAACTTATCGCTTTAATTGTTCTTCAATTTTCGAAAAAGAAACCCCTATAAATACATTGCCCTTGCGTATGCGTATTGCTAAAATAAAACAAAGGATATTGGTCATCGTTTCTTGAAATATGCCGGCTAGAGTCGAATTTTTGGATGATTCGCATTTTTTCGAGCGCGTGTTCAACGGCACCTGGCATAGAGAGACCTTTCCGGTCCCCGTGGCGTTCCTCCGCCCGATCGGGGGCGGGGCGACAGATGGGTTACAAATGGTAGATCCCTTGGATCAAGAATGGTGTGTTTCTTTTACTCGCTTCCGCAACCAGACTGCGATCTACGGGCCGGAGTGGGAACGACTTATAAGCGGGTTCGAGGTACAAGAATGTTGGGCCGTTCGAATCACTTGGACCGACGGGATGGGCTTCTCGATTGACGTCTTTGACCAGGATTACCGCTCGGCGGTGCGTCCGGTTGGGAATCGGCCCTGGTCATCCCAACGTGGAACACGCGGTTCCAGGGTCAGTCCTTGGCCTCCCCGGCCGACTCACGATCGTAGGGGTCGCCCCCTTCATTGATGTTTCTTTTCACGCGGTGTTCCTTACTCCGCGATTGTTGTCTTTTTTCTTTATCCGCTCCACATTCTCCTTAGTGAAATTTTAAGTTTTGAACCTTTTATGTTTGCGGCGAAACGCCGGTGAAATATTCATGTTCCCCGACGGATCAGGGTGACATGGCCGAGGATGGGACTTGTCCGGTCCTCGGTCTTATTAAATTTTCCTGTTCGATCGGTCGGGCGACGGATCACCCGACTCATCTCAGGCTTGGGGAGAGCGGACTCTATCCCCGGTCAAATATTCATGTCTCCCGACGGATCAGGATGACATGGCCGAGGATGGGACTTGTCCGGTCCTCGGTCTTAATAACATTTCCTGTTCGATCGGTCGGGCGACGGATCACCCGACTCATCTCAGGCTCGGGGAGAGCGGACTCTATCCCCGGTCAAATATTCATGTCTCCCGACGGATCAGGATGACATGGCCGAGGATGGGACTTGTCCGGTCCTCGGTCTTAATAACATTTCCTGTTCGATCGGTCGGGCGACGGATCACCCGACTCATCTCAGGCTCGGGGAGAGCGGACTCTATCCCCGGTCAAATATTCATGTCTCCCGACGGATCAGGATGACATGGCCGAGGATGGGACTTGTCCGGTCCTCGGTCTTAATAACATTTCCTTTGGAGAAGGCCAAGACATTCAGTTTCTGCTAAACAAACTTTTATTTCAACCATAAAGAGTTTCGAGATACAAGAGTTTAATGATGGTACTTTTTCAAATGGAGTGCGTTCCAAAGATATTGGTCAGCTACGCCGTTCAGGTGTTCCAGCTCATATGATCCTTTCTCCACGTGTTTCCTTACTCGCATTGGGCCTTCCCAGTTCGGGCCCAATGCCCCAGTGCTTGGCCCGAGCACGCGTTTAAGAACTAAATCCCTGTCCTTAAATTTCCTGATCTTGGCCTTAGAATTATAGAAACGCTCCGCTCTCTGTTTGGCCGTCGCATTCTGGAAAACCGAGTTCAGTCGTCTTTCCTCCAGGAAGTCCAGCTCGAGGCGCAAAGCTTTGTCATTGTTTTCATTTAGCTCCTGAGAAGTTCTATGGCTCGTAACCTCGATCTCAGAGGGTATCACTGCTTCGGCTCCAAAAGCCAAAGCGAAAGGGGTTTCTCCAGTGGCGGCCTTGCTGGTCGTCCTATAGGACCACAGCACATCTGGCAGCTCGGCTGCCCACCTTCCCTGTCTTTCTTCGAGCTTAGCCTTGATGGTGTGTTTCAGGATTTTGTTTACGACCTCCACCTGCCCGTTCGTTTGAGGATGATAGGGGGTGGAGAAAGCCTTCTTAATCTTCCACTT
Source organism: Euphrasia confusa (assembly GCA_954870475.1). Taxonomy (NCBI): domain Eukaryota; kingdom Viridiplantae; phylum Streptophyta; class Magnoliopsida; order Lamiales; family Orobanchaceae; genus Euphrasia; species Euphrasia confusa. The sequence goes on along the minus strand of OX940956.1, from coordinate 3,460,633 downwards.
GTCAAAGAAATTCATGACTTCCTGACCGTCGAACTGTTTTCCGTTATCCGAGGTGATGGTGTACGGGATCCCAAAACGGCATATGATATTTTTCCAGATGAATTTTATGATCGCCTTCTGGTCAATGACTTTCAGCGGCTCGGCCTCGGCCCATTTCGTAAAGTAATCCACGGCCACCACTGCGTACTTAACTCCACCTGGTCCGGTCGGCAAAGGTCCGATCAAATCAATCCCCCACGACGCGAAAGGCCAAGGACTGTATATCGAGTTGAGATATTCCGGCGCCGTCCGGATAATAGGGGCGGTCACCTGGCATCTGTGGCATTTCCGAGCATAATTGATCGCATCTCTCCTCAGGGTAGGCCAATAGAACCCTTGGCGCACCGTCTTGTGGGCCAGCGATTGCCCTCCCGCATGATTCCCGCAGACGCCGTCATGAATTTCGCTAAAAACTCTGTGGCCCTCGAGCGGGGTAATACATTTCAAAAGAGGGAGATACAGACTCCTTCTGTACAAAACATCTCCGATCAAGGTATATCTAGCCGCCCGTATTCGAAGTTGTCTGGCTTCTGTCTTATCCCGGGGGAGCGTCCCATCCAGGAGATGGGAGCGAATAGGGTCCATCCAAGTCTCACCACGATCGATGACCGTGATCAAGCCTTCCTCCTGTAATATTGCCGATTTTGCCTGACTGGTTAGAATTACATTAGCCATGTCAGCGCTCCCTTCGGAGGATGCGAGTTTGGACAACGCATCAGCCTGGGAGTTCATCTCTCTGGGAATTTGCTCGATGAAAGTTTTTGGTATCTTTTCGCACAATGCCACTACGTGTTCATAATATTTCGCCATCCGGTCGCATCGGGTTTCGTAGTCTCCTTTGATTTGGTTAACTACCAGTAGAGAGTCCATGAAGATCTGTAGATGTTCGGCACCCACTGCCAAGGCCAGGTTTAATCCTGCGATCAGCGCTTCATATTCCGCTTCATTGTTCGTTGCGGCGAATTCGAACTTTACCGCGTGTGTGAAAGACTGTCCGTCCGGTCCGACCAACACTATTCCAGCCCCGGCATGGGAGTAATTGGACGAACCGTCGACGTATAGCTTCCATGCCGGGATCCTGGTCGACGGGGTGGATTCAGGGAAAGTCAGTTCCACTATGAAATCTGCAAGGGCTTGCCCCTTGATTGCCGTCCTGGGAGCATAAGTGATGTCGTACTGACCCACCTCTAGGCTCCACTTCAATAATCGGCCGTTCGTATCTGGTCTCTGGAAGACCCGTCGTAGTGGCATAATAGTCAGAACTTCTACTGGATGATCGAAAAAATAGGACCTCAATTTCCGCACGCTCATCACAAGGGCGTACGCCAGCTTTTCCAGGGGTGTGTATCGTGTCTCGGCGTCGTGGAGAACCTGGCTGACGAAATAAATAGGCTTGTGCAGTTGTCCTTCTGCCCGGACAAGAACCGAACTCATTGCATGCTCGGATGCAGCCAGATAGAGGAAAAGCGTCTCCCCGGGGATCGGCTTAGAAAGGATGATGGGGTTTCCGAGGTGCTCCTTCAGACGTAAGAAAGCCTCCTGAATCTCTTTTCCCCATTTGAATTTCTGGTCTTTTATCGCTCTAAAAAATGGACGGCTTTTATCCCCGAGCCGGGGGATAAAGCGACTAAGGGCGGCCAGACAACCAGTTAATTTTTGCACATCCTTCAGATTCCGGGGCTCCCTTAGATTTTGAATGGCCCTGATCTTTTCCGGGTTGACCTCGATCCCCCTTTGGCTCACGATATGGCCAAGGAACTTGGTGGCGTATACTCCGAAATGGCACTTCTTTGGGTTCAACTTCATGTTGAAAGCTCTGAGGATCTCAAAAGTGGTCTTCAAATCCTTGATGTGGTCCTCCTCGGACTTACTTTTTATAATGATGTCGTCGACGTATACCTCCATCGTCCCTCCGATCTGGTCGGCGAACATCTTATTCACTAACCTTTGATAGGTTGCCCCTGCATTTTTCAAACCAAACGGCATTCGTTTCCAGCACAGCACTCCTTTCTCCGAATAAAATGAGGTATGCTCTATGTCCTCTTCCGCCATGGGGATCTGGTGGTATCCTGCGAAACAATCACAGTTAGAAAAAATTGCATGCCCGGCGACGCTATCGACCAGATGATCGATGTGGGGTAGCGGGAAATGATCTTTTGGGCAGGCTCTATTGAGATCGGTGAAATCAATGCACAGTCGCCAGGCGTCGTTCGACTTTTTCACTAGGACAACATTTGCTATCCATTGGGGCTCTTCCTCGGCTTCTCTCACGAGGTCATTCTCTACCAATTTTTTGACTTCGACCGCAAAAGCTGCATATTTCTCCGGCCCCATCTTTCTTCGTTTCTGGGCAATAGGTTTCTTTCCGGGATCAATCTTCAGGTGATGGCAGGCGTGCTTGGGGTCTATTCCCACCATGTCCTTATGTAACCAGGCGAACGCGTCAGTATTCTGTTTTAAAAAACCGATCAATTCTTCCCTCAATCGTTTGGGGATTTTCTTTCCAATGATAACCTCTAGTTCGGGCCTGTCTGGATCCAGGCATACTTTCTTGACTTCATCTACTGCCGAACAGGCTGAAGGTCCTCGGGGGTCGGGAATCTCGTTTGGTTCGAAACCAATTCGGGGGTCAGGTTCTTCGACGCTCGCATGCTGTATATTTTGTATTGGATCGTTATCTTGGTTGGTCGGTAGTTCATCAATGAGGATGTGCAAAAATTGTGCCTCGAGTTCGGGCAGAACAGTCTCTGATTCTTGCGCTTCATGAACCTCGGCTTCGCGAGCCTCTGACTGCCCGGGTTCGCCTTCTTCCCATAGAGCGGTCAGATATTCTTCATCGTCTATATCCATCTCCCCTGTGGGGTCGATCTCCTTCAATACAATCGTGTCGTTTTGGGTTATCTTATCTTGGGGGTCGTCCCCCTCCGGGAACAATTCGTGGCCGGTCATTTGGGGGTCACCTCCCCCAAATGCCCCAGTGTCGGCGTTGCCGGTATCGTTTATGTGGTTGTTTGTACTAGAACACAAAGGATAATTGAAACATTTCCTGGCCATATACTGGTCACCCCGGAGGGTGCCGACCGCACCACTCAGGGTGGGAAACTTAATACAATAGTAATGGGAGGACGCCATGGCCTCGAAGGCATCGAGGAACGGCCTCCCGAAAAAAGCATTATAAATGTTTTCCGCATCCACAATAATAAACTCAATCAGCCTGGTCATATTGATAGCAGAATCCTGCCAGTCCTTCAGTTCTACAGCCATCCTGATCCGTCCCCTGGGGCGGACCACTACGTCTCCAAAGCCTTTTAGAACTCCTTCATATGGTCGAATATATCTTGTGAGGTCGCCAAGCTGGTCAAGCGCCGATTTGAAGATTAGGTTGCAATGATCTCCATTATCCACTAGGACCCTGGCCACCTCGATGCCGAGAATCCGAGCGGTCACCACCAAAGCATCTTCCTTGGGATATTTTATCCCCTCCCGGTCCTTTTCTGAGAAAGAGATGACGATTCCTCGGGAGATAGTGGATTCTGTATGGGGGACCACGACGTTCACTCCCTCGAACTCGCGGAGTTCCTCCTTTTTCTGTCTCTTAGATTTATGGATGATCGGCGTCAACCCCCCGATCATATTTACCCGAGCTCCATCGCGGACGGGTGGATCTTGGTTCTCGGGCCTAACGACCGGAGGAGGAGGTAGAGCCAAAGGGTTCTGGCCGGCCGGGCCCTGCTCGAGTCTCTGCTGCTGATGAGGTCTGCGATTCTGGTCGTCTTGATATCCTCGGCCTCGACCTCTACCCCCTCTTCCTCGGCCGGCGCCACCACGCCCGGTGGCCCCCCGACCGGCTATCGGGCGGCCCCGCTTTGGCGCCCGGAGGAGTTCGGTCAGGCTCCCATCCTCACGGTGGCGCCGGCCGGCTATCGGGCGGCCCCGCTTTGGCGCCCGGAGGAGTTCGGTCAGGCTCCCATCCTCATACAGCTGTCGGAGTTGGGCGATCAAGTCACGACACTCGTCAGTCTTGTGTCCGTTCTCCTGATGGAAGGAGCACCATTTGCGTGGATTCCTCTCGTCAGGGCGGCTTCTCATGGCTTGAGGCGGGGTGAGGATATTAATGTCTCGCTCGTAAAAAATCTGGAGGATCCGAGTGGGAGTCTGTCCCAGGAAAGTCCCATCCTCAGGGTATTCATCCACGGCCTCGATCCTCTTCGGCGCGCGAACAGCCTCCTGGTAGGGTTTATAGTTGGGCTTCTTCTTACCACTTTCATGGTATTTAACCGTTGGAGGCGGCTCCGTCCAGTAATCAACGGTTGCCGGGTTGATCGATCTATTCTCGGGGGATTTTCTCTCGCCCCCGGGCTCCAACTCCTTCATTCGTTGATCGTATATGCGCTGTTGGGAAATCTCTTCGCCTGCTCTCCTGCGGAACTCGGTGTATGACTTCGGGTATTCCTTCATCATTGGTTTGAACAGACTAGACGTGGGCCGCAGACCGCCTAATACGGCATGGACGAGGATTTCGTCGCTTACCCGGTCTCCCTGTTTTGCTATCTGCTCTACTCGGTCTATGTAGCCCTCGTCGGTCTCATCTTTCCCCTGTTTGACCCCCATCAGTCGCTGGCGGCCCTCTGAGTATTTTACTTTGGATGCAAAATAGGAGACGAACTCGTCCCCCAGCTCTCCGAAACTGTTGATCGATCTCGGCGGCAGGCTTGTGTACCAACGATGTGCCATGTCGCCAAGGGTGAGGGGGAAAAGACGGCACTTCGTGGTCTCAGTGGCTCCTCGGCCCACCATGTATGTGTTGTACTTGTTCAGGTGGACGTCGGGGTCGTAGGCCCCATCGTAGATGAAGGTCAGCAGCGGGACGATACCGGGCTGGGACCGTGCTTGCTCGATCTTCAGGCTGAGGGGTTCGGCGAGGGCGGATCTCCTTTTGGGGTCACAGTCTTGCTCGGCCAACCTCCTTTCCACTTCCTCTAGCCATTTTGCAAGGCCAGGATCGGTCACCGTGACTGTCCCCGGATTCGTCGTGGCATGGACAGGATTTACTATCCGCTTCTGCTGGAAAGCAGCTCGGGCGGATCCTTCGTGTGCCTCCTCTTCAAACTCCCTCTCCAGGCAGCGGCGGTTAGGGTTTGGATTCTCGGCGACGGGTCTCTTCTCCAAGAATCGGGACCGAGCCTCCAGCTTCTGTATGGTGCGCTTAATCTCCTCGGGGGTGTTGACCCGCCCCAGATCCAGATCCGGCTCTTCTTCCGTGGCTGGAGATAACAGCTTTTCGGCCTCCGCCAACTCTTCGCGGAGGATCCTCTGTCTCTCCCTGATCTCGGCCTCCTCGGCGCGCATTGTCTCTATCATCGCCAGCTGGCGAGCGATTTCGTCTGGAACTTCTGGGGAAGCCGTCCCAACGCCGTCTTTTATCAGAGGTGCTCTCTCCGCGCCGTCTTTGTGCCTGTCGACTTCGCCGGCGAGAGCGACGGCGGTGCTACTGGAGGTACCTGCAGTCTTCATCGCAAGAAATCAAGAAAAAGGAAAAGCTTGACACCGAAACTAGCGCTCGAGGTATCCCCCTCCTTCTAGCGCCAATTGTTGACAGTCGATTTTTGTTAACTATTTTCTGGGGTTTTTTGAGGACTAGTTTGGTGAAGATTTTAAGTGACCTTAGCTGAAAAAGGAAAAAACGAGATATATTTTGTTAGCTGGAATCTTTCTTGAAGATTCTTTTTTTTCTTTCCTTTTACAGCTTCCCCTATTTATAGGGCTACTATTAGGGTTTACAAAAAGGAATTGGGCCTTTCCTTATTGGGCCTTGACATGTGACAATTCATAAACCTAAAATGGTAAAAAGACTGTTGAACCCTTTATTGCGCCGCCTTTACTGAGCCGGGGAGACCGGCCTCTAGTCTTCCTGTTACGGCACCCCGATCTGGCGGCATCCGGGCGAGCAGGTTCATTTTCGGGAATGCATACCCCCTGACCGGCATCTTTTCGTCTGCCCGGCTGGCTCTTGCTTGATCGGGGCAATCCTCTGGTCGGTCTTCTCCCGATCATTGTGGGCGGTTTCCGGCGTGGGACCCGTGAGGATGGGGCCCATTGCCTTAACAAATATAATAATGATGATAATATATATATATCAAAAAATAATAATAAATGAAAATGGGGCACAACATATATATTTATCAATCTTGACACACTACTTTGCTAGACACAAGAAATTAAAAAATATATTAATTTTTGTTTTTTTAACTAAAAAATAAGAGCTAAAAATACATTTTAAAATTATAAAATAAAATCAATGCGAGTGAAGTTTAAAAAGTAAATAAATAAAATAAAACTAAAATTTAATTTTTAAATATTTTTTATTTTATTTTAAAGTATGTCAACTGTGGAGAAAAACAAAATTATACTATTACTATTTGCAATCATATACTATATGGATAAATTATTGTATATGTTTTGGAATATTTGATTGTTTTGAAATGTACTACCATATTATTGATGTTAAACGAACTATATGGATAAATTATTGTATATGTTTTGGAATTTTTGTTGGAAAAATATTATATATACATATATTTATTATATTATTTATTTAATATTTATTATTTTGAAAAAAATCAAATTCAAAGTTTGAATTTTGTAACGTCCGTCATTATTAGAAAATCATAACGTCTTTTCATTTATGCCGCAATTATTACAAAGATGTTACACTTTCAAAATTCTATAAAAACCAAGCTTTGGTATTTCATAAGATACTTCTAAATACTTGAAAACATTTGAAAAAAGAGAGAAAGATACTTGAGCAGAAATAGTTTGTGTGAATCGATCGATCTGAGTGCTAAGTTCGATTGAAAGAGAGGGCTGTTTTATCCTGGGGACGACGCTGCTATCTACTGCAAAGCACCTTCAGGCAGAGCCGCGAAACGTCTTAAAGAAAGCGACCTAGTCCGCGACTCAGCCTTGTTTCGATTTTATTTTGTTACTATTTTTTCTGATTTTACAGGTACTATTTCAACAATTTTAAGACGTATTCATCTGTCATGGAGTACGAAGCAAGCGACAACAACAAGAATAATCTGAGCACTGATGCAACCTTGAAGCCCCAAAAGAAGTCAATGAAGCCAAATCAGAATCAGAAATATTATGGAGGACAAAATAAACAACAAAATCAACGTTCTTCCCCAAAGCCTCCTACGAGGCAGAATGTGAACAATGGAGACAAATTTGAGTGTTACAATTGTGGTAAGCCTGGTAATTTGGCCAGAAACTGTCGTTTCCCTAAACGGGAACGAACAGAGAATGTTCCCCAAGCAAATATGCTGGAAGAACCTCTTGTAGCAATGATTGCTGAGGTTAATATGATTGGTGGTTCTGATGGGTGGTGGATAGATTCTGGTGCAGCACGACACGTGTGCTATGATAGATCCCTGTTTAAGAATTACTCTGAAACAGAAGATAAAGATTCTGGTGCAGCACGACACGCCAACGTGGACCGCATGTGGACGTTGTGGCAGAACTTTTTGCCCAACAAGTCCATCCCCGACAAGTGGATCACCGATCCCGATTTCCTCAACTCCAGCTTCCTCTTTTACGACGAAAACGCACAACTCGTGCGCGTATTCGTCAAGGACACTTTCGACAATCTGCGAATGGGTTACGACTTCGAAAGGATCGATCTTCCCTGGCTCGACTACAGGCCTCCGAGGCAAACCGCGAGAGCGAGGATCGTGAGGGCGAGTTCTACGGCTCCCAAGGCGTCGACTATCTTCCCGTTGAAGCTGGAGGGGGTCGTGAGGTTCCAGGTGGACAAGGCGAAGAAAGGGAAAGCCGACGAGCTTTTGGTTCTTGAGAACATCGTGGTCGACACTTCAAAGTTCCTCAAGTTCGACGTGTTTGTGAACGACGAAGACGACAACCCGACTGAGCTCGACAAGGCGGCGTACGCGGGGACGTACGCGCAGGTGCCGCAGAAGAGCGAGAAGAAGACTGCCACGTCATCCATCAGGCTGAAGATGATGGACCTGTACGATGACATGGACATCGGAGATGACGAGACGGTGGTGGTGACAATCGTGCCGAGGCACAAGGGCCCCGGAGTGACCATTGGTGGGATCAAAATCATCGAGGCCCCTAAGAAAGGAACCGCCGCCACCACGTCATCGTAGTTTCCCAGACGGACGGATGTTAATTCGCCTGATGATCAGGTGCAAGGGTTTCGTTTACAAATAAAATGGTTAATATGGAAACTCAAATAAAATGTGTTTCTTTTTTAGTGTTCATGTAATTCTCACTACAAAAAAAAGGGTTTTTACGACCACAAAATGTGGTCGCAAAAGGAATATTTGCGATCACGCATGGTCGCTAATACGTGACCCGCTAATTATTTAGTCTCAAATTCTCTTTTGGCGACAACAGCACGGTCGCGAATTTTGGATTCAGTTTGTATTGGGATCACGTTAGTTATTCGCGACCACCGATGTGGTCGCTAATACTCTGCGCTGATGTGGCAACGAGTGATGACATGACACATTATTAGCGACCACGCGTGGTCGCAATTACTGGACTTTAAAAATTGAGACCTTAAAGCATTAGCGACCACGCGTGGTCGCAAATACTTATTTTTTTAAAACGGATTGTTAATATTAGCGGCCACGCGCGCGTGGTCGCAAATGCCTATATTTCTGGAAAAAACATATTTTAAAATTACAATTTCTAACGTGCAAATCACAAACTAAATCTAAAATACAGTACAAAAATACAGTACGTACAAAAACAAATACAATCCAAAATCATCAAAACAATTATTCAAGTTCATCAACACCATCCTAATAGAATAGCCAAATAGTACAATCCGTAATCAACCTAAAAACAAGTTACGGTGAGTCACGGGTCAAATCACGAGTAGTCGAATCAGGAGGAGTAGTCGAACCACCTGCACCTGACGTGGAGGGAGGTCGAACATCAAGACACATTCTTTGCATGTACTCGTTCCAGAAGAGCATGTCAGCTTTCATCTTGTCGAACTAAGCCTGGGATGCAGCAGAAGGTTGAGATGTCTTTGAAAACGAGCTAGGAACGAGACGATACCGATGCAGGGGAGCCTATAACACACAATATAAAATTAACTTTAGTACATTAAGAAGTTGTACTTTTGATTTAATTTCAAATAGTTAAAGGTTGTATATATATTAAAACCTGGAATTGCAGGACCGAGGTCCTTACGGTATCCACGAGTAGTCCCTAAAATCTCCTCCAATATGGCAACATCATCCACAGGTGTACCGCTGGCAGATGCTTGTGTCGACTTATCATTCAGTTCAGCTTACAATATTCAAATTCACGATTAACTAGTACATAAACAATAGAAGTTTTTATATCGAAAAATTAATTATTACTTACGATTTTAGCTCCAGCATCGACATCTAAAGGTTGACCATCTGGCCCAGTATGAAACTTGATCCAGTTCTCAACCGGAGTAACCTCTTGTTAGGTCTGCGGATCAACCTATATAGGATTCTAAAAGAAAACAAACGTTACGTAATATTCAATACATTTAACATACATAACAATGAATAACATGATTTATTACCGATTTCTCCATATGTCCAGCATAAGACAGTCGACCATGACGACTACGCATAGAATTCTTCGATCGGTTCTGACTGACCTTCTGCGAACGGGTCTGTTTCAAACATTCAAAATATTAAAACACGTATATTAATTAATTTGACCCAAAATATTATATATATATATATATATATATATATATATATATATATATATATATATATATATATATATATATATATATATATGGTTACCTGAAATGATGAATCGCAAAACCTATCCACGCAACGATTCCACATGTCATCTGAATCGACAGATTTGAGCTTAATTTTCCTAGCTAACTCCAGGTCATCTACTTCACCATTTTCTTTGAAATTCTTATGAAGCTTGTTCTTCCAATCTCCATAACGTTCCCTACAATCTCGATTCACAACAGCTGAGATCGTAGGGTCGTGCATGTCGATAGCAAACAAATCCTACAAAATATCATAATGAAATTCTTCAATCGTGTTACAGAATCATAATGAGTTAACTACAACATTCAAGGTCATGACTTACCTGTAGTTTCATAATAGCAGCATTTCGCTGCTCCGCTGGCACCGAAGACCAATTCGTATGTAAAGGATCGCAATAGTGTCTCACTTGTTACATACAAAACTTGAATGATCTTTTAACATTTAATGTTTATTTATAATCACAATATGTAGTTAGCTTACCTTGATCCCGACAGCACTGTAATATGCAAAACCATATTCTCCAACCGCAAATTATGTGTTTGCGAACAATGTCGAGAGGATACAATTTCGAATGTACACAATATTTGCAAAGACACCGAATCCGACCTTCTGAATTGACACTGTTTTTTGCAAATTCTATAAAGCCACGTACACCGTTTTGAAATTCTGGAGACAATCGATTTTGTATTCGCATTCAACTCTTATCCAACGACATTTTGAAATTAACCATACACAACTGTATTACTATATCTATGTAAAAATAAAAAAATAAAGATAAAGATAGAAAATCATCAAAATAAAGATAGAAGGCATATCATAAGAAACATGCACAATTCGAACATATAAATTAATTAACACAAATAGCATTCATAGTTCATACATAAATAAAAAATGTAAAGTAAAGTTTTGAGCAAAAATAACAGAGCCAAAAGGTGACGAAGCATCGTAGAGAAAGTCATAGCTGAACAAAAGTTACGACTTCGAAAGGATCGATCTTCCCTGGGCTAGACTACAGGCCTCCAAGGCAAATCGCGAGAGCGAGGATCGTGACTCGTGAGGGCGAGCTCCACGGCTCAAAAGGCGTCGACTTTCTTCCCGTTGAAGATGGAGGGGGTCGTGAGGTTCCAGGTGGACAAGGCGAAGAAAGGGAAAACCGACGAGCTTTTGGTTCTTGAGAACATCGTGGTCGACACTTCAAAGTTCCTCAAGTTCGACGTGTTTGTGAACGACGAAGACGACAACCCTAGTGAGCTCGACAAGGCGGCGTACGCGGGGACGTACGCGCAGGTGCCGCAGAAGAGCGAGAAGAAGACTGCCACGTCATCCATCAGGCTGAAGATGATGGACCTGTACGATGACATGGACATCGGAGATGACGAGACGGTGGTGGTGACAATCGTGCCGAGGCACAAGGGCCCCGGAGTGACCATTGGTGGGATCAAAATCATCGAGGCCCCTAAGAAAGGAACCGCCGCCACCACGTCATCGTAGTTTCCCAGACGGACGGATGTTAATTCGCCTGATGATCAGGTGCAAGGGTTTCCTTTCTGGTGCGAATGTGTTTCTTTTTTAGTGTTGGTGTAATTGTTTGAAACAAGCACGAAAACCACACTCCGTACGTACGGAACATTTATCGTCATTATGTAACTAAGTTTGCATGCAGGATAAGTCTAAGTAAGTAGTCGAGACGATTCGAGTTTGACGATTAAGCATCATCATTTAAAAAGCTTTAATTGTTAGAGTTGTTGAGCAACATTAGTTAGTTGAATATATTCTTCCATATTAATTATTTTTCATTTGTGAGCCCAATTTCAACTTTTTTGAAGTAGAAACCCAACAAGTAAATATATAATTAATTATAGACTATATGAATTTCCTTAATTTTCGGGTATGTATGTAAATATGTCGGACTTTCACACGTAATTGCATCAAAACTGATTTTTGTTTTTCACCTCGTGATCAGTGATTCTATTCATTTGGTTGTAGTATATAGTTTCTCATGATTTCACTTGGTTTATACGGTTACACATACTTTAGTTAGTAGAGAGTTTAGCTCGTATGTTTAATTAGTGGGCGTCAGGTCAACCATCATTGAGGACGACAACGTAACATTGAGGGTGTATCGCGTAATCGATCGAGTGCGCTTAGCTCGTTTTCAAGCACCATTAACACAAGAGGGCCCGCCCAGGCGAACATGGCGCGAAGAATCGATTTGTTCGATCCACTCGTCTTGTTTAAACTTTATTTGAAGCTTTAAAAGAATAAACAAAATAAAAAGTTTGGATATAATACTGCTAAAGAGAAAAGGCTCATGGTCTGGAAAAAGCTTTGAAGGGTTGGTGGGAGGGAATCAGCACGTTTCATTTAAGTTTTGTGTGGTACCTGTAACGTCAATCATGTCGTATTCATACATTTCTAAATTTACCAAAACATATTAATTAAGTACCTTGCTTGTTTTTTTAATCATAATATATTTTTTTTTCTCTTCACATTAATCGTCAGGTACACTTAAAAAATATTATTATTTTTTATTTTAAAATATAATTTTAAACTTATTATAATTCGAGGTCTCTTAGTAATTTAAAATAAAAATAAATATCAATATGATCGAATTATTTGAAAGTGAAAATGTTGGGATGGGACTTTGAGAATTACAGTACAACCGAGAAAGTAAGAACCACTTTTGCACTTTTTATCCACAAAGTTATTTGATTGGGCAATGCCTGTAAAATACTGTACTGTACTCCGTATTTACCTTTTCTTTTCCACTTAAATTATTTACTGAATAAATATGATTAAACCGTATTTACCTTTTCTTTTCCACTTAAATTATTTACTGAATAAATATGATTAAGGACATTGCTAAATGGGCAGAATCTGTAATGAACAAAAATTACTTAAAAAATTATTTTACAAAATCTAATAATATTTTAATTATTTTTTTTACATGTAATATAATTAATTATACTATATAAAATATATATTGCACAAAAAAATTAAATAAAACAATGTTTTGTTAAAGATAATGCATATTTTTATATTTATATTTTAAAAAATCAATTAAATAGAAAAAATATATTTTAACCTATAATAATAAAAAATAAAAAATATATTTTTACATATATATTATAGTGATTATATTTTAAGTTATATATAAATAAAAAATAAAAAAAAAATAAGAAGATTTGAGCGTTCTGTTCATGGGCAAAATCTGCCCACATTAAATTACACTATGATTAATACTCCGTACTATATACTATATCCAACATTGAATAAAATGATTTTAATTCGAAATTAAGTTATAAATTAAGTTATGGATAGGAATCAACTAGTCATCATTTATTGCTCTTCACCTTCCCCGTTCCACAAGACATTATTATCATCAACTAAAAAGAATACCAAAATTAAATATTAAAACATGTTGTGTTGATAATAAATTTATCCATTTCGGCTTGTATAGTTTGTATAGTCGAGTAGTAAAGTATATGATGATGTGAGTGTAATTTTTCGGCGACACAGGAAGTCGAGTAGTAAAGTATATAATGATGTGAATGTAATTTTTTAACGACGGAGAGTTCGAAATTCGAGTGGAATAACTTTTTATTGAAATATTATAAAATTTATTTTGAGTTAGAACTTATTTTATATATTTATTTAGAATTTTCAAAATTTATAGTATACGTATATGAATGATTAAAGGGCTTCATTAGACGTTGCTACTCGTGTCTACTTCACAGCAGCTAGTATGATCGCAACGGCTACCAGCCTACCATGATCACAGTTGTCCCAACCCAAGGGGTAGAGTGAGTAAATATACACGACTAAAAATGGTTATTAAGTATAATTAATGTATAATGTTTTAAAATTGTATTACTATAAAATATTAATTGGAAAATGAAGTGAGAATTCTTTTAAAAATATTTTTCTATAATTATTTGTATATATAATTCCTAAAATAGTAGTACCAGTAGGTAACATAATATTTCTGTCACACTAATAAACACATTTTTTTTCACAAATTACAAATGAGTGAAAATCATTAGTTTGAGAAAAAAATAATATTATTATAGTATTATTATGTAGTAATAGGTATCTATTTCTTTTAAATACTTGGATAATTAATTAATAATATTGGTATTTTGTACATTTTTTTTATTTGAGACAAAGAATGCCAAAGGAATTATTTATGTTTATAAATTTCCAAATTCTGCACTAGATTGAGATTATTACAGCAGTAATACAGTATCTTATTTTGAACTTTTTTAGCACTTACTGATGTAATTCTAAGTCGAATTAAAATGAACAAAATTTGTTCACAATATTTATCGCATATACCTGTAATTTAACTCATTTTATATTAAATTAAACATTTTTTATTTTTACTCGGTGAACATAATAAAAAAAGAGATGGTATATTTAATGTTTATCGCACTAAAAGTAATATTTTTTTTTATTTTTTTATTTATTTAAAACATTGATTAAGAGAAAATTTTAATAAAATAATCAAAATTCAATTTTAAATTTAATAATTTAATACATATCACTCTATATGTAACGCTCCAGAAAATTCAAAGGCTTAAAAGGATTGAAAGAGTAAAAGCCTTTACAATGGTGCGCACGAGTGATGACAAAGTGCGCTGGAAAAGACAAGTGTTGGTACAGTGGAGCTAAGATATCACTCCAGACGGCAGACATTGGTAACCGAGCCGACCCATTAGGGTCGGGCTTCGACCCCTCAACGGGCCGGGGCGTTACAAATGGTATCAGAGTCGCTGCCGACCGAAATTGCGGGGTCAAGTGCTCCACCCAGAAGTTGGTGAGAGTAACCGCAAGGGGCATTCCTGCACGGATGGCAGACATTGGTAACCGAGCCGACCCATTAGGGTCGGGCTTCGACCCCTCAACGGGCCGGGGCGTTACAAATGGTATCAGAGTCGGTGCCGACCGAAATTGCGGGGCACAAAGTGCGCTGGAAAAGACAAGTGTTGGTACAGTGGAGCTAAGATATCACTCCAGACGGCAGACATTGGTAACCGAGCCGACCCATTAGGGTCGAGCTTCGACCCCTCAACGGGCCGGGGCGTTACAAATGGTATCAGAGCCGGTGCCGACCGAAATTGCGGGGCCAAGTGCTCCACCCAAAAGTTGGTGAGAGTAACCGCAAGGGGCATTCCTGCACGGATGGCAGACATTGGTAACCGAGCCGACCCATTAGGGTCGGGCTTCGACCCCTCAACGGGCCGGGGCGTTACAAATGGTATCAGAGTCGGTGCCGACCGAAATTGCGGGGCCAAGTGCTCCACCCAGAAGTTGGTGAGAGTACCCGCAAGGGGCATTCCTGCACGGATGGTTGGTCATGGGCAAGTAAAGCACGCAACGAGGACGTTGCGCAGAAAAAGGTGGGGTGATTGTAACGCCCCAGAAAATTCAAAGGCTTAAAGAAATTGAATATGCTACTCATACCAACAGATGCATCTACTTTTCTGGGCATCCTCCTATAAGAACTCCAAAGTTAAGCTAGGATGGGTGACCCCCTGGGAAGTCTCCCGGGTGCGCACGAGTGAGGACAAAGTGCGTGCTGGCTCTGGAGTAGTTAGGATGGGTGACCCCCTGGGAAGTCTCCCGGGTGCGCACGAGTGAGGACAAAGCGCGTGCTGGCTCTGGAGTAGTTCTAGGATGGGTGACCCCCTGGGAAGTCTCCCGGGTGCGCACGAGTGAGGACAAAGTGCGTGCTGGCTCTGAAGTAGTTCTAGGATGGGTGACCCCCTGGGAAGTCTTCCGGGTGCGCACGAGTGAGGACAAAGTGCGCTGGAAAAGACAATTGTTGGTACAGTGGGGCCAGGATATCACTCCCGAAAGCAGTCATTGGTAACCGAGCCGTCCCGGTCGGGCTTCGACCCCGCAACGGGCCGAGGACAAAGTGCGCTGGTTGAGTAGTTCTAGGATGGGTGACCCCCTGAGAAGTCTCCCGGGTGCGCACGAGTGAGGACAAAGTGCGCTGGAAAAGACAAGTGTTGGTACAGTGGGGCCAGGATATCACTCCCGAAAGCAGTCATTGGTAACCGAGCCGTCCCGGTCGGGCTTCGACCCCGCAACGGGCCGAGGACAAAGTGCGCTGGTGGAGTAGTTCTAGGATGGGTGACCCATTGGGAAGTCTCCCGGGTGCGCACGAGTGAGGACAAAGTGCGTTGGAAAAGACAAGTGTTGTTACAGTGGGGCCAGGATATCACTCCCGAAAGCAGTCATTGGTAACCGAGCCATCCCGGTCGGGCTTCGACCCCGCAACGGGCCGAGGACAAAGTGCGCTGGAAAAGACAAGTGTTGATACAGTGAGGCCAGGATGCGCTGGAAAAGACAAGTGTTGGTACAGTGGGACTAGAATATCACTCCCGAAAGCAGTCATTAGTAACCGAGCCGTCCCGGTCGAGCTTCGACCCCGCAACGAACCGGGACGTTACACTATAATAATATGTTAAAGAAGGTTAATTTTAATTTATAAAATAATTGAAATAGTATACTCAATTTCTTTCATAATAATTGTAACATTTTAATTTTTGAGTATAGACGAATAATAGTTATTAAACCCCTCAATAAAAAAAATTACTTTAAAATATAATTTTATTTTTTATTTTATTTATTTATTTATTAAATTTCAATAACAGTTATAATTGTATTCAAATTAAAAATACATTTTTATATAAATCTATATACTCCATCTGTTCCAAAGCTATAGTCACTAGTGGTCTAACACTTTTTTTTACCGTTCAATACGTATGATAGTTAAATTTTATTTTAGTTATTTTTTTTATAATTTTTGTATACCGTTTATCATACGTATTGGACGGTAAAAAAAAGTCAGCGTTGACCACATGTGACTATAGCTTTGGGACAGAGGGAGTACTATTTTAGGGTAAGAAAACAAATGTGGTTACGCTAGTGACAATTTGACATACATACTTAAGGCGTGATTAGGGCTGGAAACGAGCCGATCCGAGCTTTGAGCTTATCGGGTCGGCTCGGAAAAAAAATTAGCAGGCTCGAGCTCGGCTCGCAAATTTTTTTTCATACTCGAGCTCGACTCGATCGAGCCGCTCGACTTTTGCTCGCTCGATTAATTCAACTCAAACTTGTTAGAGTGACTCTGCTCGATCGTATTGTTCGAGTTCGACTCGACTCAATATATATATATATATATTAAGAACATTTAATTAAAAATGCATATATACGAGCGGCTCGTGAGCCGCACGATTTTTCAAAATTGGAGGTTGAACTCGACTCGTTTAAAATAATGTTCGGCTCGAGCTTGACTCGAGCTCGAGTTTGACCGAACTCGAGCCGAGCGTTGACTCAAGCAACTTGCGAGCTGCTCAGTTCATTTCCAGCCCTAGGCATAATAGTAAGAATGAAAAAACATTATAATTAATTTATATATGCATAACATAATATGATTAAATGTAGCAACCCTTGAAATATATTTGTATGAATTCATTGATTGGATTGATAATTTTCGAATGGGGTCCCATCCTTGAGCAAGCTGGTTATTATAATTACTTATAAGTAGGGGCGGTACATGTTATTAAGACATGACATTATTATTTGTTATATATATATATATATATATATATATATATATATATATATTACACAATTTTAATTTGAATATATATATATATATTAATAATAATAATTGATATCAAATCATTCAAATTACCGTACTCCAATTTCCGCCTATAAATTGGGAAGCAGTGGCAGCTTAACAAAATGCACCAAAAGTCCATTGATCATCATGGCATCCTCCTCCTCCTCTCTTCATCTCTCCTGCGCCACCACCACCGCCCCTCGTCGTCCCCACGCCTCCTCCCCTCGCCCTCTCTTCCCCAAGCCCCAACATTACCTTTCCCATGCAAAGCGCACCACCACCCACCGCCTCCGCATCTCCTGCGCTGCCCCCGAGGAGGCCGGAAGAGTCGACAGGCGCAACATGCTCCTCGGCCTCGGCGGCCTCGGGGCCGCCACCCTGGTCCAGACTCAGGATGCCTCCGCCAACCCCATCCAGGCTCCGGAGCTCGACAAGTGCGGCCTCTCCTCCTACGACACCAAAGACAAAGTCAAGACGGAGATCATGTGCTGCCCTCCCTCCGGCCAGAAAGCCGTCGACTACCGCCTCCCGCCCGTCTTCCAGATGAAGATCCGGCCCTCTGCCCACCGCGTCTCCCCTGAGTACATTTTCAAGTACAACACGGCCATCGACCGCATGAAGCGTCTCCCGGCCGACGACCCCCGCAGCTTCACCCAGCAAGCCAACATCCACTGCGCTTACTGCAACGGCGGCTACGACCAGCCGGGGCAGGGAAATCTGGACCTCCAGATCCACAACTCCTGGCTCTTCTTCCCTTTCCACAGGTGGTATTTGTACTTTTACGAGAGGATCCTCGGCAAGCTCATCAACGACCCCACCTTCGCATTGCCCTTCTGGAACTGGGACAACCCTAAAGGCATGACGGTGCCGCCAATGTTCCAAGACCCCAAATCGGCTATCTACAACTCCAAGAGGAACCAAGCGAACATGGTGCCTTCCGCCGTCGTGGATCTCGGCTTTACTGGAAACAAGGACCCTCTCCAGTTGGTGACCAACAATCTGACGATCATGCACACGGAGATGATCCGTGGGAACAACGACGTGTACGATTTCATGGGGAAGCCCTACCGCGAAGGAGAGGCTGCCCAAAACGCACTGGTCGGAGCCTCGGAGAGAGGCTCTCACACCTCCATCCACGCTTGGGTCGGGGACCCGAGAGAGCCGGCTTTCGAAGATCTGGGCAACTTCTACTCGGCCGGGCGGGACCCGCTTTTCTACTGCCACCACGCTAACGTGGACCGCATGTGGACCCTCTGGCAGTACTTCCTGCCGAATAAGTCCCTCCCCGACAAGAGGATCACCGATCCCGATTTCCTCAACTCCAGCTTCCTCTTTTACGACGAAAACTCGCAGCTCGTGCGCGTCACCGTCAAGGACTCTCTCGACAATCTGCGAATGGGTTACGACTTTGAACGGATCGATCTGCCCTGGCTTGACTACAGGCCTCCAAGGCAAACCGCTGGAGCCAGGATCGTGAGGGCGAGCTCCACAGCTCCCAAGGCGTCGACTCTGTTCCCGTTGAAGCTGGAGGGGGTTGTGAGGTTCCAGGTCGACAAGGCGAAGAAAGGGAAAGCCGACGAGCTTTTGGTTCTTGAGAACATCGTCGTCGACACTTCAAAGTTCCTTAAGTTCGACGTGTTTGTGAACGACGAAGACGACAGCCCGAACGAGCTCGACAAGGCGGCGTACGCAGGGACGTACGCGCAGGTGCCGCAGAAGACTGAGAACAAGACGACGACGACTTCCATCAGGCTGAAGCTGACGGATCTGTACGATGACATGGACATCGGAGACGACGACACAGTTGTGGTGACGATCGTGCCGAGGCACCAGGGCCCCGGAGTGACCATTGGTGGGATCAAGATCATTGAAACTCCTCCTAAGGAAGCCGCCGCCGCCGCCGCGTCGTAGGTTCCCGGCCGGATGTTAACTCGCCGAGCTCTCTCGCCTGCCTGATGATGATGATGTCATGTGTGTTTGATGAATAAGATCGTGTGTGTGATCGAATGATGTGTTTCCTTTTTTTCCGGTGCATGCTTTTGGAGAACTGTACGTTGTTTTACTGTTTTACCCTCGGAAATTCAAATAAAATCGTGTGTTTCTGTCTAAACGTTGATCGTCGTTATGTGTACGTACGTAAACTCGTTCGTCCTCAATCCCAATGTAGATGGGTCTGTATAAGTGTTGTATATCTAGATATGGATAGATGATCGTAGACGATACACGGATCATTTATTTATCATACCTACTACACTACGTACCTCTTAAATTAAAATTAAAATGAAAATAAAGCAAGAAATTCATCAAATGTTTTTATCCATATTATTGTTATTCGAAAAGGATGGAAGACAGGTGTATTATTTCAATTTCCTTTTACTACTCTACTTTTTTTTTTTGGAGATGGGCCCACCACTTTAGTGGATGGCAAGATAGTCCAATTGCATGCGGTTCTCGAAAAATAGTGGGTCCGACCCAGTATTATTTTACGGTTCATTGGGCCACGCACGTGATTAACATTTTTTCGTAAAACTGATTATCCACGTTGCATTTCATATGTGGTGGTGGAGGGGACCCACTTCTGTAGTGGAGTACTGGACTTCAGAAAATGATTAGGGACGCGGAGTTTTGAGTCTTTTGACAAGTTTTTTGATGCATTTAGTAGCATCTTCTTCATATACTGCATTTGGTTTTTTTTTCTAAATTCGATTTTTAATAAATATGTTCCACCAACTTCAATAGTACCTACGCGTAAGCAGCTGGTACCCGGAGAATTGGTTCCCCGCCGATAGCACCGTATATCTCCAATCGCCATTAATTAATTTCGATGGTTACACATTAGAATTGAACTTAGAGAGGTTGCATTCATAATGAGTCGGGGAGGGTTGTTTTGTAGCTCCAACACAACATGTATAAATTATAATGCTAGAGGGCCCGGCGAACATGCCGACAAGAACCGGTTCCTCCACTCGGTCGGTTTGGGCTCTTGTTTATAAACCTTTTCATATAAGAATATTATTTACTTATTTATATGAACTAAATAAGGGTGAATGGACTAAAATAACCTTGTTAAATTAATTATAAAAAAAAAAAAACAGAAGCACGTCCGATGAAATAATTTCCAATTGAATCTGACTTTATTCCATTATCATCATCATCATCTACATTTCCATAAATTTTGAAACACACAATATTACCGTCACCCACATACAACCATCAATTATCACCTACATACAACTAATTATGTGCGAATTATTCGAAGTAATTGAATAATCGAATAATCGTTATCGTTTTCATTGGTTTGAAGAATTTTTTTTTGGCAGTGGGAGTGTGTGAGATTCTCGATTTCGGCCAAGAAGCTGGATAATTTATTTTTGCCGATGTTATAATTTTAGATTTCATAATTGAATTTATTGAAAAAAAATGTTTTTGGTGTGGCTGTGATGAAAAGATTCAATTTGATAATACAATTGGAACCACAAATAAATCAAGAACTCTCTTAATTGTTAAAATATTATTTAGTATTTTTATTATGCAAATAATATGACTAAGTCATAGTAGACTTGGTCTCTAGGAAGTTAGGATTTGGTTGCTAATTAATTTCTCTATTCGGTTGGTTTGTACTGCCTATTTAAAGGCTTGATTCATCTAATAAAAGTAAGCATTCAGTCTCAACCTTCAATATATATTAACAGTGGTATCAGAGCAAAAAGAGAGAAAAAAAAAATCGTGAGAAAAAAAAAGGAGTAGCAGCAGCAATCTTTTTTTTTTTTTTTCATTTTGCAGTAGCAACTAGAAAGTGAAGATGTCCACAGATAATTTCGTGCAACCAGCCATCCCTCGCTTTGATGGTCATTATTATGATCATTGGAGCATGCTTATGGAAAACTTGTTCAGATCGAAAGAATATTGGCACATCGTTGAGTCTGGCGTTAGAGACAAAATTTCCACCACGACACTGACAGACACTCAACGAGCAGAAATCGAGAGCAATAAGTTGAAGGACTTGAAGGCTAAGAATTATCTTTTCCAAGCTATTGATCGTACAATCTTGGAAACCATTCTGAACAAGAAAACCTCAAAGGATATATGGGACTCCATGAAGACAAAGTATCAGGGGACAACAAGAGCAAAGAGACAACAACTCCAAGCACTCCGTTCCGAATTTGAGACGCTCCAAATGAAACAAGGGGAGACAATCATGGCTTATATATCAAGAGTAATGGCGGTAGTTAATCGGATGCGGATCAACGGTGACAAAACGGAGGACGTTATGATTGTCGAGAAAATTCTTCGATCGTTGACTCCAAAATTTAATTTTGTGGTCTGTTCAATAGAAGAATCCAATGACGTTGATAAACTCTCAATTGATGAACTTCAGAGTTCATTATTGATTCATGAACAAAGGTTCACCAAGCAAGATAAAGAGGAGCAAGCTCTAAAAGCCTCGACTAACTATCGATCGGCAGATCGCGGCCGAGGCGGAGGAAGAGACCGTGGAGGTAGAGATGGACGAGGACGAGGACGGAGTAATCGAGATGGTGGCAGACATTATCAGAATTCAAATTCAAACGATAGTCCTCAAGGCAGAGGTAATCAATATGTTGATCGATCAAAAATAGAATGCTACAGGTGTCATAAGTTTGGTCATTACCAAAGTGAATGTTATACCAAGCTGCCGCAAGCCAAACGTGGGTCGGAAACGTCAAATTTCGCTGAAAAAGAAGAAGAAACTTTGTTGATGGCATTCCATGAGAAAGACGACAAGCATGAACCGCACACATGGTACTTGGACACGGGCTGTAGCAATCACATGTGTGGGAGTAAGTCATTCTTCTCTCATTTAGATGAAAGTTTTCGATCTACTGTGTGTTTCGGTGATAATTCGAAGATCAGTGTCATGGGAAAAGGGGACGTGCGATTCATAACCAATGATGGTAATGTGGAGGTTATGTCCAATGTTTTTTATCTTCCTGACTTGAAAAGTAATTTATTAAGTCTTGGCCAGTTGCAAGAAAAGGGGTACGAGGTCACCATAAAAAATGATGCATGTTATATACGTGATGCCAAAAAGGGTCTCATTGCGCATGCTAAAATGTCGGCAAACAGATTATTTCCGCTGCAAATTAATACCGTGGATGCCTGCTATCTCACTAATGTGAGTGATCCAACATGGCGATGGCACTATCGGTATGGTCATCTAAATTTTTGTGGCTTGAAGACACTCTACCAGAAGAATATGGTAACCGGACTTCCGCAAATTAGCACTCCAAGTAAGATCTGTGAAGAATGTGCTGTAGGAAAGCAACACAGGGACAAATTTCCTAAAGGGAAATCATGGAGGGCGAAAAGTATTCTCGAATTGGTTCACTCGGATATATGTGGGCCAATAAATCCATCTTCTAACGGTGGAAAGAGGTACTTTATTACATTTATCGACGATTTTAGTCGGAAAATATGGGTGTATTTCTTGCAAGAAAAATCAGAAGCTTTTGTCACGTTTAAAAGCTTCAAAGCGAGGGCCGAGAATGAATCGGGGGAAAGGATTAAAACTCTTCGCACAGATCGTGGTGGAGAGTATTGTTCAAAGGAGTTTGAATCATTTTGCGACGATCAAGGCATTAAAAGGCAACTCACGACAGCATATACACCTCAACAAAATGGGATCTCGGAGAGAAAGAATCGAACAATCTTAAATATGGTCAGGAGCATGTTAAAAAGCGGAAATGTTCCAAAGAGATTTTGGCCAGAAGCTGTGAATTGGGGTGTTCACATCTTGAATCGGAGTCCTACGTTGGCGGTTAGAAACATGACTCCGCAGGAAGCTTGGAGTAATAAAAAACCATCAGTGGGTTATTTTAAAGTATTTGGGTGCATTGCATATGCACACGTTCCCGATCAAAAGAGGAAGAAGTTGGATGACAAGGGCGAGAAATGTGTTTTCATTGGAACAAGTGATCATTCAAAAGCTTACAGGCTGTTCAATCCTTACACAAATAAAATTGTGATCAGCCGCGACGTTATTTTTGATGAAGAAAATACATGGGATTGGAGTGAAAAAGGGTCGACTCAACATCAAATATCAGTGAGTCTTGATGAAATTTCAGATTCAAATATTCCTGAAGTCGTGCAACCAATCGACGAACCAGAACAAGCACAAGATTCTGATGGCGATCAATTAGTGGCTAATAACCCCAGACCACAAAGACATAAAAGGAAGCCAACATGGATGGGAGACTATGAGGTTAGTGGTGTAAATGATCAATCTGATGATGATATATTAGCACATTATGCTCTTTTATCAGAATGTGATCCTATCACATTTCAACAAGCTGTCTCCGTAGCAAAGTGGCGAAAAGCGATGAAAGACGAGATGACGTCCATTGAAAAAAATAAAAGCTGGGAGTTGATGGAACTTCCAAAAGGGCAGAAATCTATCGGTGTTAAATGGGTTTATAAAACAAAGTTGAACAAAGAAGGTGGAGTCGAGAAGTACAAAGCTCGCCTCGTCGCAAAAGGGTACAAACAAGAATTTGGGATTGATTACAATGAGGTGTTTGCTCCGGTTGCTCGGTTAGACACCATTCGTTTAGTGTTATCGATGGCTGCTAAACATTCATGGTTCGTCTATCAACTTGACGTGAAATCAGCGTTCTTGCATGGCGATTTAGAAGAGGAAGTGTACGTTGACCAGCCTCAAGGATTTGTGCAGCGCGGGCATGAAAATAAGGTATACAAATTGAAAAAGGCTTTATACGGACTTAAACAAGCACCACGAGCTTGGTACGGTCGTATAAATGCCTATTTCATCAAGGAAGGGTATGTGAAATGTCCTTATGAACACACACTCTACACAAAAGTTGGAGATGATAAGAAATTACTGATCGTGTGTTTATATGTGGATGACTTGATTTATTCTAGCAATGATGAAATGATGCTGGACAATTTTAAGAAATCTATGATGCATGAGTTTGATATGAGTAATTTGGGATTAATGCATTATTTCTTGGGAATAGAGGTGTTGCAATCACCAGGAGGCATTTTTATCTCGCAAAAGAAGTACACAATGGAGATTTTGGAGAGGTTCGAGATGAAATATTGCAATTCAGTTGACACCCCAACTGAATTCGGATTGAAGCTGACCAAGAATGGAGAAGGTGAACAGGTTAATTCTACTCTTTACAAGCAAATTGTTGGAAGTCTTATGTATCTGACGGCGACACGACCAGACATTATGTACGCTGTTTGTTTAATTAGTAGATACATGGAGAAACCAACAGAAGCTCATTTGTTGGCTGCGAAACGAATCCTTCGTTATTTGAAAGGTACGACTGATTTTGGAGTTATGTATAAGAAGAATAAGAGTTCAGATATGATTGGATATACTGATAGTGATTACGCTGGGAATCTCGACGATCGAAAGAGCACCTCAGGTTCAGTTTTCATATGGAATGCCGGAGCGATTTCATGGTCATCCAAGAAGCAACAAATAGTGACGTTGTCGACAACCGAGGCAGAATTTGTGGCTGCAGCATCAAGTTCATGTCAAGCTATTTGGTTAAGAAGGCTACTGGAAATTCTACAAACTCCTCAACCAGGTCCGACTTTAATTTTTTGTGATAATATTTCTACGATCAAGCTTTCGAAAAATCCGGTTCTACATGGAAGGAGTAAACATATTGACGTGAGATATCACTTCCTACGTGATCTATGCAAAGATGGTATTGTTGAGTTGGTGCATTGTAAGAGTGAAAATCAAATTGCGGATATTTTCACGAAGCCGCTCAAAGTTGCTGTTTTCCGTAAGCTTCGAGAAATGTTGGGTGTGTGGTCTTTGAAGGAAGTTCCTTAGAGATGCAAGATGAAGAGTTGATGTTCTGTTGGTATTCCTAAACTGAATTCTCCGCATATCAGTTTAAGGGAGGATGTTAAAATATTATTTAGTATTTTTATTATGCAAATAATATGACTAAGTCATAGTAGACTTGGTCTCTAGGAAGTTAGGATTTGGTTGCTAATTAATTTTAATTTGAAAATCAAAATCTATTAGATTATGAAGAAATATAAAGACCGTAAATAAAGATGAAGATAAGGATAACTTGGATATGAGGGTATTTTTGTAAAAAAAGTTATATAAATCAAGTTTTTTTATATGAAAGTATAGAAAAGATGGTATCTTATGTAAATATATGAAAGTTATATAAATCAAGTTTTTTTATATGAAAGTATAGAAAAGATGGTATCTTACGTGTATTTTAAAAAATATATCTTTTGAATATATGTAGAAATATTAATATATGTAGAAATATTTTAAAGTATATTTTGAATATTTTTGAAAATATTACAAAATATTTTTGAATTGTTTAAAAATTCTTTTTAAACATTAATAAAATCATAAAATAATCTTAAAATATTTTTAAAGTGATTGAAAATACTTTATAACTATTTTAACTTACCTAAAGATAATTTTAAAATGATTTAAGATACATTTTTTTTAAATTTCTTTAAATGATTTTAAAAATAATTTTAAGTAAAACTTTAAATTGTCTTAAGGTAACCTTTTAGTAATTTGAAATAATTTTGTAATTTAAATTATATTAAATATAATTTAAGTTATTTGAAAAAACAAAAACTTTTTAAAGTAAATTAAAATATTTTTTAAATAAATAAAAATATTTTAAAATGCCTTTAAAATAATTTTATTTTAAATACCTTTCAAACATATTATAGTTTTATTTAAATAGTTTTTAATTTCTATGAAATTTTTTAAATTTTTAAATATAATTTTTATTTGATTTGAAATATTATTTAAACATTTTTTTAAGTTTTTAAAAATAATTTAAAGGATTTTAAAATATTTTTAACCATTTAAAAGTGTTTTAAAATATTTTTAAATAATACTATAAAAATTAGTTGTATTTAAAATAATTAAATTTATTTTGAATATGATGCTCTCTATTTTAAATACTAGCAAATAAATACATAACTTTACTTTTTATTATTTCATATATAATTTTTTTTTAATCAACGCGCAATCTTTTTTATACTAGCATATAAGAATCGGAGGGAGTATAATTTAAGTGGGAAATAAAGGAAATACTTTTCACGCATGTGAATTTGTTTGCACTAGTTCATTAATTAGGCTTGTAGGTAAAATTAAAAGTGCAAAAGTGTTTCGGTACTTTCTCATTTTACCGCTAACTTGCATCCCAAAAATTTCACTTTGCACTAGTTCATTAATTAGGCTTGTAGGTAAAATTAAAAGTGCAAAAGTGTTTCGGTACTTTCTCATTTTACCGCTAACTTGCATCCCAAAAATTTCACTTTTTTTATTGATAGCTCATTAGCTTGTACTATTAACATTTTTATTTTTTAAAGTTATTAAATACTAGTATATTGTTGACAGTCGATTTTTGTTAACTATTTTCTGGGGTTTTTTGAGGACTAGTTTGATGAAGATTTTAAGTGACCTTAGCTGAAAAAGGAAAAAACGAGATATATTTTGTTAGCTGGAATCTTTCTTGAAGATTCTTTTTTTTCTTTCTTTTTACAGCTTCCCCTATTTATAGAGCTACTATTAGAGTTTACAAAAAGGAATTGGGCCTTTCCTTATTGGGCCTTGACATGTGACAATTCATAAACCTAAAATGGTAAAAAGACTGTTGAACCCTTTACTGCGCCGCCTTTACTGAGCCGGGGAGACCGGCCTCTAGTCTTCCTGTCACGGCACCCCGATCTGGCGGCATCCGGGCGAGCAGGTTCATTTTCGGGAATGCATACCCCCTGACCGGCATCTTGTCGTCTGCCCGGCTGGCTCTTGCTTGATCGGGGCAATCCTCTGGTCGGTCTTCTCCCGATCATTGTGGGCGGTTTCCGGCGTGGGACCCGTGAGGATGGGGCCCATTGCCTTAACAAATATAATAATGATGATAATATATATATATCAAAAAATAATAATAAATGAAAATGGGGCACAACAAATGCCCCCCTCGAAGGATCTGGTCGGCGGAAGCCGGCCGGGTTCTTCGTGGCCGTAGCCGCTCCATTTTCCCTATTGAAAGATAGGGTTCGGGCCATGTTGACACGTTGGCGACACGTGTCGTAAAAACCCTTTCATCTCCCGCCTACAGCTGTCCTTTCAGTTGTCCTTTCGATTTTGAATTTCAAAAATTAAAAAAAAGAAAAAACCGCCGCCTTTTCGATACTATAAGTATCTTCCAGAAGAAACCTTTTTCACTTTTCGACTCCTTTTCTTTTCAGACTTTTCGGCGGCTGATTTGTTCTCTGAAATCCGGCGATTATTTTCGGCGAATATTTACGCTCTTTCAGGTACGCGTTCTTCCCTCTCCCTTCGTGTCGAGTGAATTTCTCTTTTGGGGGCTTTCATAGGGCAAACCTTCTCGCCTGCCTTTTTAGGGTTTAGGAATTTTCTGGCAAATCGCCATTTTTTCCGGCGATCTTTCTGGTGTTTATATCGTTATTGAGTTGTCGGCTGTGGGTGTACCTCTTCTTTAAAAACCAGAAACTGGTGATGAGCGAAGAGGGATCCCCTCGTCGCGAACTATCGGGCGCTTCGCCCGTTCGTACTCCGGTAGACCCGTCTAAACTACCCTCTACTTCTTCTCCTCGTGAGGGTTCGTCCCCTGATGCCTCGTCGCCATCCGGGCGCTCACTGAAATATCCTTTCTCGGCCGACGAGAGCCGCGAGATGCTGAGAGGCGACGTCAGCGACACCTACCGCCGTCTCTGTGAGATCATCGCCGATAGTCGGGGTCCCCCCTCCCCGTATACGTATGAGGCTTATCTTCTTGAGCGGCCATATCGCTACGTCCCTCGTGAAATTTTTAGGGTAGTCGGAGACCGGCCAGGGATATTCGAGGCTAGCCGTAGGCCGAGCAAGATCACAGAGTCTGCCCTTCAGGAAAAAAGGGGTGAGTGGGAAATTCCCTCGGATGTTCACATATACGCCCCTATCGAAGGTGAGCGGGCAGACTGCCCCCCTACGGGTATGGTTGCAGTGAACTACTCGATGATGTCGAGCGGCCTTCGCTTCCCCATCCCGAACTCTTTCGCCCACTTGGTGCAGATCTTTGGAGTTGCTCCCATGCAGCTGGTACCGAACGCCTGGGCGACCATGTATGACCTGACCGTCATGTTCGGCTATTATGGATTGTATCGAGGCCTGACCGGCCTTGAATTGTTGTTCTTGTTGGGCATATGTGATGCCGGTAAAGGTGACTATTACCTCAAACAACGAGATACCATAATCACCGATCTGACGAGCAAACAAGCCAAGTGGACCGAAAAATGGTTCTTCGTAGCAGGAGAGTGGAACTCCAAAGATTTTCCTCTGAGTGCCGAATACTGGACAACTTCAGATCGTTAGTCTCTCTGACCTTAGTACTATTTATCCTAGATATCCTCTTTCCGTCCCTAATCTACCCTTTGGGGATTCTCCCATTTTTATCCTTTTTTAGGCCCCAAAGCTCCAGATGCCAGGCTATTAGGATGGGACTTCCTGGTGATCCTGGAAAGGATAAAATCACTCTCGTATAATCAAAGGAAACACGAGAATTGGAAGGGCAAGGAGAGACGTCTTCGTGCTCGGTTTATAGTTACTCCCCGGGACGCCGAGGATATATTTCCGCGTGAGTAGTTGTTGCAATTTAATTGGACTTTTGTCCTCCCCTTGTTTCTAACGTTCTCTTTATTTACAGCTCGTAGGTACTTTCGAATCGTCCGACCGATCGGGATGCCGAAATTGGAAACCCCTCGTGAAAGGAGGAAAAGGGAGCTCGCCGCGGAGAAGGCGGAAGCGGAGCGCCAGGAGTTGGCGGCCAAAGTGACCGTAGCTGCCCACTCCCCGAATACCTTCCCCATGCCTCAGCCGATCAGCCAGATCAACGCCGGAAACTCGTCTTCTGATGAAGAGCCACTTTATCGGCCGGCCAAAAGGTCTCGAGCGGATGGTTCCGGCGCATCTGGGACAAAGAAAAGCGGGAAACCCCCGACGGCCCCGAGGAAAGGTAAGGCTCCCCGGAGGAAAGAATCTCGATCAGCTGGATCGGGGGATGATGACTGTTCGGGCGAGTTGGAGTCTATCTTCGGCGCCGGCGATGAGGATTTCTCCAGGTATCTTCTCGTTGGTTTTCTTGATTGCATTTTATTACTCAGATCCTTACAAAAAACGGAACGCGAGCTGCAGGGCTTTTAAAGAGGACCCCAGACTCCCTTTGGCCGTAGCTCACCTGACGGCCGAGCAGAATTCCTATGACGAGGACCCCTTGCCGGCACATATTGCTCAGTCCGTCGAGGACGTTAACCGCTCTTGGTCCCAGGAGATGGAGACTGCGGCGTCCCGACCGGACTTCTTGGAGAAATTACTGCGAGTCAATGCTGCCCGCAATCTGATCATGGTGAATCGTTTGGCTCAGATCCGTGTCGAGCAGGAGGACAAAGCTGCTAAGTGCCCACCCAACCTGCCTGACGTCTATTTGGAGTTGCGGACCCGGTACAGCAAATTGCAAGAAGACTATAACCTTGAATCCGGGATGAAAGCCTCCCTGAGCAGTGAGTTGGATGAGGAAAAGAAAGATAAGATGGCCGTGATCCTCAAACTGACCGAGCAGGGAGAGGAGTTAGGGAAATTCAAGGCTCAAGTGGAGGAGCTCGGCAAATCCTATAGTCACGCTGAGAAACGCATGAAAGAACTGGAAGAGTTGAACCAACGGATATTTAAAGAGCTGGAGGGCATGCAGGCTGCCGAGGCCGAACGTCGGTCCGATCCGGAGGAAGATGTCGACTTCTATAGTAACTATTCTTATTATTGTGCCTATTTCGACGGCATCCGAACACTCCTGGAGGCTGGTCAGCCGGTGAATGTTTTAATGGACTTCCTCCGCCAGTATGCCGAGCAATGCCCTCTCCATGCTCACTTCCACTTGTATGTGCTCGATCTGGAGCAGAAATTCAAACTGGACCTCTCCTGGTGGCCCTTGAAATCGCAGCTTCGGATGCCCAAAACGGCAGAGGCGGTCGACCAGGAATCTGCGGAGCCATCTGTTATTAGTGAAGTCGATCCGGCCGTTAAGTTCGCGGACTCAGTGCTCAAAGATGATGGTGAGGAGTCAGTTCCCGGGGATCAGGAGTGATGGCGTTTGATGTTAAGGCTTGCCCGATTATTGAAGAAACTTGTGTTTATTTTCATTCCTGTTTCTTTCTTTGTTTTTGAATTTTGCCCGCGCGGGCCTAAACTATATCTCTGACAATATTCGCTGCTTTTTGTGACTTTATCTTTTTGCTGTCTTTGGGACAGAAAAGCTTTCGTCCTTATTATTCCATTCCTGTCGCATTTATTCCTTCACTTTTAACGTATGTAACGTACGGAATTTGCACAACTTTTCCTATCCCCAAAGGACTTATGGCGGGAAAACTCCCTCCAAAACGACTTTTGGTGGAGGTCGTTTATATGCACCTTGTATATATAGATGCTTTAGATCTCTCCTAAAGAAAATCATCAGAAAGAAAGAGAAAAAAGAGAAAGAAAAAATGAGCCAGAGCAAGAGAATGCGTCCGAACAAAGGGAAACAGGTTTTTCATGGCACATCTGCGATCGTAGAGAGTTATTACGCCATTTCCATTCATTCCGACGGGTGGCGCAAGCTTACCCAAAGATTTGATGGTAAGTGGCATCGCAACAACTTCCCTCTTCCCAACGCGTTCGTGCAACCGCTGGAGAAGTTCTTGGGAGAGGAGATTCCATTCCATGACTCCAACGAACAGGCCTGGGTGGCCACAAAGACGAAACTCAGACGCTAGATAGCTTTCGGAGGTCCGGGCTGGGCCGATTTCGTTCAGCACGCGGGAATCCAAGCGGGATGGGAGGTCTGGGTGATCTGGAAACCCGGGTTTGGGTTCCGTGTCAGCCTTTTCGATCTGGGGCGCCTCAATGTTTCTTTTCCTCAACAAATCCGGGCACGTGGTGAAGCTGACTCCCTTGGTCATCCTTATGTGGATTAGTGCGCCTTTTATTTAACCCGTTCGGTGATGAATAATTGTGTTCTGTTGGCTTTGATCCCCGTAATAATTTTTTTATTAAATGCGAATTCCTCGAAACCGTCATCTGTCTTTAATGTAGTCAACTTATCGCTTTAATTGTTCTTCAATTTTCGAAAAAGAAACCCCTATAAATACATTGCCCTTGCGTATGCGTATTGCTAAAATAAAACAAAGGATATTGGTCATCGTTTCTTGAAATATGCCGGCTAGAGTCGAATTTTTGGATGATTCGCATTTTTTCGAGCGCGTGTTCAACGGCACCTGGCATAGAGAGACCTTTCCGGTCCCCGTGGCGTTCCTCCGCCCGATCTGGGGCGGGGCGACAGATGGGTTACAAATGGTAGATCCCTTGGATCAAGAATGGTGTGTTTCTTTTACTCGCTTCCGCAACCAGACTGCGATCTACGGGCCGGAGTGGGAACGACTTATAAGCGGGTTCGAGGTACAAGAAGGTTGGGCCGTTCGAATCACTTGGACCGACGGGATGGGCTTCTCGATTGACGTCTTTGACCAGGATTACCGCTCGGCGGTGCGTCCGGTTGGGAATCGGCCCTGGTCATCCCAACGTGGAACACGCGGTTCCAGGGTCAGTCCTTGGCCTCCCCGGCCGACTCACGATCGTAGGGGTCGCCCCCTTCATTGATGTTTCTTTTCACGCGGTGTTCCTTACTCCGCGATTGTTGTCTTTTTTCTTTATCCGCTCCACATTCTCCTTAGTGAAATTTTAAGTTTTGAACCTTTTATGTTTGCGGCGAAACGCCGGTGAAATATTCATGTTCCCCGACGGATCAGGGTGACATGGCCGAGGATGGGACTTGTCCGGTCCTCGGTCTTATTAAATTTTCCTGTTCGATCGGTCGGGCGACGGATCACCCGACTCATCTCAGGCTTGGGGAGAGCGGACTCTATCCCCGGTCAAATATTCATGTCTCCCGACGGATCAGGATGACATGGCCGAGGATGGGACTTGTCCGGTCCTCGGTCTTAATAACATTTCCTGTTCGATCGGTCGGGCGACGGATCACCCGACTCATCTCAGGCTCGGGGAGAGCGGACTCTATCCCCGGTCAAATATTCATGTCTCCCGACGGATCAGGATGACATGGCCGAGGATGGGACTTGTCCGGTCCTCGGTCTTAATAACATTTCCTGTTCGATCGGTCGGGCGACGGATCACCCGACTCATCTCAGGCTCGGGGAGAGCGGACTCTATCCCCGGTCAAATATTCATGTCTCCCGACGGATCAGGATGACATGGCCGAGGATGGGACTTGTCCGGTCCTCGGTCTTAATAACATTTCCTTTGGAGAAGGCCAAGACATTCAGTTTCTGCTAAACAAACTTTTATTTCAACCATAAAGAGTTTCGAGATACAAGAGTTTAATGATGGTACTTTTTCAAATGGAGTGCGTTCCAAAGATATTGGTCAGCTACGCCGTTCAGGTGTTCCAGCTCATATGATCCTTTCTCCACGTGTTTCCTTACTCGCATTGGGCCTTCCCAGTTCGGGCCCAATGCCCCAGTGCTTGGCCCGAGCACGCGTTTAAGAACTAAATCCCTGTCCTTAAATTTCCTGATCTTGGCCTTAGAATTATAGAAACGCTCCGCTCTCTGTTTGGCCGTCGCATTCTGGAAAACCGAGTTCAGTCGTCTTTCCTCCAGGAAGTCCAGCTCGAGGCGCAAAGCTTTGTCATTGTTTTCATTTAGCTCCTGAGAAGTTCTATGGCTCGTAACCTCGATCTCAGAGGGTATCACTGCTTCGGCTCCAAAAGCCAAAGCGAAAGGGGTTTCTCCAGTGGCGGCCTTGCTGGTCGTCCTATAGGACCACAGCACATCTGGCAGCTCGGCTGCCCACCTTCCCTGTCTTTCTTCGAGCTTAGCCTTGATGGTGTGTTTCAGGATTTTGTTTACGACCTCCACCTGCCCGTTCGTTTGAGGATGATAGGGGGTGGAGAAAGCCTTCTTAATCTTCCACTTGTCAAAGAAATTCATGACTTCCTGACCGTCGAACTGTTTTCCGTTATCCGAGGTGATGGTGTACGGGATCCCAAAACGGCATATGATATTTTTCCAGATGAATTTTATGATCGCCTTCTGGTCAATGACTTTCAGCGGCTCGGCCTCGGCCCATTTCGTAAAGTAATCCACGGCCACCACTGCGTACTTAACTCCACCTGGTCCGGTCGGCAAAGGTCCGATCAAATCAATCCCCCACGACGCGAAAGGCCAAGGACTGTATATCGAGTTGAGATATTCCGGCGCCGTCCGGATAATAGGGGCGGTCACCTGGCATCTGTGGCATTTCCGAGCATAATTGATCGCATCTCTCCTCAGGGTAGGCCAATAGAACCCTTGGCGCACCGTCTTGTGGGCCAGCGATTGCCCTCCCGCATGATTCCCGCAGACGCCGTCATGAATTTCGCTAAAAACTCTGTGGCCCTCGAGCGGGGTAATACATTTCAAAAGAGGGAGATACAGACTCCTTCTGTACAAAACATCTCCGATCAAGGTATATCTAGCCGCCCGTATTCGAAGTTGTCTGGCTTCTGTCTTATCCCGGGGGAGCGTCCCATCCAGGAGATGGGAGCGAATAGGGTCCATCCAAGTCTCACCACGATCGATGACCGTGATCAAGCCTTCCTCCTGTAATATTGCCGATTTTGCCTGACTGGTTAGAATTACATTAGCCATGTCAGCGCTCCCTTCGGAGGATGCGAGTTTGGACAACGCATCAGCCTGGGAGTTCATCTCTCTGGGAATTTGCTCGATGAAAGTTTTTGGTATCTTTTCGCACAATGCCACTACGTGTTCATAATATTTCGCCATCCGGTCGCATCGGGTTTCGTAGTCTCCTTTGATTTGGTTAACTACCAGTAGAGAGTCCATGAAGATCTGTAGATGTTCGGCACCCACTGCCAAGGCCAGGTTTAATCCTGCGATCAGCGCTTCATATTCCGCTTCATTGTTCGTTGCGGCGAATTCGAACTTTACCGCGTGTGTGAAAGACTGTCCGTCCGGTCCGACCAACACTATTCCAGCCCCGGCATGGGAGTAATTGGACGAACCGTCGACGTATAGCTTCCATGCCGGGATCCTGGTCGACGGGGTGGATTCAGGGAAAGTCAGTTCCACTATGAAATCTGCAAGGGCTTGCCCCTTGATTGCCGTCCTGGGAGCATAAGTGATGTCGTACTGACCCACCTCTAGGCTCCACTTCAATAATCGGCCGTTCGTATCTGGTCTCTGGAAGACCCGTCGTAGTGGCATAATAGTCAGAACTTCTACTGGATGATCGAAAAAATAGGACCTCAATTTCCGCACGCTCATCACAAGGGCGTACGCCAGCTTTTCCAGGGGTGTGTATCGTGTCTCGGCGTCGTGGAGAACCTGGCTGACGAAATAAATAGGCTTGTGCAGTTGTCCTTCTGCCCGGACAAGAACCGAACTCATTGCATGCTCGGATGCAGCCAGATAGAGGAAAAGCGTCTCCCCGGGGATCGGCTTAGAAAGGATGATGGGGTTTCCGAGGTGCTCCTTCAGACGTAAGAAAGCCTCCTGAATCTCTTTTCCCCATTTGAATTTCTGGTCTTTTATCGCTCTAAAAAATGGACGGCTTTTATCCCCGAGCCGGGGGATAAAGCGACTAAGGGCGGCCAGACAACCAGTTAATTTTTGCACATCCTTCAGATTCCGGGGCTCCCTTAGATTTTGAATGGCCCTGATCTTTTCCGGGTTGACCTCGATCCCCCTTTGGCTCACGATATGGCCAAGGAACTTGGTGGCGTATACTCCGAAATGGCACTTCTTTGGGTTCAACTTCATGTTGAAAGCTCTGAGGATCTCAAAAGTGGTCTTCAAATCCTTGATGTGGTCCTCCTCGGACTTACTTTTTATAATGATGTCGTCGACGTATACCTCCATCGTCCCTCCGATCTGGTCGGCGAACATCTTATTCACTAACCTTTGATAGGTTGCCCCTGCATTTTTCAAACCAAACGGCATTCGTTTCCAGCACAGCACTCCTTTCTCCGAATAAAATGAGGTATGCTCTATGTCCTCTTCCGCCATGGGGATCTGGTGGTATCCTGCGAAACAATCACAGTTAGAAAAAATTGCATGCCCGGCGACGCTATCGACCAGATGATCGATGTGGGGTAGCGGGAAATGATCTTTTGGGCAGGCTCTATTGAGATCGGTGAAATCAATGCACAGTCGCCAGGCGTCGTTCGACTTTTTCACTAGGACAACATTTGCTATCCATTGGGGCTCTTCCTCGGCTTCTCTCACGAGGTCATTCTCTACCAATTTTTTGACTTCGACCGCAAAAGCTGCATATTTCTCCGGCCCCATCTTTCTTCGTTTCTGGGCAATAGGTTTCTTTCCGGGATCAATCTTCAGGTGATGGCAGGCGTGCTTGGGGTCTATTCCCACCATGTCCTTATGTAACCAGGCGAACGCGTCAGTATTCTGTTTTAAAAAACCGATCAATTCTTCCCTCAATCGTTTGGGGATTTTCTTTCCAATGATAACCTCTAGTTCGGGCCTGTCTGGATCCAGGCATACTTTCTTGACTTCATCTACTGCCGAACAGGCTGAAGGTCCTCGGGGGTCGGGAATCTCGTTTGGTTCGAAACCAATTCGGGGGTCAGGTTCTTCGACGCTCGCATGCTGTATATTTTGTATTGGATCGTTATCTTGGTTGGTCGGTAGTTCATCAATGAGGATGTGCAAAAATTGTGCCTCGAGTTCGGGCAGAACAGTCTCTGATTCTTGCGCTTCATGAACCTCGGCTTCGCGAGCCTCTGACTGCCCGGGTTCGCCTTCTTCCCATAGAGCGGTCAGATATTCTTCATCGTCTATATCCATCTCCCCTGTGGGGTCGATCTCCTTCAATACAATCGTGTCGTTTTGGGTTATCTTATCTTGGGGGTCGTCCCCCTCCGGGAACAATTCGTGGCCGGTCATTTGGGGGTCACCTCCCCCAAATGCCCCAGTGTCGGCGTTGCCGGTATCGTTTATGTGGTTGTTTGTACTAGAACACAAAGGATAATTGAAACATTTCCTGGCCATATACTGGTCACCCCGGAGGGTGCCGACCGCACCACTCAGGGTGGGAAACTTAATACAATAGTAATGGGAGGACGCCATGGCCTCGAAGGCATCGAGGAACGGCCTCCCGAAAAAAGCATTATAAATGTTTTCCGCATCCACAATAATAAACTCAATCAGCCTGGTCATATTGATAGCAGAATCCTGCCAGTCCTTCAGTTCTACAGCCATCCTGATCCGTCCCCTGGGGCGGACCACTACGTCTCCAAAGCCTTTTAGAACTCCTTCATATGGTCGAATATATCTTGTGAGGTCGCCAAGCTGGTCAAGCGCCGATTTGAAGATTAGGTTGCAATGATCTCCATTATCCACTAGGACCCTGGCCACCTCGATGCCGAGAATCCGAGCGGTCACCACCAAAGCATCTTCCTTGGGATATTTTATCCCCTCCCGGTCCTTTTCTGAGAAAGAGATGACGATTCCTCGGGAGATAGTGGATTCTGTATGGGGGACCACGACGTTCACTCCCTCGAACTCGCGGAGTTCCTCCTTTTTCTGTCTCTTAGATTTATGGATGATCGGCGTCAACCCCCCGATCATATTTACCCGAGCTCCATCGCGGACGGGTGGATCTTGGTTCTCGGGCCTAACGACCGGAGGAGGAGGTAGAGCCAAAGGGTTCTGGCCGGCCGGGCCCTGCTCGAGTCTCTGCTGCTGATGAGGTCTGCGATTCTGGTCGTCTTGATATCCTCGGCCTCGACCTCTACCCCCTCTTCCTCGGCCGGCGCCACCACGCCCGGTGGCCCCCCGACCGGCTATCGGGCGGCCCCGCTTTGGCGCCCGGAGGAGTTCGGTCAGGCTCCCATCCTCACGGTGGCGCCGGCCGGCTATCGGGCGGCCCCGCTTTGGCGCCCGGAGGAGTTCGGTCAGGCTCCCATCCTCATACAGCTGTCGGAGTTGGGCGATCAAGTCACGACACTCGTCAGTCTTGTGTCCGTTCTCCTGATGGAAGGAGCACCATTTGCGTGGATTCCTCTCGTCAGGGCGGCTTCTCATGGCTTGAGGCGGGGTGAGGATATTAATGTCTCGCTCGTAAAAAATCTGGAGGATCCGAGTGGGAGTCTGTCCCAGGAAAGTCCCATCCTCAGGGTATTCATCCACGGCCTCGATCCTCTTCGGCGCGCGAACAGCCTCCTGGTAGGGTTTATAGTTGGGCTTCTTCTTACCACTTTCATGGTATTTAACCGTTGGAGGCGGCTCCGTCCAGTAATCAACGGTTGCCGGGTTGATCGATCTATTCTCGGGGGATTTTCTCTCGCCCCCGGGCTCCAACTCCTTCATTCGTTGATCGTATATGCGCTGTTGGGAAATCTCTTCGCCTGCTCTCCTGCGGAACTCGGTGTATGACTTCGGGTATTCCTTCATCATTGGTTTGAACAGACTAGACGTGGGCCGCAGACCGCCTAATACGGCATGGACGAGGATTTCGTCGCTTACCCGGTCTCCCTGTTTTGCTATCTGCTCTACTCGGTCTATGTAGCCCTCGTCGGTCTCATCTTTCCCCTGTTTGACCCCCATCAGTCGCTGGCGGCCCTCTGAGTATTTTACTTTGGATGCAAAATAGGAGACGAACTCGTCCCCCAGCTCTCCGAAACTGTTGATCGATCTCGGCGGCAGGCTTGTGTACCAACGATGTGCCATGTCGCCAAGGGTGAGGGGGAAAAGACGGCACTTCGTGGTCTCAGTGGCTCCTCGGCCCACCATGTATGTGTTGTACTTGTTTAGGTGGACGTCGGGGTCGTAGGCCCCATCGTAGATGAAGGTCAGCAGCGGGACGATACCGGGCTGGGACCGTGCTTGCTCGATCTTCAGGCTGAGGGGTTCGGCGAGGGCGGATCTCCTTTTGGGGTCACAGTCTTGCTCGGCCAACCTCCTTTCCACTTCCTCTAGCCATTTTGCAAGGCCAGGATCGGTCACCGTGACTGTCCCCGGATTCGTCGTGGCATGGACAGGATTTACTATCCGCTTCTGCTGGAAAGCAGCTCGGGCGGATCCTTCGTGTGCCTCCTCTTCAAACTCCCTCTCCAGGCAGCGGCGGTTAGGGTTTGGATTCTCGGCGACGGGTCTCTTCTCCAAGAATCGGGACCGAGCCTCCAGCTTCTGTATGGTGCGCTTAATCTCCTCGGGGGTGTTGACCCGCCCCAGATCCAGATCCGGCTCTTCTTCCGTGGCTGGAGATAACAGCTTTTCGGCCTCCGCCAACTCTTCGCGGAGGATCCTCTGTCTCTCCCTGATCTCGGCCTCCTCGGCGCGCATTGTCTCTATCATCGCCAGCTGGCGAGCGATTTCGTCTGGAACTTCTGGGGAAGCCGTCCCAACGCCGTCTTTTATCAGAGGTGCTCTCTCCGCGCCGTCTTTGTGCCTGTCGACTTCGCCGGCGAGAGCGACGGCGGTGCTACTGGAGGTACCTGCAGTCTTCATCGCAAGAAATCAAGAAAAAGGAAAAGCTTGACACCGAAACTAGCGCTCGAGGTATCCCCCTCCTTCTAGCGCCAATTGTTGACAGTCGATTTTTGTTAACTATTTTCTGGGGTTTTTTGAGGACTAGTTTGGTGAAGATTTTAAGTGACCTTAGCTGAAAAAGGAAAAAACGAGATATATTTTGTTAGCTGGAATCTTTCTTGAAGATTCTTTTTTTTCTTTCCTTTTACAGCTTCCCCTATTTATAGGGCTACTATTAGGGTTTACAAAAAGGAATTGGGCCTTTCCTTATTGGGCCTTGACATGTGACAATTCATAAACCTAAAATGGTAAAAAGACTGTTGAACCCTTTATTGCGCCGCCTTTACTGAGCCGGGGAGACCGGCCTCTAGTCTTCCTGTTACGGCACCCCGATCTGGCGGCATCCGGGCGAGCAGGTTCATTTTCGGGAATGCATACCCCCTGACCGGCATCTTTTCGTCTGCCCGGCTGGCTCTTGCTTGATCGGGGCAATCCTCTGGTCGGTCTTCTCCCGATCATTGTGGGCGGTTTCCGGCGTGGGACCCGTGAGGATGGGGCCCATTGCCTTAACAAATATAATAATGATGATAATATATATATATCAAAAAATAATAATAAATGAAAATGGGGCACAACATATATATTTATCAATCTTGACACACTACTTTGCTAGACACAAGAAATTAAAAAATATATTAATTTTTGTTTTTTTAACTAAAAAATAAGAGCTAAAAATACATTTTAAAATTATAAAATAAAATCAATGCGAGTGAAGTTTAAAAAGTAAATAAATAAAATAAAACTAAAATTTAATTTTTAAATATTTTTTATTTTATTTTAAAGTATGTCAACTGTGGAGAAAAACAAAATTATACTATTACTATTTGCAATCATATACTATATGGATAAATTATTGTATATGTTTTGGAATATTTGATTGTTTTGAAATGTACTACCATATTATTGATGTTAAACGAACTATATGGATAAATTATTGTATATGTTTTGGAATTTTTGTTGGAAAAATATTATATATACATATATTTATTATATTATTTATTTAATATTTATTATTTTGAAAAAAATCAAATTCAAAGTTTGAATTTTGTAACGTCCGTCATTATTAGAAAATCATAACGTCTTTTCATTTATGCCGCAATTATTACAAAGATGTTACACTTTCAAAATTCTATAAAAACCAAGCTTTGGTATTTCATAAGATACTTCTAAATACTTGAAAACATTTGAAAAAAGAGAGAAAGATACTTGAGCAGAAATAGTTTGTGTGAATCGATCGATCTGAGTGCTAAGTTCGATTGAAAGAGAGGGCTGTTTTATCCTGGGGACGACGCTGCTATCTACTGCAAAGCACCTTCAGGCAGAGCCGCGAAACGTCTTAAAGAAAGCGACCTAGTCCGCGACTCAGCCTTGTTTCGATTTTATTTTGTTACTATTTTTTCTGATTTTACAGGTACTATTTCAACAATTTTAAGACGTATTCATCTGTCATGGAGTACGAAGCAAGCGACAACAACAAGAATAATCTGAGCACTGATGCAACCTTGAAGCCCCAAAAGAAGTCAATGAAGCCAAATCAGAATCAGAAATATTATGGAGGACAAAATAAACAACAAAATCAACGTTCTTCCCCAAAGCCTCCTACGAGGCAGAATGTGAACAATGGAGACAAATTTGAGTGTTACAATTGTGGTAAGCCTGGTAATTTGGCCAGAAACTGTCGTTTCCCTAAACGGGAACGAACAGAGAATGTTCCCCAAGCAAATATGCTGGAAGAACCTCTTGTAGCAATGATTGCTGAGGTTAATATGATTGGTGGTTCTGATGGGTGGTGGATAGATTCTGGTGCAGCACGACACGTGTGCTATGATAGATCCCTGTTTAAGAATTACTCTGAAACAGAAGATAAAGATAAGAAAGTGTTGTTGGGAGATTCTCATACCACGAACGTGTTAGGTTCTGGTGATGTCGATCTAGTGTTCACTTCTGGAAAGACACTAACCTTGAAGAATGTGCTATACACTCCTGGAATGAGAAAGAATCTGGTGTCTGGCTATCTTCTCAACAAAGCTGGATTTGTGCAAACTTTTGGATCTGACCAGTATACCATCACCAAGAACGGAGCTCATGTCGGTAACGGTTATGCTTTTGATTGCATGTTTAAGCTTAATGTTGATATGAATAAAGTGTCTTCTGCTTATTCTGTGTGCACATTTACTTTATGGCATTCTCGACTTTGTCATGTGAACAAAAAATTAGTTAAACTTATGAGTAAACTTGGACTAATATCTAATTTGACAAATGAAAATGTTGAACAATGTGAGATATGTAGTCAAGCTAAAATTACTAAGAAGTCCCATAAATCTGTTCAAAGAAAAACTGAACTCTTAGAACTTGTGCATTCTGATTTATGTGAATTTGAAGGAACCCTGACTAGAAATGGAAAACGTTACTTTATGACTTTTATTGATGATTATTCCAACTTCACATATGTATATCTACTTAAACATAAGAGTGAAGCTATTGACATGTTTAAACAATATATTGCTGAAGTAGAAAACCAATTTGGTAGAAATATAAAAAGGTTTCGAAGTGATAGAGGAACTGAATTTAGCTCAAATGAGTTTAATGATATATATAGGAAACATGGGATTATACATGAAACTATTGCTCCTTACTCACCTGAAATGAATGGTAAAGCTGAACGAAAAAATAGAACCTTTTCTGAATTAGTTGTTGCATTATTAATTAGTTCTGGTGCTGCTACTCACTGGTGGGGTGAAGCTTTAATGACTGTATGCTATGTTTTAAATAGAATTCCAAAAGCTAAAACTCAAATTACTCCTTTTGAACTTTGGAAGGGCAGAAAACCTAACGTGTCTTACTTTAGAACTTGGGGATGTCTTGCTTATGTCAGGAAACCTGATCCTAAACGGTCTAAACTGTCTAGTAGAGCCTATGAATGTGTTTTTGTTGGATATTCAATGAACAGTAAAGCATATAGATTTTATGACATTAATAATAAGGTGATTATTGAATCTGTTGATGCTGATTTCTTTGAACATAAGTTTCCTTTCAAACCCAAAGTATTAGATAATGAATTAAGAAATAGTGGGGTACTAGTATTTCAGAACCTTCCCCTACTGTCATAGTTCCTGAACTTGAACCTGAACGTAGAAGGAGTAAACGTGCTAAAATTAGTAAAGACTTTGGTCCTGACTTTGTGTTTAACCTTGAAGAAGATCCTACTTCTATAAGAGAAGCACTTAGCTTTCCTGATGCTGATCTTTGGCAAGAAGCTATTGATAATGAAATTGAGTCTCTTGAAAATAATAAAACTTGGGACTTAGTTGAGTTGCCTCCTGGTTGTAAAACTATTGGTAGTAAATGGATCTTAAAAAGAAAAATGAAACCTGATGGAACTGTGGAAAAATTTAAAGCTAGACTCGTAGCCAAAGGGTACAAACAAGGGGAAAATGTGGATTTCTTTGATACTTACTCGCCTGTTTCTAGGTTGGTTTCAATTAGAGTTTTGATTGCTGTAGCGGCTATTCATAATTTATATGTACATCAGATGGATGTTAAAACTGCATTTTTGAATGGTGAATTAGATGAAGAAATTTACTTAGACCAACCTGAAGGATTTGTTGTTCCAGGCCAAGAAAATAAAGTATGCAAATTGAATAAATCCTTATATGGTTTAAAACAGGCTCCTAAACAATGGCATGATAAATTTGATTCTTTGATTATTAGCAATGGTTTTAGAATCAATGAAAGTGATAAATGCATATATTACAAATGTGTGGATAATATATGTACTATTATATGCCTTTATGTGGATGATCTTCTGATTTTTGGTTCAACTCTTGATGTGGTTAATGAAACAAAAAACATGCTAAGTAGTAGTTTTGACATGAAAGACTTAGGAGAAGCTGATGTTATTCTTGGAATCAAAATTACTAGAAATGAAAATGGGATTTCATTAGATCAATCACATTATGTTGAAAAAATCTTGAGAAAATACAATTATTATGATTGTAAACCTGTTTGTACTCCTTTTGATCCTTCTGTGAAATTGTTGAAAAATGAAGGTGAAAGCATAAGACAAAAAGAATATGCTAGTGTAATTGGAAGCTTGAGATATGCTACTGATTGTACTAGACCTGACATTGCATATGCTGTTGGAGTACTTGGTAGATTCACCAGTTGTCCTAGTTTGGAGCATTGGTATGCTATTGAAAGAGTCATGTGTTACCTGAAAAGGACCATGAACTCATGCTTACATTATGTAAGAGATCCCGCTGTCCTTGAAGGATATAGCGATGCTGATTGGAACGTCTTCTCGGACGATTCTAAAGCCACTAGTGGCTATGTGTTCAAAATTGCTGGTGGAGCAGTCTCTTGGAAATCCAAGAAACAAACAATTCTAGCTCAATCCACTATGGAGTCGGAATTATTTGCTCTAGCCACAGCAAGTGAGGAGGCAAGTTGGTTAAGGAACCTCTTGTCAGATATTTGACGCTACCGTCGTGGAGTAGCGCAAAATGATATTTATAGTTCCTAAACTATTCACTAGCACAAGTACTAGTAGCAAGTATAGGGTCGATCCCACGAGGAGGCGATTTAGCTTATAGTTTTCCCGGCTTTGAATGCTCAATTGGGTTGTCACGTTTGAAAAGGTTTTGTTTTGGAGAGCAGTTGGGCACTGCCGAACCGTGGTCACCGTGTTTACTTGACTAAAAAAAATAACAAATAACTTTAACAGAAATAAAACTAGCATGCAACCTAATAGACTGAGCAATTAACAGACTCGACTATAAAGATAAGATGAAACAAATAAAAACTAAAGTATCCAGGCATTAACTCCCCTGACTTCCCCCTTTGACCTATGTGCTGCCGATCATCGGTACGTATATCATTTTGCTAACAGTTTTGTCTTCCAGTTATAGGCCCCAAGTATTAACGTCCCTATGATGTCACGCACGCCAATACCCCTGACCCTCATTCGCTCTTATGTTTAAGTCCTGCTAGATCTCTCTCAACAGGTCTCCTGACGTTGACCAATTCGACACTATGTGACCGCATGAGTCTAAGTTGATCAAGTCGCCTTCATCCTCCAAGCAAACCCGGAATGGCCAATAGCATGCCTGGACAGACCCAAGTCATACGACCACATCTCCAGCAACATGTTGTACTTCACGGACGCCCAGTCTCCCGGTCGCGTTATGTTGGAATAGGTGACCGGCGAGCCAACGGTTGGCCGAGCGATTAACCGTATTCCGTTATATAAAGGTTTATTTCGTTAATTAATGAAACCTATATTAATGGCATATACTATATCTGCTCCCAATGTTGAATCATAGATATAGTCCTGTACAGTTACACATGTTGTATGAATTCGGTTTTGTGGAAACCGAGAGATAATTCTGTTAACGCAACGTAA
The DNA here is from genome assembly GCA_954870475.1 of Euphrasia confusa. NCBI lineage: Eukaryota > Viridiplantae > Streptophyta > Magnoliopsida > Lamiales > Orobanchaceae > Euphrasia > Euphrasia confusa. Next base: position 3,416,082 of record OX940956.1, on the reverse strand, counting down.
CTGGTCAAACTCAGTTCCTAGTCGATGGGTTACGCCAATAACAAGGATACCCGGCCTTTCCCCCTTGAGACTAGCACTTAGTGTATGTGGGCTAATCTCGAGCCTCGATGTTGGGACATCGACATACTTGAGTGGGTGCTCACTGTTGATGAGTTCACTGAACCCCCTCTCCCTGGAATCTCTAAGTGGTTATCACTGATCGAGTAGAGAATTCCATAATATAGTTGTACACAATTAATCCTTAAGACCCAGACATCACCGTGACTTCATCAGAGGACTAGCTGTATCGTGACGTGTCTCTGATTCCCTGGAAAGGGAGTAAGTCGAAAAAGGAGACAATGTTCGTGCAGTTCGAAATCTGATGTGAAGTCTGTGCATGGTAGTAGGGGATCTGATCGCTTGATATAGATCATGGATGTCCTGTGTGTTCTGATGGTTCGTAGTCCCGGAATCTCTGGCCAGAGTTGAATAGTGAGGTGATTAGAGAAATGTGTTTCTCTGAATCAATCACGAATGGATTTTACGAAACCTAGAACGTACGCACAGTTATCAAACTCAACAAGAGATCTCGATTAACCAATATCTCTAGTTTGATCGGGACATATGTATCGGAGGGATCGTACTGTACGCTAACTATATTACAAGGTTCTTGCAGGCACTTCATTTGTATCTAGGGAATTAGTGAAGCGTGGCTGCTAGACGCTCGTCATTGATTCGTTGGGCACCGACTTGTTCGGAGATTAAATAATATGATTATTAATCTAAAACTCTTGGGAGTAGTTGAAATAAGAACAATATGTTGTTCGAATCACAATATGTTGTGAGCCCACGGCTAGTTATACACCTGAACCATTGAGGGTCACATTCTCGTGTAAACCGATCCTTGAATACGATCATGTATTAATTAACTGTTAATTAAGTACATATAGTCGGAGGTCAATATGATTGAATCCGAGATTCATAATTGTGATTATGAGTTGGAAATAATAATGAGCTAAAGAAAACGGACACAATGGTGTACACTTTCTATTTTGGGAAATTTCCCGATTTAGCAGTACCCCTGAAATGGGCTTTCCGATTTTGTGAAATTGGAAATTTTTATTTTTATCTCATATTGATGAGAAAATTAAAACGAGAAAGAAAATATAATCGTTATATTTTTCGGAGATGAAATTGATTGTCAATTTTGGAGAAACGTAATGACGGCTAATGTATTGGGCCGGCTAGGGTTAATGGATCCGATCCATTAGGGTTTGAGCCCAACAAGCTCCTTTCTTCACCTATAAAACGAGCTCCATAGGCATGAGAATAAACACACCAAAGTGAAGAGCTCAAAACCTTAGCCTCACTTTCTCTCCCTCTCGTCCGCCCCCTCGGCCCCTCCCTCGGAGGACCGCCGACAACCGGAGCCGCCGCCCGCCGCCGCCTAGTGCCGCCGCCGGCAGCCGCCTCCCCTCGCCGGAATCCGATTCCGGCACCGTTTTTCCGGCCTGTTTTTCCCGTCGTATTCTCCCTTACGTGTTTCTAGTGCAATACGTAAGTTGGATTACCTATACGAGGTGAAACCTGATTAGACGAGAGACGCCGAAGGAACGCCCGAGCACAGCCCGAGTCGCGCCCGTGCGCTCCAGCCGTGACACACGAGTCCAGCCGAGAGCCCCGCCACTCGCCCGGCTCTCCCCGCACACGACCCGTGCCGTCCCCGCGTCGCATCCGCGCGACTTCCGACGAACCTCGTTTCGTCCGATGAATCCCTGAGGTACTTACGATTAAATTTAGATTTAATTGTTTGCGTTAAATGTTTGCGCTATGTACTGTTAATGTTTGCGTTATGGGATTTTTAATTGATATAGAAAAATTAATTGTGATTAATTTAAATGTCAATTAAATTCAAATTGATTCGAATTAAATAATATGATTATCTTAATTATCAATTTGACGGAAACTAATTATGTGCACATGTTTACGTAATTAATTATATATGTGTAATTAATTAATTTGATTAATTTAATTGCACAATTCAAGTTGATTAGAATTAAATATTATAATTATGTTAATTGTCAATCTAATGCAAATTAATTATGTGCGATGTTTACATAAACTGAAGTTGATTAGAATTAAATAATAAGATTATGTTAATTGTCAATTTGACGCAAATTAATTATGTCGTATGTTTACGTAATTAATTGTAATATATTAATATGATTAATATAATTGCGCTATAAGTAATATATTAATATGATTAATATAATTGCGCTAAAAGTAATTATTTTATATGATAATATAATTGCTAGAAATAATTAATTTATATGATAAATTTAATTGCACTAGATTTAATTTATGTAGTATGGGATGCATGAATTAAATATTTAATTATTTGATAATTAAATTAAATGGTGGATTATTTATTCTAATTAGATTTGAATTAAGTCAATTAATGCATGTAATATTGAAAATATGATTTTCAATAAAATAAAATAAATATAATGTAAAATGTTTACATTAATGAAAAACGGTTTTTCATAAAATTTTTGTTTTCCGCTGCGTATACATGCACGATCCCCAACAGTGGTATCAGAAATTGATTAATTGTCTATTATTATAATCACCTAAAGCATGCTGTTTGTTGAATTGATTGATTTAATGTTGTTTAATTGGGACTTAGTTGTTTCTATTAAGATATTTATTTTTATCTAATAGATCCAAACAATGCCTAATTTGTTATCAAGTAACAATTCAATGTCGAACATGAATGTATCTCGGGGAGTGATTCATCTAGACTTGTTTTTTGTTAAAACAAATTAGAGACATCGAGCAATATGATGGCATGATTCGATGGTCTGCTCGGCTCCCCCATTTATGGGAGATAGGGTCGCTCGCGAATCGCTGGTTAGAAACCTCGAGTTTCACTTACGAGACATCACGTTTTGATTATCAAATATTAATAAATTGAAATAGAAAGGAAGTATCAATATTTAATTTAGTGAAATTATTTATTGACCAATTAAATAATTGATTTAAATATTCGATCAACAAGGTGATAGATTAATTATTTGATTTAATTGTTAAATCAAGTTAATTAATAGAGCACCATTTAATTTGCATACCTCGTTTTAATTGTGATTAAATGTTATGTGAATTATGTGATATATATATATATATATATATATATATATATATATATATATATATATATATATATATATATATATATATATATTGTGATATATGTTATGATCGTATGTGCTCGTTAGGATGACCTATAGAGGACATAGTTGTTAAGAATCAACAATCGATCACTCACTTCATTCTCTCCTGAGAATGAATGACGATTATTCTGATGAGATAACAAACCTATACTCTTCCATTCTCTCCCGAGAATGTATATCAAGCCTTAAAGGAGAACCGATGTGTCGTTCTTTCTCCTTTCCTTCTACCGACAATAAATTATGTGAAAGCCACTTACAAGTAGTATGGTATGCCGTGTTAGCGGGGAGTACTGCTTGTGAGTTAAGCTGTAATTTATTGACATAAGATGGAGAGGTGTTAGCTACGATTCTTTTAAATATGTGTGGTCGGATAGATTAACTATGGGCTTACACATGTTTACTGGAGTCCAACTTTCACTTCTCACATCGGTAGGTCGGTCTTGACACATGGTTGACTTTGAAGGGTACGATTAACGTAGTTCATTGTCATGGTGAGGAAAAGTAATCTTTAGGGTCACATAGAGATGTGATTGAAAATGTTTCTACCTTTAGGTGAATGTAATCGGGCTAGATTAACTACGGGTTATATTCACGCTATTGGACCTAAAGCCCAACTAAGAAAAAATAAGTTTTCCCGTCTGTCTTCTAGAGGATAGCGGAATTCGAAAAATTTAGTGGGAGGCAATTAAATGATAAAGACCAAACATTTAATTGTAATCATTAATAACGAATTATCTCAATGTTAATCTTCTTAATATTTCTCAGTAATATTCTCTAAGATATCCCGTAACATCGATACTCGACCAATCCAAACTCACTGGGCCAAACCATTTGAATTGGAATCTCAATCTTGTGATTTAAAATGATGAGTGCCTCTATGTACTTGAGAATAGATTATTTGATAATCTCACTCAACCTTTGACTGCTGAGGAATGCCACTTATGAGAAGTGGATTTCTAGTTCTTATGAATCGTTCATTATGAACTACAACATGAACAAAGCTCGATCCTTCAATGGATAAGTTGTTCAAGATGTTGATCAAAGAGTCAACCATCAATACGAGAAATTTGTTCTCATTATTGCTTCTTCATGAAAGAAGTGTTCTTCTTGAAGAAAATGACGGAAATGGTTTCCGTTCTAAGTGTAAAGATGGATAAAGGTGATACTAGAAGGGCGACTAAGAACAAGGTCAACAAATGAGTTGATGACGCTTGCCATCGTTGTGTGAATAAAGGCCATAGGGCCATAACTGCTAAAATACCTTGGGCAGAAACGTTCTGACAAAGGTTCGTATTGGGTTATAGTTATTCTATTGTTTTGAACAATTGATTATTTGTTTCGTCTAAATTTAGAAACCTGCTATTAATAGAAATGTTCTATTATTAGATCTTACTTCTATATTTGATATAGAAGGTAAAGGTTTTAATTTTGTTTTGGAAATCCGATTTCCTTCATACAAAAGAAAGCAAATATGATTTGCTAAAGACGATAAACAAATAAACAAGAATGAACTAAACCCAAATATCAGCAATGGGTAGAAGTCAAAACCCCGCACAACTTTAGCACGCTAGTTGAGTGTGTTGAAGATCTATTGGATTTGATCCAAACGGAAATAATGTGTTACTGGTGGGGGCGGTTTTCAACTACCAAATGTACTTATGAAGTACACGTCTCTAATTTTGAAGTGTTCAATAATTTTAGACATCAAAGTAGGAAACCAACTTGGTTCCTATATTACGATATGATCGTGGTAATAAATATTTAAGCACCAAGCTTATTGACTATCTAAAAGAGAATACGATTCTCTGGCAATGGACTCCGTCTGGAACTCCTTAATTGTATTGAGTGTCCGAATGTTGGAATCAAACTTTGTTGGACATGGTTCGATCCACAAAGGGGTTCACCAAATTGTCGACGAAACTGTAAAAGTCCTGCACTTTTGACAGTCGTCCATTTGCTGAATAGTGTTACCACCAAAGCAGTTAAAACCACACCATATGAACTTGGGCACTCCCGTATCCTGCTTGCGTGAAGCGGCTAGTGGGAGATAAGTTGGATAGTGGATCCGGCTTATGCCATTTTGTGGGGTATCCTGAACATTCATAAGGATACCTGTTCTACTATATTTCTAAAACAAAATGTTTGTCTAAAGAAATGTTGCCTTCTTAGCGAAGAAGTTTCTATTCGATAGAAAAGGCAATATAGTAAATCTCGAAATAGTTCGAGAATATGAACCACACTATGAAGTTCAAACACAAGTACTTGGAGATGAACCAATTCAACAAACCACTAATATACCTCTTCATCTATCAGTTCGTAAATCCGAAAGTGTTCGGAAGGTACCTGGTAGACGGTTCCAACTTGTTAATGGTCAAGATAAAGTTGACGATGGATATGATCCAATAAACTTCAACTGACTCGTATTGGATACGAATATGGGACATTGGCTTATTGCCATGAAATTCATAATGGACTGTGTGTGCTCCAACAAGGTGTTGACCTTGGTAGATCCACCAAAGGGAATTGTTCCCAAAGGCTGCACATTGATCTATTAATTATGACATTGGAGTATATATAGATATACATATATGTATATATAGAAAGGTGTGACCTTTAAAGCAAGGATGATGGCAAAAGAAGTTACTCAAAGACAATGTATTGTTTATGATGTAATCTTTCCATCAATCGCTGTGCTTAAGTCCATTACAATTTTGCTGGCCATTTCTGCATAGTACGACTATGAGATATGGAAAATAGATATGAAGTCTACTTTCCTTGAATGTGATATTATGGAAGAGTTGTAGCGCAGCCGGAAGGCTTCATATTTTCTGGAAAGGAGCAAAAGGTTTGCATACTCCAGGGATCCATTTATGGATTGAAACGAGCATCCCTAAAATGGAACATGTGTTTTAAATACAATAGTCAAATCGTTGACTTGGTATAAAACTTGAAGGTACCTTGTATTCAAGAAGGTTAGTGGGAGCGCAGTGAAATTTAAGTGTTGTACGTTGATGACATACTAATCATAGGGATGATTGAGTGATGTTGCAGTCAACGAAAGCACAGTTATCCACACGTTTCTCGAGTAAAGGATTTGAGGAGAGGCATCCTACGTATTGTGATACGTCACTATAGATATAGATCAAGAAGGATGCAATATCTTCTCAATCCTTGTACATAGAAACTGTTTCTGAAATGGTTTAGCATGGAAGAATCCTGAAGAGATTCTTGCCAATGTCCCATGGGGTTCATCTCTCGTAATTCGTGTGACTGTAATGTTGATGGAATTCGAGGAGATGAAATGGACAACACATATATCTCCGCACTAGGGAGCATTATGTATGGCATGCTGTGTACTAGACGTGATATTATAAATGTTGTGAGTGTCACAAGTGAATATCAGTCGAACCCCCAAGACCGGCTTATTTGAAGTCGTGAAGGACGAAATCCTTGAGCACTAGCAATCAAAAGCATTAAGGAATTGTTCTTAGTCTATGGGAGGTCCGAGTTGAATTTAGAGGTACTTACGAACTCTAGTTTTCAACCGGATGTGGATGACTAAAAGTCGATATCGGGATTCATATTCGAGCTTAGAGGTGGTGTCGTATGCTGGAATGGTTCCTGCAACGACTAATGATTCTACCACGAGAACCTGAATATGTTGCAGCATCTAAAGCTGTAAAAGAGACTGTTTTGGACACGGAACTTTATCCAAATGTTGGTTATAATTCCGGACACAAATAATCAAGTAACTTGTACTGTGATTATACGGTGTCCTGTAGCGAATGCTAAGGAACCGAGATCTCATCAGAAGTCCAAACATGTACTTGAGAGAATATCATGTGATCTAAGAGATCAATGACAGAGGTGACGTCTGAGTCGAGAGCGTCACTTCGGAAGATAACTTTGTAGATCCCTGTACCAGGCCTTTATCTGAATATGTCCGCGAGAAACATCGAGAGTCGATGGGACTAAGATTCATGGATAGTTGGCTCTAGGTCAAGTGGGAGATTGTTGGAATAGGTGACCGGCGAGCCAACGGTTGGCCGAGCGATTAACCGTATTCCGTTATATAAAGGTTTATTTCGTTAATTAATGAAACCTATATTAATGGCATATACTATATCTGCTCCCAATGTTGAATCATAGATATAGTCCTGTACAGTTACACATGTTGTATGAATTCGGTTTTGTGGAAACCGAGAGATAATTCTGTTAACGCAACGTAACTGGTCAAACTCAGTTCCTAGTCGATGGGTTACGCCAATAACAAGGATACCCGGCCTTTCCCCCTTGAGACTAGCACTTAGTGTATGTGGGCTAATCTCGAGCCTCGATGTTGGGACATCGACATACTTGAGTGGGTGCTCACTGTTGATGAGTTCACTGAACCCCCTCTCCCTGGAATCTCTAAGTGGTTATCACTGATCGAGTAGAGAATTCCATAATATAGTTGTACACAATTAATCCTTAAGACCCAGACATCACCGTGACTTCATCAGAGGACTAGCTGTATCGTGACGTGTCTCTGATTCCCTGGAAAGGGAGTAAGTCGAAAAAGGAGACAATGTTCGTGCAGTTCGAAATCTGATGTGAAGCCTGTGCATGGTAGTAGGGGATCTGATCGCTTGATATAGATCATGGATGTCCTGTGTGTTCTGATGGTTCGTAGTCCCGGAATCTCTGGCCAGAGTTGAATAGTGAGGTGATTAGAGAAATGTGTTTCTCTGAATCAATCACGAATGGATTTTACGAAACCTAGAACGTACGCACAGTTATCAAACTCAACAAGAGATCTCGATTAACCAATATCTCTAGTTTGATCGGGACATATGTATCGGAGGGATCGTACTGTACGCTAACTATATTACAAGGTTCTTGCAGGCACTTCATTTGTATCTAGGGAATTAGTGAAGCGTGGATGCTAGACGCTCGTCATTGATTCGTTGGGCACCGACTTGTTCGGAGATTAAATAATATGATTATTAATCTAAAACTCTTGGGAGTAGTTGAAATAAGAACAATATGTTGTTCGAATCACAATATGTTGTGAGCCCACGGCTAGTTATACACCTGAACCATTGAGGGTCACATTCTCGTGCAAACCGATCCTTGAATACGATCATGTATTAATTAACTGTTAATTAAGTACATATAGTCGGAGGTCAATATGATTGAATCCGAGATTCATAATTGTGATTATGAGTTGGAAATAATAATGAGCTAAAGAAAACGGACACAATGGTGTACACTTTCTATTTTGGGAAATTTCCCGATTTAGCAGTACCCCTGAAATGGGCTTTCCGATTTTGTGAAATTGGAAATTTTTATTTTTATCTCATATTGATGAGAAAATTAAAACGAGAAAGAAAATATAATCGTTATATTTTTCGGAGATGAAATTGATTGTCAATTTTGGAGAAACGTAATGACGGCTAATGTATTGGGCCGGCTAGGGTTAATGGATCCGATCCATTAGGGTTTGAGCCCAACAAGCTCCTTTCTTCACCTATAAAACGAGCTCCATAGGCATGAGAATAAACACACCAAAGTGAAGAGCTCAAAACCTTAGCCTCACTTTCTCTCCCTCTCGTCCGCCCCCTCGGCCCCTCCCTCGGAGGACCGCCGACAACCGGAGCAGCCGCCCGCCGCCGCCTAGTGCCGCCGCCGGCAGCCGCCTCCCCTCGCCGGAATCCGATTCCGGCACCGTTTTTCCGGCCTGTTTTTCCCGTCGTATTCTCCCTTACGTGTTTCTAGTGCAATACGTAAGTTGGATTACCTATACGAGGTGAAACCTGATTAGACGAGAGACGCCGAAGGAACGCCCGAGCACAGCCCGAGTCGCGCCCGTGCGCTCCAGCCGTGACACACGAGTCCAGCCGAGAGCCCCGCCACTCGCCCGGCTCTCCCCGCACACGACCCGTGCCGTCCCCGCGTCGCATCCGCGCGACTTCCGACGAACCTCGTTTCGTCCGATGAATCCCTGAGGTACTTACGATTAAATTTAGATTTAATTGTTTGCGTTAAATGTTTGCGCTATGTACTGTTAATGTTTGCGCTATGGGATTTTTAATTGATATAGAAAAATTAATTGTGATTAATTTAAATGTCAATTAAATTCAAATTGATTCGAATTAAATAATATGATTATCTTAATTATCAATTTGACGGAAACTAATTATGTGCACATGTTTACGTAATTAATTATATATGTGTAATTAATTAATTTGATTAATTTAATTGCACAATTCAAGTTGATTAGAATTAAATAATAAGATTATGTTAATTGTCAATTTGATGCAAATTAATTATGTCGTATGTTTACGTATTTAAGTGTAATATATTAATATGATTAATATAATTGCGCTATAAGTAATATATTAATATGATTAATATAATTGCGCTAGAAGTAATTATTTTATATGATAATATAATTGCGCTAGAAATAATTAATTTATATGATAAATTTAATTGCGCTAGATTTAATTTATGTAGTATGGGATGCATGAATTAAATATTTAATTATTTGATAATTAAATTAAATGGTGGATTATTTATTCTAATTAGATTTGAATTAAGTCAATTAATACATGTAATATTGAAAATATGATTTTCAATAAAATAAAATAAATATAATGTAAAATGTTTACATTAATGAAAAACGGTTTTTCATAAAATTTTTGTTTTCCGCTGCGTATACATGCACGATCCCCAACACGTTAATCCACGTACTCCTGTGTTAGGCAAGTCGGGGTTCCCACTGGTCACTGTAGGATTGCCCAAGTCCCTAACATGCTTAAGTTACTACCCTGTTGAATCGGGAACAAAACTCAGCTAGTTGCTGTCATCAATAAGCCTCCCGGCACGATCACGTCTTAGGGTTGGTCAGGTTCTGTCTTTGCCCAGATACAAACTGATTAGCTACTTGACATAATTAAAACAGAAAATAAAACAAAGGAATTACGACGAACTATATTATGCATTAAATCTGGAAATTGTTCAAAGGGAAATGAAATCAAAGTACGAAATCAAAAGCATTAAAACATAAAGGAAATTGTTTTTAGCCCGAGGGCTTAACAGAAAATAAACGCCGGCGAGTTTGGTTGCTCACGCGGCCGCCGTCTTCGTCACTGGTCAGGTAGGGTTCCGATCCGGGTTGTTCGCTGCTCATACGTCGTACGTCTTCTTCATCAGTCACTCTCTTATATAGACGGGCTTCAGATACTAAGAGACGTGTGGGGGATAATACCTCCAAGTGCGGACGAGAGTCCTTCTTGGGTTGGAGTTTGTATCTGGTCGCCTTTGAAGACTCCGCAAATTTCAGGACTTCTGGTACACCGAATGCCCAACGTTCCGCCTCCGTCAATGTTAGCGCTTGCCCATGTACTTCCTTCTCTGACTGACTGAGGTAGCGGACCATGTGCGGTACTTGGTCGGCATCAAGTCTTGCTCCACCTGCTGACGTCCTGGTTGCTTGCTCAACTCTGCTGGACCCTTTTCGTCAGTTTGGCTTGCTCAACGAGTGCTCTTGACCATGGAAGGTGATTTCCTTGCCTCTTTCACACAGTGCGCTCCTCTTTTCGCTCCATTACCTTGCCCAAGTACCCAAACTGATGGAGTTGTATTCTAAATGTCTAGTTTAGTGCAAATACGGAACTCCTTATCTATACCTTAATTCGAAATATGATTCAAGCATGATTGCATTTAATGCAATAGTCCTTGATGTATACGTTGTAGACAATATGGCGTGAGGAGACACGCGGAAGATCATACTGTCGGTTACTCGTATACTATCGAACAGTAGCTCACGACTTAGATGGACAGGGACAATCCATCTGTACGTCGTAGTGTGACTAGAAGATAGTCGGTCTTGACTATCATGTTACACTCGTACACTTGGTGTATTGAGCAGGACCACGGGAGGGCGTTCGATTCATACTAATCGCAGTAATCGAACTAGACCTCAGAAATTACGGATATACGAATTCTTAATCCCTATATAATTATAGGTGCGTGTGTCCAATTCTCGGTTTTTTAATATGCCAATGAGTGAGACTAAATGATTGGTCGAGATTCTCGGTAAATTGGGGATCGTAATTGTACGCACGGCATGCTATAGATAATAGGCAGGAAACCGTGTCCCGTTTATCGGGTTGATGACGTCCCCGAGATGAGCTCATAAAGTTTATCATGTAAACCCTGCAGGTGGATTCGTTCCACATGATAATAAGGATGAGTGGTACTAGTCTCGGATAATAAGAAACGAATTAATTTAATTATTAGTAATTAAATAAATTCGTGGACGTTCGATATCTTAAACACGGGGAAAGTCGTATATGTAATTTCGGCGGAATTATTATTGTTGAAATAATATTAAAATTAATTTCGGGAATTCAATTATTATTTTATAGTGGATTGAATAATAATTAAAATTGAAATCAATTAATTAAGGAATTGCGTTTACGTATTCCAAGTTAATTAATTTTTCAATTTAGCCCTTAAATTAATTTACCTAAGGTCCCTAACGTAACTCTATAAATATCCTACCTTGCCTATCCTAAACCTAGATTCCGCAGCTTTTTATTTTTCTGAGAAAATTATTGCGTTAGCGCAATTAAGTTTTTCTCTGCAAAAATAATACAGTATAGCGCAATTATTTTTCTCTCATCAGAGAAAAGAAAATATAACGCTGGTAGAAAAGGAGAAAGCAGAAAAGGAGACCCAACGGATCGTTGCCCACACAACGGTTGGAGTCAAAGGATCTGAGGCATACGTTAGAAGCATCTAAGGTCTCAACAATCGACCGAGAAGGTATGAGATCGATTCTTTTTTCCGCAATTTATTCGATCTCATATTTCGTTGATCATACTTTGAACGTAGATCGGGTCCCGTGGCTTGGATGTGATATTCTCGGACTGCTTGGAGGTTTCTGACCTCCGGCGTGTCAGTCGGATCAGAGAAAATCGCATCGGAACAGCCAGAACGGGCGAATCCCGCCGCTGTTCGCGACGGGTGTCGGACGACAGGTTTTACTGTCGGCCGACAGGCTTGTCGGACGACACCTTCTGGTGTCGGACGACATTGAACAGGCTTGTCGAACGACACCTTCTGGTGTCGGACGACAGAGAGGCCAGAAGCCTCTCGTTTTGCGCGGTCGTGCCTCGGGTGCGATGGCTGGGTGCAATTAGGGTCAGGGGCTTCGTCGTGAACACCTTGGGAAGACCGGAGGTCGACTGGGCTTGTCCGGAAGTTCGAGTAGTCGAACGGACTTGTCCCGGGTAGTCGATTTCCAACAAATGGTATCAGAGCCGGTTTTGTGCGTTCTTTGTATGTTTTGCGAGATTGGTTTTGCAGGATCACCCGATTATTATGGTCATGTTTATTGTACTATATGTTGTGGTGTGTTAAACTCTCGGGATTGTCGAGATCTTTGTTTTTCATTCGTTGCTTGCTTGTAATAGTTAAAACGACGGGTTGAGTCGTTTAGGTTTTTTTTTCGTTTTTCGTTTATCCGGGTGTATAGGATCGATCAACCTGTATAGGATCGATGCCGGAAGTAGTTAGTTTACATGTGTAATGTTACTGCTGCTTGGTGGATCGAGACGAGATCGAAGGCCGGACGAACGAGGGTCGAGAAGTCGAACCCGCGGTTGCTGAAGGGCAAACGGCGGTCGCCGTTTCTCAAACGGCGGTCGCCGTTTCTCAAACGGCGGTCGCCGTTTCGCTGGACTTCGGGCAGCAGCTCCGCGGGGGTTCGACGGACACCACGGATCGCTCGTCGAGGCCCGGGATGATACTCCAGTGGGAGGGGTTCGTCTCTTGGCACTTAGACGAGTCGGTGGTGGATCGAGACCTAGACGAGCAACGAGACGAAGATCCGAGAAGACGTGCATCGAAGAATTTTAAAGGCCATAATAATCGGGCCACGTTAAATGCTTTCTATGTGTTTACGTGCTTTATTATGCTTTAATTTTATATGCATGTGAATGTTATCCCTTTCGTAAAAACTAAGTGGGAGAGGGATTGGAAACAATCCCGCGGTCTCCATTCTCTGTTTTGATGGTGATGTGTGTCGCTTACGAGTTGGCTTTAGCGTCATCCTCCCTATCGGATAAAGTGGACACACGGATATCACTAGATCAAAATTCGAATTCAATTCCACTTATAAAAATCGAACAATTATATTTTTCAAAAGCAAGTGCCTAATCTGTCTTTCAAAGACTAAGTTCAACTCGACTCATTCTCACCCCGGGGAGTGGAATGGAGCCAAAGCGCTTGCTTATGTCGATGACACAGATTAGAGACATTCGAGTCATTCGATGACTAGATCGATTGTCTGGTTGGCTCCCTCACCTAGTGAGAGATAGGGCTCAATTGCATGATTGATCGCTGGTTAGAAACTTTGAGTTTCACTTACGAGATATCAAGCTTTGAATAATAAAATTGTGATATTTAATAAATGTAAGAGTCAATTAACAAAGTTGTTTGTTTTAGTAAACGTCCACACTATCGTGGCTTGCTAAATGGAAACGGTACTTTGAGTTAATTGAGACTCTATGACATTTAAATAAATGGGATTCAATTAATAAAGTTGTTTGTTTTAGTAAACGTCCACATTAACGTGGCTTGCTAGATGGAAACGGAACTTTAGGATTAATTGAGGCTCGACAGTTATAGAAAGTCGTGGAGGACCGCATGTCAACGTAAACGTCCACATGAACGTGGCTTGCGGTGGGCATGTAGTTCCCGAGCGGTGGACTTAGTAGGGATAGAATCATATTTAGTCCCTCCGAAAAATGTCATTTTCATTAACGGACAATATCTTTTTTTTTTATCCGATTTGGTCCTTTGGCTACTGTTCCGGCGAAAAATGGGCCGGAAAGATGACGTGGCATTGCCACGTCATCCAGTTTTGGCACTGTTCCGGTCCATTTTTCGCCGGAACAGTAGCCAAAGGACCAAATCGGATAAAAAAAAAAGTTATTGTCCGTTTATGAAAATGGCATTTCTCGAAGGGACTAAATATGATTCTATCCCGACTTAGTACTGAGAAATGGTATACACTTAGGTACGCTTTATAGTATCCTCCCCATCGGAGTCACTGCTATAATGATGTACGACCGAAGTAAAAATCCAATTATAAAATCGTTTGGATTAGTATACGTCCACAAGAACGTGGCATGCTAGTCTGATGGGATTTTGGAAATGATTGGTAGTTTAATGATATTATTTGAGGGAAATGATATCGAATTAAACTAATTGTTTGTTTTATATGGTATTATTCCCATTAAAAGTCAACAAACTCACTGAACCTGTTTTGTATGGATTAAAGGAGAAACTTGGACATTGTCCTAACTGCAGAGGAGTACAATTATGTACTCCAAGTCAATTGACCTGCTGAACCAAATGATGCTTCCACTCCTGAGGAAAAGAAGCTCATGGAAATGGATCAAGGCTCTGAGATTACGCGGAGCTACATTATGGCTTTCATGTCAAATGTACTGCGACATCGGGATCAAGCTATGACCATTACCTATGATATGATGCTTAACCTCAAGAAGCTTTTTGGTTATCAGGACAGGACAGCCGGGCAAAATGCAATGAGGCAACTCATGACGGCCATCGCATCCGAAGGAACGCCCGTGAGGGATCACGTTCTTAGGATGATGTGCTATCTGAATGAGATAGAGATTCTAGGATCAGTTATTGATGGGGTAACCCAAGTCGATATTGTGCTCCAGTATCTGCCGAGAAGTTTTGAGCAGTTCCGCCTGAACTATAACATGAATAAGGGGTCTTACTCATTGGCGGAACTCCTGATTGAACTTCAAGCGGCTGAGGGAATCTTTAAGGGCTCTCAAGCACTTGTGGTTGAGAAATTGGCTCTTCCTAGGCCTCCGGGCGGCAAAAGGAAGAAGAAGCAAATACGGAAACCCAGTGGGCCTAATATATCTGGACCACGGAATGGGACAAGCAAGCCCAAGGGGCAAGTGCTTCCGTTGTAAGCAGTCTGGATACTGGGAGTTTTAATTGTCCTCTCAAGCAACAAGAAGTTGACTCTTCCTTAGTCACCGAAACATGTTTAGTGGTAGTATCTGCCAGTACCTGGTGTGTGGATACGGGAACCACTAATCATGTCTGCACTTAATGCGGGGGTTCCAGGAAACCCGGAGACTTAGAAAGGAAGAAGTTATAACCTACATGGGCAATACTGTTAAGGTAACAGCCGTTGCAGTGGGAGATGTTAAATGTTTTAACGGTAGGATTTTAGTTCTAACAAATTGTCTTTATGTGCCGGCATTTAGAAAGAAATTTCATTTCGGATTTCTAAATTGGCTTAGAATGGATATTACGTTTCTTTGGATGGTTTCATACCTATCAGAGTAGGAAACGGGGATATTATCTATTCTGGTACATTGATAGACAATGTAATGCTAAATCCATATTCTTCCACGATGCAACACACCAGAGCAAATAACACATTATCAAAACCCAATAAGAGTAAAGATCCTTCTAGGATGAATCAAATGTACTTATGGAATCTTAGGATAGATCATTTTAACTTGAGTACGATTCAAAGGGTGAAAGCTGATGGACTACTCAGCTAGGTTGAAGGAAAGGACCTTCCAACCTTCGAATCATACTTGGAAGTTTAAATGACCAAGCAACCCTTTACGGTTAAAGGGAAAAGATCCAAGAAAGTACTAGAGTTGATTCGCTCTGATATATGCAGACCTCTTTGATGAGTAAGGCATACTTATCAGAAAATGGGATTAACTCCCGACAGACTACACCATTTATGCCTTGGCAAAATAATGTGTTGTAAAGAAGGAATAGGACTCTTATAGATATGGGAAAGTAGACAATGAGTTATTCGGAGTTACATAATTCGTTTTGGGATACGGCTTGGAAACAACGGCGTTTATCCTGAACTTGATTCCTTTGGAAACTTGTACAGATATTCGGCTGTTTATAGGATACCCTAAGAAAACGGATTGAGATATGTAATATAGTCCAAAGGACCAGATGTTCGTTGATTGTATCAATGTTCGGTTCTTAGACATGGACTATATATATGCAATATCACGAGCCCAAGAGTAGGGTAATACTTAATGTGCTTAGAGGGACTGATCAAAACTTAGAACCAGCCTAACTGAGTAGTTCACTACTGTAATCTTTATCCACTAAAGACACACCGGAGCGTCGTCGTAGTGGGAGGGTTGTTAGACAACCCGACAGGTTCATGTCTATAGGAGAGTCTTCGGACTTGTTGCCTGGAGAACATGAAGCCGACCCCTAGATCTATGGCGAGACGCTGAAAGATCAAGATGCTCAGTCTTGGTAAAAGACGATGAAATATGAGATTGAATCTTTGGATTCAAATCATGTCTGGGATCTTGTAGCACCGCCCAAAGGTGTAAAACCTTAAGGCTAGGCTTGTTGCGAGAGTGTGCACTCAGAAAGAAAGGGATCTATTATGAGTAAACTTCTTCGCCGGTAGCTATGCTAAAGTCGATCTGGATTCTTTTGTCTTCACATGGAAGATGGAAGTCAAGACGGATTTCCTAAATCGAAGTCTTGACGGGACCATCTGTGTGGGACAGCCAGAGGGATTCATCGAAAAGAGCCAAGAGCATTCGGTAAGCAAGCTTAATCAATCTTAGGATTGAAGGAAACTTTAAGATCTTGGACACATGCGGACCTATGAGAAAATCCATTTCATGGATTCATTCAAGGCATGTTTAGGTCTTGTGTGTAATAAAGATGTGACAGAAAAGATGTGGTGTTTTCTCATTATTTATGTAGACGACATCCCTCTAAATTGGCAACAATATGAAGGATGTTATCGGACATAAAGGGATGGTTGTCCGAGTAATTCAATGTAAGAGACTTAGGAGAAGTCGGGAATGTTCTTGGGATCAAAGTTATAAATGATCGCCAGAAAAGGACATAGAACTTATCTCGAGCCTCATACATAAATACAATTCTTACTCGTTGCAGCATACAGAATTCCAGGAAAGGTCTTCACCTTTTAGATGTGAAATTCATCTATCTAAAGTTTTGTGTCCGACACAATAAAGGAGATAGATGAAGATTAAGCAGTTTCTTACACCTTAATGGTGGGAAGCTTAATGTATGTAATGCTATGCACGAGATTGATATCTACTATGCTGTGGGCATGGTGGTAAGATATCATAGTAATCCTGGAAAGGATCACTCGACTGATGTAAAGAACATGTTTAGGCTCCTGCAGAGGACCAGGAATTATGTTCTGAGTTACAAAGCAGTCAAGTTGTTTCCTTTGGATTACATAGAATTGGATTTCCAAATCAAACAGGGACAGTCGAAAGTCGAAGTCAGGCTATGTGTTCTCACTGTGAAGTGGAGCAGTCACATGGAAGAATGTAAAGCAGCGATGCATTACGGACTCTACCATGGAAACTGAAAGGATAACGGCCTGTGAGGCAGTTAAAAGGACAGTGTGGCTCCAGAACTTCCTAAGGGACTTAGATGTGGTTTCTAGTTCACCCAAAGCTATTTTGAATAGCGGTATTGGTAAACTTGAAATGCCACGAGTCCAAAGTGGGAGATAACATGTAGAGCGCAAGTACCACCTGATTCGAGAGATCGTCTAGTAAGACGATGCAGTTGTCACCTAGATAGCATCGAGAGGATTGCCTGGTAAAACCCGTTCACAGAGGCACTTCCAGCGAAAGCGTTGGATAGGCGTGATGAGGTTATGGGAATCTGATGTTTGGGAGAGGGCGACTAGACTTTTAGTATAAGTGGGAGATTGATGGAGTTGTATTCTAAATGTCTAGTTTAGTGCAAATAAGGAACTCCTTATCTATACCTTAATTCGAAATATGATTCAAGCATGATTGCATTTAATGCAATAGTCCTTGATGTATACGTTGTAGACAGTATGGCGTGAGGAGACACGCGGAAGATCATACTGTCGATTACTCGTATACTATCGAACAGTAGCTCACGACTTAGATGGACAGGCACAATCCATCGGTACGTCGTAGTGTGACTGGTAGATAGTCGGTCTTGACTATCATGTTACACTCGTACACTTGGTGTATTGAGCAGGACCACGGGAGGGCGTTCGATTTATACTAATCGCAGTAATCGAACTAGACCTCAGAAATTACGGATATACGAATTCTTAATCCCTATATAATTATAGGTGCGTGTGTCCAATTCTCGGTTCTTTAATATGCCAATGAGTGAGACTAAATGATTGGTCGAGATTCTCGGTAAATTGGGGATCGTAATTGTACGCACGGCATGCTATAGATTATAGACAGGAAACCGTGTCCCGTTTATCGGGTTGATGACGTCCCCGAGATGAGCTCATAAAGTTTATCATGTAAACTCTGCAGGTGGATTCGTTCCACATGATAATAAGGATGAGTGGTACTAGTCTCGAATAATAAGAAACGAATTAATTTAATTATTAGTAATTAAATAAATTCGTGGACGTTCGATATCTTAAACACGGGGAAAGTCGTATATGTAATTTCGGCGGAATTATTATTGTTGAAATAATATTAAAATTAATTTCGGGAATTCAATTATTATTTTATAGTGGATTGAATAATAATTAAAATTGAAATCAATTAATTAAGGAATTACGTTTACGTATTCCAAGTTAATTAATTTTTCAATTTAGCCCTTAAATTAATTTACCTAAGGTCCCTAACGTAACTCTATAAATATCCTACCTTGCCTATCCTAAACCTAGATTCCGCAGCTTTTTATTTTTCTGAGAAAATTATTGCGTTAGCGCAATTAAGTTTTTCTCTGCAAAAATAATACAGTATAGCGCAATTATTTTTCTCTCATCAAAGAAAAGAAAATATAACGCTGGTAGAAAAGGAGAAAGCAGAAAAGGAGACCCAACGGATCGTTGCCCACACAACGGTTGGAGTCAAAGGATCTGAGGCATACGTTAGAAGCATCTAAGGTCTCAACAATCGACCGAGAAGGTATGAGATCGATTCTTTTTTCCGCAATTTATTCGATCTCATATTTCGTTGATCATACTTTGAACGTAGATCGGGTCCCGTGGCTTGGATGTGATATTCTCGGACTGCTTGGAGGTTTCTGACCTCCGGCGTGTCAGTCGGATCAGAGAAAATCGCATCGGAACAGCCAGAACGGGCGAATCCCGCCGCTGTTCGCGACGGGTGTCGGACGACAGGTTTTACTGTCGGCCGACAGGCTTGTCGGACGACACCTTCTGGTGTCGGACGACATTGAACAGGCTTGTCGAACGACACCTTCTGGTGTCGGACGACAGAGAGGCCAGAAGCCTCTCGTTTTGCGCGGTCGTGCCTCGCGTGCGATGGCTGGGTGCAATTCGGGTCAGGGGCTTCGTCGTGAACACCTTGGGCAGACCGGAGGTCGACTGGGCTTGTCCGGAAGTTCGAGTAGTCGAACGGACTTGTCCCGGGTAGTCGATTTCCAACACAAACGTGCCCTCCCAGACACAAACAAAGTAAAAACAAACTAAAGACTCGATATACTAGACTCTAAAAACCTAAAAATGAGCCAAAAAAATATGGCTCATCACACGCACACACTTTACTTCGCTTGTCCTCAAGCGTGTACGGTGACTTGCCTGCTCAAGCAAAAAACAAACAGGGGGTAGAGATAGAAAGAAAATAGAAGACTCAAGGACAGCATGCTTATCAAAATACAGAGAGTTGATCAAGTGAACAGATAGTCAAAATCATAGTCAATGAAATGCATAAAAAACGGTCAAGAGTTTGCAACAGGATTTTGGGATTCTCACTAAGTGTTTCTCTCTATGTAGTGGATGGGTAGTGTTTCGCTCAATGCTGTTTTAAAAGAAGTTCTGCTTTGGGCTTGACCAAGTTCTATCCTGTGACATTTTCAGTTGAGTTGGGCAATATCATTAGGGCTTTCTAGGGTGACTGTATAGGCTAGCTTGGGCAATGCCCAGAATTGATCTTAGGTAGGACATGCATTTTACTTAGCAAATTTCCTCCTAATTTCTTCTCTCTTACGGGCCTTAGCACACCCTTTTATTCATAGATCTATTTTTTTCTTTTTCTTTGTTTTTCTCTTTTTTTTTTTTTTTTTTTTCAGAGAAGACTTTGCCCTAACTTGCTCTTTTTATGAACTTGAGCATATATGCAGGTTGGGTCAGGGCAGTGGGAGTTTTCCCCCAGGTGATCAAGAAATATTGGCTCGGCTCAAGGGGCTAACAAGGGTCTTCTTTTTATTTGTAGTACAGAAAGAAAATGCCTAAATCATTTACTACTCAACTCAATTTTCAAATAATCACAATGGTCAGAACTTGGGCAAGCTTCAGCATCACAAACTTTTTTAAACAGCTACTCTCATGAAAGAAATATAACACACAGATGTAGGCTCGAATCCTCACAGCTTACCTAGTTGCAATTCCATCGTCCCTAATATTTTTCATGCATAGACTATTAATTTTGAAAACTGTTCACATTGATCAGGTTATTTATCAAGCATGCGACTCGATCAAACTATGGGGTTGCTCTTGTCCTTTGAAGAAGCATTTTTCGATCATGAATGAAAGAGAAAATGTTTTACCTCGCTTCAAAAACCGAGGGTACGTTGTAATTCGACCACTCGAAATATCAATCCGAGGGAGGACTAGAGTGAGGGGTTTTCGTAGTAAATTTCATTTCAATATCTCAAAAGTGTAATATCAAGTAAACAAGCAAATGCAATAAACGAGAGGTTTATCAAATGGGAGAAAATCGGAGACAAAGTAATAGTCGTCCTACAAAGTGAATTATGAAGCACAAGAGAGTAATCCGGTTGTAATCCTCTTCCAAATCATACAACCTTGTATTTAAGTTCGAGAATTGGACCGGAAAGAAAAGCAACGATCACCGTACGCTAATCGATTTAATTCCCTAGTAAAGCACCCCTTGATGGTGGTGAATTCACTAGACGACCAATTCCGTTCCTTAAGTTTTGAACAATAATTGATTATAATCGAACCTTAGGAAGAAAGCCCCCATTCCCGGTGATAGCAATCGTTTTAATCCCCGAATTAGTTTAATACCGTTCACCGAAGATTATACTCAATCGTGGTTCGAAAATAAATCAATTAGTGCAATTTAAGCTCTCTCTAGCATTTCATCAAACACCTTGTAGGCATGACTCTCACTTCATCTCCTAATGAGAATCTAGCCAACAATAGCCATGGAATCACACATCAAAAACAAGGAATCAATAAAGGAAAACATGATCAACATAAATCTCAAGCAAAATCTCAAGTCTCATACAAATCCAAGCATGAAATTAATAGTAGAAATGAAGAAAATACTACAAAGCAAAAGAGGAAAAGAGAAGAGAAAGAAGTAGCCGATCGATGTAGAGGATGAATCTCTCGTCTCCGTAGTAATCCAAGCTCGAATCCGTCGTCAATGGAAGCTCGATTCGTAGGGAAGATGATCTCCAATCTCGATTTTTACTATTCTCTCTCTAAATTTCTCTAAGTGTTTTGGAGTATGTAAAGTTTTCTGGGAAGAGTGTTTTTCCTCTTATTTATAGCTCAAGAGAGAAAAAAAACGTTTCTCTTCTTTTTCCCCCCAAAAATGGACCGGAAATGACCATTTTACCCCTCGGTCAATGCTCTTTAAGCTCGGTCAACGAAAGTCAATGCCCGGTCAACGCGTGGTCAACCAATTTCAGCCCGGGTCAACTTCTTCCTTGGTGCATTTCGGCCAATCCGCGCTCTTTTCCTTTGATCCGCGCCCTTTGATATGCGCCATTTGATATGCGCGTCTAGTGCGCATATTGCTTGATCCGCACGTTGGCAATCCGCGCGATCCCCTGCCTCAACTCATTAGCTCATCTCCTCTTATGCCTATCCGCGCGCCCTAGTGCGCATATCACCAATCCGCATCCCGATCCGCGCGTTTCCCTTTCCTGTGCGCAACCTCTCGATTATTGTCATATCTTCGTCGTCCGAACTCCGATTTTCACGATTCAAAATTCCTCGGATTCACGACTTCAAGATCTTCGCGTCCATGTATGTCACAGCTTCTAGTTCTCGACGAGTAATAGCAGTTTTTGCGTCAAAGTCACTGCAATTTGCAGGTTCGTGTCGGCACCTCGTTTTGGTCGTTTTTCACCTACAATTCACACAAAAACTCGACTATACCACGTATAAGTTCCGTCACATCAATAATAAGCAAACCCTCAATAATAATACACATATATACCTAAAATATACCTAAAACCACCCCAAAAACAACAATAAAATCGAGCATAACATCGGCATTTCAAACTACTACAACGACAAAGCAATGCTCGTCCCGAGCATAGTGTTCCAACGTGATACACTAACTAGCCGGAGAAGCACGTTTCAAACCAATCCCATGTTCAACTCAATCAAGCATTGTTAAAATAACATGAGACACACTATTCGAATCACTCAACTCATGGTTCACTCGTTTCTTTCCTCTCTAAATCGAATCAAAGGTCAATTCACTCTCAATATGCAAGAGATAGAACAAGTAACTTGCATTTAGTCAATAAAGCTCGAGGAGTAGAATGGATAGCACGCATCATGTATACATTTCGCACATCACAAGCTCAAAAACGATTATGCTCAATCAATCCCACTTTCCTTAAATCAAAATGTGATCTCAATGGTAGGATAAGGTTAGGGTAGGATAAAATGAAACAAGAATAAGGCACTCACTACTCCCTCGTCCCCTCCTACACCGGATGTATCTCACAATCACCACGCCCTTATTTCTCCATCTATGTGCAAGGAACATAAGTAAACCGAGTTTACAAATCAATTCATATATTTCAAGAAAAACCCTCGCCTTTTTTAATCGATCCTTTTTTTTCGATGACCAAGCATTTTTGCTCTTTTTTAGGCTCTTTTCTTGCACTTTTCTTTTTACATTTTTTTTTTCTTTCTTTTGTGCACACAACATCATACATCATTTTTTTTTTCATCATTTATTTTGTTAGAGGGTTGGCTTTTTCCAAGAATTACTAACAACATACTCAAGTCTACAATGTCCCTTTTATGCACAATCCTAAAGAATGACCCCTTTTCAACAAAAAGAACCTTCATCACCGAATGACCCCATTTATGCTCACACCACTCTTGGAAACACACGGCAACAAGAAAAAGGTATACATGTAGGCTCAAGGGGTTTTCTAGGGTGTCCCACGACGGGCTCGGTCAAGTATGTGGAATATATATTAGTGGAGCTTCCTAAAGATCAACATTCATCATTTTCAAGGCATAGCAAGACCAACCAAGCTTGCTACAATTTACTCATAATGCACAAAAGTATACACATGCCCAACAAGAGAATCAATGCATATCCATAATGAAAAGGGAGAAATCAAAGTGAGATAACATATATTGCATTCATCAAAGAAAGCTCAAGGTTCGACAATCCTCACAAAATATCAAGGGTTACAAACTAGCGAATAGTGCAAAATCACATTATCCAACAATAACTAGATAAAGATGAACGACAACCAAGCTAACGACTCCTCCGACTTTAACCACATCCACATGTATCACACACGTCTACGGGACTCGCACACTTCATCAAAGTAGGAAAACGCCGAAAAGCTCGAATCTAGTACAAATACAAGACTAAGAAAAGAAATAAGAAAATAAAAGAAACAAATAAAACTAATCTCACACAAACACCACCAAAACACCTCAAACATCCCAAAATAAAAATAAAAACGATCAAAGAGGGACAAGCCAATCACATACCTCGACCCGAATGTAATTCGGGTTGTTTTGACGTCACTTGTGGTGTATAGACAATAGAGAAAGAATCACCTTGAGGTCCGAGAAATGCAATGTAGAAGGACATGGAGGAGCGAGCTTTATCTTCATGTATGAGGGACAAGGAGACTCTCGTTAACGTCATGAGCTTGACGGTCGTGGGAACGCCCCCACGAGGCACTCGGTTTTCGGCTCCGAGCAACACCCGGTCCTCAAACTCCTTTAGCCCTCTAAAAATATCGAAGAAAATCGTCGTAAGAAGAGCATCTCAACTAAGATATGATGCTCCTCCGAGTAAAATCCTCCAAGCTTTGATGTGGGAGAATATGATATCGTAGTGCTCGAAATATGATTCTCCCCCACATTCTCGGCTCGAGGTAAGGCATACGTCTCTTCTATCTCGGTCGGTAAAAAGTACGAACTATACTTCCGGAGATAGATTTCTTCTAACAAAGGAGCACGATCATCCATAATGAATACATAAGGTCCACGACCGTAGTATGACACTAAATCAAATCTCCATTTTCCATCCACATCAACCGGTAAATATATCGAACTAAATCGTCTTAAGAACACCATCTCGGTCAATGCCTCTCGATCCTCAATGTAAGCATAATCACTCGGACTACCGCCATCATATCCAATCTCGTCTCTCAACTCAAATAGAGCCGAGAAAGTCTTCTCCAAACCGCAAATCATGTCAATAATACGATTACCCGGACTAGGCGGTTTAGATAGGTCGAGATCGTCATATTTCTCTTCATGAGCTTCATTAGACAAGGGAGTTTTAGGATGTGAGTAAGAAAACTCAATTTTGACTCCCAAGTCAACCAAGCCGTAAATTCGTCTACCAAATCCCCAAGACGTTCTTTTCTCATCCACTATATCGAGCGTAACATGCTCCTCCATCACTTTCTCTTCAACATCAATTCCTTCATCAAAGGATAGCTCAACCATAGGAGAAACAAAATCATTTTCTACAACCTCAACGCCACATTCCAAAAGAAAATCAACATCGAGAGTCTTTTTTACCTCATCAAAACCCAAAAGTGTCATGTCCCCATCAATGTACTCAAGCCTTGGGGCATCAATCTCAAATGGGATTAGAGAAAATATAAAAGACTCATCCGTAACATCAAGTATTGGAAAAACCTTTGGAGCTTGTACCTCATCACTCTCATTGGACAATATAGCATACTCTTCCCAAGCAAGAGATTTAGTGGAGGATTGGATCGAGACCTCGTCATTTTCAATAGCTTGAAAGGACTCTCTTTTAATCTCGTCCAAGTTAGTAAATATATTTGTCACATGAGAATCTATTCTATTGAAACACGCTCGGAGATCATCTACAACTTCTTGAGCCGATTCGGGTTGAGAAAATGTTGCCTCTTCCTCGAGTTGTTCAATATCTTCATCATTTTCATGCTCGTACGACAACTCCTCTTCCATAGACTTTCCTTTGGTAAATTCATTGTAGGGACATGACCTAAACTCATGCCCTTCATCACCACAAATAATACAAGTAACTCTCGTATCTTCTTTCGGCCTTTGCATCTCATTCCTCATTTCTTCCATTTCGGCCTTCCATGGATTTTCGGCATCAAATTCTTTTATCTCCACCATGGCATCAATACGATTTAGCTCTAGTTGGAGAGAATGTTTCTTTGAAGATGGATTGGACCTTGAAGCATAAGTTTGAGATAGTGGCTCATGAAAGGATTCCGGATTCTTAGGTACATAGAGTGATTGGATTGAGAGCTCATCATCATCAATGGCTTGAAAACTCTCTTTCACTAGGCGACCTACCACGGTGTCAATAAGATCTAGATCACGTTTGAGAGAATTATTCTTATTCGGTGGCTCGGTCCATGAAGAGTAACTCGGAGGTGATGGAGTATAATGTGGCTCGGGCCTTTGATATGAAGTAGGAGAATATGTCGGGTCCGGCTTGGATTGATAAAACCGTGAAGTAGAAGGCTCGGTACTAGAATGGGAATAACTCGGCTCGGGCCTTTGACGTTGATAGCTTGGCTCGAGTCTTGATTGGTACGCTCCTTGATAATTCGGTTGAGTATATGGGTAGTAAGAACTTTGATAGTTTTGTTGAGTAGGCGATGGTTGTGGCGGGTAGTAGTTGCCTTGGTAATGGTGTCCTCCATAAGGTTGTGAATATTGTGGTTGTTGTGGAGGAGACGCTTGGTAGTAGTTGTATGGTGGAGTCGAATTTTGATAAGAACATGAATACTCCGGTTGTTGATGAATCCACATACCTTGCATTCAAAGACAAAAGAAAATAACTAAAGTAAGCTAACTAAAGCTAAGCTATCTAAACTAATGGGGGGCATGATCAAAGCAAATTAAATGAAACTAAAACAAGTAACAATTGAAAAGAACATGACTAGAAAACTTCAACTAGACCTCCCCGGCAACGGCGCCATTTTGAAGAAGCATTTTTCGATCATGAATGAAAGAGAAAATGTTTTACCTCGCTTCAAAAACCGAGGGTACGTTGTAATTCGACCACTCGAAATATCAATCCGAGGGAGGACTAGAGTGAGGGGTTTTCGTAGTAAATTTCATTTCAATATCTCAAAAGTGTAATATCAAGTAAACAAGCAAATGCAATAAACGAGAGGTTTATCAAATGGGAAAAATCGGAGACAAAGTAATAGTCGTCCTACAAAGTGAATTATGAAGCACAAGAGAGTAATCCGGTTGTAATCCTCTTCCAAATCATACAACCTTGTATTTAAGTTCGAGAATTGGACCGGAAAGAAAAGCAACGATCACCGTACGCTAATCGATTTAATTCCCTAGTAAAGCACCCCTTGATGGTGGTGAATTCACTAGACGACCAATTCCGTTCCTTAAGTTTTGAACAATAATTGATTATAATCGAACCTTAGGAAGAAAGCCCCCATTCCCGGTGATAGCAATCGTTTTAATCCCCGAATTAGTTTAATCCCGTTCACCGAAGATTATACTCAATCGTGGTTCGAAAATAAATCAATTAGTGCAATTTAAGCTCTCTCTAGCATTTCATCAAACACCTTGTAGGCATGACTTTCACTTCATCTCCTAATGAGAATCTAGCCAACAATAGCCATGGAATCACACATCAAAAACAAGGAATTAATAAAGGAAAACATGATCAACATAAATCTCAAGCAAAATCTCAAGTCTCATACAAATCCAAGCATGAAATTAATAGTAGAAATGAAGAAAATACTACAAAGCAAAAGAGGAAAAGAGAAGAGAAAGAAGTAGCCGATCGATGTAGAGGATGAATCTCTCGTCTCCGTAGTAATCCAAGCTCGAATCCGTCGTCAATGGAAGCTCGATTCGTAGGGAAGATGATCTCCAATCTCGATTTTTACTATTCTCTCTCTAAATTTCTCTAAGTGTTTTGGAGTATGTAAAGTTTTCTGGGAAGAGTGTTTTTCCTCTTATTTATAGCTCAAGAGAGAAAAAAAACGTTTCTCTTCTTTTTCCCCCCAAAAATGGACCGGAAATGACCATTTTACCCCTCGGTCAATGCTCTTTAAGCTCGGTCAACGAAAGTCAATGCCCGGTCAACGCGTGGTCAACCAATTTCAGCCCGGGTCAACTTCTTCCTTGGTGCATTTCGGCCAATCCGCGCTCTTTTCCTTTGATCCGCGCCCTTTGATATGCGCCATTTGATATGCGCGTCTAGTGCGCATATTGCTTGATCCGCACGTTGGCAATCCGCGCGATCCCCTGCCTCAACTCATTAGCTCATCTCCTCTTATGCCTATCTGCGCGCCCTAGTGCGCATATCACCAATCCGCATCCCGATCCGCGCGTTTTCCTTTCCTGTGCGCAACCTCTCGATTATTGTCATATCTTCGTCGTCCGAACTCCGATTTTCACGATTCAAAATTCCTCGGATTCACGACTTTAAGATCTTCGCGTCCATGTATGTCACAGCTTCCAGTTCTCGACGAGTAATAGCAGTTTTTGCGTCAAAGTCACTGCAATTTGCAGGTTCGTGTCGGCACCTCGTTTTGGTCGTTTTTCACCTACAATTCACACAAAAACTCGACTATACCACGTATAAGTTCCGTCACATCAATAATAAGCAAACCATCAATAATCATACACATATATACCTAAAATATACCTAAAACCACCCCAAAAACAACAATAAAATCGAGCATAACATCGGCATTTCATCCTTCCCCCACTCACACACTTTGCCTCTGGCAAAGTGTGCAAACAGTAATAAGTTGGGCAAGCATCCCCCCTGACTCCGACTCCAACGATGTTGGCGCACCTTCCCACATACACACTTTGCCTTGGGCAAAGTGTGCAAATAAAGAGGTCGACCCCATCAGACATGAGTCGGGCAGACTCAAGACCAAATAAAAAAAAAAATCCTAAACTACTAAAAACAAAAAGGGAGGGTGCATTTAGGTTTTGGGTTCAGGTGGGTACCTGAATCCAACATGGGCGAAGTATGCCATGAGGGCAGCGTGCAGCTCGTCCTGCCTCTCTCCAATCCGGTCCTGCTTCTCCTCGAGGACATCCAACTGTTCAAGGATCTCCTCCTTCTGCAACTCGACCCTCTCACTTGGTCGACTCACAGGCTCGGTCTTCACTTTCGCCTTGGCTGCCATCGCCAAGGCCTTCACTTCTTCTGGGTTCGTGAACACCCAATCCTCTCCTTCAACTCTGATATCCGCCATCCTATTCAAACACGCGTGGTCAAACTTCTCCTCGGGCATCATCTCCATCAACTCAAAGTCAAGCTTCAACTCCATCCTCTGGGCATAAATTCCTGGAAAGTGGGCAAGGGACAACCTCTGTGCTGGCTTGCTCAATATGTTCTTCAACTGTGCGCACAGAAAAGCTCCAAAGTTGACCTTGATCTTCTTGGTCATGCACCACAGTAGATCAAGCTCAGTCAGGGAGATAGTGTTGCTGTTGTCCTTTTTCCCATAAAAATTGTATGCCAATATACGGTGGCAGATGCGCAACGCGTCGTCCTTGAGCTGGTGATTTTTGGCCTCCTGTGACTTGAACAGTTTCTCCTTGCTCAAGGCCCTCCAGATCTCGTTCCTCTCCTTCTGCGTGCGTTCTGGTGGTGTGGTCAATCTGTCCTGGTACTCTTTTGAAAACTTATCCTTGAAACTGGCCGCTCCCATGGCCATGTTGATCTCGAAGATGCTCGCCTCATTATACGATCCCATTAATTTGAAAGAAATGCCCAACGGCCCGCCATCCTTGCTCGTTCTCACCTCTAACTCTTCATAGAACTCCTTGACCAATTTTTCAGAGACTTGCCCTGGCCAGGTCAAGAAGTCCTCCCACCCTATAGCTGCAAAATACCCCTTAACTTGATCAATAATATTCAAATCCTTAAGGGTTTCGAAACATACCGTCTTGGGCACGACAACTGCCCTTTTCTGGATGTTTGAGGGTGGGGGTACTGACTGCTTGCCCTTGCCACGGGTGACTCGAGTCGTCGCCGGAGTTTTGAACTTCTCAGATGGAGTGACCGGGACAGAGTGCTCCGACTCCTCTTTTACCTCGGTTTCTTCCTCGCCGTCTTTTTCCTCTTCGTCGCCGGCGGTTGACATGTCGTCGGCCTTCTCGTCAGATGACGACTCCATGGTGGCGGCCGGCGAAGCTTCGCGGGGCTTCTTGAACTTACCTTTCTCCTCCGCCGTAAACTTCCTTTTCTTCACGACGTCCTCACTCGGCTCAGCGCTGTGGCTCGCCGGGTTTGACTCCTCTGATGGCTTTGGGGTCGTGTCGAGGTCAGAAAGTTTCGGGGCTTCAATTTCCGCCGTCAGTTGGTCTACCAGTATGGTGTTGATGGGGGCCGGGCTTGCCTCGCGCGTCGGGCTCTGTTTGTCCGGCGAAGGGGTGGTTTCTTTCTCCGTGGGTGGTGGTGGTGGTGGCGTTTTTTCCTTCGCGGGCACAGATGCGGCGGCGGTGGCTTTCGACGATTTTCCTCCGGCCATCTTCTTCGACGGTTGTGATTGAGGGCTTGTGAGATCGATTTTGGTACCGTGAGGGATCTTGTTTAACTTAGTGTTTTTGGGGCGGGTGGATACCATAATTTTCGGAGTTAGGGTTATGGGGATGGTAGTGGTAGTGGGGAAGTTGAGGAGTTGTGTGCGGTTTTTGAAGTAGAGGGGTAGTGGTAGAGGTGAATTAGGATTTTGAATTTTTTTAGGACTCTGCAAATTCAGAGTCGATGGGACTCTTTTGCGGATTCCCGATAATTCCGCAATCATCACAGCTGGCCGTCCCCACTCGTTGCTCAACTACCGCAATTGCTCACTCAATTTTCTTGTTTCCTGCAGACAAAAAACAGACCAAAACTCTTTCCTGCCCAAGGCTACTCCTTGGCGTGGTGAATTTATTAATCAACATAAAATGAAATAAAGGAAAAAAAACATAGTATACATACCGAGTTCGCCTTCGGTATTTGCCTCTATTTATTGTCATGGGCCTGACTTATTTTTCTTGCTTCACTTGGTCAAGCGGCTGGCTCAGGGGGTATCATCCCCTTGAGGTCCTCATTCCCATAGTAAGCCTTGACTCTCTGCCCATTCACTTTAAAGATATGATCGTCACCTGGCTTAAATAGCTCAACCGAACCATTTGGGCAAACAGCATGGACTATGAATGGTCCTGCCCATTTGGTGGATAGCTTTTTAGCCTTGAATTTAAACTTGGTTTGGTAAACCAGAACCAGTTGACCAGACTCGATCTTCTTTTTCTTGGTGATTTTGTCGTGGGCTCTCTTTGTCCGTTCCTTATAATTGACCGCGTTATCATACGCTTCAATTCTTATCTCTTCCAGCTCAGTTAGGTCAAGTTTACGTCCTTCGCTGGCCGCATCCCAGTCGAAATTGACCTTATTCACTGCCCAATGCGCCTTGTGTTCGATTTCTACTGGCAAGTGGCATGACTTGCCAAACACCATGCGGTAGGGAGAGACCCCTGAAGGTGTTTTGTAGGCGGTTCTGTAGGCCCAAAGTGCATCATCGAGCTTGTCGCTCCAATCCTTACCTTCTGGCTTGACCGTCTTCCTCAAGATGGTTTTGATGATACGATTAGATAGCTCGGCTTGCCCATTGGCCTGGGGGTGATAAGCTGTGGAGATCCTGTGGTGCACTCCATACTTCCTGAGCAACCTTTCAATTATATAATTGCAAAAGTGTGTACCTTGTTCGCTGATCAATGCGCGGGGTACACCAAATCTGCTGAATATGTCGCCCTTGAGGAAGGTGGCTACCACTCTTGAATCATTGGTTGCTGTAGCCTTGGCCTCGACCCATTTAGATACATAGTCAACTGCCAAGAGTATGTACTCCTTCCCTCTAGAGTTGGGCAATGGTCCCATAAAGTCGATGCCCCATACATCGAAGACTTCTACAGGCATAATGGGCATCATGGGCATCTCATATCTCTTGGTCACGTTCCCTTCTCTTTGGCACTTGTCACAGCTCCTGCACCACTCAAAACAATCCCTCAAAAGAGTTGTCCAATAAAACCCACAGTCAAGTACCTTCCTTGCTGTGCGTCGGTGGCCAAAATGTCCTCCGCAGGCTTGCTCATGGCAGTGCTTTAGGATGTCTGCTTGCTCAACTTCAGGAATGCAACGTCTCAGTACTTGGTCTTCTCCCCTTTTCCACATGTAGGGATCGTCCCAAATGTACTTCTTGCTCTCCCGCTTGAGCTTGTTCTTACCGTAGAGGGTCATGTCTTCCCTTAT
This sequence comes from Euphrasia confusa, assembly GCA_954870475.1. Taxonomy (NCBI): domain Eukaryota; kingdom Viridiplantae; phylum Streptophyta; class Magnoliopsida; order Lamiales; family Orobanchaceae; genus Euphrasia; species Euphrasia confusa. The sequence continues at coordinate 3,384,332 of OX940956.1, read as the reverse complement.
ATCTCCTGTGACTATGTACTTGGACAAGTCTGCGTACCATGGCTCTTCTGACTTGGTTGAAATCTGATACAAGTACTCATCTGGAAAAGTCTCCGTGATGGGCATGCCTTCTTCTCGCTGGATTATCCTGCTCAAGTGGTCAGCCACTAAATTTTGGTTACCTGATTTGTCTCTGATTTTGATGTCGAACTCTTGCAGCAACAAGATCCATCTAATCAGTCGTGGCTTGGTCTCCTTTTTGGCCATTAAGTACTTCAGCGCGGCATGGTCAGTGTAGACTATAGTTTTGCTCCCGAGCAAGTAAGATCTGAACTTCTCGAATGCAAACACCACAGCCAGTAGTTCTTTCTCTGTGGTCGCGTAGTTGCATTGGGCAGGGTTCAAAGTCTTGGATGCATAATAGATTACATGTCGTTCTTTGCCCTTCATCTGCCCAAGTACAGCTCCAACAGCATACCCGCTCGCGTCGCACATAAGCTCAAATGGCATTCCCCATTCCGGTGGTTGGATGATGGGGGCAGTGACTAACCTCTCCTTGAGGTGGTTGAAAGCAGCTTGACAGTCATCATCAAAGTTCCAGTCAACCTCATTTTGTAACAGCCTGGTTAGGGGTTGGGCAATCTTGGCAAAGTCTCTAACGAACCTCCTGTAGAACCCAGCGTGCCCAAGGAAGCCTCTAACTTGCTTGACATTCCTTGGATAAGGCAGCTTCGATATCGTCTCTATTTTGGCTCGGTCAACTTCAATTCCCTTGGCGGAGACTACGTGCCCAAGGACTATCCCTTCCTCAACCATAAAGTGACATTTCTCGTAGTTAAGTACCAAACTTTTCTCCACACATCTGCTGAGGGCCAACTCCAGGTTGTTCAAGCATGTTTCGAACGAGCTGCCGTATACAGTAAATTCATCCATGAAGACTTCTATCCCTTGCTCGAGCAGATCGGCAAAGATGCTCATCATGCATCTCTGGAAAGTCCCTGGGCGTTGCATAGACCAAATGGCATGCGTCGATATGCAAAGGTACCATATGGGCAAGTGAAAGTAGTCTTTTCCTGGTCTTCTGGGGCCACCCAAATTTGCATGTAGCCCGAGTATCCGTCAAGGAAACAGAAATGGGTCTTCCCAGCTAGCCTCTCGAGCATCTCGTCAATGAAAGGTAGGGGGAAGTGGTCTTTCTTTGTTACCTTGTTCAACTTCCTGTAGTCTATGCACACTCTCCATCCAGTTTGAAGTCGAGTGGCTATTTGCTCCTTTTTCTCGTTCTCGATCACTTGAATTCCTGACTTCTTGGGCACCACATGAACTGGACTTACCCATTTGCTGTCTGAGACAGGGTAGATAATGCCCAAGTTGAGCAGCTTGAGTATCTCCTTGAGCACTACTTCCTTCATAGCGGGGTTCAGTTTTCTCTGTGGATCGCGCACTGGATTTGACTCTTCCTCGAGCAATATGTGGTGTTGGCATATGGTGGGACTGATTCCCCGTATATCTGCTAAGGTCCATCCAATGGCTTGCTTGTACTGGTCAAGGATGTTCTTCAGCCTGCTTTCTTCTTCCTTCTTCAGTTTCGAACTTATGATCACGGGCAATGTATCATTTTGCCCAAGGAACATGTACTTGAGATGTGCAGGGAGTTTCTTCAATTCTAACTCTGGTGGCTTCTCCAGGGATGGTACCATGATCGTGACTTCATGGGGTGGCAACTTGCTCATGCCCATGGGGTGATTTTCCAGAGCTCCCAGTTGCTCAACTATCTGTTGAACTTCAAGTTGCTCATCCTCTGCATCTTCTCTGGTCAATCCCTTTTGTATCACCAGATCTACTTTGTCAGAAACTCCATATCCTAGAGCTTGCTCCTCGATCAATTCATCAATCTGATCAACATAATGCACTTGCTCGGTATCTTCTGGGTGCTTCATTGACTTGAACAAGTCGAATGTGACCGTTTCTCCTTCAAACTTGCAGGTTAGCTTTACAGTCTCGCAGTCAATGTGTGTCCTTGCTGTCTTCAAGAATGGTCTGCCCAAGATCATTACTGGCTGCTTGCTTGATCTTCCCATGTCCAGGACATAGAAATCGGCAGGGAAAATGAGCTCCTCCACCTTGACCAATACATCTTCCAGAATTCCCTCGGGGTACACGTTTGATCTGTCTTCCAACTGGATTACTACCCTTGTTGGTTTCATCGGCCCTATACCCAAGTCTTCGTACATTGACTTAGGCATAACATTGATCGATGCTCCCAAGTCGAGCATGGCTTTTTCTATGTTCATGTTGCCTATTATGCAGGGAATATAGAACATTCCGGGGTCAGCACACTTCCTTGGTACATTCCTCTGGAGCACTGCTGAAACATTCTCTCCTACTTCGAACTTGGCATCATCTTGGTATTTCACTTTTTTGGTGCACAGCTCCTTGAGAAATTTGGTGCACCTGGGCATGGATTTCAGGATGGTCAATAGAGGCATGTTGATTTCCACCTTTTTGAACATCTGGAACATCTCATTTGTGTCCTCCTTCTCTTTCTTCTTGCTCAATCTGTCTGGGAAAGGAGGGTAGATTTTTGGTGGTGTCACTGCTTGAGCAGGTACTGATGTTTCCTTCTGTTTGGGTGGTATCAACTCAAGTTCTTCCTCTGATTCTTCTTCCTCGTTGACCTCTTCATTAGTTCCTTCCACTCGAGATGGTGGAGTGGGCTTTTTGGGCACTTCAGCTAGGACTTTTCCATTCTTGAGGTGGATTTCATTCAGCTGGGCGTTATTGAGTTCAATTTGGGGAGGTAGACCGCTGGTCTTCTTTTTCATCTCAGTCATTGCCTGGGTCAAGTGCGCCAGTTGGGCATTGATTGATGTTCTGGAATTGCCCGCGCAACTCAAGCATTTGAGCATTGATATTCTGCAGTTGACCTCGAGTCTCCACCTTGTACTTCTCGTTATCCTGCTTGTACCGGTCATTCTCCTGTTGGGCTTTGATGTTTTCATTGACCAAGGTTTGCATCATGTCTGCCAAAGTTGGGCCATTGCTCTGGTTCTGCTGGTTGCCCTGATTTTGGTAGTTATTCCTCTGATGATTGTTCTGGCCGTGGTATTGCTGGCCTTGATTGCCTTGGTTTCCTCCGCCCTGGTGGTTGTTGTTTCCGTACCGGTTGTTGTCATGATTTTTCCAGTTGTTCGAGTTGTACGTGTTCCCATTGGGCCTATGTCCGTTCCCATTGTTCTGCATTATCACCTTGACCTCTTCGTCAAAAAGCTCAGGGCACTCGTCAGTGGCATGGTTACTTTCCTTGCAGATTTGGCACGCCTTGACTCCTCTCTTTAGCCCTGGGTTTTGGTTAAGCGCCAGTTGCTCAACTATGTTGCACAGTTTGTCCAACTTGACTTCAGTTGCAGATGGTACGGGCAAGTTGTTTCTGGGTAGGTCACTGTCATCCTCCCTTGTTTCTTCGGCCATTTCCTTGAAGATTTTGAATGCTTCGTCGGCCCTCTTGTTTAGAATGGATCCTCCACAAGCTGCGTTGACCCATGTCCTCTCCGTTTCTCTTAGTCCAGAGATGAAGTACTGGACCAAATCATGGTCAAGGATCTGATGCTGTGGGCACTTGGCCAACATCTGCTTGAACCTGACCCAGTAATCATGGAAGTTCTCTCCTCCTCCCATCTTGATGATGTTGATCTTCTTCCTCATCTGCTGGATGCGTGCAGCTGGGAAGTACTTCTCAAGGAACTTCTGCTGAAGCTGACTCCAGGTGGTCACTTCTCCAGCAGGTAGAGTGTAAAGCCACTCTCGGGCACCTTCGGCTAGTGAGAAAGGGAAGGCTAGGAGCCTGATGTATTCCCCTAGCCCTTCACTTGCTCGGATGGTGCCACATGCCAATTCAAAATCCTGGAGATGTCTCTGGGGATCCTCCAATGGCATGTCACTGAACTTGGGCAAGATCTGGATGAAGTCGTGCCTCATCTCCCAAGTATTGTTTTCAACCGTGGGCAAGGTGATGCCCAGCGGTTTCAGATTCAAGTTCTCTGGGAACATCGTGTTCCTCAACGTCTTGGCTCTCTCTTCTCCCATCCTTGATCGCGTAGGTGACCTGGATGTGTTCGGTGAATCTTCTCTCGATGTGTCCGAGATCGACTCTCATGTCTCAGTTATGGTCAACTGAGTTACTTGAGCGGCACGTGCTAATGTTTGTTTCTGCTTTGCTGCCTTCCGATTCTTCCTCGCGGTTCGCTCGATTTCAGGATCAAATAGTAGCCCTGTGTCCTTGCTTCCCGATGAGTTAGAGTCCTGCATACAAAGATAGGTCAAGCGTTAGCACGGAAAACTATTGGCTTGGAATATTGCCTCCCCGGCAACGGCGCCAATTTTGACGCTACCGTCGTGGAGTAGCGCAAAATGATATTTATAGTTCCTAAACTATTCACTAGCACAAGTACTAGTAGCAAGTATAGGGTCGATCCCACGAGGAGGCGATTTAGCTTATAGTTTTCCCGGCTTTGAATGCTCAATTGGGTTGTCACGTTTGAAAAGGTTTTGTTTTGGAGAGCAGTTGGGCACTGCCGAACCGTGGTCACCGTGTTTACTTGACTAAAAAAAATAACAAATAACTTTAACAGAAATAAAACTAGCATGCAACCTAATAGACTGAGCAATTAACAGACTCGACTATAAAGATAAGATGAAACAAATAAAAACTAAAGTATCCAGGCATTGACTCCCCTGACTTCCCCCTTTGACCTATGTGCTGCCGATCATCGGTACGTATATCATTTTGCTAACAGTTTTGTCTTCCAGTTATAGGCCCCAAGTATTAACGTCCCTATGATGTCACGCACGCCAATACCCCTGACCCTCATTCGCTCTTATGTTTAAGTCCTGCTAGATCTCTCTCAACAGGTCTCCTGACGTTGACCAATTCGACACTATGTGACCGCATCAGTCTAAGTTGATCAAGTCGCCTTCATCCTCCAAGCAAACCCGGAATGGCCAATAGCATGCCTGGACAGACCCAAGTCATACGACCACATCTCCAGCAACATGTTGTACTTTGCGGACGCCCAGTCTCCCGGTCGCGTTAATCCACGTACTCCTGTGTTAGGCAAGTCGGGGTTCCCACTGGTCACTGTAGGATTGCCCAAGTCCCTAACATGCTTAAGTTACTACCCTGTTGAATCGGGAACAAAACTTAGCTAGTTGCTGTCATCAATAAGCCTCCCGGCACGATCACGTCTTAGGGTTGGTCAGGTTCTGTCTTTGCCCAGATACAAACTGATTAGCTACTTGACATAATTAAAACAGAAAATAAAACAAAGGAATTACGACGAACTATATTATGCATTAAAACTGGAAATTGTTCAAAGGGAAATGAAATCAAAGTACGAAATCAAAAGCATTAAAACATAAAGGAAATTGTTTTTAGCCCGAGGGCTTAACAGAAAATAAAGGCCGGCGAGTTTGGTTGCTCACGCGGCCGCCGTCTTCGTCACTGGTCAGGTAGGGTTCCGATCCGGGTTGTTCGCTGCTCATACGTCGTACGTCTTCTTCATCAGTCACTCTCTTATATAGACGGGCTTCAGATGCTAAGAGACGTGTGGGGGAAAATACCTCCAAGTGCGGACGAGAGTCCTTCTTGGGTTGGAGTTTGAATCTGGTCGCCTTTGAAGACTCCGCAAATTTCAGGACTCCTGGTACACCGAATGCCCAACGTTCCGCCTCCGTCAATGTTAGCGCTTGCCCATGTACTTCCTTCTCTGACTGACTGAGGTAGCGGACCATGTGCGGTACTTGGTCGGCATCAAGTCTTGCTCCACCTGCTGACGTCCTGGTTGCTTGCTCAACTCTGCTGGACCCTTTTCGTCAGTTTGGCTTGCTCAACGAGTGCTCTTGACCATGGAAGGTGATTTCCTTGCCTCTTTCACACAGTGCGCTCCTCTTTTCGCTCCATTACCTGCCCACCTGCAAAACTTGCCCAAGTACCCAAACGTGCCCTCCCAGACACAAACAAAGTAAAAACAAACTAAAGACTCGATATACTAGACTCTAAAAACCTAAAAATGAGCCAAAAAAATATGGCTCATCAATATTCCTTTGTGGGATAGACATATTCCAGCTATATTAATCCACTGTGATAGTACCGCGGCTATCGATCTTGTAAAGAACGGTTATTATAACGGAAAGAAACGTCAGATTCGCCGTAAACATAATACGGTAAGAGAATACATTACAAATGGAGTTGTAAGAGTGGATTATATACGGTCTGATGATAACATAGCTGATCCTTTGACGAAAGGACTAGCTCGTGAAAAGGTGTGGAATACATCTAAAGGGATGGGACTAAAGCCTATAGAAAATTGATCCTCTTGTGATGGACACCCAACCAATTGAATGGAGATCCCATGAAATGGGTTCAATGGGAAAAACGAGTCACCTGGGAAAATGAACTATCATGCAGATTAAAAGGAGTATAACTCCTAGTCCCTTCCATTAAAGCATGATTTCCTAGAGCGGTTAAGGTTGAGTGATTACTCTTAATAAGTTCATACTTAAGTTTAAGTAGAGTGTTTAGCTCAGGAGCACTCTTGATGAACTTACCTCTGTGAATGTAAAGTGAGGCCGCTTACTAAACTGAATTTGGGCAAGTAGTTTAGAAACATTCACTAGACTGGGATACAAGCACATGGCCGTATTGTGCTGGCATAGAATCACACAAACAGAAGTGGTGTGTGTGATGTATGGTTTGAAGTAAAAACAAAGAATGTGAGTTCCAGACTTATGTCACTCTTCATTCTTATACTTTAAACAAATACATTACTACGTTAAAGTTCAAATCGAAAGAAACTTTAACTTATGCACTCCTCTATAGTGAACTGCTCAAATGATTAATTTTTTAATTTTTAATATATATATATATATATATATATAAGTGGGGGATTGTTGGAAAAATATTATATATACATATATTTATTATATTATTTATTTAATATTTATTATTTTGAAAAAAATCAAATTCAAAATTTGAATTTTGTAACGTCCGTCATTATTAGAAAATCATAACGTCTTTTCATTTATGCCGCAATTATTACAAAGACGTTACACTTTCAAAATTCTATAAAAACCAAGCTTTGGTATTTCATAAGATACTTCTAAATACTTGAAAACATTTGAAAAAAGAGAGAAAGATACTTGAGCAAAAATAGTTTGTGTGAATCGATCGATCTAAGTGCTAAGTTCGATTGAAAGAGATGGCTGTTTTATCCTGGGGATGACGCTGCTATCTACTGCAAAGCACCTTCAGGCAGAGCCGCGAAACGTCTTAAAGAAAGCGACCTAGTCCGCGACTCAGCCTTGTTTCGATTTTATTTTGTTACTATTTTTTCTGATTTTACAGGTACTATTTCAACAATTTTAAGACGTATTCATCTGTCATGGAGTACGAAGCAAGCGACAACAACAAGAATAATCTGAACACTGATGCAACCTTGAAGCCCCAAAAGAAGTCAATGAAGCCAAATCAGAATCAGAAATATTATGGAGGACAAAATAAACAACAAAATCAACGTTCTTCCCCAAAGCCTCCTACGAGGCAGAATGTGAACAATGGAGACAAATTTGAGTGTTACAATTGTGGTAAGCCTGGTAATTTGGCCAGAAACTGTCGTTTCCCTAAACGGGAACGAACAGAGAATGTTCCCCAAGCAAATATGCTGGAAGAACCTCTTGTAGCAATGATTGCTGAGGTTAATATGATTGGTGGTTCTGATGGGTGGTGGATAGTTTCTGGTGCAGCACGACACGTGTGCTATGATAGATCCCTATTTAAGAATTACTCTGAAACAGAAGATAAAGATAAGAAAGTGTTGTTGGGAGATTCTCATACCACGAACGTGTTAGGTTCTGGGGATGTCGATCTAGTGTTCACTTCTGGAAAGACACTAACCTTGAATAATGTGCTATACACTCCTGGAATGAGAAAGAATCTGGTGTCTGGCTATCTTCTCAACAAAGCTGGATTTGTGCAAACTTTTGGATCTGACCAGTATACCATCACCAAGAACGGAGCTCATGTCGGTAACGGTTATGCTTTTGATTGCATGTTTAAGCTTAATGTTGATATGAATAAAGTGTCTTCTGCTTATTCTGTGTGCACATTTACTTTATGGCATTCTCGACTTTGTCATGTGAACAAACAATTAGTTAAACTTATGAGTAAACTTGGACTAATATCTAATTTGACAAATGAAAATGTTGAACAATGTGAGATATGTAGTCAAGCTAAAATTACTAAGAAGTCCCATAAATCTGTTCAAAGAAAAACTGAACTCTTAGAACTTGTGCATTCTGATTTATGTGAATTTGAAGGAACCCTGACTAGAAATGGAAAACGTTACTTTATGACTTTTATTGATGATTATTCCAACTTCACATATGTATATCTACTTAAACATAAGAGTGAAGCTATTGCCATGTTTAAACAATATATTGCTGAAGTAGAAAACCAATTTGGTAGAAATATAAAAAGGTTTCGAAGTGATAGAGGAACTGAATTTAGCTCAAATGAGTTTAATGATATATATAGGAAACATGGGATTATACATGAAACTACTGCTCCTTACTCACCTGAAATGAATGGTAAATCTGAACGAAAAAATAGAACATTTTCTGAATTAGTTGTTGCATTATTAATTAGTTCTGGTGCTGCTACTCACTGGTGGGGTGAAGCTTTAATGACTGTATGCTATGTTTTAAATAGAATTCCAAAAGCTAAAACTCAAATTACTCCTTTTGAACTTTGGAAGGGCAGAAAACCTAACGTGTCTTACTTTAGAACTTGGGGATGTCTTGCTTATGTCAGGAAACCTGATCCTAAACGGTCTAAACTGTCTAGTAGAGCCTATGAATGTGTTTTTGTTGGATATTCAATGAACAGTAAAGCATATAGATTTTATGACATTAATAATAAGGTGATTATTGAATCTGTTGGTGCTGATTTCTTTGAACATAAGTTTCCTTTCAAACCCAAAGTATTAGATAATGAATTAAGAAATAGTGGGGGTACTAGTATTTCAGAACCTTCCCCTACTGTCATAGTTCCTGAACTTGAACCTGAACGTAGAAGGAGTAAACGTGCTAAAATTAGTAAAGACTTTGGTCCTGACTTTGTGTTTAACCTTGAAGAAGATCCTACTTCTATAAGAGAAGCACTTAGCTTTCCTGATGCTGATCTTTGGCAAGAAGCTATTGATAATGAAATTGAGTCTCTTGAAAATAATAAAACTTGGGACTTAGTTGAGTTGCCTCCTGGTTGTAAAACTATTGGTAGTAAATGGATCTTAAAAAGAAAAATGAAACCTGATGGAACTGTGGAAAAATTTAAAGCTAGACTCGTAGCCAAAGGGTACAAACAAAGGGAAAATGTGGATTTCTTTGATACTTACTCGCCTGTTTCTAGGTTGGTTTCAATTAGAGTTTTGATTGCTGTAGCGGCTATTCATAATTTATATGTACATCAGATGGATGTTAAAACTGCATTTTTGAATGGTGAATTAGATGAAGAAATTTACTTAGACCAACCTGAAGGATTTGTTGTTCCAGGCCAAGAAAATAAAGTATGCAAATTGAATAAATCCTTATATGGTTTAAAACAGGCTCCTAAACAATGGCATGATAAATTTGATTCTTTGATTATTAGCAATGGTTTTAGAATCAATGAAAGTGATAAATGCATATATTACAAATGTGTGGATAATATATGTACTATTATATGCCTTTATGTGGATGATCTTCTGATTTTTGGTTCAACTCTTGATGTGGTTAATGAAACAAAAAACATGCTAAGTAGTAGTTTTGACATGAAAGACTTAGGAGAAGCTGATGTTATTCTTGGAATCAAAATTACTAGAAATGAAAATGGGATTTCATTAGATCAATCACATTATGTTGAAAAAATCTTGAGAAAATACAATTATTATGATTGTAAACCTGTTTGTACTCCTTTTGATCCTTCTGTGAAATTGTTGAAAAATGAAGGTGAAAGCATAAGACAAAAAGAATATGCTAGTATAATTGGAAGCTTGAGATATGCTACTGATTGTACTAGACCTGACATTGCATATGCTGTTGGAGTACTTGGTAGATTCACCAGTTGTCCTAGTTTGGAGCATTGGTATGCTATTGAAAGAGTCATGTGTTACCTGAAAAGGACCATGAACTCATGCTTACATTATGTAAGAGATCCCGCTGTCCTTGAAGGATATAGCGATGCTGATTGGAACGTCTTCTCGGACGATTCTAAAGCCACTAGTGGCTATGTGTTCAAAATTGCTGGTGGAGCAGTCTCTTGGAAATCCAAGAAACAAACAATTCTAGCTCAATCCACTATGGAGTCGGAATTATTTGCTCTAGCCACAGCAAGTGAGGAGGCAAGTTGGTTAAGGAACCTCTTGTCAGATATTCCTTTGTGGGATAGACATATTCCAGCTATATTAATCCACTGTGATAGTACCGCGGCTATTGATCTTGTAAAGAACCGTTATTATAACGGAAAGAAACGTCAGATTCGCCGTAAACATAATACGGTAAGAGAATACATTACAACTGGAGTTGTAAGAGTGGATTATATACGGTCTGATGATAACATAGCTGATCCTTTGACGAAAGGACTAGCTCGTGAAAAGGTGTGGAATACATCTAAAGGGATGGGACTAAAGCCTATAGAAAATTGATCCTCTTGTGATGGACACCCAACCAATTGAATGGAGATCCCATGAAATGGGTTCAATGGGAAAAACGAGTCACCTGGGAAAATGAACTATCATGCAGATTAAAAGGAGTATAACTCCTAGTCCCTTCCATTAAAGCATGATTTCCTAGAGCGGTTAAGGTTGAGTGATTACTCTTAATAAGTTCATACTTAAGTTTAAGTAGAGTGTTTAACTCAGGAGCACTCTTGATGAACTTACCTCTGTGAATGTAAAGTGAGGTCGCTTACTAAACTGAATTTGGGCAAGTAGTTTAGAAACATTCACTAGACTGGGATACAAGCACATGGCCGTATTGTGCTGGCATAGAATCACACAAACAGAAGTGGTGTGTGTGATGTATGGTTTGAAGTAAAAACAAAGAATGTGAGTTCCAGACTTATGTCACTCTTCATTCTTATACTTTAAACAAATACATTACTACGTTAAAGTTCAAATCGAAAGAAATTTTAACTTATGCACTCCTCTATAGTGAACTGCTCAAATGATTAATTTTTTAATTTTTAATATATATATATATATATAAGTGGGGGATTGTTGGAAAAATATTATATATACATATATTTATTATATTATTTATTTAATATTTATTATTTTGAAAAAAATCAAATTCAAAATTTGAATTTTGTAACGTCCGTCATTATTAGAAAATCATAACGTCTTTTCATTTATGCCGCAATTATTACAAAGACGTTACACTTTCAAAATTCTATAAAAACCAAGCTTTGGTATTTCATAAGATACTTCTAAATACTTGAAAACATTTGAAAAAAGAGAGAAAGATACTTGAGCAAAAATAGTTTGTGTGAATCGATCGATCTGAGTGCTAAGTTCGATTGAAAGAGAGGGCTGTTTTATCCTGGGGACGACGCTGCTATCTACTGCAAAGCACCTTCAGGCAGAGCCGCGAAACGTCTTAAAGAAAGCGACCTAGTCCGCGACTCAGCCTTGTTTCGATTTTATTTTGTTACTATTTTTTTTGATTTTACAGGTACTATTTCAACAATTTTTGATTGTTTTGAAATGTACTACCATATTATTGATGTTAATCGAACTATATGGATAAATTATTGTATATGTTTTGGAATATTTGATTGTTTTGAAATGTACTACCATATTATTGATGTTAAACGACACAAAGATTTAAGGGTAAATGGGTTTTTATAAATAATATTGAGGTGTATAAGAGCATCTCCAACCGATACCAAAAACCTATTTTGGAGTAGGGGAGATGCTCCAACCGATACCAAAATATAAACTTATTATAGGTATTATGGTGGGACCCACATAAAAAATATTTAGATTTACGTTTACCTTAGGCCATCTCCAACCGAACACAAAAACTCAAACTCAAAAATAAGTTTTATTTTAAGTTTACAGTAATTTGACTTCAACCGAACTCAAAATTAGTTTAAGTTTACGTTTACAGTAATTTGACTCCAACCGAGAAACTAATACTCTAACTTAAAATAAATTTTTTTAAATATTCTTCTTATATAATTATTTATACTATTTATATAAATAATCAATATCTTTACAAATTTACAATTTTATCTCATAATTTTTTAAATTAAAAAATATAATTAATATTATTTTCAATTTAAATTTTCAAACATAATAAATATAAATAATACTAAATAAAATATTATTTAATTATTAAAAAAATTACATTAAAACACACAAAAAACTAATTATTAATTATTTTTGTTTTTATAATTTGTAGCATTTTTTTAAATATCTTGTTTATTATTATTTTATTTTTAATGTTAATTATATAATTTAATTATTTAATTGTATTTCATATTGTGATATGTATTCTTATTTCATTATTAAAAATATTTTTATTAAAATTTATTTTAATTATTAATGATATGATTATTAAAAAAATTAAATTACAAAAGATATTAAATAAGATACTAAAAAATAATTGATAAGTTATTTTTATTAATTTGTAAAAAATAATCATTTTATAAATAAAAAAAAAATTGGTTTGAGTTTACGGTAAACGTAAATATAAGTATTTTTTGTGTGGGTCCCACCTATAAACCAATAATAGGTTTATAAACCAATAATAGGTTTATGTTTTGGTATCGGTTGGAGCATCTCCTCTACTCCAAAATAAGTTTTTGGTATCGGTTGGAGATGCTCTTAAAATCAAACCAAAAACTATTTATTATTTATAAAATTATCTTTTTATTTTACAAACTAATAAAAAAGACCTATTAACCTTTTATTTTAATTTTATATTTAATATATTTTGTAATGTAATTTTTTTAATAATCATATATTAATAATTAAAATAAAATTTTATTTTAAAAATAAAAATAAATATTTATAATTAAATATTAAATATTTTATGTTTGCACAATATTGTTATATTTAATTAATATTTTATTATATTTTTTATTTTTGAAATTTTAAATTGAAAATAATATTTATTAATATTTATAAATTTAATGTCAAAAGTTACGGGGTTAAATTATAGGGAAAAATGGTATTAAGGCCATTTTTCAGCCTTTTTTGACCAATAAGGCCAATTTGTAATTTTGGTGTCAATTAGGCCATTTTGTGTCAATTAGGCCACAAAAATGTATATGGAAGGACGAAATTACCCTTCCATATTACCTTTCACAAATCGAGCTGGGGGAAAAAAAATCGGCACATTCAATTCTTCTCTCTCTCTCTCTCTCTCTCTCTCTCTCTCTCTCTCTCTCTCTCTCTCTCTCTCTCTCTCTCTCTCTCTCTCTCTCTCTCTCTCTCTCTCTCTCAGCTCCGCCGCCCCCGCTGCTATTCACAATCGAGCCGAGGGATTTCATCTCCGTCGCCGCCGCGCGTTCAAGCCAAGGAGAGGGGGAAGGTCGCCGCCGGTTAGCAGCTCCAATTCTCAGCCGCGATAATCGATTCCATGCACTCAGTGTCCCTTGGCATCGATCGATCGATCGATTTCATCGCCGCCGCCGCCGTTCCTGTCTCAGTTCAGATGTCAGATGTGCCGCCGCCCTCCTTGCCGTCGATTTCGAATCCAGGTACGCGATTTCGAATCCACGTACCCGATCAGTGCTTAAAAGCTTCATTCAGCATGCATGCACAGTGTGTGTGTGGATTGATTCAGAGTGCATTGTTCATGCATTCAGTGTTGATTGTTTTTTATTATGCATGTTCAGTGCTTTTTGGTTGCATTCAGTGTCTAATTCACCATGCACTCGTTGTTCAGAGTGCATGCATTCAGTGTTCCTGCACTGAGCTTGCCATTCAGTGCTTATTTTGTTCAGTCAGTGTCTAATTCACCATGCACTCAGTGTTCCTGCACTGAGCTTGCCATTCAGTGCTAAATTGGATCAGTCAGTGTCTAATTCCTGTAACACATTGTGTGGATTGACTGAGCTTGTTTTCAGTCAGTGTTTAATTGCTTGATTCAGTGTGCATTCAGATGGACTAATTGCACTCACACACTGTACACACCTGTTGCACACTGAATCCATATTCAACCATGTGGATTCAGTGTTGATTTGAGTCATTCAGTGTTTAATGGTTTTGTTCAGTGTGCATTGAGCTTGACTAATTGCACTTACACACTGTACCCACCTTGTTGCACACTGAATCCATATTTAACAATATGGATTCAGTGTTTATTTGCTTCATTCAGTGTCAGAATGAGTAACAGCTTGTTTGTTTCCCCTAGGATACTATGGTACCTGTTATTATCTCGTTGGAAATGCAATGTGTTACAGGAATCAGTGTGTGTTGACTTTGTTTCCTTTGAGGCATTGACCTGTCTCCCTTTCAATAAATGCCTGCCATGTTAGTTGAGGGTTGAGGCATTTACTGCCTTGTTAGTGTGGTGATTACGGTTATAAATACCTCGTCATTTCTCTGGTTTCCTCATCTCGTTTCTGTTCGATCGGGGGGGAGCAGCCAGCAACGATGCCGAGGCGAAGGGGAACACTCGATCGAGAGCCAGGACCGACACCAAGCGAGGCAGAATTTTTCAATAACAGTCCTCCTCCCTCGCCCGAACAAAGATTCAATGGCGGGCCAATCCGTCGGGGGCCACCAATGGTGCCTAGGCGACCGGGCACACTGGATCGGGAGCCAGGACAGACGGCAAGAAGTCGGGGGGTTGAATCTTTGAATGGTTCTCACTGGACCGAGCAAAGATTCAATGGCCGTTGGCATAAAGAAAAGTTTCCCCTCCCGGCTGTCTTTGTTCGTCCGATCAAGGACGAAATGGGGGATTTCATCGTTCTGACGGACTCCCTGGACCAGAAATGGCACGTTCCTCTCACCACTCATCGGAATCAAACGGCCATCCACGGATTCAACTGGGAACGCCTCGTTCGAGAGTTTGGAGTGCAGGAAGGCTGGAACATCCGGGTTACCTGGACCGGAGGAAGAAGTTTCTCGGTTGGCGTATTCGATCAAAATGGCCAGTCGATGGTGCGCCCGGTCAGGGACCCCCCCTCGTCGTGACCCAAGACTTCCTCCGTCTCATTATTATTGTTGTTGAATCTGTTTTTGTCGTTTTTTGTGTTGTTTCCTGTGATTTTTGACGACGACTTGTCTTCGTTGTACTGCTCGTGTGTGCTCGTTACTTGCTGCTTGCTTAATAAGACTCTTTGAGTTTAAAAAAAAAAAAAACAACACACTGTCTTGTCTGACTTTAACACTGAACAGGCCTCAAATACACTGTTTGTTTGAATGTGCATTTAACACTGAACAGGTCATAAAAACACTGTTTGAGGCAACACACACTGAACCACGCAATCAAACAAACACTGAGCACACTTTTATGGCACTGAACACACTCCAATAGCACTGAACAGCACTGAACACACTTTAATAGCACTGAACACCCTTTTTTAGCACTGAACAGACAGGGACACACATTGAATCATATTGTTTGAGTTCAGTGTTTTCGTTTCATGCATTCCGGCATGTTCCTTAAAAAATCGTGCGCTGACTGTGAGTCTTTATTTTTTTGTGTTTTTTTTTTCAGCAGCAGGGGCCGCTGTTTTCGCATTTTGTGCATTCGGCGGTGAGAATTTGGTGTCCAGAATCGATTCCTCCCGTGCGGCCACCCTTCACCAGCTGAAGGAAACAGTCGAGCTTCAGTGGCCTGAGCTCCGAGACGTCGCGTACGGCATGCATTACTCTGTACTCGATTTCCCAAACTGTGTGCTCTCAACCGATGCGGACATGTCGAACATGGTATCCCTAGCTGCGCTTCACAAGCTGCCTCGGGTGAGCATCGACATTTCCGTCGCGAATGAAGACCACACCTCTAGTTCTGTGTTCTCGACGGTGTCCAACAGTACCGCCGTCAGTGCGACTGGAACAGAAAACAACGAGGGATTCGAAGCAGAAGATATGTTCCGCCTGTTTGGTCCGTCGAGTTCTAAAGTGTTGTTGACCGATGGCTGGGACAAAGAGATTTCTGTTGTCGGTCAGATGTTCCAAGGAGGGGCCCCGGACTTTCGAAACGCGCTCTGTAAGGTGGCAGTCGGAGTGGGATTCGATTTCGAGTACGTGAAGAACAGACCCGAAAAGGTTTCTGCCGTGTGCTCGAAGAAAAGCAGCACGAGATGCAACTGGTCTGTGTGCGCCGTGATGGATCGAAGCAACGGCTTCTTCTACGTCAAGCAGCTGAGTAACGAGCACAGCTGCGGCGCGTGCTTTCGATCCCTGAAGCACAGGCGCGTCTGCTCGGACTTGGTTTCCAGTTTGATAGTCGAGGAGGTACGGAAAAGCACGCTGACTCGTCCGGTCCAAATCGTGAGAAACTTCCAGCATCACTACGGCCTGGAGATCTCGCATGGCCTCGCTCTGGATGCGCTCGAGAAGGCCAGGAAGCTGATTCACGGCGACGATAAAGATTCCTTCGGCGCACTGACTAAGCACCTGCAGGCAATATCGGATTCCAACCCTGGGTCGCACCTGTTGCTCGAATTCAACGAGGCGTCCAGGAAGTTTCGCAGGGTCTTCATCTCGATGAAGGCTTGTATCGACGGGATGAACCACTGTCGCCCTTTGCTGTTTCTGGACGGCACGTTTCTGAAGGGGAGGTTCAAGGGCCATTTGCTCGCTGCTACGGGCAAGGACGGCGATGGAGGTATGTGTGCTACGGTTTGAAATGCACACTGAATCCAACTTTTTAACACTGACTGGTCTGAAATGCACACTGAAACTGACCCTTGTTGCTTCCAGCACTGAATATGTATTTTCAACACTGAATGGGTGCTATTCACACTGACTGAAGTGTTTTTTTTTTTTCTTTTTTTTGTTCGTGTCTCGTGAATGCAGGGTTGTACCCACTGGCTTACGCCGTTGTCGATTCCGAGAACTATGCTAACTGGAAGTGGTTTCTGGACAACCTGAAGCACATCCTACCTACTTCTCGCACCGTTACGTTCGTGTCGGACAGGAATCTCGGGCTGCTCGAGGCGATGAGCAGGGTGTTCCCAGGGTCCCCGCACGGCTACTGCATCAATCACTTGAAGCTGAATCTTAAAGACAAATTCAGAGGCAGATGGGCGACCAAGATGTTACGAAAAGGCGTGGTGTGGAATTTCCTGAAATGTGCGTACGCAACCACCGTCGAAGCCTACCAACTGAGCATGGACGAACTGTTGAAAGAGGGAGGCCAGACAGCGAAAGTGTTTTTCGAGAACATCGATCCAAAGAATTGGGCCAACGTGTACTTCTCAGGGAATAGATACGGTGAGATGTCGTCCAACGCCGCGGAGTCGTTCAATAAATGGATCATGGAAGCCCGGCATCTTCCGATCACGGCGTTGGTCAACACAATCAGGCTGAAGCTGATGACCTTTTTCCACGGTATGATGAGGATTTATCAATCTCAAACACTGATTGCACTTTTTTAACACTGTTAGCCTTGTTCAAACACTGACTGGCCTTGTTTAACACTGAATCAGACAGGGGGGCCAGGAGCAGGAAGTGGACTTCGGCTTTCTGCCCGTCCGTTGAGAAGAAGCTGGGTGAAGCCATCAACGAAGGCAGGAAATGGGTGGTTGTGGGGTCGTCCGAAACGGTTTTCGAAGTGCAGTGCGTTCCGTCCGTCGTGGTCAATATTGCGGATCAGACTTGCACCTGCTGCCAGTGGCAGATTACAGGGGTTCCGTGTTCCCACGCAGCTGCGTGCATTCTGCGGTCCGAGAAGCCGATGGCCTCGTTCGTGGACAAGTTTTACCACGCAGAGAGCTACGCAAGGTCTTATGCCGATCCACTTCAGCCGGTTTCCATGTTTGATCAACCTTCGAACGTGCCAGAGAACGTCATGATCCAGCCGCCAACATCGAAGAGGCCCCCTGGAAGACCTAAGAAGAAGAGGATTCCGTCCAGGGGTGAGCACATCCCGAGAGCCATGAAGTGTGGGAGGTGCGGACGTGTCGGCAATCACAACAAGAAAACGTGCACGGAGCCTGTACCCTAGTTAGTTAGTAGGATTTTTTCTTATTTTGGATTTTTGTTGTGTTTTTTCGACATGATTTCTGTAATCAGTGACACTGAATGGGGTGAAAAAACACTGACTGTCAGTGACAGGCACTGTTTGGCTCATAAACACACTGACTGACTGTCATTTAAAAAAACACGGGATTTTAACATTATGTGATTTGTTTCTTGTTCAGTTATGCTCTTGGAGTGTTTTTAATTGTTCTTGTATTTGTAATTTTTGCATTTGCTTGTTTTTTAATGTTTCAATTCAATAAGTCTTAATTGCTGACACTGAGTGGACAAGATTAACACTGATGGCACTGAATTGGAAGAATAAACACTCCCAACACTGAACAGACAGAATTAACACTGAATAGACAATATCATTACTGTGTTCAACTAAAACTGCCCAGAAATATGAACAAAAAACACAATTTTTTTACAGAAACTAAATCCAAACACAATCATTTTCACAGATTAAATCCAAAATACTTCTTGTTTTTTTTCAACCAAAACTAAACAAAAAACGCGCACAACCCCAAGATCACTACTTCTCCTTCATGGTCAGGATGGTTCGTATCACGTGACCCTTGAATTCTTGGAACTCTTCCGTCCTGACCTTGTCCGAATGGCCTCTTTCTTCAGAATCTTCTCCATGTAGTAGCATACGTACAAGGCACATTCATTCCTGGACAGTGACAGACGTGGAGGAGTCAGAGGAAAAAAAAAAAGAAACACTGACACTGAATGCATAAATATAACACTGAACAGGCATAAAAATGAAACACAGAAACACAACACTGAATGTGTTAATTATGCACTGAGATACTTACAGAGTTGGGGCTTGCTGTGGGAGAGGCTTCACGGCCTCGATTTCATGTATCGGGAAACCACACTTCCCCGCTTTCTCCAGCATTTGGCCCACGTTGGTTTCCACCTTTTCCTTCTGAAACGTACGAAACAATACAGTTTGTCAGTTATCGTTAGAAAGGGAACCGTTTTTAAAAATCGACTAAAATACAGTAGACGTACCAATTCCGCTGCATTCGCCATGTAATGGTCCTTCGATTTCGCCCCCCTGGGTTGAATAGAGTTGTAGAATAGCCATTTCTCTTGGACGAAGTCGCAGACGAGCAGCGTAAAATGGTTCGGTGTTGCAGTCTTTCTCATCCCAGGAGACAAAATCGGGAACATTATAATCCCTTTTCGCACGCACGGGATCATATCTGTTATTGTTTGGTACATTTTCTGGTTGTCATTACGTCCCATGACGATGGAAGTCTGCGAGAAAGGAAAAAAAAAAAAGAAACAGGAGTTTTTATTAAGAAAGGATGAACTCAATGAGCACTGAACAGGACATTATAACACTGAACAGCACATAAAAGCACTGACTGTTGATGATAAACACTGATCAACCTTCAATAACACTGAACAGAAAACACACACACTGAGTAGCACATTAGAAACACTGAACACCACACACAAAACACTGAATCACCCATCAATAACACTGAACAGCAAACACAAACACTGAGCAGCACATATAAACACTGATCAACAGCAATAACACTGAACAGCACATAAAAACACTGAACAGCCACCAACACACTGTACAACCATTAAAAACACTGAATGCAAAGGCAGGAAAGACTCACCCAACAGTGCGAGGGGAGTATCAGAGCCTCCAGCTTCTTGTTGTGGTCTCGATGCAGCGACTCAGCAAAGGCGTCGACCACATGATTGCTGATGAAGGTGCACTTCATCATGTCGGTAATGTCAGACACCGTCACGACTGTGTTTATACGTAGAAAGTACTTCATCGTCCACCTGATTGTCAAAAAGGGAAAAAAAAAAACACATTCTTAGCACAAAAAAAACGAAAGAAAGAAATAAAGAAGGGAAAGACAGAAAGGGAAAGACAGAATGTAAAATGAAACTTCACTCACATTTTTTGGTCGCTGTTGTGCAGGATGATTTTGTCGAGGATTTCCGGCTCCAATTCCAACCCGCAGTTCACTTCAAATTTCTTGTTCACGCTCATCAAGAAATTGATATGATCGTCATTGAAATCACAGCGGATCGGTTTCTGGCTTGCCTCCTGCACCACCTTCTTACCCTTCTTGATCGCCTTTTTCTTTGCGGCAGGGGCAGGGGGGTCGTACTGAAAATCATCGTCATCGCCGTTGGCTGGCTTCCTTTTCCTGCCCTTGACCCGTCGTACCATCGACCTGGTCTTCGCCTTGCTCGAAGGCTCTATTTTTTCGGCTTCCGGTCTCAACGGGCTCCCTTCTTCTTCATCATCCTTGTTCACGTCAATCTCGTAGACGCACAACTCTGCCTGGAGACTCAAGATTTCATCTTCCCGTTCCTTGATGATTTTCTGCAGAGCCTCGATCTGGACTCTGTGGACGGTTTCTTGCGCTTTCAAGTCCGCCTCCAGAGACTCGATCTGGACTTTTTCGTATTCGTTCATGACCGACGACATCTGAAGGTCAGCCAACGCGTTCTTCAAAACATCCACTTCGTCCTCGAGCTCTTTCACTCTAGCCCTCAGAAGCCGCACTTCCTCCTCCTCACCGAAGATCCGAGCCTCTCCCGCCTCGGTCACCGGATTATTCTGATCATTCGCCTTCTTGATCAATTCTTCCTCGAGCTCTTTCACTCGGGCCCTCAGATTTTTCAGCTCCTCCTCCTCCTCGAAGCTTCCACCTGCCTAGCCTGCTGCTGCCTCGGGGACCTTCTCCGTCTCCGCGTCGATCTTCGCAAGCTGCTCCGAAAGCTCGCTCTTCAGACGCTGGTTTTCACCTTCCAGCTCGATGTTAGCACTTGTCACTTCGTTCAGCCGAGAAGTCGTGCTATCGAGCTTGGATTGGAGATCCCTCACAGTGCTGGAGAGATCTTGATTCTCCGACAGGAGGTTGTTGAGCAACTTCTCGGCTTCAGCAGCAGAAACAGCGGGGCGTTCCTCATCGGGCTGCTGCTGTTCGGAAGGCCCACCCTCGTCCTCCGGCTCCGGGACTATGCAGGCCATCTCCTGATGCCGCCCGGAAGAACTGTCGTCGTCGTCGTCTTCCCCATCGGACGACTGCTCGTCTCCAGAAGGCCCGCCCTCGGGGCCTTTTCCTTTTTGTTCCTCTTCCTCAGGGCTTGACGAATCAGAGCCCGGATGCTCGTCATCGTCATCGTCATCGTCATCAGACTGCTCTTCGTCCTCGCTCTCCGCCGCACGCGGAGTGTTCACGATTGCTTTGTAGGAAAGGTGACCCTTGTACGCCTTGATCTCCGCCACCGTCTTGCCGTGTTTCAGAAGACGAGCATCCACCTGTCAGACACGGACAGCACGCGTTAGAACTCAAAAAAACATCATCCTCCTCAAGTGAGTGACACTGAACAGCATTAATAAGCACTGAACATCACAGTTATCCTACTTTGACACTGAACAGCATAAATAAGCACTGAACAGAACATCATTCACACTGTCCATCCACAAGCACTGTGTGCATGAATACCACACTGAACAGCAAGCAATAAACACTGAACCTCAATATTTCACACACTGTTCACTCAGAATCAGTCGACGGACACTGAATCATAAAACAAACAGAATTAAAAGAAGCAGAAGAAAGATAGAAGATATTTACCGCCTCGTCCGCGAGACCCGCTAGGGTCTCCTTGGTCACATTCGAAAGATCATTGAGATGCCAGTTCAGTACCCGGGGGAGGTGCTCGTTCTCCAGCCTGTTTGCCAGCTTTGTGTGCTCACAAAGCCAGAACTGCACAAAAACCAAAAAATAAAAAAATAAAAACCCCAAGGTAAATATCAAGGAATGAAAAATAAAAAAGACGGCAAGACGAATGTGAAGAACAGCAAGTAGAAGCACATACCAGTAGCAGTATCGTGCAGCCTTGTGTATTCTGCGGGTTGTCCCTGTTCCCAGCTGCCGAGTCGCAAAGGGCCTTGAGAATCGCCTCGCCCCAGTTGTAGCTCTGCATCGAGTCCAGATCCACCACATAATCCAACCATTTCCATTGGATTGTGACGGAGGAAGTGGAGAAGAAGACAGTGCCGATCACTATCAACGAGAGGAGCCGAGCTACATCAGCAAGAGCCTGAGGCTTGCGACTCCGACGCTTCACCAAAATATCAAGCTTTTCCTTCAGCATCTTTGGGTTCAGCGTCTTCTCCCCCGGGAACATCCTCTCCCTGAATCTTTTGTTGTCACACTTGGACCTGGAACTGATATCGAGCTTCCTACTGCCGCCTACAATTCCAAAAATAAGATCGACATCCTCGGGAGTGATACGGACATCTTTGCTGCCGAGCTTAATAGTACGAGCGCCGGCATCCATCTGCTCCAGCACGGCAGCTATCGCAGCGTCGCTCTTTCGGGTGTGGAGGATGGTCAGCCTCTGATCCTTTATGCTCTTGAAGAGATGGTAGAAGGGGGTCATCTTCAAATACTCGTCGTGCCCCGGTTTCAGCTTGTCCTTGATCTCATCAATAGTCCGGATGATGGTCAGCAAGTTGGACCTCATTTGTTTATAGGACCTGGAACACCAAAAAAATACACACCGATGTGAGTACAAAGCAATGAACAGGCATATACAACACTGAACAGGCATATACAACACTGAGTGGCCATGTAGTTGCACTGAGTGGCACTGAACAGGCATGATGAGGCACTGAACAGGCATGATGAGGCACTGAACAGAACATTTTAACACTGAACATACACCCAACACACACAATCAACACTGAGTGGCACACACAAGGCACTGGGTGGCATGCAGAGACACTGAGCAGGCATAATTTAACACTGAGCAGGACAATTTAACACTGAACAGAACATATTAACACTGAACGGCCACCAACACACACAATCAACACTGAGTGGCCATGCAATTGCACTGGGTGGCATAAAGAGACACTGAGCAGGCATAAACAAACACTGAGCAGGAAAATTTAACACTGAACAGAACATATTAACACTGAACGGCCACCAACACACACAATCAACACTGATGAACACATAATCACACCGAACCTCCATCAAAACACACAAAATTCATTCATGCAATGGAAATTAACAGATTGAAATTGAAAATCGGTTGAATTAGGGTTCGAAATACTTACTTCCTCTCCTTCTTCTCGCCGGCGGCAGGCTGAGGGATAGGGCTCGCCTGCTCTTCACTCGACGGAGTGTACTGAACAAGCCTCCGTTCAGTGTTTTCGGAAGCAGCAGCGGCGGTTGGAGTCGATTTCTTCCCGGCGGTTCTCTTCGCGGCGCCGGTTTTCTTCGACGGAGCCATTTGATAATCGAACTAAGCTGAGAGATGAGAGGATTTCGTGTGTGTGTTGATGGTGGTGGTTACGACCTTGGTTTCGTTTTCTGTGAGTTTTCTTTTAGCGGGAGGAGCCGAGAGAGAAAGTAATGGAGGTGTGAGTTTCGTGTGTGTGGGAGTTCGTGTGTGCGGGAAATAATGAAATTAATTGCTGAAACCGTTTGTTCAAATGTGTATATATGCGAGGGCAACGATGTCTTTGCACATTTTAGGCGGCCTAATTGGCACGCGTAATTTCTCGAAAGCCTTATTGCCGAAAAAAGGTTGAAAAATGGCCTTATTGCCATTTTTCCCTAAATTATAAATTTTTAAAGATATTGATTATTTATAAAAATAGTATAAAAAATTGTATAAGAAAAATAATTTGAGAATATTCTTTTAAGTTTAAGTATTGAAATCTCGGTTGGAGCAAATTTACTGTAAACTTAAAACTAAACTTATTTTTGAGTTTAAGTTTTTGTGTTCGGTTGAAGATGGCCTAAAAGATATATATTATAGAGGAGTAGAAGGGAGTTAAAAAGCCCTTCACCGGTCGAGCTATCCTATTTAATAAACAACTTATTATACGCATTACCTGACTATCCATCAACGCCATAACTCAGGAATAATGCTCTTTTTATTTAATTAACCATATTAATAAGATTTAGTGTACATCCTATATAGAAAACAAATATTCTATAAAATCACAATTATAGGGAATATAATAAATAGATAAATTACAGAAGTATTCAAAAACCAATAATATTATTTTGGATTTGTTACTCTGAACTCTCAACCCTCAATCAATCACTTTTTGCAGTATTTCATGATATTCTGTTTGAATTTATAGTAGTTCTATGCTTAGATTGGGATGCACTAATTTTTTAATTTGACTTTCCAAAGTGAGCTGAGGTCATACAAGAAGTGATCGAATCGATAGACAAGCAAACGAAAGGACTATTCAAAGGAATACTTCATTGGAGTTCGGTCAATTCTCTTATCAGACTAATATAATTCAAAGGTACATGGCCGGAACCAAAAATTTAACTAACTCTTCCCTAACCTAAGACCACGAATTCCAGAACTTGGGAAATATTGAGTTTGTATATTTCGCAGGTGAAGAAAAAATAGAGGAATCGGTGTCTTGATATGCAAAGCTTAGGGATTGCGGGCTGCGATGGGACTTTAAATACCGCAAATAAACCCTAGCTACAATGTCCGTACAAAAGAGACCAAATAAATATTACAATAAAGACACGAATAGATAAAAGAAAACGACTACAGGCCTCCGAGACAAAGCGCGAATGCCAAGATTGTGAGGAAGAGCTCTACTGCTCCCAAGGCCTCTACTATCTTCCCGTTGAAGCTGGATGGGATCGTGAGGTTCCAGGTCGACAAGACGAAGAAAGGAAAAGCCGACGAGCTCCTCGTCCTGGAGAACATCGTTGTCGACACGTCGAAGCTCCTGAAGTTCGACGTGTTTGTGAACGATGAAGACGATAACCCTAGTGAGCTCGACAAGGCGGCCTACGCGGGGACGTACGCGCAGGTGTCGCAGAAGAGCGAGAGGAAGACTGCCACGTCGTCTATCAGGCTGAAACTGACAGATCTGTACGAGGACATGGATACCGACGACGACGACACGGTGGTGGTGACGATTGTGCCGAGGCACAAGTGTTGTAATTTTGAATTAACTGAAAGATGTAGAGGCTTGGATAATATTGAATCGCGTAGCAACGCTTTCCTTAAAGAGTATTTCGACCCTATAAGCCTAGGTATCACGAAATCCCTCGCAGGATAAGACAATAACGACACTCGCGTCTTAGGCTTAAAACACGAGCAACTTATGGAACTTTATGTAATATTTGTTGCTTCAAAGCTCTCAAATTCGTAGGTGATGTTGTGTGTATTCAGAAAATGAATTCCACTCTCTTATATAGGTTTTAGACACCCTTTCCTTTAAATATAAGCACCCTTTAGTTGAATAGGTACCTTTTAGTGAAATCACCATTTCAAATGGCACCTATTCATGTTGTTTTGCATGGTTATTCATGCAATTTCGAATTTGCATACAATATATGATATTAAATCATTACTTAGCCATGCAACCATGCAACCACGAGATTAAACTCGACATGCATCAAGATGCTTATTCAAAGTATTAATCCGTATCAATTTTATATGAACGTGTACTCCACACTTCTCCAAATTCATATTCTATTGACTAGGATTAATCCGAAGCCTTGAATTAATGATTCCAACTACATTAAACGGAAAATGATTTCACTTAAATCATCAACATTCCTCCTCCATTTAAGTGTAATCCTTGAATCATACAAAATCAACAAATAAAATCAAACTCGTGCATAAAATGAAAATGTCTTAAAGATTGAATTTTCATCTTAGTGAATTATACTTTACAAATATTCGAGAATCACGGTGTCTTAAAGATTGAACCGTTCAACCCATCTGAATACATGAAGACAAAACACACACAAGTTTATTACAATTCCATAAGGAAAACCGACACAAAATAGGCCTTGTGTCCCTATCCATTCTTGAGCGTATATAGAGCTTAGCCACGACTCTTGAAGTTGCCACACTTCCCACTCATATAGGTGAATCTTTTCTTCGTGAACCTGCACAATGCACTTTGTCAAAAGACTCATTAAGAATTAAATTCAACCTTAACATCCAGGTTCAAACACATACCTTTGGGATAATTTTCATGTGTCTCAATCTCAAATATAGGCTTCCCAATTGAATTCTGGTTCTAATACAATTTGAAATGAATTTGGTATCCCATATTTGAAGATTCAGAGAGGCTTAAGACCCATCCCAATTACCGACTTTGCTACCAAGTCCCTCGCTAATCCCTTGGTCAAATGATCAGCGAGATTATGTTGAGATCTCACAAAATCTATTGAGATTACTCCATGAGTGATCAGCTCACGGATCGCGCTATGTCTAACGCCCAAGTGTCTTGACTTGCCATTGTATACTTGACTGTATGCCTTAGCCAAAGTGGCTGCACTGTCACAATGAATAGAAAATGCCGAAATAGGCTTCAGCCACAAAGGAATTTCATACACCAAATTCCTTAGCCATTCAGCTTCTTTACCAGCTGCCGCGAGTGCTATAAATTCCGATTCTATAGTGGAACTCGTAATACAAGTTTGCTTCTTTGAAGCCCAACTTATAGCACCGCCTCCGAGTAAGAAAACCCAACCAGTAGTAGAGGAATGATCCTCTATATTGGTTATCCAACTCGCATCAGAATACCCTTCTAGTACTGAAGGATATCCGACATACGTTAAACCAAGGTTTTTGGTTCCCTATAAGTATTTCAATACACGCCTAACAGCCTGCCAATGATGCGTGCTAGGATTACTTGTGTATCTGCTTAGTTTGCCCACTGCAAATGCAATGTCCGGTCTTGTGCTAGTCATAGCATACATAAGACATCCGATTACCTTGGAGTATTCCAATTGGGACACCGCAACGCCCGTATTAGGCATAAGTTTCACACTTGGATCATAAGGGGTGCTAACCGGAGAATAGTCATCGCAATGAAATTTCTTTAACAGTTTCTCAATGTAATGAGATTGTGTAAAGTAATAGCATTGTTCTCACGTTTGATTTTTATTCCCAAAATCACATCTGCCTCCCCCATATCCTTCATGTCAAAGCTTGATGATAGAAATGCCTTAGTAAGGTCCACTAGTCTTTGGTCAGTACCAAAGATAAGCATATCATCAACATATAGAAAAATGATGACTCTTTTACCAAAGTCATCGAATTTGCTATACACACACTTGTCTGATTAATTTAATTTAAATCCATTCGACAAGATTACTTCATCAAATTTTTGATGCCACTGCTTAGGTGTTTGTTTCAATCCATACAAGGATTTAACGAGTTTACATACTTTATGCTCATTACCAGGCATAACGAACCCTTCGGGTTGTTTCATGTAAATCTCTTCCTCTAACTCACCGTTAAGGAATTCCGTTTTTACATCCATTTGATGGATCACTAGATTATTTATTGCAGCCAAGGCTATCGATAATCTAATCATAGTTATTCTTGCAACAGGGGCATAGGTATCGAAATAATCAATGCCTTCTTTTTGCCTAAAGCCTTGAATAACCAATCGGGCTTTATACTTGTCGATTGAACCATCGAATTTCGTCTTCTTCTTGAAGATCCACTTGCATCCTAATGGTTTACAATCGTTAGGTAAATCAGCAAGCACCCAAGTGTTGTTTCCCATAATGGAATCCATCTCATCATTGATGGATTCTTTCCAAAATGCAACATCTTGCGATTTCATGACTTCCTCGTATGTTTTAGGCTCATCATCAACATGATAGCAATACGAGTATTGGAATCCAACTTCGTCTCTTGATCCTTCAACCAGAAAGGTCTGGAAATCGGGACCGAACGATTTCTTAGTCCTTATCCGCGTGCCTCGACGAGGTTCAAGTGACTCAGGCTCGGGCAAGGTTAATTCCTTGCTTTCAGCCACCTTAGGCACCAGATCATTGGTCCTAACCATTGATGAAAATCTAGTTTCATTAAATATGGCGTCCCTCGATTCTATGATAGAATGAATCGCTACTGAATCATTCGGCTCAATCACGTAGAATCGATATGCCTTGGAATGCACAGCATATCCAACAAAGATGCAATCAATGCCTCTTTCTCCCAAAGTTTTGCTTTTGGGATCCGGTAGTCTTACGACAGCCCGACAGCCCCAAACCTTAATGTAATTAAGGTTTGGCTTCTTTTTGTACCAAAGTTCGTAGGGGGTAACTTTGTTCATTTTGTTAGGAACCCTATTTAATAAATAGCAAGCCGTTAACACGGCTTCTCCCCAAAATCCATTATTCAGACCCGAATAAGACAACCTGGAATTCACCATTTCTTTTAGTACTCGGTTTTTCCGATCCTTTCGGATATACCGTTTTGTTTAGGAGTATAAGGAGCAGTAATTTCATGTATAATACCACACGATTCAAATAAAACAGGATCATAATATTCACCGCCCCTATCGGTTCTCAACCTTTTAATCATGCACTCTTGTTGTAGTTCAACTTCAATTTTAAATACTTTAAACTTTTCTAGCGCTTCATCTTTAGTACTTAGCAGAAATACATAGCAAAATCTAGAGTAATCATCTATGAAAGTTACTAAGTATTTCTTATTACCCAACGAAGGTGTAGCATGCATGGAAATAAGTCACTATGCACAAGTTCAAGCATACAAGATTCACGTTGAACATCTTTAAAAGGCTGCCTAACGATTTTAGTAAGCATGCATGTATTACACTTATTTTCTTCTAAGTTCATGGCAGGAATTAGATCAAGTTTAGACATTTCAATCATACGCTTATAATGAACATGTTCTAGTCTAGCATGTCAAAGTAATGAATCATTAACATTAGAAGAAATCATAAACACTGAATCAGATTTTTTATTTATAATATTCAACATGAACATCCCATTACATTGATATCCAAAGCCGACAAACACACCGTTCTTAGTCAAAACATATTTATTAGATTCATACACTTGTTTATATCCGTACTTGGATAAAACACTACCGGATACAAGGTTTTTCCTTATTCTGGGTACATGTAATACATCTAATAATACCAAGGACTTTCCGGAACTAAATTCCAACAACACTTCTCCGCGACCAAGAATAGGGGCAGTTGACTCGTTTCCCATGTAAAACACTGATCCATCTTCAACCGGTTCATACTTTTGAAACCAATGACGTCTTTGCATACATGCTTGGTTGCACCCGAGTCAATCCACCATGCCACCGAATCATCCTGCATATAAAATTCTTCAGAAACTATAGGCACATAATTTATATCAACAACTAAATTATGAGTCTTAGTCTCATCTTGATTGGTGTTCGGACCCTGGTCATTAGACCTTTGTCCCGAGCGATTGTTCATCGTTCCCTTCTTATTCTTGCTTGCACGACAATCACTTTTAAAGTGACCCGTTTTTCCGCATATCCAGCAAGCGCCCTTAGGCTTCTTACTCCCAGCATTGTTGTTGTTGTTGTTGTTATAGGGACGCTTTGTCCCTCGGTTCTTATACGAATTTCCCCTGCTTCCATCATATTGATAGTTGCAGACCTTATAGGTTCCTTGTCTTTGGGTTTTTCACCCTCTTGCGCCCTTAGAAATTCCTCTATGCGCAAGTGACTACCGAGTTGTACTAAAGACAACTCTTCCTTTTTAAGCTTCAGGGTGTGTTTGAAGTCTTTCCACGACGGTGGCAATTTGTCTATAATACTAGACACCGAGATGGACTCATCCATCTTCATATTATGTTGGGAAAATTGACCCAATATCCGCAGCAATTCATTATATTGCTCCATTACCGGCCTTCCGTCGCACATTTTGTAATTCATAAAATTACCAACTAGGAACTTCTTACTAGAAGCGTCCTCGTCAATGTACTTGGATTCAATACTATCCCATAGTTCTTTAGCAGATTTAACGTTTTGATATATGTCGAAATGAGAGTCAGACATACCGTTTAATATATGCCCACGACATATATAGTCGTCGTTTTCCCATTTGCACCGTTTATGAGTTTCCTCCGGCGTTTCGTTGTCCTTTGCTTCTGGTTGTGGAGTGCTTAGCATGTACACCACTTTTAATGTTATCAGCATAAAATGCATCTTCTTTTGCTACCTTCTAAAGTTAACGCCTTCAAATTTCTCCAACTTGCCAAACTTGTTGGTCATCTCTCGAACCGCATTCATCTTTCAGTATATGGAAATACTCTTTAAGATTGTTGTAATTTTGGGTTAATTTAAAAATGTAGAAGCTTGAATAATATTGAATCGCGTAGCAACGCTTTCATTAAAAAGTATTTCCTTAAAAATTGACTATTTTTAGATGATTTGCAGGACTAAATTAAAACAGGATCCTTTAAAAGGATCCTTTAAAAGTACTAAATCTAGTACGACCTACTTTTACAATACTAACAAAATTTTCTCCCTAATTATAGATAAGGTTAAACATACGTTAGTAGAGATCGCACGTACGTTAATTAGTGGGTGATCAGGTCGAGCAATGATCGAGGACAACAACGTACATTGAGTGTGTCGCGTAATCTAGTGCGCTAGCTCGTTTTCAAGCACCATTAACACATGAGGGCCCGCCCGGGCGAACATGGCGCGAAGAATCGATTCAATTCGTTCGACTTCGAAGCCCATGCGATCGAATAAACAAAATAAAAGTTTGGATATGATATTGCAAAAGAAAAAAGGCTCATGGTGGCGGGAAAAAAGCTTTGAAGGGATGGTGAAAATCAGCACGTTTTGTTAAAGTTCATCAACTTTTGTCTTAGAGCATGTACATTGGTGTCTTGGTTCATACCCACCAACCTAAATTTATTATTTATTATGTCACTATTCTTTGAACTGTGATTCAATTTTATTAAGACCTACATTGGTTATTTGGGTTTGAACTCCTTTTTCTGAGATTAAAAAATAATTATAAAAGAAAAACTATTTGTATAAATAAAGTCAAAACAAAAAAAATGTGTTTCACTTGCAATGCATTTGATGTGGTCGAATGATAGTGTGACATGTGTCACATGCCAGAGAAAAAAAAAGAAAAAGGACAGTTCACCTGTATGAACCGAGTTACAGCAGCAAGTGGCAGAGGGGTGGGTAGAAGTGGGGTGAGTGGGTTCTAACTCTATGCTACAATGGTTGTAGTTATAACTCAAAAAAAATCAAACCAATGTAAATGCTCTTACGTACCTGTAACGTCAATCAGGTCGCATTCGTACATTTCTAAATCTACCAAAACATATTAATTAAGTACCTTGCTTGTTTTTTTAATCAAAATACTAGTAGTAATTTTGATTCTCTTCAGAATGTCGCGCGCATAGTCACATACTGTATTATTTTTCTTGTTTATTTTAAAATATAATTTTAAGCTTATTTTAATTCGAGGTCTCTAAGTTTAATAACCCAAATTTTTAATATAAAAATTAGTTAATTAAAATGACCTTTTTATCCACGTGTTAGGTATTAATTTAGTTAGGTTTAAACATTTTATAAATTGGGTCTCTAGTTTAATTTACTTTTATAAAATGAGTTTAATGTTAATGGGCTGAACTAATGTTTTATATGTTTTATGAGCTAATCAAATTATAGTTTGATAATTGGGCTGAACTTGTCTTTTAATTGGGCCAACTAAATTATATTAGTTATGGGCTAAAGTATTAATTAATTAAAATCAGTACAAATAAATATAGAACTGAGATGGAAAATAGGGGTTTGAGTTTACGCTGGTAGAATAGAAAAGAGAGAGAGAAGCGGGAGCGCGGCCACCGAGAATAAAACGAGGAAGGGGCCATCAGAAGGGAGAAGGAAGAAGGAGTTGACGATGTCGATTGTCATAAGGCCACTCAAATCTTAAATCACGTCCCAATATTAATCAGGCAAGTGGGTTTAAGTTCATGTAGCTAGATTATAATTCAAATCTAGAGTTCATCTTTTTCATTTAATTTATGCGATTCGAATACGTAAATTGTTGTGCTCGATTGGATATATTTATGTCATATAAATATCTATGTTTGTGTCGACTTGTATGTATATATATAACTGTGCGTGTAGATGTGTGTAGTTGTGTAGTATATATGTATATATATAGGTAATTTGTATGTACGGGTGTATATATATATGTGCATGAGGGAAAGCGGCAATAAATCTATATACTTTAATTAATAACGTAAAGCATGTATAGTTGTAACGCCCCAAAAAATTCAAAGGCTTAAAAAGGATTGAATATGCTACTCATACCAACAGATGCATCTACTTTTCTGGGCATCCTCCTATAAGAACTCCAAAATTAAGCGTGTTGGCTCTGGAGTAGTTCTAGGATGGGTGACCCCCTGAGAAGTCTCCCGGGTGCGCACGAGTGAGGACAAAGTGCGCTGGAAAAGACAAGTGTTAGTACAGTGGGACCAAAATATCACTCCCGCAAGCAGTCATTGGTAACCGAGCCGTCCCATTAGGGTCGGGCTTCGACCCCTCAACGGGCCGGAACGTTACAATAGTTGGTAATATAGAGATATGAATGCACATGTGTGCTGTGTGCAAATATGTAAATATATATAAACGGATTTGATGTTGTTGTTAGCAATGTCAGTATGTATGTATGTACGTATGTAGATATGGTATGTACATGTGTAAATAAATTTATAAGCTGTGGAGTAGTGTGTTATATGTAAATATGTCCATTGATATTTTTCATCAGCATGGCAACCTCTCTTACTCTTCCCTTCTCCTCCACCACCACCGGCCCTCTACTCTTCCCCAAGCCCCATGCAAAGCGCAGTGCCCTCCGCATCTCTTGTAATGCCGCTGCCCCCGAGGAGAGGGGAAAAGTCGACAGGCGCAACATGCTCCTCGGCCTCGGCGGCCTGGGTGCAGCCACCCTGGTCCCGACTCAGGAGGATGCCTCCGCAGACCCGATCAACTGCAACGCGCTGACCCAGGCCCCAGAGCTGGACAAGTGCGGCCTGTCCTCCTACGAGACCAAAGACAAAATGAATATGGAGGTCATGTGCTGTCCTCCTTCTGGCCAGAAAGCCTTTGACTACCGCCTCCCGCCCGTCACCCAGATGAGGATCAGGCCGCCTGCCCACCGCGTCTCCCCCGAGTACATTTTCAAGTACAACACCGCCATCGACCGAATGAAGCGTCTCCCGGCCGACGACCCCCGAAGCTTCATGCAGCAAGCCAACGTCCATTGCGCATACTGCAACGGAGGCTACGACCAGGTTGGGCAGGTGCCGCAGATGACAGACAAGAAGACGGCGACGACCTCCATCAGGCTGAAGCTGACGGAACTGTACAACGACGTGGACATCGGGGACGACGACACTGTGGTGGTGACGATCGTGCCTAGGCACCAGGGACCCGGAGTTACCATTGGAGGTATCAAGATCATCGAGGCCCCTCCTAAGGAAGAAGCCGCCGCCGCCGCCTCGTCCTAGTTGAACTCGCCGAGCTCTCTCGCCTGCCTGATGATGATGATGATGTCATGTGTGTGATCGAATTATGTGTTTCCTTTTCCGGTGCATGCTTTTGGAGAACTGTACGTTGTTTTACGGTTTTACCCTCGGAAATTCAAATAAAATGTAGTGTGTTTCTTTTTTAATGTTCGTTCGTGCAATGTTTGAAACAAACACAAAAAACACACACCGATCCGGCCCGCACAAACCCGGCCCTTGTGCAGCTCCTCAATCCCAATGTATGAATGGGTGCATAAATGTTGTTGTATACCTAGCTATAGATAGATGATCGTGTAGATAATACCCGCTTCATTTATTTATCATACCTACTACTACGTACCTCTAGTAGTACCTCTTAAATTTAAATGAAAATAAAGCAAACAAAATCATCAAATGTTTTTATCCATATATTGTTATTCGAAAAGGATCGAAGATAGGAATATTATTTCAATTTCGTTTTCCTACTTTCTTCTTTTTTCCAGATGGGCCCACTACTTTAGTTGATGGCAAGATAGTCCAATAGCACGCGGTTCTCGAAAAATAGTAGGTCCGGTCCATTATTATTTTACGGTTCATTGGGCGACGCACGTGTGAACAGCTTTCCACGTGATTAACATATTTTTGTAAATTTGATTATCCACGTTGCATTTCATATGTGGTGGTGGGACTGGGGGGACCCACTTATATAATGGAGTTCAGGAAATGATTTGGGACGCGGAGTTTTGACAATTTTTTGATGCATTTATTAGCTTTTTTTATCTTTTTTTTTTTCTAAATTCGATTATTAATAAATATGCTCCACCAACTTCAATAGTACATACGGGTGGACGTATATATCAACATATATATATACCCGGCTACAGCGCAAGCAGGTACACCCCCACTGCCACGGATGATCGGAATCTGGAGAATTATTTCCTCGCTTAGAGCACCATCTTCGATCGCCATTAATTTCAATTTGTTAACATGGTTACACATTAGAACGTAGACAGGTTGCATTCATAATGAGTCAGGGAGGGTGTGTCCAATTGTCATGTAATCGAGATGTGAGGCTCAACAAAACGTGTATTTTCTCTGTTTCAAAATAAATGTTATAAATCTACTGTTGATAGTGGTGCCCCAAACCGAAAGGAGAATTTTTTGGTTTTGGTGTCGGCCGACAATCTCTTATTGAGTGTAAGCTGTCGGCCGACGTCTCTTTGTTTTTCCAGCCCGTTTGCGCCAATCTTCAGAGACGGTGGCGCGTTCGCATCAGGATTGTCGGTCGACACCGTTATACTGTCGGCCGACATCGACGCCTGGGCAGCGCGGGTGTTAGGAATTGTTTTCTAATCCAACGGTGTTTAATTCCAGCTATTTTTAAACTCTTTTGGGCGAGAATTATTATTTCCATACAATAATTAGGACCTCCTCCTATATAAAGAGAGCTGCTCCATTAACACAGAAGAGAGAAATCAACACGAGATTGTGTGAGATTAGAGAGTTTTAGAGTGGATATCAATCCTTGTAATCATCGACAATATTATAGTGAAAGTTCTCGTCGTTCTTCCCGTGGTTTTTCACGATTTGGGTTTCCACGTAAATTCCTTGTCTTCTTTACTTGTCTCCTCCTCCTTTATTTATTGTTGAGTTATTTTTTAGGTTCCGCATTATTATTCGTACTATATATCGTCGATTTGCAACAAGTAGTATCTAGTGGCACCGATCTTGATCGTGTGGCGTTCAGAGCTTTGTCTCGTAACAAGTGGTATCATAGTCAGGTTACGATCCTAAAAGCTCACAACTACTTTTTCTGGGAATTTAATTTTTGAAAAAAATGTTAATTTTTTAATTAAAAAATAAAGAGTAAAAATATACTATTGCCACAACATAATAATCACACTTAATCAGTATATTAGAGTACTTTAAAGCGAAAAGAAAAGCAAGTGTGAGTAAAGTTTAAAAAATAGATAGATAAAATAAACAAATTATATTTTAAAATTAAAAAATTACAATAATTTTTGTTTTGGTGTGTCTAACTATTGTGAGATAAAAAAAATATATGTCAACTATTTTAGAACTGAGAGAGTACAGTGTTATACTACCCAACGAACGTGCCCACAAAAATTGATCTTGTGTCGAATATATACTCCAATATTAATCGATTCTTCCACTTGGTGGATTCGAACTCTTGCTAAATCTTTGTGTTGTGCAACATCAATAATATGGTACATTCATTTCAAAACAATCAATTTTTTTTAATGACCGTGGAACTCGCTAATCTAGTGAGTTAATGACTAAACTCTTATTGAAGAATATATTCAGCCCATTAATATATTCTTCAATAACTCTCAAGTTGAATATTTTAGTCTGCAAACGCAAACCATGTATTTTTATTAATTGTACAATTTATTTTTTACGCAATTATTTTTATTAGTAAAAAAATTATTTAATTTATTTTTTTTTAATTTTTAATCTACAGAGTTTTATTAATTATAAAATTATGCAATCATTTTTATTAATAAAAAAATAATTAAATTTACACATGTTTATTAATTATACAATTTAATTTATTTTCAACACAATTATTTTTATTAATAAAAAATTATAAATTTAAAAAGATATATAAAATTATTATCATTTTTATTTTTATTTTCTCATTGTTTTAATTTCTTCTTTCTTTTTCCATTCCTTTTTTATATTCCTATAATTCAAAATTAAAAAAAAAATTATTATTATTATTATTGTTTCAATTAATCTACTGTATATGTTATATTTTTTAAAAATCCATATCTATTATTTTCTTATAAGTTCCAATTTTGAATATTCATCAACTTGTTTTAAAATATTCATTTTGAGAACAAAAAATATTTATACTTAGCTTATTGAACCTAAACATGTTAATATATTAATTGGTGAACGATTTTCGAATGATGATTTGTGTATTTTCGGGTGAAAGGTTTAATTCGTAAATCTAAATCTCCTTGGAGTTGTACAGCATTCTATGTAAATAATGCTGCTGAAAAGGAAAGAGGAGTTCCAAGGTTAGTCATAAACTATAAACCCCTTAATAAGGTATTGAAATGGATTAGATATCCAATTCCCAATAAAAAGGATTTATTAGATAGACTAAACGATGCTCTAATCTATTCAAAATTTGATATGAAGTCAGGATATTGGCAGATTCAAATTAATGAGTCTGATAGGTATAAAACAGCTTTTACAGTTCCATTTGGTCATTATGAATGGAATGTTTTACCATTTGGTTTAAAAAATGCTCCTTCTGAATTTCAGAATATCATGAATGAAATATTTAACCCATATACAGAATTTATAATTGTTTATATAGATGATGTTTTAGTATTTTCTAAAACGATAGAAAAACATATAAAACATTTAAAAATATTTAAAAATTTAATAAAAAATAATGGGTTAGTCATTTCCGCCCCTAAGATGAAATTATTTCAAGTCCAAGTTAGGTTTTTAGGACATACGATTTCGCAAGGAAAGATAATCCCAATTGAAAGAAGTATAGAATTTGCTTCAAAATTCCCAGATAATATCACCGATACAAAACAGCTTCAAAGATTTCTTGGAAGTCTAAATTATATTTCAGATTATTATAAGAATTTAGCCCAAGACACAAAAATTTTGTACTCTAGATTAAGAAAAAACGTCTCACCATGGACAGAAGAGCATTCACAAGCTGTTAGAAAAATTAAGTCCAAAGTAAGATGTTTGCCATGTTTATCTCTTGCTAATCCTAAATACTTTAAAATTGTTGAAACTGATGCCTCAAACATTGGTTATGGCGGAATCTTAAAACAATTAAATCCTGACAGCAAAAAAGAACATCTTGTTAGGTTTACCTCAGGAAAATGGAATCCCACGCAGTCAAAGTATTCAACCATTAAAAAAGAGATGCTTTCTATTATAAAGTGTATTTCAAAATTTCAAGATGACTTATTAAATCAAAAATTCTTACTGAGAATTGATTGTAGTTCTGCAAAATCAATAGTTGAAAAAGATGTTAAAAATCTTGTCTCTAAGCAAATATTTGCAGGTTGGCAAGCTCAGTTATCGGCCTTTGAATTTGATATTGAATACATAAAAGGAGAAAATAATTCTCTTGCTGATTTCTTAACCCGTGAATTTTTACAGGGAAATGACAACCCCTAATAGGGGAAGAGGTCGTGGATATTCCCGAGGCCGCGGATATGGGATTAGCAATATGTTATCCCAGACAGAATCGACGATTCCCCTAATAGGGGATTGGACAGTATACCATAGCAGAGGCAAAATTGTGCCACAATTGCCTCCTCCAAAAAAGGAAGATATACCTTCCTCCTCTTCTAATAAAACGTCTTATAAAGACGTTACCAATGAAGTACAACAAGAAAAAGAGTACTTTGAAAGTCCAATCACAGAAGATGTTCTGTACATAGAAAATGAAGATATTCAAATGACGCCAAATGATGGATGGTCAATCAGAACAAGGTATCTTGAATCAAGAGGGTATGCCGGTCTACATGGAAAAACAAGGCCAAATTATGAAGTCCTCCTAAAAATTACCGAATCGGTAACCATTACTCATCACTATCAAAATAATAACCCTGAAAGTTTTATAAACTTCAGCAAGTGTCATATTAATAAAGTTTTACTGCCAAGAGAGTGGGGAATAAACCCTAATGGAGACAAAGCCATCCGAATGGCAGAAGGTAAATATATCTACTTCAATTATTGGGATTATATCCAGGCTTTTTCAAAAGCGTTCTACTACCAGAACCCTAAGAATAAACATTCTTGGTTTTTCACAATAAACCCAGAAATCCTTAATAAGAATATTCCAAATTGGTTTTATGAGTGGTGGTCAAAATTTGGCCCTTCTTTGGAAATACTGCCAAAGGAAATTATGGATTTATATAATCCTTGGTGTGACAATAGTTCATTAGTCACCAAATTAAACTCAGACAGGTTGATTGTTGGACAATGTCCTTTCCTGTTTTTTACAAAATTCCAAATTCCTTGGATTTGGAGATGGACGATTTCAGTCTCTTCGAATAAACTAAATATACCCATGCTAAAAAGAAAATTTTTCTACAAATGGTGGACTAATATGGGAGAAGAAAATATAGAGAAAATGGCCTCAACTATCCAGTCAACAATTGTTGAAGATAAAAGAAAAGGAGAAAAAGAACAATGCTCCCAACAACTTTCACTGTCTAGCTTGAAAAATTTCTTTCAGAAAAAATATCCAAGGGAATCGGAGGAAGAAATAATGAAGAAAGTTTTAGATCACATGAAAAATCAATTCTTTGACACCTTCTCAACCGAGATAGCAAAAGACGGAGATGAATCAATGAAGTCAGCTTCGCCAAGAGGATCTATTGATTCCAACAGTTCCCTTAATTATTTTGCGGGTGAAGGACAAGAAGACGAACCTACACCAGCCGACGTCTGGGATGCCCTAATAGTGACATTAACACAGCAAGCTAAAGACTCTAAACGAGGCAAAGCCAAGTTGGGATAAGAATGCCCTAATCCAGTTTAATTAAGCTAAAAGCACTGATGCTTTCTCAGCAGCAGCACTCATTACAAGTGCTATCTTCGCAGAAGCACTCAAGGAATTAGTGTCATCTTTGTCAGATGCACTCAACCACTATACGTGGTTCTTAATAATTTGTAATTTTATATTTGTGTCTTTACATAGTGCATTATATGATGTGACGATGGGGCCCAAAGAGTACCCGACATCTATAATGGTAGCTTTGTAATAGTGGTCTGTAAAAGTCATGTGTATTGTCCGTAGTGTTTGAATTTGTTCTGTTTTAGAACCTTTGTACTCTCTATATAAGGAGAGGTTTGTATGTTGTATTTTTCAGACTTGATTTGGAATAGAAAAATTATTTCATATTATATTGTGTTCTCTCATACAATACTCTCAACATCACCGCCTTTCGCTATCAACAAACATCACTACGCACGACGCATAGCTCCCTCCGTACGCAACCTCTCAAATTTACAAGCATGGGTTGTTTGGCTCTAACCACAACAAATTTACAAGCATTTAATATCCATGTCTAATTGGGATAACGATGAACATGAAATTGAATCTGTTAAAAACGCAGAACTAATAGAATATCCAAAAAATTTGGATAAATTAAATAAATGGGTTATACCTTCAATATCCCCACATAAAATTTATGAAATTGGATTTCTTGACTTAAAAGCAAGATTTGCAATTAAAACGCTAGAACAAACAATCAGAATATCCGATAATACACAAACAATTAGGTTATTGTCAAAAAGAGACTTAGCCCCTTTTAAAAATTATAAATTTATCCATATTGGGTTAATTCAAGTAGCATTTAAACCCTTAACCTTGTTAGGTGTAAATTCAAGTATAATGGCATACGTAAGAGATGGTAGATGTAGAGATTTTAAACCTTCTTTAGCCGCCTTAATCGAAACTAGTTTATGTCATGGACCAGTTTATTTCGACGTATCCCCAAATTTAACTCTCTCAATGACAGATAGTAATTTACAAGATGCAATGCAATTAACAATTCATACAAATGGTTATAATTTTAAACCTGGAAGTGAAATAATAGCAATTTGCTATAGAGTTTATTATAAAGTTTTACAAACTTTAAATCCAAACATTAATAAAAGAAGATTATCTTCCCCAGGAACTACAACTGTGGTTCAAACAAATTTATTAACCTCAAACATTGCCACCAACAGATTAATTAAGTGGAATGAAATAAATTTCCCAGAATCTTGGACCCTTCCGCAAGAGTTGGAACCAAAACCAAAAATAAACAATGAAATAGATCAAATAATAGAAACCTCCGAAGGAGACGTAGAGATAAAATTTGGTTCTGATAGAACAATAAGGTTACCCCGAACAACATCATCAAGATGTTCGACCATAAACGATTATTTTTGTACCCCTCACGAATCAGCTAGGGCAAGCACTTCTCAATTAAGAGAAGAGATTGACACAGTTGAAACAATAAGAATAAGTCAAAATAAAATTCCAGAAGGAATTTATACCCAAAGTAGAAAATCACCTACTCAATCAGAAATGAGTTTTCACGTTTAAATGATTGATTTATCCCCAGGAAGTAAGATGAGAGAAATTCTTAATGCAGAATTTCAGCAAGACAAGCATGAATTGTTTAGAAAATGGTATTTCAATAAATATTCTTCAAACAAGTTAAAAACATTTAAAGAAGAATATTACAATTATATTGAGAAAACTCAAGATTACCTTTCTTTCGTTACTTGGTTTATTAAGAATTATATAAATAATACCAATAATCAAATTTCAGTTTTACAAAAAACATGGAAAACTAATCAAGGTGAAATAACTGCACCTTTTCCTCCTGAACAAACAATTTGCTTAAATTCTAGTACAGAAGCCACTGCTTACTTAAATTTACAGAAAGTAGAAAGTGCTCAAATTACGATAAAAGAATTAAATGCAATAATTAAATCTCAAAATTATACAAATACCTACTTGATTTGTTTAGGAGATCAATTTCTTTCCCTTGAGAAAGATTTAAAAACCCTTCAACAATCTATTGAGAAACAGATTAGCCAACAAGAATTAATAATACAAAAATTTTGTAAAAGCGAGAGTAATACTGAAAATTTTCCTTCATTAATTAATACACCAATGATTCAACCTCCAATTAACATAAATGGCTTCAGAATGGAAACCAATAGTGAAAATTTTATTCAAATCCTTGAAAAGAAATTAAAAGATTTACACTTAAGGGTTTTATCCGAAGCAGATGATTCTGAACCAAATGATATTAAAAGTCAAACAGATGAGGTAGATCAATTAACTGAAATGTTTAAAGGTCATAATATGAATGAAATAAATCCTATTTATATGCCAAAACCTCTTGAAAAATATTATTACAAAAGACCATCCCCTCAGGATCTTCTTTTCGAAGAACCTGAACCTTTTCAAAATTCGTACTCAGGAAAGGCTATATACGAATGGAATATAGACGGTTTAAATGATAAACAAATAATTGATGTTATACATAGAATCATTATGTACTCAACTGTCTGTAAGCAACATGGAAATAGTGACAGTTCTATAGCATCTTTTATAACTACTGGTTTTGTTGGACAATTAAGAGGATGGTGGGATCATTATTTAACAGAGACACAAAAAATAGAAATTCTAAACCACAAAAAATTAATTAAGCCAGAACCAAATAATCCAAGTACTAGTATGGCTACAACAGGCGAAGAAGACGCAGTTTATACACTGTGTTTATCGATCCTACAACATTTTGTAGGAACTTCAACTCCCTTAGGAGAAAAAATTCAAACTCTTCTTCAAAATCTAAGATGTCCTTCCTTAACTCATTTTAGATGGTACAAAGATACATTTTTGTCAAGAGTTTATCAACTCACAAACCCCAATTCAATTCATTGGAAATCTAAGTTTATAGACGGCCTCCCTCATCTTTTTGCTGAAAAAGTTCGGCAATCATTACGAGTTAAAAATGATGGAATCAATATTAATTACTCAGAATTGACTTATGGTCAACTAATAAATACCTGCATAAATGAAGGATTGAACCTTTGTAATGATATTAAATTAAAAAATCAACTAAAAAAGCAACAAAAATCGGAAAAACACCAGCTTGGTGAATTCTGCGAGCAATTTGCTTTTGACCTAGGAAAGCCTCTCAGGCCGCCAGATATTAAAAATAATAAATTCGATAAGATTAGAAGAAAGAATTATATCAAAGAAAATTCTTATAAAAAGAATTACAAAAGAAATTACTATAATAAAAAATTCTTAAGAAAAGATAAACCACATATGCCTAATAAAGGAAAAAGGAAAGCTAAAAAACTAGATATAAGCTGTCATAAATGTGGCAAAATTGGTCATTATGCAAATCGATGCTGGACAAAGAAAGCTCTTAATGAAATACAAGATGAAAACCTAAGATTGCAGTTAGAAAAAGTATTAATAAACTCTGAAACTGATACTGAATCTTCAAATGAAGAAGAATTAGGAGTTATATATGGAACATCCTCTGAATCTTCAAATACTGACAATGAGGATTGTCAATGTAATGAAGATAATTACTGGAAATCCATTGTTGACATGAATGGGTTAAATGTCCTGACTGATGATCAAGATAAAATATTAAAAGTACTAGAATCAATTACAGACTCCGGTCTAAAAAAGAAAATAATTGAAACTCTAATAAAAGACAAACCAGAACCTCCCTTACTAATTGAGGCACCTTATCAATTAAGTGAAGTACTACACAGATTCCAACAGACAAAAATTAAAGAGACTCCAGTCTCAATTGGTGATTTAAAAAGAGAAATTAGTTCTCTGAAAGGAGAAATAGGACAGCTAAAACAAAATCAAGCTGTACTATCACAAAGACTTACAACATTAGAAAGTCAACCTTTCAAAAGTGAAGAAATAGAGGAAATTCCTCAAAAAACAAATAATTTGGAGTATCTAAATCTTTTAGATCAAGTAACATCACAAAAATGGTTTGTAAAGATTACTCTAATTATTAATAGGGATTTTATATTAGAAAATGAGGTAGCGCTTATTGACAGCGGTGCTGATTTA
The DNA here is from genome assembly GCA_954870475.1 of Euphrasia confusa. NCBI lineage: Eukaryota > Viridiplantae > Streptophyta > Magnoliopsida > Lamiales > Orobanchaceae > Euphrasia > Euphrasia confusa. The sequence goes on along the minus strand of OX940956.1, from coordinate 3,341,142 downwards.
AATTGCATCCAAGAAGGTATAATTCCTACAAAATATTTTTCCAAAACAACACAATCACTAACCCAAGCAGGTGGTGATAAACTTAGAGTTAAATATAAACTTTCAAACGTCAATATTTGCAATCGAGAAATATGTTTGCCAACATCTTTTATCTTGGTAAAAAATCTTACTCACAGAATTATTTTAGGAACTCCTTTCCTCCACAAAATTATGCCAATCAATAATATTGACCAAAATGGTATTTCTTCAATAATAAATGGAAAAAATGTATTATTCAAATTCATAACTGATCCGCACACAAGAATGTTAAATGAAGTAAGAGATATTCTTCTCAATAAAGAAAAACAAATATGTTTCTTAAAAGATGAAATAGAAATTCTTAATATAAATGATCAGCTAAAGAAAAAAGAAATACAAGAAAAAATTAATTTAATTGAAAAACAGTTTATAGAAGAAGTATGCAATGAACTACCTAATGCATTTTGGAACAGAAAGAAACATGTTATTTCTCTACCTTATGAAGAGGAATTCAAAGAAAATCAAATTCCTACTAAAGCTAGGCCAGCTCAAATGAACCATGAATACTTAGAATTATGCAAAAAAGAAATAAGCTCACTCGAAAAGAAAGGTTTAATTCGTAAATCTAAATCTCCTTGGAGTTGTACAGCATTCTATGTAAATAATGCTGCTGAAAAGGAAAGAGGAGTTCCAAGGTTAGTCATAAACTATAAACCCCTTAATAAGGTATTGAAATGGATTAGATATCCAATTCCCAATAAAAAGGATTTATTAGATAGACTAAACGATGCTCTAATCTATTCAAAATTTGATATGAAGTCAGGATATTGGCAGATTCAAATTAATGAGTCTGATAGGTATAAAACAGCTTTTACAGTTCCATTTGGTCATTATGAATGGAATGTTTTACCATTTGGTTTAAAAAATGCTCCTTCTGAATTTCAGAATATCATGAATGAAATATTTAACCCATATACAGAATTTATAATTGTTTATATAGATGATGTTTTAGTATTTTCTAAAACGATAGAAAAACATATAAAACATTTAAAAATATTTAAAAATTTAATAAAAAATAATGGGTTAGTCATTTCCGCCCCTAAGATGAAATTATTTCAAGTCCAAGTTAGGTTTTTAGGACATACGATTTCGCAAGGAAAGATAATCCCAATTGAAAGAAGTATAGAATTTGCTTCAAAATTCCCAGATAATATCACCGATACAAAACAGCTTCAAAGATTTCTTAGAAGTCTAAATTATATTTCAGATTATTATAAGAATTTAGCCCAAGACACAAAAATTTTGTACTCTAGATTAAGAAAAAACGTCTCACCATGGACAGAAGAGCATTCACAAGCTGTTAGAAAAATTAAGTCCAAAGTAAGATGTTTGCCATGTTTATCTCTTGCTAATCCTAAATACTTTAAAATTGTTGAAACTGATGCCTCAAACATTGGTTATGGCGGAATCTTAAAACAATTAAATCCTGACAGCAAAAAAGAACATCTTGTTAGGTTTACCTCAGGAAAATGGAATCCCACGCAGTCAAAGTATTCAACCATTAAAAAAGAGATGCTTTCTATTATAAAGTGTATTTCAAAATTTCAAGATGACTTATTAAATCAAAAATTCTTACTGAGAATTGATTGTAGTTCTGCAAAATCAATAGTTGAAAAAGATGTTAAAAATCTTGTCTCTAAGCAAATATTTGCAGGTTGGCAAGCTCAGTTATCGGCCTTTGAATTTGATATTGAATACATAAAAGGAGAAAATAATTCTCTTGCTGATTTCTTAACCCGTGAATTTTTACAGGGAAATGACAACCCCTAATAGGGGAAGAGGTCGTGGATATTCCCGAGGCCGCGGATATGGGATTAGCAATATGTTATCCCAGACAGAATCGACGATTCCCCTAATAGGGGATTGGACAGTATACCATAGCAGAGGCAAAATTGTGCCACAATTGCCTCCTCCAAAAAAGGAAGATATACCTTCCTCCTCTTCTAATAAAACGTCTTATAAAGACGTTACCAATGAAGTACAACAAGAAAAAGAGTACTTTGAAAGTCCAATCACAGAAGATGTTCTGTACATAGAAAATGAAGATATTCAAATGACGCCAAATGATGGATGGTCAATCAGAACAAGGTATCTTGAATCAAGAGGGTATGCCGGTCTACATGGAAAAACAAGGCCAAATTATGAAGTCCTCCTAAAAATTACCGAATCGGTAACCATTACTCATCACTATCAAAATAATAACCCTGAAAGTTTTATAAACTTCAGCAAGTGTCATATTAATAAAGTTTTACTGCCAAGAGAGTGGGGAATAAACCCTAATGGAGACAAAGCCATCCGAATGGCAGAAGGTAAATATATCTACTTCAATTATTGGGATTATATCCAGGCTTTTTCAAAAGCGTTCTACTACCAGAACCCTAAGAATAAACATTCTTGGTTTTTCACAATAAACCCAGAAATCCTTAATAAGAATATTCCAAATTGGTTTTATGAGTGGTGGTCAAAATTTGGCCCTTCTTTGGAAATACTGCCAAAGGAAATTATGGATTTATATAATCCTTGGTGTGACAATAGTTCATTAGTCACCAAATTAAACTCAGACAGGTTGATTGTTGGACAATGTCCTTTCCTGTTTTTTACAAAATTCCAAATTCCTTGGATTTGGAGATGGACGATTTCAGTCTCTTCGAATAAACTAAATATACCCATGCTAAAAAGAAAATTTTTCTACAAATGGTGGACTAATATGGGAGAAGAAAATATAGAGAAAATGGCCTCAACTATCCAGTCAACAATTGTTGAAGATAAAAGAAAAGGAGAAAAAGAACAATGCTCCCAACAACTTTCACTGTCTAGCTTGAAAAATTTCTTTCAGAAAAAATATCCAAGGGAATCGGAGGAAGAAATAATGAAGAAAGTTTTAGATCACATGAAAAATCAATTCTTTGACACCTTCTCAACCGAGATAGCAAAAGACGGAGATGAATCAATGAAGTCAGCTTCGCCAAGAGGATCTATTGATTCCAACAGTTCCCTTAATTATTTTGCGGGTGAAGGACAAGAAGACGAACCTACACCAGCCGACGTCTGGGATGCCCTAATAGTGACATTAACACAGCAAGCTAAAGACTCTAAACGAGGCAAAGCCAAGTTGGGATAAGAATGCCCTAATCCAGTTTAATTAAGCTAAAAGCACTGATGCTTTCTCAGCAGCAGCACTCATTACAAGTGCTATCTTCGCAGAAGCACTCAAGGAATTAGTGTCATCTTTGTCAGATGCACTCAACCACTATACGTGGTTCTTAATAATTTGTAATTTTATATTTGTGTCTTTACATAGTGCATTATATGATGTGACGATGGGGCCCAAAGAGTACCCGACATCTATAATGGTAGCTTTGTAATAGTGGTCTGTAAAAGTCATGTGTATTGTCCGTAGTGTTTGAATTTGTTCTGTTTTAGAACCTTTGTACTCTCTATATAAGGAGAGGTTTGTATGTTGTATTTTTCAGACTTGATTTGGAATAGAAAAATTATTTCATATTATATTGTGTTCTCTCATACAATACTCTCAACATCACCGCCTTTCGCTATCAACAAACATCACTACGCACGACGCATAGCTCCCTCCGTACGCAACCTCTCACTGGTATCAGAGTCAAACCCCCCATATAAGGTACTATTTCGATATCCATTAAATTAATGGAATTACAGAGCTAAATTTTTGTTGTGGGTGGTAAGATGTTAGATGAGTAAGTAAAATTTGAACATGTAAAAAAAAAAAAAAAAAAAAAAAAAAAAAAAAAAAAAAAAAAAAAAGAGTAAAAATGTCGAAAATTTTTAGTGTTTTCTTTTCTTGCCACAATGTTTCGATTGCATATTCAAGGCTAGATAAAAAGAAAATTTTGCTAAAATTTTCGTTAACCCTGATTTTTGGAGTTTTCTCCGTCTATCCCTTTTTGGTTGATAGTTAAACGACTTTTGTCGTTTGTAAGGGTTACAAAAAGAATGTTTATTTAAGTAATTTTGTTTTAAAATAAACATGTTTAAAGTTGAGCTTACAATTCTAATGTCTTGCTAACCACAACAAATTTACAAGCATTTAATATCCATGTCTAATTGGGATAACGATGAACATGAAATTGAATCTGTTAAAAACGCAGAACTAATAGAATATCCAAAAAATTTGGATAAATTAAATAAATGGGTTATACCTTCAGTATCCCCACATAAAATTTATGAAATTGGATTTCTTGACTTAAAAGCAAGATTTGCAATTAAAACGCTAGAACAAACAATCAGAATATCCGATAATACACAAACAATTAGGTTATTGTCAAAAAGAGACTTAGCCCCTTTTAAAAATTATAAATTTATCCATATTGGGTTAATTCAAGTAGCATTTAAACCCTTAACCTTGTTAGGTGTAAATTCAAGTATAATGGCATACGTAAGAGATGGTAGATGTAGAGATTTTAAACCTTCTTTAGCCGCCTTAATCGAAACTAGTTTATGTCATGGACCAGTGAGAGGTTGCGTACGGAGGGAGCTATGCGTCGTGCGTAGTGATGTTTGTTGATAGCGAAAGGCGGTGATGTTGAGAGTATTGTATGAGAGAACACAATATAATATGAAATAATTTTTCTATTCCAAATCAAGTCTGAAAAATACAACATACAAACCTCTCCTTATATAGAGAGTACAAAGGTTCTAAAACAGAACAAATTCAAACACTACGGACAATACACATGACTTTTACAGACCACTATTACAAAGCTACCATTATAGATGTCGGGTACTCTTTGGGCCCCATCGTCACATCATATAATGCACTATGTAAAGACACAAATATAAAATTACAAATTATTAAGAACCACGTATAGTGGTTGAGTGCATCTGACAAAGATGACACTAATTCCTTGAGTGCTTCTGCGAAGATAGCACTTGTAATGAGTGCTGCTGCTGAGAAAGCATCAGTGCTTTTAGCTTAATTAAACTGGATTAGGGCATTCTTATCCCAACTTGGCTTTGCCTCGTTTAGAGTCTTTAGCTTGCTGTGTTAATGTCACTATTAGGGCATCCCAGACGTCGGCTGGTGTAGGTTCGTCTTCTTGTCCTTCACCCGCAAAATAATTAAGGGAACTGTTGGAATCAATAGATCCTCTTGGCGAAGCTGACTTCATTGATTCATCTCCGTCTTTTGCTATCTCGGTTGAGAAGGTGTCAAAGAATTGATTTTTCATGTGATCTAAAACTTTCTTCATTATTTCTTCCTCCGATTCCCTTGGATATTTTTTCTGAAAGAAATTTTTCAAGCTAGACAGTGAAAGTTGTTGGGAGCATTGTTCTTTTTCTCCTTTTCTTTTATCTTCAACAATTGTTGACTGGATAGTTGAGGCCATTTTCTCTATATTTTCTTCTCCCATATTAGTCCACCATTTGTAGAAAAATTTTCTTTTTAGCATGGGTATATTTAGTTTATTCGAAGAGACTGAAATCGTCCATCTCCAAATCCAAGGAATTTGGAATTTTGTAAAAAACAGGAAAGGACATTGTCCAACAATCAACCTGTCTGAGTTTAATTTGGTGACTAATGAACTATTGTCACACCAAGGATTATATAAATCCATAATTTCCTTTGGCAGTATTTCCAAAGAAGGGCCAAATTTTGACCACCACTCATAAAACCAATTTGGAATATTCTTATTAAGGATTTCTGGGTTTATTGTGAAAAACCAAGAATGTTTATTCTTAGGGTTCTGGTAGTAGAACGCTTTTGAAAAAGCCTGGATATAATCCCAATAATTGAAGTAGATATATTTACCTTCTGCCATTCGGATGGCTTTGTCTCCATTAGGGTTTATTCCCCACTCTCTTGGCAGTAAAACTTTATTAATATGACACTTGCTGAAGTTTATAAAACTTTCAGGGTTATTATTTTGATAGTGATGAGTAATGGTTACCGATTCGGTAATTTTTAGGAGGACTTCATAATTTGGCCTTGTTTTTCCATGTAGACCGGCATACCCTCTTGATTCAAGATACCTTGTTCTGATTGACCATCCATCATTTGGCGTCATTTGAATATCTTCATTTTCTATGTACAGAACATCTTCTGTGATTGGACTTTCAAAGTACTCTTTTTCTTGTTGTACTTCATTGGTAACGTCTTTATAAGACGTTTTATTAGAAGAGGAGGAAGGTATATCTTCCTTTTTTGGAGGAGGCAATTGTGGCACAATTTTGCCTCTGCTATGGTATACTGTCCAATCCCCTATTAGGGGAATCGTCGATTCTGTCTGGGATAACATATTGCTAATCCCATATCCGCGGCCTCGGGAATATCCACGACCTCTTCCCCTATTAGGGGTTGTCATTTCCCTGTAAAAATTCACGGGTTAAGAAATCAGCAAGAGAATTATTTTCTCCTTTTATGTATTCAATATCAAATTCAAAGGCCGATAACTGAGCTTGCCAACCTGCAAATATTTGCTTAGAGACAAGATTTTTAACATCTTTTTCAACTATTGATTTTGCAGAACTACAATCAATTCTCAGTAAGAATTTTTGATTTAATAAGTCATCTTGAAATTTTGAAATACACTTTATAATAGAAAGCATCTCTTTTTTAATGGTTGAATACTTTGACTGCGTGGGATTCCATTTTCCTGAGGTAAACCTAACAAGATGTTCTTTTTTGCTGTCAGGATTTAATTGTTTTAAGATTCCGCCATAACCAATGTTTGAGGCATCAGTTTCAACAATTTTAAAGTATTGCGTACGGAGGGAGCTATGCGTCGTGCGTAGTGATGTTTGTTGATAGCGAAAGGCGGTGATGTTGAGAGTATTGTATGAGAGAACACAATATAATATGAAATAATTTTTCTATTCCAAATCAAGTCTGAAAAATACAACATACAAACCTCTCCTTATATAGAGAGTACAAAGGTTCTAAAACAGAACAAATTCAAACACTACGGACAATACACATGACTTTTACAGACCACTATTACAAAGCTACCATTATAGATGTCGGGTACTCTTTGGGCCCCATCGTCACATCATATAATGCACTATGTAAAGACACAAATATAAAATTACAAATTATTAAGAACCACGTATAGTGGTTGAGTGCATCTGACAAAGATGACACTAATTCCTTGAGTGCTTCTGCGAAGATAGCACTTGTAATGAGTGCTGCTGCTGAGAAAGCATCAGTGCTTTTAGCTTAATTAAACTGGATTAGGGCATTCTTATCCCAACTTGGCTTTGCCTCGTTTAGAGTCTTTAGCTTGCTGTGTTAATGTCACTATTAGGGCATCCCAGACGTCGGCTGGTGTAGGTTCGTCTTCTTGTCCTTCACCCGCAAAATAATTAAGGGAACTGTTGGAATCAATAGATCCTCTTGGCGAAGCTGACTTCATTGATTCATCTCCGTCTTTTGCTATCTCGGTTGAGAAGGTGTCAAAGAATTGATTTTTCATGTGATCTAAAACTTTCTTCATTATTTCTTCCTCCGATTCCCTTGGATATTTTTTCTGAAAGAAATTTTTCAAGCTAGACAGTGAAAGTTGTTGGGAGCATTGTTCTTTTTCTCCTTTTCTTTTATCTTCAACAATTGTTGACTGGATAGTTGAGGCCATTTTCTCTATATTTTCTTCTCCCATATTAGTCCACCATTTGTAGAAAAATTTTCTTTTTAGCATGGGTATATTTAGTTTATTCGAAGAGACTGAAATCGTCCATCTCCAAATCCAAGGAATTTGGAATTTTGTAAAAAACAGGAAAGGACATTGTCCAACAATCAACCTGTCTGAGTTTAATTTGGTGACTAATGAACTATTGTCACACCAAGGATTATATAAATCCATAATTTCCTTTGGCAGTATTTCCAAAGAAGGGCCAAATTTTGACCACCACTCATAAAACCAATTTGGAATATTCTTATTAAGGATTTCTGGGTTTATTGTGAAAAACCAAGAATGTTTATTCTTAGGGTTCTGGTAGTAGAACGCTTTTGAAAAAGCCTGGATATAATCCCAATAATTGAAGTAGATATATTTACCTTCTGCCATTCGGATGGCTTTGTCTCCATTAGGGTTTATTCCCCACTCTCTTGGCAGTAAAACTTTATTAATATGACACTTGCTGAAGTTTATAAAACTTTCAGGGTTATTATTTTGATAGTGATGAGTAATGGTTACCGATTCGGTAATTTTTAGGAGGACTTCATAATTTGGCCTTGTTTTTCCATGTAGACCGGCATACCCTCTTGATTCAAGATACCTTGTTCTGATTGACCATCCATCATTTGGCGTCATTTGAATATCTTCATTTTCTATGTACAGAACATCTTCTGTGATTGGACTTTCAAAGTACTCTTTTTCTTGTTGTACTTCATTGGTAACGTCTTTATAAGACGTTTTATTAGAAGAGGAGGAAGGTATATCTTCCTTTTTTGGAGGAGGCAATTGTGGCACAATTTTGCCTCTGCTATGGTATACTGTCCAATCCCCTATTAGGGGAATCGTCGATTCTGTCTGGGATAACATATTGCTAATCCCATATCCGCGGCCTCGGGAATATCCACGACCTCTTCCCCTATTAGGGGTTGTCATTTCCCTGTAAAAATTCACGGGTTAAGAAATCAGCAAGAGAATTATTTTCTCCTTTTATGTATTCAATATCAAATTCAAAGGCCGATAACTGAGCTTGCCAACCTGCAAATATTTGCTTAGAGACAAGATTTTTAACATCTTTTTCAACTATTGATTTTGCAGAACTACAATCAATTCTCAGTAAGAATTTTTGATTTAATAAGTCATCTTGAAATTTTGAAATACACTTTATAATAGAAAGCATCTCTTTTTTAATGGTTGAATACTTTGACTGCGTGGGATTCCATTTTCCTGAGGTAAACCTAACAAGATGTTCTTTTTTGCTGTCAGGATTTAATTGTTTTAAGATTCCGCCATAACCAATGTTTGAGGCATCAGTTTCAACAATTTTAAAGTATTTAGGATTAGCAAGAGATAAACATGGCAAACATCTTACTTTGGACTTAATTTTTCTAACAGCTTGTGAATGCTCTTCTGTCCATGGTGAGACGTTTTTTCTTAATCTAGAGTACAAAATTTTTGTGTCTTGGGCTAAATTCTTATAATAATCTGAAATATAATTTAGACTTCCAAGAAATCTTTGAAGCTGTTTTGTATCGGTGATATTATCTGGGAATTTTGAAGCAAATTCTATACTTCTTTCAATTGGGATTATCTTTCCTTGCGAAATCGTATGTCCTAAAAACCTAACTTGGACTTGAAATAATTTCATCTTAGGGGCGGAAATGACTAACCCATTATTTTTTATTAAATTTTTAAATATTTTTAAATGTTTTATATGTTTTTCTATCGTTTTAGAAAATACTAAAACATCATCTATATAAACAATTATAAATTCTGTATATGGGTTAAATATTTCATTCATGATATTCTGAAATTCAGAAGGAGCATTTTTTAAACCAAATGGTAAAACATTCCATTCATAATGACCAAATGGAACTGTAAAAGCTGTTTTATACCTATCAGACTCATTAATTTGAATCTGCCAATATCCTGACTTCATATCAAATTTTGAATAGATTAGAGCATCGTTTAGTCTATCTAATAAATCCTTTTTATTGGGAATTGGATATCTAATCCATTTCAATACCTTATTAAGGGGTTTATAGTTTATGACTAACCTTGGAACTCCTCTTTCCTTTTCAGCAGCATTATTTACATAGAATGCTGTACAACTCCAAGGAGATTTAGATTTACGAATTAAACCTTTCTTTTCGAGTGAGCTTATTTCTTTTTTGCATAATTCTAAGTATTCATGGTTCATTTGAGCTGGCCTAGCTTTAGTAGGAATTTGATTTTCTTTGAATTCCTCTTCATAAGGTAGAGAAATAACATGTTTCTTTCTGTTCCAAAATGCATTAGGTAGTTCATTGCATACTTCTTCTATAAACTGTTTTTCAATTAAATTAATTTTTTCTTGTATTTCTTTTTTCTTTAGCTGATCATTTATATTAAGAATTTCTATTTCATCTTTTAAGAAACATATTTGTTTTTCTTTATTGAGAAGAATATCTCTTACTTCATTTAACATTCTTGTGTGCGGATCAGTTATGAATTTGAATAATACATTTTTTCCATTTATTATTGAAGAAATACCATTTTGGTCAATATTATTGATTGGCATAATTTTGTGGAGGAAAGGAGTTCCTAAAATAATTCTGTGAGTAAGATTTTTTACCAAGATAAAAGATGTTGGCAAACATATTTCTCGATTGCAAATATTGACGTTTGAAAGTTTATATTTAACTCTAAGTTTATCACCACCTGCTTGGGTTAGTGATTGTGTTGTTTTGGAAAAATATTTTGTAGGAATTATACCTTCTTGGATGCAATTTAAATCAGCACCGCTGTCAATAAGCGCTACCTCATTTTCTAATATAAAATCCCTATTAATAATTAGAGTAATCTTTACAAACCATTTTTGTGATGTTACTTGATCTAAAAGATTTAGATACTCCAAATTATTTGTTTTTTGAGGAATTTCCTCTATTTCTTCACTTTTGAAAGGTTGACTTTCTAATGTTGTAAGTCTTTGTGATAGTACAGCTTGATTTTGTTTTAGCTGTCCTATTTCTCCTTTCAGAGAACTAATTTCTCTTTTTAAATCACCAATTGAGACTGGAGTCTCTTTAATTTTTGTCTGTTGGAATCTGTGTAGTACTTCACTTAATTGATAAGGTGCCTCAATTAGTAAGGGAGGTTCTGGTTTGTCTTTTATTAGAGTTTCAATTATTTTCTTTTTTAGACCGGAGTCTGTAATTGATTCTAGTACTTTTAATATTTTATCTTGATCATCAGTCAGGACATTTAACCCATTCATGTCAACAATGGATTTCCAGTAATTATCTTCATTACATTGACAATCCTCATTGTCAGTATTTGAAGATTCAGAGGATGTTCCATATATAACTCCTAATTCTTCTTCATTTGAAGATTCAGTATCAGTTTCAGAGTTTATTAATACTTTTTCTAACTGCAATCTTAGGTTTTCATCTTGTATTTCATTAAGAGCTTTCTTTGTCCAGCATCGATTTGCATAATGACCAATTTTGCCACATTTATGACAGCTTATATCTAGTTTTTTAGCTTTCCTTTTTCCTTTATTAGGCATATGTGGTTTATCTTTTCTTAAGAATTTTTTATTATAGTAATTTCTTTTGTAATTCTTTTTATAAGAATTTTCTTTGATATAATTCTTTCTTCTAATCTTATCGAATTTATTATTTTTAATATCTGGCGGCCTGAGAGGCTTTCCTAGGTCAAAAGCAAATTGCTCGCAGAATTCACCAAGCTGGTGTTTTTCCGATTTTTGTTGCTTTTTTAGTTGATTTTTTAATTTAATATCATTACAAAGGTTCAATCCTTCATTTATGCAGGTATTTATTAGTTGACCATAAGTCAATTCTGAGTAATTAATATTGATTCCATCATTTTTAACTCGTAATGATTGCCGAACTTTTTCAGCAAAAAGATGAGGGAGGCCGTCTATAAACTTAGATTTCCAATGAATTGAATTGGGGTTTGTGAGTTGATAAACTCTTGACAAAAATGTATCTTTGTACCATCTAAAATGAGTTAAGGAAGGACATCTTAGATTTTGAAGAAGAGTTTGAATTTTTTCTCCTAAGGGAGTTGAAGTTCCTACAAAATGTTGTAGGATCGATAAACACAGTGTATAAACTGCGTCTTCTTCGCCTGTTGTAGCCATACTAGTACTTGGATTATTTGGTTCTGGCTTAATTAATTTTTTGTGGTTTAGAATTTCTATTTTTTGTGTCTCTGTTAAATAATGATCCCACCATCCTCTTAATTGTCCAACAAAACCAGTAGTTATAAAAGATGCTATAGAACTGTCACTATTTCCATGTTGCTTACAGACAGTTGAGTACATAATGATTCTATGTATAACATCAATTATTTGTTTATCATTTAAACCGTCTATATTCCATTCGTATATAGCCTTTCCTGAGTACGAATTTTGAAAAGGTTCAGGTTCTTCGAAAAGAAGATCCTGAGGGGATGGTCTTTTGTAATAATATTTTTCAAGAGGTTTTGGCATATAAATAGGATTTATTTCATTCATATTATGACCTTTAAACATTTCAGTTAATTGATCTACCTCATCTGTTTGACTTTTAATATCATTTGGTTCAGAATCATCTGCTTCGGATAAAACCCTTAAGTGTAAATCTTTTAATTTCTTTTCAAGGATTTGAATAAAATTTTCACTATTGGTTTCCATTCTGAAGCCATTTATGTTAATTGGAGGTTGAATCATTGGTGTATTAATTAATGAAGGAAAATTTTCAGTATTACTCTCGCTTTTACAAAATTTTTGTATTATTAATTCTTGTTGGCTAATCTGTTTCTCAATAGATTGTTGAAGGGTTTTTAAATCTTTCTCAAGGGAAAGAAATTGATCTCCTAAACAAATCAAGTAGGTATTTGTATAATTTTGAGATTTAATTATTGCATTTAATTCTTTTATCGTAATTTGAGCACTTTCTACTTTCTGTAAATTTAAGTAAGCAGTGGCTTCTGTACTAGAATTTAAGCAAATTGTTTGTTCAGGAGGAAAAGGTGCAGTTATTTCACCTTGATTAGTTTTCCATGTTTTTTGTAAAACTGAAATTTGATTATTGGTATTATTTATATAATTCTTAATAAACCAAGTAACGAAAGAAAGGTAATCTTGAGTTTTCTCAATATAATTGTAATATTCTTCTTTAAATGTTTTTAACTTGTTTGAAGAATATTTATTGAAATACCATTTTCTAAACAATTCATGCTTGTCTTGCTGAAATTCTGCATTAAGAATTTCTCTCATCTTACTTCCTGGGGATAAATCAATCATTTAAACGTGAAAACTCATTTCTGATTGAGTAGGTGATTTTCTACTTTGGGTATAAATTCCTTCTGGAATTTTATTTTGACTTATTCTTATTGTTTCAACTGTGTCAATCTCTTCTCTTAATTGAGAAGTGCTTGCCCTAGCTGATTCGTGAGGGGTACAAAAATAATCGTTTATGGTCGAACATCTTGATGATGTTGTTCGGGGTAACCTTATTGTTCTATCAGAACCAAATTTTATCTCTACGTCTCCTTCGGAGGTTTCTATTATTTGATCTATTTCATTGTTTATTTTTGGTTTTGGTTCCAACTCTTGCGGAAGGGTTCAAGATTCTGGGAAATTTATTTCATTCCACTTAATTAATCTGTTGGTGGCAATGTTTGAGGTTAATAAATTTGTTTGAACCACAGTTGTAGTTCCTGGGGAAGATAATCTTCTTTTATTAATGTTTGGATTTAAAGTTTGTAAAACTTTATAATAAACTCTATAGCAAATTGCTATTATTTCACTTCCAGGTTTAAAATTATAACCATTTGTATGAATTGTTAATTGCATTGCATCTTGTAAATTACTATCTGTCATTGAGAGAGTTAAATTTGGGGATACGTCGAAATAAACTGGTCCATGACATAAACTAGTTTCGATTAAGGCGGCTAAAGAAGGTTTAAAATCTCTACATCTACCATCTCTTACGTATGCCATTATACTTGAATTTACACCTAACAAGGTTAAGGGTTTAAATGCTACTTGAATTAACCCAATATGGATAAATTTATAATTTTTAAAAGGGGCTAAGTCTCTTTTTGACAATAACCTAATTGTTTGTGTATTATCGGATATTCTGATTGTTTGTTCTAGCGTTTTAATTGCAAATCTTGCTTTTAAGTCAAGAAATCCAATTTCATAAATTTTATGTGGGGATACTGAAGGTATAACCCATTTATTTAATTTATCCAAATTTTTTGGATATTCTATTAGTTCTGCGTTTTTAACAGATTCAATTTCATGTTCATCGTTATCCCAATTAGACATGGATATTAAATGCTTGTAAATTTGTTGTGGTTAGCAAGACATTAGAATTGTAAGCTCAACTTTAAACATGTTTATTTTAAAACAAAATTACTTAAATAAACATTCTTTTTGTAACCCTTACAAACGACAAAAGTCGTTTAACTATCAACCAAAAAGGGATAGACGGAGAAAACTCCAAAAATCAGGGTTAACGAAAATTTTAGCAAAATTTTCTTTTTATCTAGCCTTGAATATGCAATCGAAACATTGTGGCAAGAAAAGAAAACACTAAAAATTTTCGACATTTTTACTCTTTTTTTTTTTTTTTTTTTTTTTTTTACATGTTCAAATTTTACTTACTCATCTAACATCTTACCACCCACAACAAAAATTTAGCTCTGTAATTCCATTAATTTAATGGATATCGAAATAGTACCTTATATGGGGGGTTTGGCTCTGATACCAGTGAGAGGGAGCTATGCGTACGGAGGGAGCTATGCGTCGTGCGTAGTGATGTTTGTTGATAGCGAAAGGCGGTGATGTTGAGAGTATTGTATGAGAGAACACAATATAATATGAAATAATTTTTCTATTCCAAATCAAGTCTGAAAAATACAACATACAAACCTCTCCTTATATAGAGAGTACAAAGGTTCTAAAACAGAACAAATTCAAACACTACGGACAATACACATGACTTTTACAGACCACTATTACAAAGCTACCATTATAGATGTCGGGTACTCTTTGGGCCCCATCGTCACATCATATAATGCACTATGTAAAGACACAAATATAAAATTACAAATTATTAAGAACCACGTATAGTGGTTGAGTGCATCTGACAAAGATGACACTAATTCCTTGAGTGCTTCTGCGAAGATAGCACTTGTAATGAGTGCTGCTGCTGAGAAAGCATCAGTGCTTTTAGCTTAATTAAACTGGATTAGGGCATTCTTATCCCAACTTGGCTTTGCCTCGTTTAGAGTCTTTAGCTTGCTGTGTTAATGTCACTATTAGGGCATCCCAGACGTCGGCTGGTGTAGGTTCGTCTTCTTGTCCTTCACCCGCAAAATAATTAAGGGAACTGTTGGAATCAATAGATCCTCTTGGCGAAGCTGACTTCATTGATTCATCTCCGTCTTTTGCTATCTCGGTTGAGAAGGTGTCAAAGAATTGATTTTTCATGTGATCTAAAACTTTCTTCATTATTTCTTCCTCCGATTCCCTTGGATATTTTTTCTGAAAGAAATTTTTCAAGCTAGACAGTGAAAGTTGTTGGGAGCATTGTTCTTTTTCTCCTTTTCTTTTATCTTCAACAATTGTTGACTGGATAGTTGAGGCCATTTTCTCTATATTTTCTTCTCCCATATTAGTCCACCATTTGTAGAAAAATTTTCTTTTTAGCATGGGTATATTTAGTTTATTCGAAGAGACTGAAATCGTCCATCTCCAAATCCAAGGAATTTGGAATTTTGTAAAAAACAGGAAAGGACATTGTCCAACAATCAACCTGTCTGAGTTTAATTTGGTGACTAATGAACTATTGTCACACCAAGGATTATATAAATCCATAATTTCCTTTGGCAGTATTTCCAAAGAAGGGCCAAATTTTGACCACCACTCATAAAACCAATTTGGAATATTCTTATTAAGGATTTCTGGGTTTATTGTGAAAAACCAAGAATGTTTATTCTTAGGGTTCTGGTAGTAGAACGCTTTTGAAAAAGCCTGGATATAATCCCAATAATTGAAGTAGATATATTTACCTTCTGCCATTCGGATGGCTTTGTCTCCATTAGGGTTTATTCCCCACTCTCTTGGCAGTAAAACTTTATTAATATGACACTTGCTGAAGTTTATAAAACTTTCAGGGTTATTATTTTGATAGTGATGAGTAATGGTTACCGATTCGGTAATTTTTAGGAGGACTTCATAATTTGGCCTTGTTTTTCCATGTAGACCGGCATACCCTCTTGATTCAAGATACCTTGTTCTGATTGACCATCCATCATTTGGCGTCATTTGAATATCTTCATTTTCTATGTACAGAACATCTTCTGTGATTGGACTTTCAAAGTACTCTTTTTCTTGTTGTACTTCATTGGTAACGTCTTTATAAGACGTTTTATTAGAAGAGGAGGAAGGTATATCTTCCTTTTTTGGAGGAGGCAATTGTGGCACAATTTTGCCTCTGCTATGGTATACTGTCCAATCCCCTATTAGGGGAATCGTCGATTCTGTCTGGGATAACATATTGCTAATCCCATATCCGCGGCCTCGGGAATATCCACGACCTCTTCCCCTATTAGGGGTTGTCATTTCCCTGTAAAAATTCACGGGTTAAGAAATCAGCAAGAGAATTATTTTCTCCTTTTATGTATTCAATATCAAATTCAAAGGCCGATAACTGAGCTTGCCAACCTGCAAATATTTGCTTAGAGACAAGATTTTTAACATCTTTTTCAACTATTGATTTTGCAGAACTACAATCAATTCTCAGTAAGAATTTTTGATTTAATAAGTCATCTTGAAATTTTGAAATACACTTTATAATAGAAAGCATCTCTTTTTTAATGGTTGAATACTTTGACTGCGTGGGATTCCATTTTCCTGAGGTAAACCTAACAAGATGTTCTTTTTTGCTGTCAGGATTTAATTGTTTTAAGATTCCGCCATAACCAATGTTTGAGGCATCAGTTTCAACAATTTTAAAGTATTTAGGATTAGCAAGAGATAAACATGGCAAACATCTTACTTTGGACTTAATTTTTCTAACAGCTTGTGAATGCTCTTCTGTCCATGGTGAGACGTTTTTTCTTAATCTAGAGTACAAAATTTTTGTGTCTTGGGCTAAATTCTTATAATAATCTGAAATATAATTTAGACTTCCAAGAAATCTTTGAAGCTGTTTTGTATCGGTGATATTATCTGGGAATTTTGAAGCAAATTCTATACTTCTTTCAATTGGGATTATCTTTCCTTGCGAAATCGTATGTCCTAAAAACCTAACTTGGACTTGAAATAATTTCATCTTAGGGGCGGAAATGACTAACCCATTATTTTTTATTAAATTTTTAAATATTTTTAAATGTTTTATATGTTTTTCTATCGTTTTAGAAAATACTAAAACATCATCTATATAAACAATTATAAATTCTGTATATGGGTTAAATATTTCATTCATGATATTCTGAAATTCAGAAGGAGCATTTTTTAAACCAAATGGTAAAACATTCCATTCATAATGACCAAATGGAACTGTAAAAGCTGTTTTATACCTATCAGACTCATTAATTTGAATCTGCCAATATCCTGACTTCATATCAAATTTTGAATAGATTAGAGCATCGTTTAGTCTATCTAATAAATCCTTTTTATTGGGAATTGGATATCTAATCCATTTCAATACCTTATTAAGGGGTTTATAGTTTATGACTAACCTTGGAACTCCTCTTTCCTTTTCAGCAGCATTATTTACATAGAATGCTGTACAACTCCAAGGAGATTTAGATTTACGAATTAAACCTTTCTTTTCGAGTGAGCTTATTTCTTTTTTGCATAATTCTAAGTATTCATGGTTCATTTGAGCTGGCCTAGCTTTAGTAGGAATTTGATTTTCTTTGAATTCCTCTTCATAAGGTAGAGAAATAACATGTTTCTTTCTGTTCCAAAATGCATTAGGTAGTTCATTGCATACTTCTTCTATAAACTGTTTTTCAATTAAATTAATTTTTTCTTGTATTTCTTTTTTCTTTAGCTGATCATTTATATTAAGAATTTCTATTTCATCTTTTAAGAAACATATTTGTTTTTCTTTATTGAGAAGAATATCTCTTACTTCATTTAACATTCTTGTGTGCGGATCAGTTATGAATTTGAATAATACATTTTTTCCATTTATTATTGAAGAAATACCATTTTGGTCAATATTATTGATTGGCATAATTTTGTGGAGGAAAGGAGTTCCTAAAATAATTCTGTGAGTAAGATTTTTTACCAAGATAAAAGATGTTGGCAAACATATTTCTCGATTGCAAATATTGACGTTTGAAAGTTTATATTTAACTCTAAGTTTATCACCACCTGCTTGGGTTAGTGATTGTGTTGTTTTGGAAAAATATTTTGTAGGAATTATACCTTCTTGGATGCAATTTAAATCAGCACCGCTGTCAATAAGCGCTACCTCATTTTCTAATATAAAATCCCTATTAATAATTAGAGTAATCTTTACAAACCATTTTTGTGATGTTACTTGATCTAAAAGATTTAGATACTCCAAATTATTTGTTTTTTGAGGAATTTCCTCTATTTCTTCACTTTTGAAAGGTTGACTTTCTAATGTTGTAAGTCTTTGTGATAGTACAGCTTGATTTTGTTTTAGCTGTCCTATTTCTCCTTTCAGAGAACTAATTTCTCTTTTTAAATCACCAATTGAGACTGGAGTCTCTTTAATTTTTGTCTGTTGGAATCTGTGTAGTACTTCACTTAATTGATAAGGTGCCTCAATTAGTAAGGGAGGTTCTGGTTTGTCTTTTATTAGAGTTTCAATTATTTTCTTTTTTAGACCGGAGTCTGTAATTGATTCTAGTACTTTTAATATTTTATCTTGATCATCAGTCAGGACATTTAACCCATTCATGTCAACAATGGATTTCCAGTAATTATCTTCATTACATTGACAATCCTCATTGTCAGTATTTGAAGATTCAGAGGATGTTCCATATATAACTCCTAATTCTTCTTCATTTGAAGATTCAGTATCAGTTTCAGAGTTTATTAATACTTTTTCTAACTGCAATCTTAGGTTTTCATCTTGTATTTCATTAAGAGCTTTCTTTGTCCAGCATCGATTTGCATAATGACCAATTTTGCCACATTTATGACAGCTTATATCTAGTTTTTTAGCTTTCCTTTTTCCTTTATTAGGCATATGTGGTTTATCTTTTCTTAAGAATTTTTTATTATAGTAATTTCTTTTGTAATTCTTTTTATAAGAATTTTCTTTGATATAATTCTTTCTTCTAATCTTATCGAATTTATTATTTTTAATATCTGGCGGCCTGAGAGGCTTTCCTAGGTCAAAAGCAAATTGCTCGCAGAATTCACCAAGCTGGTGTTTTTCCGATTTTTGTTGCTTTTTTAGTTGATTTTTTAATTTAATATCATTACAAAGGTTCAATCCTTCATTTATGCAGGTATTTATTAGTTGACCATAAGTCAATTCTGAGTAATTAATATTGATTCCATCATTTTTAACTCGTAATGATTGCCGAACTTTTTCAGCAAAAAGATGAGGGAGGCCGTCTATAAACTTAGATTTCCAATGAATTGAATTGGGGTTTGTGAGTTGATAAACTCTTGACAAAAATGTATCTTTGTACCATCTAAAATGAGTTAAGGAAGGACATCTTAGATTTTGAAGAAGAGTTTGAATTTTTTCTCCTAAGGGAGTTGAAGTTCCTACAAAATGTTGTAGGATCGATAAACACAGTGTATAAACTGCGTCTTCTTCGCCTGTTGTAGCCATACTAGTACTTGGATTATTTGGTTCTGGCTTAATTAATTTTTTGTGGTTTAGAATTTCTATTTTTTGTGTCTCTGTTAAATAATGATCCCACCATCCTCTTAATTGTCCAACAAAACCAGTAGTTATAAAAGATGCTATAGAACTGTCACTATTTCCATGTTGCTTACAGACAGTTGAGTACATAATGATTCTATGTATAACATCAATTATTTGTTTATCATTTAAACCGTCTATATTCCATTCGTATATAGCCTTTCCTGAGTACGAATTTTGAAAAGGTTCAGGTTCTTCGAAAAGAAGATCCTGAGGGGATGGTCTTTTGTAATAATATTTTTCAAGAGGTTTTGGCATATAAATAGGATTTATTTCATTCATATTATGACCTTTAAACATTTCAGTTAATTGATCTACCTCATCTGTTTGACTTTTAATATCATTTGGTTCAGAATCATCTGCTTCGGATAAAACCCTTAAGTGTAAATCTTTTAATTTCTTTTCAAGGATTTGAATAAAATTTTCACTATTGGTTTCCATTCTGAAGCCATTTATGTTAATTGGAGGTTGAATCATTGGTGTATTAATTAATGAAGGAAAATTTTCAGTATTACTCTCGCTTTTACAAAATTTTTGTATTATTAATTCTTGTTGGCTAATCTGTTTCTCAATAGATTGTTGAAGGGTTTTTAAATCTTTCTCAAGGGAAAGAAATTGATCTCCTAAACAAATCAAGTAGGTATTTGTATAATTTTGAGATTTAATTATTGCATTTAATTCTTTTATCGTAATTTGAGCACTTTCTACTTTCTGTAAATTTAAGTAAGCAGTGGCTTCTGTACTAGAATTTAAGCAAATTGTTTGTTCAGGAGGAAAAGGTGCAGTTATTTCACCTTGATTAGTTTTCCATGTTTTTTGTAAAACTGAAATTTGATTATTGGTATTATTTATATAATTCTTAATAAACCAAGTAACGAAAGAAAGGTAATCTTGAGTTTTCTCAATATAATTGTAATATTCTTCTTTAAATGTTTTTAACTTGTTTGAAGAATATTTATTGAAATACCATTTTCTAAACAATTCATGCTTGTCTTGCTGAAATTCTGCATTAAGAATTTCTCTCATCTTACTTCCTGGGGATAAATCAATCATTTAAACGTGAAAACTCATTTCTGATTGAGTAGGTGATTTTCTACTTTGGGTATAAATTCCTTCTGGAATTTTATTTTGACTTATTCTTATTGTTTCAAATGTGTCAATCTCTTCTCTTAATTGAGAAGTGCTTGCCCTAGCTGATTCGTGAGGGGTACAAAAATAATCGTTTATGGTCGAACATCTTGATGATGTTGTTCGGGGTAACCTTATTGTTCTATCAGAACCAAATTTTATCTCTACGTCTCCTTCGGAGGTTTCTATTATTTGATCTATTTCATTGTTTATTTTTGGTTTTGGTTCCAACTCTTGCGGAAGGGTCCAAGATTCTGGGAAATTTATTTCATTCCACTTAATTAATCTGTTGGTGGCAATGTTTGAGGTTAATAAATTTGTTTGAACCACAGTTGTAGTTCCTGGGGAAGATAATCTTCTTTTATTAATGTTTGGATTTAAAGTTTGTAAAACTTTATAATAAACTCTATAGCAAATTGCTATTATTTCACTTCCAGGTTTAAAATTATAACCATTTGTATGAATTGTTAATTGCATTGCATCTTGTAAATTACTATCTGTCATTGAGAGAGTTAAATTTGGGGATACGTCGAAATTCACTGGTCCATGACATAAACTAGTTTCGATTAAGGCGGCTAAAGAAGGTTTAAAATCTCTACATCTACCATCTCTTACGTATGCCATTATACTTGAATTTACACCTAACAAGGTTAAGGGTTTAAATGCTACTTGAATTAACCCAATATGGATAAATTTATAATTTTTAAAAGGGGCTAAGTCTCTTTTTGACAATAACCTAATTGTTTGTGTATTATCGGATATTCTGATTGTTTGTTCTAGCGTTTTAATTGCAAATCTTGCTTTTAAGTCAAGAAATCCAATTTCATAAATTTTATGTGGGGATACTGAAGGTATAACCCATTTATTTAATTTATCCAAATTTTTTGGATATTCTATTAGTTCTGCGTTTTTAACAGATTCAATTTCATGTTCATCGTTATCCCAATTAGACATGGATATTAAATGCTTGTAAATTTGTTGTGGTTAGCAAGACATTAGAATTGTAAGCTCAACTTTAAACATGTTTATTTTAAAACAAAATTACTTAAATAAACATTCTTTTTGTAACCCTTACAAACGACAAAAGTCGTTTAACTATCAACCAAAAAGGGATAGACGGAGAAAACTCCAAAAATCAGGGTTAACGAAAATTTTAGCAAAATTTTCTTTTTATCTAGCCTTGAATATGCAATCGAAACATTGTGGCAAGAAAAGAAAACACTAAAAATTTTCGACATTTTTACTCTTTTTTTTTTTTTTTTTTTTTTTTTTTTTTTTTTTTTTTTTTTTTTACATGTTCAAATTTTACTTACTCATCTAACATCTTACCACCCACAACAAAAATTTAGCTCTGTAATTCCATTAATTTAATGGATATCGAAATAGTACCTTATATGGGGGGTTTGGCTCTGATACCAGTGAGAGGGAGCTATGCGTACGGAGGGAGCTATGCGTCGTGCGTAGTGATGTTTGTTGATAGCGAAAGGCGGTGATGTTGAGAGTATTGTATGAGAGAACACAATATAATATGAAATAATTTTTCTATTCCAAATCAAGTCTGAAAAATACAACATACAAACCTCTCCTTATATAGAGAGTACAAAGGTTCTAAAACAGAACAAATTCAAACACTACGGACAATACACATGACTTTTACAGACCACTATTACAAAGCTACCATTATAGATGTCGGGTACTCTTTGGGCCCCATCGTCACATCATATAATGCACTATGTAAAGACACAAATATAAAATTACAAATTATTAAGAACCACGTATAGTGGTTGAGTGCATCTGACAAAGATGACACTAATTCCTTGAGTGCTTCTGCGAAGATAGCACTTGTAATGAGTGCTGCTGCTGAGAAAGCATCAGTGCTTTTAGCTTAATTAAACTGGATTAGGGCATTCTTATCCCAACTTGGCTTTGCCTCGTTTAGAGTCTTTAGCTTGCTGTGTTAATGTCACTATTAGGGCATCCCAGACGTCGGCTGGTGTAGGTTCGTCTTCTTGTCCTTCACCCGCAAAATAATTAAGGGAACTGTTGGAATCAATAGATCCTCTTGGCGAAGCTGACTTCATTGATTCATCTCCGTCTTTTGCTATCTCGGTTGAGAAGGTGTCAAAGAATTGATTTTTCATGTGATCTAAAACTTTCTTCATTATTTCTTCCTCCGATTCCCTTGGATATTTTTTCTGAAAGAAATTTTTCAAGCTAGACAGTGAAAGTTGTTGGGAGCATTGTTCTTTTTCTCCTTTTCTTTTATCTTCAACAATTGTTGACTGGATAGTTGAGGCCATTTTCTCTATATTTTCTTCTCCCATATTAGTCCACCATTTGTAGAAAAATTTTCTTTTTAGCATGGGTATATTTAGTTTATTCGAAGAGACTGAAATCGTCCATCTCCAAATCCAAGGAATTTGGAATTTTGTAAAAAACAGGAAAGGACATTGTCCAACAATCAACCTGTCTGAGTTTAATTTGGTGACTAATGAACTATTGTCACACCAAGGATTATATAAATCCATAATTTCCTTTGGCAGTATTTCCAAAGAAGGGCCAAATTTTGACCACCACTCATAAAACCAATTTGGAATATTCTTATTAAGGATTTCTGGGTTTATTGTGAAAAACCAAGAATGTTTATTCTTAGGGTTCTGGTAGTAGAACGCTTTTGAAAAAGCCTGGATATAATCCCAATAATTGAAGTAGATATATTTACCTTCTGCCATTCGGATGGCTTTGTCTCCATTAGGGTTTATTCCCCACTCTCTTGGCAGTAAAACTTTATTAATATGACACTTGCTGAAGTTTATAAAACTTTCAGGGTTATTATTTTGATAGTGATGAGTAATGGTTACCGATTCGGTAATTTTTAGGAGGACTTCATAATTTGGCCTTGTTTTTCCATGTAGACCGGCATACCCTCTTGATTCAAGATACCTTGTTCTGATTGACCATCCATCATTTGGCGTCATTTGAATATCTTCATTTTCTATGTACAGAACATCTTCTGTGATTGGACTTTCAAAGTACTCTTTTTCTTGTTGTACTTCATTGGTAACGTCTTTATAAGACGTTTTATTAGAAGAGGAGGAAGGTATATCTTCCTTTTTTGGAGGAGGCAATTGTGGCACAATTTTGCCTCTGCTATGGTATACTGTCCAATCCCCTATTAGGGGAATCGTCGATTCTGTCTGGGATAACATATTGCTAATCCCATATCCGCGGCCTCGGGAATATCCACGACCTCTTCCCCTATTAGGGGTTGTCATTTCCCTGTAAAAATTCACGGGTTAAGAAATCAGCAAGAGAATTATTTTCTCCTTTTATGTATTCAATATCAAATTCAAAGGCCGATAACTGAGCTTGCCAACCTGCAAATATTTGCTTAGAGACAAGATTTTTAACATCTTTTTCAACTATTGATTTTGCAGAACTACAATCAATTCTCAGTAAGAATTTTTGATTTAATAAGTCATCTTGAAATTTTGAAATACACTTTATAATAGAAAGCATCTCTTTTTTAATGGTTGAATACTTTGACTGCGTGGGATTCCATTTTCCTGAGGTAAACCTAACAAGATGTTCTTTTTTGCTGTCAGGATTTAATTGTTTTAAGATTCCGCCATAACCAATGTTTGAGGCATCAGTTTCAACAATTTTAAAGTATTTAGGATTAGCAAGAGATAAACATGGCAAACATCTTACTTTGGACTTAATTTTTCTAACAGCTTGTGAATGCTCTTCTGTCCATGGTGAGACGTTTTTTCTTAATCTAGAGTACAAAATTTTTGTGTCTTGGGCTAAATTCTTATAATAATCTGAAATATAATTTAGACTTCCAAGAAATCTTTGAAGCTGTTTTGTATCGGTGATATTATCTGGGAATTTTGAAGCAAATTCTATACTTCTTTCAATTGGGATTATCTTTCCTTGCGAAATCGTATGTCCTAAAAACCTAACTTGGACTTGAAATAATTTCATCTTAGGGGCGGAAATGACTAACCCATTATTTTTTATTAAATTTTTAAATATTTTTAAATGTTTTATATGTTTTTCTATCGTTTTAGAAAATACTAAAACATCATCTATATAAACAATTATAAATTCTGTATATGGGTTAAATATTTCATTCATGATATTCTGAAATTCAGAAGGAGCATTTTTTAAACCAAATGGTAAAACATTCCATTCATAATGACCAAATGGAACTGTAAAAGCTGTTTTATACCTATCAGACTCATTAATTTGAATCTGCCAATATCCTGACTTCATATCAAATTTTGAATAGATTAGAGCATCGTTTAGTCTATCTAATAAATCCTTTTTATTGGGAATTGGATATCTAATCCATTTCAATACCTTATTAAGGGGTTTATAGTTTATGACTAACCTTGGAACTCCTCTTTCCTTTTCAGCAGCATTATTTACATAGAATGCTGTACAACTCCAAGGAGATTTAGATTTACGAATTAAACCTTTCTTTTCGAGTGAGCTTATTTCTTTTTTGCATAATTCTAAGTATTCATGGTTCATTTGAGCTGGCCTAGCTTTAGTAGGAATTTGATTTTCTTTGAATTCCTCTTCATAAGGTAGAGAAATAACATGTTTCTTTCTGTTCCAAAATGCATTAGGTAGTTCATTGCATACTTCTTCTATAAACTGTTTTTCAATTAAATTAATTTTTTCTTGTATTTCTTTTTTCTTTAGCTGATCATTTATATTAAGAATTTCTATTTCATCTTTTAAGAAACATATTTGTTTTTCTTTATTGAGAAGAATATCTCTTACTTCATTTAACATTCTTGTGTGCGGATCAGTTATGAATTTGAATAATACATTTTTTCCATTTATTATTGAAGAAATACCATTTTGGTCAATATTATTGATTGGCATAATTTTGTGGAGGAAAGGAGTTCCTAAAATAATTCTGTGAGTAAGATTTTTTACCAAGATAAAAGATGTTGGCAAACATATTTCTCGATTGCAAATATTGACGTTTGAAAGTTTATATTTAACTCTAAGTTTATCACCACCTGCTTGGGTTAGTGATTGTGTTGTTTTGGAAAAATATTTTGTAGGAATTATACCTTCTTGGATGCAATTTAAATCAGCACCGCTGTCAATAAGCGCTACCTCATTTTCTAATATAAAATCCCTATTAATAATTAGAGTAATCTTTACAAACCATTTTTGTGATGTTACTTGATCTAAAAGATTTAGATACTCCAAATTATTTGTTTTTTGAGGAATTTCCTCTATTTCTTCACTTTTGAAAGGTTGACTTTCTAATGTTGTAAGTCTTTGTGATAGTACAGCTTGATTTTGTTTTAGCTGTCCTATTTCTCCTTTCAGAGAACTAATTTCTCTTTTTAAATCACCAATTGAGACTGGAGTCTCTTTAATTTTTGTCTGTTGGAATCTGTGTAGTACTTCACTTAATTGATAAGGTGCCTCAATTAGTAAGGGAGGTTCTGGTTTGTCTTTTATTAGAGTTTCAATTATTTTCTTTTTTAGACCGGAGTCTGTAATTGATTCTAGTACTTTTAATATTTTATCTTGATCATCAGTCAGGACATTTAACCCATTCATGTCAACAATGGATTTCCAGTAATTATCTTCATTACATTGACAATCCTCATTGTCAGTATTTGAAGATTCAGAGGATGTTCCATATATAACTCCTAATTCTTCTTCATTTGAAGATTCAGTATCAGTTTCAGAGTTTATTAATACTTTTTCTAACTGCAATCTTAGGTTTTCATCTTGTATTTCATTAAGAGCTTTCTTTGTCCAGCATCGATTTGCATAATGACCAATTTTGCCACATTTATGACAGCTTATATCTAGTTTTTTAGCTTTCCTTTTTCCTTTATTAGGCATATGTGGTTTATCTTTTCTTAAGAATTTTTTATTATAGTAATTTCTTTTGTAATTCTTTTTATAAGAATTTTCTTTGATATAATTCTTTCTTCTAATCTTATCGAATTTATTATTTTTAATATCTGGCGGCCTGAGAGGCTTTCCTAGGTCAAAAGCAAATTGCTCGCAGAATTCACCAAGCTGGTGTTTTTCCGATTTTTGTTGCTTTTTTAGTTGATTTTTTAATTTAATATCATTACAAAGGTTCAATCCTTCATTTATGCAGGTATTTATTAGTTGACCATAAGTCAATTCTGAGTAATTAATATTGATTCCATCATTTTTAACTCGTAATGATTGCCGAACTTTTTCAGCAAAAAGATGAGGGAGGCCGTCTATAAACTTAGATTTCCAATGAATTGAATTGGGGTTTGTGAGTTGATAAACTCTTGACAAAAATGTATCTTTGTACCATCTAAAATGAGTTAAGGAAGGACATCTTAGATTTTGAAGAAGAGTTTGAATTTTTTCTCCTAAGGGAGTTGAAGTTCCTACAAAATGTTGTAGGATCGATAAACACAGTGTATAAACTGCGTCTTCTTCGCCTGTTGTAGCCATACTAGTACTTGGATTATTTGGTTCTGGCTTAATTAATTTTTTGTGGTTTAGAATTTCTATTTTTTGTGTCTCTGTTAAATAATGATCCCACCATCCTCTTAATTGTCCAACAAAACCAGTAGTTATAAAAGATGCTATAGAACTGTCACTATTTCCATGTTGCTTACAGACAGTTGAGTACATAATGATTCTATGTATAACATCAATTATTTGTTTATCATTTAAACCGTCTATATTCCATTCGTATATAGCCTTTCCTGAGTACGAATTTTGAAAAGGTTCAGGTTCTTCGAAAAGAAGATCCTGAGGGGATGGTCTTTTGTAATAATATTTTTCAAGAGGTTTTGGCATATAAATAGGATTTATTTCATTCATATTATGACCTTTAAACATTTCAGTTAATTGATCTACCTCATCTGTTTGACTTTTAATATCATTTGGTTCAGAATCATCTGCTTCGGATAAAACCCTTAAGTGTAAATCTTTTAATTTCTTTTCAAGGATTTGAATAAAATTTTCACTATTGGTTTCCATTCTGAAGCCATTTATGTTAATTGGAGGTTGAATCATTGGTGTATTAATTAATGAAGGAAAATTTTCAGTATTACTCTCGCTTTTACAAAATTTTTGTATTATTAATTCTTGTTGGCTAATCTGTTTCTCAATAGATTGTTGAAGGGTTTTTAAATCTTTCTCAAGGGAAAGAAATTGATCTCCTAAACAAATCAAGTAGGTATTTGTATAATTTTGAGATTTAATTATTGCATTTAATTCTTTTATCGTAATTTGAGCACTTTCTACTTTCTGTAAATTTAAGTAAGCAGTGGCTTCTGTACTAGAATTTAAGCAAATTGTTTGTTCAGGAGGAAAAGGTGCAGTTATTTCACCTTGATTAGTTTTCCATGTTTTTTGTAAAACTGAAATTTGATTATTGGTATTATTTATATAATTCTTAATAAACCAAGTAACGAAAGAAAGGTAATCTTGAGTTTTCTCAATATAATTGTAATATTCTTCTTTAAATGTTTTTAACTTGTTTGAAGAATATTTATTGAAATACCATTTTCTAAACAATTCATGCTTGTCTTGCTGAAATTCTGCATTAAGAATTTCTCTCATCTTACTTCCTGGGGATAAATCAATCATTTAAACGTGAAAACTCATTTCTGATTGAGTAGGTGATTTTCTACTTTGGGTATAAATTCCTTCTGGAATTTTATTTTGACTTATTCTTATTGTTTCAACTGTGTCAATCTCTTCTCTTAATTGAGAAGTGCTTGCCCTAGCTGATTCGTGAGGGGTACAAAAATAATCGTTTATGGTCGAACATCTTGATGATGTTGTTCGGGGTAACCTTATTGTTCTATCAGAACCAAATTTTATCTCTACGTCTCCTTCGGAGGTTTCTATTATTTGATCTATTTCATTGTTTATTTTTGGTTTTGGTTCCAGCGTTTTAATTGCAAATCTTGCTTTTAAGTCAAGAAATCCAATTTCATAAATTTTATGTGGGGATACTGAAGGTATAACCCATTTATTTAATTTATCCAAATTTTTTGGATATTCTATTAGTTCTGCGTTTTTAACAGATTCAATTTCATGTTCATCGTTATCCCAATTAGACATGGATATTAAATGCTTGTAAATTTGTTGTGGTTAGCAAGACATTAGAATTGTAAGCTCAACTTTAAACATGTTTATTTTAAAACAAAATTACTTAAATAAACATTCTTTTTGTAACCCTTACAAACGACAAACAAACAATCAGAATATCCGATAATACACAAACAATTAGGTTATTGTCAAAAAGAGACTTAGCCCCTTTTAAAAATTATAAATTTATCCATATTGGGTTAATTCAAGTAGCATTTAAACCCTTAACCTTGTTAGGTGTAAATTCAAGTATAATGGCATACGTAAGAGATGGTAGATGTAGAGATTTTAAACCTTCTTTAGCCGCCTTAATCGAAACTAGTTTATGTCATGGACCAGTTTATTTCGACGTATCCCCAAATTTAACTCTCTCAATGACAGATAGTAATTTACAAGATGCAATGCAATTAACAATTCATACAAATGGTTATAATTTTAAACCTGGAAGTGAAATAATAGCAATTTGCTATAGAGTTTATTATAAAGTTTTACAAACTTTAAATCCAAACATTAATAAAAGAAGATTATCTTCCCCAGGAACTACAACTGTGGTTCAAACAAATTTATTAACCTCAAACATTGCCACCAACAGATTAATTAAGTGGAATGAAATAAATTTCCCAGAATCTTGGACCCTTCCGCAAGAGTTGGAACCAAAACCAAAAATAAACAATGAAATAGATCAAATAATAGAAACCTCCGAAGGAGACGTAGAGATAAAATTTGGTTCTGATAGAACAATAAGGTTACCCCGAACAACATCATCAAGATGTTCGACCATAAACGATTATTTTTGTACCCCTCACGAATCAGCTAGGGCAAGCACTTCTCAATTAAGAGAAGAGATTGACACAGTTGAAACAATAAGAATAAGTCAAAATAAAATTCCAGAAGGAATTTATACCCAAAGTAGAAAATCACCTACTCAATCAGAAATGAGTTTTCACGTTTAAATGATTGATTTATCCCCAGGAAGTAAGATGAGAGAAATTCTTAATGCAGAATTTCAGCAAGACAAGCATGAATTGTTTAGAAAATGGTATTTCAATAAATATTCTTCAAACAAGTTAAAAACATTTAAAGAAGAATATTACAATTATATTGAGAAAACTCAAGATTACCTTTCTTTCGTTACTTGGTTTATTAAGAATTATATAAATAATACCAATAATCAAATTTCAGTTTTACAAAAAACATGGAAAACTAATCAAGGTGAAATAACTGCACCTTTTCCTCCTGAACAAACAATTTGCTTAAATTCTAGTACAGAAGCCACTGCTTACTTAAATTTACAGAAAGTAGAAAGTGCTCAAATTACGATAAAAGAATTAAATGCAATAATTAAATCTCAAAATTATACAAATACCTACTTGATTTGTTTAGGAGATCAATTTCTTTCCCTTGAGAAAGATTTAAAAACCCTTCAACAATCTATTGAGAAACAGATTAGCCAACAAGAATTAATAATACAAAAATTTTGTAAAAGCGAGAGTAATACTGAAAATTTTCCTTCATTAATTAATACACCAATGATTCAACCTCCAATTAACATAAATGGCTTCAGAATGGAAACCAATAGTGAAAATTTTATTCAAATCCTTGAAAAGAAATTAAAAGATTTACACTTAAGGGTTTTATCCGAAGCAGATGATTCTGAACCAAATGATATTAAAAGTCAAACAGATGAGGTAGATCAATTAACTGAAATGTTTAAAGGTCATAATATGAATGAAATAAATCCTATTTATATGCCAAAACCTCTTGAAAAATATTATTACAAAAGACCATCCCCTCAGGATCTTCTTTTCGAAGAACCTGAACCTTTTCAAAATTCGTACTCAGGAAAGGCTATATACGAATGGAATATAGACGGTTTAAATGATAAACAAATAATTGATGTTATACATAGAATCATTATGTACTCAACTGTCTGTAAGCAACATGGAAATAGTGACAGTTCTATAGCATCTTTTATAACTACTGGTTTTGTTGGACAATTAAGAGGATGGTGGGATCATTATTTAACAGAGACACAAAAAATAGAAATTCTAAACCACAAAAAATTAATTAAGCCAGAACCAAATAATCCAAGTACTAGTATGGCTACAACAGGCGAAGAAGACGCAGTTTATACACTGTGTTTATCGATCCTACAACATTTTGTAGGAACTTCAACTCCCTTAGGAGAAAAAATTCAAACTCTTCTTCAAAATCTAAGATGTCCTTCCTTAACTCATTTTAGATGGTACAAAGATACATTTTTGTCAAGAGTTTATCAACTCACAAACCCCAATTCAATTCATTGGAAATCTAAGTTTATAGACGGCCTCCCTCATCTTTTTGCTGAAAAAGTTCGGCAATCATTACGAGTTAAAAATGATGGAATCAATATTAATTACTCAGAATTGACTTATGGTCAACTAATAAATACCTGCATAAATGAAGGATTGAACCTTTGTAATGATATTAAATTAAAAAATCAACTAAAAAAGCAACAAAAATCGGAAAAACACCAGCTTGGTGAATTCTGCGAGCAATTTGCTTTTGACCTAGGAAAGCCTCTCAGGCCGCCAGATATTAAAAATAATAAATTCGATAAGATTAGAAGAAAGAATTATATCAAAGAAAATTCTTATAAAAAGAATTACAAAAGAAATTACTATAATAAAAAATTCTTAAGAAAAGATAAACCACATATGCCTAATAAAGGAAAAAGGAAAGCTAAAAAACTAGATATAAGCTGTCATAAATGTGGCAAAATTGGTCATTATGCAAATCGATGCTGGACAAAGAAAGCTCTTAATGAAATACAGGATGAAAACCTAAGATTGCAGTTAGAAAAAGTATTAATAAACTCTGAAACTGATACTGAATCTTCAAATGAAGAAGAATTAGGAGTTATATATGGAACATCCTCTGAATCTTCAAATACTGACAATGAGGATTGTCAATGTAATGAAGATAATTACTGGAAATCCATTGTTGACATGAATGGGTTAAATGTCCTGACTGATGATCAAGATAAAATATTAAAAGTACTAGAATCAATTACAGACTCCGGTCTAAAAAAGAAAATAATTGAAACTCTAATAAAAGACAAACCAGAACCTCCCTTACTAATTGAGGCACCTTATCAATTAAGTGAAGTACTACACAGATTCCAACAGACAAAAATTAAAGAGACTCCAGTCTCAATTGGTGATTTAAAAAGAGAAATTAGTTCTCTGAAAGGAGAAATAGGACAGCTAAAACAAAATCAAGCTGTACTATCACAAAGACTTACAACATTAGAAAGTCAACCTTTCAAAAGTGAAGAAATAGAGGAAATTCCTCAAAAAACAAATAATTTGGAGTATCTAAATCTTTTAGATCAAGTAACATCACAAAAATGGTTTGTAAAGATTACTCTAATTATTAATAGGGATTTTATATTAGAAAATGAGGTAGCGCTTATTGACAGCGGTGCTGATTTAAATTGCATCCAAGAAGGTATAATTCCTACAAAATATTTTTCCAAAACAACACAATCACTAACCCAAGCAGGTGGTGATAAACTTAGAGTTAAATATAAACTTTCAAACGTCAATATTTGCAATCGAGAAATATGTTTGCCAACATCTTTTATCTTGGTAAAAAATCTTACTCACAGAATTATTTTAGGAACTCCTTTCCTCCACAAAATTATGCCAATCAATAATATTGACCAAAATGGTATTTCTTCAATAATAAATGGAAAAAATGTATTATTCAAATTCATAACTGATCCGCACACAAGAATGTTAAATGAAGTAAGAGATATTCTTCTCAATAAAGAAAAACAAATATGTTTCTTAAAAGATGAAATAGAAATTCTTAATATAAATGATCAGCTAAAGAAAAAAGAAATACAAGAAAAAATTAATTTAATTGAAAAACAGTTTATAGAAGAAGTATGCAATGAACTACCTAATGCATTTTGGAACAGAAAGAAACATGTTATTTCTCTACCTTATGAAGAGGAATTCAAAGAAAATCAAATTCCTACTAAAGCTAGGCCAGCTCAAATGAACCATGAATACTTAGAATTATGCAAAAAAGAAATAAGCTCACTCGAAAAGAAAGGTTTAATTCGTAAATCTAAATCTCCTTGGAGTTGTACAGCATTCTATGTAAATAATGCTGCTGAAAAGGAAAGAGGAGTTCCAAGGTTAGTCATAAACTATAAACCCCTTAATAAGGTATTGAAATGGATTAGATATCCAATTCCCAATAAAAAGGATTTATTAGATAGACTAAACGATGCTCTAATCTATTCAAAATTTGATATGAAGTCAGGATATTGGCAGATTCAAATTAATGAGTCTGATAGGTATAAAACAGCTTTTACAGTTCCATTTGGTCATTATGAATGGAATGTTTTACCATTTGGTTTAAAAAATGCTCCTTCTGAATTTCAGAATATCATGAATGAAATATTTAACCCATATACAGAATTTATAATTGTTTATATAGATGATGTTTTAGTATTTTCTAAAACGATAGAAAAACATATAAAACATTTAAAAATATTTAAAAATTTAATAAAAAATAATGGGTTAGTCATTTCCGCCCCTAAGATGAAATTATTTCAAGTCCAAGTTAGGTTTTTAGGACATACGATTTCGCAAGGAAAGATAATCCCAATTGAAAGAAGTATAGAATTTGCTTCAAAATTCCCAGATAATATCACCGATACAAAACAGCTTCAAAGATTTCTTGGAAGTCTAAATTATATTTCAGATTATTATAAGAATTTAGCCCAAGACACAAAAATTTTGTACTCTAGATTAAGAAAAAACGTCTCACCATGGACAGAAGAGCATTCACAAGCTGTTAGAAAAATTAAGTCCAAAGTAAGATGTTTGCCATGTTTATCTCTTGCTAATCCTAAATACTTTAAAATTGTTGAAACTGATGCCTCAAACATTGGTTATGGCGGAATCTTAAAACAATTAAATCCTGACAGCAAAAAAGAACATCTTGTTAGGTTTACCTCAGGAAAATGGAATCCCACGCAGTCAAAGTATTCAACCATTAAAAAAGAGATGCTTTCTATTATAAAGTGTATTTCAAAATTTCAAGATGACTTATTAAATCAAAAATTCTTACTGAGAATTGATTGTAGTTCTGCAAAATCAATAGTTGAAAAAGATGTTAAAAATCTTGTCTCTAAGCAAATATTTGCAGGTTGGCAAGCTCAGTTATCGGCCTTTGAATTTGATATTGAATACATAAAAGGAGAAAATAATTCTCTTGCTGATTTCTTAACCCGTGAATTTTTACAGGGAAATGACAACCCCTAATAGGGGAAGAGGTCGTGGATATTCCCGAGGCCGCGGATATGGGATTAGCAATATGTTATCCCAGACAGAATCGACGATTCCCCTAATAGGGGATTGGACAGTATACCATAGCAGAGGCAAAATTGTGCCACAATTGCCTCCTCCAAAAAAGGAAGATATACCTTCCTCCTCTTCTAATAAAACGTCTTATAAAGACGTTACCAATGAAGTACAACAAGAAAAAGAGTACTTTGAAAGTCCAATCACAGAAGATGTTCTGTACATAGAAAATGAAGATATTCAAATGACGCCAAATGATGGATGGTCAATCAGAACAAGGTATCTTGAATCAAGAGGGTATGCCGGTCTACATGGAAAAACAAGGCCAAATTATGAAGTCCTCCTAAAAATTACCGAATCGGTAACCATTACTCATCACTATCAAAATAATAACCCTGAAAGTTTTATAAACTTCAGCAAGTGTCATATTAATAAAGTTTTACTGCCAAGAGAGTGGGGAATAAACCCTAATGGAGACAAAGCCATCCGAATGGCAGAAGGTAAATATATCTACTTCAATTATTGGGATTATATCCAGGCTTTTTCAAAAGCGTTCTACTACCAGAACCCTAAGAATAAACATTCTTGGTTTTTCACAATAAACCCAGAAATCCTTAATAAGAATATTCCAAATTGGTTTTATGAGTGGTGGTCAAAATTTGGCCCTTCTTTGGAAATACTGCCAAAGGAAATTATGGATTTATATAATCCTTGGTGTGACAATAGTTCATTAGTCACCAAATTAAACTCAGACAGGTTGATTGTTGGACAATGTCCTTTCCTGTTTTTTACAAAATTCCAAATTCCTTGGATTTGGAGATGGACGATTTCAGTCTCTTCGAATAAACTAAATATACCCATGCTAAAAAGAAAATTTTTCTACAAATGGTGGACTAATATGGGAGAAGAAAATATAGAGAAAATGGCCTCAACTATCCAGTCAACAATTGTTGAAGATAAAAGAAAAGGAGAAAAAGAACAATGCTCCCAACAACTTTCACTGTCTAGCTTGAAAAATTTCTTTCAGAAAAAATATCCAAGGGAATCGGAGGAAGAAATAATGAAGAAAGTTTTAGATCACATGAAAAATCAATTCTTTGACACCTTCTCAACCGAGATAGCAAAAGACGGAGATGAATCAATGAAGTCAGCTTCGCCAAGAGGATCTATTGATTCCAACAGTTCCCTTAATTATTTTGCGGGTGAAGGACAAGAAGACGAACCTACACCAGCCGACGTCTGGGATGCCCTAATAGTGACATTAACACAGCAAGCTAAAGACTCTAAACGAGGCAAAGCCAAGTTGGGATAAGAATGCCCTAATCCAGTTTAATTAAGCTAAAAGCACTGATGCTTTCTCAGCAGCAGCACTCATTACAAGTGCTATCTTCGCAGAAGCACTCAAGGAATTAGTGTCATCTTTGTCAGATGCACTCAACCACTATACGTGGTTCTTAATAATTTGTAATTTTATATTTGTGTCTTTACATAGTGCATTATATGATGTGACGATGGGGCCCAAAGAGTACCCGACATCTATAATGGTAGCTTTGTAATAGTGGTCTGTAAAAGTCATGTGTATTGTCCGTAGTGTTTGAATTTGTTCTGTTTTAGAACCTTTGTACTCTCTATATAAGGAGAGGTTTGTATGTTGTATTTTTCAGACTTGATTTGGAATAGAAAAATTATTTCATATTATATTGTGTTCTCTCATACAATACTCTCAACATCACCGCCTTTCGCTATCAACAAACATCACTACGCACGACGCATAGCTCCCTCCGTACGCATAGCTCCCTCTCACTGGTATCAGAGCCAAACCCCCCATATAAGGTACTATTTCGATATCCATTAAATTAATGGAATTACAGAGCTAAATTTTTGTTGTGGGTGGTAAGATGTTAGATGAGTAAGTAAAATTTGAACATGTAAAAAAAAAAAAAAAAAAAAAAAAAAAAAAAAAAAAAAAAAAAAAGAGTAAAAATGTCGAAAATTTTTAGTGTTTTCTTTTCTTGCCACAATGTTTCGATTGCATATTCAAGGCTAGATAAAAAGAAAATTTTGCTAAAATTTTCGTTAACCCTGATTTTTGGAGTTTTCTCCGTTTATCCCTTTTTGGTTGATAGTTAAACGACTTTTGTCGTTTGTAAGGGTTACAAAAAGAATGTTTATTTAAGTAATTTTGTTTTAAAATAAACATGTTTAAAGTTGAGCTTACAATTCTAATGTCTTGCTAACCACAACAAATTTACAAGCATTTAATATCCATGTCTAATTGGGATAACGATGAACATGAAATTGAATCTGTTAAAAACGCAGAACTAATAGAATATCCAAAAAATTTGGATAAATTAAATAAATGGGTTATACCTTCAGTATCCCCACATAAAATTTATGAAATTGGATTTCTTGACTTAAAAGCAAGATTTGCAATTAAAACGCTAGAACAAACAATCAGAATATCCGATAATACACAAACAATTAGGTTATTGTCAAAAAGAGACTTAGCCCCTTTTAAAAATTATAAATTTATCCATATTGGGTTAATTCAAGTAGCATTTAAACCCTTAACCTTGTTAGGTGTAAATTCAAGTATAATGGCATACGTAAGAGATGGTAGATGTAGAGATTTTAAACCTTCTTTAGCCGCCTTAATCGAAACTAGTTTATGTCATGGACCAGTTTATTTCGACGTATCCCCAAATTTAACTCTCTCAATGACAGATAGTAATTTACAAGATGCAATGCAATTAACAATTCATACAAATGGTTATAATTTTAAACCTGGAAGTGAAATAATAGCAATTTGCTATAGAGTTTATTATAAAGTTTTACAAACTTTAAATCCAAACATTAATAAAAGAAGATTATCTTCCCCAGGAACTACAACTGTGGTTCAAACAAATTTATTAACCTCAAACATTGCCACCAACAGATTAATTAAGTGGAATGAAATAAATTTCCCAGAATCTTGGACCCTTCCGCAAGAGTTGGAACCAAAACCAAAAATAAACAATGAAATAGATCAAATAATAGAAACCTCCGAAGGAGACGTAGAGATAAAATTTGGTTCTGATAGAACAATAAGGTTACCCCGAACAACATCATCAAGATGTTCGACCATAAACGATTATTTTTGTACCCCTCACGAATCAGCTAGGGCAAGCACTTCTCAATTAAGAGAAGAGATTGACACAGTTGAAACAATAAGAATAAGTCAAAATAAAATTCCAGAAGGAATTTATACCCAAAGTAGAAAATCACCTACTCAATCAGAAATGAGTTTTCACGTTTAAATGATTGATTTATCCCCAGGAAGTAAGATGAGAGAAATTCTTAATGCAGAATTTCAGCAAGACAAGCATGAATTGTTTAGAAAATGGTATTTCAATAAATATTCTTCAAACAAGTTAAAAACATTTAAAGAAGAATATTACAATTATATTGAGAAAACTCAAGATTACCTTTCTTTCGTTACTTGGTTTATTAAGAATTATATAAATAATACCAATAATCAAATTTCAGTTTTACAAAAAACATGGAAAACTAATCAAGGTGAAATAACTGCACCTTTTCCTCCTGAACAAACAATTTGCTTAAATTCTAGTACAGAAGCCACTGCTTACTTAAATTTACAGAAAGTAGAAAGTGCTCAAATTACGATAAAAGAATTAAATGCAATAATTAAATCTCAAAATTATACAAATACCTACTTGATTTGTTTAGGAGATCAATTTCTTTCCCTTGAGAAAGATTTAAAAACCCTTCAACAATCTATTGAGAAAC
This sequence comes from Euphrasia confusa, assembly GCA_954870475.1. Lineage (NCBI taxonomy): Eukaryota > Viridiplantae > Streptophyta > Magnoliopsida > Lamiales > Orobanchaceae > Euphrasia > Euphrasia confusa. The sequence goes on along the minus strand of OX940956.1, from coordinate 3,303,090 downwards.
AGATTAGCCAACAAGAATTAATAATACAAAAATTTTGTAAAAGCGAGAGTAATACTGAAAATTTTCCTTCATTAATTAATACACCAATGATTCAACCTCCAATTAACATAAATGGCTTCAGAATGGAAACCAATAGTGAAAATTTTATTCAAATCCTTGAAAAGAAATTAAAAGATTTACACTTAAGGGTTTTATCCGAAGCAGATGATTCTGAACCAAATGATATTAAAAGTCAAACAGATGAGGTAGATCAATTAACTGAAATGTTTAAAGGTCATAATATGAATGAAATAAATCCTATTTATATGCCAAAACCTCTTGAAAAATATTATTACAAAAGACCATCCCCTCAGGATCTTCTTTTCGAAGAACCTGAACCTTTTCAAAATTCGTACTCAGGAAAGGCTATATACGAATGGAATATAGACGGTTTAAATGATAAACAAATAATTGATGTTATACATAGAATCATTATGTACTCAACTGTCTGTAAGCAACATGGAAATAGTGACAGTTCTATAGCATCTTTTATAACTACTGGTTTTGTTGGACAATTAAGAGGATGGTGGGATCATTATTTAACAGAGACACAAAAAATAGAAATTCTAAACCACAAAAAATTAATTAAGCCAGAACCAAATAATCCAAGTACTAGTATGGCTACAACAGGCGAAGAAGACGCAGTTTATACACTGTGTTTATCGATCCTACAACATTTTGTAGGAACTTCAACTCCCTTAGGAGAAAAAATTCAAACTCTTCTTCAAAATCTAAGATGTCCTTCCTTAACTCATTTTAGATGGTACAAAGATACATTTTTGTCAAGAGTTTATCAACTCACAAACCCCAATTCAATTCATTGGAAATCTAAGTTTATAGACGGCCTCCCTCATCTTTTTGCTGAAAAAGTTCGGCAATCATTACGAGTTAAAAATGATGGAATCAATATTAATTACTCAGAATTGACTTATGGTCAACTAATAAATACCTGCATAAATGAAGGATTGAACCTTTGTAATGATATTAAATTAAAAAATCAACTAAAAAAGCAACAAAAATCGGAAAAACACCAGCTTGGTGAATTCTGCGAGCAATTTGCTTTTGACCTAGGAAAGCCTCTCAGGCCGCCAGATATTAAAAATAATAAATTCGATAAGATTAGAAGAAAGAATTATATCAAAGAAAATTCTTATAAAAAGAATTACAAAAGAAATTACTATAATAAAAAATTCTTAAGAAAAGATAAACCACATATGCCTAATAAAGGAAAAAGGAAAGCTAAAAAACTAGATATAAGCTGTCATAAATGTGGCAAAATTGGTCATTATGCAAATCGATGCTGGACAAAGAAAGCTCTTAATGAAATACAGGATGAAAACCTAAGATTGCAGTTAGAAAAAGTATTAATAAACTCTGAAACTGATACTGAATCTTCAAATGAAGAAGAATTAGGAGTTATATATGGAACATCCTCTGAATCTTCAAATACTGACAATGAGGATTGTCAATGTAATGAAGATAATTACTGGAAATCCATTGTTGACATGAATGGGTTAAATGTCCTGACTGATGATCAAGATAAAATATTAAAAGTACTAGAATCAATTACAGACTCCGGTCTAAAAAAGAAAATAATTGAAACTCTAATAAAAGACAAACCAGAACCTCCCTTACTAATTGAGGCACCTTATCAATTAAGTGAAGTACTACACAGATTCCAACAGACAAAAATTAAAGAGACTCCAGTCTCAATTGGTGATTTAAAAAGAGAAATTAGTTCTCTGAAAGGAGAAATAGGACAGCTAAAACAAAATCAAGCTGTACTATCACAAAGACTTACAACATTAGAAAGTCAACCTTTCAAAAGTGAAGAAATAGAGGAAATTCCTCAAAAAACAAATAATTTGGAGTATCTAAATCTTTTAGATCAAGTAACATCACAAAAATGGTTTGTAAAGATTACTCTAATTATTAATAGGGATTTTATATTAGAAAATGAGGTAGCGCTTATTGACAGCGGTGCTGATTTAAATTGCATCCAAGAAGGTATAATTCCTACAAAATATTTTTCCAAAACAACACAATCACTAACCCAAGCAGGTGGTGATAAACTTAGAGTTAAATATAAACTTTCAAACGTCAATATTTGCAATCGAGAAATATGTTTGCCAACATCTTTTATCTTGGTAAAAAATCTTACTCACAGAATTATTTTAGGAACTCCTTTCCTCCACAAAATTATGCCAATCAATAATATTGACCAAAATGGTATTTCTTCAATAATAAATGGAAAAAATGTATTATTCAAATTCATAACTGATCCGCACACAAGAATGTTAAATGAAGTAAGAGATATTCTTCTCAATAAAGAAAAACAAATATGTTTCTTAAAAGATGAAATAGAAATTCTTAATATAAATGATCAGCTAAAGAAAAAAGAAATACAAGAAAAAATTAATTTAATTGAAAAACAGTTTATAGAAGAAGTATGCAATGAACTACCTAATGCATTTTGGAACAGAAAGAAACATGTTATTTCTCTACCTTATGAAGAGGAATTCAAAGAAAATCAAATTCCTACTAAAGCTAGGCCAGCTCAAATGAACCATGAATACTTAGAATTATGCAAAAAAGAAATAAGCTCACTCGAAAAGAAAGGTTTAATTCGTAAATCTAAATCTCCTTGGAGTTGTACAGCATTCTATGTAAATAATGCTGCTGAAAAGGAAAGAGGAGTTCCAAGGTTAGTCATAAACTATAAACCCCTTAATAAGGTATTGAAATGGATTAGATATCCAATTCCCAATAAAAAGGATTTATTAGATAGACTAAACGATGCTCTAATCTATTCAAAATTTGATATGAAGTCAGGATATTGGCAGATTCAAATTAATGAGTCTGATAGGTATAAAACAGCTTTTACAGTTCCATTTGGTCATTATGAATGGAATGTTTTACCATTTGGTTTAAAAAATGCTCCTTCTGAATTTCAGAATATCATGAATGAAATATTTAACCCATATACAGAATTTATAATTGTTTATATAGATGATGTTTTAGTATTTTCTAAAACGATAGAAAAACATATAAAACATTTAAAAATATTTAAAAATTTAATAAAAAATAATGGGTTAGTCATTTCCGCCCCTAAGATGAAATTATTTCAAGTCCAAGTTAGGTTTTTAGGACATACGATTTCGCAAGGAAAGATAATCCCAATTGAAAGAAGTATAGAATTTGCTTCAAAATTCCCAGATAATATCACCGATACAAAACAGCTTCAAAGATTTCTTGGAAGTCTAAATTATATTTCAGATTATTATAAGAATTTAGCCCAAGACACAAAAATTTTGTACTCTAGATTAAGAAAAAACGTCTCACCATGGACAGAAGAGCATTCACAAGCTGTTAGAAAAATTAAGTCCAAAGTAAGATGTTTGCCATGTTTATCTCTTGCTAATCCTAAATACTTTAAAATTGTTGAAACTGATGCCTCAAACATTGGTTATGGCGGAATCTTAAAACAATTAAATCCTGACAGCAAAAAAGAACATCTTGTTAGGTTTACCTCAGGAAAATGGAATCCCACGCAGTCAAAGTATTCAACCATTAAAAAAGAGATGCTTTCTATTATAAAGTGTATTTCAAAATTTCAAGATGACTTATTAAATCAAAAATTCTTACTGAGAATTGATTGTAGTTCTGCAAAATCAATAGTTGAAAAAGATGTTAAAAATCTTGTCTCTAAGCAAATATTTGCAGGTTGGCAAGCTCAGTTATCGGCCTTTGAATTTGATATTGAATACATAAAAGGAGAAAATAATTCTCTTGCTGATTTCTTAACCCGTGAATTTTTACAGGGAAATGACAACCCCTAATAGGGGAAGAGGTCGTGGATATTCCCGAGGCCGCGGATATGGGATTAGCAATATGTTATCCCAGACAGAATCGACGATTCCCCTAATAGGGGATTGGACAGTATACCATAGCAGAGGCAAAATTGTGCCACAATTGCCTCCTCCAAAAAAGGAAGATATACCTTCCTCCTCTTCTAATAAAACGTCTTATAAAGACGTTACCAATGAAGTACAACAAGAAAAAGAGTACTTTGAAAGTCCAATCACAGAAGATGTTCTGTACATAGAAAATGAAGATATTCAAATGACGCCAAATGATGGATGGTCAATCAGAACAAGGTATCTTGAATCAAGAGGGTATGCCGGTCTACATGGAAAAACAAGGCCAAATTATGAAGTCCTCCTAAAAATTACCGAATCGGTAACCATTACTCATCACTATCAAAATAATAACCCTGAAAGTTTTATAAACTTCAGCAAGTGTCATATTAATAAAGTTTTACTGCCAAGAGAGTGGGGAATAAACCCTAATGGAGACAAAGCCATCCGAATGGCAGAAGGTAAATATATCTACTTCAATTATTGGGATTATATCCAGGCTTTTTCAAAAGCGTTCTACTACCAGAACCCTAAGAATAAACATTCTTGGTTTTTCACAATAAACCCAGAAATCCTTAATAAGAATATTCCAAATTGGTTTTATGAGTGGTGGTCAAAATTTGGCCCTTCTTTGGAAATACTGCCAAAGGAAATTATGGATTTATATAATCCTTGGTGTGACAATAGTTCATTAGTCACCAAATTAAACTCAGACAGGTTGATTGTTGGACAATGTCCTTTCCTGTTTTTTACAAAATTCCAAATTCCTTGGATTTGGAGATGGACGATTTCAGTCTCTTCGAATAAACTAAATATACCCATGCTAAAAAGAAAATTTTTCTACAAATGGTGGACTAATATGGGAGAAGAAAATATAGAGAAAATGGCCTCAACTATCCAGTCAACAATTGTTGAAGATAAAAGAAAAGGAGAAAAAGAACAATGCTCCCAACAACTTTCACTGTCTAGCTTGAAAAATTTCTTTCAGAAAAAATATCCAAGGGAATCGGAGGAAGAAATAATGAAGAAAGTTTTAGATCACATGAAAAATCAATTCTTTGACACCTTCTCAACCGAGATAGCAAAAGACGGAGATGAATCAATGAAGTCAGCTTCGCCAAGAGGATCTATTGATTCCAACAGTTCCCTTAATTATTTTGCGGGTGAAGGACAAGAAGACGAACCTACACCAGCCGACGTCTGGGATGCCCTAATAGTGACATTAACACAGCAAGCTAAAGACTCTAAACGAGGCAAAGCCAAGTTGGGATAAGAATGCCCTAATCCAGTTTAATTAAGCTAAAAGCACTGATGCTTTCTCAGCAGCAGCACTCATTACAAGTGCTATCTTCGCAGAAGCACTCAAGGAATTAGTGTCATCTTTGTCAGATGCACTCAACCACTATACGTGGTTCTTAATAATTTGTAATTTTATATTTGTGTCTTTACATAGTGCATTATATGATGTGACGATGGGGCCCAAAGAGTACCCGACATCTATAATGGTAGCTTTGTAATAGTGGTCTGTAAAAGTCATGTGTATTGTCCGTAGTGTTTGAATTTGTTCTGTTTTAGAACCTTTGTACTCTCTATATAAGGAGAGGTTTGTATGTTGTATTTTTCAGACTTGATTTGGAATAGAAAAATTATTTCATATTATATTGTGTTCTCTCATACAATACTCTCAACATCACCGCCTTTCGCTATCAACAAACATCACTACGCACGACGCATAGCTCCCTCCGTTTATATGCCAAAACCTCTTGAAAAATATTATTACAAAAGACCATCCCCTCAGGATCTTCTTTTCGAAGAACCTGAACCTTTTCAAAATTATAAATTTATCCATATTGGGTTAATTCAAGTAGCATTTAAACCCTTAACCTTGTTAGGTGTAAATTCAAGTATAATGGCATACGTAAGAGATGGTAGATGTAGAGATTTTAAACCTTCTTTAGCCGCCTTAATCGAAACTAGTTTATGTCATGGACCAGTTTATTTCGACGTATCCCCAAATTTAACTCTCTCAATGACAGATAGTAATTTACAAGATGCAATGCAATTAACAATTCATACAAATGGTTATAATTTTAAACCTGGAAGTGAAATAATAGCAATTTGCTATAGAGTTTATTATAAAGTTTTACAAACTTTAAATCCAAACATTAATAAAAGAAGATTATCTTCCCCAGGAACTACAACTGTGGTTCAAACAAATTTATTAACCTCAAACATTGCCACCAACAGATTAATTAAGTGGAATGAAATAAATTTCCCAGAATCTTGGACCCTTCCGCAAGAGTTGGAACCAAAACCAAAAATAAACAATGAAATAGATCAAATAATAGAAACCTCCGAAGGAGACGTAGAGATAAAATTTGGTTCTGATAGAACAATAAGGTTACCCCGAACAACATCATCAAGATGTTCGACCATAAACGATTATTTTTGTACCCCTCACGAATCAGCTAGGGCAAGCACTTCTCAATTAAGAGAAGAGATTGACACAGTTGAAACAATAAGAATAAGTCAAAATAAAATTCCAGAAGGAATTTATACCCAAAGTAGAAAATCACCTACTCAATCAGAAATGAGTTTTCACGTTTAAATGATTGATTTATCCCCAGGAAGTAAGATGAGAGAAATTCTTAATGCAGAATTTCAGCAAGACAAGCATGAATTGTTTAGAAAATGGTATTTCAATAAATATTCTTCAAACAAGTTAAAAACATTTAAAGAAGAATATTACAATTATATTGAGAAAACTCAAGATTACCTTTCTTTCGTTACTTGGTTTATTAAGAATTATATAAATAATACCAATAATCAAATTTCAGTTTTACAAAAAACATGGAAAACTAATCAAGGTGAAATAACTGCACCTTTTCCTCCTGAACAAACAATTTGCTTAAATTCTAGTACAGAAGCCACTGCTTACTTAAATTTACAGAAAGTAGAAAGTGCTCAAATTACGATAAAAGAATTAAATGCAATAATTAAATCTCAAAATTATACAAATACCTACTTGATTTGTTTAGGAGATCAATTTCTTTCCCTTGAGAAAGATTTAAAAACCCTTCAACAATCTATTGAGAAACAGATTAGCCAACAAGAATTAATAATACAAAAATTTTGTAAAAGCGAGAGTAATACTGAAAATTTTCCTTCATTAATTAATACACCAATGATTCAACCTCCAATTAACATAAATGGCTTCAGAATGGAAACCAATAGTGAAAATTTTATTCAAATCCTTGAAAAGAAATTAAAAGATTTACACTTAAGGGTTTTATCCGAAGCAGATGATTCTGAACCAAATGATATTAAAAGTCAAACAGATGAGGTAGATCAATTAACTGAAATGTTTAAAGGTCATAATATGAATGAAATAAATCCTATTTATATGCCAAAACCTCTTGAAAAATATTATTACAAAAGACCATCCCCTCAGGATCTTCTTTTCGAAGAACCTGAACCTTTTCAAAATTCGTACTCAGGAAAGGCTATATACGAATGGAATATAGACGGTTTAAATGATAAACAAATAATTGATGTTATACATAGAATCATTATGTACTCAACTGTCTGTAAGCAACATGGAAATAGTGACAGTTCTATAGCATCTTTTATAACTACTGGTTTTGTTGGACAATTAAGAGGATGGTGGGATCATTATTTAACAGAGACACAAAAAATAGAAATTCTAAACCACAAAAAATTAATTAAGCCAGAACCAAATAATCCAAGTACTAGTATGGCTACAACAGGCGAAGAAGACGCAGTTTATACACTGTGTTTATCGATCCTACAACATTTTGTAGGAACTTCAACTCCCTTAGGAGAAAAAATTCAAACTCTTCTTCAAAATCTAAGATGTCCTTCCTTAACTCATTTTAGATGGTACAAAGATACATTTTTGTCAAGAGTTTATCAACTCACAAACCCCAATTCAATTCATTGGAAATCTAAGTTTATAGACGGCCTCCCTCATCTTTTTGCTGAAAAAGTTCGGCAATCATTACGAGTTAAAAATGATGGAATCAATATTAATTACTCAGAATTGACTTATGGTCAACTAATAAATACCTGCATAAATGAAGGATTGAACCTTTGTAATGATATTAAATTAAAAAATCAACTAAAAAAGCAACAAAAATCGGAAAAACACCAGCTTGGTGAATTCTGCGAGCAATTTGCTTTTGACCTAGGAAAGCCTCTCAGGCCGCCAGATATTAAAAATAATAAATTCGATAAGATTAGAAGAAAGAATTATATCAAAGAAAATTCTTATAAAAAGAATTACAAAAGAAATTACTATAATAAAAAATTCTTAAGAAAAGATAAACCACATATGCCTAATAAAGGAAAAAGGAAAGCTAAAAAACTAGATATAAGCTGTCATAAATGTGGCAAAATTGGTCATTATGCAAATCGATGCTGGACAAAGAAAGCTCTTAATGAAATACAAGATGAAAACCTAAGATTGCAGTTAGAAAAAGTATTAATAAACTCTGAAACTGATACTGAATCTTCAAATGAAGAAGAATTAGGAGTTATATATGGAACATCCTCTGAATCTTCAAATACTGACAATGAGGATTGTCAATGTAATGAAGATAATTACTGGAAATCCATTGTTGACATGAATGGGTTAAATGTCCTGACTGATGATCAAGATAAAATATTAAAAGTACTAGAATCAATTACAGACTCCGGTCTAAAAAAGAAAATAATTGAAACTCTAATAAAAGACAAACCAGAACCTCCCTTACTAATTGAGGCACCTTATCAATTAAGTGAAGTACTACACAGATTCCAACAGACAAAAATTAAAGAGACTCCAGTCTCAATTGGTGATTTAAAAAGAGAAATTAGTTCTCTGAAAGGAGAAATAGGACAGCTAAAACAAAATCAAGCTGTACTATCACAAAGACTTACAACATTAGAAAGTCAACCTTTCAAAAGTGAAGAAATAGAGGAAATTCCTCAAAAAACAAATAATTTGGAGTATCTAAATCTTTTAGATCAAGTAACATCACAAAAATGGTTTGTAAAGATTACTCTAATTATTAATAGGGATTTTATATTAGAAAATGAGGTAGCGCTTATTGACAGCGGTGCTGATTTAAATTGCATCCAAGAAGGTATAATTCCTACAAAATATTTTTCCAAAACAACACAATCACTAACCCAAGCAGGTGGTGATAAACTTAGAGTTAAATATAAACTTTCAAACGTCAATATTTGCAATCGAGAAATATGTTTGCCAACATCTTTTATCTTGGTAAAAAATCTTACTCACAGAATTATTTTAGGAACTCCTTTCCTCCACAAAATTATGCCAATCAATAATATTGACCAAAATGGTATTTCTTCAATAATAAATGGAAAAAATGTATTATTCAAATTCATAACTGATCCGCACACAAGAATGTTAAATGAAGTAAGAGATATTCTTCTCAATAAAGAAAAACAAATATGTTTCTTAAAAGATGAAATAGAAATTCTTAATATAAATGATCAGCTAAAGAAAAAAGAAATACAAGAAAAAATTAATTTAATTGAAAAACAGTTTATAGAAGAAGTATGCAATGAACTACCTAATGCATTTTGGAACAGAAAGAAACATGTTATTTCTCTACCTTATGAAGAGGAATTCAAAGAAAATCAAATTCCTACTAAAGCTAGGCCAGCTCAAATGAACCATGAATACTTAGAATTATGCAAAAAAGAAATAAGCTCACTCGAAAAGAAAGGTTTAATTCGTAAATCTAAATCTCCTTGGAGTTGTACAGCATTCTATGTAAATAATGCTGCTGAAAAGGAAAGAGGAGTTCCAAGGTTAGTCATAAACTATAAACCCCTTAATAAGGTATTGAAATGGATTAGATATCCAATTCCCAATAAAAAGGATTTATTAGATAGACTAAACGATGCTCTAATCTATTCAAAATTTGATATGAAGTCAGGATATTGGCAGATTCAAATTAATGAGTCTGATAGGTATAAAACAGCTTTTACAGTTCCATTTGGTCATTATGAATGGAATGTTTTACCATTTGGTTTAAAAAATGCTCCTTCTGAATTTCAGAATATCATGAATGAAATATTTAACCCATATACAGAATTTATAATTGTTTATATAGATGATGTTTTAGTATTTTCTAAAACGATAGAAAAACATATAAAACATTTAAAAATATTTAAAAATTTAATAAAAAATAATGGGTTAGTCATTTCCGCCCCTAAGATGAAATTATTTCAAGTCCAAGTTAGGTTTTTAGGACATACGATTTCGCAAGGAAAGATAATCCCAATTGAAAGAAGTATAGAATTTGCTTCAAAATTCCCAGATAATATCACCGATACAAAACAGCTTCAAAGATTTCTTGGAAGTCTAAATTATATTTCAGATTATTATAAGAATTTAGCCCAAGACACAAAAATTTTGTACTCTAGATTAAGAAAAAACGTCTCACCATGGACAGAAGAGCATTCACAAGCTGTTAGAAAAATTAAGTCCAAAGTAAGATGTTTGCCATGTTTATCTCTTGCTAATCCTAAATACTTTAAAATTGTTGAAACTGATGCCTCAAACATTGGTTATGGCGGAATCTTAAAACAATTAAATCCTGACAGCAAAAAAGAACATCTTGTTAGGTTTACCTCAGGAAAATGGAATCCCACGCAGTCAAAGTATTCAACCATTAAAAAAGAGATGCTTTCTATTATAAAGTGTATTTCAAAATTTCAAGATGACTTATTAAATCAAAAATTCTTACTGAGAATTGATTGTAGTTCTGCAAAATCAATAGTTGAAAAAGATGTTAAAAATCTTGTCTCTAAGCAAATATTTGCAGGTTGGCAAGCTCAGTTATCGGCCTTTGAATTTGATATTGAATACATAAAAGGAGAAAATAATTCTCTTGCTGATTTCTTAACCCGTGAATTTTTACAGGGAAATGACAACCCCTAATAGGGGAAGAGGTCGTGGATATTCCCGAGGCCGCGGATATGGGATTAGCAATATGTTATCCCAGACAGAATCGACGATTCCCCTAATAGGGGATTGGACAGTATACCATAGCAGAGGCAAAATTGTGCCACAATTGCCTCCTCCAAAAAAGGAAGATATACCTTCCTCCTCTTCTAATAAAACGTCTTATAAAGACGTTACCAATGAAGTACAACAAGAAAAAGAGTACTTTGAAAGTCCAATCACAGAAGATGTTCTGTACATAGAAAATGAAGATATTCAAATGACGCCAAATGATGGATGGTCAATCAGAACAAGGTATCTTGAATCAAGAGGGTATGCCGGTCTACATGGAAAAACAAGGCCAAATTATGAAGTCCTCCTAAAAATTACCGAATCGGTAACCATTACTCATCACTATCAAAATAATAACCCTGAAAGTTTTATAAACTTCAGCAAGTGTCATATTAATAAAGTTTTACTGCCAAGAGAGTGGGGAATAAACCCTAATGGAGACAAAGCCATCCGAATGGCAGAAGGTAAATATATCTACTTCAATTATTGGGATTATATCCAGGCTTTTTCAAAAGCGTTCTACTACCAGAACCCTAAGAATAAACATTCTTGGTTTTTCACAATAAACCCAGAAATCCTTAATAAGAATATTCCAAATTGGTTTTATGAGTGGTGGTCAAAATTTGGCCCTTCTTTGGAAATACTGCCAAAGGAAATTATGGATTTATATAATCCTTGGTGTGACAATAGTTCATTAGTCACCAAATTAAACTCAGACAGGTTGATTGTTGGACAATGTCCTTTCCTGTTTTTTACAAAATTCCAAATTCCTTGGATTTGGAGATGGACGATTTCAGTCTCTTCGAATAAACTAAATATACCCATGCTAAAAAGAAAATTTTTCTACAAATGGTGGACTAATATGGGAGAAGAAAATATAGAGAAAATGGCCTCAACTATCCAGTCAACAATTGTTGAAGATAAAAGAAAAGGAGAAAAAGAACAATGCTCCCAACAACTTTCACTGTCTAGCTTGAAAAATTTCTTTCAGAAAAAATATCCAAGGGAATCGGAGGAAGAAATAATGAAGAAAGTTTTAGATCACATGAAAAATCAATTCTTTGACACCTTCTCAACCGAGATAGCAAAAGACGGAGATGAATCAATGAAGTCAGCTTCGCCAAGAGGATCTATTGATTCCAACAGTTCCCTTAATTATTTTGCGGGTGAAGGACAAGAAGACGAACCTACACCAGCCGACGTCTGGGATGCCCTAATAGTGACATTAACACAGCAAGCTAAAGACTCTAAACGAGGCAAAGCCAAGTTGGGATAAGAATGCCCTAATCCAGTTTAATTAAGCTAAAAGCACTGATGCTTTCTCAGCAGCAGCACTCATTACAAGTGCTATCTTCGCAGAAGCACTCAAGGAATTAGTGTCATCTTTGTCAGATGCACTCAACCACTATACGTGGTTCTTAATAATTTGTAATTTTATATTTGTGTCTTTACATAGTGCATTATATGATGTGACGATGGGGCCCAAAGAGTACCCGACATCTATAATGGTAGCTTTGTAATAGTGGTCTGTAAAAGTCATGTGTATTGTCCGTAGTGTTTGAATTTGTTCTGTTTTAGAACCTTTGTACTCTCTATATAAGGAGAGGTTTGTATGTTGTATTTTTCAGACTTGATTTGGAATAGAAAAATTATTTCATATTATATTGTGTTCTCTCATACAATACTCTCAACATCACCGCCTTTCGCTATCAACAAACATCACTACGCACGACGCATAGCTCCCTCCGTACGCAACCTCTCACTGGTATATATATATATATATATATATATATATATATATATATATATATATATATATATATATATATATATATATATATATATATATATATATATATATATATATATATATATTGCTCTCTCTTTTTCATAGCAATAATTTTTTTTAAATTGATGTTAGTATCCTCTCAAAAATAATATTTTTTTTTACTTTAGAATATTAGTTTACGCATATTTTTTTATTCTACTCATAATTATTTAAATTTATAATTTAAAAATATAATTATTTTTCACTTTTTGATAAAAAAAAATAATTTTGTTAATATTCATGTTCAGAAAAGTAGTATTATATTTTTAAAATCGGAGGGAATATTTTCTAATTAGAGTAGGGGAGGCCGGAAGGGCAATGCGCTTCTCGAAAAATAGTGGGGCCCGCCCATAATTAATTTAGGGTACATTGGGCACGTGCGAAAAATAGTGGGGCCCGCCCATAATTAATTTAACGTTCCGATAAATGATAATTACTACAAACACTCCAACGTGGTTTATTCTATGCTTGCCTTAGTGGGGTAGTACCTATTCTATTTATTTTAGGCCATATGTATTTGTTAAAATGTTTAAAATAAAAGATGTGATTAAAAATAAAAGTAACTTACACATGTCATTGTGTTTAGTTATGGTGTTAGAGTACTAAACATAGGTTAGCATAATATGTTTACTACACTACTCCATACACAATTAAACATGTGGCCACCACAAATATTTAAGCTAATGACTTAAATGAAAAAATTAAAATATTTACCCATGTAAATATGTAAATGGAATTAGGTTAGTGCCCTTAAAGTGGCGTATAACTAACTCTTAATTACATGGTCGTTGGGCTGATTGGAGAGCTAGTCTGTTAGCTCGGTATTGTAATTAAGTATCTTTCTCTGCTGTGTTGTATTTTAATCTTTTTTTCATTTTTAAAATATAATTTTAAAATATAATTTTAATTAATTAAATATAAAAATGTAAAACCATTAATTCTCCATTAATTCATATACCCGTTTAAAACAATTATTTTGTTGAGTTTGTTGACTTTAGCAAAAATAAAGTTGACTAACTCTAGTTGGGCCCAGCCTTGAGCATGGTTACGTATGTCATGCATGTTGCATAGATATGGCCTATGGGGATAGATGAAATATTTCAACCCTCTCTGATTGTGGATTTGTGGGTTTCCTTGATAGAGTAAAAGATGTAAATCTAGAGAAATGTGCTCAAGTAAGAGACATTTGTGATCTTATGAAAGAGATTCGAGTAATACACATTTGTGGGAGAGGGACTACAAATTTGATTCCAAGATAAATTAAATTTAATAATATTTAAAATACAATATGTGAGATCCAAAAATCAAACCATAAAAAAGAGGCAACATAGCATGACAGTATTAATTAGTTAGTACTATTACAGTTACACATGCAGTTTGAATAATTCATCCAATAAGTAGATCGATATTAATTATACAGTAACCCTGTGGATCCAATTTCCTTGTATAAATTGGGAAGCAGTGGCAGCTAAAGAAAACGCACCAACAAGTCCATTGATATTTTTCATCAGCATGGCATCCTCCTCTCTTACTCTCCCCTTCGCCACCACCAACACCACCGTCCCTCGTCCTCCTCGCCCTCTCTTCCCCAAGCCCCAATATTCTCTTGCCCATGCAAAGCGCAGCACCAGTACCCACCGCCTCCGCATCTCCTGCGACGCTGAGGAGGGCGGAAGAGTCGACAGGCGCAACATGCTCCTCGGCCTCGGCGGCCTCGGGGCCGCCACCCTGGTCCAGACTAAGGAGGCCTCTTCCGCCTGCAACCCGAGCCAGGCCCCAGAGCTGGACAAGTGCGGCCCGTCCTCCTACATCAAAGACGGCGTGAATACGGAGGTCATGTGCTGCCCTCCCACCGGCCAGAAAGCCTTTGACTACCGCCTCCCGCCCGTCACCCATATGAGGATCAGGCCGCCTGCCCACCGCGTCTCCCGCGAGTACATATCCAAGTACAACATGGCCATCGACCGCATGAAGTGCCTCCCGGACGACGACCCCCGCAGCTTCATGCAGCAAGCCAACATCCATTGCGCTTACTGCAACGGAGGCTACGACAAGGTTTGGCAGGGCACGGTGGACCACCAGGTCCACGGTTCCTGGCTCTTCTTCCCCTTCCACAGGTGGTACTTGTACTTTTACGAGAGGATCCTCGGCAAGCTCATCAACGACCCCACCTTCGCACTCCCCTTCTGGAACTGGGACAACCCTAAAGGCATGACCGTGCCCCCCATGTTCCAAAACACGAAATCGGCTATTTACAACTCCAAGAGGAACCAACTTCACATGTCGCCTTTTTCCGTCGTGGACCTCGCCAATACCGACATCCAGAACCCTAACCAGCTCGTGGCCAACAATCTGACGGTCATGCACACGGAGATGATCCGCGGCAACCACGACGTCTACGATTTCATGGGGAAGCCTTTCTGCGAAGGAACCCCTGACAATATCAATACCCAGAAAAAACTCGCCGGATCCTCGGAGCGGGGTTCTCACACCGCCATCCACAGATGGGTCGGGGATCCGAGAGAGCCCGCTAACGAGGATTTGGGCAACTTCTACTCGGCCGGCCGGGACCCGATTTTCTACTCCCACCACGCCAACGTCGACCGCATGTGGACCCTCTGGCAGAAAGTCAGCCCCGTCCCCGTCAAGAAAATCACCGATCCCGCGTACCTCAACTCCAGCTTCATGTTTTACGACGAGAATGCCGAGCTCGTGCGCGTATTCGTCAAGGACACTTTCGACAATAAGCGAATGGGTTTCGATTACCAACGGACTCATCTGCCCTGGCTGCACAACAGGCCTCCGAGACAAAGTCCTGAAGCCAAGATTCTGAGGACGAGCTCTACTGCTCCCAAGGCCTCGACTATCTTCCCCTTGAAGCTCGAGGGGGTCGTGAGGTTTCAGGTCGACAAGGCGAAGAAGGGGAAAGCCGACGAGCTACTTGTCCTGGAGAACATCGTGCTCGACCCTTCCAAGTTCATCAAGTTCGACGTGTTTGTGAACGACGAAGACGACAGCCCGAACGAGCTCGACAAGGCGTCCTACGCGGGGACTTTCGCGCAGGTGCCGATGAAGAGCGAGAACAAGACTGCCACGACCTCCATTAGGCTGAAGCTGACGGATCTGTACGACGACATGGACGTCGAGGACGAAGACACGGTCGTGGTGACGATTGTGCCGAGGCACGAGGGTCCCGGAGTGACCATTGGTGGGATCAAAATCATCGAGGCGCCTACGCAACCATCCGCCGACACGACGTCGTAATTCGCCCAGCTCTCTCGATCGCCTGCGTGATGATCGCGGTGCATGAATAAGATCGAGTGTCTGATCAAATAATTATAATGTGTGTTTCTTAATTTGTTTCAATTTCCGGATGCATGTGTACGTGGAGAACTGTATGTACGTATTCTTACAGTTTTACCATTGGGAATTCAAATAAATGTGTGTTTTCATCCATGCATTCTAACCAGTTATACATTTTGTTTTCAATTTTCACGTAAACTCAGTTTGAATCTAAAGCACAAAACCAACACATGCACGTACGTAAAGCTGAATGTTGATAGTCGGTCATGATTATGTTACTAGTTCGCAGGCAAAAGAGTGAAATGAATGTATGTAAATGTTGCGTGCCTAGCTAGATGATGATAGATGGCGGTTCATTTAATTCTTCATACCTACAAGGCTACAACGTACCTCTGCAATTAAAACTATATATAAAAAAAAAAAAACTTAGATATTATTTGAATCGGGTTTGTTTCATTAATCAATACTAATTTTAAAATTTAATATTACGAAGGTTTATTCTGGTATTCGACTTGTTGGCTCTCTGCACATGTATCTTCTACTCGAGCACATTCCTCAATTTACATTTTATGAGGACCTCCGATCGGATTGAGTGGAGTTTCTCATCTCTCCTCCTTATAAAAAAAATTTAATTCTCACAAATTATACTTATCTAAACTCTATATGTTTAGATCATTATTTTTCATAACATTTTTAAATAATATTGTCACCTCTCATTATTTATTATAATTAAATAAATTATTTAAACATGCTAATATTAATATTATAACTAATTATTTTTATAATATATATATATATACATATATATATATATATTGCTCTCTCTATATCAAAAATATATTTTTTTTTACTTTAGAATATTAGTTTACGCATATTTTTTTATTCTACTCATAATTATTTAAATTTATAATTTAAAAATATATTTATTTTTCACTTTTTGATAAAAAAAAAAATTGTTAATATTAATGTTCAGAAAAGCATTACTCCCTCCATCTCCAAGACTATGCATAGAGAAATTTGCACGTGAATTAAGAAAAAGTGAGTTTTTGTGTGTTTAATAATATAAAGTAGGAGTATAATAGGTATTGATGGGTAAGTAATAAAGTAGTTAGTTGAAAAAATAGTGGTATAAGGGTAAATAAATGTGTATTGTGAGGATAAAGTTGTGAAAAGACTATTTTAAGGAATGAACTAAAAGGAAAGTATGCATTGTTTTAAGGGAAAGATGGAGTATTATATTTTTAAAAGCGGAGGGAATATTTTCTAATTAGAGTAGGGGAGGCCGGAAGGGCAATGCGCTTCTCGAAAAATAGTGGGGCCCGCCCATAATTAATTTAGGGAATTAGGGTACATTGGGCACGTGCGTAAACAGTTTTCCACGTTATTAACGTTCCGATAAATGATAATTACTACAAACACTCCAACGTGGTTTATTCTATGCTTGGCTTAGTGGGGTAGTGGTAGTTTCAACTTTTGAGTGAGAAGTAGGCTACCTATACGCTAAATCATATTTTTTCAACTTTTACCGAAAAAAAATTCTACCTCATCCAACGGTTCTAACTACAAAATAAATTTTATAATTTTTTTTATTTTGTATTAATTTTTATATAAAATAAAATAATTCGTTAAAATACAAAATAAGTTAAAATTTAATTTCTTTCAAAATTCTTAATTTTAAATAATTTATATATATTCAAAATTCTTATTTTTAATTAATTTTTATAATAATTTTTAACGCTAAAAATTTAACTATTTGAATTTTTTTATTTTGTATTAATTTTTATATAAAATAGAATAATTTGTTAAAATATAAAATAAGTTAAAATTTAATCTATTTCAAAATTCTTAATTTTAAATAATTTTTATATAAAATAAATAATAATCCTTACGTTAAAAATTACAATGGCAGTATTAATTTTGTTAATTAATAATATTAAATAATAATAATAAATTAATAATGGTAAATAATAATAATAATAAAATAATAATAATATAATTTATCTCTCGGGTAGAAGTTCCTTTACCCAAATGTTTTAGGAACATCTAACTTTAACACGTCATCGTATCTTCAATGGCTTCTACTGCATTTTTTGGTGAGAGGTAGAAGTAGACGTAGACGTCTTGGGGTGAGGCCATGGCGACGACCATGGGTATACATATATACGAGGTAAATATATACACGAGGCCCTTGACGACGGTCTTGGGGTGAGGCCATGGCGACGGCCATGGGTATACATATATTCGAGGTATACATATATGCGAGGTATATATATCACATGCGAGGCATTACGATCGAGGTACAGGTATGAATGTTTGAGAAAATGTTTATGTGATATGCTATGACTGAGTTCTTTCATGTACTTATATATATGTCATGTATTGATGATATGATTCATGATATTAAAATAAGTTACTTCTGCTGAGCACGTTGAGCTCACCCCAATCAACGACATTTTTTTTAGGTATGAACGGGGGACTTGACAGGCGTGACGAGGATGTGGCACAGTGACGCATGTTTCAGTTATGCTATTATTTCTTTTAAATTTTTACGACTATGTTTCAATTGACTTGAAAGCTCAACTTCTGTTTGAAGTATTTTCAGTTTGAATTATTAACTTATTTTGGAAAGTTTCACGCTTGATTTGGGAATTCAATTTATTTTACGTAATCCCCGCATTTGATTAATCTTATTTTATAAATAAATTATTTTATTTTCTCACATTCCGCTATATTTTACAAAAACGAAAATTGGGGCGTTACAAAGTGGTATCAGAGCACCAGTTTTGATTCTGTAGACTTTACAATTTTTCAAAAAAAGGAAAAGTTTGTTGTTTCAAAATAAAAGGAAATAAAATGTCACTACTGCTGCTTCCGTCATTCCTCGTCGAGATCTCCAAAGGTATGATTTTATGTTTATGGCTTCACGAACATAGTAGTACTTTGAACTTAGAAATGGCCTTTATGTTTATGATTAGCATTTGAATATGAAACGACAATGACACGTACTATTTCTCCACGTAAAGAAGTAATTAAATCTAGAAGTTAAATACTATTATGGCAGAAAGAAATGGCTGGTAACGGAGAGGCGCCGCCAGCAATGAATCGAGCTACTGCTGAAGCCATGGGCATGGCCATCAATCACTTCATCCAGACCATGCAAGCTAACGGAGGAGGAAATGCGATGGATCACGAGCGCGCAGTTGAGCGGTTTCGCCGCTATAATCCGCCAACCTACAATGGGCAAGACGGTCCTGCTGCGGTTGAGGAATGGCTTCGTTCACTAGAACGCATTTTTCGCACCATTCAATGTGGAGATGCTTCAAAGATAGCTTGTGCCACCTTTCAGTTAGTGGAACATGCAGAACACTGGTGGGAAGGATTCTGGCGCGGTCTAACCGAAGATGAGAAGAAGGCTATGACTTGGGATTCATTCAAGAAGGAGATCATGAATCAGTATTTCCCACAGTCCTATCGTAACGAGAAGGAGACGGAGTTCCTAAATCTGAAGCAGGGAACTATGACGACGACCGAGTACGAGAGGAAATTCAACGAGCTGAGTAGGTTTGCCCCACATCTTGTGGATGATGATGCGAAGAGGGCATCGAGATTCGAGAGAGGACTGAGGCCCCAACTCGCTGGAATCTTGGCAACGCAAGGTGATCTCGGCTACTATGAGCTAGTAAGAAGGGCTCATAAAGTCGAAGTCGGACTAAGAGGAGATGAAGTGAAACCAAATGGAGTCGTTGCAACAGAGAAAAGGAAGTGGAATGGAGAAGATGACAACGATAGCAAGCAATAAAGGACTGAGGGTGACCATCGATTCAATGTGTCGAACAACAAACCCTTGTGTCGAGTGTGCGGGAAGCATCACTATGGGGTTTGCATGAAAGGACAGAACAAGTGTTTTCGATGCCATCAGCAAGGGCATGAGTCGAGGGATTGCCCTGTATTTAACAAGATGCCTCGTGTACCTCAAGCACATCAACAAAATGGAGGTGGTCAACGCACTGGAGGAAATGCTCGAATGTACGTGATGGGACATAATGATGCTCAGACTAACCCACGGGTTAATGAAGGTATGTAAACCATTTCTAGAGCTTCGACTTCTACACTACGTGATATGTGTATAAGCACGCGTACGAATAATACTAAGATAAATTACTAGTTAACGTAAGCATCTCGTGCTAAGTACATGTTTTTCCTTTTCTACCGGTAACATTTTGAATTTCGAGGACGAAATTTTTCGAAGGTGAGTAGTATTGTAATACCTGATGTAAAAAAAAAAAGTTAATAATAATAATAATAATAATAATAATCTTTTAAATTAAATATATGTAAACCGTGGCCAAAAACTTAAAAATTTGAGTTGGTGAATTCACTTAAACAATTTCACACGTTCCCTTGATTTTAGGCTTGACCAACAAATTCCCAAAACCCTTGAAATAGGGAATCAGATAACTCCTACCTTCTACATAAAACAATAAAGTTAGTACAAAAAAAAGGCATTACGGAGATACATTCAATAATCTGGGAATTCACACGGAGAAGAAAAGGGTTTCAGAAGCTTCACGGTAAAATACGCCAACCTTAGGATATCTCAAGGTAAGTTTTCGATTTATTAAATAGATACCGCATGTTTAAATCTAAATGTTTTTCATAGACGTGAAACTTGTTAAATTTTTTTCATGAACTCCAACTAAATATTAGAAGTATGAAACGTGAGATATAACCCTACTGTAGTGCCATTAAATAATTTAACAACTCACGCATAGAAGGTTCCTTAACCTCTTTGAATTTTGATCCACTTGGAATTATTTTATCATGACACTAGAAGTAATTATATGAATAATACTAATAATGTTAATAGTAGGAAAAAGCTTCTGTGTATATGATATGGGCGCATGAATTGTTTTAAGTTGCTACTGAAATAAATTCCATGAACTCGGGCCTTAAAATATTAACAATCAGTTTACTCCCTAAAAAGTTTAACAAGAAATACAATTATGTTCAAATTCTTAAGAAGAACAGAATATAATAAATCCCATGAAATATTCCAATTAGGCAAACTGCAGCTATAAACTACCATATACTCATAACTTGGTAAACTAATTCAAGCATGTTAAACTTGGGGTTTCACTCTACTAGGAGACGAGGCGCAAGGAAGTTAGGACTTTCTTTTGGGCTAAGGTTTTACTAGCACGACACGTTTACGAAGTAGGGGTTTCTTATCTTTTTCTCATGGTTTATGTTATCTCTATGTGCGTATGTGTATTTACGTGAATGAATATTTATGTGATCTCTACGTGGCCATTGTGATTATATGTGAATGTTACGATATGATATACCATGTGTTAAAACATTGTTATGTATGCATAATGAAATGTGAACGAGGCGAAGTACTATATTGATATATATACACGAGGCTAAATGACACGAGGTATACATATACACGAGGTAAATATATATACGAGGCCCATGACGACGGTCTTGGGGTGAGGCCATGGCGACGACCATGGGTATACATATATACGAGGTAAATATATACACGAGGCCCTTGACGACGGTCTTGGGGTGAGGCCATGGCGACGGCCATGGGTATACATATATTCGAGGTATACATATATGCGAGGTATATATATCACATGCGAGGCATTACGATCGAGGTACAGGTATGAATGTTTGAGAAAATGTTTATGTGATATGCTATGACTGAGTTCTTTCATGTACTTATATATATGTCATGTATTGATGATATGATTCATGATATTAAAATAAGTTACTTCTGCTGAGCACGTTGAGCTCACCCCAATCAACGACATTTTTTTTAGGTATGAACGGGGGACTTGACAGGCGTGACGAGGATGTGGCACAGTGACGCATGTTTCAGTTATGCTATTATTTCTTTTAAATTTTTACGACTATGTTTCAATTGACTTGAAAGCTCAACTTCTGTTTGAAGTATTTTCAGTTTGAATTATTAACTTATTTTGGAAAGTTTCACGCTTGATTTGGGAATTCAATTTATTTTACGTAATCCCCGCATTTGATTAATCTTATTTTATAAATAAATTATTTTATTTTCTCACATTCCGCTATATTTTACAAAAACGAAAATTGGGGCGTTACAGGTAGGATCTTGTTTAGACTTTGAAGCTTTAAATGTGCGAATAAACAAAATAAAAGTTTGGATATTGCTAATAGAAGAAAGGCAATGAGCTTTGAATGGTTGGACTTAGTGCCCGGTGGAGGTGGTAATCTCAAATTTGAAGCACGTTTCATTCAAGTTCAAAATGGTACACTATACAACAAATTTTCACACACCCATGGGGTATTATTTAATTGATGTGGTATGCCCTCTGAATATTTTTATAATTAAAAACATTGGTAGTTTGTCATTTTTCATTTGAGGCAGAGAATGCAAGATGAATTAGATATTTTGATAATAATAATTGTAAGATGGAATTGTTACTTTGTCATTTTTCATTTGAACAAAGAATGCAAAAATGAATCACTAGATATTTTGATAATTAAAAACATTGGACTTTGCCCTTTTTTCATTCGAGACAGATTATTTGTTAATTATTTTGTTTAAAATATAATTTTAATTAATTAAATATAAAATTTTAAAACGATTAATTCTACTCTATTCTTCGATTAATTCATATACCCGTTTAAAACCTTTCAAACTTGTTGACTTTAGTAAAATTAAAGTTGACTAACTCTAGTTGGGCCCAGCCTTGAGCATGGTTCACATGTTACATAGACATGGGGATAGACGAAATATTTCAACCCTCTCTCTATTGTGGTTTCTAAGATTCAAATTGAGAGGATTGTCCTTGAGTAACAGACATTTGTGATCTTATGAAAGAAAGTGTGAGTAACAAACATTTGTGGGAGAAGGCCAACAAGTTTCAATTCAAGATCTAACATATATACCATTCGTATATGCCATAGCAGCATGACACTATTAATTAACTAGTACTATTACAGTTTCACATGCAGTTTGAATAATTCATCTAATAAGTAGATCGATATTAATTATACAGCAACCCTGTGGATCCAATTTCGGTCTATAAATTGGGAAGCAGTGGCAGCTAAAGAAAACGCACCAACAAGTCCATTGATATTCATCGATCAGCATGGCATCCTCTCTTACTCTTCCCTTCTCCTCCACCACCACCGGCCCTCTACTCTTCCCCAAGCCCCATGCAAAGCGCAGTGCCCTCCGCATCTCTTGTAACGCCGCTGCCCCCGAGGAGAGGGGAAAAGTCGACAGGCGCAACATGCTCCTCGGCCTCGGCGGCCTGGGTGCAGCCACCCTGGTCCCGACTCAGGAGGATGCCTCCGCAGACCCGATCAACTGCAACGCGCTGACCCAGGCCCCAGAGCTGGACAAGTGCGGCCTGTCCTCCTACGAGACCAAAGACAAAATGAATATGGAGGTCATGTGCTGTCCTCCTTCTGGCCAGAAAGCCTTTGACTACCGCCTCCCGCCCGTCACCCAGATGAGGATCAGGCCGCCTGCCCACCGCGTCTCCCCCGAGTACATTTTCAAGTACAACACCGCCATCGACCGAATGAAGCGTCTCCCGGCCGACGACCCCCGAAGCTTCATGCAGCAAGCCAACGTCCATTGCGCATACTGCAACGGAGGCTACGACCAGGTTGGGCAGGGCACGACGAACCTCCAGGTCCATGGTTCCTGGCTCTTCTTCCCCTTCCACAGGTGGTACCTCTACTTTTACGAGAGGATCCTCGGGAAGCTCATCGACGACCCCACTTTCGCACTGCCTTTCTGGAACTGGGACAACCCCAAGGGCGGCATGACGGTGCCCCCCATGTTCCAAGTCGAGAAATCGGCTATTTACAACTCCAAGAGGAACCAACTTCACATGTCGCCTTTGGCCATCGTGGACCTCGTCAGCGCGGACCTCGGCCATCCCGACATCCAGGACCCTTGCCAGTTGGTGAAGAACAATCTCACCGTCATGTACACGGAGATGATCCGCGGCAACAACGAAGTCTACGATTTCATGGGGAAGCCTTACTGCGAAGGAACCCCTGACGATCCTGAAACCCAGAAAAACCTCTCCGGAGCCTCGGAGCGGGGTTCTCACACCGCCATCCACGGATGGGTCGGCGATCCAAGAGAGCCGGCTTTCGAGGATTTGGGCAACTTCTACTCGGCCGGCCGGGACCCGCTTTTCTACTCCCACCACGCAAACGTCGACCGCATGTGGATGCTCTGGCAGAAATTCAGCCCCATCCCGGTCAAGAACATCACCAATCCCGATTTCCTCAACTCCAGCTTCCTGTTTTACGACGAGAACGCGGACCTCGTGCGCGTATTCGTCAAGGACACTATCGACCATCGGCGAATGGGTTTCGATTACGAACGGACCGATCTGCCCTGGCTCGACTACAGGCCTCCGCGACAAAGCGCGAATGCCAAGATTCTCAGGAAGAGCTCTACGGCTCCCAAGGCCTCGACTATCTTCCCGTTGAAGCTGGAGGAGGTCGTGAGGTTCAAGGTCGACAAGACCAAGAAAGGGAAAGCCGACGAGCTCCTCGTCCTGGAGAACATCGTTGTCGACACTTCGAAGCCCCTGAAGTTCGACGTGTTTGTGAACGACGAAGACAACAACCCTAACGAGCTCAACAAGGCAGCCTACGCGGGGACTTTCGCGCAGGTGCCTCAGAAAAGCAAGAAGAAGACTGCGACGACCTCCATCAGGCTGAAGCTGACGGATCTGTACGACGACATGGATGTCGAGGACGAAGACACGGTCGTGGTGACGATTGTGCCGAGGCACAAGGGTCCCGGAGTGACCATTGGTGGGATCAAAATCATCGAGGCGCCTAAGCAACTATCCGCCGCCACGTCGTCGTAATTCGCCCAGCTCTCTCGCCTGCGTCAATAAGATCGAGTGTGTGATCGAATAATTATAATGTGTGTTTCTTAATTTGTTTCCATTTCCGGATGCATGTGTACGTGGAGAACTGTATGTACGGATTCTTAGGTACAGTTTTACCATTGGGAATTCAAATAAACGTGTGTTTCATTTTTATCAAATAATTAATTACTTCCATGCATTATACATTTTGATTTCAATTTTCACGTAAACTCGTTTGAATCTAAGCACAAGACCAACACATGCACGTACGTAAAGCTGAATGTTGCTCGTCGGTCATGATTTCGCACGATCGATAAGTCGATGTTATCGAGACGATTCAAAATGTACGTACAAGGCAAAAGAGTGAAATGAATGTATGTAAATGTTGTGTACCTATCTAGATGATGATAGATGGCGGTTCATTTAATTTTTCATACCTACAAGGCTACAACGTACCTCTGCAATTAAAACTATATATAAAAAAAATTAATTAGATATTATTTGGATCGGGTTTGTTTCATTAATCAATACGGAGTACTAATTTTAAAAAAAAAATTAATTCTCACAATTTATACTTATTTAAACTCTACACTTTTAGATCATTATTTTTCATATCATTTTTAAATAATATTGTCACCTCTCATTAATTATTATATATAATTTATCGATTTAAATATGCTAATATTAATATTATAAATAATTACTTTTGTCCAACGGATACTCTAACACTCCCCCTCACAAGTAAGGGAGAAATTCTATCCGAATTACTTAAGTTTGTCCAATTTATATGTGAGCCCAAAGTTCGATATTCAATCGATGTAAGATACTCTAACACTCCCCTTCACCGGTGGCGGATCCACCTTAAGTCCCCCTTAAAAAAAATTCCATTGTATTTTTTTTTTTGAAAAAATGTATTTTTCTTATGCTCACCCTCTAAATTACGTGTGTATATATATACATATTATATATAAAATATTTTTATGGATTTTTAAAAATAATTTTGTTGATTAAAAAAAATTCTATTTTTCTTATTTTGTCCTTTTTATTTAATTTTATATATTTATTTTAAGTTTTTATTATTTTTTAAAAATAATATAGTTGATTAAAAAAAATCAGTAGAAATCTCTCCTAGAGAGATTTTGGAAGATGAAATTGCTTTGTATTTTTTAAAAAAAATCCTTTAAAATCCATTTACTTTTAAAAATTTTAAAAATCCATAAACTATTGAATACTTATAGATTTTAATTGACTTTTTAAAATTCAGGTTGAATATCTCAGAATTTTAATTGACTTTTTAAAATTCGGATGAAATACTTCCAAACTTTAAAAGTATTAAAAAATTCAATGAAATCTCAAACCAATAGACGTCGGGAGTCCGGGAGGGCAATGCGCTTCTCGAAAAATAGTGGGGCCCGCCCATAATTAATTTAGGGTACATTGGGCACGTGCGTAAACAGTTTTCCACGTTATTAACGTTCCGATAATTACTACAAACACTCCAACATATCAAAAATAGTTTGTCCACGTTGCACTTAAATTAAATGTTGTGTGGGACCCATTTCTAATATGGAGTTAAGAATAGTAGTGTATTTTTATTCTTTTTTACTGAAAGTAACTAAACTTGTAATTACAGCATATCTCAACTAATTACATTAAATTAATTTATTTATAATAATAATAATAATTTTTTAAACTGTTAATATTTTTAAAAAAATATTAATAATATTTTAATATTAATTATATTTATTATATAAAATTATTGATTACAATTATTTTTTTAATTTATTTTGAAACGAATTTAAATAAGCTGAATTGGATTATAAGTTTTAACTGAATTAAACTGATCAATTAAAATAATTTGAATTAAATTGTATTGAATTGAACTGAATTGAAATTAAATTGAAAAAGAAGAAAAGTCTTCTTACTCTTTAAGTTTCTATCCATGATTGCTCTCACCATCTCTTGATTAATTTTACATTTTACTAATTTCCTTTTTGTGGGGTTTACACCAATTTTATTTTTCTTAAAATAAACAAATAGGAGTAATACATTTTTATTCGTAAATTTATTCTCATTATGATATATTACTGACTTCTTAAAACAAATTCTTATTTAAATTATTGTTTCTTAGTACCTCTAATTTTGTGTTATCTAAAAAAGTCATACGAGTATTATAAAAGGCACAATTAATTTTTTTTATTTATTTTTCCTTATTAGATGCACCAATCAATTTATTTTTCAAACAAAAATAAAAATTGATGAAAGTCGGCCCACTTTAATCAAAAGTCATAAAAGCACACCGACTCATTTGTCGGTTTAAAATTGAATTATTGTACCTTTTATTATCCCTCTTTTTTTTCAAGGGAGTTTTTAAATAGGCAGAATCTGTTCATGAATAAAAACGTTTAAATTTTATTTTTTCACAAGTATAATAATATTTTAAATATTTTTTGATATTTGTTATAGTTAGTTATAATATATAAAATATATATTGGTTTAAATTTTATTTTTTCACAAGTATAATAATATTTTAAATATGTTTTGACATTTGTTATAGTTAGTTATAATATATAAAATATATATTGTACAAAAAAAATCAAAAATAAAATTTTTAATTAAAGGCAACGCATATTTTTATATTTACACTAAAAAAATAAATTAAATAGAAAAAATATATTTTAATATATAATAATAAAAGATAAAAATTTTATTTTAAGATATTTATTAAATTTATTGTATTTATAATTATTTAAAAATAAAAAATAAAAAAAATAAATAATTTTGGACAGTTCTGCCCATGGGCAGAATTTGCCCATATAGCATTATTTGAATTCCTTATTTTTTGCTGCCAAAAATTTTGTAACAAACTTTTTTTTATTGTATTCACATTTTTAAATACTATCATTTTATTATTAATTAATTTTTACTCAATTAAAAATTTGTAATTTTAATTATTTATTTTATTAAAATTTATTTTTATATTTAAACCGATCTCATTTTAATTTTTATTTATTTAAAATTTAAATAATTAAAAAAAATGTTTATTCACATAATTTTTTTTATATAATTATTGTAGTAAAAATAAAATTTCAATTTTACTTCATAAATTTTACATTAAAAATTGTTAGTTCACGAGCTGTCCGCCGAGCTGACCAATAGGAAGGGTGTCGAAGAGAAAAGTGTTGGAGATCGTGCATTTATACGAAAGCGCAAAACAAAAAATTTTATTTTATTTTATTTTATTGAAAATTCTATTTTCAATATTAAATGGATTAATTGATTTAATTCAAATCTATTAAATAAATAATTCACCATTTAATTTAATTATCAAATAATTAAATATTTAATTCATCCATCTCATACTACATAAATTAAATCTAGCGCAATTATATTTATCATATAAATTAATTAATATTAATTATATTAATAAATTACTAACGCAATTATATAAATCATATTAATAAATTACACTAAACAATTAATTACGTAAATATACACACATAATTAATTGTGTCAATTTGACAATTAACATAATCACATTATATAATTCAAATCAAATTGATTTTAATTAACAATTAAATTAATCTCTATTAATTTTATTTATCAATTATAATCCGCGCAAACAATTAACTTAAGCAATTAAATCTAAATTTAATTGTACACTTAGCGCAAACAATTAACGCAAGCAATTAATTCGTCGGACGAAACGAGGTTCGTCGAAGTCGCGCGAATGCGACGAGGGGAGACACACGAGGCGTGCGGGCTGCACACGGGGAGAGCCGGGGTGGCTCTCGGCTGGTCGCGGACGGCGCTCGGGCGTGGCTCGTTCGATCCTCCGGCGTCTCTCGTCAAATCAGGTTTCATCTCGTATAGGTAATCTCACTCGCGTATTGCACTAGAAATACGAGAGGGAGAATACGACGGAAAAAACGGGCCAGAAAAACGGTGTCGGGCGGCGGCCGGCGGCGGTCCTCCTTATATAGGTGAGGAAAAGAGCTACTTGGGCTCAAACCCTAATGGATCGGATCCATTAACCCTTGTCTGCCCAATTCATTAGTCGTCAATACGATTCTCCAAAATTGACAATCAATTTGATCTACGAAAAATATATCGATTATATTTTCTTTCTCGTTTTAATTATCTCATCGATATGAGATAATAATAAAAATTTCCAATTTAACAAAATCGAAAAGCCCATTTCAGGGGTACTGCTAAATCGAGAAATTTCCCAAAACAGAAAGTGTACACCATCGTGTCCGTTTTCTTTAGCTCAGTAATATTTCCAACTCATAATCACAATTATGAATCTCGGATTCAATCACATTGACCTCCGACTATATGTACTTAATTAACAGTTAATTAATACATGATCGTATTCAAGGATCGGTTTACACGAGAATGTGACCCTCAATGGTTCAGGTGTATAACTAGCCGTGGGCTCACAACATATTGTGATTCGAACAACATATTGTTCTTATTTCAACTACTCCCAAGAGTTTTAGATTAATAATCATATTATTTAATCTCCGAACAAGTCGGTGCCCAACAAATCAGTGACGAGCGTCTAGCAACCACGCTTCACTAATTCCCTAGATACAAATGAAGTGTCTGCAAGAACCTTGTAATATAGTTAGCGTACAGTACGATCCCTCCGATACATATGTCCTTATCAAACTAGAGATATTGGTCAATCGAGATCTCTTGTTGAGTTTGATAACTTTGCGTACGTTCTAGGTTTCGTAAAATTCAGTCGTGATTGATCTAGAGAAACACATTTCTCTAATCACCTCACTGTTCAACTCTGGCCAGAGATTCTGGGACTTCGAACCACATAGGACATCCATGATCTATATCAAGCGATCAGATCCCCTACTACCATGCACAGACTTCACATCAGATTTCGAACTGCACGAACGTTGTCTCCTTTTTCGACTTACTCCCTTTCCAGGGAATCAAAGACATGTCACGATACAGCTAGTCCTCTGATGAAGTCACGGTGATGTCTGGGTCTTAAGGATTAATTGTGTACAACTATATTATGGAATTCTCTACTCGATCAGTGATAACCACTTAGAGATTCCAGGGAGAGGGGGTTCAGTGAACTCATCAACAGTGAGCACCCACTCAAGTATGTCGATGTCCCAACACCGAGGCTCGAGATTAGCCCACTTACACTAAGTGCTAGTCTCAAGGGGGAAAGGCCGGGTATCCTTGTTATTGGCGTAATCCATTGACTAGGAACTGAGTTTGACCAGTTACGCTGCGTTAACAGAATTATCTCTCGGTTTCCACAAAACCGAATTCATACAACATGTGTAACGGTACAGGACTATATCTATGATTCAACATGGGGAGTAGATATAGCATATGCCTTAATTAATCATAATTAATAATCTTTCATAATTTCGAAATAAATTGATAATATTTATTAATTAAATAATAAATTAGGTTCGACCACAACCACAAGTTGGCTTTTTGGTCACCTACTCTATCAAAAGGGACCCCCGTCCCGGGCAAGATCACACGAGCATTCGCCAAGGATGCAAAGAATCCACTGGGGAGAGATAAGTTCTGGTTTCAAGAAGCCGGTCCAAGCCGAGTGAAGATGGTGAAACCAAGCGGGAGGAGCTTCTTTCCATTTGTGCGCTGCTCGTCGGGAAAGGCGGCGGCATCTGGGCCGTTTCCTCCATGAAAAGCCCATGTAATAATGTAATAGAGGTCCATTAGTCAAAAGGAGAACCCCTAATTGTAACACTATAAATAAGTGATATCTCATACCAAAAGAGGTAGGTTTTCATCCCCCAAAAAAGATAACATACCATTTTCACTGCAAGCTTTCTTTCTTTTTTCAGATACAAGAGAAATTGTTTAGTTTAATCCTCAAAATATCAATTTTTGTTACAAGAGAAAAAAGGGTCCTTTTACCCAGATTTTTCTGCTCGTTAACAAAAATATAATAAATATTATTTTCAATTTAAATTTTCAAACATAATAAATATAAATAATACTAAATAAAATATTAATTAATTATTAAAAAAATTACATTTAAACACATGAAAAACTCATCATTAATTATTTTTGTATTATTATTTGTTAGCATTTTTTAAGTAGCTCGTTTCTTATTTTTTTATTTTTAATGTTAATTATATAATTTAATTATTTAACTATATTTCATATTGTGATACGTATTTTATTTTATTATTAAAAATAATTTTATTAAAAATAATTTTAATTATTAATGATATGATTATTAAAAAAATTAAATTACAAAAAATATTAAATAAAATACTAAGAAATAATTGATATGTCATTTTTATTAATTTGTAAAAAAAATTAAGGATCATTTTATAAATAACAAATAGTTTTTTGTTTGAGTTTACAAACGTAAATTTAAGTATTTTTGTGAGAGTAACACCCATAAGTTAATAATAAGTTTATATTTTTATCTCTCCTGCTCCAAAACAAGTTTTTAGTATCGGTTTAAGATGCTCTAAGCCATCTTCAACCGAACACAAAAACGTAAATTCAAAAATAAGTTTTATTTTAAATTTACATTAATTTCATTCCAACCGAGATTCCAATACTAAAACTTAAAAGAATATTCTCAAAATATTATTTTAATACAACTTTTTATAAATAACCAATATCTTTACAAATTACAATTTAACCTCATAACTTTTGAAATTAAAAAATTTAATAGTCATTATTTTCAATTTAAAATTTCAAATATAATAAAAAAAATATTGTGATATCTCATACTATTATTTTATTTTTAACGTTAATTAAATAATTTAATATTTAATTATATTTAGTATTATCATGTTTATTTTTATTTCATTATTTAAAATATTTTTATTAAAATTTATTTTAATTACTAATGATATAATTATTAAAAAAATTATAATATAAAAAATATTAAATAAGAAACTAAAAAAATGTTGATACAGTAGAAACTCCATACAGTCATTTCGTTGGGACCAGGAAAAAATGGATAAAATAATTTTTTTATAAAAAAATAATATAAATATAAAAATAAAAAATATTTTATTTATCTATCTTCAAGTTCATATAACCAATTTAATAGTGTTTGACTATGGATATTTGATCATAAATATGTAAAAATTGTGTTTAACAAATATATTGAATAAAATAATAATAAATCTAAGGACTATAAATCTTGATCATATACTATATGTTATTGATTTTAATAAACATTGTGTGTTATTTTAAACATATTATTGATTTTGATAAATAAAAATATTATTAATAAATATTTTTATTATATATTAATCATTTATGATATAAATCCTTAAAGAGGTACTTGAAAAAGGTATGACTTATGACAATGTGGAGTTTATTCCTATTTATAACTGGTCCGGGACCTATTTTTTATTACTATAAGGAGTTTATTCCTATATAGAGTTACTATATAGAGTTTGTATATTATTTTTATTAATTTATATAAAAAGGATCATTTTATAAATAATAAAGTTTTTGGTTTGAGTTTAAGGTAAACGTAAATTTAAGTATTTTTTTTGTGGGTCCCACTCTAATACCTACGTTTAGTTTTAAGTTTATAGTAATTTGGATCCAACATAGATTTCAATACTCAAAATTAAAAGAATATTCTCAATTTATTTTTCTTATATAATTTTTTATACTATTTTTATAAATAACCAATATTTTTACAAATTTATAATTTAATTCCGTAACTTTTGACATTAAATTTAAAAAATCTAATAAATATTATTTTTAATTTAAAATTTGAAAAATAATAAATATAAAAGATAAATTAAAATATTAATTAAATATAACAAAATTGCGCAAACATGAAATATTTAATATTTAATTATAAATATTTATTTTTAAAATAAAATAAAATTTTATTTT
Organism: Euphrasia confusa; assembly: GCA_954870475.1. Taxonomy (NCBI): domain Eukaryota; kingdom Viridiplantae; phylum Streptophyta; class Magnoliopsida; order Lamiales; family Orobanchaceae; genus Euphrasia; species Euphrasia confusa. The sequence goes on along the minus strand of OX940956.1, from coordinate 3,270,168 downwards.
AATTATTAATATAATAATTATTAAAAAAAATTACATTACAAAATATATTAAATAAAAAACTAAAATAAAAGGTTAATAGGTTTTTTTTATTAATTTGTAAAATAAAAGAATAACATAATAAAAAATATGAGTTTAAGGTAAACGTAAATCTAAGTATTTATTCAACCGATACCAAAAACCTATTTTGGAGTAAGGGAGATGCTCCAACCGATACCAAAATATAAACTTATTATAAGTATTATGATGGGACCCACATAAAAAATACTTAGATTTACGTTTACCTTAAACTCAAACCAAAAACTATTTATTATTTATAAAATTATCCTTTTATTTTACAAACTAATAAAAAAGACCTATTAACCTTTTATTTTAATTTTTTATTTTATATATTTTGTAATGTAATTTTTCTAATAATCATATATTAATAATTAAAATAAAATTTTATTTTAAAAATAAAAATAAATATTTATAATTAAATATTAAATATTTCATGTTTGCGCAATTTTGTCATATTTAATTAATATTTTATTATATTTTTTATTTTTGAAATTTGAAATTGAAAATAATATTTATTAATTTTTTTAAATTTAATGTCAAAAGTTATGGGGTTAAATTATAAATTTGTAAAGATGTTGGTTATTTATAAAAAATAGTATAAAAAATTGTATAAGAAGAATAATTTGAAAATATTCTTTTTAAGTTTAAGTATTTGAATCTCGGTTGGAGCCAATTTACTGTAAACTTAAAACTAAACTTATTTTTTAGTTTAAGTTTTTGTGTTCGGTTGGAGATGGCCTAAAATGATTTTTTTATTTGTCAAACGTGAGAAAGTGCATCGCTTGTATTTTGGCACTGGACGTCCCCTAAATCCCAAAATATTAGTTTTTATACTTTTTAATTACGTAATATGTCATCCATTTTTTGAGAAAAATGCAATCCAATACACGCGGCATAAAGACCTCTGGTATATTTGCGTCGCGTAATATAGGTTAGACATAGGTCTTTGCCACGTCAGCAATCGTGCTCTACAAAATTGGACGGAATTGATGATATTTGATGATTTTGAAAGACACATGACCAAAGTTGGATTTGGCGCACCGCGTAATTTAGGTTAAACGGAGGTTTTTTCTACGTTAGCAATAGTTAACGTGCTCTGCAAAATTGAACGGAAATGATGATATTTGATGATTTTAAAAGACACGGGACCAAGGTCAAATTAGCATAATGATTTAGCGGCATTATGTTAATTTGATATAATTAAATATAATAAATATTAAGATTATTATAGAAAGAGAGTGTATGTATATTTATAAACAAAATTACTTCGAATAAAGGATAATTTAAATATTTTACAATTTAAAATTGAAAAAAAAGGGAGACATGCAGGTGGGTGTCAAATATATAAAGAGTATGAGTTATATGTACTGCGATATAATAGTATGAGTAATACAGTAGAAACTCTATATAGTAATATTCTATATAGGAATAAACTCTATATAGTAATAAAAAATTCAGGTTCCGACTTGGGACCAGTTATAAATAGGAATAAACTACACATATTGTCATAATTCATACATTTTTATTAATATATAATAAAAATATTTATTAATAATATTTTTATTTATCAAAATCAACAATCCTTATAATATATAATTCAACTAGCAATTGTCTTAGGTGGCATATGTTTTACCGTCAAATTATGTTGTGTTCACACTTATTAATAAACAATGACCGTTAGATTAAATTTTTGTTCACACTGGTAATTAATTAGCGTAATTATTTATTTCTTTATATAATAATTTAAATTTATAATCTGCTACTAAAATTAATTAGCGTATTAAAGGTGATGAGAGAGAATTTGCATATTTTTATTAATATATTTAATCTTTAATTAATCAATTTATATTATATAAACAATAATATCGTAATTTTAGGTAAATCTATTCCTTATTTAAAGCAACTAAATAAATTTGATATTATCTACCATTTATATTACTATAATCATGAATAATTCAAATCCGTGTTTATATATAAATTTCGTCATCATCCCTCACTCCCTATCTCTCCCTATTCTATTTTTTTTTATTTGTTAATGATCACACTTTTGTTTTTTTTTGCAGAATTGTATGTAAGTTTTTTTTTTTTGCAGTTTTTTTTATAGCCTTTAAATGTAATTATCTTTTTCTAATTCGAATTTTAATTTTAATATTATCGTTTATTCATTAATATTTTTATTTTTTGAGTATTTTTTACTAATTAAAATTTTAATTTTAATATTATTGTTTGATCATTAATATTTTTACTTTTTGCAGCCCTTCAATGTAAGTATTTTTTACTAATTCGAATTTTAATTTTAATATTATTGGTTTTTTACTAATTCGAATTTTAATTTTAATATTATTGTTTATTGATTATAATTGTATTGTAAATATAACAATTTATTTGGTAATGTTTTTTGTATTTTTTTAGTCTTTTTAAAGATTATTTTTTTACATACATTTTGTATTTCTTACTTTTTTTTATTTTGTAGGTTTATTTATAAGTAAAAGACTCTGCAAATCGAAAAGATCGAAACATTAGATTGCAAAATGTTTTAATGGAATCAAACTTTAATAAGTTTAGAATATTTTACGTTAATAATTTATTTATCTTTTATTTTATGATTAATTTATAATATTTTATGTAACTCACAATTATTATTTTAATAAAATTTATAATATTTTTATTTAATTTTATTCTTATTTTATTTCTGTTGTAACTTATGCAATCGTATTTTTATTTAATTCTTATAATATATAATTCAACTATCATTTGTGGCATACTTTCTCCAAACCAGACTAATAGTCACACTTCCTTTGTATTTTGTGAAGGAACCAGAGTAATAGTCACACTTCTTTTGTATTTTGTGAAGGAAGTGTGACTATTAGTGAGAATGAGAAGAAGTATATTTTAAGGGTTTAATTTATTTGTGTTCACACTTATTAAAAAATAATAATTTTTAGATTAAAAATTTTGTTTACACTAATATTTATTAATATTTAATCTTAATCAATTTATTAAGTAAATATTAAATACGTAATTAATATATAAATAATAATATTTATATTTTTCTTATTCTCTTACTATTTGATTTTATATAATTTATCTTTATAAATTCTTTAATTATAGTAAAGATTAATTTGAAAAAATCAAGTTATTAAATAAATTATTTTTTAATATCTTGTATTAATATCTTCACTTTATTCCTTATTTATCATATATTATTTATTTATTTACTTTATCATATAAATCATAATAGATAATAGTATTAATATTAATTTTTATTAATCATTATATCATATTAATATATTAATATTAAGTAAATTAGGTTGCATTTAATTTAATTTATTATATTAATATTAAGTAAATTAGGTATTTAATTTACCTTATTCTATTTTCATTATTCAATTAAATTATAAATTTTCAATCAAAATATCACGATTTGATTCTATAATTTGCGATTTTTATTCAATTAATTTTCAAAAATTATTGAAAACTTAATTCAATTTTACCTTTATAAAAAGTCTTAATCTTTTACTCATTCTCAACTTCGATAAATTATTTTTTCTATTATGATTATTATTTATTTATGTATTAACATTTTTATAATGCATTATTGTTATTATCCAATTTTTTAGAAAGAACGCGGAGAATATGTTTGATTAAATGGTTGAGTTCTTAAGTGTTCCAAACTACCAAACCATGAAGTTGAAGGTTGGTATTATTATAAACTTTTTTACTAAAATCTAAATATAGTAATATATATATATATACATATATATATATATATGTAGACTTATTTTTTTTAAACAACAATTTATATAGTCATGTCATATTCTATTTATTGTATATAATATACGAATTAATTAAATGTTGTAACATTACTTGATAATTATATTATTCACGCGAAAGTATTAAGAGCAAATAATTCTGGGAAAATGATTTTTAATACTTGAATTGCTCTGACGCGCTCGAATACCAAATTTCAGTTTGCTTTCCAACGAATACAATTTTCGATTATGATATCGTATGTCATGACTATTAATAAGAGTCAAGGTCAGTGGTTGACAAATGTTGGAATATTTTTGAAAAAACCAGTATTTACGCACGATCAATTGTAGTTGTCTAGAGTAACCAACACGACCGGGTTGAAGCTTCTGCTTTGTGACCAGTGTGGTCTTATGAATAGAACAAATGTAGTATATAAAGAAGTATTCCATAATTTGTAATATGAATGTAATTTTCTTTATTGTACTATTTCAATTAGATCATTCACTTAATATTTATTTGTCCATTATCAATATCTACATTTAATATTAAGCCGAAAGAGCACTACTCCGACTAACAAATAGTTGAATTAAATACACGTGCATCGCACGGGTAGGAGGACTAGTATGTTTAAAATGACTTACAATATTTATTAAAATCAATAATATATAGTATATGATCAAGATTTATAATTTTTAGATTCATTAGTATTTTATTCAATATATACATTAAACACAATTTTTACATATTTATGATCAAATATTCATAGTCAACACTATTAAATACTATTAAATTTGTTATGTGAACTTTAAGATAGATAAATACAATGCATTTTATTTTTATATTTATATTATTTTTTTATACGAAAAAATTATTTTTATTTTGTAAAACCCTATATAAGAATAACTCTCTATAATAATATTTTTTCCCGGTCCCAACGATATGACTGTAGCGAGTTTCTACTGTACCAGCACTTCTTTTTGAAAAAACAAATATGCCTCTACTTTTCAGAATAAAAATAATAATAAAATAAAGGGACAATGTGCATTGCGTCTTCTTCCCGTTTTTTGTGTATATTCTCGATTGATACATGCGTCGATCTAAACATGTAGAAAAACATCAAGCTGAGATAACACTCGATCTATTCATGTTCCAGCGAAACCCAACACGAAGAAAACGAATTGGAAATGGTTTTTTTTAAGTAGCAAGAAATAATGCGAGAGCGTAATGCACGAATCTATTACGGGTTCGTGCTCTAATTAATTCATGTTTACCTTAGCACGAAGAAACACGATCACAGATCAATTATCCGTATGACACCTCTATATATTCCTCGAAATCTCTATGTTAATCAAATGTCCGGTTTATTTGATTACACTGTATCGCTCTCCCCCTATAGCTTCGAAGTTGTTATAATCTGGAGGAAGCTGCTGCTACACCCTAAATTCGCTGCTCGAATTGTTGGCCGTGTAGGAAACAGAACAATTCTCCGTGTCGGCTTTCATCTGTGGGATGTTGATGTTTGCGGTCGTCTCAGTTCGGACAGAGTCTGGTTCGGACGTGGGTGGGATGCCTTCTACGATCACTGGGAACTTGCGACTGGCGGGTGGGTGCAGTTTCGGGTGGTCAGCGATGATGAAATCGTAGTGGATGTGTACGACGCCCATGGGAGACCCAAACCGGACCGCGGCTATTAAAGTTGTTTCTTTCTTTTTTATTTACGTTTATATGTTAATCCTTCGATCGTTCGAGTGAAATTTTGGACGTGTAATGTTTTTTTCCAGTCTAGTATTGTATAATATCCTATTTCTTACTTATGTTATTCGTGCCGTTTTGTTTCACATTCGTGCTACTTAGTTTGAAACCCTAGATTTAGTTATAAAAGGAACCCTAAATATCAACACAGTTATTCCTACTTCCTGCCATAAAAATTAATTCTCAGCTACCGTGGTAGTTGGGAACTTTATTAATCACGACACGATTGCATCCTCAACTACCGTGATGGTTCGAAACAATTTGATTCAATAATACAACGCTTCTTGAGTCAATTCCAAATTCCCACGGGGTTCGACGACAAATTAAGAACGGAAAGGTACTCTGAACGTTTTGTTTGTTTTTGTAATTTTCTAGATGTTGTTTCATCCTATTTTAGTCCATTAAGGTGAACAATCAGAGCGAGGCAGTGAGGATTTGCTACTTTACTTGCCAACGAACCACGTATCTCGATCTCACCTACTAAGTTTAATTAGAGAGGCTTTGCGTTCAAGGAGCACCGATTATTCGATGTTCTTTTACACACGTCACAAAGGCATTAATGATTTACATGTTTTTGTGCTACTTTTCCTATGATGTTTTGTGTCGTCTCATGCCATTTTTGTCATTATTGTGCATCATTCTCATGATTCTCGGTAGGTTTGACGTTTTGTGGAGTGTGTAGGTGTATGATCATGTTCAATGCGAAAACGAGCAAAAACGAGTTGAAAAACGGTAAAGTGATTTGACCAACCACCTATCGTGATTGCGCTGCAAACTTGGCCACTTTGGTTCTCCCAACTCCGACCACCTCAAAACACGATCCATACATTGTCGGAAAGATCTTGAAATCCTCTACATGGGTCTACCAGTTTGTTGTCATGGTTCCTCGTCATAAAGCCGGAATTCACGGGTTTCCAGCCCAGTATGCAGCTGCCCTGGGGTGTATGTGCAGCAAACTTGGAGAGCTTGGTTCTCCCAGCTCCGACTACATATATGCATGGTCCATACCTTGTCAGAAAGCTCTCGAATAGGTGTACGAGTCCCTGCCCTTTTATTATCATAGATCCCCATCATAAAGTCGAAATCCTTGAGTTTCTAGCCCAGTACGCAGCTGCCCCGGAGTGTACGCACAACGAAATTGGAGAGCTTGGGTCTCCCAACTCAGACCACATATGGAGATGATCTATATCTCTACGGAAAGCCCTTGGAGTTCTCTACATGGCCCAGCCATCCAAGCGCTCGCTCGCGACCACCACTAGGCGATCGCTCGATGACCAGGCGCTCGCCTGCACCTGAACTTCAGAGAGCTTGAAAACGAAGGAAGCGCTCGCCTCCTACCCAGGCGGTCGCCTCCCAGCCAGCGCGGGCGAGCGCCTCCTCCCTCAGGCGGTCTCCTGCCTCCTCGTCCAGCCATTGACCCGCGTTTTGACCCCCGATTCTTAGACTACTTATTGGTTTTTAAACTTAGGTTTTAGGACACACTTTTCACTTTAGTTTTGGGCACTTTAGAGAGAACGTTCGGAACTCATAGCTTTTAGGTTTTGGTTTCGATTTCATCACTTGGGAATTTTCTTGTATTCGAATTCGGCAAAAGTTGGATTTCCTCCGACGGATGCCCTTGGTTTGCTTTGATAATTGATTAGTAAGTTCTCTTTGTTTTTAATTTCTTGTTCTTCAATTTCTTAGTAGATTAATCGCTTCTTTAATTCTATCTTTCAATTTCGTTTTCATGAATTGTACTTTTCAAAAATCTAATCGTTCTTCGTTAAAAACCATGAGTAGCTAAATTCTTTTCCTAGGGATAGGGTTGAGTGATTATCGAATTAGGATTCATGTTTGAACTCTAATCTAGAATTAACGCCAACTGGGAATGGACGTGTTAGAATTATTTTATGAATTCAAGCTTTAACTTGAAAACGATAATCACGATTCCCGAAACCCTAGTTTATTTCTCATTTGATTTAAAAACAACTTTTCTCGCTTTCCTACTTGCATTCTCGTCTTTTGATTCCCGTAGTTAATTTTTTGAATTAAAACAAAAACCAAAACAACTTAACGCATTATGCTATTTCTCTTCAATATCCCCGTTGCAAACAAATAGACACAAATACGGCCGATAGTAGTGTTCCTCTAAAGATCGACTCGGGCAAGTTGCTTTAGCAATTAGTTCGATAATTTTATTTGATTTGTGACGCTACAAAGAACGACTTAATCAATTAATAAGGTGAAGGTTCTCTTGCATAGTGACCCGGATTTGTTTCGGCTCATTTTAGAACAAAAGGAGGATGCAGAGGTTTTTGTATTTGAGTGTGTTGTGTGATTTGTAACCCTATTTCCAACAAGCTTGGTGTCCATCAAAGTTTGATTCCAACATTCGGACACTCAATACAATTAAGGAGTTCCAGATGGAGTCCATTTCCAGAGAATCGTATTCTCTTTTAGATAGTCAATAAGCTTAGTGCTTAAATATTTATTACCACGATCATATCGTAATTTCTAAATATAGCAACTAAGCTGGTTTCCTACTTTGATGTCTAAAATTATTGAACACTTCAAAATTAGAGACGTGTACTTCATAAGTACATTTGGTAGTTGAAAACCACCCCCACCACTAACACATTAGTGGATCACACATCTCCGTTTGGATCAAATCCAATAGACCTTCAACATACTCAACTAGCGTGCTAAAGTTGTGCGGGATTTTGACTTTTATCTATTGCTGATATTTGGGTTTAGTTAATTCTTGTATATTTGTTAATCGTCTTTAGCAAATCATATTTGCTTTCTTTTGTATAAAGGAAATCGGATTTCCAAAAACAAAATTAAAACCTTTATCGTCTATATCAAATATATAAGTAAGATCTAATAATAGAACATTTCTATTAATAGTAGGTTTCTAAAATTAGACGAAACAAATAATCAATTGTTCAAAACAATATAATAACTATAACCCAATACGAACCTTTGTCAGAACGTTTCTGCCCAAGGTATTTTAGCAGTTATGGCCCTATGGCCTTTATTCGCACAACGATGGCAAGCGTCATCAACTCATTTGTTGACCTTGTTCTTAGTCGCCCTTCTAGTATCACCTTTATCCATCTTTATGCTTAGACAGGAAACCATTTCCGTCATTTTCTTCAAGAAGAACACTTCTTTCATGAAGAAGCAATAATGAGAACAAATTTCTCGTATTGATGGTTGACTCTTTGATCAACATCTTGAACAACTTATCCATTGAAGGGTCGAGCTTTGTTTATGTTGTAGTTCATAATGAACGATTCATAAGAACTAGAAATCCACTTCTCATAAGTGGCATTCCTCAGCAGTCAAAGGTTGAGTGAGATTATCAAATAATCTATTCTCAAGTACATAGAGACACTCATCATTTTAAATCACAAGATTGAGATTCCAATTCAAATGGTTTGGGTCAGTGAATTTTGATTTGGATTGGTCGAATATCGATGTTACGGGATATATTAGAGAATATTACTGAGAAATATTAAGAAGATTAACATTGAGATAATTCGTTATTAATGATTACAATTAAATGTTTGGTCTTTATCATTTAATTGCCTCCCACTAAATTTTTCGAATTCCGCTATCCTCTAGCAGACAGACGGGAAAACTTATTTTTCCTTAGTTGGGCTTTAGGTCCAATAGCGTGAATATAACCCGTAGTTAATCTAGCCCGATTATATTCACCTAATGGTAGAAACATTTTCAATCACATCTCTATGTGACCCTAAAGATTACTTTTCCTCACCATGACAATGAACTACGTTAATCGTACCCTTCAAAGTCAACCATGTGTCAAGACCGACCTACCGATATGAGAAGTGAAAGTTGGACTCCAGTAAACATGTGTAAGCCCATAGTTAATCTATCCGACCACACATATTTAAAAGAATCGTAGCTAACACCTCTCCATCTTATGTCAATAAATTACAGCTTAACTCACAAGCAGTAGTCCCCGCTAACACGGCATACCATACTACTTGTAAGTGGCTTTCACATAATTTATTGTCGGTAAAAGGAAAGGAGAAAGAACGACACATCGGTTCTCCTTTAAGGCTTGATATACATTCTCGGGAGAGAATGAAGGAGTATAGGATTGGTTATCTCATCAGAATAATCGTTATACATTCTCAGGAGAGAATGAAGTGAGTGATCGATTGTTGATTCTTAACAACTATGTCCTCTATAGGTCATCCTAACGAGCACATACGATCATAACATATATCACAATATATATATCACATAATTCACATAACATTTAATCACAATTAAAACTAGTTATGCAAATTAAATGGTGCTCTATTAATTAACTTGATTTAACAATTAAATCAAATAATTAATCTATCACCTTGTTGATCGAATATTTAAATCTATTATTTAATTGGTCAATAAATAATTTCACTAAATTAAATATTGATACTTCCTTTCTATTTCAATTCATTAATATCTTAATAATCAAAACGTGATGTCTCGTAAGTGAAACTCGAGGTTTCTAACCAGCGATTCATCATGCAAGCGACCCTATCTCCCATAAATGGGGGAGCCGAGCAGACCATCGAATCATGCCATCATATGGCTCGATGTCTCTAATTTGTTTTAACAAAAACAAGTCTAGATGAATCACTCCCCGAGGTGCATTCATGTTCGACATTGAATTGTTACTTGATAACAAATTAGGCATTGTTTCGATCTATTAGATAAAAATAAATATTTTAACAGAAACAACTAAGTCCCAATTAAACAACATTAAATCAATCAATTCAACAAACAGCATGCTTTAGGTGATTATATTCATAGACAATTAATCAATTTCAGAACCTACGCTGATACCATTGTTGGGGATCGTGCATGACCATTTTTCATTAATGTAAACATTTTACATTATATTATTTTATTTATTGAAAATCATATTTTCAATATTACATGCATTAATTGATTTAATTCAAATATAATTAGAATAAATAATCCACCATTTAATTTAATTATCAAATAATTAAATATTTAATTCATGCATCCCTACTACATAAATTAAATCTAGCGCAATTAAATTTATCAAATAAATTAATTATAGCGCAATTATATTTATCATATAAATTAATTACGCAATTATATTATCATATAAATTAATTACTTTTAGCGCAATTATATTAATCATATTAATATATTACACTAAACAATTAATTACGTGCACATAATTAATTTCCATCAAATTGACAATTAACATAATCATATTATTTAATTCTAATCAATTAGTTTATGTAAACATAATAGTTTATGTAAACATAATTAAGTTGCGTCAAATTGACAATTAACATAATCATATTATTTAATTCTAATCAACTTGAATTGTGCAATTTAAATTAATCAAATTAATTAATTATACGTATATAATTAATTACGTGCACATAATCAGTTTGTGTCAAAATGACAATTAAGATAATCATATTATTTAATTGAATCAATTTGAATTTAATTGACAGTTAAATTAATCTCAATTAATTTTTCTTTATCAATTAAAAATCCCATTACATACATATAGCGCAAGCATTAAACGCAAACAATTAAATCTAAATTTAATCGTAAGTACCTCAGGGATTCATCGGACGAAACTAGGTTCGTCGGAAGTCGCGCGGATGCGACGCGGGGACGGCACGGGTCGTGTGCGGGGAGAGCCGAGCGAGTGGCGGGGCTCTCCGCTGGACTCGTGCGTCACGGCTGGAGCGCACGGGCGCGACTCGGGCTGTGCTCGGGCGTTCCTTCGGCGTCTCTCGTCTAATCAGGTTTCATCTCGTATAGGTAATCCAACTTACGTATTGCACTAGAAATACGTAAAGGAGAATACGACGGGAAAAGCGGGCCGGAAAAACGGTGCCGGAATCAGATTCCGGCGAGGGGAGGCGACTGCCGGCGGCGGCACTAGGCGGCGGCAGGCGGCGGCTCCGGTGGTCGGCGGTCCTCCGAGGGAGGGGCCGAGGGGGCGGACGAGAGGGAGAGAGGAGAGGAGAGAAAGTGAGGCTAAGGTTTTGAGCTCTTCACTTTGGTGTGTCTTTCCTCTAGCCAAGAGGCTCCTTTTATAGGTGAGGAAAAGACCTTGTTGGGCTCAAACCCTAATGGATCGGATCCATTAACCCTAGCCGGCCCAATTCATTAGCCGTCATTACGTTTCTCCAAAATTGACAATCAATTTGATCTCCGAAAAATATAACAATTATATTTTCGTTCTCGTTTTAATTTTCTCATCAATATGAGATAATAATAAAAAATTTCAATTTCACAAAATCGGAAAGCCCATTTCAGGGGTACTGCTAAATCGGGAAATTTCCCAAAATAGAAAGTGTACACCACCGTGTCCGTTTTCTTTAGCTCAGTATTATTTCCAACTCATAATCACAATTATGAATCTCGGATTCAATCATATTGACCTCCGACTATATATACTTAATTAACAGTTAATTAATACATGATCGTATTCAAGGATCGGTTTACACGAGAATGTGACCCTCAATGGTTCAGGTGTATAACTAGTCGTGGGCTCACAACATATTGTGATTCGAACAACATATTGTTCTTATTTCAACTACTCCCAAGAGTTTTAGATTAATAATCATATTATTTAATCTCCGAACAAGTCGGTGCCCAACGAATCAGTGACGAGCGTCTAGCAGCCACGCTTCACTAATTCCCTAGATACAAATGAAGTGCCTGCAAGAACCTTGTAATATAGTTAGCGTACAGTACGATCCCTTCGATACATATGTCCCGATCAAACTAGAGATATTGGTTAATCGAGATCTCTTGTTGAGTTTGATAACTGTGCGTACGTTCTAGGTTTCGTAAAATCCAGTCGTGATTGATTCAGAGAAACACATTTCTCTAATCACCTCACTATTCAACTCTGGCCAGAGATTTCGGGACTACGAACCATCAGAACACACAGGACTTCCATGATCTATATCAAGCGATCAGATCCCCTACTACCATGCACAGACTTCACATCAGATTTCGAACTGCACGAACATTGTCTCCTTTTTCGACTTACTCCCTTTCCAGGGAATCAGAGACATGTCACGATACAGCTAGTCCTCTGATGAAGTCACGGTGATGTCTGGGTCTTAAGGATTAATTGTGTACAACTATATTATGGAATTCTCTACTCGATCAGTGATAACCACTTAGAGATTCCAGGGAGAGGGGGTTCAGTGAACTCATCAACAGTGAGCACCCACTCAAGTATGTCGATGTCCCAACACCGAGGCTCGATATTAGCCCACATACACTAAGTGCTAGTCTCAAGGGGGAAAGGCCGGGTATCCTTGTTATTGGCGTAACCCATCGACTAGGAACAGAGTTTGACCAGTTACGTTGCGTTAACAGAATTATCTCTCGATTTCCACAAAACCGAATTCATACAACATGTGTAACCGTACAGGACTATATCTATGATTCAACATTGGGAGCAGATATAGTATATGCCATTAATATAGGTTTCATTAATTAACGAAATAAACCGTTATATAACGGAATACGGTTAACCGCTCGGCCAACCGTTGGCTCGCCGGTCACCTATTCCAACAGGTAAAACCCTCGTACTCAAATCCTTCCTTGATGAAGATTTAATGTGCAAAGTCATCTGGAAGGACGGTTTCGTGGTGTTCAGTGAGGGATGGCATGAATTTGTTGTAGCGCATCATCTGAAACGGGGGTATATGCTGGTCTTCAGGTACTATGATTATACAAGGCAAATTATCGTACGTATTTATGGTCGAGATGGCCTCGAGATTATCGACTTCCGAACCCCAACGCCCGCCGGTCGAACTACATCGTCAGATGTGACAAGGGTAATCAGTGATATAATGTATTGGGACGTTATAAATGCGTATGATTCTGATAATTAATTTCATTTACTGTATTATGTTTTTAATAATAAATAACTTTTTATTGATTTGTTTTTCCTTTTAATGATATTGTTTTTTCCTCTTTTCGTGAAACTGTGTTGAACGATGATTTCGTGCTGGCGTGATGACATGTTCGTGTTGTTCGATGAATTCGTGCCAAGCGTTAAAAACTTGAAAAAATGATGTTTTGAGTTGATTAAAAATTGTAAATAGTCAACTCATTTATGACAAGTTCGTGTTTGCGTGATGACATGTTCGTGTAGTTCGATGAGTTCGTGCCTCGCGTTAAAAAACGAGAAAAAATTATATTTTGAGTTGTGCGTGGTACCTTTGATTGTTAATATTAGGATCACAGTGATGAAATAAGTCATCTTGGATTGAAATTGGTCAAATTTAATTGATAAACATGAATTAATGGTGTGATCGTATGTTACATGAACTCAAATGCATACTTATAACATGAACATCATTATATGCATTGTGGTGATTCTGTTGTTGAATCAACAATATATTTTGTTCTAGACTCATTTTGGATGATTATAATTATCTGGACGACATTAAACATGGATTAATGGTGTGATCGTATGTTACATGAACTCAAATGCATACTACACTAGTACTTATAACATGAACATCATTATATGTTTGTGAATGTTGAGCAATCTTGATGATTATGTTGTTGAATCAACAATATCTTTTGTTCTAGACTCGTTTTGGATGATTATAATTGCCTGGACGACATTAAATCACTTATTCTATATCAAAATATTGATAAAACACGTACAAATCCTTTTTTCATATCATGGCACGAAATTTAAAACCCTCGTGCTCACGTACGCACGAATATTAACCCTCGTGTTTTTGGAAGCATGAATGTTGTTGATGTTCGTATCCACATTAGCACGAAACAACCAAACATGAAATTCAAAATTTCAGATATAATTCGGAATGCTGACTTGGGGGGATTTTGAAATTCAAATTTTGAAATTTCGAAATTTAAACTTAAATTACCATTATTACATATTTTCTGACACATTATGCCTAATCAACAGTCAACAATTTTGTCAAACATTTCAAGATCACCACGAAAGCTTGCACACACGAACTTTGAGATTATGGCACAAATTGAGAAGTAATCTGGAGCACGAATGATTGATTACTCCAGACACGTTGAGATCATGGCACGAAAGTTTGTTTACGCACGAACCTATTATTGTTAGGGTAGCACGACGGGCGAAGTAACACGAAATGGACAAATAGCACGAAATAGAAAAGAAATTCATGAACAATATTCAAAATATTCATTAATTCATTAAAAAGACAACAAAAACAAACTACATTGACTAGTTGTCTTCATCAACATCATCCTCATCATCATCCTCATCATCATCATCGCCATCATCACCGCCATCATCATCGTCATCATCACCGCCATCATCACCGCCATCATCACCATCACTCTCCATCTCAGCATCTGAATCTTTAAAGCGAGTTTCCTCAAACATTATTTTCCGAATTTCATCTTGAACTTTCGGCAACAATGTTTGACCAGAGGGTTTAGGAACTAAGAAGTTCGTAATCTCATAGCCAGCGAGATTATAAATACGGACAATCATTAGTACATCACCATTGTAGGTGAAGATCAACGTGTAACCCTTTCTCAGGTGATCCGAAACACAAAATTCACGCCACCCTTCGTCGAACGACATGTAGCCGTTCACCCAGGTTATTTTCGTCCGCCACTCGTGACCATGAAAGTCGCGCAGCAAGACGGTTTTTCCAGCCAACTGCTCGTGCTCATGAGCAAAATCAGCGGGTAGACGCAACCAAAAGACAAAATCTTTGGTAGTAATCTGTGTGAAAAATCGAGTAAGAGCCATTAGATTTTTTAGTTTTTAGATCTGAAAATTTTATGGGGTGATTGTGGGAGAGGACTGAGAGAGCTTTTATTATTTGTTTCAGACTGCAATAGGAATGATTGTTTTTATAAATCCACACGTATGCAGAAGGTGAACAGAGAGTTCGTGTTGTCAAATCTATTTATTCTATTGGTTGGCCGCTGCAATTCTCTTCCTTCTAGGCGCCTTATCGTTTCAGAGTTTTCGAAGCGTCATATCTTATTATAGTAATAGAAAAATGGAAATACCCTAATTTCTTAAGCACGAAATATGGTAGCACGAACTACCAATCAGCACGAAAAACATAATATTAACACGAACATCTCACTCAACACGAATTGTAATTATCGCCCGAACTGTTATTTACCAATCAACACGAACATGAAATCAAACACGGATTTTACTTCAACAATTAACACAAAATCAAATTAATAAAATAACAAAAACTCAATAGTTTCGTAGCACGAATATCAATAAACACGAACTACAATTTTAATTGCTACCATTAAATTGAGTCAACAAACAACCAGATGTGTTAAATCAGATTAATGACCTGCATTTTTTTTAATTAATTTAATTCAAAGCATTTTTGCACGAATTAAGTTACAAGTTCGTGCTCATAAAAACACGAAAATAAAACCATCGTGCTTTCGATCTTTCGTGGTTAGAAGGGCACGAGATGGAAAGTATTTCGTGCTAGTGGTGTCACGAGACGAGCGCTTACTTATCCTTTTTATTTATCATTTTCTGTTATTGGCAAAAGTAAGGATAATTAAGTTTTTGTACGCGAATCTGCTTACATAACTCATACTTTTATATTAGGGGTCGTGGATCTCATATATTTATTTAAAAAGTATACTTTCGCCTATTTCAAAAAAAAAAAAAAAAAAAAAAGTAAATTCAAAGGGGAAGTATCAGGCCCGTAACTTTGGAGTTTGGAATAGTTCAACCAATGGGCTCAATCACGAGGCAATCATATTGGGCCATTTTTTACTTTTGGTCTAGCGTTATTTATGGGGTTTATTGCCCATTTGAACATTCCTCGTTGGTTGCCTTTTGTACTTCCTTCTTTTCAACTCTCAACTGAATTTTTTTAGCATAAATGTTATTTTTAATTTTTTTTCTTATTAAATAAAAATATAAACGTATTTTTTAATTTAAACATTATATTAGTTGTGAATAAAATTAAAAAACAAATTAAAAATAAATAGAATATAAGTGTATTTTAAAAGATAATTTGTTTTTTTTTATAGATTTCTATTATTCTTGGACATATATTCAAGGAATATGTTTCTATTATTAGTATTTGATAGATGAAATATATATTTGAATCAATAATTTCTTGAAGTCATTTTTTTTCTAAAGATTAGAGCATATATTTGCTATTTTTGTCAATTGGTAATTCGTTGTAAATAATAGAAGATTTAAAAAATATGGGCAAAAGTTGGTTTATAATTTTTTTTTTCTTTACACAACATAAAAATAAAATTCACAATTTAGTTTTAGATCCTTTTTATATTAATTTAAGTAGTGTTTTATTTGTAATTATAAAAAAATTATTTTAAAATTATCATTACTCTATAAAAATACAAATATTTCAAATAATACTCTGTAATATTTAAATTATTTGAATAAAAAACTATCATGCTACCAAACACAAAAAAAATATACCAACGTAAGTTTGATTAATTAGTCAGAAAAAAAACTCAAATAATTAAGAAATAATTTAAACAACTTTCAATTAATAAAATATAAACAAGATCAAAGATCTTCTTCATATCTATGAAGATAATTATTGGAGTCGAAACATTATTATATTATATAATCTCGTAACGGATAACATATTTAATTATTATAAGTAAACGTCGTAATATAATAAAAGAAATTAAAGTTCAACTACACACTCACACGCACAGGGTAGGTGAATGTCAAAGAAGAAGAGTTGTTGGATTGAGAATTCAGAATTGAGATATGCGACCAATTTAATTATAAATGTGGTGTATGAAAGAGAGATTATATATATGATCCGAAACCCAATGTATTTAATTTTAAATAGACCACGACTGAACCCATGTGACACTGTGGTTATCTAAAATTAAATGTGCCTCGACCAAAGTTAATTACAATAATACTATAGTATTTCCTGTTTTTTTTTTAATTATACACTGCACGTTACATTTACACACCACTCCCACATAATTAAATGTAACGATTCTTAACCTTTTCAACGGCACTTTTTTTTTTCCTTCTTTTCGATATGAACGTTTAATTTTTATTTTATTTTATCCAACCATTATGAATAAAAAAAAAATTGTACGTGACCTTATATAATAACCCCCTACACTAATCAAAATGAACACACTACACCACAAACACCATGACTTCCCTTCAATCCACTTGCACGCTTCTCCCCACCACCACCACCGCCACCACCCGCCGCCGCCTCCTCTCCCGCCGCCCCTTCCGCGTCTCATGCAGCAACAACGACAACCCGAACAAGCTCGACCGTCGCAACATGCTGATGGGCCTGGGCGGGCTCTACGGGGCCTCCAATCTGGTCCCGGCCCACGCGGAGCCCATCCTGGCCCCTGAGTTCACGTCCTGCGACGTGGCCCGCGACGTCCAGACGGGCGACCTCCTCGACATCAACTGCTGCCCGCCGATGTCGACGGCCGTGGTCGACTTCAAGTTCCCCCCTCCCCCCCAGAAGCTCCGCATCCGCCCGGCCGCCCAAAAGGTGAGCAAGGAGTACCTCGCCAAGTTCGAGGAAGGCATCCGCCGCATGAAGGCCCTCGACGTCTCCGACCCCTCCGACCCCCGCGGGTTCATGCAGCAGGCCAACATCCACTGCGCCTACTGCAACGGGGCCCACGACCAGGTCGGCCACAAGGGGGTCGACATCCAGGTCCACAACTCCTGGCTCTTCTTCCCCTTCCACCGATGGTATTTGTACTTTTACGAGCGCATTATCGCCAAGCTCATCAACGACCCCACCTTCGTCCTCCCCTTCTGGAACTGGGACAACCCTAAGGGCATGCAGATGCCCAAAATCTTCGACAACGAGAAGTCCCCGCTCTACAACCCTAACCGCAACCAAGCCAACCGTCCGCCAGCTGTCATCGACTTAGGGTTCTCCGGAGCAACCGACGACCTACAAAAAGTCGTCAACAACCTCACCGTCATGTACAGCGAGATGATCCGGAGCGTCAACGCCACCACCGACTTCTTGGGCCAGCCCTATCGGGCCGGCGACTCCCCGCTCAGCGGAGCCGGGATGGGCTCCTCTGAGCGTGGGTCCCACGTGGCGGCCCACGTATGGGTGGGGGACCCGCGAAACAAATACTCGGAGGACATGGGGAATTTCTACTCGGCCGGACGGGACACTCTCTTCTACTCCCACCACGTCAACGTCGACCGCATGTGGTCGTTATGGAAGAACCTGAAAACCGGAGTGCCGAAAGAGCTCAACGATCCGGATTTCCTCAACGCCTCGTTTTTGTTTTACGACGAGAATAAGCAATTGGTTCGGGTGAAAGTTTCCGACTGCCTCGACCACCGCCGCCTCGGGTACGACTTCGAGCGGGTCGACATCCCCTGGCTCAACTACAAGCCGGCGAAGAAGGCCGGAAAAGCGAAGATCATCGGGAAGTCGACTGCGAAGACCGCCGAGGAGATATTCCCGCTGACTCTGAAGAAGGTGACTCGAGTCTTGATCAAGAAGTCGGCTAAAGGGAAGGCCGACGAGGTGCTCGTGCTCGAGAACATCGAGTCCGACACGAGTAAGTTTGTGAAGTTTGATGTGTTTATTAACGACGAGGATGATGCGTCGGAGGAGCTCGACAAGGCGGAGTACGCGGGGACGTTCGCGCAGGTGCCGGCGAAGACGAAGAACAAGACTGCTAAGGCGAACATTACTCTGAGGTTGACTGAGCTGTACGAGGATATCGATGTGGACGATGATGACACGGTGGTGGTGACGTTGATTCCGAGGTCAAACGGGGATGACGTCACTATTGGTGGTATCAAGATCATCCCGTCGCCGCCTAGGTCCGGCTGAGATTCGTCGACTTGATTAATAATAAAAATCACCATAATAATATAAATTATGGTTTGATTTATGAGTTTTATTTTAATTAAAGTTGTTGTTTTGCTTTGCATGCTTTGTGGTATGGTGTCCCCACGTGGCGAGTTCGGTGGGAATAAGAATAAAATAAAAGTCGTCATTTTCAAATAAGATATGTTGTCGCGTGTTTAGTTTTGAGTTTATTTTCTTTGTTTTTTTCTTTCTTAAAATAAATATATAAATATTATTATCACACACTTTTTTATGAAAAAGTTGAATTTTAATCGGTTTATTTAGTGCAACAAGGACAAATTATTGCGATGGCCGTGGAATTTTCTCAAGCAAGAAAAGTTATTGCCACCACCCCTACTAAACTAACTACTTTTGGAGTTTATCCTATTGGCTTCATTATCATTACTCCACGTTGTTCTACGATCGGTTTGAATTAGGTAAGAAACCGCATTAATTTAATTTAATATCTATAGTAGGAGTATTATACTTTTATAGTATATTTTTATGTTGAATTTTGACAATTGATTTAGTTCAATTCAATTTACTTCAAACGAGTATATTAAAAAAGAAGAGAGGTGGAACAAGAGAAAAACAAAACTTAGGTTGAAATAATTATTTTAATATAATTTTTTAGCTCTTCAATACTACTAATAATTTATTTATAATCTTCAATTAACACCTTCACATGCTTCATCAACTTGCCGCGTATTTGAATCCCCAACCATTGACTAGCATAGTCAAAAGTTGACTTTGTAATTATATTGATATTTCAAAATTTTAATGCTCTCCCGGAGAACCGCATTAAATTTTGTTTATTTGAATAAGTTGGTCAACTTTAGAAGAAATAAATTTGAAATTGTGAAATCAAATACGGGTATTGGGCCGTTCCTTCGTTGAAAATTATGAATTAGTCGAGGGTTGTTAGCTCAATTAGTTGGTTGAGCACTTGAATTGGAGACTTGAGGTATTTGGTTCGAATCCCAAAACACTGCAATTGACATAAAAAAAAAAAAAAAAAAAACATTAATTGGGCTTCTTTATAATAAGCCCAAACAATATAATATTGGGCCTAAAGAAATTGGGTCTCACGTGTGAATGTGTGATGGATATAAAGGTGATGGAAAGGCTCACGTGTTGTGTTTTCACAACACATACGGCATACCTGCTTTATTGATTTAGTACACCTGCTTAATAAACTTGACACTATTTGTAATGTCTAAATCTGCAAATGACCAAAACTCAAACATTATGAACTGACTTGTTTATTAGTATCCGCTTTTGAGATTGATATTTTGTTCAAATTCAAATTTTGAAACTTGAAAACGCCCTTTTCTACTTTGAAGAGCATCTAACGTCGCTTGTGATAATAACAATGAAAGAGATGTATAAAACGTCTCGTGTTCGTGTCCCGTCACACAAAACACACACCGCATTTAATGTCACTCAACTCTTTGATATTTACTGCGGCTTTTCATTTTTCAAATTGAAGCTGCTCACACAAACCTCAACTGGAAAGGAAACATATGTAATTAGTAAGATTTCCTTTTTTTTTCTTTTTTAGTATTTTTTTCAATTTTTGTATATTGTTATATTTATTTCTCAATTTCATCTGGGTTTCTTGTTTAGTTTATTTTGGAAATAATTAAAAAAAAAGTGGTATCTGTTTCTTGAGTTTGAATTCAATCGCACCATTTTTCTTGTATGTGTTTTATGTCAAACTGATTGCAAGATTCTATTTTTGATATCCTAAATTTATAATTCCCAATCCAATATTCTCATTTCAGATTTTTTGATTTTACAGCACCAAAACCATTTTCAATTTACCCTCAATTCTGAAGATTAAAGAAATGCCAAGGCCAAGGTAAAATAACTGCCCTTACCTCTGTTTTATCAGGGGAGTTAGAGTTGCTATTGTTTCTGATGATCTTGTTTCTTCTTGAGTTCAGATTACCCGAAGCATCCCAACGCCTATCTCCTCGGGGCCCGCACAGTCTCCGGACATCCAGCTCCGACTCCTCCGATCACCAACGCCCTCGTCCCCGGACAGAGAAGCCATCAGAAGGCCGATCAGTCCGGGCCACCCAATCTGAGCCGTCCAACCCCAAGAAACTCGGGACCCGCATTGCGAATCTGGAGTCCCAACTCGGCCTAGCTCGGGAGGAGCTCAAAAGTCTCAAAGGCCACTTGGTCTCAACCGAATCTGCCAAGAAAAACGCGCAAGATCAGCTCGATAAAAAGCCCAAGAACCATTATACAGAAGAAGATAAGGACTGCACTCCAAATGAGACACTGAACAAGGGAGAAACCTCCCCCAACGATAATAACTATATCAAGAACGAAACCGACGTTGAGAAACTAGCTGATGAGCCTAAATCGGCCAATGAGCAGGAAAGTGCATTATTGGATGAGCTGGCTTTGAAAAGCAACGAGATAAGCTCGCTCAAGGCCGATTTAGTCGAGAAGGACAAAGAAATAGATTTTCTTCGTCAAGAAAACGAGCGTTTGAAGAGTGAACTCGACGAGAGGGCACTAAAAGTATCATCAGCCGAAGCCAGCATCGAGGAGTTGACACTGAGGTCGAGTAATGTTAGTCATGAGCTGGAAAATACTAGAACTGAGCTTCTGGACAAATACGAGAAGTTAGAGTTTAGTGAAAAGGCGAGGGAGGAGTTAGCAAACGAGATGAAGAGGCTTCGTGTGCTGTCCGAGCAATGGAGGAAAGCAGCCAATGCTGCAGCATCAGTTCTGGCGGGAGGCGTGGATGTCAAAGGCCAACGATTGCCCGAGAGGTGTGGGTCCATGGATAAGGTTTACACGAACTCGTTCGAAGGCGTTGGAAGGTATGTGGGGTCGCCGGGATCGGGTGGCGACGGTGACTATGCTTTCGGTTGTGAGAAGAGGAAGAGTTCTTCTGGGATCAAGATGCTGGGAGAGATGTGGAAAAAGAAGGGCCAGAAATGAATTAATGATGATTTGGGGGGTCAAAATATAAAATGGCTGCTTACCATTTCATCTTTTTTTTTCTATGTGATTGTAGCTTGATTATTTTCACAAAAGACTTTATTTTTTGATATGATTAAACTTTTCATGAAGGTAGTAACAAAATACTTAAAAAAGCAATGGATAGTAAATGAGAAATCAAAATCAAACAATAGGATAGAGATTAAAAAACTTTTAATACTCCATTATTTAGTCAAAGCCTTGCTGAAATCAGGCATAATTTACTTCAAAAACTACCTACATTTATTTCATAATTTACTCTCTAATTCCAGAACTGGCATAATTTAATTCGGTAACTCTCCGAATTCCAGAACTTCCTTGACGTTCAGCCATGGGCGGTACAATATCTCCGCTCCACACACCTTCTTTTGGCCGCCGTCGGCCACCTCCACCGTCATATAGTAGATGTGTCCGCGGACACACTTCGCCCTCACGTTTGTCAACTTCTTGAACAGCAGCACCGAGTTCTGTTTTCAAGCAAATAAACACAGAACTAAAATCATTAAATCAGAAATATACATCGAGCAAATGAAAAGAAATCATCGATCCGGCGAGAATCAAGGAAACCAAAATTAAATCAGAAATATACATCGGGCGAATTTTCATTTTAAGATCTGAAGAGATCTGGCAAGAACAGAACAGAAAACAAATCATCGATCAGGCGAGAATAAAGGAAACCGAAATTAAATCAGAAATAATTTTCAATTTCAGATCTGAGGAGATCCGGCGATAATCAATGAAACCGAAATTAAATCAGAAATATACATCGGGCGAATTTTAATTTTCAGATCTGAAGAGATCCGAAAAGAAAAGAAATCATCGCTCCAAGGAAACAGAAAACACGCGAACCTGTTTGTTATTGTGATCATCGACGGCGAAACGAGCAAGGTCTTCGAACAGGGGGGTGGCCTGAAATGCTTCAATGTCACGAATAGATCCCTTCAGAGGAGCACGAATACCGCGGTAAGGGTAAGGGATGACGGAGGGGCTGTTCTGAAATTGTTTAACTTTACTAATAGGCAAAATTTTTGTGCTCGAACAGGCGCTTCTTCCCAAATTTCGTAAATTTGGGAATAAACCTAAAGGAATAGCTCTTGCCATTGTCACTCACGAGAAAGTGGATTTTTCGAGTATAATTACCACCGAGAAGGGAAGGGGTTTGCTTATATAGGAAAAAGTGGTGAGATTTGATTTGATTCGCAGGTGCATTGCGAATCTGGGCCTAGCTCGGGAGGAGCTCAAAAGCCTCAAAGGCCACTTGGTCTCCACCGACTCCGCCAAGAAAAACGCACAAGATCAACTCGACAAAAAGCCCAAGAACCATACAGAAGCCTAGGACCATACTCCGAATGAGACATTGAACCCCTATTCGACTTCAAAACGTCAAAGTCATACAAAAAGTTAACCAGAAAGGAGGATAAGCCAAAGAGCTTCGTATGCAACAGAGACCGATGCGAGTACGAGGTGAAGTATGGTACCGGACAGAAGACGTTCGGAGTCGCTTCGACTGAGAAGTTCTACTTCCACACTAAGAAAGGAGATTACCGTAAATACCTTCGTCTCGTTTTCGGGTGCGGGATTCGTAACGAGGGCTCGTTTGGTCAGATGGCTGTCAGCGGGATATTTGGACTGGATAGGGAGCGAGTCTCGTTCGCTCACCAGCTTGGCAGCCTAATCAAGGGTCGGTTTTCATACTGTTTTCCTGAGTTGAAGTCTAAAAGACAATCGTATCTGAGACTCGGAGCTGATGCGTTCATGATGCGTATCTGTTTTCTCCCTTGCTTTAGTTTCACCTTGACACTCACTCACAGGGACTCTCCACAATCCCCTCTGTACAATCCCAACCTGTCCGATTTCCAACGGTTCACGGTGAACATCGACATTTCCAAATCCCGCGCATCCCACTTTGAAAAACAGACCCATAACGACTCATTCGTTCTACCACTAACCACCCACAATCCGCTCTTCACGGTCGAGTTATCTTTTGGTACACCTCTCGTAAAACGAACCTTCATTTTCGACACAGGCAGCGGCCTAACATGGACCCAATGCAAGCCGTGCATTCGTTGCTTCAAGCAAACCGAACCCCTGTTTGACTTTAGAATGTCAATGTCATACAAAATGTTGACCAGAAATGAGGATATGACAAGGAGCTTCATATGCACCAGAGCCACCAGAGACCGATGCGTGTACCACGTGCGGTACTACAGCGGACAGAAGACGGTCGGAGTCGCGTCGACTGAGAAGTTCTACTTCCACACTAAGAAAAGAGATTACCATAGACATCTCATTTTCGGATGCGGGCTTTTTAACAAGGGCCCGTTTGGTCAGATGACTGTCGTCAGCGGGATATTTGGACTGGATAGGGAGCGAGTCTCGTTTGCTCGCCAGCTTGGCAGCCTAATCAAGGGTCGGTTTTCATACTGTTTTCCTGAATTCAACTCTACTAAAACACAATCGTATCTCAGATTCGGAGATGATGCGTTTATGAATCAAACGGGTGCACAGCCATCGAGTACGCCATTTATAAGAACCAATCACAACGATATATTCTACCGGATGGGACTAATCGATATCAGCATAAACGGACAAAAGCTGGGGCTAAAGAGATATACATTTCCTGATGGGTGTGTGATAGACTCGGGCGCATCCGTTAGCTTGCTAAACAGGAGAGCGTATAAGGCTGTGGGAAGTTCACTCGACCAGTAGTTTTCTAGATTCGAAGAAATAGGAGTTCAGAGATTTCAATATTCGGAAAAGGGTGTACCGAAGGATCTTCTTTGTTACACGCGACCGCAGTCGTTCGAGTAGTTTCCATCCATGACACTGCATTTCATCGGGGCGAAATATGAGGTCCCCGCGAAGAGTCTTTTCATTTTTGAGGAGACCTTCTTCTGCATGGCGATAATCTCGTCGGAGAGGCTGACGTTGTTAGGGGCTTATCAGCAGCAGAATGTGAGGGTGATGTACGATTTGAAGGAGGAGAAGCTTTCGTTTGCGCCGGATGACTGCTCAAAAGATGCTGTTGCAGCTTGAGGATCACATATCCTATATATTTATATGAATGATCAAATAATTTTCTTCTTTTCTGTTATATATCAGTTGAAGGGGAGAAATAAAAATAATATTATTCAAAATGCGCTTGGCCCTTTACCGTTAGCACGACGATCATATAGAACGATCCATGCGTTCGTGTGTCTGTCGGTTCTTGTCATTAGTAAAGGTGAAAATCTTAATGTTGGAATTAGCCAAAAGGATAGTTGAGATGGTCTACAAGTAAATGCCAATGCCCACATTACAAATGAAATTTAAATGGATTAAATACCAACCTGGTTCTTCACTTGTTCACATATGGCTTTCAATAATTAATCTGCAAAAATTATTATTTCTTGTGGCATAAGAATAATAAAATGTTGATATGTTTAAACCTTACAAGATACTAATAACAAAGTGCATTGAATTTTATTACACCTAATAAATAAAGAAGCAAACTTTACTAATCATATTTCAATAACTCAGGCCATTAACTTCTTAGAGCAACATTCAAATCATAGTATATATGTAAATCATTTTGTTTTCTTAGAATAATCAAACATGTCTCAAACACCAACCATGTTGTTGTTCATCTTCATTTTTCTCAACCTTTCATCACTCTGTTTTCTCCCCTGTTTCAGTTTCACCTTGACACTCACTCACAGAGACTCTCCACAATCCCCTCTATACAATCCCAACCTGTCCGATTTCCAACGGTTCACGGTGAACATCAACATTTCCAAATCCCGCGCATCCCGCTTTGAAAAAAAGACTCAGAACGAGTCATTAGTTCTACCACTAACAACCCACAATCCGCTCTTCACAGTCGAGTTATCTCTCGGCACACCTCTCGTAAAACGATCCTTTATTTTCGACACGGGCAGCGGCTTAACATGGACCCAATGCACGCCGTGCCTTCATTGCTTCAAGCAAAGCGAACCCCTCTTCGACTTCAAAAAGTCAACGTCGTACAAAATGTTGACTTGACCGAAAATGAGGATACGGCAAAGAGCTTCACATGCAACACAGACCGATGCGTGTACCACGTGCGGTACTACAGCGGACAGAAGTCGGTCGGAGTCGCGTCGACTGAGAAGTTCTACTTCCACTCTAAGAAAAGAGATTACCATAAAGATCTCGTTTTCGGGTGCGGGTTTCAAAACGAGGGCCCGTTTGGTCAGAGGAATGTCGTCAGCGGGATGTTTGGACTGGATAGGGAGCCGGTCTCGTTCGCTCGCCAGCTCAACAGCCTAATCAAGGGTCGGTTTTCGTACTGCTTTCCTGAAGTGAAATCTACTAAAGGAAAATCGTATCTGAGATTCGGAGATGATGCGTTTATGAACAAAACAGGTGCACAGAGTACGCCATTGATAAGAACCGATCACAGCGATATATTCTACCGGCTGGGATTAACCGATATCAGCATAAACGGACGAAAGCTGGGGCTAAAGAGGAATACATTTCGAGAGGGGTGTGTGATAGACTCGGGCGCAGCCGTTAGCATACTAAACAGGAAAGCGTATAAGGCTGTGGTGAGTTCGCTCGACCAGTATTTTTCAAGATTCAAAGACATAGGCGTTCGGAGACTTAAATATTCGGAAAAGGGTGCAGAGAAGGATCTTCTTTGTTACAAGCGACCGCGGTCGTTCGAGAAGTTTCCGTCCATGACACTGCATTTCATCGGGGCGGAATATCAGGTCCCCGCGAGGAGTCTTTTCATTATCGAGGAGAACTTCTTCTGCCTGGAGATGATCTCGTCGAAGAGGATGACGTTGTTAGGGGCTTATCAGCAGCAGAATGTGAGGGTGCTGTACGATTTGAGGGAGGAGAAGCTTTCGTTTGCTCCGGATGACTGCTCAAAAGATGCTATTGCAGCTTGAGGATTATATATATGTATATATATATAATCAAATAATTTTCCTTCTTTTCTTTTATATATCAGTTGAAGGGGAGAAATGAACATAATATTATTCAAAATGCACTCAGCCCTTTACTGATAGCACGACGATCATATAGAACGATCCCCGCGTCTGTGCGTCTGTGATTTATGTCGGCGTGTGTGTTTATGTTTATGATTTGACATTGCTTTCATCAAAGTTTGCTTGAATTTAACTCTTAGTATAATTCATGTTTTCAATTGTTAAGCATTTTTAGTCTCAATAAATCTATGCTTTTACTTTCATGTTTGATTATTGTTAGAATTTTGCTTACGATGTTTAACTAAACCTTAAACTCAGATATGATTATATGATTAATGAAATGAATTGATTTGTAGTTGTTGGAAAATCTATTACAATTTCACGTAATCTTAGAATTGTAACTCGATCGAGAGCGAACTCTAAGTAAATTATATTGGAGAATATATTTGGCTCATTATAAATGTTTGGTTGCCCAACTTCTTTAACCGTTCGAGTTGTTGGGTGAAGCGGTTTCTAACATGGTGCTTAGCCTTGCAACAAGTCCTGAGTCCGAAGAGTATTAGTGGCAGGACCTGATTCGAGGAGTATTGGATAATATATTTTAGTATTAGATAGTATATTTAACCCACTATAAATGTCTGCGAAAAATATTTTGAACTTATTCTCGATTCAATTTCAAGTCCTTTAATGGGTTTAGACCCATTAAGTTTAGTCATTTAATTTTAGTTCAAACCTTTGATTCGATTCAGTTTCAAGTCCTTAGTATAATGTCATACCTTCGTATAAGTGTGCATTTAACACTAGTTCATTCATTTTCTTGAATTTTTTTTGGTATATGGCAATTGTAGAAATTTAAATACAAAGTCTCGTGTTCTTGAATTGTCTTGAATTGTTACGGAGTAAAAAGCATTAAATATTAATGTTAGACTTGGCCAAAAGGAAAGTTGAGATGGTCTCCAAGTAAAAGCTATTGCCCACATTACAAATGAAATGGATTAAATACCAACATGTTTCTTCACCAAACCCTGCAACACTACATGTTCTGTTTTTTTCTTTCATTTTTCCTACAGAACATGTATCCCATCTCAGTTTCTCTGCTTTGTACCTTTCTCTTAGCCTCACACCTCTCCTTCACCGTTTCACTATCAGACGGTATGAGCTTAGAACTCATCCATAGAGACTCTCCACACTCTCCTCTGTATCGCCCCAATGTTTCTGACCTACAATCCTTCCATCGTGATGTTGAATCCACGCAAATCCGAGCAACCACTCATCTGACTCATCTCCAATATTCACTATCTTTCCGCAACCCCATTTTCACCCTAGACGCAAGCATCGGAACACCAAAGACAAAAATTACATTAGCATTCGACACTATGTCCCCCTTCACGTGGACGCAATGCAAACCATGCAAAAATTGCTTCAAGCAATACCACCCCCTTTTCGACCGGTCTAAATCTACATCGTTCAAAAAAATTTACCAAAACCACGATCTGGCGAAGCATTTTAACTGCACCGTCCAAGAGTGCTACTATTTTGTGAACACCCGAACCGGGCAGTCCTCATCCGGGACTGTTTCGACCGAGACATTTAATTTCCCAGACTTGCTAAGGCCAATGGCCGAACTGATTTTTGGCTGCGGGACTATCAATCAGTGGGCCCCGATGAGGACAGGGATGGGCCCAACAGGGGTTCTAGGGATGGGGGACTTCCCGACGTCCTTCCCTCGGCATCTGGCGAAACGGGCCGGGGCCCGATTCTCATACTGCCTGTCTGGGAAGAAAAAGAAATCACTCTTGAGGTTCGGGGAAAAGGCCGTGATAAGTGGCTCGAATGTTCAGACAACAACGCTCGTGAGGGGCCCACAAGCCGGAAAGTCACTGAAGGGCAGCGGGTACAGGTTGAAAATGATCGGTATCAGCGTAGCCGGAAAAAGGCTCGATATCCCGACGGGTTCTTTAGATGGAGGCTGCATTGTTGACACTGGGTCACCTTTTAGCGTGCTAGATCTACGGGCTTATCGGGTCGTGTCAAATGCGATTTCGAGCTACTTGGCGCAGTTTAAAAGTGTTAAGAAGATTGTAAACAAAAAATATCCAAATAATCTGTGCTACAAGTATCCTAAAGGCTTCAAAAGTTTTCCGGGGATGACATGGCATTTTGAGGGGGCTAAGTTGGATGTTAACGGAAAAAATCTGTTTATGTTTGGGAAAGAAGACTTGATTTCTAATTTTGCATGTTTACAGATGTTGGGTGGGGCAGAGGCAAATCATCTGGGGGTTGATCAACAGCAGGACGTGAGGTTTTTATATGATTTGGATGCCGGGCGGTTATCTTTCGTTAAGGAGAGCTGTTGAGAAAGGTTTCTGACTCCAGGTCGACTTGACTCGACTTATATATTATATCAACAAATAATAAGTTTTTATTCAAGTTTTCATTTAGAGTAAACATATCAAGAGTACAATGATAAATAATTATAAAACTTGGTTTGAGCCTTTTGACTCAAGTATCAGAAAGCTCGAATGAGACTTACTCGAGTAATTGATGACGGGTAGATTAATCAAGTCAAGCTCCAGTCTTTGAGCAATCCTCTTTCTCCAAACACAGTGCTTCGTGTTGGGAGACCCTTAGGACTGTACCGAGAGCAGGATGTGAGGATCGCTATAAAAAAGTTGGATAGGAGTTTCATCAAGTAAAACAGAGAAAACAGAGTTATATTAATTAAATGGTGTACTATTAACATTAACACCATTAATAGCGTTCCTATCTCATCATCACTAAAAACTATGAAGTGCATTAGTGTGTGTGTGTGTATATTATATCACCTATAAACAAATAAAAACTAAGACAGGATTCACCTTAAACATGTCTAGCAAAATGTATCCATCTCTGCTGTTTTTCATTCTACTCCATAACCTCCATTGTTCTCGAAGTCTCGATTCGAAAGTCGAAACCAACAGGATTCAGTCTAACACTAACCCGGCACGATTTCGACACATCCGTGAACTCAACTTATTATTTCCCAAATACAATCCGTCTAATTATCACCCGCTTGTTTTCCATTTTCACCATCAAAGCCAGCATTGGTAGGCCGAAAGAAGCTTCATTTTCGACCCCGGGAGTGACCTAACATGGACACGATGTACTCCATGCACTGCTGGTTGTTTCAAACAAGATTATCCCTTGTTCGATCCAAAAAGTTCCATATCCTATAAAAAACTCCATCCAAACCACACTTCGGCTAAATATTTCACAGTCCAAAAATGGTGATTTCCTCTTCTACTTACATTACTTGAGAGGACAGTCGGCCTCGGGCATCGTCTCAATCGAGACTTTTGGTTTCCCGAAGCACAAGAAAAACCACGAAACCTTTAGAAACGTTGTTTTCGGGTGCGCAAATCACCAAAGAGACCACTTCATGAATTCTATTACTGGGATCATGGGCATGAGCAGATCACCGCTTTCCCTTTTTAGCCAGATGGGAACCACTTCCGAGAGACGATTCTCATATTTTCTGCCTCCAATCAACTCCCCCATCAAATCGACATTCTTGAGATTTGGAAACGATGTCAAGGGCAATAAAATCTCAATAAGCCTCTCCAGCTCATCTTCCTGGATGCAATCTTGGGTTTATGTTCAAGTGAACAATGTTTAATTTTTTTTTTTAACATGTTACTCCATCAGTCTCAAGATAGTTGACATATTTGTCCCAAGATAGTTGACATATTTTTCTTTTCGAAGTGTGTAACAATAGTTTACACACTCAAAAAAAAATTCTAACTTTTTCTTTTTAAACTTTACTCAAAACTACTTTACTTTTCACTTTAAAATATATTTTTACTATTTACTTTTTGGTAAAAAAGTTAAAAATTAACATTTTTCTTAAACTCTGTGTCCAAAAATATATGACATCTATTTTGGGACGGAAGGAGTAGTATATTGCTATAAACTTTTTGTTTGTAATTTATTTTGACATTGAAGGCATGTTTCTATTTATCAGAATAGAAATTTTTGGTTTGTGTACAAAACATATAACGACTTAATTAATTAATGGCAAAGATTAATGGAAAATAATATTTATTGTGAGTTCATATCGGTTGAAGCCACAATATTCTCAATCGGGGAGAGGTAGACACTAGACGCGACGAAGGAGATTTATGCAATCTTCTGCGCCGAGTTTTTAGGAGTGTTCCAAACATAGTGCTTCGGTTTGGGAGATCTTTGGGACTGTATAGAGAGCGAAATGTGAGATTTACTTAAACCGTTGGGAATAAGAGAGTCTAGTTAGCTAAAAATGTTGGATAAGAGCTTCATTATGAAAGAGAGTTATATTAATTAAATGGTGTTTACCATTAACACTACCAGTCTAATACCATTAATAGTGTTCCTATCTCATCATCAATAAAAAAGCCACAAAATAAAAACTGTGAATTAAGTGCATTAGTGTGTATATATACTATCACATGAAAACAAATAAAAAAACAAGAACCTTCAACATGGCTAGCAAAAAATATTCTCTGCTGTTTCTCATTCTACTCCATAACCTCCATTGTTCTCGAAGTCTCGACTCTAAATCAACAGGCTTCAGCCTTAAACTAACACGGCATGATTTCAACACATCCGTGAACTCAGCTGATTATTATTTCCCAAACACAATCCGTCCAAATATCACCCGCTTGAATACCTTATTCACCGTCGAAGCCAGCATTGGGAACCCAGCCACCAAAAGAAGCTTCCTTTTTGATCCGGGGAACGATCTAACATGGACACAATGTACTCCGTGCACTAAATGTTTCAAACAAGATTATCCCTTGTTCGATCCCAAGCGTTCCACAACCTATAAAAAACTCACTCCAAAACACACTGCGGCAAGATATTTCAAACGGTCCAGAAATGGTGATATCCTCTTCGAATCAGATTACTTGGGCGGACAGTCGGCCTCGGGCATCGTCTCAATCGAGACTTTCAGTTTCCCGTCGCAGAAGAAAACCCCCGAAGCCTTAAGAAACGTTGTTTTTGGGTGCGCGAATTACCAAAAAGGCCCCTTCAAGAATTCCATTACGGGGGTCATGGGCATGAGCAGATCACCACTTTCCTTATTTAGCCAGATGCGCACCACTTGCGTCAGTTGCGTGAGACGATTCTCATACTGTCTGCCCCGCATGACCTCCCCCGTCAAATCGACATTCTTGAGATTTGGAACCGACATTAAGGGCATCAAAAATCTACGTAAAACGAGCTTTTTGAACAAAATTGACTCCCACTTCAGGTTGAAATTACTGGACATAACCATTGCAGGGGTGCGTTTGAATCTGCCAAGTGGCACTTTTCAAACAGGGTGCGTGATGGACCCTGGATGCCCTATGAGCGTGATGGAGACGCGTGCGTACAACGCGATCGTGAGGGTGCTATCGCAATATTTCCAGAGGTTTAAGTTGGTGAGATCCCCTGACCCTGAGGACAAGTTTTGCTACCATCTTCCTCCGGGATTCAAACGTTTCCCGAATGCGATTCTTCATTTCCAAGGGGCGGATTTTGAAATTGCCCATGAAAATTTATTTTTTAACCCAGACAATGAGTTCTGCCTAGCTATAAGAGGGAAGGATAATCTGACGATATTAGGCGGGTTCCAACAACAGAATGTTAGGTTTGTTTATGATGCTGGTAATAAGAAGTTATTCTTCGGTAAGGAGGATTGCTCAGCTGACAAATATATCTTGAGTTGATTTCTAAGGTTTATGTACGTCTGCTGTGGGCATTTTACTTCTACTTCTAAATAAGAATAAGATATGTGCTAATACTTGACATTATACCATAATTTAAGGATCATTTATGCATCTATGTTTTATGTATATTTATTTCTCAATTTCAGACAAAAATAACTACGAAAAAAAAGTGAACATGGATAGCTGAACAATGATAAGAATGAAACAGAACCAGGTAAGGCTTCATCATAATTTAACACTACCAAATTGTTAGAAAATCACTCACTAATTGTGTGTTGCGAGGAACGATTTTGCTTCCAATCTAGATTGTGATGTCCCCTTCTCTTAGAGAGCATGCACGTTCAAACATGTGATCGCTTTCATACGACATCATCTCGTTACCTTGTAACTCTACATCCATGATAATACTCAAATAAATAAGAGGGATTATACGAACAATAAGACAGGCCAAACAATTCATCACCAAAAGACATGTCAAAATTTCCCGCTCGATCAAAATCGTAAAAAATCCAAATCGACAGCCAACAGTGCCATTACTGAAATGAGAACAACAATGGCAAATTCTACTAAATCACCATCCAAACATTAGTAATTTGAAGGTTAAACTTGATATTCAATCCCTCAATCTCCCTCTCTCGTCTTCGTGTGCTAGGCGCGTGGGATCACACTCACACACTTTCAGTTTTCGATTTCAAAATCTCGAGAATTACCACCCTTCATACACACACCAATTGTGCATCACACCCCAATATTTCACACACTACGAATACCAATTCCGATTACTGATGTTTCAAGAATCGATTTTTATTTTAAACAGGGAGAAAAGAGTTACCTTTGCGATATACATTCTTCCAGAAAGTTCGAACCCATCATCCCAGATTCCCAGCTCATTTTCCTGAATATCACACGCCCCTGATCGAGTAGTAGCCTCGGTTTGTCAAGTCTAATTTCGGAGATACTTAAACAAGACTTCTATACGAGAAAGAAAGAGAAAAATGAGATTAAAGAGGTTGAAACGAAATTGAAAGGGAGTGGGAATGGGCCAGTGTTGGGTCGACTTTGATTACATAAGCCCTACATTTTATGGGCCAGTAATGCGGCCCATAATGTATGAAGTTTGGGCGTTGAAAGTCAATAAAGGTAAAATTAGGCGGGAATTTAATAAAGAAGCTTTAATTTATTTTCGATTTATTTTTCTCCATGTTTTATTAGTTAGGAGTATTTCTTTTGTTTCACGGAATTAGACATGTTTTTATACAGAAGTTAAACAAAAATTAAATGTATAATAAAACATAGTGCAAAATATTGTAATACTGTATTTAATTTTTATTTTATAATTAAAATAAATTA
Organism: Euphrasia confusa; assembly: GCA_954870475.1. Taxonomy (NCBI): domain Eukaryota; kingdom Viridiplantae; phylum Streptophyta; class Magnoliopsida; order Lamiales; family Orobanchaceae; genus Euphrasia; species Euphrasia confusa. The sequence continues at coordinate 3,235,695 of OX940956.1, read as the reverse complement.
TATGTTTGTAATTACTTAATATATTTTTATAAAAAAATAAAGAAACTATTCGTGGAAAGTGACGAGACAGTTTTAGAAGTAAGGGAAGTACAATATATTCAAAAGTTTATTTGACCTACTTATTCTATCTTATGCTGGCTAGTGAGAACTGACTATGTCAAATGAAAAATATTAATTTTAATATATACTACTCCACTTATATAAATTGTGTCACGGGGTGCATTTGACCAATTTCTGATTAGACAAGTTGAAACAGACACGCAAAATTATTTCTTATTTTATTTTAATCTTCAAGTAAACATTTTTATTTCACGTTACTTTAAAGGTTATATTTACTCGCTCTAACACGATATGTGTTCAATACACATCACATATTTGAGTGTAGGTAGCATAGAATCAGCCAGCATTAGAGCGAGTAAATATGATGTGACGGCGCTATCCGCGTATTAAACTCCTAAAAATGACATACGGAATAAAACTGACAAAATCAAATCTGCTCGTGAGATGTCGTATTAAATATTTCATATAGATTGAAAAAAAAAATCCTAAAATGTAAGTTGTACAACATTATTACTCCAAATAAACTTTTTAAGGTATAATTGGCTTAACTTCGAATGCCCTAATTATTTTCCATCTTGAAATTCACGTTTTATTGTGTGTTGTAGTTTATTTGTTACATCATCTTTATCTATGTCTAATATAAATAAAATAAAATTGAATTTCAATTTTAAGAAGCATGGTCAAACATATTTAGGAGAAAAAAAAGGGAATGACCGTGCAAGTATCATCTAGAGGTACCCTACCCATATTCGACTTTTTACCAATAATATACGAATTTGATTGAATGCAATGGATATTTCTTGTACTCCATTTGCTACGACCAAAGTAGAAAAGATCTTTATTGCAACAACTACTTCATCAATGCATTTTATGTGGACTTCATTTTCCACCTCAATTTCGTACCTCACCACGTTTCTATGTACTAGTTAGGTTGTTTTCAACTAAGATTTTATAAAGCGGTAGTAAAGAAATCGAAATATAAAACCAATAGTCTTAAGCGCACCTTAGTGTAATTCTTGTCAAGAAAGTTTACATATGGTAAAGACTAACAAACAAAACTAAGTACAAACTTCATCCCAAAAGGAAAATAGTACAAGCAAACCTATACATGCACTATATATAGAGAAAAAAAAACTTTTTATCATTTTTTTTGAACTTCTAAAAGAACTAATTATGACACTCACTCACTCATGAAATTAAGACAGCCATAACCATATGATTATGAAGCTACAATTTTCTCAAAGAGGCCCAACCTATTATCAGCCAACCTTGATTTATAAGCAGATTTCTTGTACTCAAACCATGTAAACTCCTTGTACAAGCTGCTGTCTTCGCCTTCCATCAACGAGGGCAACGGCGCTATCTTCTCGCTCAAGGGCGGTCCCCCGAAGTATATCATCGACAGCCTCGATTTCGAGGTGTTTGCCATAACCCTATGTCGCACACTCTTGAACCTCCCGTTCGTCATCACCTGCAAATCGAATCAAACCATTCATTTGTTCATCTTAGTCAAATGACACATTGCATGGAATAACAAGATTGTGACTTCCCACCGACCACCATATAATTGACTTTGACTTATGGAAAGTTGTTCTTTTTTACCTGGAGCGAGTCGCCGACGTTGATGAAGAAGGAGTGCTGGTCGGGCGGAATGGAAATCCAGTTGCCGTCCTCGAGCGAGATTTGGAGGCCGGAGGTGTTGTTGGACCTAAGGACGGATATGATCTGAGGGTCCGTGTGCTCTCCGAATCCGATCAGGTTCCGCCCGTCCGGCTCTTGCGGGTCCGGGCAGGCCGGGTAGTGGTTAAGTCGAAAAACAGAGTCACTCTGTTCGTCCATCAGGAGCTTGCTGAACGAGTTCCTCGGCTGAATGCTCAGACCCTCGGCTAACATCTCGAGGATCTCGCAAGCCATTTTCTTCACCGCCGAAACATATTCATTCACTACACAACTACATAAACACCATGTAATTAGATTCGATGCCATATTTCAACACGTGTCTGATACGCGATTACACGCTAATCCCCCGCCTAATTTAAAAGTTAAAATGCCTAACCAATCGATAATACAAGTACCTAACAAAGTATGTAATTTGGCAAAATTGAAAGGGTGCGTTTGGTAATTTTACTCACCGGAAGCTCTCGGCCGCGTCGCCGCCGAAAATGGAGGCGAATTTCTGGAAGCCCGATTCGGTGTTGGTGGTGAGGAGGAGGTATTCGACCCAGCCCACGTCGCCGTTCCGGCCGATCTTTTTGTCGCCGTAGCCGAAAGGGTCGGGAGGCCCGGCCCGTTCTTTTTCCGACGGCGGAAGGGAGAAGAAGTTGACGGCGATGGATTCGAGTTCTTGGATGAGCTCGGCCGGGACGCCGTGGTTGACGACTTTGAAGAATCCGAAATTCTCGCAGGCCTTGACGAGGTGGGCTTTCGGGTCGGGCCGGGAGAGGTCTACGAGAGGGACGCCCGGGAAGAATGTCGGGACGTTTCTTGACCTGGAGAAGTGTTGGATTGCGGGTTTTGTGAGAGCCACCATTGTTATTTTTTTTTTGGGGAATATTAAAAGGAAGAATGGATTTTTATTTTTGTATTTTTAATTTTGATTTGATTTGAATTGAGGTTAGTTGGAGGAGGAGAGGTGAGAAAGTGATGAAAGCATGGGGGGCTTCATGGATTGCTTGTCTATTTATAGGCGGTTTGTGGAGGAAGATAGTTGTCATATAAAAAGATGTAATTAAATAATTTACTGTAAATATTACAAATTGAATACTAAAATATACATAGAATTATAGAAGAACAACTTAAAATTATTCATACACTAACTACTATCTTCTAAAGCAAAATTTAAGAAAAAATGAATACTACTAGTAAATATGCTATTCTATTTAATTTGATAAATGCGGAAAATATATTCGATTTACTATAAATGTCTAGTTGTCCAACTTTTTTACAAGTTCGAGCTGTTAGATAAAATGATTTCTAACAATGGTCTTATTCTGAAGAAACAAAATTAAAGTATTGTTTTTAACAAAATACAAAAAAAAAAAAAAAATGATATATATGAATATTGTTTTGTTAAAACAAAAAAGTATTACAATGTATATAACTATTTTAAAACAATTTTTACAAGGTCTATTTTTTGGAGTAATTGACGTTTGGAATGTAATAATTTATTTTTTATTTACGATTACTTAAACTTTGATCATCTTCTTTTCACAGACCCACCCCAATTGTTCGCTTTTAAATTATCACACAAAATTTCAATTAAATTTTCTTAAAAAGTTTATTATATAAAACATGTTTTATAATATTACATATCAAATAAATTAACTTATTAAATAAAATTAAAAATTATAATAATTATATAATATAATGCAACGATAATAATTAAAATTTTACAACTAAAACAATAAAAAACAATTGATTTTATAAAAAACAATTGATTTTATAAAAAATAAATTAGAACTAGATGCGTATTGAAATTAAGCGAAATATACTTGGGCAATTTGAGTGTGCCACGAAAAACCTATGGTTTAATTTAACAAACGCTTCTTTGAAAAGTGGCTACTTTCATACCATAATAAATAGTGGAATATACACGGGGAGTATTAAATTTAACCACAATATTATGAAAAAAATACTAATATATTGTATAATTATAACAAAAATTCTCAAAAAAGTGTAAATAAACTAATCAAGTCACTTTCCACATATATGATGATCATTGACATGACACCGTCCCAAAAGGTCCCGATTTCGAACAATGACATTTTCTTACAAGTTCAAATATGTAAGTTATAACAAAATACAATATGATTTTGGAGAGTTTAATCATCTCAAGCATATGACTAGCAACGTTTGCTTGAACACGTACAGCAATTAAGTTTGATATTTTGTTTCGTCGTAAACTAGTTCATCGGTCGATTTCATTTTCTCGTGTTAGCTACGTTTTAAAGACGTTAAGGAGGTGGATGAACCGCGTTAGACTATGTATGCTGAAATTAATTTATAGTATAGTCTAATTAATCGAATTTGGACCAAAAAAAGGAAAGAAAAAAAAATAAAATAAATGGTGCAAGTCAGCTTCTAAGACTGGTACCACTGTCACAGTGCATGCCGTAGGAGTAGGACAGTGAAGCCGGGAAAATCGGGAAGTTGTTGGGTGAACCCATCACTTTTTTTAATTGAAATAAAATTTGATTGGTCGATGTTGAGTCGACAAAGGCTGCCACGTCTCCTCGGTAGTAACTCAACACTTGTTGTCTGCGCGTTGATGTGACGTGGCGCTTATCTGTACATTCATTCCGTATACATTTGCTTAATATTGCATTCAGTTGCTTGCTGGACGTTGGCCATGGCTGGTCGGTATGGGGCTTCCAAAGGACACTACCTACACTATGCATATGATCACGTGTACCTTCACTTTCACAACTTTCATTGCAAATAAAAGTTGAATATAAATGAACAAATACTACTAATTAATACTGATAATTAATAGTATTAATCATAAGTTGGGTATTTGGAGTGTCAATTATATGGAGTTAATCTTGAAAATGATAGATATATACGTTGTATAATTGGTCCTCAAAAAACAGTGGCAATAATTGGTGACCCATAATATACAGAGTATAGTTTTTTCAACACAGAATATGGGCAGTACAAATACAACACAACACGCCTATCTATCTTCTAGCTTCTCTGCGGTTATGGGGGCCCGATCCATTCTCACATCATCAATCACTGTTTTATTGTTTTAGGAGTATTTATTTATTTATTTATACCAATTACTCCATATTTTTATTAATATAATTAATATTACTATTACATATACACATGTTTTTAAATTTTAATTATGTGTAAGTGGATTCTCTTGCTTCCTCTCTCTCTCTCTCTCTCATGCTGCCACATTTTGACTCATGCTACTCCGATTCATTATTTGATAAGACATGACTTTGTACAGCCGACCCATTCAAATTAATTAATTAGCTGACTCCGTCTCTGGCAACAATAAGCAATGATCAAATACAGAGATTAAACAAATTAAATATTATTATTGTTTTATTGATTTTTGACAAAAAAAAATTAAAAGTACAATTATATTTTTAAATTAATAAATTAAGTAATTGAGATTAATATTTAAAAGTAAGTTAAATTATAAAGTGTATAGTAATATATTTTTTAAATTAAAAAGAAAAAATAATATTTTTAAAATACTATATACGCATTATGGGAAAATGTCTCATAGACACCGGGCATGGACCGGTGTTAAAAAAAAATTTGTCCGGTGTCTTTGTGCGTGGTGTTAAAGATCAGCTATGTTTTAACACCAGTCATGGACCGGTGTGAAAGATAATTTATAACACCGGCTTTTGTGATCTAGACCGGTGTCTATATTATTAAAGACACCAGGCAATTCCATGGGAACTAGCAAAACCGACTGGTTTGAAAAGTAATAACACCGGTTGTTTTGATATGTGGCTGGTGTCTATAACTGTTTTTTACACCGGTTTGTACTTATATGATCGATGTCTATAATAATGTTTGAAATCGGTTTTTAACTATATGACTGGTGTCTATAAATTGTTTTAACATCAATTTTAAACTCTATGACCGGTGTCGTTGATAATAATTAAAATAAAAAAATATAATTTTATGAATTGCTAATAATTAAAATTATATTAAATTCCTGGAATCAAAATATAATATTTAAAATATCCAAATCTCCGAATCCTTACAATTGTCAAACACCGACTCCATAAACTTGTCAATACAAAAATTGAGTACAAAACATGAACCAAACAAATACAAAACAAGATATTGCTAATCTGATAAGAATCACGATTCATGATGCTCTTCCTTTTTCCAGTTCAATCCATTCCTCAATCCATTCCTGCAAATTCAATGTCTTCTACACAAAAAAATACAAAACATGAAACCGATAAAAAATATGCCTATTTATGTTATGTCTAAATACATATTCAGCTGTAGTAGATGTCTAAATAAACTCAGAGATATAATTCTGATAATTAACTAGATTTCAGAGATTTCTTTTTCCTCTTCTGCTAAACCAAATCATAGGAATGAGAACAGGAAAATTCATATTTATCTACACAAGGTTCTCAAGGTATTTGCACAGCTCAATGCGCATTTCATTAATTTCATGCTGAGTAAACTCAAGCTTTCTCGACTTATTAATTGCCCACTAAAATAACAAGTAGATGAAAATAATGTAACTTGATCAATGGTAATTTTGTGGATAAATACTAAGATTTAGATAGTATATATACCTTGCTGGAAAATGAAAGTGAGTCGTCATTTATTATCTCTTTCATATATCGCATCACAAAGTACCCACATTCAATCCCGCCTGACTGTTTGGGGACACCCTGAAATTATTGAATTTTATACTATATTAAACTGGTAGACAATGAAATAATAGATCTTATATGAAGTACAGTGAATACATGAAGCTATTTTTGTATACCTCAAGATATGTTAGCTTCGGCGGTTTGTTAAATACTCCAGTCACAACAATGAAGGTTTTGAGAGCACTGCAACATTATATTATGCAATCTCAACATCAAACAATAGTCCAAATTGTATACTTGCATGTTTAATTCTGCAACATTAATATTTACCTTATCATCGTGTTCTCCCAAACTTTATAATGGAATGGCCTCGACAGAGAATCCAACACATATATTTCATTCTCATAAATAGTGGTTAGCAACCAATGCCCACTATAAAATAATATTGTATCATCATTGAAGAAAACATTAATGTATAATGAAAGTGATGCGTACGTACCCTGGATTGTAAGGAATAACTCAAACTGAACCCATGTTTAAACAAATGGATCCTAATGGTTCTTATCGTTAGTTTCTTCAAGTTTACACATCTTGAGCAAGGGCAAGGAATAAATTTACGGCCCTCAGAATTATCTATGGCAAATGATAAGAAATTTTCTACACCCAACTCATACTTTTCACTGAATCTATACTCCTTAACCCAACTTTTATCCATTTCTGAGAGGGAAAAACTTTAATACCTTGAAATGCACACTGAAATCTCGTATGATATACTAGAATTCTGGCTGGTATGACAAGAGTAAAATTTTGCGTCCCACTTTCACGACTATGCAGCAAGTAATGACCTGAATCATCAACAATAATACAAGAAAAAAAATTAGAAGAGCAAACTTAAATTGCCATGATTTAGAATAATCAATATGCCAATACCAGATTTGTAATTTTCTAAGTACACATATTCAAACATGTAAGCAATTTTATTCTCTTGTAATAAATAATTTCAGTAAATCCTCTCTAAAATCACACAAATTTATTGCAATCATTCTCATACTCGCACACCAAACCACACATATATGAAATTTCTCAGTCAATCCTCTCTAAAACACATATATAGTAGTATAAAATGGTATTTTTGTTATAATAATGAAAAAATAATTAGCTGTACGATATAAGAATAATACGTAGACAAAAAAACAATCACCCGTTGTCGTCTGTGCTATAAGCAATTCTCATATTACATAAACCAGAAGCATCGTAAGTAAGCATAAATATAGTACCTACTAACTGTGTTTCGTTAAAACGAAATTAATGAATTTTTTACTTGTTGGAATTCGATATCCCGGGCTATTAAAATTTGCGGAAACCAATAACCCGAACGAAAACCTCAATCGCCGGAGAAACCACGAGCCCACGCGAACCGAGACCCAACCGAACGCGTCGCGCGCACGAGGCACGCGAACGCCCAGCCGAGTCCCCGCGAGGGGACTCGCGATCGCTGCGGGCGATCGCTGGGTTGCTACGAGCAACCCCGCAGCGGATCCGTTGATCCGCTGCTACACGGCTAGGGCTCGCGTCTAGCGAGCCGCTGCGGGGAACCCGCAGCTCGCTACGAGCTGCTACGGGTCACGCCCCGTAGCCCTAGCGATCAGCCCCGTAGGGCTCGATCGATCCTCGGCGTCCAGCCGAGGGTTCGCGCGTTCGATCCCCATGAGGGATCTTCGAGCCGCCGGCGGTCCGGTGGTTCGACCACCACCGCCCGGCTCGACCCTCGTTCCGGGGTTCGATCCTCGGATCTTTGTTCTACGGTATTCTCGATAAATCCAAAATCAAATAATATCAAGGATGTTTAGATATTATACATTCGATTCGTTGTTCGGAGAAACGAAATCAAACACCTTTGAATCTTCCCACGTATTCCTTGCACTCCGTTCGAACGTCGGGTGGGCGACAATCTATCGAACTCCTATGGATCTCCTTCAACTCTCTAGAACTATCAAGTATTGATATTCTTGTCTTATGATTTATGAAGGCTATGTAGTGCTTTTATAGGCTACGTAGGGGATCTAAAGGAGGTGGAATATTGGGCTTCCAATATTGATGATTAAATTGAGCCCAAGCCCAAGTCTATTAATCCTTATCAATATTAATTAATTTATTTTCCACTATATAAATTAATTGCACTCCCAATATTAAACCATATTATATCAAATAATATTTCTCCGGTTAGTATTATTTATTCCGTGTATTTAAGATTTAAATATCCATGAATAAAATTTATTTATTGCTTAATAAATTTATTCATCTCTTATATTCGAGAATAGTACCACTCAACCTTATTATTATGCGGGAACAAATCCACTCGCGAGGTTTACATAATAAATCCTTATGAGCTCATCTCGGGGATATTATCAACCCTTCCGGGATACACTTTCTCTTCGAAAATTCACGGCATGCCATATATAAAATATAGTGACCCAACTCAACCGGTAATTAACCCAATAATTAAATCGGTTAATTCTTTGGAAAATCAAAGTCACTTATATTAAATATACACACCCGCAATTGTTTCAGGGATTAAGAATAAAATACTCCGAGACTTAAATCAATTATCACAGAGCAATCCTAATTGATAAGTCTCAAGCGATCCGCTCAATACACCAAGTGTACAAGTGTGATAAAATAATTAAGACAAATTATTTTCTCTCTCACACAACGACTATACCGATGGTTTGGTCCGTGTCCATCTAGGTCGTGAGCAACTGTTCGATTAAATACGAGTAACCGATAGTATGATCTTCTGTGTGACGGCGCACACCATACTAACTACAACGTATATAGTCTAGGACTATAATTTGCATATATTTAATTAACAATTAATTAAAAGCAAATGAATGTTTATTTCAATAGATAAATGATAGTTTACAAGGAGTTCAGAATACTCAAATCTAGACATTAAGTATACTACTCCAACATTCTCTCACTTATACTAAGGTCTAGTCTTATCCTCCAAACTTCTGACTCCCAAACCCTTCAAGTGCTTGAAGTAAACTTCCTTAGGAAGTACTTTAGTGAAGGGGTCTGCTAGGTTGTCATCTGAAGCTATCTTGGTGACTACAGCGTCGCCTCTCTTGACGATGTCTCGAATCAGGTGGTACTTGCGCTCTATGTGTTTCGTAGCACTATGGGACCGTGGTTCCTTACTGTTTGCCACTGCACTGCTATTGTCACAATAAATTGTCATAGCTTTAGGCAAACTCGGAATCACATCTAAGTCCTGGAGGAAATTAAGGAACCACACTGACTCTTTCGCTGCCTCTGAGGCTGCAACATATTCAGCTTCCATGGTAGAGTCCGAAATGCACTTTTGCTTAACACTCTTCCATGATACGGCTCCACCTCCCAAAGTGTACACATAGCCTGATGTCGACTTACGCCGGTCCTTATCAGCTTGGAAATCCGAATCTGTGTAACCCAAAGGAATCAGATTGTCTGCTCCGTATCTCAGAACATAATCTTTAGTATTTCGCAAATACTTGAAAATGCTCTTTACAGCAGTCCAATGAGCCTTTCCAGGGTTACTCTGATATCTTGCCACTACGCCAACTGCATAGCAGATATCAGGTCTCGTGCATAACATTGCATACATTAGGCTTCCCACTGCCGAAGCGTAGGGAACTGCTTTCATGTCATCTTTCTCCTCTTGTGTCTGAGGACACATTTCATTAGAAAGATAAGTTCCTTTGCTGAAGGGCAAATCACCCTTCTTGGAATCTTGCATGTTAAAACGAGCCAGAATCGTGTCTATGTAAGATTGCTGGGAAAGGTACAACGTTCTATTCCGGCGATCCCTTATAACCTTGATCCCTAGAACATGTCCAACCTCCCCTAAATCCTTCATATCGAATTGTCTAGACAACCATCCCTTTATGTCTGATAACATCCTTATATTGTTGCCAATGAGAAGTATGTCATCTACATAAAGCACGAGGAACACCACCTTCTTTCCATCACGTTTCCAATACACACACGATTCGTCCATGCTTTGAATAAATCCAAAAGATTGGACTACTTCATCAAATCGCAGGTTCCACGATCTCGAGGCTTGTTTCAATCCATAAATGGATCGATTAAGCTTGCACACTAGATGATCTCGCCCCTTAGCAATGAATCCTTCTGGTTGTTTCATATAAATCGTCTCGTCAAGACTTCCATTTAGGAAAGCTGTCTTGACATCCATTTGCCACACTTCATAATTCATATGAGCTACTATGGATAAGAGAATCCGGATCGACTTTATCTTGGCTACCGGCGAGAAGGTCTCCTCATAATCGATTCCCTCTTTCTGAGTATATCCTTTCGCAACAAGCCGAGCTTTAAAGGTTTCAACCTTTCCGTCAGATCCTCTCTTTCTCTTGTAGACCCATTTACACCCAATTGGCTTTACGCCGCTTGGTGGTTCTACAAGATCCCAGACTTTATTAGAATCCATAGATTCTATTTCGGATTTCATCGCTTTCTTCCAAGAAGGCGCATCTATATCTTGTACCGCCTCATCATAGGTCCAGGGATCGACTTCATGAACTCCGGGTGCCGAGTCCGAAGACTCACCCAGTCCAATCCATCTGTCCGGTTGTTTAACAACCCTCCCACTACGACGGCGTTCCGGTGTATCAACAGTGACAATATTAGGTGCAGGTTCTAGTGGTGTATCTACACTCGGTTCGGCTGTATCTAAGTCTTCTTTGTTACCTCTCAACTCATCAAGTATTATGTCACTTTTGGGCTTGTGGTCCATGACATAGTCTTCCTCTAAGAACCGAGCGTTAGTACTAATAACGATCTTCTGGTCCGTAGGACTATAGAACATGCCACCCTTAGTTCCTCTAGGATATCCTATAAACAACCGTACTTCAGTACGAGGTTCTAACTTATCAGCCCCTGTCTTCAACACGTGTGCAGGACACCCCCAGATCCGAACGTGTCTCAGGCTAGGCTTGCGTCCGCTCCAACGTTCCATGGGTGTTGAAGGAACTGTTTTAGATGGAACCAAGTTCAGAATGTGCGCCGCTGTTTCTAAGGCATATCCCCAGAACATAATAGGTAAATCCGAGTAACTCATCATTGAACGCACCATCTCCATAAGAGTCCTATTCCTTCGTTCTGACACACCATTCTGCTGAGGAGTATATGGTGAAGTCATTTGAGAATCAATCCCATTCTCTGCCAAGTATGCCTTGAATTCTCCAGACAGGTACTCGCCTCCGCGATCAGATCGCAGGCATTTTATAGATTTACCATGAAGGTTCTCCACAAGAGCCTTGAATTCCTTGAACTTGTCAAAAGATTCGCTCTTGCGGCGCATCAGGTATACAAATCCATACCTTGAATAATCATCAGTAAAAGTGATGAAATATTCGTACCCTCCTCTTGCCTGGGTAGACATAGGTCCGCATACATCAGAGTGAATCAAATCCAACACTTGTTCGGATCTCCGTCCTTTACCAGAAAAAGAACGCTTGGTCATTTTACCCTCCAAACAGGATTCGCAGGTTGGAAGGTCCTCTCCTTCTATGCCGCTAATGAGACCATCAGCTTTCAACCTTTGAATTCTATTCGAATTAATATGACCTAACCATAGATGCCACAAGTATAATTGATTCATTTTAGAAGGTTCCTTTCTCTTATTGGTGTTCGTAGATGTGTTATTACTCTCGGTTAGTTGCATCGTGTTAGACTCAGGATTTAGAACATACAAATCGTCTATCAATGTACCAGAACAGACAATCTCACTATTTCTTCTTATGACCACAGAGTGATAAAAAAAAAACAGAATATCCATTCAAAATTAACTTAAAAACTGAAATTAAATTCTTTCTAAAATTCGGTACATAAAGACAATTTTGTAAAACTAAAACCCTATCACTACTAAAGCGTAAGTGAACGTCTCCCACTGCAACAGCCGCCACCTTCGCGACATTGCCCATGTAGACCACGATCTCTCCCTCTCTAAGTCTCCGGGTTTCCTGAAACCCCTGCAATGAATTGCAGACATGGTCAGTGGCGCCCGTATCTACACACCAGGTGCTGGTAGATATCACCGCTGACAATGTTTCAGTGACTAAGGAAAATTTCGTACCTTTGATGAGAGGACAATCAGACCTCCAGTGCCCAAACTGCTTGCATCGAATGCATCTGCCTAATGGCTTGCCTCTCCCAATCCGTGGTTTTAAACCACTGGGTCTCTTTGCACGCTTTTCCTTTGGCCTTGCCACAAAAGCTTGTGATTCTCTTAACTTACGCACAAACTCTGCTTTCTCCGAATCCTTTTTAAGAGACTCGTTGAGAGAAGATTCTGTGAGTATGTTAATCACCTCTTGTCCGGCTTCCACGCTATGTCTCAACATCATCCTGAGGTCATTCTTAATGTCCTCATCAGTTGGGACAACAGTGGATTCGGAAAGCTCAACAGTCTGAACAATGTCCAGATTTCGTTCCCAATCATTACTATATGGAACCGGTGAGTTTTCATCCTTAAGTATATCACAAAGTGGGGTCACAGTCATTCTTAACCTATAAGCACATAAAACAAACAAACAATTTAATTCCGATATTATCTCCCTCAAATAATATCATTAAATCACTAATCACATCTAAAATCCCATCAGGTAAGGCAAGCCACGATAGTGTGGACGTTTACCCACCCAAACGATTTCGCAATTAGATTTCCTTCGGTCGTACATCATCAATAGCGTTACTTCGATGGGAAGGATACTATGAAGCGTACCTAAGTGTAAACCATTACTCAGTACTAAGAAGTTCGTTTGGGACTCGCACATCACCGCAAGCCACGATAGTGTGGACGTTTACGTTGACACACGGATCCTTCACTCCCTTCTATAACTGTCTACATCAATCGTTCCAAAATCCCATTCAGTGCAGCAAGCCACGATAGTGTGGACGTTTACTACACCAAAAGACTTTTACAATTGACTCCCAATTACTTGATCCATTCAATCTTGTAAATCAAGACGTGGAGAATCATAAGTGAAACTCGAAGTTTCTTACCAGTGATTCACCATGCGAACAACCCTATCTCTCATAAATGAGGGAGCCGAGCAGACAATCGATCCATCTATCAAAGAATGGTACGAAGGTCTCTAATTTTTGTCCTCTACATGACCAAGTGGATTTGGCTCCATTCCACTTCCCGGGGTGAGAATGAGTCGACTTGAAATCAGTTTTGGAAAGACAAATTAGGCATTGTTTGATAAACTTAATCAATGTTTCTCGTAAGAGGAATTACAAGAACTCTCCTCCAATAACTTATCTATATAAACTTCAAAAGTTTATAAAAGTCACCAAGAGAGCAGCAATGGAGACCATGGGTATGTTTCCATACCCTCTCCCACTTAGCTTTTTACAATAAGGGATACGCTATCTAGTGCATAAAGTAAACACATATAGCATGCATACATGTAATAAAGCACATAGTATTATCACATAATCAAAATAATACTAGAATATTATTTTCCGACTATTATGGCTTTATCACATCCCCGTACGCATCTTCTAGTCTTCAGTCTTCGTTTCTTGAATGCTCCATGTGACGAGAATATTAATATCCAATATTTAAATCTATTTATTTTCAATTAATCCAAAAGTTACTTAATTCGAAAATTAAGTCAATTGAATATATCAAAAATAAAATTAAATATTATTAATATTTTTAATTTATTTTTATTTTTCTTTTCTACTCCATTAAATCTCTAGAATAATCTATCCAAGATCCACTTGGAATATTCTAGAAGATTTCCATAATGGAATAAGAAAATAAAATAATTTAGGACTCTTATACTTTCCAAATTTATTTCTATTCCTAATCCATTAATATTCCCATGAGTAGGAATAATCAAATAGGAAAATAAATTTAATACTAAATTAATTCTTTTCTTATTCCATGAATATTCCATAAAAGAAATAATCAAATAGGAAAACCGAATTAAAATAGGAAAATAAATTTCCGGTAGGAGTAGCATGGGTTGGGAGACCCCACGCCACCCCCACCTCGATCGACCGCCGCCTAGGGCATCGCCGCCGCCGCCCAGCCCACGCGCCACCACCACTGGTGGCCGGCGTGGCCGGGACTCCCACGGACAGCCCCTCGTTGGGCCGAGGGTCGATCGATCCTCATGGGATCGATCATGGGGATTGATCGATCCCCGGTCCTTCGTCTTCTCGTCACTTCATCTTCTCCGGCGGTCTTCGATTCATCGATCCAATCGCAAAATAAATTACAATAATTTAAATTACAATTCCGGTATTGATTTTATACATGAAATCGACCCTATACATTTTCCGGAAAAACATAGAACGTAATAATAAATCCTAAATTCGGTCAACCCCCGAATTTTTACTATTACAAGCATTCACCACAAAAAACGAATCTCGACATGTCCGAGAGTTTAATCAAACCAACAATCATGACAAAAAAAAATTAAACGAATAATTAATCAAGCCATAATAGTCGGAACCCTGCAAGGTAGAACAATATTTATCGAAAATACCGCGAACGTAAACCACGCTCTGATACCAGTTGTTGGAATTCGATATCCCGGGCTATTAAAATTTGCGGAAACCAATAACCCGAACGAAAACCTCAATCGCCGGAGAAACCACGAGCCCACGCGAACCGGGACCCAACCGAACGCGTCGTGCGCACGAGGCACGCGAACGCCCAGCCGAGTCCCCGCGAGGGGACTCGCGATCGCTGCGGGCGATCGCTGGGTTGCTACGAGCAACCCCGCAGCGGATCCGTTGATCCGCTGCTAGGGCTCGTGTCTAGCGAGCCGCTGCGGGGAACCCGCACCTCGCTACGAGTTGCTACGGGTCACGCCCCGTAGCCCTAGCGATCAGCCCCGTAGGGCTCGATCGATCCTCGACGTCCAGCCGAGGGTTCGCGCGTTCGATCCCCATGAGGGATCTTCGAGCCGCCGGCGGTCCGGTGGTTCGACCACCACCGCCCGGCTCGACCCTCGTTCCGGGGTTCGATCCTCGGATCTTTGTTCTACGGTATTCTCGATAAATCCAAAATCAAATAATATCAAGGATGTTTAGATATTATACCTTCGATTCGTTGTTCGGAGAAACGAAATCAAACACCTTTGAATCTTCCCACGTATTCCTTGCACTCCGTTCGAACGTCGGGTGGGAGACGATCTATCGAACTCCTATGGATCTCCTTCAACTCTCTAGAACTATCAAGTATTGATATTCTTGTCTTATGATTTTTATGAAGGCCATGTAGTGCTTTTATAGGCTACGTAGGGGATCTAAATGAGGTGGAATATTGGGCTTCCAATATTGATGATTAAATTGAGCCCAAGCCCAAGTCTATTAATCCTTATCAATATTAATTAATTTATTTTCCACTATATAAATTAATTGCACTCCCAATATTAAACCATATTATATCAAATAATATTTCTCCGGTTAGTATTATTTATTTCGTGTATTTAAGATTTAAATATCCATGAATAAAATTTATTTATTGCTTAATAAATTTATTCATCTCTTATATTCGAGAATAGTACCACTCAACCTTATTATTATGCGGGAACAAATCCACTCGCGAGGTTTACATAATAAATCCTTATGAGCTCATCTCGGGGATATTATCAACCCTTCCGGGATACACTTTCTCTTCGAAAATTCACGGCATGCCATATATAAAATATAGTGACCCAACTCAACCGGTAATTAACCCAATAATTAAATCGGTTAATTCTTTGGAAAATCAAAGTCACTTATATTAAATATACACACCCGCAATTGTTTCAGGGATTAAGAATAAAATACTCCGAGACTTAAATCAATTATCACAGAGCAATTCTAATTGATAAGTCTCAAGCGATCCGCTCAATACACTAAGTGTACAAGTGTGATAAAATAATTAAGACAAATTATTTTCTCTCTCACACAACGACTATACCGATGGTTTGGTCCGTATCCATCTAGGTCGTGAGCAACTGTTCGATTAAATACGAGTAACCGATAATATGATCTTTTGTGTGACGGCGCACACCATACTAACTACAACGTATATAGTCTAGGACTATAATTTGCATATATTTAATTAACAATTAATTAAAAGCAAATGAATGTTTATTTCAATAGATAAATGATAGTGTACAAGGAGTTCAGAATACTCAAATCTAGACATTAAGTATACTACTCCAACATTACTGTTATCGAGTTTACCAACTGTACCATATAAGAGGGCATTGTTGTTCTTTTAAATCCGACTCGATTAGAGATTTAGGCTGATCGAGCGCAATGATTTTTAAGTGATGAAAATGTTATTGGACTTTAGAAAAACAATCAACTCGTAGGGGATCTATGAAGGCCATGTAGTGCTTTTATAGGCTACGTAGGGGATCTAAAGGAGGTGGAATATTGGGCTTCCAATATTGATGATTAAATTGAGCCCAAGCCCAAGTCTATTAATCCTTATCAATATTAATTAATTTATTTTCCACTATATAAATTAATTGCACTCCCAATATTAAACCATATTATATCAAATAATATTTCTCCGGTTAGTATTATTTATTCCGTGTATTTAAGATTTAAATATCCATGAATAAAATTTATTTATTGCTTAATAAATTTATTCATCTCTTATATTCGAGAATAGTACCACTCAACCTTATTATTATGCGGGAACAAATCCACTCGCGAGGTTTACATAATAAATCCTTATGAGCTCATCTCGGGGATATTATCAACCCTTCCGGGATACACTTTCTCTTCGAAAATTCACGGCATGCCATATATAAAATATAGTGACCCAACTCAACCGGTAATTAACCCAATAATTAAATCGGTTAATTCTTTGGAAAATCAAAGTCACTTATATTAAATATACACACCCGCAATTGTTTCAGGGATTAACAATAAAATACTCCGAGACTTAAATCAATTATCACAGAGCAATCCTAATTGATAAGTCTCAAGCGATCCGCTCAATACACTAAGTGTACAAGTGTGATAAAATAATTAAGACAAATTATTTTCTCTCTCACACAACGACTATACCGATGGTTTGGTCCGTATCCATCTAGGTCGTGAGCAACTGTTCGATTAAATACGAGTAACCGATAATATGATCTTTTGTGTGACGGCGCACACCATACTAACTACAACGTATATAGTCTAGGACTATAATTTGCATATATTTAATTAACAATTAATTAAAAGCAAATGAATGTTTATTTCAATAGATAAATGATAGTGTACAAGGAGTTCAGAATACTCAAATCTAGACATTAAGTATACTACTCCAACATTACTGTTATCGAGTTTACCAACTGTACCATATAAGAGGGCATTGTTGTTCTTTTAAATCCGACTCGATTAGAGATTTAGGCTGATCGAGCGCAATGATTTTTAAGTGATGAAAATGTTATTGGACTTTAGAAAAACAATCAACTCGTAGGGGATCTATGAAGGCCATGTAGTGCTTTTATAGGCTACGTAGGGGATCTAAAGGAGGTGGAATATTGGGCTTCCAATATTGATGATTAAATTGAGCCCAAGCCCAAGTCTATTAATCCTTATCAATATTAATTAATTTATTTTCCACTATATAAATTAATTGCACTCCCAATATTAAACCATATTATATCAAATAATATTTCTCCGGTTAGTATTATTTATTCCGTGTATTTAAGATTTAAATATCCATGAATAAAATTTATTTATTGCTTAATAAATTTATTCATCTCTTATATTCGAGAATAGTACCACTCAACCTTATTATTATGCGGGAACAAATCCACTCGCGAGGTTTACATAATAAATCCTTATGAGCTCATCTCGGGGATATTATCAACCCTTCCGGGATACACTTTCTCTTCGAAAATTCACGGCATGCCATATATAAAATATAGTGACCCAACTCAACCGGTAATTAACCCAATAATTAAATCGGTTAATTCTTTGGAAAATCAAAGTCACTTATATTAAATATACACACCCGCAATTGTTTCAGGGATTAACAATAAAATACTCCGAGACTTAAATCAATTATCACAGAGCAATCCTAATTGATAAGTCTCAAGCGATCCGCTCAATACACTAAGTGTACAAGTGTGATAAAATAATTAAGACAAATTATTTTCTCTCTCACACAACGACTATACCGATGGTTTGGTCCGTATCCATCTAGGTCGTGAGCAACTGTTCGATTAAATACGAGTAACCGATAATATGATCTTTTGTGTGACGGCGCACACCATACTAACTACAACGTATATAGTCTAGGACTATAATTTGCATATATTTAATTAACAATTAATTAAAAGCAAATGAATGTTTATTTCAATAGATAAATGATAGTGTACAAGGAGTTCAGAATACTCAAATCTAGACATTAAGTATACTACTCCAACATTACTGTTATCGAGTTTACCAACTGTACCATATAAGAGGGCATTGTTGTTCTTTTAAATCCGACTCGATTAGAGATTTAGGCTGATCGAGCGCAATGATTTTTAAGTGATGAAAATGTTATTGGACTTTAGAAAAACAATCAACTCGCTTCAATTCATCAGTGTGTACCAAAACATGCACACTATTCAAGTAGTACTACAAATTTGAGCATCAGTCGTCGTCCAACAACCACAATTTTATTTCCACACTTGTTGATAAAACCAAAAATGGTATTTTGTAATTTTTGAAAAATGGACCATTTCATAATTAAATTGGACTGCAAGTGTATTTTAGTAACTATCCTAAACAATTTCAACTATTCCAAGTAATGTTATGGCATCTAATAAACAAAAAAGAAAAGGATAAAATGATTAAAATTTGAAGTTTATTCTATACCTTTTCAAACAAGTAGACATGTGATCCATCAGCTAGTTTTCATGGGCATATCTTTTCCCACATTCTGGAAACGGGCATACATGATAGTTATCTTGCAAATGTGTTTTTAGGTGCGACCTCAGATTAAAATCCAGAGAGAATGCCTGCATGAAAAGAAAATTAAAACGTCAGGATCTCATACTGGAATCAAGAAAGAAGTGATTATTAAGATAGAAAATTAGCTTTCACGTGATATTTACAAAACTACTCGAGGTTCAACCATCATGTCTACTTTTTTTTTTAATTTACTCAATCATCCGAGTAGTTTAATGTGAATGTTGCTTGCATATAAAACCTATTTATCCATCAACACACTAAGCGGAAAAATTCCTCTTGAGCACGGGAAATGCACGAATTTGTCCTTTGCTTTAGCTGTTAATTCGCTTTCGGGACCATTGCCTCCACCCATTGACAGCAAAGGAAATAGACCTCTCGTTTAATCAACTCTCAGAAGAAATACCAAAGAAAATCGAAAACCTCCAGAACCTTAGAGTCCTAACTCTCTCCGACAACAATCTCACAGGAAATATACCATCTGGAATCGGTAATTTAACGTCGCTGGAGACTCTCGACCTCAATAACAATCGATTGAGCGGGCCTCTACCGAGCACCATCTCCAACCTACGTAAGATTAAGTATCTACCTCTACCGGGCACTGTCAGCACTGAACTGGAGTTCGCCTACTTCGGGGACAACTTCTTTAACGGTCAACTTCTGACGCTTAGTGTGTTGCTCGAAACCTTAATTCCTAGATGAACTCTAATCGAAGGGGAAAAAAGAAGAAGGAAAGAAAGAACCCTATTTCTGGATGAGAAATCCTAATCGATTGAAGGGAAAAAACGAAGAAAAGAAACCCTGAATCGAAGGAAACAAACCTGAATCGACGAAAGAAACTTGAATCGGCCGAAGAAACTGCTGATTTCTGCTTTGTTTCGTGTGGGAGGAAGCTTTTCACCCTAAGCTTGTTCTGCTCGTATGTTATGTCCAAGTGAGGAGAGTGAAAGATTTTAGAGAGAAAAATTAAAGTACACTATATCATATAGTCATACATTTTATTTACACTAGGAGATAAAAAAACCGGTTATTTACACACAAAAGCGGTAAACATCCGAAAATACCCTCCGTTACATTCGACATGTCGAATCTACATTCGACACACACATTCCACATTCGACACACACATTCGACATGTCGAATCTACATTCGACAAACACATTCCACATTCGAATCACATGTCGAATATGTGTGTCGAATGTGATTTGACTTGTTGAAATGTATGTCGAATGTGTGTGTCGAATGTATGTGTCGAATGTGGAATGTGTGTGTCGAATGTAGATTCGACATGTCGAATGTGGAATGTGTGTGTCGAATGTAGATTCGACATGTCGAATCGCATTCGACACACACATTCGACATAAATACACATTCGACACAACTTCGACATGACGAATCACATTCGACACGACGAATCTCACATTCGACACGACGAATCTTACATTCGACAAGACACATTCGACAAGACAAAAACTTATTTGTTTTTTTTTTTTTTTTTTTTAATATTTCTTTCATTTTTTAATCGTAACTTTTACTTTATGCACACAATAAACTTGCTGGATTCAATTTTTTTATTGAACTTTTTTTGGATTCATTTTTTTAATTTCAATTTTTATTTTATTTACACAATATTTTTGGATTCATTTTTTTAATTTCAATTTTTATTTTATTTACACAATAACACAAAGAAAAACTTCAATTAAAAGATTTGACAAAAATATTATGAGAAAAAACTTCAAAAAAACAAACAACATTCGACAAATAAAATTTCAAAAATGAAATATTCAACAAATAAAGTCCTGCTCACATCGACATTCTTATACATCTCAAATCTATATCATATGTGGTTTTCGGAGACGAAGCCAACAACAACGATGACATCACCTCGGCGTTCTGAGTGGCCAGGGAGGAGCTCCGTCGAGAATCGGTGAGGGTCCCACACGACGAAGCTGGTTTTGGCGAGACCCCACGATATTATCGTGTCCGTGCGGGGATCGTCCACCATCTCGTAGGTTTTCCTCAGGAACGGCGGCAGCCCGGCGTCTCTCAGCCCTTCGACCGGCTTTGGAACGTCGTAGTCGTCGTGCTCGGAGATAAAATCAAACGGCTCTTTGTTTGCGTGAATGCGTGGATCTGTGGTTGCGGAAATGATGTTTGAAGAGAGAGAAAAATTGAGGGAGGCGGTCAAGAAAGAAAGTGAGAATGAAAAATTAGGGTTGAGTGGGTTTGTGGGCTTTTATTGACAAAAATAAGGGCAAATTGGTCTATTTAAGTATAAAAGTGTTTTTTTTATGTCATAGTGTAAAATAAATGTGTTACTATCCCATTTAATGCATTTTATAACATTTACACAAGATTTTATCCCGCTTTACTAAAAAAATATATTACTTTTTTTAACACCGGTCATTATTTATAGAATTAGTGTTAAAGTAACTTATAATTTTTTTAAAAAAATAAAAATACTATTAACACCGGTCGAAAGAAAAATTGGTGTTATAAATGAAAGTTAAAATTTAAAATGGAATATTTAACACTAGTTTGTACAAAATCCGACGTTAATAATATTTTAACCTCCTCTTTTTTTGCAACCGGTGTTATAAACATTTTTAACACCGTTCCCAAAGGCGTCCGATGTCTATGAACTGGTGTTTATGTGACATTTTCCCATAATGACGGATACAAATAGATTCGTACGACATTTTTCATTTAAAAAAATTTAAAATAGCTGTTACTTAGGCTGTTCTAAAGAAATAGTCACTCTTAATTAAAAAAAAGTATAATCATTTTTACGGAATTGTGTAGAGGTAAAATACTACTTCTATCTCTTAAAACAATTTAACACTGTACTTGTTTTTTGTCCATTTCTTAAAAATAGTGAACACTTATAAATAAAATGTTTTTTTTCACAATTTTATACTTTCACCACATGTTTATTTATTTTTGTATCACTACTTTTTCAACTAACTAATAATATCAACTAACTAGTTTATTACTTACACATTAATATTTATTATACCACTACTTTGTATTATAGTAAAACACAAAAAAAAGTCACTTTTGAAATCACTTTATATTAGAGAATGGAGGGAGAGTGCTTTCAGATTATACATTGTTGGATAGGAATGTAGGATGAGTGATACTTTTATTCATATCAATCATTTGATTTTCCAATTACAGATCATCTTATTACTCTTGTAGACCCAATGCCTACCAACTACAAATCCTCAATTTAACATAACAGGCTCATGGTTTCTTCCTCAATTTCAGATTGTCAGCCTCATCTAAATGGATTGCGATTCGGGAGTCAAATGTGTGTAATTCCTAGAAGAACATAACTTGATTTATACTCTAATTAAAACACTATCTCACTTCAAGTCCTAAAATTTAATAAAAAGCACAGCAGTATCTTATTTTTATAAAACTCGAAATATATTGCAAAATTTATTGATACCAAGTTACTTGCAAAATTTATATCAAAATTTACATATACAAATCTATCATATTCGTAATTAGGGCTCGTTTGCAGCCCTAATTTGAAGATGCTGTAATTTGAAAAAAAAAAACAACATAAATGAACAACGAAAAACATACTCTGAAAATTGAGGGTAAGAAGATGACATTTAGTTACATTTCGCACATTAAATTTTACCGTATAAAAAAACATTTATACATTTAAGCATGCCTATTAAGAACTAAGAATGCTTACAAAAAAGCTCAAGACTGACTTGTTTAAAAACGACCCAAGCCAAGTACTATAAATTTTGCAAACAGATTCACCAAACAGAGAGTAATCATAGACAAGTACCATTGTGCTCGATCACACGAATCTCTCTGAGAGTGCGCTATGCTCTCTTGCATCTCTTAGATGCTTCTACCTCATGGACCCTTTCATCCAACATTTTATATTTAGCAGCAATATCCTTGGCCTCGGGGCATTCGTAGGTAGTGTGGTCGTGTACAGCTTCACAAAGTTCGCACACCTTTTCCTTAAGCATCGCCTTTTTCAATACACAATGCTTGGCACGACAAACCCACTCGTCTATATCGAAAAACGGACAACCACAGCAACAGACCACCGTGAATTTTACCAGATGAGGGCAGTTAGAGGAGAGGTGGCGAACGCAGTGGCAAACGGAACACGACTCTAAAGCGGACATATCCCAAGGAGAGTGCACGGTAGAACAGATCTCGCAAAGTTTCCGAGACCGCTTCTTTTCAGGAGAGGTTAGTTTCGGCTGGGGCTTCGTTCAAAAATCTCATCAACGATCAGCCAACATATATAATCGAACAAAAAGCGCAAAAGCTACTACTACAATGGATAATTTGATTACTTACCTTATAAAGCTCAGGCTCCATGATATTGTAGTCGTCGGGGCACAAAGGCCTCGTAGACCAAACTTGGAGTTTCAAGGCCTTCCGTAATTTCTCATGAAATAATTCGTCATCAAGTAATTTCTTCTCTACAACTGTTTGTTTCGGGTCAATTACCCATAAAAAACAGAATGTCAGATCAAATTAATCAAATCGCCAAACATAACAATACATACATACCAAAATAATTATAAAAACATTGTTTTAAAAAAGAATAAAACATCTTCGTACCGGAGGAGATCTTGGCCTTACTTGAAGACGACTCACAGCAAAGTTTCGGAGACCGCTTCAATTCAAGAGAGTTCAGTAGTGGCTCAGGCTTCATTCAAAAAACTCATCAACGAACGACGAACATATATAATCGACCAAAAAGCGCAAAAGCTACTTCTACAATGGATAATTTGATTACTTACCTTATAAAGCTTAGACTCCTGGATAGAAGTAAACTTGTTGGCTAGGATCTTCACGGTCTCCCGTAATTTGTCATAGTCATCAAGTAATTTCTTCTCTGCAACTGTTTGTTTCGGGTCAATTACCCATAAAAAAAACAGAATGTCAGATCAAATTAATCAAATCGCCAACCATAACAATACACACATACCAAAATAATTATAAAAACAAATTTTATAAATAGAATAAAACATCTTCGTACCGGAGGAGATCTTGGCCTTGCTTGAAGACGACTCACAGCAAAGTTCCGGAGACAGCTTCTTATCAAGGTAGGTCAGTTTCGGCTGGGGCTTCATTCAAAAAACTCATCAACGATCACCCAACATATATAATCGAACAAAAAGCGCAAAAGCTACTACTACAATGGATAATTTGATTTACTTACCTTATAAACCTTAAGACTCCTGGATAGAAGTAAACTTGTACAAAGGCGTAATAGTACTACCTCCGGCAGTCACGCCCTTCAGTAATTTGTCATCAAGTAATTTCTTATCTGCAACTATTTGTTTTGGGTCAATTTTACCCATAAAAAACAGAATGTCAGATCAATTTAATCAAATCGCCAAACATAACGTGAGGAGGACAGCAAACAAATACAAACATTAAAAAACAAATCGAAAGCGCATATTCATTCCATGTGACAATACTCAAAGGAATGAGCTAGGGTTATCCCAATAGCAGCTTTGGTTGTTAATTTCATGGATTACCAATGACATACATACCAAAATAATTATAAAAACAAATTTATAACAAGAATAAAACGGCGAGATGTTCGTACGGGAGGGGAGCTTGGCTTTAGTTGAAGGCGACCAAACATAACGTGAGGAGGAAAGCAAACAAATACAAACATTAAAAAACAAATCTTCATGGATTACTCAAATGAACGAGCTAGGGTTATCCTAATAGCAGCTTTGGTTGTTAGTTTCATGGATTAGCAACAACATACATACATACATTCACCCTAAACCCTAAAGAATAAAACGGCGAGAACTTCGTACTGGG
The DNA here is from genome assembly GCA_954870475.1 of Euphrasia confusa. Lineage (NCBI taxonomy): Eukaryota > Viridiplantae > Streptophyta > Magnoliopsida > Lamiales > Orobanchaceae > Euphrasia > Euphrasia confusa. The sequence continues at coordinate 3,210,532 of OX940956.1, read as the reverse complement.
GGAGATCTTGGATTTGGTTGAAGACGACGACATCCTTCAATTCGACCAAACAATTTTCGTACCGGAATCTTTTTGTTCCTGAGAAAAAATAACAAAATAATTAGATATATATAAGAAAACTTATATATATCATCTTCTTACAATAAATACATCTTCTTACAAATTTCAGGCTTACAATAAATACATACTCCTATACTCCTATACTATTCCCTCCTATCACAAATCAAAAATTGTCATACTTCCTTTCTAAATTACAAATAAAGTATTACATCTTTTATTAAGACGTTTTATTGAGGAGGAAGTATATATTAGAGAACATAATATAAAATTTAGTTCTTTTTTAACTTAATTTCAATCTATTTTGAGTTAGATCCGTTTCAATTAAATTTAACTTAATTTCAGTCTACTTTGAGTTAAATTGATTCACTTCAATTTAGTTCAGTTTAAACTCGTTCATTTCAACTAATTAAATTTCATTTCAAAATAAAATGAATAAAAAATAATTAGAATAAAAAAATTATATTTACAATTTAATTATTGGTAGAATATTATTAATATTTTGTATAAAATATTTAACAATTTATAAAAATTATTATTATTTTTATAAAAAATAATAATTATTTAAGTTCAAATCCATTAAATTCAAGTCACTTATCCAAAAAAAAAAAATCCTAATCTCACTCTAATTTATTTAGATTAATTATCATTATTTTTTCACTTCTAAGTTCTAACTCATTTATTACTACTTACCAAACAATACTTTTTTATAACTTTACTTTATAATAGTAATATTTAATACATAAAAAATATTTTTATTTTAAATTGGATTTTATTTTAAATTATTTAGCATGTAAGAAACAACTTTTTTTAATTTACTTGAAAAACTCTCTAAAAGCTTTTTTAATTTACTTAAAAACTCTAAGCAATAACATACTTGAAAAACTCTCTAAACTTTTTTAATTTACTTAAAAATCTAAGCAAACTTTTTAAATTTACTTAAAAGCTCTAAGCAAATTAACTTTTTAAGTAACGGAAGGAATGAGTAAATACACAACTAAAGGGTTTTTAATTTATTTTTCTTTCGGTTCATGTCTTATAATTATTGGAAAGATTATTTTCACTAAAAGAGACTAATTTGTTCGATTTGAATAAACTCAATAGTTAATTGAGACAGAGTGGCTCATTTCTGATATCCCGGTCTTTTGGTGGACCAAGGCAAAAAACTGAGGGATCATATGAGATCTTACGATTGTGTATCGGGCGTGGTCATACCCTTAAGAGCAACAATGCTGACAAGATACCAAGTTACTTGGCAAATTTTATAGCAAAATTTAAATAGACAAATCTATCATATTTGTAACTAGGGCTTGTTTTAAAGCCCTGATTTGAAGAAGCTGTAATTTGAACAAAAAAAAACATAAATGAACGACGAAAAACATAAACCGAAATTGAGGGGAAGAAGATGACATTTAGTTAATTACATTTCACGCATAAAATTTATATATAAAAGCATTTATACATTTAAGAATGCCTATTAAACCTAAAAAATCTTACAAAAAAGCTCAAAACCGGCTTGTTTAAAAACAACCCAAGCCAAGTAGTATAAATTTTGCAAACAGAGAGTAATCATAGACAAGTACCATTGTGCTCGATCACACGAATCTCTCTGAGAGGGCGCTATGCACTCTTGCATCTCTTAGATGCTTCTACCTCATAAATCCTTTCATCCAACATTTTATATTTAGCAACAAGATGCTTGGCCTCGGTGCATTCGTAGGTAGTGTGGTCACTAGCTCCACAAATTTTGCACTCTTTGTCCTCAAACATCGGCATTTTCGATGTACAACGCGCGGAACGACAAACCCACTCATCCATATCGAAAAACGGACAACCACATCTGCAGACCAGCGTGAATTTTGCCAGATAAGGGCAGTTAAAGTAGAGGTGGCGATTGCAGTGGCAAACGGAACACGACTCTAAAGCAGACATATCCCAACGAGAGTGCACGGTAGAACAGCTCTCGCAAGGTTTCCGAGACCGCTTCTTTTCAGGAGATGTCAGTTTCGGCTGGGGATTCATTCAAAAAACTCATCAACGATCAGCAAACATATATAATCGAACAAAAAGCGGAAAAGCTACTACTACAATGGATAATTTGATTACATACCTTATAAATCATATACTCCTTTATAGAAGTAACCTTGTAGTCGTCGGGACGCAAAGGCCTCGTATAACAACTTAGGTCTTTCAGGGTCTTCATTATTTTCTCATCCAGTAATTTGTCAGCAAGTAATTTCTTGGCTGGAACTGTTTGTTTAAAAAAATGTCAGATCAAATTAATCAAATCGCCAAACATAACAATACACATACCAAAATAATTATAAAAACAAAATTTTAAAACAGAATAAAACATCTTCGTACCAGAGGAGATCTTGGCCTTGCTTGAAGACCAGTCACAGCAAAGTTCCGGAGACCGCTTCAATTCAAGGTAGGGCAGTGTCGGATGGGGCTTCATTCAAAAAACTCATCAACAATCAGCAAACATATATAATCGAACAAAAAGCTACTACTAAATTAAAATGGATAATTTGATAACTTACCTTATAAACCATAGACTCCTGGATAGAAGTAAACTTGTCGTCCTCGGGGCACAAAGGCCTCGTAGTCCAATCTTCCAGATTCACGGCCTTCAGTAATTTGTCATCGAGTAACTTCTTCTCTGCAACTGTTTGTTTCGGGTCGATTAATCAAATCGCCAAACATAACAATACATACCAAAATAATTATAAAAACAATTTTGATTTAAAAAAGAATAAAACGGGAGATTTTCGTACCGGAGCAGATCTTGGCCTTGGTTGAAGACGATGACATTCTTGAATCCGACCCAAGTGTTGCGATTACGAATAAAAGAATACACAAATTTATCGCAAAACTCAATTTATAAACTTATCAAATTATAAACAATTAAAAATTAAACCTAATACTACTATAACTCTAAATTGGAAACAATTAGGGATTAGACCTAATATATCTCTAAATACCAAAATAAAGTTTCTACTTACTGCTGGGCGCTGGCACAATATATAATTTTATATATGTATAATTTAGTTAAAATTTAACATTTTTTACAAATTATTATTATTGTTATAAAAAACAAATAAATCTTCTATAAATAAATATAGTTGAGAACATAATTTTTTCATTAATTATATTCATGCACGAAGGTATTTTATACTCCGTATTTTTTTTTCAAATGTCTAAGTTGAACTGAAATTTTTTATTAAATTAGAGAAGTCAAGTCTTTAAAAGATTTTATTATATCAGTGATGTCAATGGTCAAATCTTAAAGATTTAGGCTCATTTTCATTTATTTACATAAATGTTTTTTTTTAACTCATTTATTTATTACACAACAATATATTTTGCAACTTTATTTTATATTGTTTAACACATAAAATACAAATTTTTTTTAATTTACATGAAAAAAATATTAAAATTTTGACAGGCTCGAAAAAAGTAATACACAACTAAAAGATTATTATTTTATTTTTCTTTTGGTTCATGTCTCACAATTAAGATTACTAGTACCGCTACCCGTGCGATGCACGTGATTTATTTATTTGAAATAATCTAAAATTTTATTTAATTTTTAACGTATTTTGGCAAAAAATTTATTAATAAACTAAAAAATTATTTTATTTAATAATTTATAGTATAAGCTTCTTGAGGCATAGCCGAGATAAGGTCTGTGGTGATGTTGGTGTAATATGCCTACGACGTGACAAATTTTCATTGAAATATTATGATGTTAGTCCTTGGATGAGACCTATTGACTCTCTCCCACATGTGTCTGCTACTCGGGCACATCCTACCCGATCGAGGAGCCTCTGATCTGGTGGAAGAGGAGTTTCTCGTCGTCTCTGCACTTCTAGTGTCAAACGCATCAAACAAATACCTAAAACTGCTGGGGGAAAATCAAAATAAATGGAAAATAAAAATGAGAGCTGTGGATTTTTGGGAAGAAATATAACAAACATGAGTATTTTGTACAACCTTAAAAACATATGAGTATTTTGTACACTTTGTATAGGAAAAGCCCACTTTGCCCCTAACTTTTCAAAAAAACAACAAAAACAATTAAAAACACAAAAAAGACAAAAAAAGAATTAAAAAATTCGGTCTCCACTCATTTTTTTTTCTCTCTCGTCGGTCCCCCCCAAACACCAAAACCGCCGCCACTTTGAGAATCAAAGAAGTGAAATTCCGTCGACTTCAATTCCGGCGACTCAATGGCTGACAACAACGACAACCAGGACGAGCCACAATGGCCGATTCAAGCCCCGGTAAGTGGCCGAACCCTAGTTTTTTTAATTTCGAAAATTTGATTTTTTTTTCGATAATGTGTTCAATTGGATGTGTTAATTGCTAGGATTTGAGTGTATTTGAGTTCCTTATTGCGTTTTAGTTGATTTAGAATCGAAATTCAGTGTTAAATTGCTTGTAAAATATCTGAAATTTCTGGGTTTGGGTCGCTGTTCCTGGCAACACGGTGGCGCTACACGGTGGTGATTTTCCCGGTCACCGTGTTGCTTGCCTACCGTGTTACCGGGCAGTGACCCAGAAAATCTAGGTAATACGGTGGGATTTTATCCGGTAACACGGTACCGGTTATCCGGTAACACGGTGACCGTGTTACCGGACAGAATGATTTTTTTTTTTTTTTTGAATTTTGAGTTTTCTTATTTAATTGAATGTCATATTTACTTATTTTAACTTCATTTTTGCAGGAGGGCTTCCATTGGAAGAGGCCAGAGTTCATACACAAGTCGAAGAACCTCAATTTGTACGATCGGTACGAATTGCTAAAGGAAATTAAAGACACGCTGGCGTTCGACGACCCTACCGAAGCAACTTTACAGACATTTAAGAAAAGTTGTTTCGGTTATTTGCTCTATATTAAGAGGGACGGAAGGTCCAATATGGCGATGCAACACCTGCTAGCTCGGGAGATCGTGAGTCCGACGATACCTCCATTCGAGCATTGGTTTTTCGTCGGGGGCCAGACTATTCGCTTTCGAGCACAGGAGTATGCCCTAATTACCGGACTTCGATTTGGTGGTCACGCATTTGATCCTTCGGCCACCACGCACACGGTTTCTGAGGACTCTGTTTACTACAGACACTTCAGACAGACGACGATCCTTAAAGATCTTCGTACGAAATTCACCTCTCTGAGTATGGGTCAGGACCCGACCGACTACTTGAAGGTGGCCAACTTGTTGATGTACTATGTTTTCTTGCTGGGCCGAGACGATGCCAAGATCGACACTTGGGCTTGGGCTTTTGTGGAGGACGTTGCCGGATGGGATTCGTTTCCCTGGGGATCCTACTCCTGGCAGATCATGTCGCACTACATCTCCATAGCTGCGACGATGCCCGGTCAGGTTAACTCGAGGGGATACCACGTTTACGGCCCAATTTGGGCCTTTCAGCTATGGTCGTACGAGGCTATACCGAGCCTGGGCAGTGTCTGCGGAGTGCGAAACGAGAAAACAAGGAGGCCTCGGTTTTTGAAATGGAGATCGGTTGGATGCACCCTCGATTTCACTCATTTCTTCGAGGACGATCAGGTAAATTTTGTGAAATTAATGTTTTAAATTATTTATTTCCTTTAATTAATGCTTAATAAATTAATTTTCATTTGTTTTCAGCTTGTGGTCCTCTCGACTCTAGAGCCGACACGCAGGGAGGCGAGGAGTGAGTACTACACTTCGTTCCTTAACAGAGGAGCAGACGAAGTGAGGTACGTTGCTCCTGCTAGGATTGGACATGCTCCGAGAGGAGCACAGGCTGCAGAACCGGTGAAGAAGAAGAAGCTGAACTTGATGGCATGCGTGGTCAAGGCGGTCGACAAGATCACGGGCGGTGACTCTCAGATTGGTCGACGCACGCGTGATACCATCACACCCGATTCATCTGCCGAGCGGCGTGCATCTCAGCGTGGATCTCACCGAGCTCGACGAGAGTCCTCTCCTGCAGCTGAGGCACCTGAGGCACCTACGGCTTCAGATGACAGTACTGATCGGCGCATTGATCGACGGCTCCACAAGATCCTCAACGATGAGTCTGAGACCGGATTTATGGGCCGATTGACTGCCCGGATGAGGAGGATACAGAAGGAGGGCAACGACAGTCTGATGGAGCAGTTTCGGGGGTTTTTCGGTCGCAGGCGATACTCTCGGAGTCGCCCTTGTCCTTCTGATGCATCTCAGGCCGGTTTTTCGGCTGCTCGGCATTCTATCAGCGCGCCTCCTCGCTTTCAGGACTCGGAGCCCGAAGAGTTAGTTGATGTTGATATCAGGGTTTCGTCTGGGGACAGGCGACACAGTTTTGCTGGTTATCGCAGGTCGCCACTTGTCGAGCCGACCCATGCCGAGTCGACCCACGTCGAGCAGCAGCCTCAGGTCGAGCAGCAGCCCCTGTACGAGCAGCAGCCCCAGTACGAGCAGACGACCGTTGGCGATAGCTATCGCACACCGGCACAGACTCAGGCTGTCTGGGGAGATAGCGGTCATTCTTCGCCACCGAGGGCGCTGCGTGATTTTCAGGGTGTCTTCGCTCCCTTCCCAGCGATTCCCACCGACGGCATCTTCACTCTGACTACTGCTTATCGGCCAGAGTATGATCCTGGTTTTATTGTACCGAGGGGGGCTGATATACCGCAGGAGATCGTTGATGCAGAGACTTTTTTTCCGACTGGGACGCAGGTCGAGTTGTTCAAGATGACATCTCCCGTGGAAAATGAATACAAAAATGAGATTGCATTGTCGGAAGAGGAGAAAGAACTTGGGGCTGATGAGGAGGAGGAGGAGGATGTCGCCGAGAGTAGTCTCGGACCCCGTGTGAGGAGGCCCTCGGCAGCTCTCCGGAGCCCGTACGTCGCGCAGTTCGCACGGTCTGGCAGCAAGAAGGTTAGGGGGCTCTATTCGATGTTCCGTCGTGACGGGCATGGAATGAGTGTTTATATCCCTTTCAACAAAGTCACTCTGGACCAGGCCTACTTCACCCGGATTGAGTCACTACATCATTGGTACTCAAGCATGGTAAGTTAATTTGTAGTTAAACTTTGAAATTTATAATGTTTATTAAATTGTGCTTAACTGTGATATGTATATTTTTCAGGAGATTGACATGTACATTACGTACCTGCGCGACAAGATAAAGTCCGGCGAGGGTTTAAAAGATGAAGTCACTCCAACGAAGACTATACTCTTGTGTACCGAGTTCTTCGTAAGATCCAATCATCCTATCAAATACAAGTTTTTTTTATCATTTTTCTAATACTAATCGTTTAAATTTATTTTTAATTAACAGAACGCTATGAAGACCCAGTACGCTAGGATTGGAATCCCGAATGCACATGCAAGGAGAACGAACTTGGAGAGGAAATATGAGTCCTGGGCACCGCCGGACTTCATGCTGAAATACATCACGGGAGACGGTAGGCACGAGAGTTGGGAACACGCACGAGGGGTAATTTAAAGAACCGTACATTTTTTTTGAAATTCAATTTAATATTTTAATTTAATTGTAAATAACGTTTTATTTTATTTTTTATTTTTTTAGGTGATAACGGTCTGTAATACCGGGGAACATTGGGTCGTGATACGGATTGACCTGAATCTCTGGACTATACAGTTGTACGACTCGTTGTGGTGGCGTTGTCCGGAAGTAACTGCCAAGTCTCGTGTACTAATCCCGGTGTTGGAGTTGTTGCCTCGTCTTTTGGTAGCTGCAGGATTTTGGGAGGGTACAAACTTGTTTCATCGAACCCACAAGAAGACTTCTATGCAGGTCGAAGTCCCGTTGGAGCAGTTTGTCCAAGTCAACAACAACAACTGCGGCCCGTACGTTTGCATGTATCTGGATCGTCTCGTCAACAAGTACCTCAATCACCGGGGTAAAGAAATCGACGACTCGTACTTGATGAAGTATCGTCGATATGTCGCTCGAAAAATCTTCAGTTTGAGTCATCGAGACTAGTGATTTGTATTTTGGATGATTTTAGACTTTTTCGTGTGCATGTGTTTGGATTGATTGGTATGTGTATTGAGATTGATTTGCAGGTTTAGCTTTGATATTAACTAAATAAATCCCGTCAAAATTTTTTAAAATTTTTTATAATATATTAACTTATTAATTTAATAAAATTTGTAAAAAAACAAACTATTTTATGTGTGTTTTGATTGATTTTGGTGAAATAAGTGTGTTTTGATTGATTTTGGTGAAATAGGTGTATGTTTTGATTGAATTAGGTGAAAAGCAGCTGAAAAAACGGGTTCTGCCTACTGCTACACGGTGGTACCGGTAACACGGTCATGTGTACCGGTAACACGGTCACGGTAAGACCGACCGTGTAGTGAAGAACTATCCGGTAAGTTTCTGGGCAATTAGCCGGTAACACGGTGTTACCCGGTTACACGGTGGGCTACACGGTTGTGACCGTGTAGTTTGGTGAAAATTTAAGTTTTTCATTGATTTTAAGGCATTTTTGGATTGTTAACTTGTTCTTGTAGTATAAAACATCATTTTAATAATCAAAGTGATTCAAAAAACATGATCAACTATTGAATTTGACGAATTTAGTGATTACGCATTAACAACTTATTACCTACATAGATAAGATTGTGACAATATTAGTAGAAAGTTCGAAAAACGGTCAACATTCCAAGCATCTCATATTTGTAGTCCTATATTGGTTGTGTTATGATGTTTATTGGATGTATCTAGTGTTTAAAATGATGTTTCATGCTTAACGAAACAACAAAAATGCTCGAGAAATGCTTCAAATTCATGAAAAATCAAATATTTTCTACGCTACACGGTGGACAACACGGTGGGCTACACGGCAGAGGGTCCTACACGGTAGAAGGCAATTGCTACACGGTGGTACCGGCTACACGGTCACGTGTACCGGTAACACGGTCACGGTAACAGTGAACGTGTAGCTCGATTTATTAAAAAAAAATACCGGTAACACGGCTTATACCGGTAACACGGTTATCCGGTATCAGCCGTGTTACCGGGTAAAAAAATAAAATAAAACGAGACTCCTAAGATTCGATCCCCTGACCTGCTGCTTTAAACGTGGTTTTTCAAATGGGGCATACCAGTTGAACTAGAACTCTACACTGAACTTATTTAGCAAAATGTTATATATTTACCTTACGAATAACTTATAAAATCGACCCGCCCTTCCTCCGAAAACCTATTTCCAACCTGTTTTTTCACATATTTCACATTTACAAGATAAACAAACTCCAAAAACAAGCACAATAATCTAAAACAAGCACAAAAACCTAAAACACACCAAATATCCAAAATCCGACGAGAATAGACGAAAATAAAACAACCCAAGTCTCAAATATTTCTAAAACACCGATAAATCAACCAAACCCAATTTAGATCTTTGCCTCCGTGCTCATTGGACATTTTGTTCTCGTGTGTCCCTCGTTTCTGCAGATGCTGCACTTCTTCTTCTGTCTTCTTCGGCTCGACTATTCTGCAGGGACATTTAAATCAACAGCCCCCCCAGGTGGGATAAAGACCGTGCACTTCCGTCTGTTGTGACCCACGCCCTGACATCTCGAACACACCTGCACACGACCACACAATATTAGAGGTTTAAGCCACGGCATACGTACGATGTTCCTTCTGGGTGAACAAACCTGATCACGTCGTGCAGAGCTCTCAATTGCGGAACGAGCACGACTCATCCTCGGACGTCCAGCCTGGCTAACCGCTACTGGAGGATAAACTACGTACGATGCTACATCCGGCGGGACCACCCAATCATCATAATGTGGCACCGGCACAATAGGCGTCGCATACATCTCGACATGGCTGCTCGTCTTGAAATAGGGGCTCACGAAATCGTACACTAAAAATCTGGCTCGTCTACATAATAACAACAAACAAGTTAGTGGAATGAGCACTTTAAAATTAATTTCAAAGGCAAAATGATATCATACCTCAAAGCGGCACAAGCATGACGACACGGTATTAGGTCCAAGTCGAACTCCCGACAATCACACGTGCGATTCGCGATATCCACAAGATAAGATCTGTCATCCTCCTCAACTCTGTATAGGGTATTCGCACTGACCTCCCGAACGGTAAAATAACGGCTCAACATATCTTGATTAGACAACTTGAGGAGTGCCTCCTCGGTCAGCTCATGGACATTCTGTCTCTCGTTAGCTTTCCTTCGTTTCTCGTCAAACCATCTCTCAATCATCGCACGAATGGCCTCGAGCATCGCACAGACAGGTAATCGCCGTGGCCATTTGATAGCACTGTTGAAGACTTCAGCCGCATTTGATGTCATGAAACCGTATCGTCGTGCATCACACTTTGACCTCGCCCAGTGCTCAACCCCGATATCAGTAAGGCGCCTATAAGCACCCTCTCTACTAAGAGTCTCCACATTCGAAAAATGCCTTACAAACTCATCCACCCGATAACTATAGGCAGCACAGTATACAGCTTCGACCACCTTCTGGCCGTACCGTGCTAGATTCTTCGAGAGGTGGTGATAGCACAACGCACGGGTCGCGTGGGGATAGACACTCCGAATAGCATTTGCGATGCTCTTATGCTGGTCAGACACAATGAGGAGATCCTCGTCGTCTGTATCGTAGCATTGCCTGAGGTTGTGTAGAAACCACAACCACTCCTCGTCATTCTCTATCGGACCGATACCAAACGCAAGCGGAAAAATATTCTCATTCCCGTCTTTTGTGACGGCGACAAAAATCACACCTGTGTTTTTCCCTTTCAAATGGGTGGCGTCGACTACTATCACAGGCCTCAGAGTGCGCTGCTGAAATGCACTAATGCACTGCCCAAGTGCAACAAACATGTGGCAAAACACGCCATCGCTGGTCGTCTGCATATCATACCGAGTCCCGGGATTGCATTCTTTCAACATGTACAGATATGACGGGAGCCTCTGATACGATTCATGATAGTTCCCGTATGCTATCTCAAGCGCCAGGTTCCTCGTCCGTAGGGCGAAGCTGTAGTCGATGTGAACTCCGTACAATCTCCTCAAATCCTCAATCATATCTTTCGGCTTCAGTTCCCGATTGCCGACTAACTGGCGTGCAAAGAAAGTAGCTGCCACCTTGCTAGACACCTGTCGATCAGCAGTCCGCCCCAAATTGTTATGACACTCGTGGTTCAAGTTCAGCTTCGTAATCTTCCAAAAGGTGTCATCTGAACCCGTGGAACACAATTTGAACGGGCAGTTTTCACTCCCCTGCTTGCACACGTACGTCACCCGACCAGAGCTAGACCGAGCAGTTTTGCACTCCACCCCATTCTCAATGTGATACATACCCACCGACACCTTCAAATCCGATTTCTTTCGGAACGTGGCCCCGACTACCATCTGACCATAAATCGGTTGGGGTTCGACGGAACGCAACGGAACAGCGGGATCAAAGCTCGGCAGTGGAATGATCCAATTGCGCAGCGGATGATTCTGTGCATTCTGAGCGCCTTCAGTTTGCTCGCCTCCGCCCGCATTAGAACTCGAGGACATATTACGGCGTGACATAATATTTCTAACCACGCCCGGCTGTCTAATCCATTCGGTTAACTCCGTGGTCAGCGAAGCCAAGAGATCGGTGTGACGGGCTTCTTCTTCGTCCTCGGAAGTCTCGACTGCCTCGTGGTCTGACGGTACACCTTGATCCCGATTTTCTGCTCCAATATTCACCTCCGGCGCAGCTTGTTGTGCCTCTGTTTCGACGACGAACACAAAGCACTCGTGTATTTCCTCGTCTAACATGCGGGATAAATATTCGTCGCGAATCAAAGGAGCCCGCACGCTTCTCGCGTCAATGCCTCGTGTGAAGAAAGACAACATGTACTCGATATTGGGCGGAGGGCGCAAAGCGGTACGAATCCGGCTCACAAGAGTGTCGAGCGTAATTTCATCCCTATTAAAGAAGAGGCACATATCTACTCGATCCCAACGACCACCGTAACGTACCGTGATTCGTCGATCCGACATCTACGATAAATAAACACGATTGAATTAAGTTAGGGAACCCAAAATATCCATCCAAACGTGTAAAAACAATCCATGATTCGAAAATTAAAAAAAAAAAAAAATGATCACTGTACACGGTCACTACACGGTCACCTGACCGTGTAGTGTGTCACCGTGTTACCGAGACACAATTCTCGGAACACGGTGACCGGGATTACCGTGTAGTGCCCTGCTGTGTCACCGAGCAGTGACCGGATAATCTTCATAGCTACACGGTGGCTACACGGTCGAAGCTGCCCACCGTGTAGCCACCGTGTAGCTATGAACTCGAACAGAAAATCGAAAAAAATAAAATTAAACGGCGATTTTCGACGTACCTTTCGGCCGGCGAACCCAGCTCTTCCAACGTAGATTCGGACGGAGCTTTCTTGTAGAAGTGTGTTTGTAGAGAGAATAAGAGAGATTGGGTGGGTTTTTGTGTTTTGAAAAAAATTGTTGTGTGTGAGAGTTTAGGGTTTGATATGCATGATTAATGCATGGAGTTACACATTCAACAACCAAATTTCCGATTTTGGTAATATGTGGGCCCCACGATTTTTTATTTATGTTTTGAAATTGTTTTTGAATTTTTAATTGAATTGTTTGAGTGGAAATAAAAAGTAAGGGTATTGAAGGTATTTCAAGTGTAGTTTGTATAAAATACTCATGTTTCTTTGGGAGGGGTCAAAATTCTCATGTTTGTTAAAATTGTGCATGAAAAGTCACATTCCCACAATAAAAATTATAAATCTGGAAAATAAATAAAAATATAAAAAAATTGAATTTACTTGTTCAGTGAACATGAAGGAGATGTGACATAAATGCAATTATATTAATATAACGTATGTTAACCTGCAAAACAAATTTAATATAACTGAATTATGGATAAACTAAAATATAAAAAAAAATGAATGAATAGAAGAACGTTAAATCGATTCAATGTTCAGAAAAATAAAAAAAAAATGACATACGAAGCAAGATTATAGCAAGAGAAAATAATATACCTAAAAATTTTGATCAATTTTTTTTAATTCAAATGGATTAAGGAATAGGAGGAGATTGATTTTTATAAGATACGAATTAATGGAATTAAATTAATATTAATAGAATAAAAAAAATTGAGAGAAAAAAAAATTATTATATATTTAAGATGATAATTAATTATTATTAAAAAAATATATAACTTCAAATTATTATTTAAAATTTATATATAATAATTTAAATATACTTAATTATATTATTATTTATAATTTATAATTTTTTTATTTATAATTTATAGTGTAATTTATAAATTTTTTATTTATAATTTATAGTGTGAACACAATATTATTATTGTTTTTCTATTGGTCAACGTGACATTAGTGGATCGTGAAATTATATATGTATAGATTTAATGGCACTTGAAAGAATAATTACTCCATTCAAAATATAGAAAATATATATCATTTCTTTTCAAATGATTTTTTTTATGATTATTTTGATATAAACGATAGTATTAATTAAGAGTATTTATGGTAAAACTACGTCAAATAAAAAGTTACTCCCTCCAATCTTTTTTATTTGTCGCCCTAACCTTTTGCACAAATATTAATAATATATGTATAGATTTAATGGCACTTGAAAGAATAATTACTCCATTCAAAATATAGAAAATATATATCATTTCTTTTCAAATGATTTTTTTTATGATTATTTTGATATAAACGATAGTATTAATTAAGAGTATTTATGGTAAAACTACGTCAAATAAAAAGTTACTCTCTCCAATCTTTTTTATTTGTCGCCCTAACCTTTTGCACAAATATTAATAATAATTATAACTTCCTAATTTAACCCTATTCAATACTAATAATTATTTGACTTTATCTTTTAATATCCCTTATTCCTTTGTAAATTTATATAATAAAATATGAAATTTAATGATTCTTAATTAATGAAATAACAATTAATGAAGGCTTAAATAGGAAAAAAAATTCAAAACGACAATTAAATTGACAAAAAACAGAAAACCTATAACGTCAAATAAAAAAAATTGGAGGGAGTAATAGTTAAAAACATTTATATAAAATAGGAGAGAGTCAAATAAAAAAAATTGGAGAGAGTAATAGTTAAAAACATTTATATAAAATAGGAGAGAGTAGATGTGAATAATCTTTTAGAGTAGGGTTTGAGATGAGTCTAGTTTTGAATCTATCGAGATGTCACGGAGAAAATATTAAAAGGATCGAGCTCGAACTGAACAAGCCTTTCGACTTCTAGTTACTCGATTAGCTCAACTTTAGCTTTCGAGTGACTCCACATGTATTACTTGAGCTAAACTCAACTTAAAAAGCTATATTAAAAATATTTAATTAAAATTTTATGTATTCGAGCGGCTCTCGCGGCTCGAGAGCCGCTAGATTCTTCGAAAGGGTGCTCGAGCTCGTATATAATAATGCTCGAATCGAGCTCGAGTTTGACCGAGCTCGAGTCGAGCATTGACTCGAACAGCTGGCTCGGCTCATTTCCAACTCTATTTCAGTGTGACTGATTTCTAATATCAAAATTGGGACACGAAAACCCGCAAAAATTGTGACGGATATGTGAATACGAAGGATACTGCTAGTTGGATCAATACGGGACACTTCTAGTTCTGAGCTAGGGACGATACTTCTAGTTCTGAGCAGGTTTCACAGTCTCATATCAATTGACATATCATCCCCACATCTAAGATTAAGATGCATAACAATATCAAGAAAAACATACTCTCACATCCGAATTCAACCAAGAACAAATATAAACTGCAGCACTTTCCACAGTTAAACAACACTTCTGGCGGATACTAATTTATTCGAGTTTTGTTTTGACATAGTTTTCGATCCTTATATCCCAAACCGAAATAAGAATTCGACTAACGAAACTCCGGTAGTTCACGACATGTGTGAACGAACATAAGAAGACAACAAAACAACGAAAACGACTCGATTCAACCCACCTCAGAAATTCCCTACGTTGGGTTGCTGTACACTTGAAAACAAATGAAGTTGTATGAAATTTTTAATAACCACAGAGAACTAAAAACACTAAAACTACTTACCATCATCATCCACAACATCCCTTTTGCAGAGACTTTCAACTCCCCTCCTCTAGTTGTTTCACTTTCACTTCCTCTCTATCCGCATGCGCCACGTCGTAAGTCGAGTGGACCCCGGCCAGCAAGTAGTAAACCAACATTATCGCGCTACAAATCAAAAACCTCCAAATCGCCACAGCCCCAAGCGACCCAATCAGAAATATATTCATCGCAATCGACATCGAAGGCAACCACGGAACAAGCGGGACCCCCCAAACCTTCGGAAACCTGTGCTTGGAAGTCAACGACATCCCCAAAGTCCCCAAAAACCACAAAACTCCAAACACAATATATCCCGCTCGACCCCTCCTCTTCAAACTCCAAAGGACCGTCACACCAAGAGACGCCAAGAAAACAACAAACAACGACCCCATAAACTTAATCGCATCTTGTCTTGGGGTGACTTCTTTAACATAGTACCTCCTCACGAGCAACGCAACTGCCATGAGCATGAAGATAAACAATGTGCTGAAAGACAAAACACTCGACAAAACATCCAAGCTCGAGAAGAAGGCCAGGATGCAACTACCCGTTGTGATCAACAGGGTTGCGTATATAGGGGTCCCGGTCTTCGGATGGACCAAGGCGAAAAACGGAGGGATCATGTGAGATCTCGCGATCTGGGTCGTGTATCGGGCCTGGCCCATCGACCCAACGAGCATGCTCGTGGTCATACCCTTTAGAGCAACAATGCTGACAAGATATTTGGCCCATTTGAACCCGAGCTTATTGAACACGACCGAATAAGCAGCATTCACATCCACCTCAGTGTATTTCACCATCATCGCCAAAACCAACGCCATTAGGCAGTAAACCACGGTGATTAGTGACATGGACCCGACTAATCCGATGGGTATATCTCTCGAGGGCTTTTTAACCTCCTCTGCCATGTTGGCCACCATGTCGAAGCCGGTGTAGGACCAGTAAACGACAGCGGCTGCTGTGAATACACCCTCGGCTCCGTTGGGGAAGAAGGGCACTAGGTTTTCAGTCTTCCCGTGAATGAATCCGAATATGATGATGAACACGATCACAGCTGCGCTGATGATGGAGCTGACCCAATTCAAGATAGAGGAGTGCTTGGTACCAGTCATGGCGATCCCGTTCACGACGACCAGAACGGCTACAGCCAGAGGATCCAGCAAATTAAACCCCTCTGCGAATGAATTGATCTTAAATCTCAAAAAATCAGGGTCGTTTTTAATCATGCTGGCCAGGTAAGAGGACCAGGAGCGGCCCAGACCGGCGGCTCCGACGAGACCTTCCAGCAGAATATTCCCAGTGGCGATGAAAGCAATGAAATCGCCCAATTCGATACGAAGGAAAGAAAAAGAGCCACCGGCAATTGGGACCTCAACGGAAAATTCAGTATAACAGAAAACGGATAAAAGAGCCGACAAACCGGAAACTGCGTAGGACAGCACGATGGCCGGGCCGGCGTGGTCGTGGGTCTCCTGGCCGGTGATGCTGAAGATCCCGGAGCCGACGACGGAGCCGAATCCGAGCCAGATGAGGTCCCACCACGTGAGGCACCTCTTCATCGGGTTCTCCGACTGGTTCTTGCTCCGGACGAGTTCATCAGTGTCGGAGGAGCGGCCGAGCAGGCGATCCCGGAGGCGGTGGGGGGTTTTGGAGAGGGCGGAGAGGTAAGTAGAGAAGTTGGTGAAGGTGGGCTCCGGGAAGAAGTCCTCCTTGCTGAAACGCCAGTACGATTTTCCGGTGGAGGGATCCATTATAGGTGGGGACGATGAAGTGAGGGGGGCCGTGAGATCTGAGGCTGAAATTTGGTCATTTATAAATCCCATCAGAAATTGGGAGTTGGAAGGGAAAGGGGGATTGGTTGATTATGGCGGAGGGGTTTTGGATTCCATGGATCGAGGGGGGATTGGAGATTCAATTCCACTGTGATTCTTTCTTATTTATTTTATTTTTTCCTTTTTGATAATTAATTATATAGCGTGTGACTATGAATCCAGTAAACGTGTTTGAGGAAGATATGGGATTTGGGTCTCCGAATATCTTCTGCAATTCGAGCCAGATCCATACCTGAATCATTGGTGGAGAGAAGGGTAAAATCGGTCATTCACAAAGGGAAGAATATCAAAAGAATTAAAAATACGGAGTACCAATTATCTCATTATGTAGAATACAATTTATTTTATAGAAAAATAATGAAAAAAAGTAATTTTTCAATATATATATGGAGTTTAAAATTTTGGTACAATACATTGATTAAAAAAAAATTAATATTGAAAATTGTATTTTAAATTAAAAAAATTAAAATATTTATTTCTTTTTTGACATAACAAATAAAAAGTGTGTAAATTATTTTTGGATTTAAACATTTATTCAAAGAATGATTTTTAATTTAATGCGGTATGGCCTTATATCAATTAATGTTACAGCTAAGTCACAGTGTACAATAAAAGTGTTCATTTACCATTCTAAATAAGATGATATTTAATTCTGACAAAATCCCCCAGAATTTATTTACACCTAAATTAATAAATAATTATTATTTTTTCCTTTTGGGAAAAAATAAATGTAATTGGAGAATGCACATTACCGAACTCGACTTGACTGATGTTTTTTAATATTTTTTTTTATTTTTTTTATTATTTAATTAAAAACACATTTTTCAATAAAATTAATTAAAATTCATTTTTACGAAACATAAATATTTTTACATTTTTGAAATCTACAAAATACGCAAGTAATATAAAAATCAATTTTAAATATCAATTAATTCATGCGTTTTTACTTACTCGTACACACAATTAAATTCGTTCCGAAATTCAAAAAATACTTCGTTTTTAGTTTTTGAAAATTGTGAAATAAATATAAACAAATACGACGAAACTTTTAAAGTATAAAATGCGATCGAAAATCATAAAAACATTGAAAAACCTTTTTATAAAATTGCGATCGAAAATAAAAAAAAAAACACTTTTTTTGAAAATATTAATTAAAATTCGTTTTTTATTTCGGAAATTGCACAATAAATATAAACAATTACGATATAATTCGAGACGAATTTAGTTTCGTTTAGGAGTAAATAGAAACGTATGACTTAATTTATATTTAAAATTGATTTTTATATTATGTGCGGATCTTGTACATATCAAAAACGATATAATTCGAGGTGAATTTAATTTCGTTTAGGAGTAAATAGAAACGTATGACTTAATTTATATTTAAAATTGATTTTTATATTACGTTCGGATCTTGTAGATTTTAAAAATATAAAAATATTTAAGTTTCGTAAAAACGAATTTTAATTAATATTTTCAAAAAAATGTTTTTTTTTTTATTTTCGATCGCAATTTTATAAAAAGGTTTTTCAATGTTTTTATGATTTTCGATCGCATTTTATACTTTAAAAGTTTCGTCGTATTTGTTTATATTTATTTCACAATTTTCAAAAATTAAAAACGAAGTATTTTTTGAAATTCGGAATGAATTTAATGGCGTGTACGAGTAAGTAGAAACGCATGAATTAATTGGTATTTAAAATTGATGTTTATATTACTTGCGTATTTTGTAGATTTCAAAAATGTAAAAATATTTACGTTTCGTAAAAATGAATTTTAATTAATTTTATTAAAAAACGTGTTTTTAATTAAATAATAAAAAAAATTTGAAAAACATCAGTCAAGTCGAGTTCGTTAATGTGCATATAGCACTTCTCATTTCGAGGGTAGTAATTGTCATAGTTGAGTTGAGTGTCAATATTACTTTAATTTTTTTTTTAAGATTGTTCAAGTTATATGTGAGCTCAAGGTTTTTCCTCTCATCAATGTTGTGATATATCTAACAATCTCTCTTACGAGTAAGTTGAAAATCCATCAGAATTACTTGTAGCGGAAATTTCATTGGCTAGGGCACTCATGTCGTATTAAGCCTCCTCTAATACCATGTAAAAATTATGTCAATACACTTTAAATTTAGTTAAAGTGATAGGATTGTCTAACTTATGTGAGGTCAAAGTTCTGTTTCAATCAATAATGCGAGTGTTTCAATCAATAATGCGAGATATATTTGGTATCAATTAGGTTTTGTTCAAATTGTCAAAAAAAAAAAGCATTACTTAGGTTGATTAAATATCATGACTAAGAGATACAGTACAATTAACCTTTATATAGTAGTACAAGTTACACCAGACTCTTATCTCAAAAAAACAATACTGAGGCTGATTAACCACGGGATCCCGACTTCGCTTATGTCGGTGACAAGGGCCCTCAACCTGGATCACCCCCTTGATGTTAAGATGAGAAACTGTAACCCTCACGAGCCTTCGAAAGCTTACACCTGGCGAGCCCGTTTTTCGACAGCTTGAGTTTGTATGACATGGCGTCACCGGGAGCTGTCCACGCCTTCTGCCTTCAAATGAATGCCTATCCTCAACAAATGTATGAAAGAGTACTCGTTTGTTAGCATTATCAATTCTTGATTCTTTCAGTGATGTTTAGACTAGTTTTCGAAAAGAAATGTCCTTTTATCAGATCAATCTTATGTAATAAGGTTCAATACATTCAACCAAACCATCTGCAATCCATTCCAATATCGAATCTCATTCACTCTGTTCCCAAACGACGATTTATACTGCACTACATTGCTATCGACACCCCTAGAAGCTTACGACGAAAGAAGTGATTACTCTCGTCGCTTCCAACCAAAATGATTCGAGTCTTCAATGCAACAACTATTATTCGAAATTAATCCAAAGCACCTCAATGGATTTGTTATTAAAAACTTTGAAGACTGAAAGTACATCACCCAAAACAGTGGCTTCAACATCTTACAAGCAATTATCATGTAAATACTATACCACTGTTACACCAGCGGAATCACATTCTGATTGCTCCCTCATCCATCTCAAAAGTCAACCAAATCTCGTTGACCCTGTCCCTGAACTCAAAGGGCGAATTGTACTGCGCGACGATGTACTCAGTCCCGCCGTCCCCTTTGCTGCTCCTGTCGACCGCGTCAGCCCACGCGGTCCCGGCGATGCTGGCGTACAGCGCGGCCGCCTGTTCCCCGAGTTCATCGTCCTGCACGAAGCCGCTGAATTGCCTGACCGCCACGTAGGTGCGGCCCCATTTCCGGAGACGGAGGCCATCGGCGGAGGGTGCCGTCGCCTGATTCTCCTTAGGGACGTAGAAGCTGACGACGAAGGAGGAGGCGCAGAAGGGCCCGTCGCTGGGCCCCACCTCGGTGATCACCGGGGCCGTCATTTCGATTTTTTGATTGTTGTCGTTTTTGCCCTGGATGTAGGCGAACAACCTGCAGCAGCGATTTCGTGTCAATAGAAAAACAGAGACAGAAACAGAGATAGAGATAGAGGGAAATCGACGAATGGGCGGCATACTGCAAGAAGCCGATTCTGCCGGAGTCGACGAAGGAGATGTCTTGAATGGGCTGGGTCGAAACCCACATGCTGGAATTGTAGCGCCGGATTTCGAACCCGTTGCCGGAGTGGATGACGTCGTAGCTAGGGCACTCGATGCGGCTGCAGGTCGGAGGGAAAACGGAGAGAGCTTTGTTGTCCGACGGGAGGGTGGAGCCGGAGAAAAGAGTGGTGGCGAGGAACGAGAGCTTGAACAGGTCGAGATAAGCCATCGTGTCAATCTATCGATGGTCTCTTTTTTTTTCCCCCAAAATTTCAATTCAATTAATTAAGATTTTGAGTGAAGTTTTTATCTTCCAGTTTCCACCGTTTTGAGTGGCGTAGACGATTACACGTAAAATTATCTGCATCGGTAGTGATTTCATGGATCGAAAATAATCGGGCTTAAATCTCACTTGAAGCATTTTCTAAAGCCCGGGCCCAACAGCCCAACACATGGACACGAGGCCCAAATAGATATCGGGAATGCATGCATGATGCATGTGTGGGTTTTATTTTAAATAAATAGTTGGAGTACATTTAATTAAAAATTGATCACCATTGTAACAACATTCACTCTTCGACTTTCCCTGTTTTCAATTGCGAGCTGCTTGCTTTCGCCTAGGTTTTCATCTTCTTGATTTCCTCCTCCACGTGGACGTCCTCATCGATCGGCAGAACGACCGTCTTCGTTCCGTGGGGTCCGGGCACGATGGCTTCTTGGACTTTCACGTGCTCTTCGACTTTGAACTTGTCCGTTCCCTCCGTAATTCTCTTCTTTCTCTTCTTAACGCAGCAGAAGAGAACGGCCGCGAGGAATGCAAGGAAGAATAATCCACCCACCGAGATGAATACGACTATGATTACGGTCGGGTGATGTCCAGGTGGCGACGGTGGTGGAGAGATGGGGTGATGTGGCGGTGGAGAGATTGGGTGATGTGGCGGTGGTGGCGGTGGAGAGATGGGGTGATGTGGCGATGGTGGTGGTGGTGGTGAAACTGGCGGACCGCCGGGTGGTTTCACCGGAGGAGGAGGTTGAGGTACGTTTGGCGGGGGTGGGAAATAATGAGGTGGTGGTGGTGTGGACGGAGGATAGTAGTATGGGAGTTTAACAACGTTTGGAATTTGATTAGCCATTTGATTATGCCTATTGTAAAGAGTGCGTTTTTATTTTTGATTTGTGAGTAGCAAATGTGTGCGTGTGTGTTTTATAATGTTGGGTTTTTATGGTTGGGCTTCTAAGGTTTGTGTGACTTGATCCGGATGCTACGTACCTTTGCTTCCTATTGATTGCATTAAAATTCACTCTAAAACCAATAAATATTCAAAGAAACAAATCATTACATTAATAGCTAATATTTATAACTACATAAATTCATTAGATCAACTAAATATTAGTACTATGTTTATTAAGTATATCGTTGTTACACCATAAAAATCCAACACCGATACGTGTCCAGACGACCGGAGCCACGTCATCAAGGAGGTGGTCAAACGGCGGACCAAAGTCAGAATTGAAGCCATGTATGAAGAAGGTACCAGGCGAGCTCAACAGTAGCCCCAGGAAGACAGCCCCGTGCCAGAGTGAGGGATCAGTCAGTTAAGGCTCCAGGCAAGAGGCGGTGCACCTCTGGTGACATGCAGCAAGTGGAAGACAAAATTAGTGGGTATTTAATGTAATGACTTAAAAGTCTTCATTAGTGGGATTAGATGTGATATGAGGCTAATAGGTGGCATTAGGAGAGCTTGCATGCTCATGCATACTACAAGTATAAAAGAGAGATGTAAGAGAGGAGGAAAGGGGACTTCACCTTTTTTTCTACTTTTCCAAATACATTAAGTAAAGGAAAAGAAAGAGCTTTAAGCTCAAGAACATCATGTTCATTTCCAGATTTCCGGCCATGCATTCTCCGGTCTATAACCTGTCCCAAATCAAATAAATATTTTGTTGGTACCCTTCTTTAATCACCCCCCGTTCCAGTAATAGTGTAATTTAGAGAAAAATGGTCCGAACAGTGGCGCTAGAAGGAGATCAGGTTTTACGCATCGAAGTTAGAGGTTCAACCGGCGACAAAAAATGGCAGACGAGAGAGAAGGCGCGACGGCATCCGATGACTCTGGTGATTCCGGCAGGTGGCGCGACGTCATGGGCAAGGCGGTAATCGAGGATCCCAACGCTCCGGCGGCTGAGGCAGACCCAGAACCCGTCGACCGAGACGCACCACCGCCGCCAATCCAGATTGTCGATGAGGAAAGCCCCGCCGGCGGCCATGCAGAAACCGATCTGCACTCGGATTCTCAGGTAAGAGCTCCTATTCGCCGTCATCGTTCTCGCCGCCGTGCTCGTCGTTTGCACCCGTATGATTTGGGTGGGCCGTCGACGCCCGCTGTGGCTCCGCCCCCAATCAAATTCGGAAATCTGGATACTCCAGAAAAAATTGATGAAGTCGTGCATGCTCTTATGCACAGAAAATACGTTTTGACAACTCCATTGAAACATGCAACCGGTGCTTTTATGACACCTGGACATGCCACAACAGTGGCTCCAGAGAAGGTCAAACGTCTCCGCAGGAGAGAGCGAAAAAAGCACCCAGTGATAGATCTAAACCGAAATGTTGAATCTGTGGCCACTTCGACGGATCGTCGAAGGAGAGGCAGCCAGAGTGACATGCACCGGTATCGGGAGGGTTCTCCTGTGCCTGGGGCCCGAGGGGCTAGGGCGGAGGACCCGGAGATCGTAGATCTGAAGCAGAAATATGCTGAGTTGGAGAGACGAATGAATGAGGGACAGGGTGTGCATGTACCTTCAGGTTACAAAAATGAACCCCTGGCCCCAGAGGTTGAACATGCATCCATGCAAACTGAAATCCTCCCCATGCAATCCTTAGTCTATGACGGTAAAACCGACCCAGAGACTCATTTGAGTAGGTTCAGGTCTTACATGTCCGGTCGCGGCGCAACTGATGCGACGCGCTGTAGACTCTTTCCCCTCACGTTGGGTGATGTGCCTCACAAATGGTACGCTGGCCTCCCTGCACACTCGATTAAATGTTTCGATGATCTGGTGCAAAGGTTCGTGACGCATTTTGCCTCTAAGGCTGTGAGACTGGAACAGAGCCAACGTTTGCTCGGGGTAAAACAGGATGATGAGGAATCGGATGAAAGGTATGTGGATCGAGTTGAGGAAATTCTCCTGGCTGGCGGAGAGGATATAAATGAGAATTTAAAACTCCATACCGCCATGACTGGTTTGAGGAGAAACTCAAAATTGTTCAAATCTATGATGAAAAATTATCCAAAATCCTATGAGGAATTTCGTGTGAAAGCTGCCGCTGAGGTAGCATATCAAAGGTTGACCAGGACCCCGAGGGGCCTGGGCGAAACAAAAAAGAAGGCTCCATTCTCCTCAGAGAAAAGGCCAAATTATATTGGAAAGAAATCCGGTGTGAAAACCGTTATTGATCCCAGAATGGATGAAATAAGAGAACTGGAAGCCAATATTCGGCGTGAAACTGGTAAGGCCCCAGAGGCCATTTTGCAGGTGTTCCTGACTCAGAGGGTAGATGTGTTAACCAAGCCCCCGCCCATTAACACTCCCCCTGAGAAGTTGAACCCGAACCTATGGTGTGATTTCCATGAGAAACACGGCCATTCAACAAACCAGTGTCGTCAGTTACTGAGGCAACTGTGGAGGCTGTTCAATGAGGGGAAACTGTGGCAGTACCTCCCCCGTCCCGGGGCTGTAGGGAATGAGCCACGGGGTCAGAATCCCCAGGGCCCTCCACCAGCTCCACCGGGCCAGAATCAAAATATTCCGGGGCCACAGGGTGCCCAGGAAGTTATGATGATTGGTGGTATCAGGCCCTTAACTGAAGACAGCAAGCGGAAACGCAAAAGAGACTTTGCTATGTGGGAAGTTCTGATGGCTACTGCGCCTTCGCAGAGCGCAACAATCTGTGACACTGTGGTGATATCTTTCACGCCACGGGATCGAGCTGAGGCCAAATTCCCGAGGGATGAACCCCTGGTGATCAGGGCGAGGATCCTGGGAATCGATGTGTCTCGCACTTTGGTTGACAACGATGCTCACTGTAATGTTATGTATAAGAATGCCCTGGATCAGATGGGCAAGCTGGCCCGTTATGTCTCACCGTGCGATCTGATACTCAAAGGTTTTGGCAACGACGTGGTACATCCATATGGCAAGATCGTACTGCCGGTGGAGCTGAAAGATGTCAAGAATCCAGGTCTGATGTTGGTTAGGAACTTGGAATTTGTAATAATAGATAGGGAGAGCGGCTATAACGCACTCTTATGTAGGCCCTTTTTGGACGCTTTCGAAGCGGTAGCCTCATCCTACTACTATTGTGTAAAATTCCCTACTCCCTCCGGTGCTGTTGGCACCGTTAGGGGCGACCTACTAATGGCAAAGAAGTGTATTTTTTATTTATGTGATCTTGATAACTTAGCTATAAATGCAAATGATAATCCCCAGGAAAGACTGGAGGAAAATGTCAAAGACTCACAGAATGAGCAAACCAAAGACTCGCAGAATGAGCAAGACAAGAAGTCCCAAGTGGCAGACGTAACGGGTACAGGAACGGATCCCAAGGTCCTAGATATCATAAATACCGTGGGGCCCGAAGCGATCCAAGAGTCGGCTCCGGGGATGGAAGTAAATTCCCCAGGGCAAGATCCTTGTACGGAAATAGCTTCCACCAGCCAAACTCAGGATCGTCCGGGGCCAGAGCACGAAAATTATGATCCCAAGACAGGGACCAAGTACCGAAAAGGAACCGCCATGGAAGTAGTTGAAAACCTAGACTCCATAGTGTTGGATCCCGAGCGAGCTCATAAGCAAGTTCTCGTGGGTACACATATGTCAGAGCACACTCGGAGCGGACTGATAAATTTCCTCATGGAAAATCAGAGCACCTTCTCCTGGTCAAGTGCGGATTTAGGAAAGATAGATCCCAAACATGCATGCCATCGGTTAAAAATCGACCCCAAGAGAAAACCTATTGCCCAAAGGCGAAGGAAAATGGGGCCTGAGAAGTGCGAAGCACTGGCCGGGGAAGTGAACAAATTGATTGAGAATAAACTGGTGAGGCAAGCCTCGAGCGATGCCACCTGGTTATCCAATGCTGTGATTGTATCGAAAACAGTAGGCGCCTGGAGACTGTGCATAGATTTTACAGATCTGAATAATGCATGTCCCAAGGACCACTTTCCGATGCCACACATTGATCATCTTGTCGATAACTTGACAGGTCATGCTATATTTTCAACAATCGATGCTAAAGCAGGTTATCATCAAATTCCGATGCACCCAGACGACATAGAGCACACGGCGTTCTACACGGAGAAAGGGGTGTTTTGCTGGGAAAGAATGCCTTTCGGGTTGAAGAACGCCGGGGCCACATATCAAAGGTTAGTAAACATGATGTTTACAAATTTAATCGGTAAAACTGTAGAAGTATATATCGATGATATCATTGTGAAAAGCAAGAATGAAGCGGATCACATAAAAGACCTTGCAGAAGTCTTTAAGATTCTGGGGCACTACAATATGAAACTTAATCCCAAAAAATGCAATTTCGGTATCAGGAAAGGTATGATCCTAGGGCATGTAGTCGAGGAACAGGGGATTGAACCCAACCCGGCCAAGATCAGAGCCATACTGGATATGCGGGAACCCCGGGATATCAAGGGTGTGCAGCGCCTGACAGGTTGCTTGGCCGCCCTGAGCCGGTATGTCTCCTGTTTTGGGGATAAAACCCGTCCTTTCTTTGCATCCATCAAGGGAAATAAATTCCACTGGAAAAAAGATGCTCAAGAAGCTTTCAAGCAAATCAAAGAGTATCTATCCAGTCCCAAAGTGGTTGTGGCCCCGAAGCCCGGGGAAAAGTTGTTTTTGTACCTAGCCGCGTCGGAACATGCCATCAGTGCAGTTCTGACGAGGGCAGATGGAATAAAACACCTTCCCGTGTACTTTGTGAGCCAAGTCCTGCATGAAGCAGAAGTACGGTACACACCGTTAGAAAAACTCACTTATGCCTTAATTGTAGCTGTGAGAAAACTCCGGGCGTATCTTTTTTAGCACCCCGTAGAGGTTTTAACAACCATGCCGCTAAGGCAAGTATTGCACCGGTCCGATGTCACCGGGAGACTCCTGAAGTGGGCTCTGGAGATAAGTCAATATGACATAACCTTCAGCCCCAGGACAGCAATCAAGGCCCAAGTGTTGGCTGATTTTATTGTGGAACTGACGTTCCCGGAGAAGTCCAATAATCAATCACGCGCGTGGAAACTGTACGTGGACGGTTCAGCAACCACAGCGTGCTCGGGGGCCGGTATAGTACTACTTGGACCTGAGGGAGATTCTATCACCCAGGCGATTAAATTCGAATTCCCTGCGTCGAATAATGAGGCTGAATATGAAGCTCTCGTCGCGGGACTAGAATTAGCCATAGCCGTTGGTGTGAAAAAATTAATTATATTCATGGACTCCCAACTGGTTGTAAACCATGTAACTGGTGAGTATGAAGCCAAGGGAGAACAAATGATCAAATACCTGGAGTTGGTAGGATCACTTTGTAAAAAGATCCCTGAGATAGTAATCGAGCAGATCCCGAGAGAACATAACTCACAGGCAGACGCCTTGTCAAAGCTAGCCTCTTCGGAAGGCACGGCAGATTTTTCAAAAATCATGTTGACTAAGTTATTGAATCCCTCGGTAGATCGAAGAGCAGAACAACTGCCAATTCTGCCCGTATCCGGTGAGGACTGGCGAGCACCAATCCTAAGGTACATTGATACTGGGGAATTGCCGCCAGACAAACCGAAGGCAAGCAATTGCGGATCCGGGCAGCAAAATATACAATCTTAAATTCGGATCTCTACCGGAAGAGTTATTCCCTACCACTGCTGAAATGCGTGTCTAAGGAAGAAGGACTGAGAATCCTGGAAGAGATCCATGACGGCGTCTGTGGGAACCATGCCGGGGGAAGATCCCTGGCACATAAAACAATGGGTCAGGGCTATTACTGGCCAAGCCTTCGAAAGGGTGCCATTGGCTACGCCCGTAAATGCGTAAAGTGCCAAGTAATAGGACCTACCATTAGAACTTCCCCAGAGATGCTAAGATCCCTGTACAGTCCATGGCCGTTTGCTCGTTGGGGAATCGATCTGATAGGACCACTGGCAACGGCCCGGGGAGGGGTAAAATTCGCCATAGTGGCAGTTGATTATTTCACCAAATGGGTGGAAGCATAATCATTGAACAAGATAGACCAAGCACAGGTCATCAAATTCCTATGGAAGAATATTATATGTCGCTTCGGTTTACCGGAGACGATAATTTCCGATAATGGAAAACAATTCGACGGGGCAGAAGTGGCGGAGTTTTGTGAGAGATGGAAAATCAGAAGATTATTCTCCACTCCGTACCACCCCCAAACGAATGGACAGGTTGAAGCTGTCAATAAGATTTTGAAACACACCATTAAAGCCAAGCTCGAAGAGCGAAAAGGCAAATGGGCAGATGAACTCCCAGAAGTTCTATGGTCCTACAGGACAACAGCCAGACCGGCTACAGGAGAAACCCCATATTCATTAGCGTTCGGCACCGAAGCCGTGATCCCGGCGGAAGTTACGGTGTTGTCACATCGAACCGCCCAGGGAGCCGACGGTGAAAACGAGGAAGCGCTCCGAAGAGAGCTAGACCTTTTAGAAGAAAAGAGGTTAGCTTCTAACTCGTTGAACGAAATGAACAAGCAAAGAATTGTAAGGTGGTATAACTCCAAAGTAAGAGCCAGAGACTTCCAAGTGGGAGACCTGGTACTAAAAAAGATCCTGGGAGCACATCCTGGGGCCCTGGGTCAATCCTGGGAAGGTCCGTTTAGAGTAAGCCGGTGCCTCCAGAACGGAGTGTATGAACTAGAGCTACTCAACGGTACGAAAGATCAGTATCGCTGGAATGCGTTACATTTGAAAAAATTCTATCACTAGCCTGGGAGCTAAAAAATGTTGTAAAGCCTTTTGGCGGAAATACAATGTAAAGCTTGTTGGCAAACTCTCTCTATAAAGAAGGTTTTGAAGTCTAAATTTGAGGTAATGTACCACTATCAATTTCTTTTTACCTTCATCATTTTTATTTTTATATATAATCACTCTGGGAAAAGGCTTAAAGCCAAACCCATGTGATAAACAAGCCGAAAAGAAGTCAGAACTTCACTCAGGCAAACCCCATATATGTGATGATTATAAATACTATGAAGTATATCTTTTACCGGGAAGAGGCTTAAAGCTGTACCTAGGTAATAAATATATCTTTGCCGGGAAAACCTTAAAGTTTCACCCAGGCAACCCCTTCTTGAAAAAGGATGATATAATAAGTATACTATCCCGGTGAGAGCTTTTAAGCTTCTCCTGGACAAACCCCTTTCAAGGGAAGATTCCTGTAAAGGAAATTTAAATCCGGAATCCCCAAAGGAGTCTTGAAGACCCGGGGCCGATGAATTCTGTTCTCGAGGATTAAAATTCTGTTGATTCAGGATCCCTCGGGAAGAGAATTACAAATTAGTTTGGTATATCCAAGAGGCTTAGATAAAGTCCACTGGTGCCAAACTTAAACTTTGTAGGAAATCGGTTGAGGTAAGCAAATGGGACCAGGGCCGAAAGCGTGTACCAAAAGGAAAAGAACATTTACCTTTAATCGACCTATGAAGTTAAGAGCTCAAAGTACCTAGAACGAAGGGTAGAGCCAAATTATTCGGACTTGAAAGGCTGACATTTTATGAAAAGAGCCATGCCGGGTAATAAAGAGGTGCAACGCATCCAAATTGTTCAGAGATCCCAATAAGAGGATCCTAACAAAAACATGCAAATAAAAGAGGTGCAAACGCACCCAAATTGTTCAAAAGGTCCCCATGAGAGGATCCTAACAGAAAACTAGCAAAAACTTAAAGTTTTAAGCTATTACAAACCAGAATAGTAATAAGGAATTGTCTGGGGCCGAAGGCCAAAAGATAATACTTATAAATACTTAAATGGTTAAAACCCTGGGTTTTTCACACCCAGGGGAGGCTTCATAAACTTTGCAGACTCTTGAGTTTTGACACTCAAGAGGTGGAATTACCATCACGGGGAGGAGTCACGGTAGAATCTTTTGGCATGCCCCCGGGCCCGTCACCAACCAGATCTTGTGCCTCCCCATCCTTCATCTCTTCATCATCTTTATCAGCTTCTTTTGTTGTAGCAGTGGGCAGTTCACCAGGCATGCAGAGCTTGTCATAAGTGGGCCACCACTTCATGTCTATGCCGAACTCGACCTCAAGATCTTTGAATGGCTGCGGCACCCGGTCATCGAGTGTGTCCGCCTTCATGTAGTCTTTGAGCGTCTTGAGGGCAAAGTCTTTGACAATTTCATTCTGCTCCTTAGCCGCTGACCTGACCATTCCAACATAAGCAGTCACATAAAGAAGGTTAGATAAGATTCGAGGGTTATGCGCTGGAGACTCTAGCATCTCGCAAGCATTATCGAAGTTATCCGTGGTCTCCTTTAGATCAGCTTCGGTCTGGGCCAGTTTGGCCTTCAAATCTTTGATTTCCCGGGACGTCTCGTCCAGGGCCTGCTCCATCATCTTCTCACTCTCCTTGACCGTCTTCAGGGCCTCCTCCAACTCAGATTTTATTTTCGCCTTTTCAGTCCGCTCAGTGTCAATGACTTTCCGGCAAGTGTCCCGATCCCTGGCTGCAGATTTATATGCCTCATTGAGCTCCTTGATGTGTTGCTCGAGCTTTTTTGCATTGGTTTCGTGAGCTACGATTGCCTCGAGCATTTTCTCTGTACGAGTATGAGCACCGGCGATGGCCACTGTAGCTTGACTGGTTAGCTTGAGCGCCAGGGAAAGCGCGTGGTTGTCGTGGTCCATCAAGTCATTGAACTCGGTAGTCCAGCACCGGCCAACTGCAT
This sequence comes from Euphrasia confusa, assembly GCA_954870475.1. Lineage (NCBI taxonomy): Eukaryota > Viridiplantae > Streptophyta > Magnoliopsida > Lamiales > Orobanchaceae > Euphrasia > Euphrasia confusa. The sequence continues at coordinate 3,179,961 of OX940956.1, read as the reverse complement.
TAATTGCCTCGCCCACAGGACTGTTTTGAGTAGACACCGGAGGGATGGGACCTAGCCCGGAATAGAATGACACGAGCACTGGAGGAATTGGAGGGTCGTGCAGGGACAGTCTGAAGGATGATACAGTGAGAAGAATGAATGTAGATTAGAAGACTCAAAATAAATATATTTTTAGAGTATAAACAAAACAAGTAAAAATACTTACTTGGAGAACAGCTCAGCATGTAACCCATACATAGCGTTTTCGCTAGTGTTAGAGGAACGTGGTGGAGAGTCTGTAACATCAATTATAGGTCCCTGGGACCCCTTGCGTTTTTTCCCTTCTTCCTGTTTGACCTTGAGCAGCGACGTAGCTCCAGAAGGTGGCAATCCAGTGCTCGGGGCAGCTTCAGACATCACAGTGTCAGAGGTCAGAGGAGTTTCATGATAAGAATCCACCACATTCACCAGCCCGTATGGATCGGATTCCGTTCCCGGGTTGGACAGAGTGTGGGATCTGGTTCGGCCTGCGGGAGTGTTTGATGAACCACCCTGGGTCTTTACAGCACTCTTTCCTTGACCAGCTGATGTGCTGGCTTTAGCTTTTCGCCCTTTGGTGAAAACTGCAGCGTCCACGATGCCAAGGGAGCCAAATATATCTCTGTTGTCAGCCATGCCTTCAGGTTTCTCAGTAAAGACAGTGTTGAAATACTCTGCACAGGAAACACATAAATCATTACACCGGGAGGTCTGAAAAGATATCCCAGGGCAGTTTTGGTTTATAACACAATGGAGTACCGGGAAGTCTTTTTAGATATCCCAGGGAAGACCATTTAAAAAACAAAAATATAACTAAGTACCAGGGAGTTGAAAAATTCCCAGGGAAACCAACACTCGGTTTTTTAAGCAGAATACCATGGGATTTGAAAAAATCTCACAGGGAAAAACTTAAACACTTTGAGAAAAGGTACCTGGATATTCTCGACCTTCGATGTACGGTGGATAGTATAAACCGGCTTCGTCTCGAACGTCGTCGTTGTACAAATTGCAATCTCTCTTGTCCGATGGTATGCACAGTGCTAGGAGATTCGCCGTCTCTAAATCCCACGAGAGATTTATTGTTTTCGACAATCGACCACCTGCACCATTGAAAAGAGTTTAGATCAGTCAATATTGTACGATAGTGAATTTGAGATGCTTACAGTCAGGTTTTTCAGAATAAGTGACAGGAATGTCAATTTCCCCGTCACGGGTTTGAGTTTTCCAGCGGCCAGAAACAAATAGCCATCGATCCCACCAGCGAACGTCTGTGAGCTTGGGTTCCTTAATCTTCACTTTGTTCGGCCTAAGGCGAATAGTGTAATCCCCGCGGGAGGAGGAGTTGGAGACGACAGGACTGAAGAATTGATGGAATTCTGCACCGGTTATGGGTCGAGAAAGTCCCACCTGGCCCAACGCGGTGAGTACACCGTATAGTTGGCCCCATCTGTTAGGATGGATTTGGTGGGGGGCTAATCCCCAGTGGTTGAGAATCCCAGAAATGGAGGGGTGTAGCGGGAACCGCAATCCCACGTTCAGCGCGTCCTCTCCAACGGCCACCATCCCCGCCGGAGGGCAGCACGCCGATTCCCCAGGTAACGGCACATACAAATGAACATTGTTCGGAATCCTCCATTTCTTTCGTTTTTCCAGTAATGTTGAAGGGTCCACTGTACTGCTCCGACCGTGCGCGCCCCAATCTTGGTGATCCGCATCGGGCCTCACCGGAATCGATTTTCTCGTAACCGGATGGTAAGGCCCTTCGGTAGCCGGATCTGGCGCCTCCGGCGACGGAAGATCAGGCACGGCGCCCTCCATGAAAGACTTATACTCTCTGCCTAACACGATGTGGGGAGCTTCGGGTGGTTGATACCTCCCTCGAGGGCCTCGTCTCAGTCGCGGCATGATTCGATTTACAGTCGATGAAAAATAAAAACAAGAACAAAAGATTTCGTAAGGGAAAATAAGATAAATCGAGAGCGAATTTTTCTTACCCAAAATATGAATTCTGAATTGTGCAAAGTGATTTCAAAAAACTTTGAAATCGAAAATAATGATATGGAAACTGTAAGGGCGCTGTAATTGCGTGTGGGAGAGAAGGGGGGCGGTTACCGAGAAAAAAGCACTCAATTACTGCCCCACTATCTCATAACCCTATCAAATCACTCTGTAACCGCCAGGCCACGTGGCCAGAAAAACCTGCAAAAAGGTAACTTTTGAAGATTCAAATCTTTTCCATTTCTTTTCTGGTTTATTTTAATCAGATAAAGACCGAAATCAAATCGGCACATTAAAAGTCTTCCCATCTACTCAGGGAAAGAAAATACATGGTCTCAGTACCATTATAAATATTGTTACAGGGGAGTCTTAAGACACAACCCCGTGAGGAAAATACTTGATTTTCTTATCCAAGGACTATATGTGTCCATTACAAAAATACTAATCGAGAAAGATCCCGAAAGAATTTTTTTATCAATGCAGGTACAAAAGTCCAGAACGATAAGAATCGCAACCTCCTCTCCGTCTCTCTCAGAATTATCTTTCAAGACCACACTAGAGCCACCTAAAATCAAATACATCCCAAGAAGATCCCACGCCAAAAGCCACTGCTGACAAGATCTACAAGCCAAATACCAACTCCGAAGAGTATCAAGAGTCGATTACCAGGAGATCCAAGACCAGATTTCAGGAAAAAAGATGTTGTAATCCATCAATTTTCCTGGGGGCCAATGTTACACCATAAAAATCCAACACCGACACGTGTCCAGACGACCGGAGCCACGTCATCAAGGAGGTGGTCAAACGGCGGACCAAAGTCAGAATTGAAGCCATGTATGAAGAAGGTACCAGGCGAGCTCAACAGTAGCCCCAGGAAGACAGCCCCGTGCCAGAGTGAGGGATCACTCAGTTAAGGCTCCAGGCAAGAGGCGGTGCACCTCTGGTGACATGCATCAAGTGGAAGACAAAATTAGTGGGTATTTAATGTAATGACTTAAAAGTCTTCATTAGTGGGATTAGATGTGATAGGAGGCTAATAGGTGGCATTAGGAGAGCTTGCATGCTCATGCATACTACAAGTATAAAAGAGAGATGTAAGAGAGGAGGAAAGGGGACTTCACCTTTTTTTCTACTTTTCCAAATACATTAAGTAAAGGAAAAGAAAGAGCTTTAAGCTCAAGAACATCATGTTCATTTCCAGATTTCCGGCCATGCATTCTCCGGTCTATAACCTGTCCCAAATCAAATAAATATCTTGTTGGTACCCTTCTTTAATCACCCCCCGTTCCAGTAATAGTGTAATTTAGAGAAAAAGGGTCCGAACAATCGTGTTGAGATATTTAGAACAAATTAAATTGCTTATTCTGTAAAAATATTTACATATTTATTCTTTTTTGTCCGCCTTTTCAATGTTTGCACATAGCTCCGCATATCCTTATGATCGAATGTTTAATTTTGATTCATGTGTTAAATATTTGATTTGATAAGCTGATACATGGAGTTGATTTTCATTTCAGTTTAACAAATTTGTTATACAGTAAAACTTCTATAAATTAATACTTTCGGGCCCGTCAAATTTTATCAATTTAAAGAGTTATTAATATATCGATAAATTAATATTTTATTAATTAAAAGAGAGAATTTTCAAATTCAACAAATTTAAATATATTTATTTAAAATAATTATATTAAGATTCATGTATCAACTTTATTGAAACTAATTAATATATTCATGTATATTATTATAGATTCATGTATCAACTCTATTGCAACTAATTAATATATTCATGTATATTATTATAAATTCAAGGTATAATGTTAACTATTATTTTCATAAAAATAAACTAATTTATAATACCAAATTATGTTTTCTCGTCATCTAAAATGCATCACAAAATCATCCATAAATGATCAAGTTCATAAAATATTATGTGAATATAAAAGGGACCATCATGTACTAAAAATATTACAAAAATCAGTTGATAAAAAATATTAGTCAATGTACATACACTCTAAATAGATCACGTGAGTATCAACTTTGAGAGTTGTTATACCCGATAAAACGGTCACCGACACGTGTCAACAATGAGGTAGCCACGTCATCAGATGTGCAAGTCAGGAACAACCTGTGGAAAAAGACCTAGAAAGGCAACTAAACAGAAGTCAGAAAAGAGTTTGGACGGGAACGATCGCACGGTAGTGTCAGACTTATTACACGGGAATATCCGTGGGAGAGGTGTCAGAGTCAACAGGTGGTCAAACGGGACTTGACGGGAGAAGGAGATAAAGTCTTTGTTTAGAGCTAAGTGGGTTTTTAATGCTAGACATTAGTGGAGTTGTGGTCCAATAGGAAGCCGATAAGTGGGCATTAGGTGGCATAATCTTGCCATGCATGGGTTAGTATAAATAAAGGGGATGTAAGTGAGGAAGAGGGACATGCAAACCTTGATTTCTAAAATGATTTCTAAGTATGAATATTTGAATAAAGAGGTGCCTTGAGCATCTATTTTCTACTTATGATTTCTGCTATAAACTATTACCCTTTGCTAGCTTACCTATAACAAATTTACCATTTTGTGTTGTTGCCAAAACCCTCTGTTACCAGCAAATTACACCATCAAAGAGCAAAAACAACCCAAAACAAGAGTATTGATGAGAACTAATATTTATAGTTGTAATATTTACAAATTATTAATTTAAAATTTTGATTGGACCTCATACTTATAAAGGGGTTTTTCAAAAAATTATTATTATATTATTTTATCGAATTCGCTCATTTTTTACAAAGGCCCAAGTTGGGACCGGAGAATTTTATTATTTTAAAGAGTTTATTAATTTATCGAGTATTAATTTATAGAGATTTTACTGTATGTGACTGATCAAATTCGAGGGAGTCTTTTTTTTTTTTTAAGAAATTAACAATCACATTTTAAATTGGTTGCTTACTTGCTTGCTTAAAGATTTATGGAATTAAATTAAGAATGATATATATATTTTTTTAAATCTAAACCAAATGTAACTTTGAAAATTTCGAGTACCAGTGAATTGCCAAATTTGCCACTGGTTAAACAAGGCTTTATCCTTTTTTTTTTATAAGGAGGAGAGACGAGAAACTCCACCCCCATCCGATCGGAGGTCCCTCGATCGGGTAGGATGTAAATCGAGGAATGTGCCCGAGTAGCAGACACCTGTGCGAGAGAGCCAACAGGTCGAACCCCAGGACAAATCTTCATAATATTTCAATGAAAAATTTGTCCCACCCGAGATTCGAACCCTGCGTCGCCGGGGAATTACACCCACATCATCACAGGCCTTACCACTCGGCTATGCTCTGGGGACAACAAAGCTTTATCCTTTATGTCGTAGACTTGTAGCTATAGCTACAAGTCAATATTTTTCCATTGCAATATTAAGTGGGCCCATTCAAGAGTGTGATGGACAGCAAACAAAGGGGGCAATAAAATACTACTCTACAACACAATCTTTTCATTTTCACGAAATACTTATATGGCATCGGAGTTGGGACCGCTCTACCCACAAGAATTACTTCATCCGTTTAGTCTCAAATTAATTGTCTAACTTAATTTATTAAATTTTTATATTTGATGATCAATTTAATTTTATAATGATACTCACTCTATCTCATATAGTTAAAACATCACTTTACTTTTGAACACCTCACCATAAAAAAAATATTATTTTTATATAATATTTATAAAAAATGTTAAATAATTACAAATTATTTATAAAATAGTAATAATATAGTTCAGATATCATGTAAACATAATTAATAATTCAAATTATATATAGTACATAGGGTGTATAGAAATATGTATATCACGTTACGCTCAATCTTATAAATATAGTAGTCTCTGTGGTAAAAATCATCAACTCATAAGGAAAGTTTTCACGTGAAGGATGGGCACATTCTTTTGTACGTACGCAACAAATGGTTGATACTACATCTCTATCAACCTATTCATGAAAATTTGAAATACACATTCAAATTAAATTGAATTACAACTATTAACTATATACAAAAAAAAAAAAAAAAAAAAAAAAAAAAAAAAAAAAAACATTTCCTGTATTGTTAAAAATTAAACGCATTAAAAAATAAAATATTTAACATGAAAACCCAAGTCGCGGAAAACAAAATCAATCAAGAAGAACGAATTAATTTCACAATTTCAAGAAATGAGTGTTACAAATTAAAGTTCATCAATAACAATAATTAAAGATCCTAAAACTAATTGTCGTTATTTCCATGCACACATACACTTATAAATTATAATTATGTAATTAAAAAGTATATTGAAAATATTTTCGATGAATTGGTGATCGGATCTTACATCAATATTTTACAAGAAAAGAATCGTGAAAAATATACAAAGTATATACGTACATTAATTACAAATTTATAGAGTATATACGTACATTACAAAGACGCATGTATATATATAGGCAAAGTGCATGTGCACAATGGACATATATGTTTTGTTCATTAAACTCAAACATTACACAATATAATGTTGTTTTGTTGTGTGCGGCGCCGGAGAGATCTCCAAGAGAAAATTCCGAGCAAAGTCGAGGACAACAAAAGCCGACATGCTCATAAGAGGAAGAGAGATAAGAAGGTGGGAATAAAAGGCACCAGCAAGGATGGAGGTGGCAGCGCTAAAGGTTGTTGCTGCGGTGGAGGGGACGGAATTTGGGGCGGTGGTGGCTGTGGCGGTGGTGGATGTTGCGGCGGCGGTGGTGGTTGTGGCGGCGGTGGTGGCTAATCAAATTAAATAATATGTGAGATCGATCGACGTCTCAGCAATAAAAAGTCGGAGTGGTACTTTGTATTGCTTTTGAGTAATTTTATTATATTGTGCGACTGAAATATTGTACTCTTTGAATAATTTATTTTAACATCTAGCTTGTGTCATTTCACTTTTCATTTACAGTACATTCCATTGCAAATTGTGTGCACAATACTAATATATGTAATAGATACTACTGTATGATCAATTACAAATTTTCAATTTATTTCTAGACTATGAGATCATATCTCTTGGATTAACTAAGATGAAAAGAACTACTGTAGTTTAAACTGTTTTTTTATGTTTTTATAATAATAATAACAATAATTTTTATATATTATTAAATATTTTAAATTAATAAATTGAATCAGCTTTACGAAGTAATTAACTAACTAATGAAATTAATAAAGTCTAAAAGAACAAAGTCTCAAGTCAATGCTATCTGTATATGATCGAGAATTTAATTTCCAGTTTCTTTCCTCGACATTTTTTTTAATTAATTTTGTTCTCGATCTATAGTATATTGTATAAATGGACATATGAAGATGCCAGAAAACCACATTCCAAGTAATCATAAATATATCCAACAATATATATATTGAGACATAAAATATATCCAACACATTAAGCTGCAGCTATAGCTATAGCTATGGAAGTATCTAACATTATTCTGATTGCTTGCGGTTCTTTGGTCGCTCTGTCCTTACTCTACATGTTCTTCTTTGTCGAGAAGGAAACTCCGGCAACCATTCCTACCACTCCTCCTCCGCCGCCACATCATCACGATGTACCTCGAGAAATTCAGTGACAAGCATGTGCTTGTTCGATGGCTCTGGTGCTTAATTGATTGATTATACAACTTTGTAAATTTCTTTCGGTACTCCGTGTTTAATGTCTCGTGTTGTTCATCTTATTCTCGAATTTTTTATTAATTCATCGGTGATCGAACATATTAAGAAGCAATATTTCAATCCTGAACAAATCCAATCATGACCAAGCTAGGCACTTAGCTCAAAAGTCAACCTTTTCCTTATGTATTTTCGTGTTAATTTCATTATTACGCGCGAACGAACGTGGTTTTTTTTTTTTAAAGAAGTCAATCGATCGCTTCTACGTGCTCCCAAAAACTTGTTATGTAGTATCTTCAACTCAAGAAAACAAACAAAATAAACCCATGGAAACATATGACTGGTATTGATCTCGTACGTACTGTCTTGTCCAATATGACTGCAAGAAAAAACTCATGGCGGAGATGGGGATGGTGGCTGCAGAGGCTGGTGGTACGGTGATTAATTTCCACACAATTTGTATGAAGGGGATTTTAATTTTTTAAATTGAATATAGTAATAAATTACATGTAGTATTATTATTTTTAAATGAATAATATTCAATCATTAGATATAGAATAAAATGAAAGCTCATGAATAAACTAAAATGAAATGAAACAACAAAGTCAAGTCAATGCCATTTTATATGAAAATTTCCTGTTTCTTTCCTGGCCAGTTTTTTAATTTGCTCTCTAGTTTATATATACGAGTCCGCTTCCTATATACGGATTGATGCTCGTAAAAATTGCATTTAACCTCTAAAAGCTTAAACACTCAAACTTTAATTTTTATAAAAGTTGCATTTAAACAAATTTTTATTTTAATACTTAAAATATTAATTTTTTAGTAAAAAATGTATTTTACTTCAAAGTCATAAATAAAAATATACTTTTCAAATAAATAATACTTGTGTTACATAGATATAATTAAATCTATTAATTTACTCCATAGTATTCTTTAATTTTTTTTATCGGAAACCCAAAACATAGTAGGATTCATATTAGTATAGAGAAAATGTAACAATATAAATTAATAAAATATATATATTCATCAGTCCGTATTAGAAGAGGACTCTGTATGACTATATGTGCATAATATATATATATATATATATATATATCCAACAATATATTACTCCGTATAACCTAGCTATAGGTATGGACTCGTATAATATTTTTCTCGTTGTTTTGGGTTCTTTGGCCGTAGTGGCGTTGCTCTTGGTCTGCCTTAAGAAGAGTAGTATTCCCACAACCACCCCTCATCCTCCACATCGTGACGTGGAGAAAGGTCGACGACATGGGGATGGCAGCATGGTGGTTCTAGGGGCGGCGGCAATGGTCACGACAGCTGTTCTCAGTAGTGGTTGTGGTGGCGGTGATTCTGGTGGAGGTGGAGGATGCGGTGGTGGTGGTGGTGGATGTGGGGGAGGAGGAGGAGGGTGTGGTGGTTAAATAATTCATGATTTCACAACTTGCATTGTACATGTTTTCTAGAGGTTAATATATTTTCTCTCGATTTCATATATACTTATAAAAAAAGCATAAGTAGGTCACGAGTTCGATTCACATCTAATTAAGTAACATAATCTTACTTTCTTAATTTATAAGTAACATGTGCCGCGTTGCTAGCTAAAAGTCAACCCCATCTCTACACTAAACTGACTAAAGTTATATCCAACTCATTAAGCAGAGCTATTCCTACTACTACTCCTCGATCCGCCGCCACATCATGACGTGGAGAAATTCAGTCACAAGGATGCATCATGTGGTGGCGTCTCTGTCTCTGGTGGAGACGTTAATTTGTCTTGTGTTGTCTCGAATTTCTGATGTATTTATCTGTGAATGTATTAAGAAGCATTTTATTCCAAGACAAATCAATGACCAAGCTAGCTAGGCATATAAACAAGGTGTAACTTGACTTTAGTTACAACATTAGATCAAAAGTCAAACTACCCGACACGATTTACAATTTCCTCGCACGTACGTAATCACGACGCGGTTTTGAAATATTTAAGGAAGTCGCTTGCAAAACTTGTTATGCATACAAACAAAATAAACTCGATCCCATGGAAACATATATATATTATATAATCTTTTTTGTCCCTATAGTCGCACTGGTATTGATCTCGTACTGTCTTATCCAATATGACTGCAAGAAGAAACTCATGTCATGTATCCCTACCTCCCACCGTCCTCGTCCTCCTGAAGAGGATGGAGGCATGGTTGTTCTAGGGGCGGGAGGAGGATCAGTTGTTGCTTCTTCCAACAGGACCACCACCACCACCACCACTGTGGCTGTTACCACTAGTTCTGGCGGCGGGGACGGTGATGGCGGAGATGGGGGTGGTGGCTGTGGCGGCTGTGGGGGTTGCAGCGGCTGCGGTGGTGGTTGCGGGGGCTGCGGTGGCGGTGGTGATTAGTTATCAACTCAAGTAATTTTTAAGGTTTAATAATTTCAATTAAATGTATTAAAAGTTTGGTACATACTTCATACTTGCTTTAATTATTATGTTTTCATGTGTGTTTCACTGTTTCTACAATTTCATGTATTTATAAAAAGTCAACTAAATTATAGATACTAGTAACAAATGCGATGCACGAAAATATTTAATGTAAAAAATATTTTATATATATTTAATGTAAAAAATATTTAATATAATTTTTTCGGATAGAAAAAAGAAATATTTAATGTAAAAAATATTTTATATAATTTTTTCAGTTAGAAAAAAAAAAAGCGATACATGAATTATCATATATATTTTTTAGTATCACTTAATAATACTTATTAAAATATAATTTAAAATATATTTAACAATTTTATTTTATTAGTTTATTTATAAAAAAAAATTCCTGAAAGAATACGTAATAAAAGGCTATATGTAAAGAGGTAAAATGAAAATTTATGAAAGAAAATTGTTGTAGAGAAAAATAATTAATATTAAGTTTACTAAAATTATAATTTTTTGATTGTTTATAACAATAAATAAAAAAGGTTTAATAACATATAAAACCACAACTTTTACTTCATTTGGAAAATAAATCAAATATTTTTAATGTTGGAAAATAACTCACCACTTTTATTATTATTTGTAAAATAATATATTAGATTCAATTTTTAAAAAATAATTCACAAAAATATTTTTTTAATTAATCTCATTTTCACTTTAAATATAGTTCCATAAACAATTTTTAACGTGAGTAATTTATTAATAATTAATATTATGAACACTATATTAATTTTAATAAATTCAAATATTTAAAAAAATCATAAATATATATATATATATATATTTATATATTATTGATACATTTTATTTTTACACCTAGATTGAAACTATATCTAATTCTCAATCAAAATACGCTCTCAATATATAAAATATTTATTACTTATTAAAGACATGTTATTTAAGACTCAAAATAGTTAAACAGTTAAAAAAATAAATTATTAATTTATTTATTTTGTATTTCAACTATCTCTAGTCAATTTTTTTTTAACTTCAAATTTTAGAAGTTTATAAACTATTCTATGAAAATTAAATTGATAAATAATTAATCGTTATCAACATTATGGGCCTGCTCCTTTAGACTGAAATTGACTGAACTGAATTAAACTAAACTTAAGTGAACTTAATAAGTCTGAACTGAAATTAAGTTGATATTAATTTAATTTTAAAAGATTTAACTGATAATAATAAATTAATAAAATAATACAAAATTTTAAAATTAAATGAATAAACTGAAATTAATGGATCGAGCTTAAATCATCTTAACTTAATTTAACGTAACTAATGAACTGAATTGAGAGTAAGTCCAAAATAGCTTTACTTCAGTTCAGTTAAGGTCCATAAAGGACCTGTTCTTTTAAACTGAAATTGTTTGAAAATTAAACTGGACTAAATTTAATAGGTTTGAAATGAATTGAAATAAAATTAAGTTCAATTTAATTTCATTTGAAAATATTAAAATAATAAAAAAATAATATTATTATATTAACTTACTAAATTGATGTAAATTTAATAGTTATGAACTGAATTGAAAAACGAACTTAATAGGTCAAAACTGAACTGAAATAAGAATAAGTCTAAAAGACCTATATTGAATATAATTTTAATTCTTAATAACTAAACTGAACTTAATAGGTCTTAGCTGAAATGAATTGTACTTAATATGTTTGAAACGAACTAAATTGAAATGAATAGATCTGAACTGAATTGAACTCAATAAATTTAAATTATTAAAATAATTCTTTTGTATATATTTCAACAATCTTCTTACTCGATCAATTTACTTTAGGATTATACAAACAAACAAAAAACTTGAAAATGTTTTTCAATGTTATTTTCTAATGTTTTCATTTATTTTTTGAATCATATAGCCCGTATAATTTATGAATGTTGAATATTTGTATATTTAATTATTCATTTTTTGAATCATATAACCCGTGCAAATTATGAATGGTGAATAGTTGTATAGTTAAAAAAGTTAAATTGTTAAATAAAAAAAAATTATGAATGATGAATAGTTGTATAGTTAAAAAAGTTAAATTGTTAAATAAGTTTTTTTGTATTTCAATTATCTCTCTAGTGATTATTTTTTAATTCAAATTTTAGAAGTGTATGAACTATTCTAAGAAAATTAAATTGATAAATAATTAGTTTTTTGTGTTTGAAACTATATCTCATTTATAATGAAAATACGCTCTAAATATTTAAAATATTTATTATTTATTAAAGACATGTTCTTTAAGACACAAAATGGCTGAAGTGAACTTAAATTGAACGTAATTTTAACATAACTTAATGAGTTGAAATAAAGACCTGAGAATAAGTAAAAAAAGAGCAGATTTTAAATCATAATTAGACTCTTTTGGACTTAAATTGACTGAAATGAAATAATTTGAACTTAATTGAACTTATTAACTCTGAACTAAACTAAACTGAAATTAAGTTCAATTTAATTTAATTTTAAAATATTGTAATGATAATAATAAAATAATAAATAATACAAAATTTTAAAATTAACTAAATAAATTGAACTTCATAGATTTGAACTAAATTTATCTTAACTGAACATAATGAATCTAAAATAAATTAAACCGAAACGAATTGAGAATAAGTCCAAAATAGCTTTGCTTTTAGTTCAGTTTATATCCATTAAGCATATGGTTTTTTGGACTGAAACGGATTGAACTAAATTGACAATTTAATAGATTTAAACTCATGAATTAAGTTCAATTTAATTTAATTTTAAAATATTGAAATAATAAAATAAAATTAAATTAATGAATTGATGTAAACTTAATAGTTATGAATTGAACTGAACATAAAAGGTTAAAACTGAACTGAAATGACAATAACATTTAAAGACCTATATTGAATTTAATTTTAGGATTAAATAAGTGAACTGACACTTAATAGCTCTGAAATAAACTGGATTGATCTTAATATGTTTGATCTGATCTGAACTAAACTGAAATTAATAGATTTGAACCAATTTGAACTTAATTAATTTAAATTGTTAAAATAATTCTTTTTTTTATATTTAAACAATCTTGTTACTCGATCAATTTTCTTTAAGATTATACACACAAAAAAAATTGAAAATATTTTTCAATAATATTTTTTAATGTTTTCATTCATCTTTTATATCATATAACCCGTGTAAATTATAAATGGTAAATAGTTGAATAGTTAAAAAAATTAAATTATTAATTAATTATATATTTTTTATTTCAACTATATGTCTAGTCAATTTTTTTTTTAAATTCAAATTTTAGAAGTTTTTAAACCATTCTAGGAAAATTAATTTTTTATTTTTAAAATTATATCTTATTCTCAATTAAAATATACTTTCGGTCAATAAAACATTTATTTCTTATTAAAGACATGTTTCTTGAAACTCAAAATTGATAAATAATTAATTTTTTATGTTTGAAATTATATCTTATTCTCAATTAAAATATACTTTCGGTCAATAAAACATTTATTTCTTATTAAAGACATGTTTTTTGAAACTCAAAATAACTGAACTGAACTAAACTTAATATGTTTGAATTGAATTGAATTGAAATTAATGAGTTTGAAATAAAGCGATTTTAAAATAAATCTAAAAGAACATGTTATAAATCGTTATAAACATTAATTACTTGCGCTTTTAGACTGAAACAACTAAATTAAACTGAACTTAATAAACTTAATAAGTCTTGAACTGAACTAAACTACAATAAAGTCCAATTTAATTTAATTTTAAAATATTGAAATGATAATAATAAATTAATAAAATAATACAAAAAGTAAAAATTAAATTAATAAACTGAACTTCATGGACTGAACTTAATTTATTTTAACTTAACTTACTAAACTAAAATTAAAATTGAGAATAAGTTCAAAATAACTTTACTTCAATTCAGTTCAGACTTATTAAGTTTATTTTGGATTGACTGAACTTAATTTAATAGGTTTGAACTGAATTGAACTAAAATTAATTTGAATTTAACTTCATTTTAAAAAATTGATATAATAATAATAAAATAATATTATTAAATTAAATGACTGAATTGATGTAAACTTAATAGTTATGAATTGAACTACACTGGATTTAATATGTCAAAATTGAACTCACATGAGAATAAGTCTAAAAGAGCTATATTAAATATAATTTTAGTCGTAAATGACTAAACTGAACTGCACTTAATAGATTTTAACTTAAATGAATTGTACTTAATATGTTTGAACCGAACTGAAGTGAAATCAATAGATCTGAACTGAATTGAACTTAAAAATTTTAAAATTTTAAAATAATTCTTTTGTTTATATTTCAACAATCAATTTTCTTTAGAGTTATACACCCAAAAAATCTTGAAAATGTTTTTGAACAATATTTTCTAATGTTTTCATTTATCTTTTAAATCATATAATTGTGTAATTTATGAATTATGAAGATTTGAATAGTTAATCATTCATCTTTTAAACCATATAATCCTTGTAAATTATGAATGGTGAGTTGTATAGTTAAAAAAATTAAATTGTTAATAATTAGTTTGTTTGTATTTCAACTATCTCTCTAGTTAATTTTTTTAAATTCAAATTTTAAAAATTTATGAACTATTCTAAGAAAATTAAATTGATAGATAATTAATTTTTTGTGTTTGAAACTATATCTCATTTTTAATAAAAATACGCTTTAAATATATAAAATATTTATTACTTATTAAAGACATGTTCTTTAAGACTCAAAATGAATGAACTGAACTTAACTAATTTTTTTTTTTTGGTAAAGGTCAATCACATAAAAAATAAAAAGTATGATACAGAACTGCACATAGGTAAGAGAACCCACCGCAACACAAAGCTAACAGACTAGCTCTCCAACCAAACCAGACATATAAATAAAAAAATCACCATGCTATATGACATACTCTCTTCAGTGCCCGTGCTTGAAGAGAATCAGGGAGTCGTAACGAAAGAATCCTCTCCCGTATGATAGAGATCGCCTGAGAAGCCACCACTCCAGACGACACCGATCGAGTCTCAAAAATCCTCGTGTTCCTCTCGAGCCATATATAATATACCAGAGCAGCTAGAAGTCCACGATACGCACAAGAGATCAAATGCCTACCACGCCATCGACTAGCAGCCCGTAGTACAGCACTATGCCAACCTCCTCGTGGCCATAGAAAACTCACCTCCACCCGTAATCTCCGCAGACACTCCTGTGAGAAGGGGCACTCAAAGAAAAGGTGGGAGTGTGTCTCAACGCTCTCACCACCACAAAGGACACACGAATCATTCCCCCGACCAATCCAATGCTTATCCCGAGTCGGCAACCGACCTCGGATAGCCATCCAAAGAATGAAGCAGTGTCGTGGTATACGTCCTGGTCCAGCCAAAAGGGCAGCCCACGACATCGTTGGACCCTCCGGGCAGAATAGACTATATGCCGAGTCAGAGGTGTAGGTACCTGATCGATGCAATGTCCACCGCACTGTATCTGTACTCACATCTATACTCGGCAAACCATCCATAAGATCACCGAAATCTGCCGCAACGTCTGCTGGCCACCTCCACACCCCATCAACTATGACCATACTCAACGATGCAGCCCGCGGGAGCCTCCTAAGCCATGGTCCCAACTGACACACCTCCTCCAATCGACCAATGGGATGCCACGGGTCCCTCCATAGGTAAAACTGTGATCCATCCCCGACCTGCATCTGTATAGCTGGTAAAACAGTCGGACGTAGCTTAAGAAGCTGTCTCCAACTCCAAGAGCATGCCCTCGGCATCTTAGCACTCCAAAAAGAGTGCCTCCTCAGTCGATTCTCCCGAATCCAACTGACCCAAACAGATTCCGGGTCCTGACTCAGAATAGCCCAGATATGTCTGGTCATAAGGGCCCGATTCTGGGCAGTAAGATCTCGGATACCCAAACCACCCTCACTGGCAGGGCGACAAATATCAACCCATCGGACCTTGGCATACCCCTTGTTGCCCAACCCAAACCAAAGAAATCTCCTCAGCCTCTTCTCAATCTCCTCGATAATCCCCTGGGGTAGGATGAAAACACTAGCCCAGTAGATATGTAGAGTACCAAGAACTGATCGGATCAGCTGTAATCGCCCTGCATAAGATAGGGTACGAGAGGTCCAAGAGCCCAGTCTAGCATCAATCCTCTGTAGCAGGGGGGCACAATCCCTCAGCCTCAACTGAGAAGAGATAAGAGGGACTCCCAGATAACGCACAGGTAGGGTCCCTACTGGGAAATCAAAGACTGGCTGGAGTATCGACACATCATCTTGCGCCTGGAGGGAGAGATAGATATTACTCTTATCTACATTCTCATGTAGACCCGAGTAAGTCGAGAAAAGCTGCACTCCCCGCCTGAGCGTAGTAATAGAAACAGGATCAGCATGACATGCAAGAAGTAGGTCATCAGCAAAACTCAGCATATAAGTCTGTGTCCTCTCACATCTCCAATGGTATTGGAACTCTGGCTCAGCCTGAATATGCCATTCCAAAATACCGTGCAGGACCTCCATCACTAAGACAAAGAGAAAGGGTGACATTGGGTCCCCCTGCCTCAATCCCCGGGCACCTCTGAAATAACCCTCGGCCGAACCATTAATGTTCACCGAGTAGGCCGGAGTAGTGAGGCACTCCATAATCCAACCAATGAACACCTGATGGAATCCCATGGTCTCCAACGTTGCCCGCACGAAACCCCACTCAACCGTGTCATAGGCCTTCATAATATCGACTTTCAACACTCATCTAGCTAGAAGTCTCCTCTGTCCGTATCCCTGCAGTATCTCCTGCGCAAGGAGGATGTTATCCCCAATGCGTCTGCCAGGGACAAAGGCCGTCTGCGATCTGTCCACCAAAAATGCCATACTGTCACTCAAACGATTCGAGATAATTTTCGCAATCACCTTGTACAGCACGTTGCAGCACGAGATGGGGCGAAAGTCCTTAGGATGCTTCGGGGCAGCAACCTTCGGTATAAGCGAAATAATTGTCGAGTTAACCTCTCTAACAAGCTTTCCGGTGCGGAAAAAATCTGAAATAGCCGTAAGACTCTCAAATTTAATCACCGGCCAGGCTTGTTTGAAGAAGGCCGATGAATAACCATCAGGACTCGGAGCTCTATCATCATCGAACGCAAAAAGTACGTTCTGAATCTCCGTCGCTGTCACCGGTCTGATCATACGCTCTGCCATCTCAACAGTTAACCTTCGAGTCACGAAAGGTCGTAGATCTCCTACCACAGGATGGGTAGAGGTACCCAACAGCCCCTGAAAGAACGACACTATCGTACTACTGATCTGGGAAGAGTCATGTACAATATCCCCAGAAGCTGTCTCAACCTGAAGGATACGCGATCGAGCCCGTCGAACCGCGATACTCTTAAAGAAAAAAGCCGTACACTGATCCCCATCTCGCAACCATGAAGTCTTCGCCCTCTGGCGTAAATAAGTCTGCTCCGCCTCAACCGCTCGTGCGTACAAGCGACGACATATACCATCTAACACAAGTAATGGCTCAAAGGTGGGATTCGTAGTCAAATATGTCTGGACAGAGAGCAGAAACTCCCTTGCCCTCGTCACATTCGCCCCCAAGTGCCCCTGTCTCCTCCTCATCTGCCTGAAAACACCTTTGAGAAGCTTAAGCTTTTTAACTACCGAATACATAGGCAGATCATGAATCGCATACTCCCAAATACGCCTCGTCTGAGGAATAAAATCCTCCATATCAGTAATGTGGTTGTCGAAACGAAACCACGCTTTGTATCCGTTTCCAGAAGTCACCGGGTCCAAAAGTAGGGGAGCATGGTCCGACATCCGAGACGACAGGGTGTGATAGATACTCTCAGCACGATGCACCAACCAGGAAGGGTTAGCCACCACTCTATCCAGTCGACGCCACTTTCGATCCGCCACCTGCTGATTATGCCATGTGTACCACGGACCCACCGTCGATAACGTGACCAAATCAGCCGCCATCAGGCAAGCCTGAAACTCGTCATCCGTCTCCATAGCCGCTCTACCTCCCATGGCCTCACTCGTATCCAGGATTGTGTTGAAATCACCCAACACTACCCAATCAACCTCCTGCAGGTGCTCAGAAATAGAAAGTATATAGTCCCATAACACTCGTCTCTGAATCACAGTGTTGTGGGCATAGACGAACGTGTAAAACCGCGTGACCGTCGTCCTGAGCTCCGTAACTCGACAATGAAACCACTGGTCAGAGGTATGAACCATCTGGACATCCACCAAACTCTGATCCCAACCGACCCAAATACGCTTACCTGGACCATCTACATAATCAATATATCTACTCCACGAAGAAAACACTCGATCTGCAATAAAGGAAGACCTATTTCCAGTGACATGTGTCTCAAGAAGGGCAACGAGACTAACTGAGTTCTCCTGAATAAGATCCCGAACCGCCCGCTGATGATCCGGCTTATTCAGCCCTCTAACGTTCCAGCAGAGTGTACTACACATGGGGACCCGTGGAAAGGGCTGCTTCAGGACCCTGACAGTACACCACCATAGTTCCCTCCCCAATTTCTCCTTCCTCCCTATCTCCCGAACCCACACGCTCCATAGTAACTGGTTGCCTAGGTAAGTACCCGGTACCCGAATTATCAATGCTCAATTCATCCAGATCACTCACTTTATTCAAAACACCAAACTTGTTATAATTATGTTGAATTTCATGGGAACAACTAGCTGTCGATCGAGGGTGCGTTTGGCCGGCGGAGGGTGGATGGCCACTACTAGGCTGACGAACAACCGCCCGCTTAACGACCAATCCCTTCGGAGGTACCTGCTGTACATTAGCTTCCGAAGCATCGACAACCTGCCTTTCATGTTCTTTTGGCCTGACAGCAGCAGTCAACACATTTGTAGGGGATCTCGGACGGCGCTGTTTTTTCTGACCCACCACAATCCACTCATCCTCCTTATCCTTACTCATGTTTTCGGTCGGAGTATGCCGCTTCTGTTCATACCTGGTAATTGGCTTCTTCCTGACCTGAACTTCCAGTCGAGGGCATGAGTTCTTCATATGACCAAATGTATCACAATGAGTACATGCAGGGGGTCTCCATTCGTACTCGATATCAACAGAACAACTACCTTGGTATTCCCCTTCCACCGCTGTAGGATTGAGTATAATAACACGCTCTTTTAAGGTTTCCTCGATTTTAATCATAACACACACTCTCGCATAATCCAATCGAGCCATAGAAGACGTAATTGAGTCCGGGTATAAAGGAATTCCCACCGTACTTGCCACTGCACTCAGCCCCTCGACATTCCAATATTCAAGAGGGAGGTTTCTCAACTTGATCGAAACCGGGACCTTCCTGTGTTCTTGCCTTTCCAGTTTCATGCCCGCTTTCCATCTCTGTAAGAATATTGGCTTACCCGCAATAATCCAAGGTCCACCTTCCACGACTGTACGTAATTCCGTCTCAGATCGAAACGAGAAAAAATAAAATCCATTCGCATTCGATTTAACCTCCGACAACCCTTTCCACAACGAGCGAACAGTTTTTTGTGTAGACTGGAATCCTAGTTCCGCTCCCAGAAAATAGCCCACAAGGGTATTTTCCCATCGTTTCATACCCTCCTGCACTGAGCTCCACGTGGGTCGAGCATACAATTGGCCGTTGTTAATTTCCGGTTGGATATACCGCAGCGAAACCCTTGACGGTGTAATCGGTTTACTTGGTTCGGTCGTCGCATCTCTACTATTAATCTCAGTGCCTGAGTTAACGCAGACGCTCCCAACAAAAAGATTGGCGAGAGGATCGTGAGCGTTCTCAGTTTTCTGGTGCAAAATAATGTTTTGTGAAGCCGAAGTTGACCCTGCAGCTGTTAATGGACCTGGCCCTGAATTACTCTGCCGATTACTCCACCTAGCAGGCGATTGGGCACCCAAAGAGTGGGCTTTAGGATGAGTCCCCATTGGGCTGGCCATTAAAGATTGTGGAATAGAACCCGAATCGGGCCGGCCCACCTGATTTGAAACTATCACAGCAGCCTGGTTCTCACACCTTTCAGAATTAGTTATTTCAGAAATATTTTTTCTATTCATAGTATCCACGTCATCAATACAATGATTACCCCATAATTCTTCAAAAGTTGCATTACAAATCTCATGTATATTTGTCGCAAGTAAAAGAGGGTTAGTTGTACCTTCCTTTCCCATAATATAGTCCACATGCATGTTGTCCCCATCCCCAAATTTACTACCAGAATTAAATAGATTATTTCCTCCATTCTCCCCTATTTCTCGCGCAACTAACGGAAGGTCAGCATGGATCGCGGATTGGGATTTTGATTTTGAATTTTGAAAATCAATTCCCGATTGACGCTCAACGAACACATGATCACCCAGAACGGATTCCAAATCATTGGCAACTCCGGAATCCGACGCTTCTATCTGCAAATTTTCCTGAAGATGATGAACATCATCCGCTATATTCCCAGAATTAAGAGACGCGACGTCATTTTTATTTAACGTAGTAGTACATATCGCCTTCCTCTTTTGCTCGGTTATGGCTTGGTCGTCATCACCCAGAGGTGTACAGTAATTCCCAGCATTCCCATTCAAACCAATATTACCACTACCTGTAGCCCCTCGATCCAGACCACCATTCTCTCTACCATCCACCCTATTCACCAAATTCGCAAACTCTGGTACATCAAATCCAAAATCCGAATGTCTCGTTGTAATCGTCCGAATCATCTCCTCTGAGACCTGGTTAAATTGCTGCATCAATGGATTGTTGATAGGAACAGAATCAGCCCTCGCCTCGGAGGTGTTGATAACCCCATTGTCCGTCGTCGGGTTATCAATCTTCTTCTTCCTAGGGCGTCCTCTTCCACGTTTTACTACAATATCAGTTTCCATTCCAATTAAAAAAAAAAAAAAAAAAAAACCTATTTTGGAGTAGGTGAGATCAACTTAACTAATTTTATTAGGTTTGAATTGAACTTAACTTAACTGAATGCTTCTCAAATAAAGCTAACTTATATTAAGTATAAAAGAACATGTTCTTAAATCATATCCATTAAGGACCTGTTCTTTTGGATTGAAACTATCTAAACTAAATTGAAATTAACTGAATTTATAATATGTTTGAATTGAATTGAACTGAAATTAAGTTCAATTTAATTTCATTTTAAAATTTTGAAAAAATAATAACATTAAATTAAATGACTGAATTGATATAAACTTAATAGTTATGAGCTAAACTGAACTTAATAAGTCAAAACTGAACTTAATGAGTCAAAACTGAACTGGAATAAGAATAAGTCTAAAAGAACCGGTCTGAAGTTCATTTGAGTTCAAATCTATTAAATTATGTTATGTTCAGTTATTTATTATTATTATTATTCAAATATTTTAAAATTAAATTAAATTGAACTTAATTTTAGTCCAAGTTTAATTCAGTTCAGTTATTAAGCTCGGTTCACTTCAGTTGAGACATATTAAGCCTATGAAGTTCGGTTTGTTTTAGTCTAAAAGAACATGTTCGAAATGACTGAATTGAACTGGACTGAACTTAATAGGTCTGAAGGGAACCTAATAGGTCCGAAAGGAACTAAATTTGACTGAAATTAATAAGTATGAATTGAATTGAAGTGAATGAGTTTGAACACTGATAAGAATTGAACTGAACTAAGGACATGTTCTTTTGGACTTAATTTCAGTCCAGTTCAGTTCAGTTCAGGAATTGAATTGAACTGAACTAAGGACATGTTCTTTTGGACTTAATTTCAGTTCAGTTCAGTTCAGTTCAGATCGATTCAGTTCAGTTCAGTTCAAATCGCTTCAGTTCAGTTCAGCAAGTTTCAGTTCAAAAGAACAGGTCCTAAGTATAAGTTAAAATACTGTGCTCATCACATTAGTAAAAAAAAAAAAAAAAAAAAAAAAATCGTGCATCAAAATTTATGTTTTATTATTAGATTATTACATTTTAGGTGTGGATATTATCAATTTTATTCATTTATTTAATTAATGAGTGAATTTATAGTACATGATAATTTATTAATATAAATAATTAACTAAATACGTTATAATACAATTCTTTACTATTATTAATGCATGGTTGACCAATAACTAAATAAAATCACTCGGAAAATAATTGCTCCTAAAATTAAATTGTGTACATATTTTTTAGAGTTAACATCATATATTGTGCCTAAATATATTATTATTTATAAATTAAACTTTATTGTAAATTATAAATTTGAATCACTTATATATATATATATATATATATATATATATATATATATATATATATATATTATATTGATTTTAATTGTATTGATCATTTCATTTTTTTTAAATTAATTTTTTCATATTTAGAATCAATGTAATATTCAGGTCAAATTCATCTCAAAATATTCATTAATAATATTAATAATAATTACTAAATCGAATGTGATTTCTAATTATGGAAAATTTTGACACCGTGGTATTGGATCAAAAAATCTTATTATACTAATATTTGGGTTAACAAATTAATATTTCAGCATAGATATATTACTATTACCATATCTAATTAATAGATGATGATCTATATTACCAAATTAAATCATAAATCATAAATATTTAAATTACCATAACCAGTTAAAAGTCACATAATATTCTCTCCCATCATATACAAAATGGGTTTTTATTATTTTTATTTTATTAAAGAGATTCTATATTATAATTACGAAGATTACATTAAAAATAATAATTGCACTATCAAAATGTATTATCAAATATATTATATTTTCATATTCTTTATTATTACGTAAATGAATTTAATATTGCATAATTAATTAAATATAGTATGTTCCATTCAATTCTCTTTGATTAACGGCTTAACATTTATATTATTCTTAATGTTTAACTAAGAAAAAAAGCACAAAAAATAAATGACTGAAACAACAATAAATTGAATTAAAATTTTTAGATTATAATGACAATAGAAAATGGAAGAAATAAAATCAATGGCAGTTGAAATTCCATGTCCAAATCCAAAGGAGATCGCCGCCGAACTCATATGTCGCTTGCATGAAGGCCATCGTCAATTCCTCAAGTACGCAGCGGAGGCGGCGAAGGAACCGGCGAGGGAACGAATTGTGGTCGGTGTTTGCAATATAGATGGCCCAATCCTCACTAACAAACAGATTGTTGAACCTTATGGTCGATCGATCGACGAAGATACTCTGGAGGTCATCGTTGTAAGCAAAGAAACGATTGAATGACATTAACTTGAGTTCTATTGCCTTAAGGAAACAATCAAGTGAGTATATTTTTGTTAGAAAAACATTGAATGTTGACACAATATCCATACACCTATTAAAAACAAATATCACCATAAAAATACTTTTGAACAACATAAAATCGATAATCAAATTATAAATCGAATTATGAATAAAATAAATAAATTAATACTTATAGCTAAGAAACACAAATATTAAGTGCAATTTAATAATGTATTGAAACAAAAATATAAACAAAATATGAATACAATAAATAAATTTAAACTTACAATGTACCCTACTCTGTAAGAAACACAAATATTTAGTGCAATTTAATAATAAATCAAAACAAAAATATAAGCAAAATTATAATACAATAAATAAATTTAAACTTACCGTGTTCTTGAAAATAAAACAATAATAATAATTATTTTTAATAATAATGCACAACGATAAGAATAATTATACATAATAATAATGCAATTGCCTGCAAATACAATCATACCTCATGTTGAACCTTATTTTGAAATATACTACTTCTGTCACAAGACAATAGTCACACTTTCTTCCCAAATAACAAAAGAAGTGTGACTATTAATATGGAAAAGAGGTAGAAGTAAATATCCGTATTTACCTGCACATAACAAAATGATTTGCAACAATCTAACAATTAGGCTAATTCAACCATACAAAAATATGAACATATGCAAATTAAAAAAAAAAAAAGAGTGAAGACCGAAGAACAATTGAACTATATGGTGAATATAAATAGTAAAAAAAATCTCATATATAATTTGTTTTGAATTTCTTACTTTATTATTAAAATTATCATATATAATTTGTTTTAAATAATATTAAATTCACTAATGATTTTTATTAATAGGAAGAGGAATCCACGTTTAGAATTTAATACTATTTAAAACATAATACAAAATTACGTTTGAAATTTGACATTGTCTATTAGAGAGTGAATCATTCTCTATTAGTAAAAGATTATTTAAATTAAAAATAGAATTACTAATCTACTTATAATATTAATTATGAAAGTAAATAATATTAGGAGATTTTTTATATAATTAATTAATTGCCCTGAATTATTTAATAAACTGATTTGATATACATATAATATAATTGGTTGTTGTAATTTCATCCTTAATTTATTAAATTAATTAATATAATAAGCATATAATAATAGACTTTCTATAATTATTTGTAATATATTCGACCAATATATTTTTTTCAAAAGGCAAGATAAATTATATAATTTAAAAATCAGTTATAATTGCGTAAAAATTAAATTGATAAGAATTTTATTTTAGTTAATGATGGATTTTAGGAGTAAATTAAAAAAAAACATGGAAAATTTTATGTATTTGTAGATTATTTATTAATTTATTATACGCAAATATAACATAATAAAGTCAATATGATATAGATCGTATTCTTTTAAATAGTGATTAAAAATTGTTTGATATATATCCGAATTTTTAAAGTACTAGTTTTTAATTTAGTTACTGATGTCATTTAATAAAATAAATTTTGTTTTTTATTTTAATTAATAAGTTCTCTGTATGGTACCAAATTAAATTATGTCAGTGCACAAATATATTTTGCTCGTACGCAATTGATTAAATAGATGAAATAATATTATAACATTATTTATAAGAGTTTAATCACTTAAGAGTATAAACTTAATCATAAAAAAATAAATATTACTTGAAATACTTTACCGTAAATCCAAACTTTGTCCTCTGTAATCTTATCCTCCAATGGTGCAAAAAAAATAATTACAACATGCTCAAGAAGGAGATTTGAGCAGATCCCCTAATTGCATCTTCCGCACTTGCCGAGGAAATCTCTACTTTGATACAAAATTTTATTCATTCGATGTAAACATGCAGAGGGGTGCCATCGTCAAGATCCGCATTCTCTCTAAAGAGTTTCCCGACAGTAGAACCTTGATTGCCAACACGGGAGGAATCCCACCTTTAGTTTCTCTCCTAAAGGAGTTTGATCTCCTCCATACATCTTTGGCGTTGGTGAAGGTCATTAGCGTCGACTGAATCTCACTAAATAGTCATACACCATCCATGAAAGGAGAAGGGCTATGATTCGGTGCCATACAGAAAACAGAATCCAATTTGCGGGAGTGAAGATAGTAATGGATCCTTCAATCAAACCTTAAAAAATATTTATGGTTTATAATATTATGATTATGAAAAAAAATACTAACCTCAATAAGTATAAAAAAATAATATTCATGTAAAAAAAAGTAATATGAAAAAGAATGAAGAAGAAAAAAACTTAAATACTTACTCTCATAGCTGCAAAAAAATAGAAACAATAATCATAAAAAAATACAAAGATTAAAATCAACAATAAAAAAAAGCTGAAAGAAAAAAAAATTCAACAATAAAAAAAAGCTTAAAAAAATAAAAATAAAAACTTAAAGAAATCAATTACTTACTTCGTAAATCCTGTAAAAAGAAGAAAAAGATTAAACAATGAATACATAATTACAAATAAATTATAATGAATCAAAACATTATATACAAAAGTAAAAAAAAAAATCTAAAGACAATAGTGCAAAAAATAAGAAAATAATTAATAGAAAATACTTCCCTCATGAATCCGATAAAAATTAGAAAAAAAAATTAAAGACAATATAATTAATAATAAATTAATTTCTTACCGTGTGAGCTGCAAAAAAAATACAAAAAAAAAAACAATTAGAGAGAATATATTCCAAAAATTACAATTAGAGAGAATATATGGTAACAATGAAGAAGAAAGAATCCATTTTAAATAGAACTTCAAACGTGAACTATAAATTATATTATTATTATAATCATATTTATGTAAAGTTTAAACGAATTTTAAGGAGATAATAAGGAAAACCGTGTGTATTAATAAGAAAATATAAAATTATAAATTGATTTGTTTATTACCGTCTAGCCATCTATTACCATATATTTAATAAATCAAATGTTTTTTCTATATTGTTATTTAAATATATATATATATATATATATATATATGTAATAGAATTAATAAGTTAAGTAACAAATCAATTAAATAAATTATTTATGGAAATCGGTTAATTAATATAATTGAACCATTTAAGGAAATAATTAATTAAATATTATGATTTCGGTTATTAGGATTTATTTATGGAAATCAGTCAAAGACTTGATTCACGTAATTAAGAATTAAGACTCAATTAGACATATTTATGAAATTTGAAAATTTTACGGAATATTTATATATTATTTAAGTAATTGAATTAAAAACCATGTTATAATTTAAAGAAAAGCTACATAAGAATATTTCGACCAATCAAAGCTTTGTATGTGACACGTAGTATGAACATGCTTATTTTTTGTAGTGTATTTTTTTGTGTTCACACTGGCCAGAAATCAGCAAAGTCTGTATTTATATATTAAATAGATATTAGAATTATAATCTATATCAAATTTCCCATTTAAATAAAAAGGAAATACAATGATAGATATGTTGAAATTAATAAAGTATCTAAACTTGAATGTATTTTTTTAAAAGAAAATGAAAGGTTATGTTTTTAGAAATTAGAGGTCATGTATCTAGCGGAAGAGTCACACGCGACATTATAAATAGCTGAAGTTCTTATAATGGCTTACTTATCTCTTAAATAATTTCTATATTGGCCACCCTCAAAATTTCTAACATGTTATCAGAACCACTTTTGATTTAAAAACATTCTTACTCTCTTACTCAATCGAGGACTATGAGTCGTCCTTTCTAAAACCCTCACAATAGTCAAAATTGGCTAAAAGCTAGAAAATTGTGAAAACTAGTTATCCCAACAAGTTTGCAAAGTAATTCTTGTTGGATGAGAGTGTTCAAAAAACAGGAGACATTAGTTGTGTTATATAATATCTATATGATGGTCAACCCCTCTCTTCGAGAAATCCTATATGGATCACCCTCAAATTTCTAACAAGATATATACCGATAAGAAAAAAAGATCTTATAGAGTACAAATTTTATGTTTGTAATAAAACCAAAAAATATATATTCAAGCTTTATAGTATATACAAAAACAGTAAGAAACAACAAGGCATAGCTTTATAGTTTATACTATGGGCAATCCCAATGGTTGTGAAATAGCAATGGCAACTGCCATTTTCTTTGGCAAAAAAGCAAAAAAAATCAACTCAAATAGTTAAAATGACCCTTGCTAAAAAATGACATTGCTAAATTTCTATGTATATTTGAGCAAATATACATGAAAAAACTATGTCACACAAATAATAATATATTATTAGTATAATATTATTAATAATAATAAATGATTAATTTTCAATAAATTCAATAATTTCATACACAAAAAGAAATATTTCATACTTAAACATAAATTAATTAATAAAATAAAACTCTATTTTTTTTCTAGTATATTATTAATACTACCAAGATAAATTTTCAATAAATTCAATAATTTCACAAAAAAAAAATTAAAAGATAGATCAATTACTCCAACATCAATTACTCAACTATCATCAATTACCTTCAAGATCAACGTTAAAAAATTGTTAAAAAAAATTGTTAAAAAATTTACAACCAATTACTTCATCATCAATTTATTAAATTATTTTAGATTTTAATATTGTATATATAATTTATGGAAAAAAATTATATTACAAAAAAATGTCAAAAAGCCAAAAATATTACTTTTTAAATAAAAAATGGCCCTAGTTATTTTTATAGTTACATTTTAAAAATAGCAAATGACAAGAGCTATTTGTTGGCCAAAATAACAAATGGCAAGAGCCATTTTGGCCAAACCATTGATGTTGCTCTAAAGCTTCCAACCAGCATTCTTAAGGTGGTAACCAGTCTAAGTCGGCGTAACCGAACCTTGTCATCTCATGCATAATCGTCCAAATCGTACCTTTAATTTCAACAAAGTTCACGTGGGACTTATCTCCCGACAGAAACAACTTCACCTCGTCCTTCACCGTAATCCAACTGCAGCCCGGACTCTTTCTCACCCCTCTCAATCTCTTATACAATCTCGTTTGTTCCTCGTCTCTTTTCTTACCTATAAAACCATAAATATCTGACAGCACCACATACGGAGCCGCATTATCCGGTTCGAGTTCCACGAGATGCCGAGCCGCAAGCTTTGCAAGATCGAGATTCATGTGGGTTCGGCTCGCACTGAGAAGGGCACCCCAAACCCCCGAGTGTGGCTCCACAGTCATTGACTTTATGAATTCCATTGCTTCATCAAGTAGGCCGGCTTTACTGAGAAGGTCAACCATGCAGGCATAATGATCAGGGCCCGGTTCAACCTTAAACAGAGTCCGCATAGATTTAAAGTACTTTCGTCCCTCGTCCACATTCCCTACATGGGCGCAAGCAGACAAAACACCCAGAAATGTGACTTCATTAGGCTCGTGTCCTTCATCAACCAATTTCCTAAACAAGTCGAGCGCTTTGTTTCCAAACCCATTATTGGCAAAGCCCGTGATCATAGAATTGAAAGAGACAATGTTGGGTGTAGTGATAACTTCGAATATCTCGTAGGCATCCTTTATAACTCCACACTTCGAGTACACAGACACAAGCGAATTTTGGATGGATATATTATCTTCCATATCCAGTTTGAACAAAAGGGCATGGATTTGTAGACCAAGGGTTAAAAATGTCAAACTAGCCGATGCACGAAGCAAGCTACTCAATGCAAGAGGGTTAGGCTTGATTGCACTCCTCGTCATCTTAATGAACCAAGAAATTGCCTCTTCGTATTCCCCATTATTGACGAATCCAGAAATAAGAGACGTCCAAGCAACCTCATCCCGTTCAGGCATCTTATTGAATAACTGAATGCATTTTTCGGTTAAGCCTCTGTTACAGAAACCCGTAATTAAGGTTGTCCACGAGGCCGAGTCCTTAGAATCCATTTTCTCAAAAAGCTCGTATGCTTCTTCAAGCCTTCCAGCCTGAACATAACCGTGTATAATGGCGTTCCAGGAAAGTACATCTTTCTCACCCATTGTGATAAATAATTTGTTTGCTTCGTTTATACATCCCAGCCTCGAGTACATTCCTATAACACAATTGCACATAAAAACATCAAACTCGATCCCTAAAAGTAAAGCCAGGCCATGTACTTGGCAACCTTCTTTGTATCTACCAATTCTGCCGCAAGACTCGAAAATCACGGTGAGCAAAGTATGCCCTGGACCCACATGACCTTCTCGTCTCATTCGCAAGAACAGCCGAAAACCATCCTCAAACTGACCGACTTTCATGTACCCGTCAATCATGGAACACCAAGTGAACTCATTTCTTTCCTTCTCCATCATCCGATCAAACAATTCTCTAGCCTCACCGACTCTCCCATTCTTACAGTACCCGTCCACCATTGAGCTACAAGAGACGACGTTTTTCTCCACCATGCCATCAAAAACCCGAACAGCCTCCTCTAATTTCCCGATTCTTAAATACCCACTCATCAGGATATTCGAGCAGAATGGGTCCCTCCATTTCAAGGGAGTACCCTCGTACAATCTCTCGGCCTCCTCGAATCTCCCTGCTTTGACAAAACCCATAATCATAGCAGAGTGGGACACAGCATTTCGCACGGGCATCCGAAGAAACAACCTAGAAGCCTCGTCAATGCCATTGTCTCCGCTCGAATTCCTCACGTAAGCTGTGATCATAGCGTTCCACGAGGCAACGGTCCGTTGGGGCATTTCATCGAACAGCTGCCGTGCGTTCTTGATTTGACCGTTGTGTGCGTAGGCAGAGAGCATGGCCGTGTAAGAAACGACGGTCTTCTCGGGCATGCGGTGGAACAGAGACTCCGCCTCCATGATGTTCCCCTTCCGGCCATGTTCGGTTATCTGGGTGTTGCAGAAGACGACGAACTTGTTGGATTTGGAAGTTGATTTTGCGGCGGGTTTAGCGGCGAGAGTGGAGTATGACTTCAGAAGTGTCGAGCCGCCAAGTGTTCGCATCACTTTCACAGTATCAAATTTGCAGCAGATTAATGGAGGTTTGTTTCTAAGTCACCGGCATTGGTTCAGAATAGAGCCAAACAATACTAATTCAAATATCGAAGTTAACTTGATTATTTTTAAATTAATTTTTTAAAATAAATATACAGTACACTGCATTATGTAATTAAAATTTTATTTATTCAAATTATACTCTACTTTGTTAGGAGTATAGTAAAAGATTTATTTTTTTAATCATAATATGTTCCCGATAAATCTTATAAAAAATATTTTAATATTCTATACAATATTTAAAAATTAAGTCAAAACATTAAAATTTTATTTTAAAGTACTTTAAAATGTTTAAAAATAATTTCAAATTATTTAAAATAATTTAAGACAAATTTTGATATTTAAAATATTTCAAATCACTCAAAAATTGTTTTAAAATATTTTAATAAATCACTTATAATATTTAAAAAGAAAATTATATTTTAGTAATTAAACTTAGGAAAATTTTATACTTTTCGAACATTTTTTTATATTTCATGTGGCTGACCTATTGAAAAATTACACTTAACTATTTATTTTCCTGTAATCCAATGGGAGTGACTTTTTATAAGCAGCTGTATCAATTTATATAAATAAATAAAAATTGACTTTTTGTTTAAATGTAAGTAAAAAAATACTATTACTTTATATAGTACATTTTAAAGTTGTATCACTTAAAAATATTATTTTAATACATTTAAAATACTTAAAATGTATTTCATATAATTTTAAAAATATTTTTAAACACTTAAAAATATTTAAAAAGTAATTTAAATTACTTAAAAATTGTTTCTAGACACTTTAAAATATATTTTAATCATTTAAAAATTATTGTAATACACTTTAAAATGTTAAGATGATATTTCAAATTATTTAAAAAATATTTTAAGACACGTTAAAATGTATAGAAAATATTTTAAATTATTTAAAAATGATTTTAATGCTTTTTAAAATATTTAAAATGCATTTCAAATCAAATTAAATCGATATATTTAATGCAATTGAAGTACACCTAATTTCTATAGAATTAAATAAATCGTGATCATGATTGTTTATTTTAATGACCGAGCATTTGCAATGTACTAATAAACAACCTTTTATAAAGTGGGATGCTGACAATGACAAGATTTGAGAAATATAAATCGGATCATATCACATGCTTGTGTTGTCTTGTGCTTTTCCTTTTCTCCACCGCATATATAATAGTACGAGTAGCATAATAATTCCATGCAAATTATTCACAATAATGATAATTACAATATGCACCAAATATCTCCCCCAATTTAATTACATTTAATAAGTTGACAATGTACTAATATTGGACCAAACTTTGCTGCGTGGAATTCCAGCTTTTATAGCATCTAAAATTGGACAACCCACCTTTTGATTCTTGACCTAATTTTTGGTGTCCACTTATTTCTTCATCATACAACAACAACAACAATAACAAATAGTTGAATTGAATCATTTTCCGTGCTTTAATATAGATTATGTGATGATCGAATCAAAAGAGAAGATTCGACCCCGCTGAATTATGTAGCTAGCGATTGACTTCTTGTATGAACCGATGAATCGTGGAGAGGTGGATATAAACTCTACACGGCATTAATTATTCGATCGGATAAGTTCCTTTGCCCATATAACTTTGACACTATTTGATGAATCATGATCTTGAAGATGTTATCTGTCCGTGTACCCATGATGCCAATATTTTCCAACCTTATTTAGACAACACATGCAAATCAACCTCTCATTTTTTTTCTTTGATGCCTTTGAAAGCCACTTGGTGGTGGACAAGGACATTTTATCTAATTTCATTGGCCTCTCTTAGTGCATGTGGTCCCTTGTTTTTAATGTCACATGATTGGTTCTCTATGCACTCCATAATATTTGCATTATTTTTTGATTGGTGGGTAGATATTGGGAAGGAAATTAAAAAGAGAACATTTGTGCCACAATGCGCTTATTGCTTTGTTTCTTACTCTAATAGGATTTGTCTATAAAAGGGATATTGTCTTGAGTCATTGATTCATTGAGTCATTTTTCACACCTCTCAAGTGCACTAACTCTTTGGTTGGTTTTGGTGTCGATATTTTTTAAATTACCCACATTCATTTCTTTGATTAAATGGCATCTATGGTAGCCGAAAATTGGGAATACGTAGTTGGTCGGGATGGCTCGGAAAATTCCGAGTTCTCTCAAGCCAATCACAACATTCTCATGTCGCTGCTTGACGAAACACAGATCGATGAATGCGATGATGAAAGATTGAGAAATGTAATTCAGTCTCTGGAGGCTGAAATCAGTACCGGTGGCTGTCAGTACGAGTTCGATAACACGGCGTGGGAGTGCGATTTGGTCGATTTTCAATCATCGATTGATGAAGCGAACGACTACGATCGCTTGATGCAACACGATAATCTCGATCTTCATAATTGGATGGATTTGGAGACTTTGCCCACTTCACCAAGTTGGGACATGGATAGCCATGGTGATCAAGAGATGGTGGGTGGTGTGAATTATGAGTTTGGTTGGTTTAAGAACTATGCTCCTATTTGTAGTGTAACTCCTTTTGAAGATCAAGATTATGGTTCATTGTGGCATGAGACAAATGTCTCCACCATGTGATTGGATATATGGCAAGTATGTTATTAAGAATATTACAAATCAATTTGCATGCAGTCAAATATGAGTAATCACATAATAATTAATTTTCTCTAATGTATGCAAAATCAGTTGTTATGTATGCTTGTGTACAAGTGTAAAACTAAACGAGCTCTTCCGAATATGGAAATCATTTCCAATCTTAAATAATAAAATGCAATTTGAAATAATAATAATAATAATAATAATAATAATAATAATAATAATAATAATAATAATAATAATAATGTTAAGGTTGGACTAAAACGGCGTTGTTTCTGTGCACGTTCATAACTTAAATCGTGTTACGTTCTTTGAAATTTGATTGTATATGACTAAATTGATTTTCTTTTATCATCGTGCAATTTGACTTTCTATACACATATAATTAACCTAATTAAATAATCAAAGTCAATTAAAATATTTTTAAAATACTTTTCACGTTTTCGAAAGTAAGTACAACGCAAGTTGTAAATGTAGATGTAGATGAATTTTGGTAAAAATTGAGCGGAGACGAGCGGTAAGGTCTGTGGTGATGTGAGTGCGAATTTTCGACGATAAGTTCGATCCCAGAGTGGATAAATTTTTCATTAAAATATTATGGTAGAATTTCTCGTTTTTCCATCTTTAATTTTTTTGGTAAAAGTCAAAAGTCTTTGATCAATTGCTATTCGTCGTTGGCTTAATTCCAAATTTGGAAAAATAAAACACATCAAATAAAGAAGTGATTCTAAACCTATTATATAGGTTAATTATCATGATCAACCTTGTTATGAAAACAAAAATTATGTTTTGGCTCAACTTTGATGCTTCTTAAGATTTGCCAATGTTCATTTATTTATTTGTTCTATTCAATAGGCACATGTATTTAAATTAGATTAAAAAAAATTATTGACTAACAAAAGAAAATTAAAATGTGGTGATCATGCAACATCCAACAAGTCTGGTTGGATAATAACGACGGTGTAAAATGAACAAAAACTATTACAAAAATAAGGAGAGTAATGAGTCCGTTGATTTGAACAGAGATAAAGTGAACTAGCAATACAAGTCGCACGTTGCAAAAAGAAAAAAAAAATTATTTAGTTTAAAAAAATTCACCACTTTGTTATTGCGAAACATTTTGTGAAAGAGCTATCGTAAAAAAATTTAAAATGAACAAAAACTATTAAAGAAATAAGGAAAGTAATGAGTTTCTTTGATTTGAACATATATAAAGTGAACTAGCAATACAAGTCGCACGTTGCAAAAAGGAAAAAAAAATTGTTTAGTTTAAAAAAATCCACCACTCTGTTATTGCGAAACATTTTGTGAAAGAGCTACAAAAAATTGTAAAAATTTTAAAATGAACAAAAACTATTAAAGAAATAAGGACAGTAATGAGTTTGTTGATTTGAACATATATAAAGTGAACTAGCAATACAAGTTGCACTTGCAAAAAGGAAAAAAAATTATTTAGTTTAAAAAAATTCACCACTCTCTTATTGCAAAACATTTTATGAAAGAGCTACAAAAAATCGTAAAATTTTGACTCAAAACAAATAATATCAACTAATGCGACTCAAACGGTAAACGACAGACCTTGGAATAACCAAATAAATGATCTTTTAATTTATGCATTTTTTATTTAATACTACTATTACACAAGTTTCGTGTTAAAGTGTTTTAATATATTGACATACAAACACACAACATATTCATTGCATGTGACGAGATTTCATATACGTATGTGATAATAATAATAATCACATGAATAATTAATTGTACACGTACGAGTCTACGACTACCGACACAGCTTCTTGATTAAATGTTTTGGATAGACAATTAATTATGAGCGCAATGTTAGGGCATCACACGACAATATGTCATGTGAACTAATTAAACAAATTAAAACAACTCAAAATTTGGACCAAATAATTGAAACCAGCTACTTTAATAATCACTCCAATTAATTAATTAATTATCATTTCACAAGTACATGAATGG
This sequence comes from Euphrasia confusa, assembly GCA_954870475.1. Taxonomy (NCBI): domain Eukaryota; kingdom Viridiplantae; phylum Streptophyta; class Magnoliopsida; order Lamiales; family Orobanchaceae; genus Euphrasia; species Euphrasia confusa. The sequence continues at coordinate 3,144,880 of OX940956.1, read as the reverse complement.
TAGGATCCATAACGTTAGCTGTCCACATGCCCATTTGCTTCAAAATTAATCATACAAATCATTAAAATATAAGTTAAATAAAAATTGTACTTATCATGATTAATGACTACTAAGCCTATAAATAGCCTAAAGCATTCTCCATTGAGATGCATCATCTTCATCTACCTGCATTTCTTCCTTCAATATATTTTTCAATCCTTAGAGTTAAATCAATTTCGAAAGTCATGGCTGACATCGATACTTGCTTTTTCGATGACTTGAACGTCTCCGAATTCCCAAACATCGACAATTGGCTCGTTATGTCTTTACTCGACGACTCGTCACCATCGGTGCAAGTGGAAGACGATGAAATGTTGAGAACCGCAATCCAATCTTTTGAAGAAGAGCTCAACAACTCGGACGAATATCCAATGGATTGTCGATTTTCCGATGCAGAACAACTCGAAAGATGTTCTACGCCGTCCGATCATCAATACAGCCATCTAGACTTCGATTGGAATTGCACGGAGATGGATGGTTATTCATCGCCCGACGAGATGGCTAGTTATATCATCGGGAATTTCACGGATCACGAGGTTGGAGTTGTAGGGGATTATTCACAAATTTGTTATGATCAGATGGCAATGGAGGAGGAGGAGTATGGCGTTAGTTTATGGCAATAGGATGATTTATAGACGACAATCTTTGGCTTAAGAAAGTTTAATTTGTCAGTCTTTTTTTCTTGCAAACTAATGAATTTTGTCAATTTTATTGATTTTGTTGAGCGAATTATGCATTTATTACTTATTAGGCCCAAAAATAAAAATATTAATTGGCACAAATACAATAATATATTCGGCCCAATAAACAATAGCCCACGAAAAGTAATTTACTACACTAAAACCCATATAATAGCCCATCCAAAATGGATGTGCATATTTTACGCCCTTGGACATTCAATAATTGTTACCGGACCCAACCCGACCCGACCCGACCTAACTAGTTCACATATTGATATTCTTAGGGAGTAAGAAAAAAAAATAAAATTAATCGACACTTTCTTTCCCCATGCATGGTGCATTTTGACAAGTCCACATATCATATCACTGAATTGTTTTAAAGGAAGAACCAATAATTATGAATTTTCATACATGCAACTTTTGGTAGTAAAAGTTAGATGACCCAATTACTAAAATAAGCCACGATGAGTTGCCGTGCTGTATTACTTGCTATTTTTTTAATTGACAATAATATTTTATTTTTATTTAAAAGACATTATTCTATTACTTTTTTTTTATTAAAAGAAAAGTACTTTTTTTAGTGGAAATTATAGTTGCTATTGATCAATTGATTCTTTGCTTTCCTTACTCAAGGAGTCTTTCTGTTTTTCTTCTTCTTTCTTTCCCCCCTTTTCTTAGTATACTAACTAAACTATGTATGCAAGAACACTAACTCAACTTGGATACACGAGAAAATCAAGTCGGAGTCTAACCAAGCAAACCCGAGTTTATTAGAGTATATTGTATATATGTGACATTAATTATAAGTACTCAAACGTGAGAGGTGAGCGAAAAACGTAAAATTGTATTTGTAGATGGTGTTGGATTGTAGTAACTAAATAACATGGATCAATTTTTTAGTATGATTTTTTTTTTTTTAGTATAAGTCAATTACAATATTTTGGGGTTCGAACTTAAGAACTTTGATCCTCAATTCGACTACTCAACCAACTGAGCTAACAACCCTCAACTTAATATGAAATTTTGGTGTTATACACTATGAAATTCGACTGCTCAACCAACTGAGCTAACAACCCTCAACTTAATATGAAATTTTGGTGTTATACACTATGAAAAACCACACTTATACATGCATATCACAAATACTATACTAGAGTTGTCAAATTCCAAATGGGGGTGCTCTGATACCATGTCGAAATCCAATGGGGTGCTAACGTGCGGTCCCACGCCTAGCGCACACACGAGAGCGGGAGCTCGAATATGCACTAGAGAGCCTCATTCTAACTCAAAACCATATGGTACGCCTAGCGCACACACGAGAGCGGGAGCTCGAATATGCACTAGAGAGCCTCATTCTAACTCAAAACCATATGGTACTAAGTAGGAGAACTCCCTAGGCTTATATCATAGACTCCCCTCTCACAATTATTCGATATGGGACGAATATGCACTAGAGAGCCTCATTCTAACTCAAAACCATATGGTACTAAGTAGGAGAACTCCCTAGGCTTATATCATAGACTCCCCTCTCACAATTATTCGATATGGGACAACTCACAAGTGGCTTTCACTCCCCTCTCACAATTATTCGATGTGGAACAACTCACAAGTGGTTTTCACACATTAACAACTTCAACACACCCCCTCCACTTGTGAGTCCTAGTCAAAGGGTGGTCAAACCACTCACAAACAGGATCGACAACTTCAACACACCCCCCTCCACTTGTGAGTCCTAGTCAAAGGGTGGTCAAACCACTCACAAACAGGATCGAGCTCCCGCTCTGATACCATGTCAAATTCCAAATGGGGGTGCTCTGATACCATGTCGAAATCCAATGGGGTGCTAACGTGCGGTCCCACGCCTAGCGCACACACGAGAGCGGGAGCTCGAATATGCACTTGTGAGTCCTAGTCAAAGGGTGGTCAAACCACTCACAAACAGGATCGACAACTTCAACACACACCCCTCCACTTGTGAGTCCTAGTCAAAGGGTGGTCAAACCACTCACAAACAGGATCGAGCTCCCGCTCTGATACCATGTCAAATTCCAAATGGGGGTGCTCTGATACCATGTCGAAATCCAATGGGGTGCTAACGTGCGGTCCCACGCCTAGCGCACACACGAGAGCGGGAGCTCGAATATGCACTAGAGAGCCTCATTCTAACTCAAAACCATATAGTACTAAGTAGGAGAACTCCCTAGGCTTATATCATAGACTTCCCTCTCACAATTATTCGATGTGGGACAACTCACAAGTGGCTTTCACACATTAACAACTTCAACAAGAGTAATTAATTAAAGAAAAGGCTCTTTACAGCAAGCAATCAAAAGCATCTTTATGATATTAATTAATTGTAGTACTTATTTTTTTTCTTAACCATTATGCAAGATCTGGGATCTTTGGCCATATATACCAGAAAAAAACTTTACTACGAATGGAAATTAGATTTAAATTAAATTAGTTAATTACACGTTAATTGCAATGGGAAGTAAATAGAATATATGAAATAAACTTGATATCTCTACAATCATACATGATTAACCTCATATTTGAAAAGTTTCATAAAGTATAAAATAAAATGATTTAATGGTTTATATGATTTTTTAATACAACTTTATGAATTTTAATTTATAACCTAAATAATATTAATAATTATTAAAATTTAACAATATCACTATGAATTAATGAGAAATTAAAAAGTTTTTCTCAATAATGTCAATTGTGTTTGTTATTCGCTTGGTGAATGTTATATTTGACCTGAAGTGAATTAAATTAAACAAAAATAAATAATAATGATCGAATATAGTTGTAATGAATTGAATTTAATCCAACTGAACCGAAAGTTCGATAAATCAAGTACGAAACTAACTAAAACCGACTCGACTCTATTGATATCTCTATCGAAAACTACAATAGTTTGTTCCTAAAAGATCGACCGACCTAAAATAACCTAATAACTGAATTGCTTCATCTCTTTCTTTTCCTTTTCTTTTTGGAGTTTTTCATTTATGTTCACTTTTTTTCCCTCCCTTTTTCTTGTAGAAGCTTTAAAAATAAAAATAAAAATAAAATTTTCCTTTTTTTTCAATCACACACACAGCAACTTCCTGATTTCCCAAAAGCAAAAGCAGAGAAAAAAAAATTACACCCCATAACCAGAAAAAGCACTCAATAAAGCAAGTGAAAAAAAAAACAGAGTAATTAGAAAATGGAAATTTGAAAAAAGCATGCATATGCACTTAAGATTCAATCAATCATACATACATGATACATACATACATATACCGTACTATATATAATCACTTCACTTCGGCCCATGCAATATTATTCTCACACCCCATAAAATAAAATGTCTGAGATCGTCTTGTCCGAGTCCGCTTACGACGACGAAAGCAGAGCGAGCACCAGCAGCGGCGGCAGCAGCAGCAGAAGACCTCCGTACAGTACTGCCACGTCAGCCACGAGGGATTTCACGAGATCCATCACTTCGGGCCAAGAAAACGACGTGCCCGACCCGTTCGACAGCGAGAAATTGCCCGTCACTCTCGTCTACGACATCCAGAGATTCCTCCGTGTCGCCAACCAGATCGAGATCGACGAGCCCCGCGTTTCTTATCTCTGTGAGTTCTTCTTCATCCTTTTTTTTCGGCCCGGCCCGAAACATGTTCTGTTCACTTTTCATGTCTTAGCCCGGTGGCAGGACCATGGAATCAGAAATTCAAAATTTTGACCCGGCCCGAAATGTTCATTTGGCCCGATGGTATCGGGCCGGGCCAGGTCGATCGAAGTAATGGTGTGTGCATTTTTAAATTTCAGGCCGATTCCACGCTTTCGAAGTCGCGCACAACTTGGACAAAAACTCGAGTGGGCGTGGGGTCCGACAGTTCAAGACTTCTCTTCTCCAGCGCCTCGAGCAGGATGAAGAGGTTACGATTCGGAAAAGGAAGGAAAAGAGCGATCTTCGTGAACTGCGTCGTGTGTATTGTATCTACAAGGACTACATCATCAAACACGGCTCGGAATATACGTTGGAGAATCGAGAGAAGTTAATCAAAGCACGAGCCATTGCTTCTGTTCTGTTCGAAGTGCTGAGCACGGTTACTTCTGCAGCGGGCTCTCAGGCCCTTGCCGAGCCCGATCACCACACGAGATCCGAATTCTACGTCCCGTATAACATTCTCCCTCTCGATCAAGGAGGCGTTCATCAGGCGATAATGCAACTACCCGAGGTCTGAAATGTCTTTTAATTTGCATTGCACAGAGATATATTTTTGGTGCATATTGTGATTGAATTGACTTTTGATGACATGTAGAAATCTACAGATAAAATCCGCACTAGCCGCTGTTCGAAATGTTCGTGGGTTGCCTTTTGTCGACGATTTTAGAAAGCGCCAGCCGTATCTGGATGTGTTCGACTGGCTCCAGTTTTGCTTCGGCTTTCAGGTAACTACTCTACTTTACCTTCGATTTTACTCACGACTCGATTTAACTCGGCCCGATTTTTCATCAGAAAGGAAACATCGCCAACCAGAGAGAGCATTTGATCCTTCTGCTCGCCAATTCGCATGTTCGGAAAACGCACAAGCAATCGCCTAAGGTGTGTGCTGCTGCCTTTATAAACTCTCAATAACCGATAAAGATTCGATCTTTAGTTTATTTTTTACTTAATTTTTCGGATATCAGTTAGACGATGGAGCCGTGGATGAACTGATGAAGAAATTCTTCAAAAACTACACGCAGTGGTGCAAGTTCCTCGACCGAAAAAGCAACATCCGGTGAGATTCGAGAATTCAGAAACATTTCCGGTATCACGACTCTGTTTTTCACGGTTTTTCTCTGTTCGTATTCAGGTTGCCATATTTGAAACAGGAAGCCCAGCAGTATAAACTCATGTACATATCCCTCTTTCTCTTGATATGGGGCGAGGCGGCGAACTTACGGTTCATGCCGGAGTGTCTATGTTATATATTTCACCATGTAAGAACATTTTTTTTCCGAGTTCTAGAAGTTTCCGACTAAATCTGATCGAGTTGATATGCATGATCTTCCAGATGGCAAGCGAATTGCACGGCATGCTAACGGGTGCAGTGAGTTTGACGACCGGAGAAGTAGTCATGCCGGCTTATGGCGGAGCTTATGAGGCTTTCCTAAACGGTGTTGTTTGCCCCATATACAACGTTATAAGCGAGGTATATATACGTTCATACTTTGAATCTTGATTCTGGCCTCGGGTGATCAGCTAATTTTTTCGACCAATTACTGAAGGAAGCTACAGAGAACAGAAAGGGAACAACCGATCACTCGACGTGGAGGAACTACGATGACCTGAACGAATTTTTCTGGTGAGAAATTTCACCTTTTGAAGTTATATATCATCGATACTGATCGTTGACTTTCCAGGTGCCCCGACTGCTTCGAAATAGGTTGGCCCATGCGCCTGGATCACGACTTCTTCTGCGTGGACAATTCGAAAGACGGCGTGAAAAAGAAGCCTCGAAGATCGGAGAAAATCGAAAACGATGAAGATGTAGAAATGGGAGTAAACGAACCGCGCGAGCAAAAGTGGTTAGGAAAGACGAACTTTGCCGAGATCCGTTCGTTCTGGCAGATCTTCCGAACCTTCGACAGAATGTGGAGCTTCCTCGTTTTGTCTCTCCAGGCGATGATAATCATGGCTTCCCACGACGTGGGGTCGCCGTTGCAAGTTTTGGAAACCGAGGTTCTCGAGGATGTCTCGAGCATCTTCATTACATCGTCCATTCTGAAACTCATCTCATCTGTTCTGGATATCGCCTTCAAATGGAAAGCTCGATGCACGATGGACTCGACTAACCGTCGGAAAGATTTTCTGAAGATGACGGAGGCGGTCGTGTGGACGGTTATCCTTCCCATCTTCTACGCGAGCACCAGAAGAAAGTACACGTGTTATACCACGGAAAACGGGAGCTGGCTCAAGGAGTGGTGCTACTCTTCTTACATGATAGCGGTCGGGTTTTACTTGATCCGTAACGCGGTTAATATGGTTCTGTTTTTGGTCCCGGCGGTTGGGAAATATATCGAGACTTCCAATTATCGAATATGCACCGCCTTGTCTTGGTGGGCTCAGGTAAGAATTTTTGTCCGAAATTTACGTCTGAAAAGATGCAGATACGTAACGTGATCAACTCAAGCTTCGTATTGTAGCCTAGATTGTACGTCGGAAGAGGAATGCAAGAGAGCCAGTTATCTGTTATGAAGTAATATTTCAAAATCTCGAATCTTGTTCTGTTTCGTTTTTTCGTTTTTCTGATCTCCCTTACAAGTGGTTCTGTTTCAGGTATACATTTTTCTGGGTGCTGTTATTGATAAGCAAGTTTGTATTCAGCTATACCTTTGAGGTGACTATATGTTGTGTATAATGTCTTCTCTTTATATATACATAATACTGATACTTAAATCGAAACAGATAAAACCGCTTATAGCTCCGACTAGACAAATCTTGAGGATCGGTGTTAAAAACTACGACTGGCACGAGCTTTTCCCAAAGGGTAACCCCCGACTAAACATTGCATTTTGAATGTTTTTTTACTTACATCTGATGTGCAACTTTCAATGTTTAGTGAAGAGTAACGTTGGCGCCATCGCGGCTATCTGGTCTCCTATAATACTCGTAAGCTCAATCGTTTTTCCCCTATCCGATATCGAGTTTACTAAGACTTATTTTGAAAACAATTCAGATATATTTCATGGATGCACAAATATGGTACTCGGTTTACTGCTCCGTTTTCGGTGGGATTTACGGAATTCTGCACCATCTCGGTGAAGTAAGCCTCGCTTCCTTTATCCGATTATCTCTTTTTCGCGTAGTAAGAAGAAATAACAGTGGCTCTCGTTGTTTTTTTGGTTGCAAACAGATTCGTACGCAGGGTATGCTGAGAAGCAAGTTCGACACATTGCCCTCGGCTTTCAATGATTGCCTCACACCACCCCAACCTAAAGACAGCAAAGGGATCACAATGTGGCTTTGCAATCCCGGATTTCTGAAGGTTCTCGTCCTTTCCATATGCATAATCTAAAATTTTAAGTTTGCGTTTTTAATCGGCTAGTTTTCAGGATTTAGAGAAGAAGAAGGGCGGAGTTCTTAAGTTTGCCATTGTCTGGAACCAGATTATAAGTAGCTTTCGCGAAGAGGATCTGATAAGCGACAGGGAAATGGATCTTATGAAAATGCCCATCTCGTCCGAGCTGATTTCCAATCGAGTCCGTTGGCCGGTGTTTCTCTTAGCAAACCAGGTAACGATTCGCATGCACATATTGTAACTACATCGATTAAAGTTCGAAACGTGTATTTTATTTTCATTGCAGTTGTCAACAGCTGTTAGCATTGCTAGAGATTTCGTCGGGAAACACGAAAGCCTCCTGAAAAGAATCAGAAAGGACAAGTACATGTACATGGTCGTAACCGAATGCTACGAGTCGCTCAAGTACATATTGGATATACTCGTGGTGGGCGATACGGAGAGAAGGTTCGAATGTTCGATTCCTGTTTTACAAAATGCCTCTTTTTCACTCTTGGTTTTGCTCTGATCTTTCAGAGTTATATCGATCATACTCGACGAAATCGAGGAAAGCATCGCGACCTCGTCGCTCCTAAAACATCTTCGCTTGAGCGAGCTACCAGCCTTGCACGCTAAATGCACCGACTTAATCAAGCTTCTGGTAATTTCCTACATAAAAACTCGAGTTTCTCTATTCTTTCGACGTGACACTTTTTTCGTTTTCTAGGTCGAGGGCAATGAAGACGACGGTCATTACAGAGTCGTGAAGACTCTTCAGGACATATTTGAGCTAGTTACGAATGATTTGTTCGTACACGGTTCCAGAACGTTGGATTTGCTTCACGAGCTCCGGCAGCAAGAGGGAGAGTCGGCGGAGTTCTTCAGCGACTCGGAGCCAGAGCTATTCGCTTCCGAACATTCTATTCATTTCCCATTGCCGGATCGCGGTGCTCTGATGGAGAAGGTATATACCTTCGTTCCACTTCATTCTTTCGATGAAATGAAAATATGAAACTGAAACTGACCCGGGTTTTCGGATGACAGATCAAGCGTTTCCATTTGTTGCTTACGGTGAAAGATAAAGCCCTGTACATACCTTCGAACCTGGAAGCTCGGAGACGGATTTCGTTTTTCGCTACCTCCCTCTTTATGAACATGCCTAAAGCTCCGAAAATACGCGATATGTTGTCGTTCAGTGTTCTGACTCCACATTTCATGGAGGAAGTGAAGTTCTCGAAGAAGGAGCTTCATTCGAGCAAAGACGGGGTTTCGATTAGCTTCTATATGCAAAAGATATTTCCAGGTTTGTTATCAAGAACAAAACTTTCTTGCTGCCATGAAAATATTCTTCAAAAATAACCCTTCCACTTTTTCGCTCTCTCAGACGAGTGGGAAAATTTCCTCGAGCGGTTGGGGAATGAAAACGACGACGATATCGACGAGGAAGACCTCAGAGACTGGGCTTCTTTCCGGGGGCAAACGCTGAGCAGGACAGTTAGAGGAATGATGTATTACCGAAAAGCGCTAAAGCTGCAAGCTTTCCTCGACATGGCTGAGGACGATGGTTCACCTCTTTACCTATCCCTTTGATCGACTCGGCTCGAATACTAATAACTCATTGTGTGGTTTATGCTCACCAGATATTATCCAAAACTACGACGCCATCGACAGAGCAAGCGATACTTTGTCTGCACAGCTCGATGCCTTGGTGGACTTGAAGTTCACGCACGTCGTTTCGTGTCAAATATACGGATCCCAGAAATCGACGGGAGATCCTCAGGCTCAGGACATCCTCGAGCTGATGATAAAGTTTCCGTCTTTGCGCGTAGCTTACGTCGAGGAGAAAGAAGAGATCGCCCCAGACAGGCCTCCGAAAGTTTACTCCTCGATCCTGGTCAAAGCAGTCAACGGTTTCGATCAGGAAATCTACCGCATAAAGCTCCCGGGCCCGCCAAACATCGGAGAAGGGAAACCCGAAAATCAAAACCACGCGATAATCTTCACACGCGGAGAAGCTCTCCAAGCGATCGATATGAACCAAGTATATTTTTCTTCCCTGTCCTTTGTCGTACTTTACGAATATCATTGTAACGCCGGTGTTCTGTCAGGATAACTACCTCGAGGAGGCTCTAAAGATGAGGAATCTGTTGCAAGAATTTCAACGAGCTCAGAGAAGGAGCCGGCCTACTATTCTCGGCATGAGGGAACACATATTCACCGGAAGGTTAGATCCTATAAGAACACGTGATCACGACTAGTTTTTTTCTACGATAATTGCTAACTAACGAGCTCTTATATTCAACTTCAGTGTTTCTTCTTTGGCATGGTTCATGTCCTATCAGGAGACGAGCTTTGTCACAATCGGGCAAAGACTCCTCGCGAATCCACTCAGGTATATATATTCGATTTCTCTCTGCTTCAACACTCGATGAATCGAGACTATATATAATCTGAATGATCGAAACGCAGGGTCCGATTCCATTACGGACATCCAGACGTATTCGACCGGATATTCCACTTGACCAGAGGAGGCATAAGCAAGGCATCCAAGACCATAAACCTAAGTGAAGATGTGTATGCAGGTACTAACACTAACACATAACAAAAGATCTGTTTTTTTTTCTTCTTCTTCTTCTTCTTCTAAATTCTCCAAACTGTTAAACAGGATTCAACTCCACATTACGACGTGGTTACGTTACGTACCACGAGTACATGCAGGTCGGAAAAGGCCGAGACGTCGGCCTCAACCAAATCTCGAAATTCGAAGCCAAAGTAGCAAACGGAAACAGCGAGCAAACCCTCAGCCGCGACATCTACCGCCTCGGCCGCCGGTTCGACTTCTTCCGGATGCTCTCGTTTTACTTCACGACAGTCGGTTTTTACTTCAACAGCCTCGTATCCATAATCGGAGTGTACGTATTCCTCTACGGTCAGCTCTACCTAGTCCTCAGCGGCCTCCACCGCGCCCTCCTCCTCGAGGCCAAAGTCAAGAACATAAAATCCCTCGAAACCGCCTTAGCCTCGCAGTCCTTCATCCAGCTCGGCCTCTTAACCGGCCTCCCAATGGTAATCGAGATCGGACTCGAACGAGGATTCCTCAACGCCCTCAAAGACTTCGTCCTCATGCAGCTCCAGCTGGCGGCCGTCTTCTTCACCTTCTCCTACGGCACCAAAGCCCATTACTTCGGCCGGACCATTCTCCACGGCGGGGCCAAGTACAGGCCCACGGGCCGGAAAGTGGTCGTATTCCACTCGGGCTTTGCCGAGAGCTACAGGCTGTACTCGAGGAGCCACTTTGTGAAAGGGTTCGAGCTTCTGCTCTTGCTGACCGTTTACGATCTTTTTCGGCGGTCGTATCAGAGCAGCGTTGCGTACGTGATGATAACGTACGCGATATGGTTCATGTCGATGACGTGGCTTTTCGCTCCGTTTTTGTTCAATCCGTCTGGGTTCGAGTGGGGGAAGATAGTGGATGACTGGAAGGATTGGAATAAGTGGATCAAGCAGCAGGGGGGGATAGGGATAGCGCAGGATAAAAGTTGGCAGTCGTGGTGGGTCGAGGAGCAGGCTCATCTGCTTCACGCCGGAGTTACTTCTCGGCTTATAGAGCTGATTCTTTCGATGAGGTTCTTTCTTTATCAGTACGGCTTGGTGTATCACCTCGATATAACCGGGCAGAACAAGAACTTTGTCGTCTACGTGATGTCGTGGACTGTTATAGTCGCGGTTTTTCTCCTACTCAAGGTAAATAAAAAATGTTAAATTACAAGAAAAGAAATTTGATCCAATATTCACACTGCATGCGCGTGCAGATAGTAACGGTGGGAAGGCAGTACCTGAGCGCGAATCACCACTTGGCTTTCCGGCTATTCAAAGCGTTTTTCTTTCTCGGCGTTGTGGCAACCATAGTGACTCTATCGGTCGTGTGTCACTTGTCAGTGAAGGATCTGATTGTTTGCTGTCTTGCTTTTCTTCCGACTGGTTGGGGGTTGATACTGGTTAGTTATGTTTGAAGAAAAAATGCGTTTATGCGTGAGCTGAAATTAAACGAGATTTGACCAGTGTTCGTTTGCGTGTTTAATTTCAGGTGGCGCAAACTCTGAGGCCTATGATCGAAGGGACCGGGTTGTGGCACTTCACTTGGATATTCGCACGGGCTTACGATTATGGGATGGGGGTCGTGCTGTTTGCGCCTATTGCCGCTTTAGCTTGGCTGCCGGTTATATCGGCTTTCCAGACTCGATTTCTTTTCAACGAGGCATTCAGCAGGAAGCTGCAGATTCAGCTCATTATTGCGGGAAAGAAGAAACACAAGACTTGATTGTTTGTTTGTGCACATAGAGCTAGTATTCTTTTCTTGTACATGCATATGACTGAGTAAAATCATTTCTTCTAGTGACAAAACCAAAACAAAGATGTATATTTTTCTATTTATTTATTTTAGATAAAATTATTTAAAATAAATAATATTCTATTTGAATTGTATAATAAAATTAAATTAAAATTTTTATTATCCAGTTTTTTATGACCATTTTTTGAAATATATAAATGGTAGAATTAGAATATTCTCATATGTATAAATAAATAAAATTATTTTAGAATAACATGTGTATTTAATTTCAAAATACAAATTATAACCATTAGATTAAATATATTATTATTATTTTAATCATTTATATATAATAATAAAAATAAACACACAATATACTTATTAAACATAAAAAATAAATATTTAAAGTAAAACATAAATATGGATTTGAATTTAAATAAAATAAAATGAGAGATAGATTATTTTTAAGAAATCAATAAGGTAGAGTGTTCCCGGGCTAATAAGGTAGAGTGTTCCCGGGCTAGTCATATTAAAATTTCTTCTATAATAGTAGTTTTTATAAAGTGTTTCAATATAAACAATTTTTTTAAAGTTTTTAGAAAATCTTTCAATATTGGACCTTCTATAATAGTTTTTAGAAAGTCTTTCAATATTATAAACATTTTTTTTTCAATATTGAAACTTCTATAATAGTTTTTAGAAAGTCTTTCAATATTATAAACATTTTTTTATAGTTTTTAGAAAGTTTGGAGTAGTTTTTAGAAAGTGTTTTGGAAGATAAACAATTTTTTTTTATAGTTTTTAGAAAGTTTTACTCTATATTATAAACATTTTAGTTAGAAAGTTTTACTCTAAACTTTTTTTAGTTCTATAATAGTTTTTAAAAAGTGTTTAAATATAAACAATTTTTTTTATAGTTTTTAAAAAGTGTTTAAATATAAACAATTTTTTTTATAGTTTTTAGAAAGTTTTACTCTATAAACATTTTAGTTAGAAAGTTTAGCAATATTGAATTTTTTAGTTAGAAAATTTAGCAATATTGGGAGAGAAACAATTTTTTTTTTATAGTTTTTAGAAAGTTTTACTCTATAAACATTTTAGTTAAAAAGTTTTACACTAAATTTTTTTACACTAAATTTTTTTACTGAAATTTTTTGTTTGGATGAAAATTTCTATATAGTTAGAAAGTTTTACTACTTTTTTTTTATAGTGAAATTTTTTGTTTAGATGAAAATTTACTATTTTTGGGATAAACTTTTTTTACTTAAACTTTTTTACTGAAAATTTTTGGATGAAAATTTACTATTTTTGTGATGAAATATTTTTTAATTAATAGTAATAAATTTAATTGTTAATTAAGTTTAAAATTTGGTAATCGTGAAATTAACAGCCGGTAAGAAAAACGTAACAAAGCCGTATTTTTCGATTTAGTTTTGCATATTTTTGACAGTAAAGAAAAAACGATGATAGTACGATCATATCTGGTTTCCAGACCCAAATCCCACATACCCAACTCCTCAAGACTTCATCTTTCTCTCTCTTTCCATCAATTCGCCCCTTCAAAACCCCGTCTCCGGCAGCCCTCCGCCGCCGACAACGCTGACCAAACCTGCCCGAATCTGCTCAACCACAAAGACTGGCTGAGCCAGCCCGAAGTAATCAGAATCTTCCACAACCTCAAAGACCCCAATTTCGCGCTCCCACTCTTTTCCCAGCTCTCAGCCCGCAAAGACTACAAACCCCACGAATACATCTACGCCATAGTCATCCACAAGCTCTCGCTCGCCAAGAACTTCGATGGGATCGAGGAATTCATGCGGAAAATCAAGCTCGAGCGCAAGTGCCGCCTCTCCGACGTGTTTTTCCGGGACGTGATCAAGATCTACGGCCACTCGGCCGGCAGAATCAACAAGGCAATCGAAACCCTGTTCGACATGCCGAGCTACAAGTGCTGGCCCAGCACGACCACCTTCAACTTCGTCCTGAATTTACTGGTTTCGACCAAGCAGTTCGAGGTGGTCCACGAGGTGTACACCGGAGCTTCCAAGCTGGGAATAGAGATCGACGCTTGTTGCTTGAACATAATCATCAAAGGGCTATGCGAATGCGGGCAGATCGAGGCTGCCTACAAGGTGCTCGACGAATTTCCCCAACAGAAATGCTCGCCAAACGTAAGGACATTTTCGACTATAATGCACGGGCTGTGCGCACGTGGCCGTGTGGACGAGTCGTTTCAGTTGCTGGAGAGAATGGAAGCAGAAGGCGTGGAGGTGGATGCTGTCGTGTTCAACATACTAATATCGGGTTTGAGAAAGCAAGGGAAATCGAAAGAAGGGGTTGAGCTTTTCGACCAGGTTATGTTCAAGGGGTGTAATCCGAATCCCGGAACTTATCAGGAGGTGCTGAACTGCCTGCTTGATGGGAAGAGGTTTTGTGAGGCCAAGGGTTTTATGGGAAAGATGATAGGCAAGGGTATAAATCCGAGCTTCGAGTCTTACAAGACGGTCATAAAAGGGTTTTGCGGTGAGGATCGTGTGGGGGATGTCGAGTGGTCCTTGACGCAAATGGTCGGGCATGGATTTGTGCCGAAGATGGGAATGTGGAGACAAATCTTACATTGCGTTGTTGTTGATAAGCATGGTTCGTTGCCGGAATTGCTCGATGGCCAAGACTGGAGTGAGTTCATGAGGTGAGAGTTGAGCAATGAACAGAAGATCAAGTCTTTGGAGAGATGACTAAACACCACACAGAATCAATTTTATTTTATATGAAATCTAGACAACATTTTTCTTCATTTTACAAAAGCACAAATTTGACAGTTTACTTTCACTTATGTACAAGCTCCTGAGCAAAACTATATAACATGATAATTTCCCTTTGCATGAATCTTCACAACTTTTGGTATCACTTTGGAGTCTTCTCGGTACCCTCCACAGAATTGAATGAATCATTACTGGGTTCAACCGTAAACTCCGTACCAGTTGGAGTTATCGTCTGAACAACACCCTCCCCCAACTTGAACGAATTATTATCGGGAACAGATGACCCTGGAATAGAAACATCCAAGCACGGAGTTGCTGATGGAGGGGATTCATCGTCATCTGAAGATCCATGTTCCAAAGAAGAACTGTCTCTATCCATCGACTTCCTCGACACTTTCCGAGAAAGCGCGCTTTTAAAATTCCTAGCGGATTTCCCCGCCTGCTTCAAAATGCTCTTCGCAACATCCTTAGCGTGCACACGTGGGCTTTCTGGCCCGTATTCCTCCATCTCTTTCCCATCCTCCTTCAACGTAATCTGAGGTGTTGGGATAATAGTGTCATCCGTGATCCACCTGACGCTGGATTCTTTCCCGTTCATTGCTTTGATATTATCACGTGGGGACTGCAATGCCTCCTCCCCACGCGGGCCCGATCTGTCCTCGTCCTTCAGGCTCCTACGGAAAACCGAGCCGATCTTTTTCAGCCCCCTTCGGACTTTCGAAGGTGATTTGATAGAATCCATGCTTTCATCCGAGCTGCTGCTGCAGTCATTCTCGCCATCGTTTTGGATTTGGGCGTCCAGTTTTTGCCTATTTTTCTGGTTCCTGGTTTTGCCCCTTCTCGGCTCCCACACCTGCACAACTTCACTGCCTGGGTGGTGGATCCAAATCCCGGTGTCGGGTTTCCCTTCAATGTCGATGGGCTCGAACTTATCCACGACCTTTGGGGATTTTTCGGGTAACTTGAGGGAGAAAGAGTCTTGTTGAGGAGAGTCATAAGTGACGGGGATCTTCTTGAGGTCAACGTCGGGACCTTCGGTGTCGAATGGACTTTCTTCGACCTGCTATAACAAATAAGTAATACGATTCAGATTTTATCAAATTAGGTCTCATTTAAAATAAACACACTGAGCCAAGTGCCGATAGGCAAACTATCACATTCATAAGAATTGTTTACCTAAGATTAAATTAATCCACAACTACTTCTTGGTTCTATTATTCTATCGTTAGATCTACCGTGAAAATAATGTACATTGTTTGAAGGTCAGTTAGTTCGTAATGGTACGATTAGTCAATAAAAAATATAAAAATGTTAATGTCAGTTTTCAAGGTTACTAAGCTAAAGCACTCACATTCTGTTTTGCAACTCCTTTTCGAATTAGTGTGCCCACAACAACACAGCCTTAGCCTCAATTTCACTTTCACAAACAAATCTCTGGCACGCTTCCGGTTACACTCTGTCTTCTTTACATTGCAAAGTACAAATTAGGATAACTAACTTAAGAGCTTAGTTTTAGGTTAGCCAAATAACGCGGTTAATGAACCTATTTGTCATATACTTAAAAAAAACATGAATGACTCGTAGAAAAAGCTTTGTTAAGTTTAGTTAGTTAATTATCTTTCCCATCCCATAATCGTCGTATCCAAACATAGCTGAGAAGTATCCACATTCAATAGCGTATTAAAACCAAAAAAAAAAAAAAGAGAGAGGAGAAAACGAGGTTGGAAATCTAAGCAAACAGAGTTTATTTATACTTATAATTTGGGTACCTTTCCATTTCCTTCAGACGACACAGTTACTGCAAGATGCAATCTTCCCATTTTAATGTTCTGAAGAGGCAACCAAAGGTCGTGCCTCTGCCCATCCCTTAATTCATTGATGTTCACACAACAATCTCTGCATCATTTGCAAACTAATTTAGAATATTTTTAATGTTTTTTTTGTGTGTTATTGACATATTGTGTGTGTGTGTGTGTGTGTGTGTGTGCGCCATAAGGGCATATTCATAGTTCTGAGACTAATTCTTCTTGAGAAACAAAGCATCTAAAGGTTGCCAATGCACATAATGATCAAATATTAATGTTGAAAGGAAAGGAACGAAAGAAAGAAAGAAAGAAAATGCACCCCATTGAGTCATCAAATAAGCGGTCCTTGTCACGAACTTCAATAACAAGTGTGTTATCAGATTCCCAGGAGCAGATTGGAATTTTGAATTCCTCGCGCCATTTTGGGGTCAACGTTTTTTTGTGAGTTTTAGTCCTAAATCTGTAAGGCCCTAATTGTCCCTTCACATATGGATCAGCCAATCCTGGAAAAGCACATCCGGCTAAGTCCATAATATATTGCGCACATTATAACGAGAACACTGAACTAACCATTCATGTCCGATGGATTCATTTCAGTAGCTTCAAGAACTTCCACAATAGCATGGGCTATAGGGTCCTTTGCATCAACAGAGAACCAAGTTTCTGAAGAAATAATAGGAAAGAAAGCTAATGAATTAAAATGAATATCCAGAGTGTGATTTTGCTATCATATTTTGTCACTATGTGTTATTCTAGGCACATGACTTATCACAGGTATATTCATCGTTGCCCATAAAACAGAAAATATTGAAAAGTTAGCTTGGCATTCGAAACAGCTTTCCATCAATTTGGAACTTTTTTTTTCTTTAGAAAGTCTAAAGCTACTTAGGAACGAATGAATGGCAAAATCAAGAGTTAAAATACCACCTTTGGCTGAAGCGAATTTCTCAACATCAACCACCAGCATATTCGGCTGTAGAAAGAAATTACAGAGAATAATAGTTAAAAGTAAAAGCACTTCATGTCTGTCATCCTAAACATAAACTTTGTTTCAGTAATTACATGCAAATAAAAGGAAATACTCCTATTTTATCTTCATAAAGTAAAAACTGAATACTATCAAAATTATCTCACCTCAACTAGAGTTTGCTCAAACACATGCGCCAGTAGATTATCCTATCCGGAGAAAAACAAAACTTTAGCACATCATGAGAGAAAGAGGTGTGTGTGTGTGTGTGTGTGTGTGGCAGCTATGTACTTACTATCCAGCCTGCAATGCCTGGAAGTTCTGTTACGTCAAGGCCGTGGGAGAATATAGGCTTCGCAGTCATCTGAAAATAAGGGGGCTCGACAAAGCATACACGCATACGACTAATAAACGGCCAACGATGAAGGAACTTTACCCCAACCAACACCTGCAACACAGAGTTTTGCATAATAGCCCATTATGGTACAATAGCAATTGTTTTAAAATCTGAAACGATCCCAAAAATTTTAAATTCAACGCTTTCCATACGAGAAGTAATAAATTACAAACCACTCAGGACAAAAAACCGACCTTCCCTTCAACATGCATGCCTAGCAAATGCATCTTGGCCAACATACCAAAACCCAACCTTTTCCTTAGTTTCACTCCGAGTATCGCACTCATATCATCTGCCGTCCTAAAATTCATTCCCACTTCAAGAACCTGCAGCAGATAAACAATAACCTCATTTTATCTTGAGCCAAAAGGAACGAAATCCTATCCATAGAACACGCTTACCAAGTGATCATCACTGCTGGATTGTTGAACAACCCTCATTTCGGTAATTATAGGAGGGGATCTTCCCAAGTAAAGATGCTGAACCTCGACATCTTTCTGTATACATATGCAAATACAATTCCCCTTACTAGCCCTCACTCATCAGAAAGAAAAAAAAACACAAAACAATCCAAATTCTTTGTTCATACCACAGTCCATGGTTTGTATTTTTTCAAGAACCATGGGAAAATCGGGAGAAGAATTTTCTGAGAAACAATCTCCTCCATGCAGACAAGCCAGATCTTCTCGACGGCGTAGTTCAACCATCTAACCGTTTCAGACTCCAACAGCACCTATTACATACATCAAGTGCAAAGAAACATATTCGGATGGCCATTTAACATCATGTGCTTAAAAAAATTTACTCTCCTCAACCCCTCTACAACAAATTATCAAGAGGAAATGGAATCAAAAAGTAACCATAACACCTTTACCACTCCTTTATTTTTTCTCTTAAGAAAGAAAAAAAAAACATACCAAAAGTATCCTTTTTTGTTCTTTCTGGTTATTTATGCTAACTAACTAAAGAAGAACTGATAGAAAACATCAAAGAAATATTCGATAAAATTCAAAAAAAAAAAAAATAAATAAATAAATTACCCTTCTTTGATTGGACTCTCTTTTTTCCTCAAACTGCAGCCTCTTCCTCAATTTCAGCACATACCCTTCGTGAACCTTCAAAAAAATTTGAACAGAAATTTCATCAGCCCACATCTTGTGACTTTCTCTCACTAAAGAAAACAGAGAGAGAAACCCCCACCAGATACAGATACGTTAGAGAGAGAAAATATGCAACTGGGTGACAATAGCCGAAAGAATTCAGAAACCAGAGCACAAGCAACACAATGCAAAAATGGTGAAGTATCGTCGCCTCCGTTACACTGCCCATCTTCTTCTATTCCCACTCGATTCAGGAATTCTAATTTCTAACACGCGTATAAACACTCCGAAACAAAACAAAACAAAACAATACAAAGAAAAAAATGTCGGATCTATATAAAAAAGGGAAAAAAAAAACGAAAATTAGTGATATGGGTTATTCAAAAGATGTGGACTTTATGATTGTAAGAAAACGAATTTTTGATCTCATTCTCTGCATCTTGAAATTTGTTCGGAGATTTAGAAGAGACTAATGGAGGTTTGATTTTACGGTTTTTTTCCTTTTTTTTTTCTTTTTCTATATTGTGAAGATTTCTTTCTTTCTGTTTTTATTTTTTTAATAATAATAAAATGGATAAATACGTAGTGAAAAATACTGAATAATTAAAAATATTACTCTCTGGTAAAGGAAAGAGGGCGTCTGGCTGACGACAGATGGTGCCACGTGGCGTTGCCACGCGGGGGACCCGCCTTACAACAACACGACATCGCCATGTGTATATATGGATAATGCAAGTTATAAATCCCCTTGCTTATTATTATGCAGATTCAAACTAGATTTGGTACTACACGATAAAAATAAATTTAAAAAAATATGGTAGTGTTTGTTAATAGATTTTTTGTCAAAATTTGTTGTTTAAACCAAAAAAATTAAAAAAATTATGTATGAATTTGTTTGATTAAAACTAAAAATTGAAGTGTAACATTTTACATTGATTCGTGTAACAAGTGGAATTTTTATTTTCAATTGTAAAGTCTAGTTGAGTCATTGAATAGTAATATTGGATATTAGAAATCAATCTAAATTGAAGCTTTAAATTTGTGATTGCTTAATCTCATACAAATAACCCAATGTAAAAAAAGAATAGTTGAGTTTATTAATTAAATGTACTTAAAGCGAATCCGTGTGTCAAACGCATGATCTTAATTAGGGGTGTTCAAAAAAACCGCCAAACCCGATCCGCCCGCAAAACTGCCGGAAATCCGCCCAAAACCTTCGGTATAATTTTGAAAAAATTACCCGTCAGTTAGAAATTTTAGCACCCGCCAAAAAATGGGTGGATAGCTATTTCGTTAGATACTACCCGCAAATAGGCCGACCCGCCCGTATATATATATATATATATATATTAAACAAATAAATACTATATAATAATTTGGTAAATTTAATTGTTTCTTTGTTCTTTAACTTCTATTTGGTAAATTTAATTGTTTCTTTGTTCTTTAACTTCTATTTTGTCACCAGAAAAATGTTTTTTTTTTAATTAGACTTATTTATTTGTTTGTTTGTTTGAGATGGACAATAACATAGTAAAAGTCCTACAAAGAACATAACCATGGAGAAAGTTTTTTCTCCTAAACCTTTAAAGACACCAAGTTTTTCAAAGCAGAATTCTTTCAAGAAAATTAAATACTAGTACTATAATATTTCACCAGTAACTAATGTCTGTAATGATGAGTACAAACGATAATGAATTTGAAAACCGAAAATCATGGGTGTGACAACATTTCAAGAGATTCAAAAAAGACGAAGAAATTAAAGCATCTTGTAATTTATAGCTTTCGTGAATATGCCATGCCGCCCATTCGAAATTAAACGGTACAGAAAATTTGAAAAATCACTTCAATTTACATATTTAAACCTGCTATTTCGCCCGCCATCCGCCCGCACCCGTTTTGGCCCGACCGCATGGTTGGAGTAAAAATAAGGGTTGGGTACGGTTGATAAAAGTGACAATCCGCCATCATTGAGTCGATTCATTATTTAGAGATAAACCCGCCCAAACCCAACACCCCTAATCTTAATTAATTAATTGATTAATAGATTGATTACACATTAAACTCCATAAGCTAAGAACAAAAACGTGTTATTGGACTACTTGTTGAACCTAATAATAAACTAAGTACTACTACCTCGTCTCAAGTTTATATGCACGATCCATTGCACATAAATTTAAAAAAAAATGTTATATATTTTTTTTATCAAAAAATAAAAAATAAAAATATTTGTTAAAATTAAAAAGTAAAGTACATGCGTAAAGTATAAAGAGTGGTTAAAACAATTGAGGTAAAATTATAAACTATTTTACAATGAAAAAATAGAATTTTTATTTCTTTTTTAAATGTGTGCATAATTAGTTTGAACATTTAAAAAAACAAAAAAAAAAAATGACCATAATTAGGTGAGACAAGTAGTACATAATTTTTTAATTTGTCCTTTGGCGTAGTTTTATGAAACAATTATAAAAAATTGCATTTTTTATGAAAAAGTAATTTTTTGTGTGCTTTATAATATAAAGTAAATGTATACTGAAATAGGTATTGATGGGTAAAAAATAAATGAGTTGATTGAAAAAATAGTAATATAAATGTAAATAAATTTGTATTAAAAGGATAAAATTATCAAAAAAAAAATATTATGTGCATTATTTTAAAGGACAATAAAAAATATAAATTATTTAAAGAGATCAGAGAGTACATACTTACGTATACTTTTGGGTTAAATTAATTTTAAAAATAGAGATTTACCAAATCCCATACATTCTTAATTCCTTGTGTGGCGTCGGCAGACTATACGTACGTGTTCACATTCACTTAATCAACATTTTTATTCGTTGAAAAATAGCGATTGATGCATTTGATTAACAAATCACAAGATATATATGTATATAGAGATAAATTTGGTAGGACTTTTATGTCCGTTTATGCAAGTTGTAAATGACAAAAATGTACAGTACATACTAATATGACATTGTTCTTTATCTAATAATTTGTTTTTTTTTTATAATTGTATTTTGGATTCATGTTTTAATCATTTGCACAATGAATTCGATTTTCGTATTGGGCTAGGGAGTTGATTTGGGCCGAGAGTGAATTTGGGTTGGATTTTAAAAAAAGGCTGATTTTGGGCTGGGTTTCAGAGATACTAATTAATTTGGGCCGAGTTTAGAATGTGATAGGTTTGGGCTAGATGCAAAGCGGTCCGAGATGACGAGCCGGGCGGGGCCAGAAGCTGAGCGGGTTGGTTTTAAGCCCGCACATGTGTGCATCCCGAAATTTCGATCGAAGAATATTTAAATGTTTGTCGGTTAATCCAACAGAAAAAAAAATGAGTTCGATCGAATTTATTTCGTGTTAATAAAGGAGTAGTGTATTACTTTCCAAACGAAAAGAGATCTTAATTGAGTCTCTATATCGTGCAACTGTATGTACAATACACATCGTACATGCAGATCATTTAACAATAAAAATACAAATTAAAATTATAATTTAGCGTTAAATTCTTAAATAAAAAAAATTAACATTAAATAAAATAAACTTCAATTTATTACAAAAATATAAATTTAAAATGGTATTTAATCTCTACTTAATAAAAAAATTATTTTAATTTATATTAATATTTATTATAAAAAAAAATAATTTATATTAATATTATTAATATTCATTACGTAATAAATGAATTTTCATTCCGCGTAATTCAAATATTCATCTAGAATTTTCAACAATTTACAACATATTAATCAAATATTTATCACGTAATACAACAATCAAATCTTTATCACGTAACCAAACAATCAAATCTTCATTAATTAAGTAATACAACAATCTTCATTGTACTAAAAAAAAAATATATAAAATAATTCTTATATTACCCACAAATCTTCATCACTTAATACAATAATATTCATTATTGTACATAAAATCAAAATAATTCTTATATTACCCACAAATCTTCATCACTTAATACAATAATATTCATTATTATACATAAAATCTTCATTATCCTACGATTTTAATATGAATAAAAAATGAAAAATAATTCTTATATCACATAAAAAAAATATTAAGTTAAATAAAAATATTACGCAAACAAATAAATTAAATAAATTTTCAACATGAAAAAAATACGAAAACTAATTCTTATATTACGCAAAATATTACGCAAAAAAATAAATTAAATAAATTAATTAATTTTGATATTAAGCAAAAAAATATATGAGAGAAAAATAAAGGAAAAAAATAAAAAAGAGAACTAAAACAGAAAGTCAAATAAATAAATAAATTTAAATTTAAATATTAATCAGCTAGATGTACCATGCTTTGTACATCTAGTTGTACGTTATAAATTGTCATCTTAATTTCCATATATAGTATATATTCCTTATCGAACAAGGAAAGGAGAACCCTAATTACTAATTACTCCGACTTCCTATATATATATACATAATACATACTCTAATTACTGCAATCTTAAATCAGTAAATCACAATACTAAATATGGGTTCTCCGCTCTTGATGATAAATCCCCTGAGCTCTCAGCACCCTCAACCCCAACCCAACTTCTTCAGCTTCAAGAACCCCAACCCATGGATGCTCGACAACTCCGACGTCGACGCCGCCGACAGCCTCCATGAAGATCTCCGTTGTGTCGGCTCTTCTCACGGCTGGCTCGCTTTCACCCACCATAACTCCATCACCAATCCTTACCTTTTCAACCCCTTTTCAAAAGCCACAATTTGCCTCCCTTCCACCCGCACATTACCCGATACTCGTTCCCGGATCGATAAACTCATCCTCTGCGGCGATCCTTCTCACGGCGACGATTCCTGCACCGTCCTCGCCATGCACACCGCCTTCCTCCGAACCCGCATCGCCTTCTGCAAACCCGGCGACGACACCTGGACCGACCTCGGCTCCGGAATCGACACCTGTCACGACGTCGCCTGCTGCCACGTCACCAAGTCGGCCTTCGCGTTGGGCCCGGGGCCGATAGTCGAAGTCTACGACCTGACCGAGGACCTCCCGATTCTGAAAACCGTGATTCGACCCTATTTCCCGACTCAACTTGCTCAAGACGACGAGCTTTTCCCGGGCGATCTCTACTACTCCCAGCTCTACTTGGCCCTGTCCGGGTTCGGGCAAATGTATCTGGTCGTCAGGTACATCGGAGAGTTCGTTAGGTACGACGGGGAGGTTGTCTACGAAGGGGATACTCTCACGGATTACGCATCCGAGCCTCTGGTGTGTCCGTATAAAACCATGGCTTTTCGTGTGTTCAAGTACGATCACTTTGGTGGCGGGAATAAGTGGGAAGCAGTCGAGTCCCTGGAAGGTCGAGCGCTTTTCTTGGGCGGAAACCAGACGACTTTGGTGGAGACGAAAAGCGGTGAGGTGAAGGGGAATGCGATTTACTATACGGATCATTACTGGGATCGAATGGAGGAAGACTATAGTTATGGAGGGCATGATATGGGAGTTTACAACATGGAAGACGGGAGCATTCGTCCGGTTCTGGAGTCTCGACAGCTCAGGATCGTACCGCCGCCTCTGTGGTTTAACGTTTCTTGATTTGGTGTTTTGTAATTTGACTAAATGTCAGGGGTTATTTTGTAATTACTACTATTATATATGAATTGAGACATCATAAACGATCGATTCTGGAAAAATGTAACACAAACTTGAATAGACAGAGTGTTTTTCTTATTGAGGATTTCAACAGGAAATTACAGATGGTTTTAATAACAGAAACTTGAATGTTGGATAGAGTGTGGATTTATTAAGGATTTTTAAAAACGAATAACAGATGATTTTTTTTTTTTTTTCATTTTCCCACAGAACCTTAGCTGGCTACAAGTTCCTCGATCCAACTTAGAACCACATTTCTTATCCAGACAAACCAACGAGTTTCTCGCTCACTTCCCACACTTTACGTGCTTTATCAGCATCGCTTGCCTCTTGAGACATCTGGTTCTCGAACGAAGCCGAGTCCTTATTCCAGCTCCAATACACCCCCGATTTCGTCAAGCTCGGATCACCCACAACCTGCCATATTCAAAAAATCGCATTTAATTTAAACAACTTGTAACCTCAACTCTTAGTACTGCAATTCCTTCGAGTCTACCTGTGCAAGTCGTTTTCCAGCTTCTTCCTCGGAAACGAACCCCTTCGTGATGAACTTCTGGAATGGCGGGAAAAGAAGTCTAAACAGCGGAATGTGCTCCCTGAAGAGACCGGTCGTGGCAATGCATCCCGGGTACAACGAAGCAAACGTGATGCCCGTGTCCTCGTGGTAACGCCTGTGGAATTCTTGCATCGTCAGCATATTGCAGACCTTGCTGTCCTTGTAGGCCTTGGCCCCGTCAAAACCCCCGCCGTCGATCATGGATGACGTGTTCAGCCCGTTCAGCCCTCCCTGGAGACCCCTCATGTCTCCGAGGTTCGCCTTCGGGGGCACGTTTCCGGCCAACGTATTCGTATTCCCTGAAATAGAAACGAAAATGTTTGAAATTAAGGGACCTAACTGTAATATTTTTATAAATGTGGGGTTTTTTTGAAATATTTTCAGCATTTGAAGGACTAATTTGGAAATACCAAAACATAACATATCCCTTTTAAGATTTAGCCATAATTACAAAAAACCCCAAATGTTTGGGTTAATTACCAAAAAATCAGAGATGCCTGAAACTAGGGACCTAACTGTAATATTTTTATAAATGTGATGGGTTTTTTTTTAATATTTTTCGCACTGGAAGTGATAAATATGAGAAAACTAAAAAAAGTAGGTCTTTTTTTTGTAATTTCGAAAGTTAATGTACTAAATTGGAAATACCAAAACATAACATGTCCCTTACAGGATTTAGCCATAATCACAAAAACCACCCAAATGTTTGGGTTAATTTCCAAAAAAACAGAGATGCCTGAAATTAAGGACCTAACTGTAATATTTTTATAAATGTGAGTTTTTTAAAAAAAAAAAATCTGCATTTGAAGGACTAAATTGGAAATACCAAAACATAACATATCCCATACAAGATTTAGCCATAATCACAAAAACCACCCAAATGTTTGGGTCAATTACCAATAAAAAAGCAGAGAAGACCTGAAAACAACAAAAACTCAAAGGGTATACCTGTGATGGAGCCGACGATGATAAGCCTCTTGGACGGATAATTGGACCCCTTCATATCCTCAAGAAGCAACCTCGAAAGCAAAAAATGCCCCAAGTGGTTCGTTCCGACGCTGAGCTCGAATCCGTTGGCAGTGAAAGACGGCTCCCTGGCCGTGGGCTGATAAACAGCCGCATTGCAAACCAACACGTCGAGAGGCCTTCCCGACCTCCTAAAGCTATCGACAAACTGCTTAACACTGTCGAGAGAGGCAAGATCCAAGTGCATGACGCTGTAGCTGCCCTTGGCCATCCCTGCTGACTTGGCAGCTTTCTCGGCCTTGAGAAAGTCCCTGCAAGCCATGATCACGTGCCACTTGCCCGACTCGGCTAGGGACTTGGCGGTGGCTAGCCCTAGCCCGGAGGAGGCTCCGGTGATGATCACGGTGCCTTGTCGAAGAGTCTTCTTTCCTTGGACGGTGGAAGGGGTGAATGTCGGGGTGGTGGTGGTGGTGGTGGTGGCTACGGCTCGGACTCCGGTCAACTTTCTTGTCTTAACCGCGGAAGAGACGAATTCGGATTTGAGGTGGTCTGAGAGAGAGACTCCAAAGAGGCTGGACTCCTTCAAAGATGCACCACATTTCCCCTGCACACAAGATGTTACATTTATATATACTCCTAAGATAAAATTTGTGACTTAGAAATAAGAAATTAAATTTAGAAACCTCTTTGTAAATGGAGAATGCTGAAACCTGCAGAGCCATTGAAATGTTTTTCTCGGTAAATATTACTACACTTGACACATTTAGATGGGGTGTGTTGTGCAGATATATATAGTAGTATGAAAATGTTGCCTGATTCTTGACAGGAAAAACAAAAATAAGAATGCGACAGCTATTGTGGATATGAAAATGGAACAAGGATAAGATAATATTAAGTGGAAGTATATGCCACGTGGACTCCAAAAACCAATCAAAATTTGTGGTTGGGATTTCATGGGATGGTTTAATAATACTGTAGCCAAATACATCATGGGAGATATTTCAACCCCTGTGCCACAGTTATGGGCTTGGGGTATGGAGAAATTGATAATACCCAAAAAGGGGATAATGTTTAATATTCAAATCTTGTGGGGGCTTCAAACGATTAAATTGAAATTGAAACAATGGGTTCAAGATTTTTCTGATCAGACTTTGATTAGATTAGAAACAAAAAAAATGTATACAACAAAAATAAGAATTAAAATTGAATGAATAATTGATAAAAGTATGTTTTTTTGCTTACATATTTATGACGCTCTTAACTCTACACTTGCCGATTCAAGAAAATAAATCGGTGTCTAAACTCTATATGCTGTAAAAATCCTCTTTACCCTTCACCCCTCCAGAACCCTATGTTTTTTTTCGACGCCATCGACAAGGCTCCTTCACCCGAGTCCTAAATCCGACCGGCAATGGTACAATCACAAAAAACAAAGAGTATAAATATTACAATATC
The DNA here is from genome assembly GCA_954870475.1 of Euphrasia confusa. Lineage (NCBI taxonomy): Eukaryota > Viridiplantae > Streptophyta > Magnoliopsida > Lamiales > Orobanchaceae > Euphrasia > Euphrasia confusa. Next base: position 3,117,158 of record OX940956.1, on the reverse strand, counting down.
AGTATTCTATACAAATTTTCTCCAAGAACTTAAATCATGGCCACTTTTTTTTTTTTGTACTTTTTAAATTTTTTACCACCTTAATGCTTATATTCGAACCGGCAACCCGAAATTCTGAAACGTTCTGAGTTCTCCTCTAAGTCCGGCAGTAACAATAACCATACCCCATGCTGACCTGTTCTGATAAATCCCGTTCGAAAAATCCACACTGACACGTGGGCTTCGGTTTCTCGTACCCAACACGAGCTTCTCCTCTGGCCAGGTAACCGAAAATTTATCAAAAAGGCAACCGTTGGTAACATTAGAAGCGGTTCCATTGAGCGGGCTATTACGGCATCCAGATGGCAATGATGAGTTCTCGCTGCCACTGGTCTCCTCGACAGGTGTTTCCGGGTGATTGGGCATCGAGACATCCTCGAAGCCGTCAAAATTACTGTTTTGTGACCACATGCTGGACAGGCCGGGCCAAGGGATGGCAACGGATACGTCCTGACAGTGGAAGAATTCGTACGAACGAGACACAGTGACGCCTTTACTTCGGTTGGGCCGAGACTCGTTCTCGTGCCTCCACACGTAAACGTAGGAATCCTCGCTGGCAGAGACTACGTATTTACCGTTGGAGGTCATAGAGGCCGAGATCTGGCTGTTTGTGTTACGGAACCCTGTTAAGAATTTAGCAACTTTTTCAAATACGCGTGGATATCAAGAAAAAACATGGACAAGAAGGAAAGGTCTAAGAAACAGAGAAGTAAAGCTACATATACTTGAAAACACATGTGTAGTTTTCGTAACTATCCCATGAACTAAACGTAAAAACAAGCACAAACTAACACATGCCTGTAATCCCAAAGCTCAGGATTGAGCTGACGTCAATCAAGAAAGAAGGAAAATGTAAAGCCAACCAGTAGACCGTGATAGCAAGATATAGTTTTCGAACATTTACTTTAAAAGTTAAAACTTTTGTAGGGACCATTAAAAACTATGGGAAATGAAATGTATCCATAATTTCAACAAAATATTAATATGCATGGACAGGATAGTATTAAAAGGGCCGGTTCAGCAAGTTGAGAAAATATCTTGAGAAGTAAAAGCTCATCACCTTACAAACTCGAAAAGATGCAGGTCAGTCTGAGTTGAATAAATAAATAAATTATCTCATCTCCATACCTTTGAATTTGTGAGAAAGATCAACACCATCGACGACTCTTATACGGGAATCTGAAGACGTGATGAGCACTTCGGATGTACTTCCAGGCGCGAACTGCCAATAAAAACTATAATTATCGGCAGACAAGCAGAAATTTAGTTGTGTTTATTTTTTAAGATAAGGACCAAAAATGTAAAGGTTTGGCAAACCACACTCGTTCTATGGTTCTAATCCACGGCACCTAGAGTTGAATGCAGTCTAAGTGTAGTCCTTAAATTTTTATGTGGCAACCGTTTACTCGTTTAGGATATTTTAGAATTCAAGGATATTTTGGGAAGTGAAATAGTTCTAATCACATTTAGGATCAAAACTGCACCAACTTGGAATTATAGGGCCAAACTTACAGCAAACGGAAAATTATCATATCAAAATTGAAAAAGTTAATAACTTTTGGGACTAAACTTTATAAAACAGTATAGTTACGAGGTCAAATTTGCAACTAAGCCGTTGACTGTATGCAAATCAAAAGTGACCAATGAGGCTTACCTGGAAACCGGTTATTTTCTTCAAATGAGATTTCTTCTTCTTATTCTGAAGATTGATCTGGCTTTTGTGCTGCAGCTTATTATCTGTGGAAAAAATGTCCAAAATAAATAATGATTTACTCAAAAGAGTAAATTTATCTTTATCGAAAGAGCGATCATCATATCACACCTGATGTGTTATATAAGCGACAGCTGCCCTTGTACGAACCGACTAAGGCCCCCTACCAAAATTTAGCAAATCATATCTTTGAGAACAAGCCAAAACATATGAATATTGAAAAGGGAATTTCCTCTAGAAAAAAGTAAAGCAATTAATTTTCCATCTTATGTAAAACCCATGCCTAACCTGTCCGTCTGGAGTGTAGCAAGCTGCAGTGACCATTTCCCGCAAATCATTCCAGTCAACAACTTGGCGGTCAGGAATGCTCCATATCCGCACCTTAGCATCTAATGATCCACTGATGAAGTATCTATCATCAACAGGATTAAACTGGATGCACGTTACTGTACCAAGGGAAATCAAGAGAGCTTATCAATAGACAGAGCCGCATATCCATTCTATTTATAAAATCGGCATGTAAAAGCACTAATGCACACTATGAATAGTATTTGATTACACTGGCATGTATAGTTTTTTATAATACAAAAACAAAAAAACATCACAGTACTAACTTGGTCAAATAAAATGCCTACTGTAATCATTAAACAAGTAAGGAAACTAAAAAGTACTGTATGTGCCCCTATCTGCTCAAACTACCCTTGTATTCAACAGCCACCACCAATGCACTTGTCACTCCAACAAACTAGTCCCTTCTTGGCAGTAGTTTTACAATAACAAACTGCCAAGTGCTAACCATTATCTCATTTCATCAGCCAATCACTTGACCTTGTCGTTTTTTAAATTTATATAAAAACAAAGTGGGAATAGTGTTGGCTAAGTGTTTAGTTGCATAAGATTCCAGGATCAAGGCTTTCTCAGAATAGATCATAGTTTAGTCAAAGGCTTCAGGTGTATAAAACAAACATAAACACAGGCATGCTACGATATTGTCCACATATGTTACAATATGAAGTCCAGCTACAAGAAATTATTTTCTTCTGGTTCAGTCCTCTTTTTTCAGTGCCTCACTTAGGATCACATTCTATTCTTAACTAACCTCAATCTTAAATGTCATGTTTTCAGGCCTCAAGGCCATCCATATGACATGTCTTATCGATAAGCTCTTTCCTAATACAACTTCATAGGTGTGTATCTGGACGTACCATATCAGAGTATAATCAGTTTCACAGTCATCAGCTTTTGAAACAACTCCACAATCTAAGTTCACTCCCATCTCATATGTTACATAGTAAATTCTATCAATGGAGTGATATAGATTGCTGCAATTACCATAGTCACTATGGGAAAATATCTTCAAACAAGCCCTGCTAGACAAGTCCCAGAGTCGTACTGTTTTGTCCATTGAAGATGATAGCAGTTGCTGGAAAGGAGATAAAAGTGTAAGGAATTTTTCATATGCTTGATTAAAATTGAAAAAAAAAAATTAACAATAAACTTAAGGATTACATCTATATTATATATAGAACATAAATGTACTAAAGATACGCTTCAAGAATATTCTCAATGGCCACTATCGGTAAATTGAATCAAATAGCTCAAATCTTTCAACATGCCACTGAAAATGATGAGTAAAATATGGATGATATGTGGAACAATTCGGGAAATAAAATGATAACTAGATACTCGAGAATAATATTAATTAAATTAAAAATATCAGCCAAAAGGCCCAAAACATTTTCCTTTTTCAGCTTCTGTTACTAAAAAATCCTCAGCGAAATATTCAAAACTCATTCCTCTGTTCGTTAAAATTGTTTTCTTGTTCTAGTAGGGAGTTTCTAAGCAAGATCAAGTACTTACATAGTTTACCATTTGAATGGCATTTGAACAAGAAATGTAAATGTTCACAATATATAACTATATTATCTACCAATCTGAAAGCCTTTCATTTCAACCCAACTACCCAAGTTATGAAAGACACTTCAAATTTTTAGGTACAAATAGAAATAATACAAGAGAAAAAACTGAAATACTACAGTATTTACAATGAAAATGAGTTTCCCATCCAGGTGGGCATAAAAATTAAATTTTCTCCTTTTAATGTGTGGGGCCTTGGCCTATGTTAATTAACGAAATAGCTTGTCTGTTATAAGCCAACCCCAAATGTTTGTATTGAAAGACTCATGAAAATTGATAAACTATTACCTAAAAACATATTTGTTTGAGCATACTTATTTAGGTAACAGATGACATGAATTGGCTTAAAATTGAAGCCGCAAAACAACCGTACGATGCTAAAAAAACATGCACACCAATTTGCATTTTAGACTGCCTCGGAGTACGTAAAACAACCCGATGAGGGCCTGCCAACAATGTAGAGCACTCTGCCTCCAATAAAGAAAAATGCAAACAATAGGATTGCCTGATATTGCTATACAATTTATCAAAAGTTCCCCATTCTTTGTGGATTGTCAATACATTCCACAACATTAAGTAGAGAGATCACATTGCATATTTCAACCTAATATTTCAAAATGCCAACAAATGGAAGAGCAAATAGAAAAACTAAAAGGAGTATAAATTTAACTGACCTGGGACTTTGACCAGGAGAGGTCCAGCACATCATTCAAATGTCCTTTAAATGAACATATGGGTTTTTCCGAAAGCGCGAACACTGTTTCTGGCACCAAAATCTGTTCTAGACTAACAGATTTTCTGCTTATAGATGACCTACCTCTTCTTTTCTTCTCTGGGAGACCATCTAACATTGGGGACATTGATGAGGGCTCTGGCGATCCATTGGCTAGAAATAGAAGATTGAAATTCCCATCTTCCAGTTTATCTGAAAAGTGATCACCCTTCCTCTCTGATTCTATAACCTGCCATACATGAATTGTGCAGTCCTCACCAGCACTAGCCAGATATTTTCCATCCAGACTAAACTTGATCGTCCAAATCGACCCATTATGAGCCTGAATTTCCTGGCTCTTGTACAGCGCTGTAAGATCTTTAACAGACTTCCCATACTGCTTCACGCGAACTCTTTCGGGCCCATGAAAGGACACATCCTGGCTATCATCAGTGGCTGAGCTTGATCTCCTGCCACCCTTCTCAGATGATGTATCCCTTTCGTCACTGCTTCTTTTCTCTTTGAGTCCCGCAACAGAACTAGCCACGTTTTTTATACTCTTCAACCAACTCCCTTTCTTTTTTATCTTAGATCCATTCCCAGAGCTCCCATCAGCATTTGAATCCATGCCTTCCTTATTCCCATCTTCAACATTTTGCCGCCTCATTAATTCCTGCACAATAGGTGAAGTCCCAACGCACATCTCTGTTGAGAACTCCTCCATTGTTAGCTGGCGTCCGGTTTCCACTTCCTTAATCTTTTTCCACATCCCGTCCTCCCTCACCTCATTCACCACAAACTCCTTCCCATTATCAAGATTCTTTATCATACACACTGCACTACCATCATCAACCCCACCACCATCCACCTCATCAATCACTGTAGCAGGCGACACGGTATTACAGCTCCCATTAGCTTCAAAACCCACTCTAATCTTCCCTTTTGGTGGTTTGTTGGGGGAAACAGTATTGCTCAGAGGTGATTCATTATCGTTTCTCAATCCCCCAACGCAACATTGGGCTTGAATATTGCTCCGGTCACCACTATTTACAGATATACCAATTCCATCAGCTGCCAAATCACTGAATCGAACATCTGAACTCTCACGCGAGTCGCAGTTCCCATCCGATTTTGACCGTACGATCCCGGATACTCCTCTACCGATGCAATTACCCGCACACTCCCTACTAGTATGATTATTATTACTATTATGGGCTTTCGGAGAATCGATAGTGTTGTTTGAACATCCCTCGCCGAGATGATTCAAGTTTAATTGAGGGGATGATAAGGAGAGCGTGGGACGATGTCGGAGGAGCGAGGGGTCTCGGGTGAGGCCCATCTGGTGGAGGAGGCGGAGGCGGCGCTCCTCCACCGACGAGGGCTGAGAGATCCAGACGTTGTAGTTCCCGGAGACGCCTTGGGGAAACCTGGGAAGCGGCTCATTGTAATCGGGGCTGCGATTAGGGTTCCGATCGTAGTCCTCGTCGGGCTCGGAGGCGGTGGGCGAACCGGAGCATGAGGTGTTGGTGGAAGAGAGGAGGCGGTCGAAGGAGTCATGAAAGAACTCCTCGTCTTCTTCTTCTCCTTCCCCAGATTTGTTGCTCATCGTTTACCATACCCCATCGGCAACCGGTTCGCAATGCCCGATCCACGTTCCCGATCGGGCCGGGCCGATGCCTGAAAAAACGATTCGATGTAACCTCCCCTGCTACTACTCCTCTACAGTCTCCACTACCAGCTCAAACATATATGTATGTGCAGAGGAAGAGAGAGAGAGAGAGAGAGAGAGAATGTACGGGAGTTTGGAGAGTGTGTGATTGTGTGGGGATACGCAGAGATCGGACAATATTGGGGGAAGGAGTTTTAACTTTGGGGAACTCAGATCCGATGATAAATTTCAGAGAGAGAGAGAGAGAGAGACGGAGGGAAGGGAGGGAGAGAGGGTGAACGGTGTCGTTTAGTGGCAAAGTTCTTGTTTGGTTGTGTGCGTGCGCGAGTGAGGGGTGAAATTGATAACAAACTGATAAATTTGGGGTTGGTTTTGGATATTAATTTAGATGGGGGTGGGTTTAGTAACAAATATTAAAACGTGGTGGGTACGATCATAATTAAGTTTTGGGATGTTTTTTTCTCTCTTCTTTTCTATAAATTTATTAAAGAGAATTGTGATCAAATTCCAATTTGGTATCATGAGAATAATTGAAACTAAATTAGAGATGTGGTTAAATTGTCGAAGTATTTCGTGGATTATTAAAAGTTCGCTTATTTTACTTTTTTGGTTGTTTTTTAAATGAAAAAAAAAATTACTTTTTTTATATTCATTTATTAATATTATTACTTTTTTATCTAACTCATTCATTAGTTACCTAACAATATCATTTATACTCTTACTTTATATTATTTATTAAATAAAAAAATTAATTAATTTACGTGAAAATTTCTCTAAACAAATTATTTCGGGACCGAGGAGTGTCTGGCATCGCGGGTGAAAAAAACATCATGCAGTAAAATTTGATGAGAGCCTAGAAATATTTAATTTAGTGTAAATGTACTTAGTGGTTGAATATTTGGTAGGAATGAAAAGGGATTGATTAAGAGTATAGATTAAAAAAAAATATAGGTTTGTCGATCCATATACTACTATTAATAATTAATTGCAATGTTTGGATGATCACATACATTCACATGCATGACTAGTTTGTAAGTCTATGATATAGGGTTGGTGGCGAGCATAAATTTTGAAGCGCATGTAATGAGTCCTTTTGTGGTCCAAATATTATTATGTATGTCCTTTAGAGTAATGAGTGCAATACGTCTCGGACTGCAATAGCTCTTGGCCCTCTTTTAGGCATCTCTCCTACGTACGTACTACACCTTCTTCTTTTATTGTGTATGTATACGTGTGTACGTATTGCTTGCTCGATCAATCATCTTATTAAATTAACAACATTAGTAAAAACCCGAAGCAAATTATTCGATATATCGAACATATATTGTTTAAGATCAAACAGTTGGAGTTTGATCTTTTAAACTTTTGAGATCTTGACGGGTGCACATTCTTCTTTTACTCCATTTTGGCACCTCCGATGCATATGTATTCCTTTACTCGAGAAAGCCAAACATATCACCATGTCATCGCAAACCACGTGCCTCGAATTCTCTAGCTACGTGCCTTTATAAACTACTACAACTAATTAAAAGAGGATACTTGAGGTGTGTCTAAAAATACGACATGGTAGGTCTTGGCACTCAACGTTACATGCGACATCATGTATTCGTTATATATATATATATATATATATATATATATATATATATATATATATATATATATATATATATATATATATATATATACAAATCGATAAAAAAAACTTGTTGACTTTATTTGTTTGATATGTGTTTTGAAGTTGTTTCAACGTTTATTTTTATTTCACTTTGAATCGTGTTATATCAATATGAATTTTAATTTATCGTCTTGAACAAATAAAAACTACTAATTTCAAGCAAGATTTGATGATATTGTTTGGTCAATTACAAATATGATTTAATTTAGTTGACGAACAAACACTTGAGATGTGGACTATTTAGTGTTTAAAAATTATGGCATATATAGTTGAAACGGTTAATTAAGATATACTACATACAATTAAGTCAATGTTTCATAATGACCTAAATGTTTATTTTGTTTTTAGTATCTTGAAAAAGATCGAGCGTGTTCGAACAATCCCTAGTTAGCCGCCGCCGACTTTGTGAATATTTGATAAAATTCAATGAAACAAAAAAGGCAAAGAATCATAACTAGTAATTTGATTGATTATCAACATCATATGTTTGATTTTCCCTCATAATTATCCCAACATGCAAAATCAATGTGTGTTTTGAACTACAATATCTCTCATGTTGGCTTGAGAATTGTCAACAATATATATCACCTAACTCATAGTAATAATTTTAGTGTGCTTTATTTAGTATCAAGAAAATATTGTGTAAGAACTAGCTCCTAGCCTCCTATAGCTTCTAACTCGTCGCCTATGGCTTTGGGAATTCTTGACAAATATCACCCAACTCTTATGGTATACTGTATTATTTTTCTACATTAGTATCTCAAAAAGATTCGTGTGTAGTCGCATGCTTTTCAAAGGCATGATGAAGATAGATATAAAAAAACAAGATACATGCTAAATTTTAATAAAAATTGTGTTGAACTCATAAATTCAGAGATCTTGTATTCTTATAATTAACAATTGTTTTTATAATAAAATTTTATTACTGTAATTACTAATTTATAAATTCAACATATATAACACTTCAAATAGTAGTATTATTTTTTAGAAAAAATACTATTAGTAGTATACTTGAAAATTAAGGATAAATTAATGTGGTGATTAATGAATGATGTTAATGACATTGTACGTACAAACGTGGTAATGACATAATTTGGTCCAGGCAGACCACATGCTTTTATTCTTATTAACAGCCTGTTTGCAGCTTCATTAATGTGCGATGCATGCCCCTCAATTCCTTATCAACGCTAACTTAATTACTTATAAACCTAAACCAACATATATATTATAATATTATTGTGATTTTGTGTTCTTACAACTGCACAAAATCTAGATGACATATAATTAATTTATAGCCCATTAATCAAAATTCAAATACTGTATAATTAATAGTGTCACACATATATCAATTGACAATTTGATACACATTTCATATAATAATATATTTTTTGTTATTTTGATACATATAATGAAATCACCTATTCTTATAAGTATCTTCAAAATTTCACCGGATCTCTATGATTTTGATGAGTTCGCACGAGTTGGAAAAGTTTATAGCAAGCTAATTAAATCCCGTCGCAATTTCGTTCAAGCCGAAAGTAATTTAGAAATTTGAATGAAAAGCAGCTAGCAGGAGGCATGTGGGATGTACTATGAAGAAACAAAGAGTGAAGGCATGACAATAAGAAGCAACGGGCGAAAGAATAATACAGATACGAGATTTAATAATTGACGTATACTATACTACACATGTTAGGAGAAAACCATGTTCACGGGGAACCAAAATTTAATCATATAAATATTTAAAACCCAATTATTTACTAATGATTAATGCATGATCTACAGATCTATCATTTGTACTCCATTAATATTGCAACATTTTAAATAATAAAAAAATATGACCGACTTAGTTATGATAAAATTTTGGTAATGACTTTTGGTGTAGATTAAATAAAATTTAAAGAAATTGAATAAGAGAGTATTTTCAAAATTTACTTTGAAATTTGACCTTTATAGTATGTAGTTACAATTACAAATGCATCGTAATTATTATTATTATTATAAATAAAAGCATTCAAACACGTGTTATGAAATTGGCGTGATTTGGGTCATAGTTCAAACACGTGATGGAAACGAGTAGATTCGGAGTTGGGCCGACTAGTATATGGGCCATGCTTCGAAGTTTTATAATTTAGTGGGCCTTAATAACCCAGCCGAAAGAGTAGCAGCCATATTATTTAAAAAAAAAAAAAACGAACCGGTCAAAATTTTCGAACCAAATTTACGACATGAATACACTAATCAAATCATACTTCAACCCGACAAAGGCACAAATTAAATTTGACTTCTCATTGACCGTATAAATACTTCAACGATTAATGTATAAATATATAATACAAAGTTGAAATTATGAAATGTGTTTGAACAATTCAAATATGAAAGATATGAATTTAATTTAATTTTAATTGAAACAATAGTATAGTCAAAGCATTGCATTTGGATTTGATACATTATTCTCGCTAGGGTTTTCTTCGTATATATTCAAACACAACTAAAACAATAGTTTGATCACTTGATAGCGTGTATAAATATCCAAAGAGAATACTCCATACTATATGTATCAAATATGTGCCTAAAATGATCATTTGAATAATCAGTAATTGTAAGTTAAGTTTTAAAAAGTACTGTATGCCACAATTGTTGTAATACTTGAAGAAAATGTGAAAATATGACAATAATTAGTTCGAGAAGTATATATATTCAATTATCTTGCCATATACGAAAATATGGCTTTTTATGGACTCATTAACAAAAACAATTGGTACGTACTGTAAGTACTAACGTATTGGAAGGTTTAGAACACCAAGAAAGCTCCACTTACAGACAAATAGACAATACAGTTATTCTGGTCATTTTCAAATGTATGTAAATTATGAAATTTTGACTTGTGAATAATAAAGACAATCAATCGTTTAGAAACAGATTATAAGTATAAATGACGTTTTTTTTTATTAATATTGAAACCATTAATTATTAATTATATATCCAGTAATTATAAAAATATAAAAATATATGAAATGTTGGCTAAGGTAAAATTTCTTAATTTTATTAGAGTGATGAGCATTAATTATAATAAACTCGAATTTTTCTAACAATTATTTATATTCATCTAACTATCCATTTAAAGACAAACAACATTGAATTAGTCAAATGTTTATTCCTTACAACGAGTTTCCAACACTATTCTTACCAAAAGAAAACGGAAAAAAGATCAACGTCACACGTCAAAACTCGTGGTAAACACAAATTAAAAACATAAAATAAAAATAACAATGTACGTATTTTAAATTTAAATCAAACCTATATATATAAACACCACATATCAACATATCCATCAATCAAAATCTAAGAAAATAAATCATATACTTAAAAACACTTATTAATAATAACTATTATTACCATGCAACGTTCAATGGGCAAAGTCCTCACACACAATATCAAGATCATAAAATCCCCACCGTCCGATGTATTCATCAACCACCGAGGAACCGACACGAAGCGTTCCGTCGCCTCGTTGCTCTACGACCACCTCCGACGGCTCAACATTCGCCCGTTTCTCGATAACAAGACCATGAAACCGGGCGACAAATTGTTCACAAAAATCGACGCCGCGATCGCGGAATGCAAAGTCGGGGTGGCGGTCTTTTCACCTCGCTATTGCGAGTCGAAATTTTGCCTCCATGAGCTGGCGCTGATGACGGAGATGAAGAAGAAGCTGATCCCGGTTTTCTGTGACGTGAAGCCGTCGGAGCTTAGGGTTGTGGCGAACGGGAGTATGAGTAAGGAAGAGGTTGAGAGGTTCAGCTTGGCTTTGAGAGAGGCTAAGAATACTATGGGGCTTGTCTTCAATTCACACAAAGGGTAATTAATTAATTAAATTATTAATTAATACACTCTCTATAAGGATAAACTACGACTTTCACTCTCCATCCTAAAATAGATTTCATATTTTTCTGTTCATTGAATTTAAAACGTAATTAAAAAGTAAAAATACATTTTAAAGTGAAAAGTAAAATAATTATGAGTATAGTTTTAAAAGTAGGTGGATAAAATAAAACAAAATTGTATTTTAAAATAAAAAAATAGAATTTTTTTTTGTTGGGTGAGTGAACTATTAAACGAAACACGAAAAAGAAAAAATATGTCAATTATCTTGGGATAGAGAAAGTAACAAAGTTTAATTAAACTAAAAAAATAATTATTAGTTTTGGTTAATATTTATTTTTGTGATAAAATTACATGTGTATATACTACGCAGGAACTGGTCGGATGTTGTTAGAAACACGGCGAACATTGTAATGGAGAGCTTGGAGGAGATTGAGGAGGAAGAAAACGATGAATATATTTATCACAATTAATTAAATAAATTATTTAAGTTGAATTAATTAATACTAGTCATATACTTCATGATGCACGATGAAACAAATCGAACTAGTTAATTAGTTTGATTGATTTTTAATGTAATAAATTATCTAGATAACTCATCATTTGATTCATTTTTTACATTCTTTTTTTAAAATAACTAGTAATTGTATTTCTTTAAGCACATTGTAATTTAAACCATTTTTTAATGTATTACCATTACTATTATTATTTATTGTTATTGTTATTATCATAAAGCATATATAGGACGGAACGAGATTAACGTTTAAAATTTTTGTGAAATAAAATATATACAATATCAAATAAGTTAAATAATACTTATTTTTATGAGAAATATATATTTATTGAATTGATTTAAAATTTTCATTTCAAATATACAATATCAAATAAGTTAAATAATACCATTTTTTTTAATTTAAATTACATTTGAACGGTATACAACAGGAGCGTTTCGATCCCGTCCCATTCTATTATGAACAAATTAAAAAGAAATAGAAGAGGATGGGATCACAATTTTCAATATTGATCCCATCCCATCTAACTAACTTTCATGACGAGATCGAGATGATACGGTGATTAAGAAATAAAAGATGTCCATCCCTAAATTTATTACTTTTTTTATCCCAGAGGTGTTAACATTGATTTTTTCTGTGCGTTCAATACATATAATAAATAATATATAAAAATTATGAAAAAATAACTAAAATAAAATTGGACTATTAAATTTTATCATGCTTTTGAACCTTTATTTCATCGTGCTTTTGAACCTTTATTTTCTATTAATCGGCCCATTTACAAACGTGGCCCATGTGGCACACCCTAATTCCACAACACAATATAATTTACAGGCCCATAATGTTCTCATGATTCATGAGGAACAAATAAATTGCATATTTTTTCTTTCATTATTATATTTTGTGATTACTTTATATATGTCAATTAATCATTAAATCCGAATTAATCACTATGAAATTTGTATTCATAAGATTGTACACCCTGTTCCGTGTTTCATAGAAGTTGACTTACTTCATTTTTGAAATATAAAAGAAGTGACTAATAATTTTTTAAAAGAGAATATTATATCAGAAACTAATAACTCTTTCAATTTAAAAAAGTAATATTAAAATATATATTTTTTGAAAGTGCACATATAAAATCGAGATATTCAAAATAGGAAAGTGCATACAATCGTGTTTGTTGAATTATGTGGGCTTTTTAATTATGTGGGCCACTTGTGGGCCGAGATTGGGTCCGTTGGGTTCTGAAACCAGTAAGCATACATATCACTTTTGAGTTTTGACATCCTCGTTCCGAAATTTGGCGTCAAGTTAAATAAAAATATAATATAAAATATTTTAAATAGATATGGAAAGATTCTTTTGCGTCCCCTGAATATTCTATTTACAAACGAAACGGGGCATCTGTGTCAAAGGCTTAGCCTCACAAAAAAGATGGGCCAGTCAACGGTGGGACGTGCACCTTTGAGTCTTTGACCCACCAAACATTTTGAAAAGCCCGGCCCACCATCTCATGAAATTAACAATTATTTTAAGTATATGCTTATCTTTTTACATCCATCATAAAAGTTTGATTTAAACTAAATTAATTAATAATTATCACGACTTTAGCTGCTATGAAAATGATTTCGTGATTTGATTGGATATGCATGTAATAAAATTATAGTATACTTTGTAATAAAATAAAATAAAATCATTGAAGGTCAAACGTTGAGCACAAAACTCCAAACGATAATATGCCACCTGTGAAAGTGAACTACGTCGAAATCCTGATGGTGTGAGCCCAGAAAAGTACAAATAAACGCTACAGTACAAATACGCTACGTGTCGATACATCACGGGACTTTCTACTGTCCACGTGTCACAAATTATACCCTTGCGGACGTAATTATATTTTTCCAGCTTTCCACATGAATCTCGTTCATGATTTTCAAACCCAATTTTTTGATCGTGTATTAATTTATTATTAGAAATTTAGAATCATAGATATTTTTTATATTTTGTTTATTTATTGTTAGGCAGAGTTGACTAAATAATTATCGTTAAAATTGTTTATTTTATTTTCATGATTCACGATATCAATTTTCAATTATATTAATAAAAATAATAGAGAATAATTACATTTTAAACGAACACAATGACATTGACACGCACGCACGCTTACGAATACAATGACGCACTCGGTGGATTCTGGAAGGTGTGCACGTGGCAGAGCTACGTGGTGACTCACGCGCGCGCACAGCTGTTGCGTTACATTTGTTCCACCCCATTATTTATGTGCAAGCATATGATTTGTTCAGACATATATTTCATTTAATACATTCATAATTTCATAGAGACTTTTATTTCAGCTTTTTCAAATCATTATTTTCCACACAACGATTAATAAAGTTTAAAAAAAAAACTTTTAAAATGCGAATTAATTATGTAGTGTAATTTAATTTGGTATTCTATTGCTTAAATTAACTTTAACCGATTTTTTTCAAAATATCTGAATTTAAAAACGTGTTTTTTTCAAAATATTTGATAAATAGTCCGTATAAACATTGATTCATGAACCTGCACAAAAAAGCACCGGATAAGGTCGGCCATCCGATATCCTCATCTCCCCGCACGTGTCGAAATTCAGACGGTGATTAAGTGGGTCATACATTTGACGCTGAGAAAGAGACGACAGTACTTATCCCTTCCCACTATTTTTTCACCGTTCACACGTTTATAAATAGCCGCCACATTTCACTATTTCAGAAAGAAAGAAAAATATCTTCTTCGAAAAAAACAACAACCAAAAAAAAAAAAAACAATCGAAAAATATCTTCTCCTCGTACAAGAACTCAAACCAAAAAATGGGGATCCGAGAAACCGACCCGCTTTTGCAACTAAGCTTGCCTCCCGGGTTTCGGTTCTTCCCCACCGATGAGGAGCTCCTGGTTCAGTACCTCTGCCGGAAAGTAGCCGGTCACCATTTCTCTCTCCCAATCATCGGCGATATCGATTTATACAAATTCGACCCGTGGGACCTTCCCGGTAATTACTTACTATTTCATTTTCATTTTTATTTACTATTAATTAATTAATTAATACACCTACTGATTTGTTTTTACTGTTGGTGCAGAGAAAGCTCTGTTCGGCGAGAAAGAGTGGTATTTTTTCAGCCCACGTGACCGCAAGTACCCAAACGGGTCGCGGCCCAACCGGGTCGCCGGGTCCGGGTACTGGAAAGCCACGGGTACCGACAAGATGATCACGACCGAAGGCCGGAAAGTCGGGATCAAAAAAGCCCTCGTCTTTTACGTCGGGAAAGCACCCAAAGGCACCAAGACCAACTGGATCATGCACGAGTTTCGCCTCTCTCAACCTCCCAAGAAAAACGGCAGCACTAAGGTAAGGAAATTAAGTTTAAAAAAATAAAATATAGTATTACATTTTGTAATTAGTAATATTAATTTTTTATTATAATAATAATTATTTGTAGCTGGATGAATGGGTGCTTTGCCGGATCTACAAGAAGAATTCGAGCGCGCAAAAGGCGTCGGCCTCCGACGACGCCGGAAAAGAGTACAGCGTCGGCTCATCGCTGTCCTCATCCTCCCAGTACGATGACGTCATGGATTCGTTGCCGGAGATCGACGACCGTCTCTTCTCGCTGCCGAGGATGAACTCTCTGAAGAATCTCCAGCAGTTGGGCTCTGGGAACTTCGATTGGGCCACGCTTGCCGGGCTCAAGCCCCTGCCGGAGTTAAGACAAAATGGGATGGGCCAGGCCCAGGCCCATCAGCCGCAACACGTGGAGCATGGAGGTAACACGGGCGGTGTTTGTGAAATGAGCGACATGTGCGTTGTTCCTACTTTGCAGCAGTTTGGCGGCAATGTGGTGACGGCGGCGGACGAAGAGGTCCAGAGTGGGGGCCCACTTCAGCGGACCGACCGACCCGCATCCTACCCGCAGGGTGCGGGCGGGTTTGGTTTCCTCTTTCCTGATTCGGTCGACCCGAACTGGCGGTTTGGGATATAAATTATATAATTAAGCTGAAGGAGTAGTGAAATTTGTTTGTGTGGGGTTCGAAATTTATTTGTTTGGGGGGAATTCGGTAAAATCGTAAATACTGGAAAACTATGGGGGTAATTACTGTGTCGGGATTTGATTATTCGACGGAACGATCAATGATTAGAAAAGTGTAGTTTTGGGATTTGATAAATTTCTTAGAATTACAATTTTGGACCCACACACAGCGAATGATACTGTAATGGTTAGGTATGATGACTATTATACCCTTCATCTTGCTTACTTTTTGATGTTTACTTATACTCCGTATTTGATGATTTTTGCGTGAGTTGAATAGTTGATATTCTATTCCATCACGTGTTAAAAGTGTGTGTTTAGGTGAAGTTATTGTAGAATAAGAATTCATGATACTTTTAGCCAGAAATATTTGTATAAGCAAATGTAAACCATAACTATATATATATTTTCTTTTAATATTGCATAAATTTTCTACGAAATTTGAATATTATATCTATGTTTTGATGAGTACAATTAAATTAATACAAGTAATCTTGTTGAAGATTCGACAAAAACAACAAACAATCAAGCTACGCGCGCTCGAAAGCTTTGAAACAGAACTTCGAGCTCAACAATGGCGAAGTGCGAAACGACGTTGCTCCTAAAAGTATCTCTGAACTTGAAGGAACACAACACAAAAGAAAACACACAAAATGACACAGGATTTTACGAGCTTCGATCGATAGAAAATCGATTTACGTGCTCAGGGAGGGAAGTGATGCTCTGATGTTATTCAAGCTCTCAAGGCTATCGGAATACACTCAGTTACAGTTCTAGATCACACAAAACTTGTTAGAGACAAAGAGACGAACGCGAAACAAGGTTTATTGAAAGAAGAATAACGTAGAAAACGGGAGCACTCTCCCGTCCAAAGTCAAAGACTCCAAACTTAATGATCCAAAAAGATAATCTAACCTAAAACGTAAACCTGTACTTATAGGAATTAAAGAGCAAGGCCCTGCTACTCAAGGCCCATAATAATAATAATAATAATAATAATAATAATAATAATAATAATAATAATAATAATAATAATAATAATAATAATGAAAAATAGTAATTAAACTTCCAAGAGAAGATTACGGCTCTGAGGCTTTCTTTTTGCGCCGATGATACACATGCACCATATCAACTCCCTTCGCCTTAAGAATTGCCTTGTCCTCAAGGCAGAAGTCTGAAAATTGAGCTCGAAAATACTCCTCATCCACCCAAGTTGCATCATCAGTAGACAACCCCGACCAGGTGACCAACAACTGAGACACCCGATCATCACCCCTCCAAACCTCCCGACAACGCGTCACCTCCACCGGAACAAATTCTGGAGTATCCTCGCTAAGATCAGGAGGGAGACTCGGCTCAACCACGTGATTGCCGATGACAGCTTTAAGTTGTGATATATGAAAGACCGAGTGAATGCGAGACCCCTCTGGCAGTAACAAGCGGTAAACGACTTTTCCAATTCGGTGTGTAATCTCAAAAGGTCCAAAGAATCGTGGTGCGAGCTTTAAATTCAGTCGTTTAAATAACGTCGTCTGTCGGTAGGGTCTAAACTTCAAGAAGACCTTATCTCCAATCGCAAACTGTACGTCACGCCTATGTTTGTTAGCCTCTCGAACCATCCTCTGTTGCGCCTTCCCTAACTGAAATTTCAGATTCTCCAGAATAGCATATCTTTCCAACAAATCATCTGCAACAGCCTTAACCCTTATTTCTCCTGGCAGGAACTGAGATAAAGTAGGTGGAGGGCGACCATACACTGCCTCAAATGGGGTACGGCCTGTGGCGGTGTGAAAACTAGTATTAAAACAATATTCTGCCCAAGGTAACCAGGCAGCCCACCTACGCGGAAGCTCAGATGTGAAGCAACGCAGATAAGCCTCAAGGCAGCGATTCATAACCTCAGTTTGGCCATCAGACTCAGGATGATAATCCGAGCTCATTCGTAATTTTGTGCCTAGTGCCTTGAATAACTCCTTCCAAAAAGAGCTAAGGAAAATTGGATCACGATCTGATACAATAGAGCGAGGAACACCATGCAAGCGAACAACCTCACGAGCAACCACTGATGCTACAGTTCTGGCCGTGAATGGATGGGTCATTCCCATGAAATGAGCAGCCTTGGAGAGTCGATCGACCACTACAAGAATGACATCAAAATTATGCGAACGAGGCAAACTCGAAATAAAGTCCATGCTGATATCTTCCCACACTTGAGTTGGAATGGGGAGTGGCTGAAGAAGCCCTGCCGGAGACCTGGTGTCGGCCTTGTTACGTTGGCACACCAAACACTGTGCCACTAGTCGAGTGATGTCCCGTAGCATCCCTGGCCAATAAACATTTGCCGCGATCCGTCGATATGTGCGAAATGCACCAGCATGCCCCCCAGTTGGAGTCGCATGAAACTCCGAAAATAAGCAATCAACCCAATGCGAAGACGCAGGCACAGCTAAGCGATCCTTGAAAAATAACATACCATTAATAAGAGTGAATGGTCGAGTGACTTCCTCTCCTTTCTCCAATGCGAGGATAATCTCCTTGTATCGTGGTTCTGCTATCACATCTTTTCGTAATCGATCCCACTCTACCCAACGGGGCACTGATACTGCTCCTAATTCACCTTCTATATCCCGGCGAGACAAAGCATCGGCCGCTTGATTTGTCGTTCCAGCCTTATACTCTATATCAAAGTCGAAACCCAACAGTTTAGCCACCCAATATTGTTGTGCGGGAGAGGAAATAGACTGATTTAATAGGTGTCGCAAACTACGATGATCAGTACGAACTAAAAACCTCCGACCCAAAAGATATGGTCGCCAATGCAATACAGCAAGCACAAGAGCCATCAATTCTTTCTCGTATGTGGATTTGGAAGCATTACTAACAGACAATGCTTTGCTGAAATAAGCAACAGGCCGTCGATTTTGCATGAGGACAGCCCCGATTCCCTTGCCCGATGCATCGCACTCAATGCAGAACGGAGAGTTCCAATCAGGCATAGCAAGAACAGGTGTTGTGGTGATCGCTTGTTGCAATGATAGGAAAGCGGATTGCGCGTCAGTACCCCAGCTAAATTTTCCAGAATCTTTCTTCAAGAGAGCTGTGAGTGGTTGAGCTATTTTCTCGTAATCTTTAATAAATCTCCGATAGTATCCTGTAAGACCAAGGAACCCCCGAACTCCTTTCAATGTCTTCGGGATAGGCCACTGCAGAACTGCCAGGACCTTTGATGGGTCCATTTGTACTCCTTTTGCCGATACCAAATGCCCTAAATAATCTATCGAACGCTGAACCCAGGCACATTTCTTAGGATTGACCACGAATGAAGCTGACGCAAGTAATCTCAGCACCTCTCGAAGGTGAGTCAAATGTGTTTGTCGACAAGAGCTATATATTAAAATATCATCAAAAAATACCAGAACAAACTTCCGTAATACTGGGCGAAAGAGATCGTTCATTAACGCTTGAAATGTCGAGGGAGCATTACGTAGGCCAAAAGGCATGACCAAGAATTCATAGTGGCCAGAGTGAGTCCGAAAACCTGTTTTTTCAATATCTTCTGGTGCCAAACGAATCTGATGATATCCGGCTCTCAAATCCAACCGAGTAAACCATGAAGCGCCGTGGAGTTCATCTAACAGCTCTTGAATAATCGGAATAGGGTAATTATCTGGAACCGTTCTCTTGTTAAGTTCGCGATAGTCAACACAAAACCGCCAGCTTCCGTCCTTCTTATGCACCAACAAAACCGGACTGGAATAAGGTCCGCTGCTAGGTTGAATCAGCCCCACTGTCAACATCTCATTCACCAGATGCTCAATTTCGGTCTTTTGGGCAGCACTGTATCGATAAGGTCGGACTGAGACAGGAGCCGAACCAGGTTGTAAAGGGATACGGTGATCGCATTCTCTTCGAGGAGGCAATCCTCCTAGCGGTTGGAACACCTGTGAGAATTCCGTAAAAAGATCCTGAACCTCATGTGGAATTTCTGAACTCTCCATGTCAGCTGAAATTAGCTCCAAAGGCCACACGATCCAACTTTGGTCGATATCCACCAATTTCAGCGTCTTGACGGCGGAAATTTTGCGTTTAGCCAAACTGGAATCTCCTTGGAGCTTCACCTGTTGTCCTTGATATTCAAACTCCATAGTAAGGGCTGCCCAATTAGCTCGAACATGACCAAGGGTAGCCAACCACGAAATGCCCATTATGAGATCAACTCCCCCAACGGGGAACAAATAAACTGGAAAGGTGAAACTCACTTTGCTTGAGCCTGAACCAACTGTACCAAGGTTTAAACAAACACTGGGGCAGAATCCTTGGGAAACAACCTTGTTTCCATCACCAAGGATAACAGGCAACGTCTTGGTTACATCCACAGTGAGCTGTAATTCGGTAGCCTTTTGAAGTGACATGAAGCAATGAGTGGCTCCGCTGTCGATCAAAATTATTATGATCTTACCATCTATCTCTCCCTTAATTTTCATTGTCCCTGGACCATCAAACCCGCATGCTGTAGCCGCTGATAATTCCAAGTGTTGCAGGTGTGATACATTCTCCTCCTCTTCTTGTGTGAAATTTGTGATATTTTCGGATTCCCAATTTTCTTCGCCTTCGCCGAGAATCATAACTCGTAGGGATTTGCCAGAGCACACATGAGTTGGGGAATAAGGTTCTTTGCATTTAAAACAAAGTCCTTTAGCGCGGAGATCTAAAAATTCATTATGAGTCATTTGTTTAGGGTTGCGTTGGCGAGTCGAATCTGAGAAACCCACTGACTCGGACTGAGACCTTCCAATTGACTGCCCTCCAGTAGGTCGTGAAGCCCATTGATCGCGCGAGTTCTGGGAAGAACCCCAAGAACAGACTAAATTCGACAGCCCCCCCGATCGGCTGCCACCCGACATATCACTCTTGTTCGTTGGACCTCGATTCGTGTATGGAGAGAATCGTGGCGTGCGAACCGATGCAATTTCCTCTTCGATCTCCCTGGCTAAATGCATAGTAGCGCATATGTCCTCTGCATCTTTCGAGCGTATTCGAATGCGAATGTCCTCCCGTAGGCCATTAAGAAATAAGCCTAGTGAAAGCGAGTCTGGCAAATTTTGAACCGCGGCCATTCGTGCAATGAATTGTTCCACATATTCAGCCACAATAGAGGTTTGGCGACAGGCCGCCAAGGCTTCGAATGGGTTCGTACGAGGGTTATCTCCATAGCGGCGCAAGAGTTCCACCGTGAACTTCCGCCAACTCAAACCAGGGTACCTTGCCGACAGCCATTGCAGCCACTGTAATGCTGTTCCCTCCATCGCTATAAGTGCCATGTCCATTCGCAAATCTTCTGGGGTGTTGTCAATGCGAAAGAATTGTTCGGCCCTTGAAATCCAAGTAGAAGGGTTCTCACCGTTAAAGCAGGGCAACTCCAGTTTCGTCGGGCTTGTTATCGTGGCAGCCCTCTCTTGACGCGAGGACGACTCCGACGTGAACTCCCGTTCAAAAGCTTTATCATGTAACACCTTCTTCAGCAGGTCTTGCACTCCATCTATACCCGCTTGAAGGCTATCGACACGCTCGTCCAGCTTTTTAACCGTCGAACTCCAATCTTCCATCCCTTTCTCTAACTTCGCCAAGTTTGCTTCCATAGTGTCCAGTCTAACCTCGCTTCTTGTCATGGCCGGCAGGTCGGACCAATTTGTTAAAGACAAAGAGACGAACGCGAAACAAGGTTTATTGAAAGAATAATAACGTAGAAAATGGGAGCACTCTCCCGTCCAAAGTCAAAGACTCCAAATTTAATGATCCAAAAAGATAATCTAACCTAAAACGTAAACCTGTACTTATAGGAATTAAAGAGCAAGGCCCTGCTACTCAAGGCCCATAAAAACTAACAATAATAATAATAATAATAATAATAATAATAATAATAATGAAAAATAGTAATTAAACTTCCAAGAGAAGACTACGGCTCTGAGGCTTTCTTTTTGCGCCGATGATACACATGCACCATATCAAAACTCGTGAATTACAAAGTTATATACGCACGCGATTATCCCCCCAAATCACAATGCATATGTACCTGCGATCACTCTGAATTGGGTGAATCTCTACCACAAATTTCTAACAGAAATTGTGATACGCAGCATGCGGTGCGTGAGCTGGCGAGGAGCGCGGGGCACTTGAAATCTTCAATTTTCATCCACAAACACATGAGGAATCGATCGCACAAATTAGCCCGCTAAGATGCGCTGCCCAGGAGAAACGACGTCGTTTCTGGAAAAACGGT
This sequence comes from Euphrasia confusa, assembly GCA_954870475.1. Classification (NCBI taxonomy): domain Eukaryota; kingdom Viridiplantae; phylum Streptophyta; class Magnoliopsida; order Lamiales; family Orobanchaceae; genus Euphrasia; species Euphrasia confusa. The sequence goes on along the minus strand of OX940956.1, from coordinate 3,094,689 downwards.
GTCGTTTTTTGTGTTGGCGGTAGATTCAAATCCAGCTGAAAAGACCACTTTGTCCCTGCGTCTAAATGTGTAAAAACACTTCTAAAATCCAAATTTTGCGTACTTTTCAACAAATCCAATGTTATTGTTCACAAAAAAAAAAAATTACTGACAAAAAATACAAGTTCGACAAGATTTCTTTATGATTTTTTTTTTTGTTTAAGTCAATTGCAATGTCTTGAGTTTGAAATTTGAACTTTACTGTCTCAATTTAAGTGCTTGAAATTACGTCTTCGACGTATGATACCAACTTTTCGCGAAGTTGGACTTAAACACACGAACAACGGCTTCAGTCGAAGAACACACTCACACAGTTCGTAGAATAAAAAGTGGAGACAAAGTTATGTAATAGTCTTCATTTCATTGATCAACAAAACTAAACTATTACACTTGTAGAGTATGGTAGGCAAACCGATTACAAGAAGTTTCCCGAGTGTCACAACAACTCCCACTAACTTGCAATCTAGCACACGAGTACCTAGAGCTAAATCTCCTAACTCTAATCTTGGCACAAGGCGCAAAAGCTACTACACAAACTCGAAGCTCAAAGCTGTCGGTTACGATTCTAAAAATCAGATTTCGTTCTCTCAAAATCGTCAAGTGATGAAATCGAAATCCATGGGTTTATATAGGCAGCCCGCACATGTGAGATGATGACATGGCATATTCTGATTGGTCACATGCTTGGCTGATGTCACTTCTCCATGGATGACATCACTATTGTAGAACTTGGATTCTTGAATCTTGATTCTTAAATCTTCGAATCTTGAATCTTCAATTTCAAAATCAGACTTCAATTCAATCTTGACTCCATCGATCTCAATTCTTCATCTTCAAACTCTCGTGAAAATCTCTAAGTGTTGAAGCCTCGGAATTTCATCGTCTTCATGGTCGTCGATATCATTGAAGTAGTAAACACCGGAACCGTTCTCCATTTCTTGATTTGAGTACTTAGTGAAAAAAAAGATCACGTTGAATGTACTCAATGCATATGTCGTCGATTCCATAGTTGCAAGGTGAGAGTCCATAGTTCCATAGTCGCTGGTTCCATAGTTCCATAGTTCCATAGTTCCATAGTTTCATAGTTCCATAGTTCCATAGTTCCATAGTTCCACAGTTCCATAGTTTCAAGATGCGTGTCCATAGTTCCATAGTCCCATAGTTCCATAGTTCCACAGTTCCATAGTTCCACAGTTCCATAGTTGCAAGATGCGTGTCCATAGTTCCATAGTCGCAGGTTACAAACATGAGATGTCAAAAATCCGGAGACATGAGTCTCCGTTTTTGTGGACAGTAGTCTCCGTTTTTGGCGTTCTCCGAAAAAGTTGACAGGAGTCTCCGTTTTTGGCGTTCTCTGAAAAAGTTGACAGGAGTCTCCGTTTTTGGCATTCTCTGGAAAAGTTGACAGGAGTCTCCGTTTTTGGCATTCTCTGGAAAAGTTGACAGGAGTCTCCGTTTTTTGGCGAAAAATGAGTCTCCGGTTTTGGAGACGTGAGTCTCCGCTTTTTCAGCGACTCCAGTCGCTGGTTCCAAAAGCGGCGACTCCAGTCGCTGGATCCATGTTTAGCTCTTGAAGAGTAGATTCCAAAGAATTTTGAATCAAGTCAATCGGAGCTCGCACGAAGGAGATATGGCCAAAATCGACGGACTGCACGCTTTCAGCCGTGGCGTGCGACTCCTGTCGCCTGCGACTCCAGTCGCATGGTTTTGACATTACTTGTCATATATGGATACATAGCTCTTGAAGTTTGGATTCCATATCATTTTGAATCAACACAATCGGAGCTCGCACGAAGAAGATATGACAATAGTCGACGGACAGCGCACACCTTCCCAACCACTCCTTATAGTTGTCCTTACTAATATATGGGTAGTGACAGCAGTAGACATCAGCCACCCGTATTTTTACACACACCCTGCTAGAGTTCTAGTTCCAGTTGGCACTCACGTTGACGTGATGCATTGGACATCACTGATTCCATATCACCATGTAATATGCGCACCATGTAATATGCTATTCATCCATTCATTCAACACCTGAAACAAAACACAAACACCCAAAACATATGTTGTCGCCAAAACCAACATTTACAATCTCCCCCTTTTTGGCACAACTCATATGATCAAGAGTTAGCATAAGGAGATATACAAAATCTCAAAAACCAAGCAACCAAAACATATGTTGTTGCCAAAACCAACATCTACAATCTCCCCCTTTTTGGTACAACTCATATGACGAAGAGTTAGCACAAGGAGATACAAAACAATCTCCCCCTCAAGAGATACACATCAAAAATATGACTAAGTTAAAACAAAGGCAATCAATTAATCAACAATGAAGAACTAGCATTGATAAGATATGAAAAACCAAACACACTTAGTCAAAACATCAATATATCAAGACATATGCATGCAAACGGAATAGTTCAAGAGTTTCAAGAGTTATTCAAAAAAGAGAAACCATGCATTACGCAGTCCTTTGCCAGATGAACCAGCATCATCACCTAAACCTCCCCCTTGATGGGTCATCTGGTGAAGATAGGCAAACGTAGTACTGAGTGACACCGGATGCTGCTGCACTCATATTACGCCATAAAGATTGAACTCCACGAGATGCTGAATATGAACTACAAGAGTACCAAATCAAAACAACACATCCCGAGTTAGTATTCAAGCGTTCAACACACTGCAAACATTCAAACACATTTTAGTGGAGATTCGAGGGGTGATATTAGGCAATGAAGAGCAAATATTTTCCCAGAAAAGAGTCCACTTTTCATCATTTTCCAAAACAAAAATTTCACACAAGGTGATAGCAACTTTGAGTTAATGAAAATCTCTCATATTAAAAACCGGTGAGATGGACCGAAGTATGTTGATAGACATGTTTACTTGTCCTTCGTCACAATCACAAGGATGCTGTTGTGTTTCGTCGAAACATATTTGATGAGTTAGCACCGCACAAGATATTTTAATTCATGAATGCAAGGTGAACTTTTAAGGCACTCCACTTGGGACTAGCTTTACTACAATCAGAGGGGAGCCGGCGGACAAATGATCCGGCGTCCTCCAGACGAGTTTTAGCTTTATATGATATGCAACAGACGCTCATTACAGCAGTCAGAGGGGAGCAAGGATCATCCCGCATCTCCGAAGTGTGATGGTTGAGCATCTTAAATTGGAGCGTCCATGTGCTACCTTTCGAAGAGGGGAGCCGGCGGACAAAGTGATCCGGCGTCCTCCGTTACTTGGTATGATGGATCTATGCAGATGATAGCTTATGGGAGTTTAATGCCAAGTTCACATGTTTGCATTCAGCGGAATAAATACACTTGGGTCCGAAGACTAAAGCGGCCTCGAATCCATGTTTGTCTGACTAGACTAATCCACGACGATTCCGAGTGCGTATTCAGAAGTAAAGAAACTACTCTTTCAGACTTCAAAATTTTCGTGAACTCTTAGGGAGAACACATGCAGAGAGAATTTCTTAGAGTTTTGAATCTCTCAAAGTCAAGAGGTTTGGTAAAGATGTCAGCAAGCTGTTTTTCCGTTGAAATATGCTGTAGACTGACTATATCACGATCAACCAAATCTCTAATGAAATGATGTCGAATGTCGATGTGTTTAGTTCTTGAATGCTGGATAGGATTTTCGCTGATTTTGATAGCACTCTGGTTATCACAATACATCACTAATGGAGCACTTTCAAGAAGATAGTCATTCAACATTTGTTTCAACCAAAGTAGTTGAGTGCAGCAACTTCCAGCTGCAACGTACTCCGACTCGGCAGTGGACAGTGCAATACAGTTTTGCTTTCTACTATGCCAAGACACGATATTATTGCCAAGGAAGCAACAACATCCGGAGGTACTCTTTCGTTCGTCCGTGTCCGTCGCTCAGTCGGCATCAGAAAAACCGACAAGGTTGGATGAAGTGTCGCGCGCATACCACAGACCTAGCTGAGAAGTCCCAGAGATGTAGCGTAGAATCCGTTTCACAGCTCGTAGATGGTCTTCCTTTGGGTCAGCTTGGTACCTGGCACACATACAAACACTAAACATAATGTCAGGACGAGTGGCAGTTAAATAAAGTAAACTCCCAATCATAGAACGATAAAGAGTTTGGTTTACACTCCGACTTTTCGTTGACGTAGACAAGCGTTCCGTAGTTGCCATAAGAGTGTTAGTTGGCTTGGCATGATGCATCTCAAACCTCTCAACCATGTTTTTAGCATACTTACTTTGAGATACAAATATCCCATTTGGTCGTTGAGAAATCTGAAGGCCAAGAAATTGATGCAACTCTCCCTCAAGGCTCATCTGAAATGTTGAGGACATAGCTTCTGTGAATGCAGTCACGAGTTTAGAACAAGTAGCTCCGAAGACAATGTCGTCAACGTAAATTTGGGCAACAATCATGTGTTTGCCATCTCGCTTGATGAACAAAGTTTTGTCCACCGATCCACGCTCAAAGCCGAAATTCAGAAGAAAATCCGTGAGACATCCATACCAGGCGCGAGGCGCTTGTTTCAAGCCATATAGAGCTTTGTGAAGCTTGTAGACATGGTTTGGCTTTTTCGGATCCTCAAAACCTTTAGATTGGGCAACGTAGACTTCTTCTTCCAGCACACCGTTCAAGAAGGCAGCTTTGACGTCCATCTGTCGAAGTTTGATGCCAAGATGGCATGCAATAGCAATTAAGAGTCTGATGGACTCAATTCGTGCGACCGGAGCAAAAGTTTCATCAAAACCTATGCCTTCTACTTGGGCATATCCTTGGGCGACAAGACGAGCTTTGTTTCGGACAACTTGGTTATGCTCATCTGTTTTATTCTTGAAAATCCATTTAGTTCCAACAACATTGATATTTGAGGTTCTGGGAACTAAGGACCAAACATTATTTCGTGTGAACTCATTCAACTCTTCTTGCATGGCCATGATCCAAAAATCATCTTGCATGGCTTCCTTGTAATTTTTCGGCTCATTTTCGGAGAGAAAGCAAGAGATGCCGATTTCATTACATATTGCAGAAGTACAGATGTTGTAGAGTTCGTCGGGAGAATTCATAGGTTTCTTTGAGCGTGTAGTTCGCTCATTCAAGTTTCCAATTATTTGGTTTGGTGGATGACGTTTTTGAATATGACCAGGTGCTTCACGCGGAGCATCAGCTGGATTTTCGACTTGATCAACATCGTCATCCTCAGTCAACAAATTGTTATCATTTAGGTTGCTAGAGTCTCCAACTTCAGGTGAAGTATTTGGAGTAGCATTTTCAGGAATCTCAGTCGTGGGTGTTGAAGGAAAAGTTTGGACTTCAAGAATTCCTTCCTTAACCCAATCAGCCTCTGCATCTTTTCCTAGAAAGTCTTGTTCATCAAAGTTGATGTTCACAGTTTCTATGACTTTCCTTGTTCGAAGATTGTAGGCGCGGTAGGCATGACTGTTTTGGCTATAGCCAACGAAAATTCCACGATCAGCCTTGGCTTCAAATTTCTTTAGAGGATCACGATCCTTCAAAATATAGCAAGTACAACCAAAGACACGAAAGTGGGCAACTGAAGGTTTCTTGCCATTTACCAGTTCATAGGCAGTAGCAGTTGTGCCAGATCGAATGCTTATTCGATTTAAAATGTAACCAGCAGTAGAGACGGCTTCTGCCCAAAAAGTTCGAGCCAGATTTTTGGAGATTAACATCACACGCGCCATCTCTTGCAGTGTTCGATTCTTACGTTCGGCGATCCCATTTTGTTGAGGCGTTTTTGGGGCCGAGTATTCATGGTGAATACCTTTCATCAGGCAAAATTCATTGAAGCTAGAATTTTCAAACTCAGTGCCGTGATCACTCCTGATCCTTTTAACCTTAGCTTCATGATTTGTCCGTATCCATTTTACAATACCCTTAAAGGCATTGAAAGTTTCATCTTTAGTTGCCAGAAATCTCGTCCATGTATACCGTGAAAAATCATCAACTACAACCAGCACATATTCTTTCTTAGCTATGCTCTTCACCTCCATTGGACCCATCAAATCCATGTGTAGAAGTTCAAATGGAGCTGAAGTGCTCATTAGAGTTGGAAGTGCCGGATGAGGAGTTCTGGTCAGCTTACCCTTCTGACAGTCACCACATACTCGTTTTTCAATTTTAGGGAGTTGAGAGATTCCTCGAACTATCTCCCCCTTAACCAATTTGCTCAGATTGCGAGTGCTAGTGTGGCCAAGTCGTTGGTGCCACAAATCAACTTCATCGGGAACGGTCACGGAGAAGCAACTATACTCAGTTGTATAGCAATTGTTTTTAGCACGTGGACCTTCCATGATACATTTTCCCTCAGCATCATAAACTCTGCAAGATTCCTTATCAAAGCTAACATTAAAACCTTCATCACATAGCTGACTGATAGAGATGAGGTTGGCAACAAGTCCCTTGACATGGACAACATTTCTTATCGGCGGTAAACCTTTGATTTGTAGCGTCCCCTTTCCCTTGACAACACCTTTTGCTCCCCCTCCAAACACCACGGGGGAACCAGTCATCGGCTCATATTCTTTCAAGAATTTCTTAGTGCCGGTCATATGTCGGGAGCAGCCACTGTCAAAGTACCAAATACCTTTGTTGCCAGCTTCAGAAGCATTTAGTGCAACATTGCAGAAAATCAGTTCTCTCGGCTTCCAGTCAGTTAGAATGGTGGAGTTAAGTTTAACTTCACTCTTTTGGGACTTAGGCACCCACTTCTTCTTCCCATCAGAATTTTGACTGTTCCTTTCAGTCACAGCTTTCAGAGTTTGCTTAATTTTCGGATTTGGAGAAACAGATTTCTTCATTTCCTTAATCACTTCCGACTTTTTCTTCATGGTCATAAGTTCTCTGTTCATGTCCTCTTTCATTCTATAGCAAAATGTTCGAATGTGTCCAGGTTGATCACAGTAGTGACAAACATACTTTCGCCTTTGACGAGTTTCAACCTTCGGAGACGTTTTGACCAAAGCAGTTTTAGTGCGAGAGGATTGTCCATTTTTCTTCACGTTCTGAGATTTGTCTAAGTTCTTCAGCAACGTCTTTTCATAAGGTAGGATACCACGAGGATGTTTGACAATATTTTTCGGGAATTGATATGTCTCAAATTCAGATTTTGAAGTCAAGATCGACTTTTGAGTTTTAGTTTCTGGAGACTTAGCAATTTTCTTCCCTTCAGCAATCTCCTTCCGTTTAGATGATTCAACGTCATCCTTACTTTTATCCTCAGGCAGATCATCCGATGCCTTAACAAAACTCACTTCCTTCTTCTTTTCAGATGTTGAGTATATAGACTCAAAAACTTTTTGAAATCCAAGACCATAACGATTAGGATTCATACATGAAGCAGCATTGTCAAACACGGAAGAGTTCGTGTTCATTTTCCTCAACAGTTCATCAGTCATATGAAGTTTTTCTTTCAACACATATCGTTCCTTGTCAGTCATGGCAAGGTCAGTTTGAACTTTCATTAATGAAGACTTTAGTTCATCATTCTCAGCATCCGAGTTCTTAAATAGAGTCTGCAGTTTCTTAACTTCAGTTGACTCCTTTTTCAGTGACGTCTTCAGTTTTGAGTTTTCAGAACTCAACTTCTCACACAATTCTCTCAGTTCGACAACTTCTTTGAAATACTTATGCTTTTCTTCGAAAAGATCATCAAATTTGACCTTAAGAATTGTCAGAGAATTGTTCAACTTCTTCTTCTCATCCTCAGTCTTCTCAACTGAGTTTCTCAACACTACAACTTCATCACACATCTTGAATTTCTCATTCGAGAGTTCATTAAAAGATTCAGTCAAGCACTTCAGAGACACTTCAAGTGTGCTATTCTCAGTGATAGCCGTGTCATATAGATTCTCGAGTTTAGAGTGACTCTCTTTCAGAGTGGCTAACTCAGTGCTCACATTTTCAGTTTCAGACACTTCGGTAGTCTTTTCCATCTCTTCAGTATCAGACACTGATTCATCGTCCGAGAAAATATCATCATCACAACAATCTCGATTCGCAGAGGCTACACGAAATATGTTGTCTGCTGTAGCAGTGTCCTTCAGGAAAGTGTCAAGTTCAAAGTTTTCAACTTCGAAATTTGCTAGTTCAAAGTCTTCACCAAAAGTAACAACTAGAGCGTTGTCCTCATCGTCGTCAGAATTATTTTCCTCAGACTCATCGTTCTCAGAAATGACATCCTCATCGTCAATCACAACATAGCTAACTGGTAGCTTCTTCTTACGATGTAAGTTCGGGCATTCATTTTTAACGTGTCCATATCCCTTACACTCATAGCATTGCATCTTAGAAACATCTTTGCTAGTAGAGGAGTATGGCGAAAGTTTAGTCCCTTTGAACTTTTTGTCAGACGATGATCCCTGATTTCGGTTGTCAGGGGTATTTGGTTATGAGTTAGAACTTTTCTGAAATTTTCCATTCTAAACCAACTGAACTAACAACCCTTGACCTTTATTACTTTCTTGACCGCCTAAAGTTCGTAAATAATTCTAAAGAACTTTTTTAATTAATTGTTTAAAATAAAATTTAATATATTTTATTTTTAGTATTAATATATAACCTAGTTAACTTGTAGTAATTTTTAATTTTTGTATTAAAATGAACAATTTATTTATTTGTAGTAAAAAATCAATTTAATTAAATTTAGTTTAGACTTCAGTAAAAAAAACATCCCTCAAGTGAAATATATTTAAAAAAGGGAAATTTTGGAAAAAGAGTAAAAATTTAAATAATTATTTATAATTTAATATATTATTTTTTCTTAATTATGAAACCCTTGATTATTAGACATGTGTGGTGGTTCTTTTTTAAATTCAAAGGGTATTATAGTAATTATTAGTACTTTATTTTATAATTATAAAATTCAAAATACCTCAATTAATAAAAATGGTTACAAGAAAATTATTTTTATTCAAAAATTATATTTTATAGAGTATAACTTATAATTTCTTAAATTGTATTTACATTTTTCCTAAATATTCCTACAAAAGTAACAAGAGCATTCTTGAGTGAAATATATTTTAAAAATTAACAAGATCATCCTTATTAAATCATACTACAGTTGTTCTAGGTGAATTGAATGGTCATAATTTCTTTATAAACGAGGGTGACTATTCTTGTGAGAGGAAATACTTATTACATATGTTTAGGTAAATAAGATGTTTTAATACTTATTACATATGTTTAGGTAAATAAGATGTTTTAATACCGTGTATACTCCTTCTCTCTCTCACTATATATGTACTTTTTTATTTTTTTAGGTATCCCATAATAGTTGATACAACCCAAAAAATGAAATAAACATTTTTATTTTTTCAATTTAAAATACAATTTTACTCCTACTTTATCCACCTATTTTATAAATTCTATTTACAACTACTTTATTTTTTAACTTAAAAATAAATTTTTATTTTTTACTTTTTGGTCAAAAAGTCAAAAAACAATATTTTGACCAAAAAGCCAAAAAACAATATTTTTCTTAATCTCGTGAAAAAAAATAGTGCATGTTTAAAGAGTTAGGGAGAGTAAATAATTTCAAAAGATGTAAATGTCGTTTATTAAATTTAGCTATCGGCAAATTTGTTGGAAAGTCGAAATGACGCCTTATAGAGAGTTAATGTGGGCTTAGGCGCTTAGCAATAAAGTATAAACTGGGTCAGAAATTGTATAGCCCAACTAAAATAATGATTGAAATACAACATCCACCACGAATGGAGGCCCATATTTGTTTAATATAAACAATTACGTTACCTTTTCTATCAGTGTCTTTTTTTATAAAACTTGACTTATAATTACAACAATCAGTTTATATTAATACATAATGATGATCTTCATAAAAAAACATCTAATTACAAAAATGTTATTTATTGATTTTTTTTGAAAGAACAATAAATCACGTGTATAGACCAATGAAAATTAGATCGTCGGTGTGTCAGACTATTAGTTTACGACCAACAATAAGTTGAAAACTTTAATTTAGCCAAGTATACATCGTGATATTTCATTAGGAGCATAAGCATGGTTTGTGGATTGTCAATGAAACATCATTCTCAAGATTTTATAAATGAAGTGATCATAACAATAAAGATAATTACTTTGTACCACTTCATCATATCTTTCCTTAATTGTGTACGCAATAGCAGCTTCCCTCTCCTTATGGTCCTCACTAATCAATTCAACTAATCAAGATTATTAAGCATAATTTTAAGGAACAAATACCCTCTTTTTTTTTTACAATCTAATAGCTCACATGCAATTTATGGTTGATCAATGTTATAAATTAGCTCTATTTTTAAAACATTGCATAACTCTTTTGTAATTTACAAATGAGCTATCCACTGTTTTAAGGATTTGTAATGTATAAATGAGTTACTGTTTTAAGGAATTGAAGATGTAATAATCACTGATAACAATATTTTTGACATGTAATTCAATTTAATTAATATTTTAATTTTATAATAATAAAAGTAGCATAAAGTATGAAATGGTACTAGTAGTAATATATATTATTTAAATCTCAAGAATAAATGTTTATTGAAATGAAACTATAACTATATCATTGTCTAGAAATTAATTATTGATGTGATGGGCTTACACGATATGTTTATTCTTCGCAGCTTAACCGCTTGGATTAAGGAGAAATCGACAGTGTGTTAATGTCACGGTTTCCAAAAGTGGCAAGTGGTTTGAATTTTGATTAAAGTTATGTTTAGCTTAAATTGTGTCTTAATCCTTGATTAGGATCGATGAGCACTGCTGGAGCCTGGAGCCCTCCACCTACTATGATTGCTAATTTTAATCACCATGTTTAATTAATATTTAACCACTATGCACAATTTCAAATAAATACTTCACATATAATTGAATCAAAATTATCAATCGAACCAAAATACTAACTAGCTAATTGAATATGTTAAAAATAATTTCGATTATGAACTTATCTATCTATTTGTTTTTTGTTTATTTAAATATTTATTGTTGTCACTTTTTTTTTCTTTTTTTTATATAGAGTAATTAATTTGCGAGTAGGTAGATAAATAAATATAAATATGAATAAAAAAATGATTGCGTTAGAGAGACTGACAAGTATGTGAAACAGATTTCAAAGGGGTTCAATAAATTGCACGTGCGAACGCAAATAAGTTTTTTTCGAAAATTAATTATAAACTTAAATATGTCATGCAATTGTGACTTTGCCTGAATTTGTTATGCAGTGTGCCTTCTATTCCTTGTGCCGCAATTTCCGCCGTATGTATATGTAGTATATTACTCCTACTTTCTTTGTCAAAATTTTATAGTAATACATTTTTTCTTATAGTAACTTGATGTAGTAATAATAATAAGTGAGATTTTGGGAAAATGGCAAATTTAAGTAATTATTTATAATTAAATATATTATTTTTTCTTAATTATAAATTAATGTAATATTTCAATTTTTTTTATTATAGTTGTTATTTATTATAACTGACAGGGTACACATTATAGGAATTAATATTTTCAATTTTTTTTGATAATTATAAGATTAATTATACACCAATTAATGAAAAAAGTAAAAAAAAAATATTTAGAATTTGAAAGTGTATTATAGGAAATTTCATAAACCAAAATATTTTTTTCTTTAAAAACTTATAATAATAATTAAAAAAACTGAGATAAATATATAATTTGTAACAAGTACCAGTATACTTTAAAGGGCAAGTTTGGTATTTCCTTGAAAACCATGGAGATCGAAATCGATTGATACCTTATTTACATTGAATCGCAAATGCTAGCCCATATTAAATCTACATCATATTCATAACTTCCCACATCATGCTTATATACATGAATGATTCTAACCTTTCATTTATTTCGATGAAATATGGTCATAAATAGGTTCATGCACGGTGTACATCCATTACGACCATTTCGACCGGATCATGAGTCCTAAAATACAAACGATGGATTATTAAATACTAGAAATAAAATTATATATATATATATATATATATATATATAATTGAATCCGATTGAATTGAAAAAAAAACGTGAAATCAAATTCAAAAAATGGAGTTCAAGTGTGAAGCGCGTCTTCGTGTGAAGATTTTTGATTCGTTTTATTTTACGTGTGACGTCATAATTATGAACCTAGCGACATATTTCACCCACGCTCAACTTTGAAGTTTTTGGTTGTAGTGTGAAAAATTGAAATTACATGGTCCCCACACACAGTCGCCCTCCACGTGTCTCCCCGTCATTCGCTTCATAATCGAGCTCGTTTCGGTTCATTAATCGCCTAATTTTCAGGTTCAATGATCCTAAGAGCATCTCCAATGGTGTACCTAAATATATGTACAATTCATTTGACACATCATCAATAATTTGTACATATGAATTTATACTTCAACATCCCAATGGTTTGAGGTACAAATATGCATCTTCTTTGCATGTGGGACCCATAAAATAAGACACAATTTCAATTTGTACCTAGTATTTAATATTAGATACTCCAAAATTCTCTCTCCTATTTGTACCAAAGTCCCCAATAGTGTACTTAGGTACAATTCCATGCCATGTAAGAATTGTACCTACCATTGGAGATGCTCTAATTGCGTACGTACATCACACTGTATTTCCAATTCCTATAAGGCTATACTCACATCAAATACACCACGTGCCGATAAAAAAAAAATGTCCTCCAACCATAATTTTTCTCGATTAAATTATTAATATATATTAATGCTGTCAATAACATAGTACTCTTTATTTTATCACATGAGATGTATTTGTCTATATTGAGTGTACACTATATAACCCACAAGTCACAAACACAAAATACATATGAGACGTATGTGATGATACTTCATAGTTTCTTCTTAGTACTGATCATCAATGCTCCTCCTCTTCCTCCTCTTCTTCTTCTCTCATGAACATCCAAAATTCGATAAACAATATGGAAAGCACAGATTCCTCGGTCGAGTCCCAAAGGCCTCATCTGCCTCCCGGTTTCCGCTTCCACCCGACCGATGAAGAACTAGTCGTGCACTACCTCAAGAAGAAGGTCGCTTCTGCCCCTCTGCCCGCTTCCATCATCGCCGAAGTCGATCTTTACAAATTCGATCCATGGGAACTTCCAGGTATAATATATATTTATATTATTTGTACAAATTTTCATCAATTTCAAATTCATCTTAATAATATATTTTTATATTTTGCAGGGAAGGCAATATTTGGGGAGCAAGAGTGGTATTTTTTCAGCCCGAGGGACCGAAAGTACCCTAACGGGGCCCGCCCGAACCGGGCGGCAACCTCCGGTTTTTGGAAGGCGACCGGGACCGACAAGCCGGTGCTGACTTCCGGCGGGACCCATCGAGTCGGAGTTAAAAAGGCGCTCGTATTCTACGGAGGTAAGCCGCCGAAAGGAATCAAGACCAATTGGATCATGCACGAATACCGGATCACCGATAACAAATCACAAACCAACAAGCCTCCTCCCGGCTACGTCGACGCCACCACGAAGGGCTCCTTGAGGGTAAAATCGTCAATCTAAATTAATCCGATTCCTCGTATGCACGACACGTGTCACAATGAATTTATCGATGTGTTTTCGTATTTTATAAGCTCGATGATTGGGTGCTTTGCCGTATATACAAGAAAAACACTGCGCAAAGGCAATTGGATCTCGAGAGGTATCCAACGATGACGGAGATGATTGGCTCGATCGAGGCACCGAAGCCCTCATCCAACTATGGTTCGTTCCTAGAGAACGAACGAGAACTTTACGATCATCGAAGAATGAGTATGAGCAACGACTTGGAACCGCTGCAGTTCCCTTTCGCGGGACCGGGAAAGAGGACTTTGCCGAATTTATATTGGAACGAGGAAGGAGGAAACGGAAACACGAACGCGGACACTCCCTCGACAAAAAGATTCATGACGGATAATTGTGAGCCGGGGAGTAATTCGTTCACCAACATTCATGGGCAACTGCCACGACAGACCGAACCTAGCCTAGAACAACAAGAGATGATCGGAAATCATATTGGAGATGGGGTTTTCCGGCACCCCTCCTATCAAGTTTCCGGCATGAGTAATTGGTACACATGATTATATGTTACAACACTTAATCGGTATGTAAATAAGGATGATATTCGAAACATATATATACAATGAATTAGTACATAGTATTGGAATTGAGAGTTTTGTTACGTTACTAGGGAAGAATATAGGATGGAAAATTAGGATAGGTGGAAACTATACACTTAACTCTCTTTTATTTTATTATACATATTCTCGGATTTTATATATGTATATGTACCGGAAATTATATTGGTTTGGTATATAATACTAATTGATTATTTATTTCGAATTAAAATTAAAGTGGGGACCATTTATTAATGGAATTAATTGTTATATTACCCAACTAATTATGGTTAACAACTTTGCTATTTACGGGTCATGTACAAAACAACTTTAAAACAACTTTAACCCGATGTTTCTCTTTCAATTTTCACGTAGAGTAATTAATGGCACTTTAGGTTTATTTACATAAAATTAATTTTTTGGTCCTGCAACAGTCAAAGTCAAACAAAATGGCCAATTTAAAACAGCGTTGAATTGACTCATAGTACTAAATTATTTAACAAAAAATGCAAATTCAACAAACTCAAGAAATTAATGAAATTCCATTCAATCAAATACCTAATACAAAAATAAAAAGTTCGTGTTTGACAAGGTCTACCAAAACCGTGTTCTCGGTCAACTAAAAATAAAAAATCAAAATCAAAATCAAAATAAAGAGTCAATATTGTGCAAAAAGCATTAAATTCTCTCTATATTTTTTCACGAGTGGATGTAATATATAAAGTGGAACCAAACGCCTCTGATTCCTCAAAAACAACCACTCCGATAATTACAATCATGGATCGACAAATCGCAAGAAAGATTCCGCCGTCAGCAAAGCCGCCGTCGACCGCGGCCGGAGGTGCTCCTCGCCGGACTTCTTATCTGGCGCAGGCCAGATCTCGAGCGGTGCGATACCAATATCGGCGCGAACCGCCTGCGACACTGCGGAGCCGCCAGCCAGCCTGCAAAGAGATTGTTCGAAGGGCGTTGGCGCCGCCGTCTCAGAGGCTCAGCTTGCGCTGGCGGAATTTTAGGCCCACGCCGAGCCGGTTCTCCAACGAGTCTATGGCTTAATTTAATTACTAATTAATTAATTAATTGAACCTGTTTTTTTTTGTTGGTTGGTGTAATTTTATTTTTTTTGGGGGGGAAAATGAGATTTTTTATTTTACTACATGGAATTAACTATATTGTTTATTTCATGTTTTATGTTATGAAATTTTTGTATATTTTGTGCGAGTTGATTATCAATATGTACCTTTAAATTCTTTTCTTTTATTATTTTAATAGAAATAATGGTAAAGTAATTAAACTAATTAATGTTTAAAATAATTTTTTGCCTATATATGAAATTTCATAATGGGTCATTTTCCATTGTAATGGCAAATCATAATTACAAGAGATTACCTTTTTCATTAGTTAGAATTCTAACGTAATTTTGACTGACCTCCAGGCTCCAGGTCATTTGAATTAGTCGTCTATTTCAAATATTTCAATTATATCTTAAATAGTAAAATTTCAATTAAAAAATCATTGAAAAATCCAAAATCTGAAAAATCTTCATAGGAATTTCCGATTATCCAAAACTCCAATCAAGTCTGATTTCATCGGACCCCACCAGATGATGACGTGGCTTCCTGAACGACACGATGTGGCTGCTGACCATGAACGCCGTCACGCCGTCCGACACCGCCACGTCCTCCATCTTCATCTCCTTCAACCTCCGCGCATACTCCGGCACGTGCACCAGGTCCCAAACCACCGCAACACCCCCGGGCTTCAGCACCCTCACCACCTCCCCCAATACCCTCATTCGCTCCGCCGCCGCCGCCGCCGACCTCGGCCGGAACTCCTTTCCGACCGTGTGGAGAAACACGGCCGACACCACCACGTCGAAGTAGCCATCGCTAAAGGGCAGTGTCCTCGGGTCACCTGGTCTGATTTGTTGACGTGGCAGAATATAATATTATTATTTATAAAAACTTGTAATTTAAAAAATATTTAAAAACAAGTTTTATATACACTACCTGCATGTGACATACTTTTGGACGCCCTCTAGACCCGCGGTTCTCAGGATACGGGTCGGGTCGTTCTCCGAATCCGACCGGGTCGAGTTTAGCCCGACGACCCGGCCATCCGACCCGGATTTCTTGAGCTGCAAAGCGACGGCGTTTAGGAGGACCCCGCGGCCAGCGCAGCCGAGGTCGAGGGCGTTCTTGACCGAAGACCAGTCCGAGATAATCGAGACTATCCGTTGTGACATGTCCCACCGGAGAGACACGCCGGAGTAGAAGAAGTTGGAGGCGGCGAAGAAGAGGCAGACGGCGGAGATGGCCGTGACGGAGCCCGTGAATCCGGCGGCGAAACGGGCCGAGGCGGGCCCCGGGAGGACGAATCGCTCGATGAAGTTGCAAGCGGGCTCGAAGTAGATCAAGAAGAAGACGGAGAGGATGGAAAAAGCTACGGCGTGAACGAGGAGGAACAACGGAGTTTGCCAATCGTCGAGGCCGTAGATCGCGTAAATCTGCGTCCAGTCTCGGTTCGTTTTTGCCATTGCTAGCTAATATGCAATGGGGAAATAAATTGAATTGAATATCTATTGTGGTGAACTGGTGATTATGAAGATTTAAAAGGGAATTGGAGTTTTAATTAGTGGTGTAAAATTTCAATGTAATTTTTGATTTGATATTTTATAATTTATGATTACATTTTTTTACTTTGTTATCATTATTAATACACTTTTTGGGGGGTCTTTGTAATTTGGTAACGGTTAAAGAAAAAGAAAAAAAAGGAAAAGAAAAAAGGTTTGACATGCAATTTGCATAATAGCATTCTATGTTGACAAAATAAATATTTTTTTACTATAAGTAATGTCAACTTTGAACTTTTGAATCTTAAAAGGCGGGAATGGTTATTTACAATGTATAATTTCAAAGTATAATGTTCAAATTTCAAAATAGTTTTAAGTCAAGATAATTTTGTGGGTTTATTGTCTAAAGGCCTTTTCTCAAAGGCCCCTTGTTTATGAAGCCTTTGACAAAGTCAAGGTTTCAAAAAAAAGAAAAAAATGATTTTAATATATTTTTATTATTCAAAAAACATAAAATTAATTTAGAAAATGTTTTTTTATTATAAAATCTTTTTTTATTATAAATCTTAATGTTATATGTGAAAATACGTAAATGCTCTTTTCATTCTTTCTCATTTCAATCGTTTCTCAACGTTTTCATCCCCAAATTCTCTCCCCCCACCGCACGTAGAACCCTAATTTTCTGGAAAAACACATTGGATTGAATTCGAAGAAATTAGATTCAGAGACGTAGTCGGTGGTACATGTTGCTCAGGCGTGGGAGAAATCAGTGTCCAATGGCGGATCCAAACGATAGCCATAGCCGAGGTAATCTCGCGTCGACTACCGAAATTTGAAATGAATTTGGTTTGATTGTGTAGTAATTCGTCTGTTCATAACATAAATCTCTCGAATTTCTACTTTTCCCCAATTTTTCAAAGAATTATGTTCAAATGCAGAACCCTAATCCCCAAATCAATTTGATCGATTTCTTCTATTTTTGTAGCAGCATGAATTAGAGTGTTTATCTAATATAATTCTTATGGTGCTGAACACTGAGACATAAATTTTTTGAATTTCCACTTTTCCCCAATTTTTCAAAGAATTATGTTCAAATGCAGAACCCTAACCCTAATCCTCAAATCAATTTGATCAGCATGAATTAGAGTGTTTATCAATATAATTCTTATGGTGCAGAACACTAAGCCCCAAATCATTTTTCTGTGTTCATCCTCTGAGCTTTAAATATGAACAAATGTGATATTTGATCCATTTACAAATCAATTTGAAATGTTCTTTTTGCAATGCAGAATATTGATCAGTGTCTGGGCTGGATGAGATGAGAAAAGATGTGGATATGACAATGCCAAAAGAAGGAACCTATGAAGGAGTTTGGAAATTAGATTTTTCTTCATTCCAGTTGTTAAATGTTACTACATTGAAGTTTTAAAATTGGGTTGTATTGATGTGGATTTATTTAAATTCTGATTTTCTGGTTTGTATTGAGGTTGCTTCATTGTAGACAATCTGAAAAGTTGTTTTGTATAGATGTTGCTTCTGAAAACAGTTGTAGACAACTTGGGAAGCTAATTGTTGGTTTGATATTCAAAACTGCTACATATTGTTCTATAAACAAATTGTTTGGTTTGATGTAGTATATTTATAGGTTTTGTGGTTTTGTTTGGTTTGATGCAGTATATATGTTAAGGTTTAATTTGGTTTGGTTATAGTGAATCAGTTTTGAATTTCTACTAGTGTATGTGTATTGTTTGTTTTAAATCATAAATTAGAAAATCATAAATCAAACCACAAAAAAAAACTTAAATACTTAGAAAGGGACTTGCCCAAATTGTACCAAAATTTACATAGATAACTGGCCAAATTGTACAAAAAGAGGACTGTAATATAACACCATAATGTTAAAAGGGAACACTGCCCAAATTTTACCAAAATATACATAGTTATATCACCAAAATGTTTAAAGGGAACACTGCCCAAATTGTACCATAAAACACAAAAGAAATAAACACCATAAGGGGGACACAACCCACATTGTTCCAAACTTACAAAAGAGGGACACAACCCAAATTATTCATTAATTTACCAAACAGAATTAAATACCAACATACTTTTCAGAGAGGGGGTGCTTGCATGATGTGCAGTGTTGTCGAAGCAGGGTCATAGGTGAAGCGCAAAGTCATTCCTCTATTGAAATTGTTTTTGATGCAGAAGGCTCTCCACTCCTGCTGGAGAAAAACATACTTGCTCTCCTTCCCCTTTCCTGAAAACACCGTGGCCGGCATTTTCTCCCCTTTTTCATTTGCCAGTTTCAACTCAGCCTTGTACTCGATCCCAGTTAGCGCAGCAAAGGCTGTTGGAATCCTCTGCAGTGAAGTTGGAAACAAAATAATTAATGGAAATTGTAGATGACACTAAAAAAAGTAAATGAAAGAGAAAGATATCACTTACCAAGCGATAGTAATGAAGATGAAAGTTATCACAGACCTCCAGTTCCCGGCGCCTCCGGCCTCCATCCACAACATACTTTATCTCAATCATTTCCCTATCAAAAATAGCTACCTGGAAGATGTGGGATAGGTAGTTCCATTCAAATACCAACAGTTGATGAGTCTGAATTTCATATTTCTCTCTAAATGCAGACCATCCTTTTCCTATAACCATACGACCCAGCTCATCTTCATACAACTCAGCCGGCATCATTAGACCAGATGGAGTCTTCAAAAACACTTGCCTTTGGATGTGGTGTGTGCATGCATTGACAAATGCTCTGGGAATAATCTAGCAAACAAAACATACAAAACATACATGTAAGATGTAAATACAGGTAACATACAAAACATACAAAACATACATGTAAGCTGTAAATACATTATACATGTAACATACAAAACATGTACTTACAATGTACTCCACGACTGGGTTAATGATTGTTGTGTGGAATCTGGGGCTGTATGGAGGTCCTTTCTTTTTTCTTCCTGTAGAAGTGGATGCTATAGCATCCACAATACATGTAAAATAAAATAATAGTAGGGTTTAACATCAGGGTTCAAGCCAAATCAGTGGAGACGGATTAAAATCAGATTAAATAGACAACATCAACATGCACTTTGCGAAACGAGATTACCTTCACATCTTGTCGGCTCCTCTGTTTTTATAGATGGTTCCCCGAGCCAATGTGAGAAATCGCACGAAGGGCACCTTGCGTAGATTCTGCCTAGGGTTTTCGAAAATCCGAAAACTCCTACATGTGTGTCTTGTCCACATTTGCGACATTTATGGTCAAGACTCGAAGATTCGCCCAAATTCTTCATTATCTGCAAAAAAAAGGGTATACCATAAAAAAAAATTATTTGTGGTAGTTCATTAATAAACAAACCCCAAATAGTTATTTCATTAAAAATTATGAAAAAAAAAAAAATTACCTCTGGAACGGAGAAGATGAAAGGGGCGAGGGTGAAGTGAATGAATGATTAGGGTTAAGGAAGTATGGTGGGAGATTAAATTAAAAAAAAATATATATATATTCAAAATAATTAAATTAAACAGTGCATCATTACACGGGAAGAGGTGTGACCGACGGGGGGAGTTGAACGGTTGAACGTGTGTTACTAGAACTCGGATCAACAAAACTCAGCCGTTGATTACCTTGAATGGATGGTTGAGATGTAAAGTTGACATTGGATTAGATCAACAAACCCAGCCGTTGATTACATTTTAACGGATGACTGTGATTAATTTTTGATTTATTCATTTTTTATTTATTGAAATTAATAGATGGCTGTGATTAAATCTTGTATTATTCAGTTATGAACGGATGACTACGATTTAATCTTGAATTCCAGACACACATACCTAAGAATAATGGTAATATACCCAATGCAATTCTAAACCGTTTAGTATGAAGTCTCCGATACGCAATATGCATGGTATATAAGCCAGCTTCTATGAAATTACACATTGTGATAGATAGATTTTCAATACACCTAAGACTAAATGTCATATACCTTCATATTAACTTTATATTATTAATGCTTATTTCATGAAATTAATTTTATATTAATAATCTTATTTAATGAAATTAACTTTATATTATTAACTTTATATTTGTAATTAAAATGTTATTTCATGAAATTAACTTTATAATAATAATTAAAATGTTATTTCATGAAATTAACTTTATATTTGTAATTAAAATCTTATTTAATGAAATTAACTTTATATTTGTAATTAAAATTTTATTTAATGAAATTAACTTTATATTATTAATGTTATTTAATGAAATTAACTTTATATTATTAACTTTATATTTGTAATTAAAGTGTTATTTCATGAAATTAACTCTATAATAATAATTAAAATGTTATTTCATGAAATTAACTTTATATTTGTAATTAAAATCTTATTTAATAAAATTAACTTTATATTATTAACTTTATATTTGTAATTAAAATGTTATTTCATGAAATTAATTTTATAATATTAATTAAAATGTTATTTCACGAAATATAACTTTATATTATTAATTAAAATTTTATTTTATCAAACTAAAAAAAAGCCATCAAAAGTATTTTACATCCACCATAAAAAAGTTAAAAATAAATAAAAAATAAACAATCATATTATACCATCATTTTGTCATCAAAGAATTCAAGCTCGCATATCTTTCAAAATTCCTTTCCAGAGGCTCTCCATCACTTTCAGCCTCTCTACTTTTTTCCAGAGGCTCTTCATCACTTTCAGTTGCTTCTTGGCTCATTTGTTTTGGACGACTAGTTTTCTTCATTCTATCTCCAGGCCCCCTCGATTCCCCGACTGATTTTTTCCTTTTCAATGACGGCCGTCCACTTTGAGCCTTAACTTTTGGTGGCAAAACATCTGCATTAAGAACTTCATCAGGAAACTCACATTCATCTTCATTAGGCAGAGGTAAGATGAACTCAGAATAGGTGATCTTCCATGTTGCAGCAACACAGGCAGTAGAAATCCATCCCCACATGTTTTGCTGCAGCAACTGCATGAATACATGGCAGCTTATCCAAATCAAACCTCCTGCATGTGCACGTACGTGCCTCCAAATCAACAAGTCTGCAAGACTGCTCAACAGACACCTGAAACTTATTCGGGTTGCAAATCACCCTAACCACAGGGGACACCTCCAACATATGATTATATGTCTTCAATAGTTCTGCTTCAATTTTTGGAGTGACTTGTGTACCACATAAATGTGAAGCATCATGTCTTTCAGCAAACCACCTTTGCATCATGTCTCTAATTTCTGTGAGCAAACCAACAATGGGAAACCTCCTTGCAGATAGGAGAACACTGTTCAGGGCCTCTGCATTATTGGTTGTCATGATATTATATCTTGAGCCATCAAAGTGAGCTCTAGACCAATACCTAAAGGACCCTTCATCCAAATAATCTCTGATTCCTTTGTGCTTCAAACAAAGTGCATTGAATAATTTTCTGAACTCTGGTATAGTGTAAGCCCTTGCTGCTCGATTAAACAGGTCATCAACATCACATCTGGGGAAACGGGCCTTCAAATTTCTTTTCAGATGGTAACTACAGAATCCATGGCATGCATTCTTAAACACCTTCTGGAAACCATGTTTGATA
Source organism: Euphrasia confusa (assembly GCA_954870475.1). NCBI lineage: Eukaryota > Viridiplantae > Streptophyta > Magnoliopsida > Lamiales > Orobanchaceae > Euphrasia > Euphrasia confusa. The sequence continues at coordinate 3,072,317 of OX940956.1, read as the reverse complement.
CTTTCAGCACGGTCAGAAAGTATGGCAAGATCAGTGGTGTCACCAGTTATTAATTTCAGTTTCTCAAAGAACCAAGTCCAAGAATTATTATTCTCTGAGTCCACCACTGCCCAAGCAAGAGGATATATTTGTCGATTCCCATCCTGGCAAGTTGCAACTAACAAAGTGCCTTTAAATCTACTTTTCAAGAAAGTCCCATCTACAGAAATGACTCGACGAAGGGAAGACTGGAACCCACGAATACTCTGGCCAAGTGCCATAAAACAATATTCAAATACATTATCATCTGATGTTTTAATGAATGTCATTGTCCCAGGATTGGACAACTTCAACAAGTAAAAGAACTTTGAAAGTTTTCCAAAACTATCTTTAGGATTACCCCAGATCAGTCCAATAGCATACTGCTGAGACATGTATGCTTTTGTATAACTTATCTCATAGCCGTATTCTTGGAGAAAGTCATTAATAATATCTCTTGGAGAATGAACACGTTTTGGGTCTTGGAATTTCTCAACAACAAACCTTCCAATTAACTTATAAGAAGCATTTTTATGGTCAGTGTTACGAATAGTAAGAGAACAAGAATGGGGGAACTTATATTTCACAACTTTGAATAACTTTGATTCTCCCACAATACATGCACTTAACTGCCACTTGCATTGTTGATCTATGCAACAAACTCTGTATACTGCATTGTTAGACTTTTTCACCTTGAATTCAAAATGGAATTTCACAGCAAGAGTTTCCAGCTTGTCTTTCAAATGACGCTTACTTTCAAAATAGTCTTTAGCATTGATGTCTTCAACCAAAGGAATTCTCAGAGCAGAAGGTTGCCTATCACATAGAAGGCTATCTGTTGTTTCAGTTTCTGTAAAGGAAATAGAGGCAGCTACTCTTTCAGTTACTGTCAGAGAAATGGGGGCAACTACTCTTTCAACACCAACAATGGTATCAGCATCTCCCTCATTGGGAACTCCTTCATCATCAGCAACAATAGTATCAGAAACTCCATCATCAGCAACTTCCACAGCTTCAACTTCTACCACAGCTTCTACCACAGCTCCAACTTCTACCACAGCCACAGAACTGTGATCCACTCCCTCATTGCAAAATGGCAATCTAACATCCTCATTCTCTAATTGTGACAATCTATTACTTCCAATTTCAGTTACAACGTGTTCCTTTAACTTCACACTCACACAAAGAGGACTTCAATCACACCTTGTGATCAACCAGTCCACACTATCATCATCAAAAATTTCATACGGTAGATCCTTCGGGGAAATAGGATTAGGGCTTCGCAAAACTACTTCATGTAAGTTTGTATCAATTTTCAGTTTCTCTATTAATTTCTCATACAATTCTGCATATGTGATATTCTTTGGAACACGGAATGGAAACGATTTTCCTTCATCTGCACCACATGCATTCTCCCATGACCACAAGCCATCTGTATCTTTTATAAAATCACCCAAATAATTCACTGACAACCAAACCGATTTCATACCTGAAATATGCAGCGGCTGTGGAGATTGAAGCTGGCCGGAATCGCGTCCAAACTGGAGAACTTAGATGACGGAGAAGATGCGGGCGGAATATGCGCCGGTGGAGATTGAAGCTGGCCGGAATCACGTCTCCAAGCTGGAGAACACAGTCGATGGAGAAGATGCGGGCGGAAGACGCGCCTGTGGAGATTGAAGCTGACCGGAATCGCGTCCAAGCTGGAATTGAGCCGGAATCGAGCTGGATGCAATTTGGGATTTGGGTTTTGCGGTAGAACCCTAATTTCTGAAATTGGGGATTTTGATTTTCGGTTGAAATGGTGAGATTCGGGTTTGGGTATGAAACGGGTACGGGTTAATGGGTTGGATCTATATTTTAATTATATAAGTATTTTTCAGAAAATAAGAAATGATTTAATTTATTTTTGAAATTATATAAAATGAATTAATATTAAAAAAGGCCATTTTGACAACACTGAATCTCGAAAGGACATTTTCACAAAACTCTCTCCTAAAAAAGCCCTTTACTCGGCGCTCTCTAATTTTGTTATGATCATAGTACTATTTTCTACCGTTGATAAATTTAGAGGTAATTATAGTAATAATCAATTCAGTAATCAATAGTGAAGAAAGTATAGGTCAAAAAGCAAAAAGCATAAAAGTATGTATTTCAGTAAAAGAGTAATACAGTAATAATTCAAAAACTCGTGTACTTAATTAATCATGAAAGTATGAAAATTGTTCAAGAGTTGCAGCAGCTCCTACCAAAATATATATTTCAAAATTTTCAAATACTCGAGTGTTTGATGAATCCAATTATATGTAGACATGATCAGCTCGATCTAGCAGTCTCCTTAAACATGTTAACAGTATGCTCGTCATCTAATTATATTGTCGTCTCCAATTGTAATTAACGATGCTAAATTAATTAACGGCGATATTTACTGATATATCAGACCTCATCTAATCGGTCAATCACAAAGGCAAAAGCAAGTTCACATGCCAGAGACCCTTTTTCGAGCATCGCGAGGGCTATAAGATTTCTGTCAGACGTACAAACCCGCATTTTCATCATCTTCAAGACTAGCGTTTTTCAGAATATATCTTGCAATCTTAAACTTAATCGGCGGATAAGACATATTGCGCATGTTTACTTCTTGAAGATGTGAGATCAGACACAAAGGCGCTTGTTCCGGCTCCACATATTTGGCAGGACGACTACGAGAATAAGAATACATTATGTCAGAAATGTTGAGAACTCGAAGATGATTAGCACTCCCGAGCAAGCTTATGATAAAACTCCAATCAGCTATACGCACGTTGAGTTTTGTCAAATTGTGAAACTTGACGCCCATATCGTAAGATAACCAATTCCCGGGATCCTGCAGCAACCACCCTCCCAAACAACACAATCATCAAAAAAACATTTTCGATTATATATATAAGATCAAAACATATATATACTTACCTTCATTTCACCAGGTATTTTCAATGTTAGAAGCTTGGTATTAGACATCATACCAAGAATGTTTTTCATGGAATTCGCATAGAGAAGATTTTCTTCAATCGACTCCCCAGGCCGGTAAAAATGACCTACACTTGCTTCGATTAATACCCACGTAAGATGAGAGTAAGCTTAGAGATGTTGCGTGCAATAATAGGGGCGATCCACAACTCAAATTTAGCAGCATCAGTATTAGTATCAGTATCGTTGTAATCGTCGTCGTTGAAATATGTGTAAAAGAGTAGAAAAGAGTTTAAGTTTGCATTGTGATGCGATAATATATGGTCGATGATATGTCATATGTGGGTGGACGAAATCTCGACGGGGACATTTGGGCATGCGACGACAATCGAATTCTAGATAAGGGACGCGGGACCAAAGATACCTCCAACGTTTTGCGAGGCTGGTTTGCGCGGAGTATTTGGTCGGAAGAAACGAGAGGATGTGGCAGATGACGTCATCGGGAAAGCAGATGAACAAGTCGGTGGGAGACATTGGCATCACCCACTCGCTCATCATCCTTTGACGCTTGTAAAATTCCGGTAACGGAAGCTGCAGTTAGTAATTTATTTAATTACTATCTACAATTTTCGTTTCTATAGAAAAATAAGATTTATACTATACCTTTTCTTCTCCGTCGATTACCAAAGGTCCGGCCTTTCTTAACTGTGCCTTACTCCCTCTGCCTATTACGATGGGACAGAGGGAGTATACCTTTTCTTCTCCGTCGATTACCCAAAGATCCGGCCTTTCTTCTATGTCCATTGCCCAATGATCCGACCTTTCATCTCTGTCGTCCATTACACAAAGATCCGACCATTTTTCTCCGTCGACATCCACCATTTCTGCATTGTGCTGCTCGTGGTCTGGTTTCTGAATTCTTTCGGCTATTGCCACCCAGTTGCATATTTTATCTCTCTAACGTATCTGTATCTGGTGGGGGTTTCTCTCTCTGTTTTCTTTAGTGAGAGAAGGTCACACGATTTTTCTTTAGTGAGAGAAGGTCACACGATTTGGGCTGATGAAATTTCTGTTCAATTTTTTTTGAAGGTTTATGAAGGGTATGTGCTGAAATTGAGGAATAGACTGCAGTTTGAGGAAAAAAGAGAGTCCAATCAAAGAAGGGTAATTTATTTTTTATTTTTTATTTTTGTGAATTTTATCGAATTTTTCTTTGATGTTTTCTATCAGATTTTGTTTAGTTTATTAGCATAAAAAAACAGAAAGAACAAAAAAGGATACTTTTGGTATGTTTTTTTTTCTTTCTAAAGAGAAAAAAGAAAGGAGTGGGAAAGGTGTTATGGTTAATTTTTGATTCCATTTGCTCTTGATAATTTGTTGTAGAGGGGTTGAGGAGAGTATAATTTTTAAGCCGGTGATGTTAAATGGTCATCCGAATATGTTCTTTGCACTTGATGTATATAATAGGTGCTGTTGGAGTCTGAAACGGTTAGATGGTTGAACTACGCCGTCGAGAAGATCTGGCTTGTCTGCATGGAGGAGATTGTTTCTCAGAAAATCCTTCTCCCGATTTTCCCATGGTTCTTGAAAAAATACAAACCTTGGACTGCGGTATGAACAAAGAATTTGAATTGTGTTTTTTTTTTTCTGATGAGTGATGGCTAGTAAGGTAAATTGTATTTGCATATGTATACAGAAAGATGTCGAGGTTCAGCATCTTTACCTGAGAAGATCCCCTCCTATAATTACCGAAATGAGGGTTGTTCAACAATCCAGCAGCGATGATCATTTGGTAAGCGTGATCTATGGACAGGATTTCGTTCCATTTGGCTCAAGATAAAATGAGGTTATTGTTTATCTGCTGCAGGTTCTTGAAGTGGGAATGAATTTTAGGGCCGCAGATGATATGAGTGCGATATTTGGCGTGAAACTGAAACTGAAGAAAAGGTTGGGTTTTGGTATGTTGGCCAAGATGCATTTGCTAGACATGCATGTTGAAGGGAAGGGAAGGTCAGGTTTTTGTGTTTTGAGTGGTTTGTAATTTATTACTCGTATGAAAACAGCTATTGGATCATAATGGGCTATTATGCAACACTCTGTGTTGCAGGTGTTGGTTGGGGTAAAGTTTCTTCGTGGTTGGCCATTTATTAGTCGTATGCGTGTATGCTTTGTCGAGCCCCCTTATTTTCAGATGACTGCAAAGCCTATATTCTCCCACGGCCTTGACATAACAGAACTCCCAGACATTGCAGGCTGGATAGTAAGTACATAGCTGTCACACACACACACACACACACACACACACACATCTCTTTATGAGGATGTGCTAAAAATTTAGTTTTTCTCCATGATAGGATAATCTGCTGGCGCATGTGTTTGAGCAAACTCTATTTGAGGTGAGATAATTTTGATAGTATTCAGTTTTGACTTTATGAAGATAAAATATATTTCCTTTTATTTGCATGTAATTACTGAAACACAGTTTATGTTTAGGATGACAGACATGAAGTGCTTTTACTTTTAACTATTATTCTCTGTAATTTCTTTCTACAGCCGAATATGCTGGTGGTTGATGTTCAGAAATTCGCTTCAGCCAAAGGTGGTATTTTAACTCTTGATTTTGCTATTCATTCGTTCCTAAGTAGCTTTAGAGTTTCTAAAGAAAAAAAAAATTGCATCTCTCTATGAAGGGGGTAAACAGTCTCCGCATTAGTTGTTTTCTTAGAAAGGATACTTGAGAGCTTTTGAAGTTTCAAATTGTGGGAAAGCTTTTTCGAATGCGAAGACGACTTTTCAATATTTTCTGTTTTCTGGATAATGATGAATATACCTGTTCTGTTATGTCTTCAGAAAATTTGTTCTCTGTTGATGCTAAGGACCCTATAGCCCATGGTATTGTGGAAGTTTTTGAAGCTGCTGAAATGAATCCATTGGACATGAATGGTTAGTTCAGTGTTCTCGTTATAATGTGCGCAATATCTTATGGACTTAACCGGAGGTGCTTTTCCAGGATTGGCTGACCCATATGGATAATTAGGGCCTTGCAGATTTCGGACTAAAACCCACCAAAAAACTGACCCCAAAATGGCGCGAGAAATTCAAAATTCCAATCTGCTCCTGGGAATCTGATAACACACTTGTTATCGAAGTTCGTGACAAGGATCGCTTATTTGATGACACAATGGGGTGCATTTTCTTTTCTTCTTTCCTTTCCTTTACTTTCAACATTAATATTTGATGATTATATGCATGGACAACCTTTAGATGCTTTGTTTCTTGAGAAGATGCTTCTTTTTTCTGCATTTGATGATTAGTCTAAAAAATTATGAATATGCCCTTATGCCACAATGAATACCCCACCCTTTATTGCTGCACATCCCCACCCCACCGCAAACATTTTTTTATAATTCTTATCTAGTTATGGAAATGTTGCAGATATTGTTGTGTGGACATCAATGAATTAAGGGACGAGCAGAGACATGACCTTTAGTTGCCTCTTCAGAACATTAAAATTGGAAGATTGCATCTTGCAGTAATTGTGTCGTCTGAAAGAAATAGATAAGTATAAATAAACTCTGATTGCTTAGATTTCCAACCTCGTTTTTTCTCCTGTTGTACTTCTGAGCTGTGTTTGGATATGAATATTACGGGATGGGAAAGATAATTAACTAACTGGACTGAAGTATTATAACAAAGCTTTGTATGAGTCATTCGTGTCTTTTGAAGTATATGACAAATAGATTCATTAACCGTGTTATTAGGGTAACCTAAAATGAGGTTCTTGAATATTATCTATTCACGTAGTTAGTTATCCGAATTTGTACTATGTAATTTAAAGAAGACAGAGTGTAACCGGAACATGCCAGGGTTTTGTGTGTGAAAGTGAAATTGTTAAGGCTTTGGTGTTGTGGGCACAGTAATTGGAGGAGTTGCAAAATGGACTGTGAGGGCTTTAGCTTAGTAACCTTGCAAACTGACATTAACATTTTTTATTTTTATTTTTTTTGATTGACTAATCATACAATTACGAACTAACTGACCTTTGATCAATTTACATTAATTTTGCAGTAGATCTAATGATAGAATGATAGTTGTGGATTAATTAAATCATAGGTCAATATTTCTTATGAATGTGATAGGTGGCAATGTTGCTCCCAGCTTTATTTTAAATAAAACCTAATTTGATAAATTTTAATCTTTTTACGTAGCAGGTCGAAGAAACTTCATTCGACACAGATGCTAGCTCTCGACTCTCCTCAACCAGACTTTCACCATCAAGTTACCTGAAAGATCCACAAGGTTGCAGATAAGTTTGAGCCCATGGACATTGAATGAAAACCCGACATCGGGATTTTGATCCACCACCCAGGCAGTGAAGTGGGGCATGTGTGGGAGCGAGAAAGGGCAAAACCAGGAACCAAAATTTGATTTTGTTTTAGGGAATTAAGTATTGTTATCTCAATTTTTACACTAATGAAATTCTACTAATCAAACAAAATAATGTAGAACATAATGATCATAATCCAATAAAAAAACAATACTAAACATAGATCATCATCCCTACTAAGAGAATAGACATTGTACCAAAAGTGGATCCAATCTGTTTTGAATCACCCAACCACATATTACTCTTATTTTCTAAACCTTAAAGGTCGGCATCTCTGTTAATGCCGCTTTGCAGTTTACGGCTCTAAGACTCTCCGCCACACATTTTTCGATGAAGAAGTAGTCATGTCTCCTCAGTCTTCTTCTTCTTTTCCTCCGAAAAAACCATTCAATTCTTCTTCTTCTCCTTCTCCTTCTCTTCCTCTAAATCGACCACCCAAACCACATCGTGTTTCTTCACTTCTTCTTTCTTCACATCTTCTTCAAGGTTCTCCACTTCAGTGTCGTTCTCCACTTCTTCTTCAAGGTTCTCCACTTCAGTGTCGTTCTCCACTTTGTTTTCAAGTTTCTCTACTTCTACCTCAAGGAGCAGGCTCTTTTCACTCAAAACCCAAATACAATCCCAAAAGTACCGATGCTAGCCCTTGAAAGGTTGATAGTTGGTTCCATTTACTAATTGTACTCGTACCCTCCTTGTTCATCTTTTGCTTGCATGATCATAGGTGATACACATGATTTTGATCAAAGGTCAGCGCCCCGAGTTCACCCTTCACTTCCCCCTATTAAAAAATCACTATTTTGGATATCCTAAGCAAAATCCAAGGGAAATCATTATTTGGTTGTGTATGTTGTTGTACTTTAGGATATTGTTATTAAGATAGTGCTCTCCATTATTTCAATGATTACTATTACCGGGAAGAGAATTCGATCTTAATCTGCTAAGCTGCACATAAATGGAGCGGGTGTGGAGTGGATCAACATGCTCCATACCTGTTTAAATGAATGTTTTTTATCCGTCGAATAATCAATAACTCGATAGAAATCCGTATGGATCGTATCCAACGGATCAACAGGTAGATTTTCCCTTGCTCACTCAAGTAGATAACTCTTCTTTTTCAATCACTTTTTCACTGGAATTATTTTGACATTAAATCCTAATTTATACATGATGATATGTTGATCAATTTATAGGTAATCATAGTAATCATTAATTCAATAATCAATAGAAAGAATAAGTCAAAAAAACATAGATTAGTAATAATAAAAATTCTCTTTCATAAACTCATGTAATTAATTAATCATGAAAGTATTAAATTTTTTCTTTCTTTCTCCTATTAAATTTAAAGATTATTATATTATTTTTTATATATTAAATTGATTTATTTATTTTCTTCTTACTCTTATTAAATTTGAAGATGATTATATTAATTTTTGTATATTAAATTGATTTATTTCTTTTTTTTTTCTCCTATTAAATTTGTTGTACCTACTTTTTTATATATTTAAATTAATTTATACATATTTTTATTTATCTTCTTCACAAAAACACTAAATCCTAAATTCAGCTAAATTGAACTAAAATTCAAAATTTTGACATTCATCCCAAATTGCAAGTAATTCTTTTTGTTTTTAATATTTGATTCCAATTTTTCATGATTTTTTAATATAAATTAATCAATAACAAAAATTTCACAATAAGAACCAAAATCTGTATAAACACTTTTGTTTTTTTTACAAGAAAAAATATTTAATATTTGATGAGCTGATAGTGCAATTTTTTTTGATATTTAGATATAAATAAATTAAGGAAAAATAATTTTAAACATTAATTTATTACATTGATGTTAAAAGTTACTATGTATTTATAAATTTATTGGCAGGAGAGAGAAAATAAAGGGAATATCAATGTATATAATTTAATATACAGTAAATGAAATATATTTAAGATAACATATAAAAATTAATATACAGTAATAATTTTCAGTTTTTTTAATGGGTACAATTTAATATATATGAAATATATTTAAAATAATATATAAAAATTAATATAATAATTTTTAGTTTGTTGAATGGTACGGATTGATGCATATGAGAAAGGCGCATTGCCAATGCGATGTTGTGTACATGTAATGTCGAAGATCGTCTGGTGGCTGCTGTACTTAGACATGATCATCTCAATCTAGTAGTCTCCTTAAACTAACTTGCTGTCGTATGTAACATACAACAGTACTAAGACCGTCACATAATTATTTTGTCGTCTCCAATTGAAACGACAGACCCTTTTTCAAGCGTCGTGAGCGCTACAAGATTTATTTTGTCAGACGTACAAAAATGCTCATTTTCATCGTCTTCAAGACTTTAGCGTTTATCAGAATATATCTCGCAATCATAAACTTAATCGGCGGATACGTCACATATATAGTGCATGTTTACTTGTTGAAGATGTGATATCAGACTCAAATGCACTTGTTTCGGCTCAACATATATTTGGCAGGACGAATATAGGTATATGCGCCACTTCGTAAACGTCATTGACAACTCGAAGATGATTAGCCACTTGAGAAATGTTGAGAACTTGGCACCTTCAAGTCGGAGCCTGACTCCAATCAGCTATACCTACGTCGAGTTTAGTCAAATTGTGAAACTTGACGCCCATATAGTAAGATAACCAATAGTCGGGATCCTGCAGTAATACAGTACAATAATCAATAAAAAAACAATATTACCACATTGTGTGAGGGACAAGTCGACAAGGGTTTGGGATGTGAATAAACATCGAGGCAACGTAAACTTCAGGTCGCGTAAGCTGAGAGTATTTGGTCGAAAGCAACGAGAGGATGTGGCAGATGACGTCATCGGGCAAGCCAATGAACAAGTCGGTGGAAGACATTGGCATCACCCACTTTGTAAAATTATTATTGATATATATTAATCATACTTTGTGTTTAGGATGTTGATATTGATAATTAATTTTTATAATAAGAAAATAAAAAAAAAATCAAAAGAAGGAAAATGGAGAAGGTTTTGAGACGGTGGGATTAATAAATACCCTATGTTATATATACTCTATAAAATGAAAATACTAATTAATTTAAGAAAGCGTTTGACATTTAATTCAGCTATAAAGTCAAAACTGAAAAAAAAAAACTATATGCATTAATTATATAATAGCCCATAATGTGTTAACCGTCCAAGTTTCGATTCATTGAACAAGAAAAAAAGTAAAATTTATCCGTATTATTATTATTATGAAGAAATGGTGAAATATACTAAAATAAAACAAAAAAAAAATGAAAATGAAAAAGTTGGCGTTGAGTTGCTTTTGTTGAATTTAAACTAAGCACCTGTCACGTAGAAAAAATTATGCAAAGCGATAAGATGTCATTAATGCAAGAGTAAGAGTGTAAGACTATGCATTTTTATTATACAATTTATTATTTATAAATTAATTTTATAAAATTCAAACATAGGCTCGTAAGAAAGCGTGTTTATACCATCATCAACTCCTTGTATGAGGGCACGTGGCGTTGGGTCGATGATCCATGCCTTGCCACATGGGGGCATTATGGGTCATTTTCTTACACTTACACCACGGTATGTGACCACCGAACCTAAATTCAACAATTTGGAATCCAAAATGATTTTTTCTAAATTAATTTATTTGTGTTTAAATATGATAATTTTATTTTCTTCTTCGTAAATTACCACAGTACTAATCTTCAAGCTGATCGAATCCAATCTAATCAAATCGAATGTTAAAAGTATCTTATAACTAGTTCGTACGCATTAACATTAGATAGGCATACATATCTAACTCTCCATAGTACGTACCTATTAATTACGCGCCCCCCAACTGTACTTGACACGCGCCGCCCGTCACCAATGTATATTTAATTTAATTAATTAATACGTAGAATACAGTAGTATTTAAAAATGTGTAACAAGAAATGAATAGAGTCAGTCAAACGAAACGTATTATTTTTTTCCATTTTTTCGTAGAGTGAAAGAATTAGTTTAAACCTAATTTGCCGGTAATTTAATTATACAAACCTCCCCCGTGTAGCTAAACATGAGCCAGCTGTAAATTTAATTAAATTCTGGAAATTAAATACGGAGTATGATTTAATCATTATAATTTGGATGAAATAAAACTATACAGTATATAAGTAGGTACTTTTTATGGTACTTGGAGTTAAATAATCTGGAACCCCACACACCCTTTTTTATTCTCCCTCAGAAAACACTACAAACTTGAAAAAGAAAGCTCTGCAGCTCTATTATATATCAAAGTTGATTTCTTATTCCTCTCTCTTTGAAGTTTGAAATATGGTTTGCTTCTGTTTTCTGGTGGATCAGAAGAGTGTGGTGCGACACCGGAGGCCGGTGGCGGGCACGTGCTCGAGGTGCAGGCACGGGGCGACGGTGGCCGACATGCGCACACTGACGAGGTTTTGTTGCATCCCGTTTTATTGGAAGTCGTGGAAGGCAATCACGTGTAGTTTTTGTGGTAGTATACTTAAAGCTTACAGGTGATGATCATCTATCGATCGATTATTATTTACTCTATCGATTGATCAATCTCACTCGTGTTTTTAGCTTAATTAAGTTATGAGGTTTGTAAAAGTTATATGTATGTATTTGTGATGATCAAGATTCAATAGTAATACCATACTATAGTATATTCCATTCTTTTACTTACTAGCTCCGGGCGGACCTTTTACAAATTAGCTGTCTTGTTTTCTTGTATAGGAGAATATTAATTAAGGGAAGTTATTCATAACTGCAGCTTAATCTTGGCCATTAATTTGAATTTCATTCTCTGGTTCAAGTTCCATTACCAGCACCAGATGGTCAAAGAAATTAAGTTTCAATTCTGTTGACTTCTTCTCTGTATATTAGTAGTGTTATACTGCACAAAAGTCAAAACGATAAATTAATCTGTATATTACACGTGGGGACAGGAAACAACGTAATCCCGCTACGAAAACTAAAGAAAAATCAAACATATAATAGTACGACTCAAGAAATCGAAAAATCAAATCAATCACACTTGTCTAAGTAATATTCAAAAACCGCGGTCTACATCATCAGAATTTTACAGGAAATTAACAATCATGCCGAAATAAGACAAATGAATGAGCAGAGAGAAGAAAGATTGAATTCATGAACTGTTTTGGACCCATGAAAACATAAAATGTCTAATACAGCTCAAATATAAAGATTAAAGAAGAATCTTACACACAATATAAACTTGAAATTTTGGTATTTCAATAAATTAAACAAATAAGCTTATACACTAATGAAGATCGATGATAATAATACTACTCCGTAATAAAGAACTTAGACAATCCTACCTCTAAATAATTAATTTGAAACGAACGCAAGGTGACATGCCTGAGACCTTCTCTCAAACAATTCAAGTTTCTTGAAAGCTTCAAGCTTCTCGTTCGAATCAAATTCTTCACGAGGTTGAGTGTTTATTATCTCCATCCTCTTCAACACTTGAGCATTTCCCAAAATATATTTTACCATGTCAAACTCATGCTCCGTCGACAACTCAAAGTCAACTAATTTTACTATTTCCAAATGCGATATCAGACACGTTGACGATTGCTTCAGCTCCATCCAGTTCTGGACGCTATCATTCACCTGATTACAATAAACATATTTAAAGAAACAAGAAATTCACATTCACACAACCGAAAAAAACATACCTTAAGGCAATTAATTGTAAGGACTCTGAGATTGCTAGCAATTTCGAGAAAACTTGTGATAAAACGCCAATCACCACACAAATTGAGTTCGGTTAAATTATCAAAATCGACATTCGAAACTATCCAGAAATACTCATCGTTGGAAATCTGCCAAAATTAAAATAAAACACAATAATCAAACAGAGATTTCCAACTCCAAAAATATACTGCAGATAGTGAACAAACACTTACATTCATTCGGCCTGTCGATAATGTTAGAGACTTGACATTACGCAGCTTAAGAACAAAACTTACCACAGAACTTGAAAAATTACATTTGCCTTCACTCAGATGTATATCTGCTTCATCTAACGAGTCTAGATTCACAGCTAAGATACACAAAGCCTTACCAACACGGAGACGGAGATACCTAAGTACGGGAAGAACGAACCCTATTGCCATGACATAGTCTAAATCCGCCACGAGCCTAGTCAGAGTGGGTGAAATTACATCCAAACACACCATTGCCATCCTCTCGACGATCAACTCCTCGAGCACTGGGCATCCAGAGATGAGGCTGGGAAGGGATTCTTCAGATTCATACCCGACATTTACAAGTCGAAGCCTCTTGAGGGCAGGGAGATTTTTAGTGCCGTCCGTACGGATAAAACCACTATCAAAGATACACAAATCAACTAGGGTTTTGCAGTTGAATAGGAATCGAGGCAACCCGCGCTGATAGTCTAGACGGATGACGAGATCACTGACATCGCGCGCAAAAATAGCAGAAATCCAAAGCTTAAATTCATCGAAACTTCCTATGTGATAAGTGTTTATATTCCGGTCGACGACGGCGAACTTTGAATCGTTGCCGAGCGTCTCTCCTCCTCGGCATTCTCTACAAAATCCATTGCAGGTGAATCCTAAAAAGGGGGCATGTGCCCAAATAAACATCCACCGTTTTGCGAGGGTGCTCGTTCGCACCGAAATATTGGTCGGAAGGAAGGAGAGAATGTGACAGATGACGTCATCGGGCAAGCCACTGAGTCTATCTATTAAAGCCATCTTCTTCGGCCGATTGCCGATAGAGTTCTCGACGACGATGTCCTGGATTTCAAATTTTAGTTTTTAGGGCTAATTTGTATCGGATATTCTCCCCTCTTCAGATTGGCGCTTAGTAATTAAGCATCTAATTAAAAATTGAACACTTTCTATTTTTAATTTTCATCAAAAATAATTTATTTTTGGATTTTTGCCAACTTTAAAAATTAAAAATTCGGTTTCTTTAAGATAAAAAATAGTAAGTAATTGTGAATAAATTTTATAAATAACTTAAATAAAGTAGATCTAAAATTGTAGTTTAAAATAAAAAAAAAAGTTTTTTTTTATAAAGTGTAATTTATCGAAACATATAAAAAATGTTCATAATTTTACTTAGTATTGTCTTCGTTTTATAATAACCGGCCTCTTAATTTAGCTAAGAGAACACTTAAAAAAAATCTTCTTACTTTTCTCGTCTTCGTTTTATAATGACCGACCTCTTTATTTAAATAGACATTTCATGCTAAGAGAATACTTAAAAAAAAAATCTTCTTACTTTTCTCTTTATAATAGGGTTAATTCTATGCTAACCTAAAGGTACTATCATAGCTCCACACACACAATCAAATGTGGTATTATGTTTAATCTCTTTTTTCATTTTATTGGTTTAATTAATTTTAGTGACTACATGTACATTTTTAAATGAGTTAGGGTACTAACCACTTAGAGTAACATAGAAAAAACCTATAATAAACTAGGTAATAAACTATAAGACTAGTAGTATTATACAAAAGTCAAAATAATAAATAAATCTGCATTAACATAAGTCCGCTACGAAAACTTAAGAAAAATCAAACATATAACATATAGTAATACCACTCAAGAAGTTGAAAAAATCGATCACACTTGTGTAAGTAATACTTTATCAATATTCCTCAAAACATTTTATATAAATGAATGTCTTTTCACAATTTTATCTTCTTAATAAACATTTATTCTCTTATACCATTATATTTTCTAATTATCTATTTTATTATTTACACGTTAATATTTATTATATCTCTACATTATATTTTATATTATAAAACACAATTTTATTATATCTCTACTTTATATTTTATATTATAAAACACAATTTTTTTAATTCACGGTGCAATTTTATTTATACACAAGCACAATGTTAAGAGATAGAGAAAGTATTCAAAAACTGTGGTCTACATCATCAGAATTTTACAAGAAATTTAACAATCAGATCGATTTCCCAGGAAGAAGTTACTAAATAAGAAAAATGAATGTGCAGAGATCTAGAATTTATGAATTGTTTTGGATCCATGAAACATAAATTCTCTAATACAGCATAAATATAAAGAAGAAACTAACACACAATACCGACTTAAAATTTGGGTATTTCAATAAACAAATAAGCTTTTACTAATGAAGATGATGGTAATCCTACCTCTAAATAATTAATTTCAAACGAACGCAAGGTGACATGCCTGAGACCTTCTCTCAAACAATTCAAGTTTCTTAAACGCTTCAAGCTTCTCGTTCGAATCAAATTCACCGAGTTGAGTGTTTATTATCTCCATCCTCTTCAACACTTGAGCATTTCTCAAAATATATTTAACCATGTCAAACTCATGCTCTGTCGACCACTCGAAGTCAACCAATTTTATTGTTTTCAAATGCGACATCAGACACGTTGACAATTGCTTCGGCTCCATCCAGTTCTGGATGCTATCATTCACCTGATTAAGATAAACAAAATTAATTTTAACGGAAAGAGAAAATCACATTCACACACACACAAAAAAAATAAACATACCTTAAGGCATCTAATTGTAAGGAATCTGAGATTGTAAGCAATTTCGAGAAAACTTGTGATAAAACGGCAATCACCACACAGTTTGAGTTCGGTTAAATTATGAAAAACATCATTCGAAATTATAGAGAAGCATTTGTTAGGAAGCTGCCAAAATAAAATTAAACATAATAATCAAACAGAGATTCCCAACTCGGTAAAAAAAAAAAGCTTGTGAACGAACACTTACATTCATTACGCCAGTTGATAATGTTAGAGACTTGACATTACCCAGCTTACGAACAAAACTTATCACAGAACTTGAAAAAGTACCTTTGCCTTCACTCAGATGTATATCTGCTTCAGTTAATGAGTCTAGATTCACAGCTAAGATACGCAAAGCCTTAGAAACACGGAAACGAAGATACCTAAGTACCGGAAGAACGAACCCTATCGCCATGACATAGTCTAAATCCGCCACGAGTCTAATCAGAGTGGGAGAAATTACATCAAAACACACCAATGCCATCCTCTCGAAAATCAACTCCTCGAGCACCGGGCATCCAGAGATCAAGCTGGGAAGGGATTCCTCGGATTCATACCCGACATTTACGAGCCGAAGCCTCTTGAGGGCAGGGAGATTTTTAGCGCCGTCCGCACGGAGAAAACCGCTGTCGAAGATACTCAAATCGACGAGGGTTTTGCAGTTGAATAAGAACCGAGGCAACGCGCGCTGATAGTTTAGACGGATGACGAGATTACGGACGTCGCGCGCGAAAATAGCGGAAATCCATAACTTAAATTCATCATAATTACCTATGTGAAAAGTGTTTATACTCTGTTCACCGACCGTAGTCTCTCCTCGGCATTCTCTACAAAATCCATTGCAGGTGAATCCTAAAAAAGGGGCATGAGCCCAAATTAACATCCACCGTTTTGCGAGGGTGCTCGTTCGCACCGAAATATTGGTTGGAAGGAAGGAGAGAATGTGACAGATGACGTCATCGGGCAAGCCGCTGAGTCTATCGATTGAACCCATCTTCTTCGGCCGATTCGCCGCTGGATTTCAAAGTCTAATTTTAGGGCTAATTTCTATCGGATATCTAACCATCTTCCGATTGGGCTTAGTAATAAAGCATCTGTAATTAAAAATTGAGCATCAACTCGGAATTCGGATATATTTTCTATTTTTCAATTTCATCAAAAAAATAGAGTAATTTATTTTTGGCTTTTTGCCATCTTTAAAAAGCAAATATTGGATAAAAAACTTTTTTTTTTTTTTTTTAAACGTTACACTTTATCCCACATTTAATAATAAATTCAAGAAATAAGCAAAATCAATTTAATACTCCTTTCCATGGAATTATGCAAGGAAGAATAAAAAAATAAATTCTTTTGATTTTTTTGATAAAAAATAATGGTAAAAATAAGAAGTACTATTTTTTAGTGAAAAAGTAAGTAGATGTTAGTAAATTTAAAAAACTAGTATCACTGTCCGTGCAATGCACGTGATTTATTTGTTTGAAATAATCTAAAATTTTATTTAATTTCCAACTATTTCGGCTAAAAATTTATTAATAAACTAAAAAATTATTTTATTTAATAATCGAACTCTCACTTAAATTTATAAATTCGTATTAATCTCATTATTAACCGTTATCTCAATAATGAAAATTTTATTATTTTCAAAGACTACGCATGTTTGATGTAATTTATAGTATATAAGCTTCTTAGGGCATAGCCGAGTGGTAAAGTCTGTGGTGATGTTAGTGTAATTCCCCGACGACGCAGAGTTCGAATCTCGGATATGACAAATTTTTATTGAAATATTATGAAGTTAGTCCTTGGATGAGACACCTATTGGCAATGACTAATTTTCATTGAAATATTATGAAGTTAGTCATTGGATGAGATCTATTGGCTCTCTCCCACATGTGTCTGCTACTCGGGCGCATCCCTCGATTTACATCATACCCAATCGAGGAGCCTCTGATCTGGTGGAAGAGGAGTTTCTCGTCTCATCCTACCCGATCGAGAAGCCTCTGGTCTAGTGGAAGAGGAGTTTCTCTTCTTTGCATTGATCTTACATCCTACCGGATCGATGAGCCTTTGATCTGGTGGAAAATGAATTTTTCTTCTCTGCATTGATCTGGTGGAAGAGAAAATAAAAAAGGACATACGAACCCAGATTATAGCAAGAAAAAATAATATACTTAAAAAGTTTGATTAATTTTTTTTAACTCAAATGGATTAAAGAATAGGAAGATATTGATTTTTATGAGATATCGATTAATTGAAATTAAATTAATATTAATGGAATAAAAAAAAATTTTGAAAAAAGAAATAAAAATATAGAGTATATATCTAAGATGATAATTAATTATTATTATTACCAAAAATATATAATTTTAAATTACTATTTAAAATTTATATATAATAATTTAAATATGCTTAATAATATTAGTAATTATAATTTATAATTTTTTTATTTATAATTTATAGTGTGAACACAACATTATTATTTATTTCTTATTGATCCAAGTGGCAAGATCCTGAAATATATATGTATAGATAAGTAAAGGGTAAGGATATTTACACCTCAAAGATTACTTCGCACACCCTACTTAATTTTTTCTTTTTTAAATAATGTTACAAAAAGTCTAAAATAACCTTTACATTAAAAGTATAAAATACGCTCTCTTTGATCCCTCTGATCATCTTCCGTTGTGTGGCCTGCGCGAACATCGGCAGCTCGAGCGGCTTCTCCGGCAGCGCCATCGATCACCACCAGCTTCCCGTGCGGCTTCAGCAGGTCCAGGTACACGCTTGGATCGAGTGGAACACCCGCACCGCGTCCAGCTCGTTCGGCAGCAATAACTGGTCGGCTATTTTATTTACTTATGGGTAAGGATATTTACACCTCCGAGATTATTTTAATTTGGGCGAATTTTTTTTGATAGGGCGAATAAAATATACATGTGTAATTAATTGATCGAGCCTGATGCTATTAGCCCAGTTATTTACCGGTCCACTAATCAGCCCGCCCCATTACTTACTGGGCCTATTTATTAACCCAAAATATGTAATTTCCCTCCAATTATTCGAATAATTGAATAATATCATCTTCTCCTGCCAACTGGTGATTTTTTTTCCCTAAAAAGCAAACAAACCCTAATTTCGAATTTTCTTAAATTGCCTCCTCAGCAATTTGGTTCCCCTTTAAATGGTATGCCTCCTTCCCCATTTCTCCAGACTCCTGCATCCATTTTTTTTACATTTAAAATTCTTCTGCGGCCTGATTTTTTTTCTTCTGGAAAATCAGAATATTTAAATTTCATTTTGCCCAACTCAAACTTCTTTGTTGTAGCAATGGGGTTTCTTGAGCATTCCTCAATGGAACGATAAATTTTTATTTTCTGATAAATTTAATTACGGGTTTCTGTGAGGGATTTTGAAGATATCGGTAGGGTTCGTGTGTTAGTTGATGATCCAATTTTTTTTTCTTAATTTTTTTTTTGGTTTTAGGTTTCATTCGGTATACAGCCATATCTCTCCAGAAATGCTTATCTAGGTTTCGGAATAAAAATCGAGATCTTAGTCATTGACGTGGAGGTTAACGAATCAGGAAGTGGAATCAACGATGGTGGAGACTGGGGATACACCTGTGCCTACGAGGTTATTGAGAAGGAAAAGAGGACCGAGGAATTACGATGAGAATCTGATAGACGATCTGATAGACAAACAGACAGCCGCCTTCTCAAGAAAGAAAAAGGCGAGTAAAAACTTACAGAAAGAAACCGAAACCGAAGCCATGATAGCTCTATCCTTGGGATTCACCATCGACCAGTTACTTGACGAAGAAGTGAAAGCCGGGGTCATCACTGAATTGGGCGGGGAAGAACAGAACAATTATATAGTCGTTAGGAACCACATACTCGCTAGGTGGAGGGGTAATGTCCATTCATGGCTCACCAAAGACCAGATTAAGGAAACAGTTAGCAACGATTATGAGCGTTTAATAAATGCGGCTTACGACTTTCTTCTCAGCAACGGGTTCATTAATTTTGGGGTATCGCCGTCTTTTGAGTCCCAGATATCTAAGGGGATAAGTAAGGAAGTTTCTGTGATAATAATTGGGGCGGGACTAGCTGGATTATCCGCGGCCCGTCAGCTCAGGTCTTTTGGAATCAAGGTGTTTGTCCTCGAGGGTAGGAGCCGACCCGGTGGCAGAGTTTACACTCAGAAGATGGGTCGAAAGGGTAAATTTTCCGCAGTCGACCTCGGCGGAAGCGTGATAACTGGAATCCACGCGAACCCGTTGGGGGTTTTGGCCAGGCAGCTTTCCATCCCTCTTCACAAGGTCAGGGATAAATGTCCTCTATATAGGCCTGATGGCAGTCCTGTGAATAAAGAAACCGATTTAAACGTCGAGGTGATCTTTAACAAGTTGCTCGAAAAAGTCTCGCAGCTCAGGGATGGAAAGGACGGGCTCGCCTCTGATGTCTCATTAGGTAAGGTTTTAGAAACTCTTAGGCAGTTATATGCTGTTGCCAAGAGTACGGAGGAAAGACAGCTTCTGGACTGGCATTTTGCGAATTTGGAATTTTCCAACGCTGGAAGCCTTTCGAATCTCTCTGCAGCTTATTGGGATCAGGACGACCCTTACGAGATGGGTGGGGACCACTGTTTTCTTGCGGGCGGGAACTGGAGGTTGATTCGGGCTATGTGTAAAGGGGTCCCAATTCTGTACGATAAGGTGGTTGATACTATTAGATATGGAGATGACGGGGTTGAGGTTATTGTCGGAGAGCAAGTGTTTCAAGCGGATATGGTGCTTTGCACGGTTCCTCTGGGTGTGCTTAAGAAGAGGGTGATTAAATTCGAGCCCGAGTTACCGAAAGAGAAGGTGGCGGCAATAGAGAGGCTTGGGTTCGGGTTGCTTAATAAGGTTGCCATGATTTTCCCCCATAATTTCTGGGGGGAAGATCTGGATACATTCGGGTCATTGAATGAGAGCACTCAAAGGAGGGGAGAGTTCTTTTTGTTTTACAGCTATCATACAGTGTCAGGTGCTCCTGCTCTTGTTGCACTGGTGGCGGGAGATGCAGCACAGCTGTTTGAGAACGAGGAGCCTGCTTGTTCTGTTCGTCGTGTTCTGAGCATTCTCAAAGGTATTTACTTGTATATTTACTAAATGCTGGTGTGTTTTGCATTAATGATCAAGCGACGTGCTATGTTGACATGGTGTTATTTAATGCGTTGCTGTTTTCGTTCGGTTTTTGTAAATTGCTAAAATCCGATTTATCTTTAGGGTAAATTTCAACTACCTCTGAAAATGAATGTAGTCGAGAAAATCTAGTTATCCTTTAAAATTACAAAACACCCATTAGTAGTACAAGCACCCTCTTAGAAAGGCATCATGGTTTCTCGTTAAAAGGAAAAAAAATGTTTTGCTAAGAACCCTTATGAATCTAAAACACACACGGTACGGTGCTTTCATGAATATGCGACACGCGTCATTAATGTGTTTGATTGGTTGCCGTTCCTTTCTGTCATTTGCCTAAATTAGATTTATTGTTATAGTAAATTTCGAAAACTACGTACCCGGTAGGATTTGTCTTATTCGCGAGAAAATATCAAGCTCTCTCTTAATATTTTTTTAACATCCTTTGAGGTTTGTATCCGTTTCGCCAAAATTCTCCTCTCAAGGGGTCACTCTTGAATAATAAAATCCAACCAAAGGTGCATTATAAACTCTGAAAGACTTTTGATTTTCTTCTGTTTTTCTTTGTATATAACTATATGTTACTACATCTTTTGCAGGCATATATGGTCCCATGGGGGTCAATGTGCCCGACCCAATACAATCGATATGCACGAGATGGGGAACTGATCCTCTCTCCTACGGGTCCTACTCACACATCAAGGTGGGGTCCTCAGGAGCTGACTATGACATCATCGCAGAAAGCGTGGGGGCCCGCTTGTTCTTCGGCGGCGAGGCCACAACTAGGCAGTACCCCGCCACAATGCATGGCGCCTATCTGAGTGGACTCAGAGAAGCTTCTCGCATTCTGGAAGCCACACGTTCTCGCCAGACTAATCCCAAGAAGTCTGTACAGAAGAATGCCGGAAAGATTACTGATGTTCTGCTGAATCTGTTTAAAAAGCCAGATATAGTGTTTGATGAATTCTGTTTCGTGTTTGATAGTTATTTTGGGAACCCGAAGTGTCCGGGGTTGATGCAGGTTGTCCTGGGGGGCTCACGCGATGAACAACAGCCGGCTTCGATGCTTTATGCAGAGATATCTGAGGAACAGGCGACGGATTTGGAGATGAGTGGGGATAGGTTTAAGTTCTTGTCGTGTGATCTTGGGCTGAAGATGATGGGACTCGATGCGTTTGCCATGTCAGCAAGCGAGGTGATTTCGAAGATTGCAAGTGTGCGGAAGAGTAGGGGTAAGGTTCGGGCGGTTGCCGGAAAGTGAGAAGATTTGGTGGTCTTTGCTTTCGACTGACTCTTGCTTCGACCTTTGACCTTGTGAAGGTGAAGTGAACGAGTCTTTTGTTGTTGTTGAACTTTAAACTATAGGTCTTTACCCAAGATACAGGCGATATAGATTCTTTTTTATTTTTATTTTATTGGGGGAAAATTTTACATTGGTATAATGACTTTTTTGGGACAAAATATATTTTATCATTTTATACAAAATGTTTGTTTTCTCTCTCTGGATTATATATACTGTACTGCAACATGATCATATGAAAATGAGATTTGACATTCTAATTGAAGTTATTTATAGTAATGATTTTGAAATGTCCGTTTGAAGACATTTTCCCGTTATTATATTACAATTTACAGCACACACTGACACAAGTATCTTTATTCAAATATCACTTGAAAGGCTCAATGGTTGATTTGTTTTAAAAAAGAAATAGTAGTAGTTTTAAACCTGATCCACACAGTTAGCTATCTTGTTGATCAAATTCAGAACTGAATGATCATGTCTACTTGAAAGCAATGTGTACGTTTAAACATTCTAGTATCATTACAATTTACACTACACAGACACAAAAGAAAACTTGATTTTTTAATGATGATTGAACATATATAATTGAGTTTGATTAAATTATACTAGTATCATTATGTCACAATCAAATAGTCACAATTTTTTTATGAGAATCTCATTATATTAGTCACACTCTAACACTCCCTCCGTCCCAAAGCTATAGTCACAGGTGGTCAACGCTGACTTTTTTTGACCGTTCAATACGTATAATAAACGATATAAAAAAATTATGAAAAAATAACTAAAATAAAATTTAATAGTTAACTTTTATTTTAGTTATTTTTTCATAATTTTTGTATACCGTTTATGATACGTATTGGAAGGTAAAAAAAAGTCAGCGTTGACCATATTATAGCTCTAGGACAGAAGAAGTATATTTTATCACTTTTTTCTTGATTACTCCACCTTTTAAACTTAAGAAGATATTTTCTTTTATTATTTAATAAAAAAATCCAAATTTAACAATTTCCTTAATATTTATGTTGAATAAGTACTAGTAGTAGTACATTAGTTATTAGTGGGCTAAAACGTGGGCTTTATCCTGCTACACTAAGCCCAGTTTCGTGATCCATTTATATTTTTCCAATATTAGGCCCATCTCAATCAGTCCACCCAAGCCTGAAAGATCATTTGTCATCCTCAGGTAGGCAAAAACAGTAAAAAAGAAAATGTTAGTGGTCTTATCCTCCACCACCACTTCCGCTTACCCGACGCCCACTCTCACTTTACCCTGCGCCACCGTCACTTATCCCGGAGCCAAAGTTTCCGTTCGCTTCAAGTTTCGAGTCTCGGCCGTCTCTCTCCGCCGCGAGGAACACCCATTTGTCCCGGAGGTACAACGCATCACTGCACCACGTCACGCTTTCTCACATCGCTCAGTGTCGATTGTCGAAGAAGAGTTTCTGTATATATTTTGCAATTCATTTTACTTCAATAAATAAAATTGGTTCAGGTGGAGAAAGCGGTGGACTCGTTGTATTCAGAGTTTCGAGCAGTGGATAATTTGGTGGCTCGCAACTCCGCCCGCGTGCTTAGAGCTTTCCAGAATGCTCGTGTTGGTTCACACGTAAGCCCTCAAATCTAACATAAAATTTCTATTTTGTATGATCAAATTCTGGCAATATGTTTTTGAACTCTATTTTGAAATAATTCGGTGTACCTAAATATGTGATTTGAACATGTAATTTGTGAAAGATGAAACTAAAATCCTATAGTAACTAACAATGCATTTCAATAAAGAAAGAAAGAAAAACCGAATGATTTGTTCCCTGTCCATGGATCATATTATCACACGCATTGTCTAGCTTCTTCTGTTATGCATATTCTAAGTAAGAACGCCATATTAATATGTATGTGGGCCCTCAGCACTTCAGTGGAAGCACAGGGTATGGCCACGAAGAAGCTGGTGGGCGTGAAGCACTGGATCAAGCCTTTGCGGAGATATTTGGTGCCGAGTCTGCACTTGTTCGAGCACAGGTTTTTTTGTATTCCAACTTTTCTATAGTTTTCCAGTTTTGACTGGAGTTTAATGCTTTCATATCTCTTACTCCTCAACGACAGTTTTTCTCAGGTACTCACGCAATCACATGTGCTTTGTTTGCTTTTCTGAGACCAGGAGATGAGGTGAGATAGATGTTTCTGACTGTACTACTTCTTGATTTATGATACTCCAATATTTGACCCTAATCATTTTCATGCTTAATCTGTATCTATAACATACTAGATTGATTATTTGTCAGCTTTTGGCAGTTGCTGGTGCTCCTTATGATACTTTGGAGGAGGTTATTGGAGTCAGGGAATCTGACGATATTGGGTCTTTGAGAGATTTTGGTATAGAGTATAGAGAAGTTCCAGTATGTTACTTCTAAAATCCTTTTTTTTTTTTTTTGGTTTTTCAGATTTGATGTTTCTCTCACAAGTGTTTGTTTATCTGAAAACTTGAATTTTAGCTTGCCGAGGATGGAGGTCTTGATTGGGAGACCTTAAGAACAGCTTTGAAACCCCATACAAAATGTACACTTATTCAGAGATCATGTGGATATTCATGGAGGCGCAGCTTGAGTGTTGATGAAATAGGAAGGGCGATAAAGATTATCAAGGTAACTTGTGAAGAAACGTCTAAGGATGTGGAGTGCTTACACATTATTTGGACACCATTTTTTTTCCTTTCCTTATTTTCCGATACAAGGATTAATTCTTTAGTTGTGCTCGCAATCTTATCATGCAAGCGTAACAGTTGCAGAATCCGAATTGTTTGGTCATGGTGGATAACTGTTATGGTGAATTTACAGAGGAAATCGAACCACCTATGGTGGTACGTGGAAATTTAGATGTCTTTCATAAGTCTCCTACATCATAGAGTTTTTTCGTATCAAAGTTCAGTCTGATGCATTTTAACCTTTTTATTGGCCAACAGGGTGCAGATTTAATTGCTGGTAGTTTTATAAAAAATCCAGGAGGGACTATTGCACCATGTGGTGGGTATGTTGCCGGAAATAAAAAATGGGTTAGGGCAGCAGCTGCTCGTCTCTCTGCACCGGGTCTAGGAGTTGACTGTGGCTCAACTTTAGGTGATATTATGAGGACATTTTTTCAAGGTTTGTTCCTTGCTCCACAAATGGTTGGGGAAGCAATAAAGGTAAAACAACCCATTTATTATTACTATTATTTTAGATAGTTGCAAAAATCGTCCCGAGGTTTTGGGTATTTAAAATATACAATAAGTTTCAAAATTATAAAATAAAATAAATAAAATTGTGATTTGATTTTATCTTATATTTTCCAATATGCAAGCATTTCAAAAGTTCATGCATACAAATACTACAATTAGCTCCCTTAAATTTAAAGCTGATGGGATATGTTCATCAATGGCCGCTTACAAAGGTCAAAACAAAAAGGCGAAATTCACGTGAAAATATTTATATACCCTTTCAAACATCTAGAAGCACAAAACAGGTCTGCTTTCCTTTAACAAAATGTATTTTATATCATGTTTCTACTGATTATTAAAGAATAAAGATTATGAAGTATACATGATCACATTGATTGAGATCTCTTACAATAGATATAAATGCTCAAAATAGTCTATTCCATTAAGTGGAACGCGTTCCGGGCTATCTGGCCATACTTGAGTATTACCACTAACACTAAAGGCAGAGTCAGACCTCAAGAATTTACTGTTTTTATGTATTTTTTTTTACTCTTCTCTAGTTCTCTGGTCTCTTGTTGTAAATTGTAATTATTCCAAATCCCAAAGGGTAGTTTTGTAATTATCCCTGCTTTTCTTGTTCTATTTCCCCGCTTTTATTATTATTATCTTTACCCTGTCATGACTTCTTAAGGCATTAACAGGGAAGTCTTTTGATTGCTGAAGTCATGGAAGGTCAAGGATACAAGGTTCAACCAGGTCGGCGGGCTCCTCGACATGATGTAGTGCAGGTTTAATTGTAACTTGACATCTCAAGTGTACATTAGCTTTTTAATTATGTTAATTGATGGTAATTGGTGCAGTAAAATTTTCAATGGAGAAATTAGTTTCTCAATTGGCTTCAACTGAAAGTTTAGGTTTATTTATATTTGGTTTGATACTGCCTTTGTCTTTCTTTCAGGCAGTCCAACTTGAAAGCCGTGAGCGTCTACTTGCATTCTGTGAGGCTGTGCAGAGAAGTTCTCCAGTTAGTTCTTTTACAAAACCCATACCAGGTGCAACACCAGGCTATGCATCCGAGGTAACATTAAACTGATGTTGTTTTTTTCTTTTTATTTATTACTGTTATCAACATCATTAATTATGTTCCTAGAATAAAACAACCAGATTATAGATTATCATGTGTTTGTACCTTCGTGAATACCCGTGAATCAGAGAAATATTACTCGTGGCCTAGGTGATATTTGCTGATGGGACTTTCATCGATGGAAGCACAAGTGAACTTTCATGTGATGGACCTCTGAGGGAGCCGTTTGCTGTTTATTGTCAGGTGTGAAAGTGAAGCCTTCAAAATTTAGCGATCTATGCTCCAATTTAGTTTTTCAGCGTTATTTTGACTCTACTATTTTTGTTGTTTTTAAATTTCATGAGCAGGGTGGGAGTCATTGGACTCAGTGGGGACTAGTTCTAGGTGAGGTTCTAAAAGCTTTGTCTGCCCATCCAATGTCTGAATCTCATTGATGAATGGAAGTCTTGGTCGAGTTGAAAGTGAGTTTCGGCTTGCTGATGGTTGTAAGGTGTAATCGTCCTCCGGATTAGACTTTAGAGTATCATAGGGATAGGAATAGGATTCTATTGCACAAGTGACTTGATTGTTAACATGTTACATGTAACAAAAACAACATTAAGAAAAAAAAAATGATTCATGACAAATGTTGACTTGATCTTTTTTAAGTCCATCTCGAACCAACCACGTGTAAAAAAAGATGGAAAAATTGTTTCCCTCCCAAATCACGTGAAAAATGATTCATGACAAATGTCTACTAATTGTTGTTTTAGCTGGTAATATCCAAGATAATTGAGAAATATTGTACATTTTCTTTTGTGAGATGATATGCTTAATTTAATCATTAAAACAATGTAAATTATTATAGAAAAACTTGTTTATAATATATCAGACAATTTTTTTTTGTATTTTGTAAAATATTCACCTAAATTAATATTAAAATTAATATATTAACAAATAGAGACTGTTTTATACTTATTATTTCTGTTAAAATAAATAAATTAAATGAGGATAAATAGGTCAGGTTTCACCTAACACCCAAACCTCGCTGCTTCACCAACGGGTCCAATGTGTGTACATAATACAGTCAATCACTGTACCCATTTCGTTCATTTATTTCAATTTTTTAATTAATATATATATATAAATATAAATTGAATTATTGGAGTCAAGATTTAAGAATCCGGATTTCTTCACATTTCACCCGGACGGATTAGCTTCACTGACTCTGCAGCTCTCTGTAAGTGTGAGAGCTCGTTTTCTTCTTATTTTCTTGATTTGAATGATGTCATATTTAATTGCGAAATCATACAATTTTTTTTTTAATTTTTTATATATTATATATAATTATTGCGGATGGTGTTTGACTTAATTGATCATTATAAATCAATTAAGATTTTGAGTTCCCAAGCCCTTCTAAATTATGATTAGATTTTGGAGGTAGAAGCTTTAAATCACTGTTCTTTTTTGTTGATTTTATCAATTATTTTAATCTCTTATAAAGACGATGAAAGCTGAGATATTTGATGTTAGTGATGGAAGTTCAAGCAAGTGAACATATTTGATTCGTTGTTCGATCGCATAACTTTGGTGTGAGATTTCGATCCCCACATTCGAGCATTTTTATAAACATGATCATGTTATGATGAAGCAACACCAACATTTGAGTTGCCCATAGCAAACTTTCGAAATCACAAAAATAACCCGACACGATTGATTATTAGTGTTAAATAAGGGGCTAACTTAATATTTTATACTGTGTGAAGTGTGATTTCGAAATATATTTGTTGGTAGCGAAGGGGGAGGGATGGGTATCCTAAGACTTCGTGAAATCTCAAGGGGATTTTGTGTGTGGTTAATTACTACCCTCTTCTTACAGTTGTGTATCCTAATAATAAATTTGTCTTTCTGTTAGCTCGGGCAGAGATTACGACGAGCTATGGATCGAGGGCAGTTCACGCTGATGGGATCAACTGTATGTGTCATGCTATGTCTCCACTTCTCCATACAGCTAGTGTCCCAGCATAACATGTCTTGGAAGAAGCCAAAAGAGCAAAAGGCGATAGTTATAATTGTCCTTATGGCTCCATTATACGCTATCACCTCATATGTTGGTTTGCTGGATATACGAGGAAGCACAACATTTTTCACTTTCTTGGAATCCATAAAAGAATGTTACGAGGCTCTGGTGAGTTTGTTTTATTTTTCTTCAAAATTTGAGAGGTATCAATTGTTGCCTTTGGGACGAAGATGATTTTCGGTTAATTGAAATTGATGTTTAATAGGTCATGGCGAAATTCTTGGCTTTAATGTATACCTATTTGAACATATCCATCAGCAAGAACATAGTGCCTGATGAGATTAAAGGGAGAGAGATTCATCACTCGTTTCCAATGACTCTGTTCCAGGTTAAAAGGCTATTTCATTTTTATTTACTACTGATCATAATTTAAACAGAGTTATTATACCCTCAGAATTTGTATTACATAACGTATCATAGAGTCATAGTTTTGTTTCTTCCTGAAATCTCATGAATGATATTGGTGTTTCTTAACATGTACATGGCGATATATTTTTTTAATATTGCAGCCTCATACTGTCCGTTTGGACCACAAGAATTTGAAACTTCTCAAGGACTGGACGTGGCAATTTGTCTTGATCCGGCCCGTTTGCTCCGTCTTGATGATAGCGTGTCAGCTTCTCGATATTTATCCGAGCTGGCTGAGCACGACATTCACCCTCATCTTGAATGTGTCGGTTTCGCTGGCACTGTACTCTCTCGTGATCTTCTACCATGTTTTTGCAAAGGAGTTGGCCCCACACAAACCTCTAGCCAAGTTCTTGTGCGTCAAAGGCATTGTCTTCTTCTGTTTCTGGCAGGTATAATCAAAAAATGAAAAAAAAAAAAACACACAATTTTTTAATAGGATTTAAAAGATTGCATAGCCAAACTTTATTTGGAGTTGAAAATTACTTCTATAGTTCTATGGAATTTCTGGAAACTAAAGATCCCACGCACGCTATTATGCTTCTGAAAGTGGTCTCTTATATTCCTTGTTCACTATACTTTTTATGTTCCTATGTTAAGTCATAAAATCTGATAGATACATAGGATTGTTCGGAAAATCAGACTCCTCCCTTACTTTTAGATTCTTATTAAAGGTGAATAAAAATTACTCCTTATGTTTAGCCTGGACAAATCTTTTGATTTTAATTCATTTTTTACGCCTTCATAAAGATAAACATTTCAAACAACTCTCTTACACATAAAATTAGTAGTTGTTTCCTTACATCTAACACATAATCAAACTTCGGGGGGTGCTTTTTGTAATATTGTTTCTTGTTTTTTTGATAATTCTCCCAAAACCTCAAGTGTATGTTTTGTAATTCACCCTTCATTAGATTTCACATAACACTAAATACAAGTCGGCGTATGAAAGTGCTATAAACACATTTTTGTTGTCAAAGTTGAGAATCGCCTTTTTTTTAAGCATTTGCAGATATTTCCTAAACTAAGCTTAGTTCTTCATTATTTTTTTGCCAGGGAATCGTGCTTGATATTCTCGTAGCAATGGGCCTTGTAAAATCGAACCATTTCTGGCTGGATGTGGAGCATCTTGAGGAAGCCCTTCAGAACATGTTAGTGATAGTGGAGATGGTTTTCTTCTCTCTCCTAATGCAATATGCATACACTGCTGAGCCTTACCGCGCTGGATCTGTAGCTTCCGAAAATGTCAGTGACAAAAAGAAAGAATGACTCGGAGAATAACAAAAAGTCGAATACGAAGTTGTTGCTTCGTGTGGTGTATACTAGTCCCTATTTATCGATGACTATGATTTATCTTGTTTTGGTTATTCGCGTTGTGTTTTGTTGAATAATAGCAGTGGCTTCTGTTTCGCCAGGTTGTGTTTGTTTCGTTGAATAATAATAATTCTATACTTAATAAAATTCAACAGTTTGAACTAAAAACAATACATTACTGTATAGTCTATATTAATCTCTAGTCATAAGCCAATCCAAGAGTTAGTATATCTTACACCTTGGGTGTAAGAAGCCCATCTTACTCCGGCCCAATATATAAAAAAAATTGACCCAACCCAATTACCCAGCTGACGTCATCACAACACATACACGATGCCCATCTGCAAGTTTTATCTTTCGATACGGTTTTCTTTCTCCGCCCTCCTTCACCGCCACATCTCCACACCTCCGCCGTTGAAATCAAGGATTATAGCCGCCGTCAAGCTTCGATTATCGCCGCATCTATTCTCCCCGGCGATTGATTCTCCCCTCCGCTTTGAAGCATCGATTATCCCCGCCGATTGTTTCTCCCTGTCAAGCTTCGATTATCGACGCCTTCAAGCATCAATACTTTCTCCTCGCCTTGCCGCCTCCAAAGTTCGCTGAAAATTTCTCAATCAAAACCTTAGGTAAAAATTCAATTTCCCCTTTCTTCATGTTTCAGATATTAAGATCCTGCAACCCTAGGTATTTTTAGTTTTTTGATTTCTGATGAATTATCCTCCAACCCTAGATGTAGCTTCTTCATGTTTGTGTTTAACTTGTTTCTGTTTGTGTGTTATATGATGTTTCATCCATCAAATTGATGTTTCATGTTTCCTGTATCCAACAACTTGAGTGTGTGTGTGTGATTTTGTGATAACATGTGCTTAACTGATTATATGTTCCCTTTAGTGTCCTGTGTATGTGTGTGTGTGTTTGTATCTGTGTATGTGTGTGTGTATGTGTGTGTATATGTTGTCATATGTTTCAGCCATCTTTTTATATTTTTATGAGTGTATCTGTTTATGGCCCCTTGATTATGTACAGGTGTATGTCCCATTGACTATGTGTGTGTGTATCTGTTTATGTGTGTTCAACCATGATTGTATATGTTTATGAGTGTATCTATTAAGCCTTGTATCTGTTTATGAGTGAATCTACCTGTTCACATGATATTTGTTCATTTTGTTAATGGACACTGTTATCTGTGATATTTGTTCCATAATACCACATTGTGTGTATCTGTTTATTTGTGTGTATGTTGTCCTATGGTTCAGCCATTTTTGTATCTTTTTATGAGTGTATCTGTTCCAGAATACCACATTGAGATGTAGGATATATCGGTTCCAACATGAACTTTCATCTTGTTCATCTTGTTTCAGTTTCATGTATTTGACTAGTATCTATTTGACTGAAATATATTACTTGATCAATCACAGCAATTTTGTGCAATGGATCCATCAGAAGATCCAGAGAGACATAATAGAAATCGAAAAGTAAGTTTCGATTAAAAATTATTACGAGTTTTATTGATTGATTCTTATATTGCTGAAAATTTATTACTTATTCTTCAGGAATTGATTCATATGCTAGCCAAAGGAACCATAGGACAGCATGGTTCTCCACAAAAACAGGTAAAGTTCTTAAAATGTCTCACACTTCATATACATATTACTCATCTTTCATTTAAAAAGCAGCTCATACTTCAATTTAATATTGCGTACTTCATCTGATCCTTTGTCATAACATGTAGACTTCAGCCTACAATTTAAACTATTATATCTCATACTTCATCTGTATATTGCATCATCTTTCCAAATAATTAGACTTCAGCCTACAATTTAAACTATTATTATTATTATCTTTTCAGAATATTGCATCATCTTTTCAGAATATTAACACATGTGTATTTTCTTAAATATTCTTTATTAGGGACGATTGCTAGGAGAATATATGTCAGAGAAGAACATAACCACGAAGCACTCTGCTAAAGATTTTGGAAGAAGACAGTTGAAGATGCCGTGGAGATGCCCGGCAAATTATAACGACTGTGGAGTCTATGCTATTAGGCATATGGAGACTTACAAAGGGGAAGGGGATGATTGGGAAAGTGGATTCCAGAAAGACAAGGTATTGTTACTTAATTTCAGTAACTAATAATAGTTGGATTAACTAATTTCAGGAATTTATAACTATGGTTTATGTTTTTTTTTTTGCAGGATGCTATTTTCTTAAGAGAGCTTAGAGCCAGATATGCAGCTTCGGTGATATTGATGGACATAAATGAAATCAAGACCGAAGTACTTGATAAAGCGAAAAAATTCACAACTGTTTTGAAGAATGACTGATGGTAGACATGACTGATTGTAGAGATGACCGATTGTAGATGACAGTGGATGACTGATGGTATATGACGCATTTTTTGATGAATTGGAGATGAGTAAATGGTTACTTAGTCATAGACAAGAGTATTGTATCTTAAATCATATTTGATATCATTTGATAGTTATTGATGTGTATCTTGCATTATTTCTGATTCAGTATTGTAAAAATACTTAAGTATCACGTTTACTCTAATCGAAATTGAAGGTTCATAATCTGCAATTTGAAGTATCAGATGTTTAAAAATGAAGTATTGTAAAAAATTACTTAATTAGTTACATATTTCTGAAAATGAAGTATTTGGAAATTAAGATGCAAGATTATTCTAAATGAAAATGAAGGTTCATAATATACAATTTGAAGTATGAGGAACCTCAAAAATGAAGTATTGTAAAAATTCGTAAAAACCCTAAACCCTAAACCCTAACCCTAAACCCTAAACCCTAAATCCAAAACCCAAAACACTAAAAACCCAAAACCCAAAACCCTAAACCCTAAACCCTAAACACTAAACCCTAAACCCTAAACCCAAAACACTAAAAACCCTAAACCCTAAACCATAAACCCTAAACCCTAAACCCAAAACAATAAAAAACCCAAAACACTAAACCCTAAACCCTAAACCCTAAACCCTAAACCCTAAACCCTAAACACTAAACCCTAAACCCAAAACACTAAAAACCCTAAACCCTAAACCATAAACCCTAAACCCAAAACACTAAACCCTAAACCTTAAACCCTAAACCCTAAACCCTAAACCCTAAACAATAATACAAAAATAAATGTTTATAATCACTTAAAAATGAAGCATTATTATTTACAAAATGAAGGATCATCACTTAATAACTGAAGTATCACACCTTTAAGAATAAATCATGACCATGTTCGAGGACAACAAACAATCTGATGGTCAAATGACTAAATTAAAAAGCAGGAAAATCCAAAGTACTGTAATTCAAATTTCTTACAATAATCAAAATCCAAAATCTCAACAAACCAATATTATTTCAAATGACTAAAGTAGAAACCAACAAATCTAAAGTCTTGTAGTCTTCAATCATCGAAGTCTCCATCTCAACTACAAGGACTATTTATTTTCCAGAAAACAACACAAAAAAATGAAAGTTAATTAGTAATCAATAACTTAAACATAACAAACATAATGTGGTTACCTAAATACTTACCTAGTAGAATCTCTCAAGGGAACAAACAACGAACTTGTTTCTTCATGAACAACATGTAAAGAACCACTCCCTGAACTTGGGTGAACAATATATGCATCCTTCTGAACCTACAAAACATTAGCAATTTGAATGCAGCCTTGTCTCCAATATTAATAGTATATTGAAATATGCAGACCTATATATTGAAATACCTGCATATTTTGAACAGCTTTCTTACTTTGAGCCTTTGCACTCTCAGCTCGTTTCCTCTTCCCCTGAGCTTTATTATTTACTTTCTCAATTGTGGTTTTTGGCCTCTTCTCGCGTCGACCTTGAGAGCTCTTGCTTGGAGGATTGTGGTTGTGGCCTTTTACATGTTTACTAACAACCCACACCCCATTAATATCAACATCATATTGAACTAGGGCTGGACATTCACAACGCACAACTATTTTGTATACAAAGGATCACCATGCGCTTTTTTCGGTTTAAGTCCAGCATGAGAACATACATATCGTTTCATAGAAATACTTTTATCAACACGGAGCCTCTGTTTGCACTTTCGAACACTAAACCCGACATTAAATGCATAGATGTTGTACATATCATATGCCTCAATCTCAGAATTCACAACAACTCCTACCAAGTCACTATCAGGACCATAAAAAATATCATCTACAAGCCAAAATGAACAACAATCATCAACTATAAACTTAAAAATGGTAGCAAAATGAAAGTAAGCATTAATATGAGAATAACCTGAAGTATGAACATCTAGATTTCCATCATCAAGATCAATAACATGATTCAACTCCATGGCATCTAACAGAAATGATATATTTATTAAACTGAAGTACAGACAAAATGAAGGTTCACATGTAACTTAAATGAATGTTGAAATAATACTAAATGAAGGTCAAGTCAGAATCAATTTCACAAATCTAGGGTTTGATCATCACCAGCAACAACATGATTCAACATAATTAAACAACTGAAAACACATGAACTCATAACAGAACATGAAATTCGACCAGAAGATGGATTGAATCGACATACCTTCGACCATAATCGATGACAAATCCAATAAATCATCCATGTTTATGATTCAATTCAGATCTGGAAGAGGATGGTGCCACTTATGAAGACACGAAAACGCCTAATTGAAGACGAGCAGATGAATCGACGGCGAACGGCGGCGACGACCGAAGACGATCAATCGTGTCGGTGGAGATGAATCGCGCAGATGAATTGAGTCGGTAGAGATGAACCGCGCAGATGTTATTCACCGGATGCATGCGCTGAATTCACCGGAGGTGGTGATGACGACCACTGGAACTGACGATGAAGGCGGCGATTGGAGCTGATGATGACGACGGCGAATGGTGCATATGATGAAGGCGGCGATTGGAGCTGATGAGCGACGAACGGCGAAGAAAAATAAGCCGAGCTTGGAGAATTCTCGTAGCGTAAGAACAGAGAAAGAGAGAGAGAGAGAGAGAGATCGTGTGAGCTGAGGGAAAAAAAGGGGAAAAAAAGGCTAATCAATTTTGACTTAATCATTTATTAGGTTGACCGGGTGTAAGATGTGCATCTTGCACAAGGGAGCAAGATATAATTTGCCCCAATCGAACTCCAGTTTGAACTATAAACAATACATTACTATATAGTCTATATTAATCTCTAGTCATAAGCCAATCGAACTCGCACGTCTCCGAACATCTTTCGAACGAATTGATTCGCCCAGTGACTTGTTTGACATCGTAGCCGCAGTAATGAACTTGTATCTTCATCATCTTCAAGACTCTAGCATGTCCTAAAATATATTCCACGAGGTCGAACTCCATCTTTGCCTGTGCTTCCCACGAAAAACAGAATAAGTTTACTCTTTCAAGATGTGATATCAGGCACGGAGGCACTCGTTCCGGCTTCATCAGGTTTCCGCCTGCAGGTTTCACGATAATACACTGTAATTAAATAATCTAAACGAACGTAAGATCACAAAAAATCACATTTCGATAAAAATTAAAAAACAACATACCCCGAGACATCTAATCGTAAGAACTCGAAGATGAACAGCGTTTCCGACTAGACTTATTATAAAACGCCAATCACCACGGTAGACTTCGAGTTGGGTTAGATTATGGAACTTGATACTCAAATTAGAGAACCAAGAGTTCGGAACCTGCGAATGGGTCGAAATATATCAGAAGCGCAACATATAAAACAAACAAAAATACTACTCCCTCTGTCTCACAAAATTACCTTCAGCTGGCAATATGTTAATGTTAGACACTCGACATGATTCGGGCAAGCTGAGCTGGTGTTTTAAGACGAGATCGAGATGACGGATGTTGCGTGCGATGATTGCGACGATCCACGACTCGAACTCGGAGTCGTCGGAATCTTGGTCTTTGTAAATGAACCGGAAAGTGTTGATGTCTGCGTTGTGATGCATAAGCATTAAGCGCGTGGTTGATGACGCAAGCCGGGAGACGTTCGAAGTCTAAGCAAGGGACGCGAGCCCAAAGGAACCTCCATCGTTTTGCAAGGGAGCTGGTTCGGACTGAACACTTAGTCGGAATAAACGAGAGAACGTAACAGATGACGTCATCAGGCAACCCGCTAAACCTATCCATACAATCAATGCGTGTGATGAAACACTGCTATTAGTAGTTACTAGTTACTATACTCTGTGATTGTTAATAAATTGAAAGCTGCAAACAATACTCGATCATGGATGGATGGATTGATTTATCATCGATTGATGTTCATGAATTCATGATTCGGAATTGCATTAGTAGCAGCTTTTTTTTTTTTTGTTCGGAACTTCGGATATTGACTGATCGTATTGAAGTTGAATAGTATTAGTGTACAGTGTCTTTGTTTCGGCAAAGAATGTGAAACTCTACTCGTTCATGTATGGATTGATATATTCGTTTCTGTGTATTTTGCTCTGTTCAACATTACCTATCATTTATATGCAACCTGCTAGCACTAGCAATTTAGAAAATTTGAACTAAAAACAATCTTAATCTCTCTCAATCTAAAAGCCAATCCAATCAAACTCGCATGTCTCAGAACATCTTTCGAACGAAGTGATTCGCGCAACGACTTGTTTGATACCGTTGCTGTAACCAACATGTTCAACATGTATCTTCATCCTCTTCAATACTTTAGCATTTCCCAAAATATATTCCACGAGGTCGAACTCCATCGGTGCATCCCACGAAAACCTGAACAAGTTTACTCTTTCAAGATGTGATATCAGGCATGGAGGTACTCGTTCCGGCTTCATCAGATTTTCAAAACACACCGCAAGATCAGAAATAGTAAGAACTCGAAGATGAACAGCACTTTCGACTAAACTTACTATAACACCCCAATCACCACGCTCGACATTGAGCTGGGTTAAATTATGGAACTTGAAACCCAAATCAGGGAACCAAGAGTCCGGACGACCCTGCCAATGGCAAGTTGTTAATGTTAGACACTTGACATGAGATAGCATACGAAGAAAACCTATCACATAATTCGGATACAGAATTTTTTCTTCGACCGGCGACCCCTTGAGGTAGAAACACACATCTGCTTCGATCAAGGAGTCCAGTTTCCCAAGCGAGATATCCGTGGACATATCAAGGCCTAACCCTATAGCTGGTTCGCACCGAATACTTGGTCGGAATAAACGACAGAACGTAACAGATGACGTCATCAGGCAACCCGCTAAACCTATCCATACAATCAGCCATAGTATCCTATATATCGAGCTTGTAATTCTTGGGGTTAATATTTGGTTTTATATAATAAAACGTTTGTTTGAGATTCCAGTTAAGTATAGTAATTAGGGTTAATAATATTTGGTTTTATATAATAAAACGTTTGTTATATTTATTTCGACTCCTAATAGAATTATTCTATATTAATTCTTCTTCTTTTTTCACTTTTAACAAAATCACCAAAAAAAATAAATCATTATTTATACTGTTTTAAAAAGGTGAAGAGTACTTGGTTAATGTGTAATACCAGAATAACAAAAGAAAAAAACAATAGAGGTTTACATAGTTAATCCTCTCAAGAATACATTCCACAAAACTGATAATCTCAAAATGATCATAATCATCACGAACCAAATGCCTTGGATAGCATACTTTTATTTTGGATTGCAACCCGTAGATCAGTGTGCCCCTTCTATAAGTTTCTGGAAAGATAAGAAAGCAAAACAGAAAAACAACAGTCATGTTTCTGCTAGATCGAATGTTTGTCATCGAGTTAACTTCTGCTTTATTCCGACAAAAATAAAAGACGGGGTTGTGTATGCCGCCTATGATTTTGGAAAAAGTGATGGTAGTATTTGCAAACCACTCCCTAAAGTCAGACTTAAAATTACAGTATCAATCACACCATGATAATAATTAACCTACGAACAAGCATCAAAACGTACCTCTTCCTTCTTGCCACCTGCAAAGGCTTTGTAGCCCCCATATATGGCCAAACCCCAGCCAGTAAGAGACACAATCACAAACTGCAAAACACCAAAATCAAGTCGGGATAGCTAAAAACGCTTCAAGTGCACTGCTACCACCACTTCACACAATAGCTCGTATGGATGGTTAATACAATCTTTCATCATACATGCAAAAACCTTGGTCACGAAAAGCAACACGGAATATACGACACTGCCTTTGTT
Source organism: Euphrasia confusa (assembly GCA_954870475.1). NCBI lineage: Eukaryota > Viridiplantae > Streptophyta > Magnoliopsida > Lamiales > Orobanchaceae > Euphrasia > Euphrasia confusa. Next base: position 3,033,633 of record OX940956.1, on the reverse strand, counting down.
CATAACTACTGTACTAAATAGTCCAAAGTTAATTGATTCAACAAATACACATTCGTGAATACAGAAACAACACATCTTGTCTACAATCGAAACACGTCGGATCTTGTTTAACGAATATGTATCGATGCAATGGATAATTAAAAAGCCTAAATAATCGTACAAAATGTTCAGCTAATTTGGGGGAATTATTAACCTAGATAGAGAATAAATTAACAAAATCAGGGAGATGACGGCTTACGTGCTCTTCTTTCCACTTTGATGGGCTCATTGGATCTTCCCAAACATTCACTTTGGGAGGGCCGTGGTGATCTAAATTACGCAGAATTAAAAAATTAAAATAACTAAATTATTTGCAATCATAATTATCAGAGAACAAATCGATAAAACGAAAATCAAAATGAATCGAAAACTAAAGCTTTAATCGGAAATCGAAACAGTGGAAAACCTACCGCCACCACCGGAGAGACCACGGCGCTGAACCATGATTGAAGGTTGAGTTGATCTGGGGATCGAGAGCCGAGCTACGTTTGCAGCTTGGCGAGCCGCAGCTGTCAACGCCGCCATGTTTTTATCCGAGTAGATTCGTTGGCGAAGGTCGGAGAAATGGAGTGTGTCGTCGAGAGAGAATGTGGGATGCGGTTTGGGTTATAAAAGCTCTCTGGTATTTACAATTTAACCCACAAAACATTTTTTATTATATTACCGAGTAGCACCCCAAAAATAATAAAAATAACAATTTGGACCCAGTAAATTCTAAAGTTGCTAGTTCGAAATGCGATTTCATAAACTTTTAAGCCCAACCCGGGACTGAAATAAAATGCGTGGATAATAATTTCCAGGGCTGCGTAAAAAATACGGCGATGGGAATGACGGAGGAGCTCCGATGGGCCGCCGCGAAGCTAGGGAGGTTGGGTAAATTCGCGGTTGACTCCGCCGTGAATGAATCTCTCATAGGTTCACTTCTCACCCTAATTTGATGTGTATAATATATGTGTAAATTTCACCAGAGCAATTTTTTTGTTAAAATTAGTGATGGATCGATTATGATAACCACACCCGTTTATGTGTAATTCAGTAGCTCAGAAATCTCCATGTGAGATTTATTTTTATTTAATTTTAATTTATATGGATGAAATGAGTTTTTTTTTTTTTTACATTATTTACTTTGAGTTACATTGATGGAACTTGAAAGTTACTACATGTTCTTATTAATTTTATTTGCATATTATGTTTCTCTTCATTTTAGATAGTAATTGGTTTTCTTACATGTAGTGTCTGCGATTGTGAAAGGAGAATCGAAATCGAAAAAGTCCAAAGCTGATAAGAAGCAAAATCTCGTGTCGGTGCAGGAGATGCAAGCCAAGCTGGAAAAAGTGCAACAAGACAAGAATAATATGAATCAACAAAGTAAGGTTTCAGCATTTGGAAAAGAAGAACAAGATCACCGTCTACAGAGTTCTATTCCTGAGGGTACTGGCCAGAGAAAGGTTTTCATTCGTTCTCGTCTTTAGAAAAATGAGTGAACACTTCATGATCACAATTGTCTGTTGCTGTAACGTTTGTGAAATAATTGATCCGTCCTAGTTATACACAATAACAAGTCCATCCACATGAATATGTGTTCATGCTTTTTCACATTGGCTATTTTGTCTAGAGATATACTTGATGATTAGTCCGGGATGAAGTATTATAATGAATCAACTAGCATCATAGCTAAGAGATAGTAGTATAATGAGATGATCTTTAGCAATAGCTTCTGTTGCGATTACGAAGATTTTGATTTCAGCGAGTATGATCATCGATAAAGAAACACATGGATATAGACTATATATAGAAATCATTAAAAAATCTTGGGCGATCAATGTCGTCTTATACCCTACCAAGTATCATGAAAATAAAATACTACTAGGATTATTAAATAATCCTGCACAAACAATCTCAAACGAAGACAAGCTCACATTCATTGGACCCTCTCTCAAACGATGCAAGCTTGTTGTGAGCTTCGAGTTTCTGGTCAGAGTCGAGCTCATACTGTGGAGTGTATATTATTTCCATGGTCTTCAAAACTTTAGCAAACATCAAAATGTAAATTACCATTTCAAACTCTTGCTTTCTAGCCCACTCAAAGTCGACTACACTGACCCTTTCCAGATGTGATTTCAGACATGCCGCTTTGTCGATATGCGATTTCCAACAATTAGCCAACGGTTTCCGTCTAATCTGGTACTGTTGGGGTTTGTGATCAACCTGCAGTTATATGAGAGCCAAATTCTCCTTTCAATAAAAAATAACTACACAAAAAATGAGAAACAAAGAAACTAGATAAAAAAAACTTGCCATTCGACAAATAGTAAGAAGTCGAAGATTATTAGCATTTACTAGAAAACTTGTGACAATCTGGCAATCAGCACCCAGTTTGAGCTCGGTTAAATTGTTGAACTTGACATCCAAAGCGAAGGACTGCGGCCACTAAATCGACCAATGGAAGAAGCAAATTAAATTAAACAAAACAATCAATACCAATATTATCTATAAAATCATATATATATATATATATATCACAAAACCTGAACTAATTAATAAATTAACACTTACCGGAACCCCTCGAGTTGATAACGTTAGGCACTTGGCATTGCAAAACCTACCGACAATTTTTTTCACGATAAATGCATAACAAGCCTCGCCTGAAAACGTTCCTCTTTCAAACTTGTCTTCATTGAGATCTATATCTGCTTCGATTAAGGAGTCTAACGGTGCCCAATCCTCGCTAACCATAGACTGACGAAGACGTAAGCGAATATACCTAAGTGAGGGAGTAATCAATGTCAGGTAGACCTTATCTAAATCGAGCACAACCCTAGTTAGAGTGGGTGAAGATACATCCAAGAAGGCACGCCACCTCGCTTCTATGACAGAAAATATCATCCTCTCAACGATCAACTCGTCAAGCACCGGACATCGAGAAAGCAGATGGGGAAGGGATTCTTCATTCTCACACACAACGTTGTTGAGGTGAAGCTTTTTTAGGGCAGGGAAATATACCTTGAATCTCGCGGAGATAGAGCCGCAATCTACGAGACGCAAATCGACTAGGGTTTCGGAAACGAATAGGCGTTGAGGCAACTTGAGGTGGTGATGTAGGTGGATAAAAAGAGTTCGGACATTACGTAGAGCAGTAGTGATGATCCACGACTCGAACTCGGAATCGGTAGTGGTGCCGGGAGAAGCTATGTGAAAATTAGTACTTATAATGTAGGTATTTGAATTTGGTGTTTCTCTGAAATATGCGATTGTTGTGGCGTGAGTCCAACGAAACCTCCATGCCTTTGAAAGAGTGCTGGTTTCCACCAAGCTCCTAATCGTCGGAAGGAAGGAGAGGATGTGACCTATGACGTCATCCGGCAACCCGCTTATTCTATCCATAAAACTATCAATTCTTCGATTTTTCTTCCCTCTCGATCTATTAATTCTTCAGCCATACAAATTAAGGAAATTTCATGTAGTCCTATTCCTATTTAAGAATAATAATTGATTTTAGTTATTACCATTTACCATCAAAATTAACTCTATTGTATTCATATGTACTAGGATATTTATAGAAATTTATGGTATATCTTAATTTATTGCTTTAAAATACAATTTAGTTGATTGTATGTTTCAAAAAAGTTGCATCGGTTCTCATATTGACGATTGTGACTAGTCGCGACGCCTAACATAAAAATACTAGTTAAAAAATATTACAGTAAAATTCACACCTTTGTCATTTTTCATAATTATTTATATTAATAAATAATAATTATTTCTTTTTTCTAGGTAAATTTATAGTAATAATTATTTAAAATTATTTACTTATAATAAAATAAATAAACATAAAAAAAAAAAGAATTTTAATTATATCAAGTAAATTAAATTATAAATGAACATATAAAAAAGATTTTTTAAAAAAGGAAGGAGGGCACGTATCCATCAAAGAAGGAGGTGTGGGCACACCCCACATTAAAAAAAAACTTGGAATTCAATGTCTGATACCCTACAGTATCAAGAAAAGAGTAGTGACTTTCTAATAATCTTACTCAAACAATCTCAAATGAAGAGAAGCTGACATTTCTTAGACCCTCTCTCAAACGATGCAAGTTTGTTGTGAGCTTCGAGTTTCTGGTTCGAGTCGAGCTCATACTGTGGAGTGTATACTATTTCCATGGTCTTCAAAACTTTCGCATACTTCAAAATGTAACTTACCATGTCAAACTCTTGCCTTCTAGACCACCCAAAGTCGACTATGCTTACACTTTCTAGCTGTGATTTCAGACATGTCGTTTTATCGATATGCGATCTCCAACAATTAGGCAATGGTTTCGGTTCAATCCAGTGTTGGGCTTCGTGATCAACCTGTTACAAATGAGAATAACAAAATTCTCCTTTCATTAGGAAAAATAACTATACAAAAAATGAGAACACAAAGAAACTAGATAAAAAAACTTACCATTCGACAAATAGTAAGAACTCGAAGATTATCAGCTTTCACTAGAAAACTTGTGACAAACTGCCAATCCGCACTCAATTTGAGCTCGGTTAAATTGTGAAACCCAACATCCAAAGTGAAGGGCCGGGGCCAGTCCCACTGAAGAATTAAGCAAACAAAACAATCAATACCTTATATATATGAAATTTAATATTGTGATCAGCAAACACTTACTGGAACCCGTCGAGTTGATAATGTTAGGCACTTGACATTGCAACACTTACTGACAAATTGTTTCACGGTAAATGCATAAAAGCCTTGGTCTGAAAACATTCCTTCAAATTTGTTTTCACTCAAATCTATATTTGCTTCAATTAAAGAGTCTAACGGTGCCCAACCCACACCTCCCATAGAATGACGAACACGTAAGTGAAGATACCTGAGAGCGGGAGTACGTAAATCGAGGCAGACCTTATCTAAAACGAGCACTAGCCTAGTTAGAGTGGGTGAATGTACATAAAAGCATATGGTAATCAACCTTCTCTCGACTTTTTCAGAAAATATCACCCTCTCAATGATCAACTCATCAAGCACCGGACATCGAGAAAGCATGTGGGGAAGGGATTCTTCACACTCAAACACAACATTGTTAAGCTGAAGCTTCCTAAGGGCAGGGAAATCGATTGTGAATCTCTTGGAAATGCAGCAACAATCAACGAGGCACAAGTGAACTAGGGTTTGGGAAGCGAAAAGGCATGGAGGCAAATTGAGGTGGTGATGTAGGTGGATAACGAGTTTACGGACATTACGTAGAGCAGAGATCCACGACTCGAACTCGGAATCAGTAGTTGTACCTATGTGAAAATTAGTACTAGTTATAATGTCGGGTTTTCGGGTATAATTTGAATCGGGCTGCCTCTGTGTTTCTGATCTGTAATATGCGGTGCTTGTGACGTGAGCCCAACGAAACCTCCAGGCCTTTGCAAGTGTACTGGTTTGCACCAAGCTCTTAATCGTAGGAAGAAAGGAGAAGATGTGACCTGTGACGTCATCCGGCAACACGCTAAATCTATCCATAATAAGGCGATGGGAATGACGGAGGAGCTCCGGTGGGCCGCCGCGAAGCTAGGGAGGTTGGGTAAATTCGAGGTTGACTCCGCAGTGAATGAATCTCTTTCGAGGTTGACTCCGCAGTGAATGAATCTCTCATAGGTTCACTTCTCACCCTAAATAGATTATGATAACCAAACCCTCTTATGTGAAAATTAGTTGCTAAGAAATCTCCACGTGAGATTTTTTTTTTTTATTTGTATTTTTTAGTATTTAATTAAATTTTATATGGATAAAATGAGTTTTTTTTTTACATTATTTAGTTTAAGTTACATTGACGATGGAACTTAAAAGTTAATACTACTACGATTCTGAAGAGAATGCACACATTAATTGTGAAAGGAATTTTGGAATCGAAAAAGTCCGAAGCTGATAAGAAGCGTTATGATACTAGCATAGTAGCATGAATCATGATCACAAATTGTGCTGATGTAATGTTTGTGAAATAATTAATCACTTTATCTATGTTCGTCCTAGTTATACACAATAACACATTCGCCACCACACGAAAAAGAACCGAGATTTTATTGCATTGCTTTTATCCCTTCATGAGCAAGAATATGTAAAAAAAATATCTAGCATTAAATAATTTATACACTTGTTAAACCTCTTATATAAATTCCACAAAGTACGAAACTACTCATAACTAATAAACGTACTATTAGTGAAACATTTTACATATGTATTCATGCTTTTTCACATGGGCTATTATAGCACAAATTATTCACATTTGATGCCATATAAGCAGTGCTGCGGTAGCTTCCTGAAGTCTGTAGTATTACATAAACTGGGGCTCACAAGTCCGTTGACAAGAACAATATTGCTGTGGCATAACCAAATCATGTATCAGACAATATATATCACAACTAATATTTACTCCCACCCCATATCGTTCATTATCATCATACTTCAAAGACAGCAAATTCGTATATGCACTACATGAAAGGAACATGCTTATTGAGATAGCCACATCAAGACTCATAAGTTGCAGAACAAATCATATTTTTAACATGAAGCTCATATGACTCAAACCAGTCTTATATATTACAACTGTTTATCAATTCAAAGTTTGTCAACATTGGTAAATTCAAAACTCAATCGAAATAGGATGGAAAGAAATAAATACTTATGGGGTATATTTAGATCCAGTTCTTGAACAAAAACAAAAACAAACATGCCTGTATCACATGTGAAGCCCAGCAAAAAGCAACTCCAACTCCTCGTCTTGTGACATAGTTCTCTGTAAAAGAAAAAAAAAAAGAGATGCCCTGTTTAGTATACATACGAGTGTTGGAATAACATGCAATTATAATCTCATCAGAGAAGTGCATTACGTATAGGTTTAGAGTGTTCTGAGTGGAATAAAATTATGCGGGTTCAGAGTCCGTACATAACAAGGAATTTTGGCTAATGTTTTCAATTAATACAAGCAATGTATATAACTGTAGCAAATCTGTATGCAAACGAGAAGGCAGAATGGTATGCAATGATAATTTCACCAGCAATGCTCATTTCACATTTAGCGTGTCTCTGAGTGAAATGACATGAAGAGTGTTAAGTGTCTCTGTCATAACTGATCATTTCGGAAAAATGCTTTCAATAATTCAATTAATACATCAATGTATACAACATTACAACCCTATACAAACGAGAAGTCCCACGCTCAAGTTATCCTAAACCACACTTAAAAAAAACATGGTTTACATCATACACGACGATAGGTCGTAAGAAGCATGACATTCAATCTGATTTGTCCCTGACAGTATTATCGGATAAGAAATTTCAGTTAAGTACTGGAGTGAATCACCATATTTTTCATCATTCTCATACACACCCACACTTCATCATTAAAAACAACTTCTAAACAATAGGGATTAACTAAATTTAAGGCATGAACTAATCGATACAAGTGATCTAAATCTAATAGAATCTTCATTTTTCATGAAGCTGATGTATCCAGTACAATTAAGAAAACTTGAGCAGAACAAGAAAAGGACGAGATCGATGTATTACTGAAACCCTAAATTACGCAGTAATCACTAAATTGCACCGAATAAAAAGGTTTCCGACCAACCTGAAGTGACAATAGCTGCTGAATTTTGTCCAATAGTCGCAAACGGTGGACGGCGTGGCGGCTGTTGAGCGGAAGCTGTCGCATCCTCTTCATCTCCTCCGCAATCGCCGCCTGCTTCTCTTCGATTCCAAGCTGATTCCATCTGAACCCAGTTTTAGAACCTCCCGAACCGGTACCGGAATCAGAACCGGCATACTCTGGATCCATGTTTTGGCGAAACACAAAAACTGCTCTACTCGTAAGTTTTGCATTCACTCTTCTGAATTACATTGGGCCATGAAAATGAATACTGTATAAAACAAGACAAGAAACGGCCCAACAAATAAAATCTAAGTAGGAAAAAAGTTTATTTAAGACAGTTATTTGTACCTCCATAATTAGTGAATACACACCCTCTAAATATTTTCTTAATTTTATTGTTGTATAAAATATCTAAATTACTCTCAATAAAATACAATCATCAAAACAAACCACACAGTATTCTTCTTTTTAATTATTTCTTCATGTTGTTTTGACGGTTGTTCATACACAATCCGTCAAAAAGCTCGCACCTCCCACAATTCCATCTCAACAACAGAGACATCCCCTACCCGAGGCCCCATACCCACCGTAACGGCCGGCCCTTACATTCCCACCTCCACAATTGCCAAGTCACCATCTTCTTTCATTTCACTCTCCTTTCATTTCAGTCTTCATCTTCTAATCGAATATTGAATAGACGTTTTCGTGAGCGTCGTCAAAATTCGAGGTATATTGTAGTTGACTCGATATCAATTATAATATGAAGTATTTCAAATATATCAATAAGAAAACTCAGACGATAATAATTCAAATTCAGCTTCAAAATCATTTAACTTTTATCAGTCTTACACAAACGATTGGAAAGTTAAATTCACATCGGGTTGCTTAACACGCATTTTCAATGTTTAATTGAACAAAATTTTAATAAATTTTGATCTATATAAAATTAAATTGAAAATGCGTAACTATTGACAAAATCAAGAATGACCAAATTTATGGAACTAAAAAAAGTCCCGAATTTATATATATAAATATAAATAAAGAAAAGGAAATGCAATCAATCATAAAAGCTTCTTTATATACACTAGTACTCCTTTTCTCTGTGTATTCCTTCTTCTCTCTGAAATCCTAAAGAGGGGTATTTAGGGAAAACATCAGACAGAACAATCAATTCCGCCGCAGCTGATCCAAGATACAGGTCCGTGCTGTTTGAATTGCATCATCAAGGTCCGTCGGTCCGTTTTTTCATTTTTCTTGAAATTAAGTTTTTATGTACTCCCTCTGTCCCAGAGCTATAGTCACAGGTGGTCAACGCTAGACTTTTTTTTACCGTCCAATACGTATGATAAACGGTACACAAAAATTTTGAAAAAATAACTAAAATAAAATTTAACTATTAAATTTTATTTTAGTTATTTTTTCATAATTTTTGTTTACCTTTTATCATACGTATTGGACGGTCAAAAAAAGTCAGCGTTGATCACAAATGACTATAGCTATGGGACAGAGGGAGTATTTATTTCGGCAGAATTATCCCAAAATTAAAATTCAGATTCAGTTGTCATAATTTTCATATTTTTAATAATGCGTATAATTTCAACTTTTTGATAAATTGTTAATCACTTATTATATATCTATATTAAATTAATATAAATATATAAGTAAATCTCGTGCACAAGTAAATTAGCCCTAATTAGAATCTGACTAGCGGTTTGGAGCGACACGACACAAGTATAGATTTTTGTCAGAATCTGATCAGCAGTTGGAGCGACACAAGTAGTATTTAATTTGCAATTTTTTGAATTTGTGTTTTTCGTAGGCAATTCGATCGATCGGTTGTTATCCAATTTTGATTTGGAATGGATCGAATAAGCGGCTTGCCTGTAGACGTCATATCTCATATTCTCTCCTTTCTCTCTACTGAGAGTCTTGTGCAAACCAGTGTGATCGCAAAAGGATGGAAGTTTCATTGGGCTCATGTCCCCTTTTTAGGATTCACTTGCAATGGAGGCTCATCGTGTACACGAGAATACTGTAACAACAACATCAATACTTTTCACACTGCTGCTGGTATTAATTATGAATTTGAGTCGTGGATTACCGATATTTTCAAGCGTAATGTCCGGAATCTCGTTATCCGTCTGGCTCATCATCAGCTCACATTGCCTCGCTGCCTATTCACTTGCAAAACCTCGTTGATTTGTGTATCGTTGATTGCATTGTTACCCCTAATATGGATGCCACAATACATTTCCCTGCCCTTAAGAAGCTGCAACTTGTCAGTGTTGGGTATGATTCTGAAGATTTCCTTACTCACCTGTTTTCTGGATGTCCGGTGCTTGAGGAGTTGATCGTTGAGAGGATGTTGATGTACAGATGTTGTTTAACTTCACCCACCCTTACTAGGTTCGTCGTCGACTCAGACACGGTCATCGGGTTGACGTTAGATACTCCCGCGCTTAGGTATTTTCGTTTGCGTGTTTCCATGACTAGGTATATCTTGGTTATGGCGAAATTGAACTATTTAGTTGAAGCACACATCCATCTGAATAAAGGCAACTCTCCACATTCTTGTTGTGCGGTTCAATTTCTTTGCAACCTGCGGAATGTCAAATGTCTAACATTATCAACAGTTGGAATGAAGGTAATTAATCGACAATTTTATTATTTTCTCTATATGTTTAGGTTGTCCTATAGTTGTTCGTTCGTTTTGGCAGATTCCAAATTTAAGGTTGTCTCGTTTGGGTGCGACGACCAAGTTCCATAATTTAACACAACTCAAAATAAATGCTGATTGGCGTTTTATCAATTTTTATCTTGAAAAAGCTAATAATCTCCAAGTTTTAACGATGGGCCGAATGGTATGTTTTTGAAAGTGCCTGGCAGGGGTATTTACGAAGGAAAATACGCTGCCAAGCTTAAGGCAGGGTGATGCGCTACTTCAGTATGCCGCACCACGAAGCCTTACGATTTAGTTTGTTCGTTTTAATTAATTTAAGTATTTTAATGTGTATCTTAAATTCTCAGTTTAATATATATATGATATATGTATAAGTTATGCAGCGGAAAGATAAACGTTAGGCAGAACGAACAAACTCACACACACAAACGAAGCGATAAATTAAAAACACGAGTAATTAAATCTTTGTATGGGTATTTAAATTATACCCATACGAATGTGCCTTACGGCTAAAAATATATTATTAAAGATACGAGTCTTTACAATAAATAATCTTGGATTTACAATCGACTAAACTTAAGGCAATGCGAAGGCATTCCTTCTCGTTTATCGGATCCGAAGATTAATGAACAATCAAAACTGAAATAAAGCTTCTAACACTATCCTATACTAAATTACAGATCATAACTAAGTCGTACGTAACAATCTCAGATGAGAAGATAAATGGACGAAGAACTTCCAATGAAGAACTTGCCTACTAAAACCGACTAGCTAATGATCTTAATTAAAATGATGTTTTGGATAGATAAAAAGTGTACGAAATGAGCTGAAGTCTCCTGGTATTTATAGGAGGAGCTCTCAACCGAAATCCCTAGTAAAACTAGGTTTAGAGTGGTTGAGAGAAGATAGGAACCGCCTTTGACCCAGCTTCTGTCTCTGCCGCACAGCGATCTGTTCTTCAGGCAGGGCGAACCTTCTTCAATTCACTGGAATGCCTTGCCTCTTGCCAATGCCTTCCAATTCTCTTTCTTTTCAGGTTCTCTATGCCTATCGCTCCTACTCGAGTCTTCTGCTCTTGTTCGTCGTGTGGCATGCCGAAGGTCTTCGTCCTGCCGCATGATTCTGCTAATGTCTTGATTGTCTAAACACGCATGATTCAACTGAAAACTCATGCTTACACATTTCACACATACAATGAGTGAAAAACAACAATATAAAGATGTGAAGAAAGGAGAAAACATGTAAATATGACTAAGGCATTGTTATGCCCAGTAACTCTGCCGCATTACTCTGCCTAGCAATATTTACACTAACAAACTCCCCCTTTTTATCTTTCTTCACAAAACATGAGGCAGAGTAAAAAGACAACTCCCCCTCAATGAAAACTCTCTTACTTAGAGGATTATGAATAAACATTTTGACTTAACTTTAGGCATGAGTAAGAACTCCCCCTTAGTTAATGCCTTCTAAGTTAGAAAACAAATAACAAACAACTTCGAAAAATAACACACCAATTTTTTAAAGGAAATAATAACATAGAATTTAAATTGTTCAAACCAAAAGAACTAGAAATAAAAGCAACAAAAGGAAACTTAATTGTTCAACATCAAGAAAACTTAAAATAATTAAAACTTGAAAAAATTTAAAATTCATCAGAATCATCATCTTCTCCATAGTCCACCAGCTTCTTCGCTTCAGTCTGCCTCTCCTCTTCATCCTCTTCATCTTCCTCTTCATCATCATGCTCTTCAGTCTGCCTCTCTTCAGTCTGCCTTCCTTCAGTCTGCCTTCCTTGATCTTTACTCTGCCTCTGCGCAGCTTCTCCCCCTTTTTGTGTAGAAATCCCATGGTTGTCCAGAAAATAGAAAATGGCATTTTCAATACCAACAGCCATATGGGAAGTCATATCCTTGCATAATTGAGCCGCATAGTCCTGTGCAAACTTGCGAGCTTGGAGATAGATGTCAGGCAGGCCCTGGGAAGAGGCACCACCACCAGTAGCTTCATCCTGCGGCTGATCAATGGAAGCAGGTGCCTTGGTCTCGAACATGTGATAACCCTTCCAAGGCAGGTCATTTGGCTCTTTGGGAGTGAACTTGATGATTGGGCTGCTGCGGCAGACATTGTCAGATACAATGGGTTGATACCCTTGATCTTGACATAACTCCCAAATCAGAGAGGGAAAGGCGAGGCTATGGCTTGGATTGAGGTCCTCAATTTGCTTGCACATTTTTGCAAAAATTAGCTCCCCCAAATTAACTTGCTTGCTTGCTCCGAGGGAATAGATGAGCTCGGCAGTGGCAGCATGAACACGGTGTGTGTTCGTTGTGGGAGTCCAATTTGATTTTGCAATAGTAAAAAGAAAGTTGGAGAAAGCACTTATCTTGGACACTGGGGGTGGAATCATAGTGCCCTTTCCACCGAGGAGGCGACGAGAAACGGCAGTGGGATGAGGCTTGAGCTGCAGAGGATATTGAACTTCATAACGATCAAGAAAGACGTTGATGGCAGTGGGAGAGAAATTGTAGATCTTTTGGCGAATATAAACTTTGCCATATCCGCGAGACTTTGGATCGGCGAAGCATGGGCGCAAGTTTGCGTAGAAGTCTCGAACCATCTCGGCACAGAAACCTCCGGCATATGACACGGCCTTGCGGAGCTTCATTTGATCCAGAAATTGATCAAGACGTTGATCAATGATTGTAGTGAAATCAACACGGCGATCTGGGATGATTGGCTTTGCAGCATAGTAAGGCCCGAGAGTGGCACGACGACGGGACCAGTAACGCTCGGAGTATGCTCCCAATGCCTTCACATCAGAATTCGCATCCTCAGCAGGTGCCGTCAGGAGGGCATCAGAGGCAGCCGGAAGCTTACCCTTCTTCGCGGCTGAGGCAGGGGGAACGGTAGAGGCTTCCAGGTCACTTTGAGAACTTGCAGCCTTGGAACCACCACCTTTTTGTTTCTTTCCCCGAGTGGATTTGGATGGAGAGGTATCCAAATCGATGGGGTTTGAACGGGTGGTCGGCGGCAGGTTCTTTGATTTGAGTCGGGCTGCCTGAGTGGATGCCCGAGTGGATTGACGTGTGGGAGGGCCATACTTGACAGGGGCCTTGCGCTTCTTGCTTTGGCCAATTTCAGTGGGTTCTGACTCAGTGGCAGAGTCTTGAACCACTTCGTGACCATCCCCGTCGAAGCGCTCGGAGGCAGTCGATGTGTCCGGTGAGTTCCTTGGAAACGGCGTGTCTGAGCGAGCTTTCCGGTACGGTGAAGGACAGTCAAAATCACCATATAAGCCCCTTAACGACGAGGTGTCAGAGTCGAAGGGGAGATCCTTTAAGCCGGTTGAAGGTTTAGACGGCGTGAACTTCGGCAGAATAATTTGAAGGGGAACCGCGGCAGAGGGAGGAGCAGCAATGGATGCGGCGGTTTTTGCACTGTCAGGAGTGGTGAATAGGTCTAAAAATTCGTCGGTGTCCATGGACCGCTGATCATTGGCGTCATACTCAAGGACGTTGGAGACGCCGGAAACCACCGTCGGTTGACGAGGTGTCTGAGAAGGCCCGGAATCAGATCCGTCTTTGGCAGTGTCATGGGTCTGTTGCTCGGGGGCATCCTGAAGATCAGTTGCGGCAGGGGCAGTGAAAGATGGCTCTGCGGCATCCTGAACTTCAGGGGATGCCAGAGTTTGGGCAGGTTGAACCACCGTGGGGACGGCAGACTCAGCAAGTCCCTGCAAAATTTCACCGGCCATGGTCCCTTCCGGCGAGATTGCCATCGGGGATCTGTGAGGTGACGTACCTGAGCCAGGCGACACCTGGGTTTGCGGCGGTGATGAAGTGGTGGCCGTCGCGGTGGAGGCAGCGAGTAGACGCTTCTCTGCCTCTGTAGCTTCTTGAAGAGTGATATTCTCCGGCGAGGCATCCGGTCGAATTTCCTGGAGAATCTTCATGAAGTTGGGATTCGCGCAGAGCTCGGCTAGGATCTTGGAAGCCATGGATTCGAGAATTTAGAAAAAAGAATTTAGGGTTTCGTTTTCTGGTGCCGAGAGGAACAAAGGGAAATCGATTTATAAAGGTGAGAGATTTTGAGTTTTGAAAAATTAAAACACTTCGATCGGTAGAGATATAGTAGGAATAGGTGTTTTGAACTTTTGAAACTGAAAATTGATAAGTATAGTGGGAGAGAAAATAGGAGTTCGTTGATGGAGAAGAGGAAAAGACTCCTGGCAGTGCACTCAAGTGTTTTTCAACGGCTGGAAATTGTAACGGTCATAATGCGGCAGGGTGGTGCCGCAGTGCACTGCCTTGCCAAAAATTTTTTTTTTTTTTAAATCATTTTTTTTTTTTTTAAATAAAAGAAATATATTTTTGTAGGTGTGAATTCTTCAAAGATAGTAAACAAAAATCCTAGGAAAAAAAATTCCTAGGTGATCTTCGTGCCGCATAGATTGAGCGTGCCCTTGCGTAGGCATTGATATCATAAATAAATATTGTGTGTATGAAATACCTAAATCGAATTGTACATGAAATTCTTAACTCTAATAAATCTAATTACATGTATGTGGGTTCGTCCATGTTACCAATGTGATGTTAGTATGTTCTTTTCCTTCGGAAAGTTTTTACACACAATTTTAGTTTGATAAAAACAACATAGGCAGAGCGAAGCTGGCATGACATTGCGGCAGCACGAAGCAGAGAACCTTCTAGGGCATGATGCACATGCACAAAGATCTTCTAAGAAGGATGAAACGATCTGAGCTTAGTGGTTTAGTGAAGATGTCGGCTTTTTGATTCTCCGTTGGTATGTGATCAAGCCTTAAGAGACGTTTTTCCACTAGGTCACGTATGAAGTGATGCCTAATACTGATATGCTTGGTTCGCGAGTGTTGAACAGGGTTATGACTGATGTTAATGGCACTAGTATTGTCACAATAGAGGGTAAGGGTGTTACTCTCCAAATGGTAGTCATCGAGCATGTGTTTGAGCCAAATAAGTTGAGTACTGCAACTCCCTGCGGCAATGTATTCGGATTCGGCAGTGGATAGAGAAATGCAGTTTTGCTTGCGGCTATGCCAAGAGATGATGTTGTTCCCAAGGAAGCAGCATCCTCCACTGGTACTCTTACGATCATCCAAGTCTCCAGCCCAGTCGGCATCGGAAAATCCAACCAAGTTGGTGTTGGTTTCTTTTGTGTACCAAATGCCTAGCTCGATGGTTGAGGCGACATAACGAATGATGCGTTTGACTGCCTTCAAGTGGTCTTCCTTTGGATCTGCCTGAAACCTAGCACAAAGACAAACACTATACATAATATCTGGTCGTGTTGCCGTTAGATAAAGTAAACTTCCTATCATAGACCGATAGAGTGTCTGATCTACTGCGGCAGACCCAGTGTCTTGAGCAACTTTGTCCGTTGAGCCCATTGGTGTCTTCATGGGCTTAGCTCCATCAAGGTGAAATCTCTTCACAAGATTTCGAGCGTATGTTGATTGAGAGATGAACGTTCCAGTAGGTAGTTGTTTGATGTGTAAACCTAAGAAATGGGTTAGTTCGCCTACCATGCTCATTTCAAATTTTGATGCCATGGCAGTAGTAAATGATTTCAACATTATATCACAAGTAGAACCAAATACAATATCATCAACATATACTTGTGCTATCAAAATTTTGGAAGACTTAAATTTAATGAACAAGGTTTTGTCGGCTGTGCCGCGGGTAAAACCAAAACTTAAGAGAAAATCGGTTAGGCACCCATACCAAGCTCAAGGAGCTTGTTTTAGACCATATAGTGCCTTTTGAAGTTTGTACACATGGTCTGGAAATCTAGGATCTTCAAAGCCTTTAGGTTGAGCAACAAAGGCTTCTTCGTCAAGTATGCCGTTTAGGAAGGCAGCCTTAACATCCATTTGATGTAACGTGATGTTAAGGTAGCAAGCGATGGCAATGAGCAGCCTTATGGACTCCATACGTGCAACTGGTGCAAATGTTTCATCGAAGTCGATGCCTTCGATCTGTGTATAACCTTGTGCTACTAGTCGTGCCTTGTTCCGTACGATCTGCCCATGCTCATTTGATTTGTTCTTGAAGATCCATTTTGTCCCGATGACATTTTTGTTTTTGGGTCGAGGAACGAGTTTCCAAACTTGGTTTCTCTCAAACTCGTTCATTTCCTCTTGCATTGCCATAATCCAAAAATCATCTTTTAATGCTTCTTTGATATTTTTGGGTTCTACCCCAGATAGGTATGCGACAATGCCTATCTCAAAACATGTGGCTGACATGCTCACATTTCTTGTCATGTTCTTGTAATCAATGGGCGGATGGTTCCTTGTGCGCTTCGGCAGAATTTGGCTTGATGGGTGATTCCTTCGAACATGCCCTGGTGGATCTCGTCGTGGTTCTTCCAATGCCTCTTCTACATCTGATGAATCAGATTCTTGAGGTGTAGTGTTGTTATTGGACTGATTCGCGGATGCTTCAGGGGTTCGGGCATCGGCCTTGGGAGCAGTAGGTAAGGCAGCCGGATTCGCAGTGCCTTCTGTTGTTCCTGCTGCGGCAGGGTGTTCGAGTAGTTCTTGAATACCATCTTCTCGAGGTTTCTTGAGAATGCTTAGATCATCGAACTGCACATTCACTGATTCAATAATAGTTTTGGTTAGAGGAATAAAAATTCGATAGGCATGACTATTTCTAGAGTATCCAACAAATAATCCTTTGAATGCCTTTGGTTCAAATTTTGTTCTAGCTACTCTATCATTCAAAACATAGCATACAGAGCCAAACACATGAAAATATTTCAAATTTGGTTTCCTATTATTTAAAATTTCATAGGCTGTCTTCGATGTGCCTCGTCGTAGGCTGATGCGATTAAGAATGTGGCATGCGGTATTGGTTGCTTCTGCCCAAAGAGCTTTGTTGAGATTTTTTTGAGATCAACATGACACGGGTCATCTCTTGTAGGGTTCTGTTCTTTCGTTCTGCCACGCCGTTTTGTTGAGGTGTGATTGGGGCAGAGAACTCTTGGGCAATGCCTTGTGCATCACAAAACTTGGCAAGTTGTTGATTCTCGAATTCGGTGCCATGATCACTCCTTATTCTTTTTACATTTGTTTCATGGTTTGTTTTGATCCACCTAATGAGTTTAGAAACTTCTCCAAATGTCTCGCTTTTATCCTTTAAAAAGCGTACCCATGTGTATCTTGAGAAGTCATCGACAACTACAAGTACATATCGATTCTTTGAGTGACTTTCTGTCTCAATAGGTCCCATTAGGTCCATATGAAGGAGTTCAAAGCATCGAGATTGCTTTTGGTAAAGATCTGCCTTAGAATTTGCTGATCCTGCGGCAGAGACAGTTCGCTCTGCGGCAGGGAGAGCTGGATGACTTGTCCGGGTCATTTTTCCTTGTTGGCATGGTCCACATACACTTTTCTCGATCTTGGAGAGTGCTGGTAGTCCACGGACGGCATCGAGCTTGATAAGGCGCTCCAAGTTCCTAAGGCTTGTATGACCAAGTTTTTGGTGCCATAGGTCCACGTCGTTTTGCACTTTTGCGGAGAAGCACGTTTCTCCAATGGAGTAGCAATTGTTCGATGTAGATCTCTCCCCCTTAACGAGTGGTTTTCCTTCATGGTCAAAGACTTCGCATGCTTGATGTGTGAATTTGACGTGCATGCCATCGTCGCATAGTTGGCTTATGCTAATGAGGTTGGTGATTAAGCCTTTAACGTGGAGAACTTGTTGTAGCTTGGGCAGACCTTGTACATTCAGAGTGCCTCGGCCTACAATTGATCCGCTAGACCCTCCTCCAAATGTGACTTCGCCTCCTTGAAATGCTTTATAGTTGACGAGGTGATTACTATTTCCGGTCATGTGTCGTGAGCACCCACTGTCAAAGTACCATTTGTCATCCTTGGTAGCCTTGAGGGCGGTGAACACAACACTGCATTTTATATCAATTTTGTTGATAGATGATGTGGCAGGACTAGCATCAGGGAAGGCAGGAGGAGCAAGGCTTTCGTTATTAGTAGTGAATTTTGCTTTTGGAACCCATATTTGTGATGCAGCAGGCTTAGACTTCTTTAAATAAGTCTTCTGTGTCTTAGACGCATTTAATTTAGGTCGAGTGTTGTTGACCTTCTGGATGGTATGCCATGATCCAACGTTTGAATGAAGGTGACGGCCATTCTCCCAATCCTCTTCACGTCTCCAACAATACGGTCGAATATGACCAGGAATCAAGCAGTAGTGGCATACATATCGTCTCTTCGATTTGTTCTTCATTTTGGGCAGAGGCTGCCTTGTCTTCGTTCTGCCTGCTGCAGCTTGTCCTTGCCTCTGCCTACTGCCTTTGCCGTGAGCTGTCACTTTCTTGATTCCTCTTGTAGTGGATTCTTGTGAAGGTGTGGGAGTAACTTGTGGACCATCATTTGATTCCTTCACAAAAGGGATTCCCGTTGAACTCTTTCTTGGGGGAAAAATGTCATCTACGGTCTTTTGATAACCGAGACCTTGTCTTTCAACATTTGAGATACTCATCACGGCATCAAGTTTTGATGTGGCCGTGTTGAGTTTCTCAAAAGTGTTGTTGGCAGCCTCGAGTTTGCCATTTGCTCGTTCAAGCTCATTTTTTAGTTTTTCAACTTCCATGTCTTTTCTTGTGAGTTGAACATCGAACTTCATCAAGCGTCCTTCAAGGTCATTCTTTTCAATGAGCATTTGTTCTATGGTTATGGCTTGCTTCTTTAGCTTATCTTCATATGAGGCTTTGTTTGAGGTTAATGTTTCTACCAATTTGTTTTGCCGTTGAAGATCCATGCGTAGCTCATCAAATTTATCTTTTAGTTCAATAAAAAGATCAAAAGGAATTGCCTCATCCTCATATTCATTGTCTGAAATGGAGGCAGTGAGACAAACGATTCGTTCTGCCTTGTCTGCGGCAGAGGTAAAGAAAGCAACATGGCTTCGGCCTGCGGCAGGAGGTAGATCGTCGTCTTCTGAATCTGATAGAGAGATGCCGTCATACCGAGCGGCCAGTGCTGTTTCGGAGAACTCATGGCATAGTTGTTCCAAATCTTCTGGTTCAATCATGGAATTTAGGGCGATGCCTCGATCCTTTGATGGGCATTCCGAAGAGTAGTGCCCGAGTCCATGGCATGTATGACACGTGATTTTTGACCAGTCCTTCGAGGAGTTTGAACTGGAGCTTGATCCAGGGCTTGATTGACGCGTCACGAGCCTTCTATCTTGATTTGAAGGGGTCTTGGGAGGAAACTTCCTTCGGCGGGGATCGTATGGTTTTCTTAACGACCGAACAAGCATGGCATCCACCTTCTTTGATAGTATGGCGTACGTGTCTCCGCCATCTTCTTGTCCCAGTAGCTCATAGATTTCTTCGTCAGTCAAGTCATTTGTCGAGGAGTTGGTGCTGCTGCCTTGTGAGCTCCTGGAGTCTCTGCCATGCGAACTTCTGGAGTCCCTGCCGTCTGGTTCTGCCACCGTGTAGGCAAGGTTTTTCTCGCTTTTTCTTTCGCGTGATTGACCATAGGATGCACGGTCTTCCTCATTAAGCTCATGGTTCTTAAGAATTCCCATTAAGGTGATGTAGTCTTCAGAGGTACCTACGGGACCATCTTCGATGGCCGTTACTTTTGATCGAAACTTTGAGTTCATCGATCTAAGTAGTTTGCTACAAACAGCCTCATTGCCAATGGGAGAGCCAAGGTCAGCACATTCAATGACGATAAACATGATTTCGCCAAAGTACTGCCTTGCCGACTCATCCTCACGCATTCGTAAGTTTTCGAAGCGAGACATGAGCATTCGGACCTTGGTTTTCTTCACCGTGGTATTACCTTCACAGTGAAGTTCCAATTGGTCCCATATACTCTTGGCTGATGCACATTGCTTGACAATTTTGTACATATCACAATCGATAGATTCAAGGATGGCACACCTTGCCCTATCGTTGGCAGTAGCTGCGGCAACCTCATCGGTAGACCATTTTTCGGGAGCTTTTTCAAGCATTTTACCGTCCGGTAACTCCTCCAAAGGAGGTTTCCATCCTCTAAGGACTGAAAGCCAAGCATTTCGGTCAATGGATTTAATCCGTGCCTCAATACGAGTCTTCCAAAATCCATAGTTGGTACCGTCAAGAACAACCGGTGTTCGTACGATAAAGGATGGATCTGACATTGTGAGTGTGTAAAATCAGAGGGACCGTTAGCACTAAGTGAGTCTAGTGTCGGCTCTGATACCACTTGAAAGTGCTTGGCAGGGGTATTTACGAAGGAAAATACGCTGCCAAGCTTAAGGCAGGGTGATGCGCTACTTCAGTATGCCGCACCACGAAGCCTTACGATTTAGTTTGTTCGTTTTAATTAATTTAAGTATTTTAATGTGTATCTTAAATTCTCAGTTTAATATATATATGATATATGTATAAGTTATGCAGCGGAAAGATAAACGTTAGGCAGAACGAACAAACTCACACACACAAACGAAGCGATAAATTAAAAACACGAGTAATTAAATCTTTGTATGGGTATTTAAATTATACCCATACGAATGTGCCTTACGGCTAAAAATATATTATTAAAGATACGAGTCTTTACAATAAATAATCTTGGATTTACAATCGACTAAACTTAAGGCAATGCGAAGGCATTCCTTCTCGTTTATCGGATCCGAAGATTAATGAACAATCAAAACTGAAATAAAGCTTCTAACACTATCCTATACTAAATTACAGATCATAACTAAGTCGTACGTAACAATCTCAGATGAGAAGATAAATGGACGAAGAACTTCCAATGAAGAACTTGCCTACTAAAACCGACTAGCTAATGATCTTAATTAAAATGATGTTTTTGGATAGATAAAAAGTGTACGAAATGAGCTGAAGTCTCCTGGTATTTATAGGAGGAGCTCTCAACCGAAATCCCTAGTAAAACTAGGTTTAGAGTGGTTGAGAGAAGATAGGAACCGCCTTTGACCCAGCTTCTGTCTCTGCCGCACAGCGATCTGTTCTTCAGGCAGGGCGAACCTTCTTAAATTCACTGGAATGCCTTGCCTCTTGCCAATGCCTTCCAATTCTCTTTCTTTTCAGGTTCTCTATGCCTATCGCTCCTACTCGAGTCTTCTGCTCTTGTTCGTCGTGCGGCATGCCGAAGGTCTTCGTCCTGCCGCATGATTCTGCTAATGTCTTGATTGTCTAAACACGCATGATTCAACTGAAAACTCATGCTTACACATTTCACACATACAATGAGTGAAAAACAACAATATAAAGATGTAAAGAAAGGAGAAAACATGTAAATATGACTAAGGCATTGTTATGCCCAGTAACTCTGCCGCATTACTCTGCCTAGCAATATTTACACTAACAGTTTTTCTTCGATCCAATTCTTATTTAGCTTTCTTTTTTAGTTTTGTATGTGCAGAGAATTTCGATTTTTCATTTTAATACGTTGTCATGATCATCATCATCAGGTTGTGGGCGAAGTAATGGGGCGAAGCATGCCCGCGCTTAACTATCAATACTGGATAGATCCGAAACCAGTGCCAGAATGTTTAATTTCAAAACTTGAAAATATATATCTAGTTGACTTCGAGTGGTCTATGGAGAATGAGTTTACCATGGTCAAATATATCCTAAAGAATGCTAAAATCCTTAAGAAGATGGAAATAATATACACTGATCAACACTATTCATTCGAGAAACTCGAAGCGGTCAATAGACTTTCCTCGTTCGAGCAAGGTTCTCAATTGTGTCGCATTGTCTTTGTTTGAATAAGACTTTTAGTCATGTGCCGAATTCTCAACATTCAAAAATGACTAGTCCGAGATGAGTAGATCAATAGCACTGGTCATCGACCTGCTAGAGCTTACAGAGGAGGCAAAAGGTATGACATTGGAAGCTGCTTCATTGCCGATTGATTGCTTCGATCCAGAATAAGGCGAAGAAGAGGCTAGTTCTCAATTTGCTAGAGCTTACAGAGGAGGCAAAAGGTATGACATTGGAAGCTGCTTCATTGCCGATTGATTGCTTCGATCCAGAATAAGGCGAAGAAGAGGCTAGTTCTCAATTGTGTCGCATTGTCTTTGTTTGAATAAGACTTTTAGTCATGTTGAATTGTCTCTTTGAGCAATATTTTTAGTCGTGTTGAATTGTTTGTTTGATACTAAGTTACTCGGACTCGCCGACATTTGTTGGACACGGATACGTGTCGGAGTGTCGGACACGACATTTTTAGATTTTTAAGACACGCCGACACGGTCAACGGAGTGTCTTGACCGACCTAGTGGACACGACACGACCCCAAAATATACAATTTTTTATTTTTTTTATACATAAAAATAAATTAAAAAAACATCAAAAATAAATATAATTGAGATAAACAAAAAAATGAAAAATTCATAATTAATCACATGAAATAAAACGTTCAGATGTCAATATGTCATAATCATACCAATTTAGCCAAAAAAAAAAACAATTTGTATAATCATATTGATTATAAGTTGCATTTTATTATAACATTTTTTAAAAAAAAATATTAAAATTTTATTTGTTTAATATTATCAATTATAATTTTAGAAAGCTTCACAATTAAAATAGTAAAATAATAAAAATAATTATCAATTAAAGTAATATAATTTAATATATTACTAACCATTCTACTAAGACAGCAACCAGGTCCAGAAAAAATTTATTAATTAAATAATATTAAATTTTAGAAAAAAAATAATGAATCAATCGCCCAGGGTCGAAGAGAGGCCTTCAATCGACCAACCAGGCAGCCCAGGTCTCCCTCCACATGTCCTCCTACTATTGGTCTATTCAATTTATTTTTATATTACATTTTAAAATCTTTATATCTTTTAAATTAATAATTAAAATAAATTAAAATAAATACTAAAATTTATAATTTTTCATACTATATATATATAGAGACCAAACATGATATAGTTTAACAAATAAATAATTTTTTTTTATTTAATTACTATTTTAATTCTTAAAATAAAATTTGATTTAATTTATTTATTAAAAATTAATAAAATACATAAATAAGTTATAAATAATAAAAAATGTTTAAAATTGTTTTACAATATTACTATGATTTTTAATATATATAAAATATAAATTTTAATTTAATTTCAATTAAATATTTTTGAATATATATAATAATTAAAAGTATGTAATAATAATTAATTAATATTTTATTAAGTAGGTTGAGTTTGAGGTTGGTTGTTGATAAATGATGAAAAATAAAGTTGAATAATTGGGTGGTTGATTGTATATGTGGAAGAGTGAGAAAGTAATATTTAATTAGGTATGTTGGTTTGAGTGTGGTTGTTGTAGTGGATAGTCTAACCCTAAATATATTATGGCATGTGCATTGGTTTGGTGGGTTCATACCCACCAACCACAATCTAATCATTTTTTGCTCAATTTTCAATTATTATTCACTTAACTAAACTCAATATTTTTACACTCACATTCATTTATTAGTTTAGTTTGAACTCAATGTATGAGTCTCATTATTATTTTCTTTTTACTTTTTTATATTTTTCATTTAAAATAAAACAATACATATATTAAATTGTAGTATGTATTTTAAATAAAAATAATTAAATATATTTTTAATATGAATTAATAAAATAAAATTTTAAAATGTTATATTTAATAGTTATATTAATATTTTTTAATTATTAATAAAAAATTATTAAAATTTTATTTGGTTAATTAATTAATAACCATAAATGAAATTAAAAAAATTATAAAATTAAAAATATAATAAAACATAATATCGAATTTTAAAATAAATTAAAATAACTATTTAAAAATAAATAGTTATTTATATTTTTAATTTAACTAATTAAATATCATTCAATAAAGAAATAATAGAAAAAAAAGTACATAATAAATAATAGAAAAAAAAGTCTTATTTTATTATTAGGCAAAACAATAAGTATTATTTATAATTAAACACTTAGAAGTGTCCTGATATAGAAATCCCCCAAAAAAAAGACTTGAGACCCACCACACACACGCCTCTTTGGGGCGTGTAGTACCCCCACTTTTGCTGGCAAAAGCCTGCAAAAAAAAGCCAGTTCAAACTATTGAAATGAGTTCAATTGAGGGAGAATGAGTAAGAGGGGTGGACAATTGAACTAATCCTTATATTGGTAGGAGTTCAGTTCATTGGGTTTGAACTCAAAAAAATGTGAACCAATGTACATGCTCTTAGCGCCGCTACTTAGAAAAAGTCAAATACTTTAGTTTTGTTCTTTACACGACTGCACGTCTTCTCCGCACATGATTTCTCCAAAACCAGTTCAATTCTTCCATGTTTTCTCCGCCAACCACTAGATCTACACGCCCATCGGCTTCTCTGCCAAGTGCCATCAACCCTGTACACTACACGCACAAGTGTAGGTAAGTTTTATCTTGATTTTAGTCAGTTTTTTTTTTTTACTGTGTTGGGCGTGTCGAGTGTCGCGTCCATTATGGCCATCTGACTCGTGTCCCGTGTCGTTTGGACGTCGTGTCGTGTCCGACACGCCACCAAACAGACGAGTCGAGTAACTTAGGTTTGATATTTATTGTGTCTTTGATATTTATTGAACTTATAAGCTTTTTGAATTTTAGTCATGTTGAATTGCCTCTTTGAATTTGTGGAGCAAGAGTTTTAGTCATGTTGAATTGTCTCTGAATGTTTTTGTGGAGCAAAACTTTAGTCTTGTTGAATTGTCTCTTTAAATGTTGTGGAGTTGTCTTTTGAATGTTGTAGAGCAATACTAAAGTATTGTTGAATTGTCTCTTTGAATGTTGTGGAGCAATACTTTTAGTCGTGTGTTAAATGTGTGTTAAATTGTATGTTTGATGTCTGTGATATTTATTGAATATTTATTAAGATTATCAGGATAAATCGGAACAGCCCTCTTCTTCGGCAATCAAAGCTTGAAAATCCTCCATTGTTTGTTTGAATGAGAACTTGTTTGTCTGAAGGAGGAAATAGCAGAGAACTTGTTTGTCTGAAGGAGGAAAGAGCAGCAGCATGAAATTCATTTGTGAGTAGAGTTTACTTATACTACCGAAGGGTATTTTCGGACATAAAAAATAAGTCCCGGTGCTGAGGGTAAGCGAGGGTAAAAAGCATTAAAAATAAATTAAAAATAAATAGCACAAAAATAAATTAAAAAATTAAAAAAATAAAAATTAATTAAAAAATTGAAAAATTAAAAATAAATCACACAAAAATAATTGGACCAAAACCAAAGACGACCAAACCCAACATGACCCAAACCAAAGACGGACCAAACCCAACATGACCCCGGCTTGGGTCGGGCGATTCCCAATAGACTCATAAGAAGACATGAGTTTCGGACCAAACCCGACATGACCCGGGCATGGGTCCGATGAATCACAGCAACGGAGAATCAAATAAAAATAAAAACTCATGATTGTGAACATAGATACAAATTTTTTGAAATAAGAACACAAATAAAACAGGACGAGAATGTAGGATTTATGGGAAAGGGTGTGGGTGAAAGAACTGAATAAATAAATAAAGAATCGAATATTTTTTATGAATAAACTAAGAACACAAATAAAACAGGACGAGAATGTAGGATTTATGGAAAAGGGAAAGGGTGCGGGTGAAAATTCGTGGCTTTCACAAAATGACAAAGTAGGACTTTTATAGAGAAACCCTACCTTAGCAACATTGGGCTTGGGCTGTGTGTTTATGCACTTTTTTAATAGATAAATTTTATTAAATAATGGTTTATCAATTAATTTGATACAATATTTTTGAAAAATTAATTTATCACCTTAAAATATAGGAAGTAATTTTATACACTAGTCCTTACCCGGTCGTGTTGGTTACTCTAGACAACTACAATTGATCGTGCGTTAATATTGGTTTTTTCAAAAATATTCCAACATTTGTCAACGACTGATCTTGACTCTTATTAATAGTCATGCATACGATATCATGATCGAAAATTGTATTCGTTTAAAAGAATTTGGTATTCGATGGCGTGAGAGCAATTCGAGTATTAAAAAAATTTCCCCAGAATTATTTCCTCTTAATACTTTCGCGTAGATAATATAATTATTACAATCATCCTAGTACCATTGTATAGTCCGACAGAGGCATCCATATTCCGCAATAGTATAACGATCACCCCAACCTAATACGAAATAGTTCATGTATCAAAAACTATATATCATGTCACAACATTTAATTAATTAGTATATTATATACAATAAATAGAATATAACATGACTATATATATATATATATATTACTATATTAATTAATATATTTAGATTTTAGTAAAAAAAATTATAATACTACCAACCTTCAAGTTCATGGTTTGGTAGTTTGGAACACTTGGTATTTAAAAACTCTAACGAATACATTTAATCAAACATATTATCCGCGTTCTTTTTAGAAAATTGATATTCTTAATTATAAAAAGAATTATTAATGATGATGATAATAACAATAATAACAATAATGCATTATCAAAAATGTTAATACATAAATAAATCATAATCATATTAGAAAAAATAATTTAATGAGTAAAAGAAGAAAACTTTTTATAGGGGTAAAATTGAATTAAGTTTTCTATAATTTTTGAAAATTAATTGAATAATCAAATCGGGATATTTTGGTTGAAAATTTATAATTTAATTGAATAATGAAAATAAAATAGGGTAAATTAAATTAAATTCAACATAATTTACTTAATATTAATATATTAATATGATATAATAATTAATACAAATTAATATTAATACTATTATTTATTAAAATTTATATGATAAAGTAAATAAATATATAATATATGATAAATAAAGAATAAAGTGAAGATATTAATATAAAATATTAAAAAATAATTTATTTAATAATTTGAATTTTTCAAGTCAATCTTTACTAAAACTAAGAAGTTTATAAAGATAAATTATATAAAATCAAATGGTAAAAGAATAAAAAAATATATAAATATTATTATTTATATATTAATTACGTATTTAATATTTACTTAATAAATTGATTAAAATTAAATATTAATAAATATTGGTGTGAACAAAATTCTTAATCTAACAATTATTATTTTTTAATAAGTGTGAAAATAAATAAATCAAACGCTTATGATATATGCCACTTTTAATAAATGTGAACACAAATAAATCAAACTTATGATATATGCCACTAGTTGATTTATATATTATAAAGATTAAAAATACGGTTGCTTACAAAAGAAATAAAATTATAATAAAATTAAATAAAAATATTATAAATTTTATTAAAATAATAATTGTGAGTTATATAAAATATTATAAATTACATCATAAAATAAAAGATAAATATATTATTAACGGAAAATACTCTAAACATATTAAAACTTGATTCCATTTAAATCTTTTGCAATCCAATGTTTCGATCTTCTGATAGTTCAAAAACTGAAAAAATGTAAGAAATACAAAAGACCTACAAAAAAATAATCTTTAAAAAGACTAAAAAATATTCAAAAACTGAAAGAAAAAAAAAATACAAAAAACATTACCAAATAAATTGTTATTATTTACAATACAATTATAATCAATAAACAATAATATTAAAACTAAAATTCAAATTAGTAAAAAATGTCTGCAAAAAATAAAAATATTAATGATAAAACGATAATATAAAAATTAAAATTCGAATTAGTAAAAGATACTTAGCTATAAAAAATAAAAACGTTAATTATCAAACAATAATATTTAAATTAAAATCGAATTAGTAAAAGAATGTTCTGCAAAAAATACAAAAAAAACAAAACTTACATAGAGCTCTAAAAAAAACAAAAGTGTGAGCATTAACAAATAAAACAAAATAGAATAGAGAGAGGTAAGGATTGAGTGAAGATGACGTAACAAAATAGAATAGAGAGATGTAAGGATTGAGTGAAGATGACTTAATTTATATATAGACACGGATTTGAATTATTTATAGTAATATAAATAGTAGATAATATCAAATTTATTTAGTTGCTTTAAATAAGGAATATATTTACCTAAAATTTCGATATTATTGTTTATATAATATAAATTGATTAATTAACGGTTAAATATATTAATAAAAAAATACAAATTTCTCTCATCACCCTTAATTACGCTAATTAATTTTTGTATTATAAATAAATAGTAATATAATAGAATAAACGTAATTAAAGAAGATAAATAAGAAATAAAAGTGATATTTTAAATATTTCAAGTCAATATTTAGGGAGATTATAAATTCAAATTATATTATATAAAGAAATAAATAATTACGTTAATTAATTAAAAATAATTACGCTAATTAATTAGAACACAATTTAATTTAACGATAATTATTTATTAATAGGTGTAAATACAATATAATCTAACGATTAAAACATATGCCACTTGGAACAATTGTTAGATGAATTATATATTATAAAGATTAATTTACCCCTGTATAAAAAAAATACTATAATAGTAACTTTTTATCTTTAAAATATACTCTAATTAATTGCACTCTTTTTATATTCACTTAGTATCAATTAACTTTTTTGAACATACTCTAATTTCACTTTTAAATAAAAAATAGAATTTTTATTTTTATTTTTTGATTAAAAAGTTAAAACATAAGTATTTTTTATTAATTTTAATATTTGGAAAAGTATTTTCTGGAAGGATGTATTATTATTATTATCTCGATTATTTAAAAAATTGATGAACTCTAAAAAAGAAAGAAAAAGGTTTGTGTTATAAACTCAATAGAAATTGAGAGAGAATAATAGAGTAGAGAGAGACAATATAATAGGAGAATAAGATTGTTATGAATTGTTATCTTCATTCATATGGGGAGACCTCTTTATATAGGATACAATCTAGGGTTTCTGACTTAGCCAACAAGTCATTCACTATAATATAATAATATTCACAACACTCCCCCTTGAATGACTATTTACAGGATTGCTGCCTCGTTAAAACCTTGCCAGGAAAACCCAGTGGGATAAAACATCGACGAAGGAAAAAGAGTACAGCTTCCTCCCCCTGATTGTAATCACCGAAAATCTTTGACTTCTTGAAAGTAGTTATTTGTGATCAATCAGTCTCATTAAAACACATGTAACTAATAAAACCATATAGGAAATCTTAGTTATTCAAATATAAATTTTGGTCTTCAGGACACAACCTTCGAATTGTCGAGTTTCACATTCATTTGTATTATTATATATTTTTCGTCCTTCTGGGACATGCCTTACCAGACATCTATTGACTAGAGCATTCGCAATTGCTATAACCGGCCGGTAACTCTTCAGGAGTATATTAGATGCGTCTAATGTCGAATATACAATCCTTAACAAATGAATAATGTGAACTTCAATTCACAATCATCTAAAATATTATATTTTACTTTTGAACTTCAGGTTCAATATCTCAGTTTATTTCAAAAACAAACTCATATCGAGTGATGTACATGTCTCGTTAAAAACCTCGTTATAAAATCCTGTAGGAAAAAATACTCGAGGAAAAGAGTACATGACATTCACATTTATATTGTGTTGATTGTCTCGTTAAAAACCTTTAACTAAGAAAACCCCGTGGGAAAAACTTAGTAGAGGGAAAAAGAGTGCAATCACTGATTCACTGGTTTTCGGGACTAGTCATTGGTCTTCGGGACCTTTTCTCAATATCAATTTTGTCCATAATGACATATGTAATACGATACTATACATGTTCTGATTTTCATTTCCTTTCATATCAGAAATTTTAAAATCCATCAAGAATTTTCATGTATGTATCTTTCTAGTGACTTTTACATAGTCAAATCATACATTTGTGCATATCTATATTTATCGTTGTTGCTGCCAGAAATATTAAGTAGCGGAACTTAATGTTATCATCTTTAAAAATATGGAGTTTCTGCGAAAAACTCTTGAGCAATTAATATCGCTTTTATATCTCACCACATCATTACTCGTTTTTCGTACGAACACCCACATATATCCTTCTGGGATAATATTTTGAGGTGTTTATTATAGAGTCAAAATATTTCTTCTATTTAGCGAGTCATGCTCAGCCTCAATTGCTCGTTTCTTATTTTCCGAGTGCTGCTGACACACTGTCATTGATTTAAGCTTTGGATCCAAATTTTCTAGAGCAACTCCTGAGGCAAATATGTCGTTGGCGACTTTTTTCATGTTGATGACAATTCATTCTATCAACCAAATTTTTAATCATTTCCCAAAATATTTAATTTGGTTGTTCTGCAATCCCACGATTTTCTATTATCATGTGCACATGCTTTTTCAATGGGATTTTTATCTAACTCTCTTCAGGAGATTCTGAGGGTGACTTAATTTCTTTGTATTTCCGAGGATTTATTTTATATTTTCAGATCGATCTACTACGCTTCAGGCGTATATTAGAATCAACATTTGAGTTGATCTCTTTTTTATTTGAACTCTTATAGTTCATTTTTCACAAATATATGTGATTTTGTCACACCTTCATTAATTTGGCAAATTACTTGCTGAATATTGCAAGTCACTTATTTTCATGAACTTCGGGTTCAATTGATTGGTGCGTGGATCTAGAATTATAGATCGTTTTCATTCAATGAAATTTCTCGGCATTTATATCTTTTATATTCTTATCTCCCCCTAATGCCGATAAATGATCTTCGTTAAATATGCAACTCAACATTATTGCTGTAAATCCGATCTTCAGGATCGCGGGCTCAAGATATTTAATATATTAATTCGCAGATGAGGAATGTTTGATTCATTTTCACGCACAATCATGATATGCATCATTTTCATTTTTAAGTACATTTGTAGTACTCGTGGAGATAATTAGTAAAGCTCTTCCGGAGCCCACTCTTAATATGTCATAATTTGCATAATAGTATTTACCAATGATCCTTCGGGGATACGGTATCTTTACCAATGATCATTCGGGATCAAAATATTAGGTTTTATCCATGATCCTTCGGGGATCAAAATATATTTTAATATATAATTTTCTCAGAAATTACATTTAATTGGAATCGACTTTTCCGATATTCAACTGTTCTCGATTTTCAAAGGAAATCCTTCAGGGATAATTTATATAATCATTGTTTCAACGAGAAATTGAATATGTCGTTTCACTATGAGTATCATGATATACTTTTATTCAAAACATTGAATGTTTTGAACTTTGCTTTTTCGGGAGCAATCAATAAAAACATTCTTTCAAAAATATTTTTACATCAATATCAGATTTAAAATATTTAAAGTTTAATTGCTACACCATAAGCAATTTGATTTGATATTTCTGCGGGAATATCATATCATGATGTTCTTCAAGAACATTTAAAATTTAATTTTGATATTTAATCATGAATATCATATCATAATATTCTTCAGGAACATTTAAAATTTATTGCTACACGACAGCAATTTAATTTGATATTTCCAAACATATTTCTACTACGGGAGTGATTTGATATTTATCGAATAATATCAAATCATGATGTTCTTTCACAACGATCAATATAATATTTAAACCAGGGTATATGTTCTTCAGGAACATTCAATTTTAATTGATATATTAAAAATAATTGATTTGATATTACTTCAGGAATATCAAATTTTCATGTTTTTCATGATAGCTTTATTATATGTCTCAACATATTTAAAATCTCGTAATCCAATGTGGAGTCAATAATACCACGTTTTGGTAGTACGACCAACTTCAGGAAATCGTATCTTTTTTTTAAATCTTTCCACAAAGCTATAATACGAACAACTTCGGGTGATCGTGTATTTCTTTTACGGTGAATTTTCAAAGAAATTATTCGAGATTATTAGTATATAATCATAATCAATTTAATATTGATATTTCTGCAGGAATATCATATCACGATATTCTTCATGAATATTTAATTTTTATATTTCTTCAAGAATATAACATCATGTTCTTCAGGAACATTTAATTTGTATATTTCTTCAGGAATATAATATCATATTCTTCAGAAATATTTTCTTTTGATATTTCTTCAGGAGTATCATATCACAATGTTCTTCAGGAACATTACAATTTTAATTAATTTACTAGGCATAATTAATTTGATATTACTTCAAGAATATCATATTATAATGTTCTTCAGAAACTTACGCATAATTAATTTGATATTACTTCAAGATATCATATTATAATGTTCTCCAGGAACATCAAAATTTTAATTGCTTCAACATGAGCAATTTATGAAGAAGTTCATGAATATCATCAGATTATAATGTTTTTCGGGAACATTTGAATTTAAGGAGAAGGGAGGATAAGTAGATATATTTATAATTATTAATAAATATAAACAAACATATAAATTCTTGATATTACTTCAAGATATCATATTATAATGTTCTCCAGGAACATCAAAATTTTAATTGCTTCAACATGAGCAATTTATGAAGAAGTTCATGAATATCATCAGATTATAATGTTCTTCGGGAACATTTGAATTTAAGGAGAAGGGAGGAGAAGTAGATATATTTATAATTATTAATAAATATAAACAAACATATAAATTCTTGCCTTGGAGTTCGGATCTTGGATGAGTAGAACTTCGATGAAGAACGCGGTTGAGCTTTCGTGCTGATAACGTGTTATAAACTCAATAGAAATTGAGAGAGAATAATAGAGTAGAGAGAGACAATATAATAGGAGAATAAGATTGTTATGAATTGTTATCTTCATTCATATGGGGAGACCTCTTTATATAGGATACAATCTAGGGTTTCTGACTTAGCCAACAAGTCATTCACTATAATATAATAATATTCACAACAGTTTCAATTATTGTAGGAGAGAGGAGAGGGACACATGTATTATTAATTTTTTTAATAAGGAAGAGAGACGAGAAACTCCACCTCCACTCGATCGGAGATCTCTCGATCGGGTAGGATATAAATCGAGGAATGTTAGGATGTAAATCGAGGAATGTGCCCGAGTAGCAGACACCTGTGCGAGAGAGCCAACAGGTCGAACCCCAGGACAAACTTTCATAATATTTCAATGAAAATTTGTTCCACCCGAGATTCGAACCCTGCGTCGCCAGGGAATTACACCCACATCATCACAGGCCTTAGCACTTGGTTATAATCATTGGGACCACAGGTATTATTAATTACTCCGTATTGGAGTATTTATTTATTTAAACAAAAACGAAAGACTGTTTTTATTCTGTGTACGCAATTTCGCGCCGCTGGTAATCCAATCACAATCGCATTCGCGCGGGGAAGAAATTAAGAGAGGAGATCTAAGCCGTGCGATCATTCGCCATGAACGGGAAGGCAAAGGTTTCCAAAGAGCTCAACGACAAGCATCGACAGGTTCTATGAATTATCGCCTCTCTTGTTGATTAATGTATTGTCGATCCTCTCTTTTTTCTTACATATTTTTCTGCATCGTATTTTTCGATTATGCGATGAATTTATGGCGGTTACAGGATTTGCATTCATCGTTCATGTGAGCTATTGTACTTAGAAATCGCCTTCTAATCAATTTTGTGATTAGGGTGGTGCCTAGTACTATACTAATGTTTTGTTAGGTTATATGTGATTTTTCGTAGTTCGTATTGGAGAGGTGTTTTGAACTCGATTTTTCGTTTACTGAATATCATAAACATTGCTACTTTGCTAAGTTGAAGATGCTTCTAACCAATGTGTAGGTAAAAATCTGCAAATGTTGTTTCGTTAATTTGTGTAGGCTTATAATACAGCTTTAATCACTTCTTTGCAATTTGTGTTTCATTTAGGACTTTAATTTTCTAAGAGCTATCTCTACATCTTCGTAACATTTCAGATCCTGGAAGGACTTCTTAAACTGCCAGAGAATAGGCAATGTGCTGATTGCAAAAGCAAGTATGTATTCCAAATGATTTAAACAAGAAAATCTCGATAGCCTTGGCACTTTCTACCTTATATTTTCCTGTTTTATTCGTGTCTATTTATAATGCAGAGGTCCTAGATGGGCTAGTGTGAATCTAGGCATATTTATATGCATGCAATGCTCTGGGATTCACAGAAGTCTTGGAGTGCATATCTCGAAGGTATACGTTTTTCTTCCATTGATATAATTCTATGGTGGCTAATCATACCATATATTGGGAAAAAAAATCTCACGATATAAATGACTTTTGTATGGCCCATTTATTGGAATTAAACTCTGTGTTCAAGATTCTTATTACGAAACTGAATAAGGATACTTATATATCTCAACCTATGTCGGGCTAATCTGTTCTGGTACTATGGCAGTACGGCTGGGGATTCTCATATTCTGTACAATTTTACATTGCTTGCATCAAATGCCTAGCTTTCTAAGACACTACTAGATTGTTTTTTCTTTCCAAAATTACTCAATTATATACTGATGCCTTTCAAATGATTGTTTTATTTTATTTTTAAAATCTTTTGTTCTCATTGAGCTGGGAGACGAATCATTCTACTTTGTTGGACTTGTATCTTATTGCACTCACATAATTATCTCATTATTTAGCTTATTTATGTGCCTATATGAACTTTGAAAGATGTATTTATATGCTCGCTCATTCTTAAAAGTTGTTTAGGATCAATGAATGTTTCTAACATATCTGATAAACATTTATATTTTATTTTGTTAAGAAGTGTTTAAAATTGATCATTTATTTTGATTTTATGGCTTATATATCCTATTCTTTTCCAGGTGAGATCTGCTACACTCGACACATGGCTTCCGGAACAGGTTACATTTATTCAGTGTAAGGTTTCTAATTTTTTCTTCATTTTTTGGATTAATTTTAACTTGATATTCAACAGACCTTATAAAATTCACATTATCTATGACACAGCCATGGGAAACGAGATTGCAAACAGTTACTGGGAGGCAGAGCTTCCCCCAAATTATGACAGAGTTGGGATAGAGAATTTTATTCGTACAAAGTACGAGCTTCTTAACCTCATGGTGGTTTTTTTGACATGGACCCTCGTGAGAAAATTAATTCATTAAACTGTTTTATAGCTTATTTTATCTGTGTTCTGTGAAGGTATGACGACAAGAGATGGATACCCAAGGATGGTAGGCCAATGCCATCTCCTAAGAGAATAGAAGAAACGGTGCCTGTCAAGTCGCAAAGACCACATGACAGAAGTGGCCATGGAGAAGTCAGAATATCTGAGAACCCTTCTGATGAGCAGAAGAAAGTTCGAGCAACTAACACAAAGGGACAATTTTCTGTCAAAATTAGTCTTCCCGCGCCCCCAAAAGGACCTCAACAAGTACGCTAAGTTTCATATTTCTTGTGTCTTTGAGATAAGTTGGGCACTTTACATTTGCAGATGTGGCATTTGGAATGCGATAGTTAATCGAGTATATAATTCCAGGAAATATTTTATTTATTTGTGTTGAGTTTTAATGCCTCCTGAAATGATGAAATACCAACTTGTTTGTTTACAAATAGGCCGTTCCAGTTCTGTTCACTGAACAAGTGATTCAGAAAACAAAACTTGCTACACCTACCGAACCCCCGAAGCTAGTTGCAGAAACTGTTACTCCTCCAAAAGTTGATTATGCAATTGACCTTTTCAATATGATTTGTATGGATGATGCTGTTGAAAACCCGAAAAGTGCATCTGGGGATGATAATACATGGGCAGAATTTCAGGGTATGCGTATACTGCTCAATACACCTTTTACCTAGGTTTTCTTATTATTCTTTTATTAGTATTATTGTTATTGTTATTTTTGTGAAGGGTGGGGGCCTTGACCACTTGAAAATGGTAGTAATTCTTTTGTTGTGGATTGAGTGTATATGATTTTCGTTACTTTATTTATTTTCTTCTGGAGTTAATATTGGACAACTTGCAGGTAAGGACACATTGGCATCGACAGTAGAAAAGTCTGGCCCATCTAAAGATGATGATAGTAAGAGCACATATGCTTCTGGAGTTGAAGATCTATTTCAGGTTTCTCAGTCACATACACCTAGTTCCATGGCAGAGAAACCGCAAAAAGATATCAAAAATGATATTATGTCTCTATTTGAGAAGGTATAATTGTTCTAGAGAAGCCTCTTTTCTCCCAACCTATTTGGTGTTCCGTACCAATTTCAATGATACTGTATAATAAGCATCAACAGCTACACGTTTCCTTATAGTTTCAATGTTGAATCATATGAATTTCCCCTGATAATGATAAATAAAATACTCTGTTTTCGGTGTTGATCAATTTCTTGCAGTCTAACACGGTGTCACGAGTTTCTCTTCACCAACAACAACACTCTATTTTGGGGGCTGCTGTACCCGATGCTTCTTCTGGCGGGGGCCCTAAAGCTCTTGCCAACACAGAGACAGAGACAGGGCTGAAAGGCACCAATTTGCCGAACCAAAGTTGGCCAAATGCTGGATACCAGTTCCCGGGTGGGTTGGTACCAGCGGGTGGAAATGTTGCATTAGAAAAACATATGCAGGTAGTGTAAGAGTGTTATCTGATGTTGTGTTGTTAACACTGTTACGTTATGAATTAGAAATGCACTAAGAATCTGCAATTTCTGCCCACGGCAGATGTTAAACGCTGGAGATACTCAGCCAGCTGAGAATTTCGCTAGCCCAATGTCAAGGTATGTGAATGTGCAAAGCATATAACTTCTCCGTGTGTACATGTTTGATAGGGGATCGACTGCATCAAACAGTTGAAATTGTCACACTGTATGTAATCAGGGATAGTTGTTATCCCGAATGATTACTTTCTGGATTTTTCAAATATATTATAATGAATTATATTATGAAGAAAAATAGAACTTGAGAAAATGAGGAAAATAAAATAGAGCAATGAAGTGGTAGATGTTTGGCGAGTTAAACGAAAATATTTTGTCAAATTGTTTAGTGTTATTTAGCCATTTAAAATGAGTTTCTATATTCAATACATACATTATGTGCATGACTTATAAAATTTAGAAAGCCTCGAGGTTTGGGGGC
The DNA here is from genome assembly GCA_954870475.1 of Euphrasia confusa. Lineage (NCBI taxonomy): Eukaryota > Viridiplantae > Streptophyta > Magnoliopsida > Lamiales > Orobanchaceae > Euphrasia > Euphrasia confusa. The sequence goes on along the minus strand of OX940956.1, from coordinate 2,996,263 downwards.
TATAATTAAGAGCTTTTTAAAAATACATAAGAAATGTGTATATATATACTTGATAAGATTTGATTCACATCATAACAAAGAAATTGAGCTAGAATTAATATACGGACAATGTTTCGATCTCCTCCATGGTGCGGTTAGACATTTACTCTGATATTTGTGGTTGTAGAAGCATATAGTAGATGAGATGTTATTCCTGATTTTATTCAACCCCAGCAATAACTATTGATCCACATCCTTGGGTTGTCATGTACTATCAGTTACAAATTATTTGTTCTTTTATTTTATTTTTGGAATCTAACTTTATAATATTACAGTAAAATAAACATCTTCAACAGGGCAGTGGCGGCTATATGTAATATTGGAAACGCGAAATATATTGATTTATCTTTGAAACAGTCTATGTAGATTTTGTTGGAGTTAGGAGTTACTATTAGTTACCTATCTAATTATTGGCCACTAAGATATTTATTAGGGTGCATGATTCATTGTAATTGTGTTGCAGCACTTGTGCTGTGGGGGTCGATGCATCAAAAAATAGCAACATACCCTCTGGAGACGACAAACAATCTGCACCATCAGTTTCATCAGGTTCTCTGCAGTCCGGAAAAGAGTATGATTTTTCCTCTTTGACACAAGAATTTTTCTCAAAACACTGAATTACCCTGGAAAAAAACTACCCTTGTGAGTTCTTGCCACATTTTAGGCTGTGAACTCTTTATGTTGAAATGCAGTTTTGATTGTTTTATTTGTAGGTATATCCGAATAATAAACTGGTTTAGCATGAAAATATTATTATTTGTAGTATACGATAGATTAGGTCTTATATGCAATGCAAGATATGGTTTGTAATTTTGTACTGTGCACAATGGTGCTTACTGTAATTAACTTTCACTTCTCATACTTTTGAGGATGTCTATAAATTTCCTTATTATAGTTTAGAGTCGATTTTAGAGTGGTGGTAGATGAGACTGGGGGTAACATTAGAGAGCATACAGAGTAGAAGCATTTATGTATATTATAATTTGATTAGAGATTGAAGGTAGCTCTTTGATGATCAGTTATAATTCCTTAATAGCAAAACATAGTTTGTTAAAATCATGAAAAGCTTCTCATGTACTATGATATAAATATCGTGCCGGATTTTTTCTTCAGTGTTTTGGTGCTAAATATAATCATTTTGTATAGAATGATTTATAGTGAAATACTGAAGTATATATTGATATTTTGAATATTTTGGATATGTAAGTGGTAACACATCGAACCGACATTTTAGGTGTTTTCATCACCCCCTAGACAGGAAGAACAGGCATGTTAGTTCCCCGTATCTCACACTAATCTGAACCCCATGATTGTACTTGATTCAAAGTATTGACAATATAACCGAAAGTAGGTCACCAATATAATGAGCAAGGTTGAATAAATGGGCACGCTTAATTACAAGCTGAAGTTTCATTCAATACTCAGCTGGTGGTTGAGCATTTTTCTTTTTGAATTCGTTTTTGGTAAATTTACACAATTCAAAATAAAAAATATTAGGTTTGTCCCAAAAGAATATTTATATTTTCTTCACAAAATACAAAAGAATTGTGACTATTACTCTGACATGGAGAAAGTAAAATTTCGTAGTCATAGGGAGGTCGATTTGCACCCTTAAGAACAGATTCAAGCCCACTTTCTATCACGTGATTATTAAAGTTCAACATCTCATTAACATGGGATTACCAATATTAATATCAGTGTTACCACTAATTTTTCCAAGAGGTGGTGATGCAAAATGAATAATATTGGTGCTGCGTCTAACTCACGTGCTGCTGCACTAAGCAAGTGGGTGATCCTAAAACCGCGCCCCTGATGTAACGGTCAGATTTCATATGTCCGTTGAAAAAGTATCTGAAAAGCCCCCAGTTAATTAAACACTGATTGTTTGCTTAATTACAATTACTCTCCACAAAGAACATGAAACCTCTCATAAATAAATATTAACAAATGTGACCGAAACATGTGTACGTGATGAGATGATCAATAATTATTTTAATTTTTTATTTTTATTACCAATATGACTTAAATTGAAATAAGTCACACATATACAAACTACATTTAACACCCTATATTCGAAAAATATGATTAAATGCATTTAAAAAAACTTTCGAATTTTGGCAAGATAGGCATGGAATTTTTATGGGCATCCATAGCCCTCTGACGTGGACACGCCACTTGTCTCCACATCGGACTTCACTGTGCCAGCTAGCTAGCCAACCCACGTAATTCTTCACTCCCAGTGCATTTACCATTTTGCCCCCGACTATAGCATCCAATTACCATCTACCACTACCTATATAAAAACACTGTATCCCCACTTTCCCGTTGCATCCTTTTTTTATGCCCCCTTTTCTCTCACATAAAAATTGAAAAAATAAAATAAAAATCCCACCCCCAATCCAACAGTCGCCGGAAAAAAATTCGCCGATGAAAACATCCCAATCGCCAGCGAGCACCGTCATGTCTTCATTCAAACTCGTGCTGATATCCACCAGCGTTTTATCAGCCGCGATTATGCTGAGATTATCGGCTCCGGCCATCGCGGATTTCGCCGAGAGCGTGCCTTCGATCTACAACGGCGTCGTTTCGTGGCTGAGGCCTCCGTATCTGTACCTCGTTATCAATTTCATCATCTTCACCATCGTCGCCTCGACCAAGCTCCAGTCCGGGAAAGAGGAAGACGGCGTGCCGGCGCCGTCCCCTGCCACGCAACCGCCGGGCACCGTAAATATTGCGCACCCGCATCCGGTGGCCCCGCCGGTGAAGAGCATTCAAGCGGACTTCCCGATGGAAGAATACAACTACAACGGCGTCGTATTTGGCGATCCGAGCGGCTACGGAGTAGAAGCGGAGAAAGAGGTGGAGCTCGGAATCGGCGCGTGCGACGAGCGCGTGGATGAGATCAAAGCAGACTCGCCGGGTATTATCGTTGGCGGCGCGTACGCGGCAGACGCGACGAGCAATAAGGAGAACGAGTACGTGGTCGCTAAATCCGCGTGGAGTTTTGTTCCCGATAACAGAGGATTGCTAACGGAAAATTATCCGTCGAACGTGAAGCCGCCTGTTTCTGCGAGGTTCAGCCACCGGAGGAACGCGAAAGCCAGTCCTGAAGGTAATTATTTTTAATTTTTCTTAAATGTCTTCTAGCTTCATAATAATAAATAATTTGCCGGCGAGCGTGAGATTCGCCGGTGTTAGGTATCTGGCGAAATGTTACCGTTAGATCTGCCTCCGGCATCGATCTGGTGCGCGCTGGTCCACGAATTGAGCGTGCACCAGTCGAGATTACCCTATAGCACCTAAAGTAGTAGAGTATCGGTTATTTATTCGTTTGGGTGGGGCCGTCTCGTACCCGATACCATTTCCGGGAACAATTTGTGGACCCATTACAGTAATTCCGGAACCTACTTCTGGCCAGATGCTTTGAAATGTCGAAAATACCCCTGGAAAGTGGTGGGGACCGCACCATCCCCAGAATTTGAAATGAAATATGAAAAGCCGCTCCTCCATTATTCTAAAGTTGCGTTATTCGTTAATTAATTAATCAATTGTGATTAATTCCTATTATTAATTATTGCTATTATTAATTATTGCAATATTAATTTTCATCTTTATCTTTATTTATTTATTTGGTTGTGGATAAACATTCAATTTTTCCAAGTTCCAATACAATTAATTATACGCATTTCGTAAGATGAACGCGGTTGTTTGAGATTCTCGTTCCACTTTTTTGCATTTGACTATAATTCTAATATTGACGGGTGTCGATGGAATAGTTATATTCATTTTATATTGTCACGTCATTAATTATTCCCAAAATTACAATTTTGCCCCAAAATTGAAAATAATTTAAAGTGCTGATTTTGAGTAAGTGTGATTTTTTTTGTGTGTGTGTGGTAAATGAACTCACTCGATCTTATTATCATTACAGGGGGCAGAACAGTGTTAGGAGTGTCGAAACCAAAGAAGCAGGACACGCTCGAGAGCACATGGAGAACGATAACCGAAGGGCGCGCGATGCCCATAAACCGACACCTGAAGAAATCCGACACCTGGGAGCGCGATAACCACCACGGACTCCGTCAGCAGGGGAATAATACTCCGCCGCAGAAGTTGATGAAGAAAGCGGAAACCTTCAACGACCGGACGAACACCAGGAGCTCGTCTCCAGGTGGCAGCGACGGTGGTGGTTCAGAGAAGCTCAGGCGAGATGCGTCTTTGGGTCAGGACGAGCTCAACAGGAGGGTGGAGGCATTTATCAAGAAGTTCAATGAGGAGATGAGGATGCAGAGGCAGGAGTCTCTTAATCAGTACAAGGAAATGGTCAACTAGGCAAAAAAAAAAAAAATTTGTGCCAAAATTTTGGTCTATATATATACATTATATATATATGATGAATGTTTGAATTATTACAAATTTTAAGTGTGTTCAATTGTGAGTTACATTATCTTTTTTCTTGTTAAATTTACAATATACATCCTCAAAGTGTTTTCACCAATTTAATTTGAAATGTAATTAGAATTCTTTAACAAATAAAATTATCTTAATAAAAGAAAAAACATTGACAATAAAAACAAAAAACATTGGTCAATGTATACACTTGGGTGAAGAGTCGAGTCGATTAGTCAATTAATCGTAAAGATTTTTGGCAATTTTTGTTCTCGATATCTTGCTTTCAGATTTGGACACTTTCTCCACGGCTTTCTCGGTTTTAGATATAGCTCTAGCTACAGCCTTCAACTTCCTCACATTCTTGGACCTCTTCATGGGTCTTCCCTGTTTTACCTTCCTGCATTAATGATATAACACAAATTGTTGGGTATTTCAGACAAGTATACAACTTTTGAGTAAGACGAAAAGGCAACAAAGGAAAAATCAAGGCGCATTGACATATTCAATCATAATGCCATAGCGAACGTGATATTCAATGTTGGAAAAGGTGACGAACCAAGTAAAACAGGTGTAAGGAACTAACTAGAACACCCAAAATACATTAAAACGTCGTTAAGTTTGTATAGCAAGTTCTTATTGAAATTTGAATCGTTCACTTTTGTTACTTCTCAAGATAATAAAAACTGCAGACAAGTTACAAAGCAGCATTCCATTGTAATTGCCAAACATAAAAACTCTTGCCGAAATGAAAAAAAAAAACAATTTTATTATACACCATCATCGTTTCTCGATAAACAATCAATGAGTAAAGGAGATGCCTATAGCAAAAAAAATAACGTATCCAAAATACAGGTTACAAGATTTGAATGGCAATGTTCTATGACTCTATCCAAACGATCTCAATGTAGTTGCAATTAGGGGTTTCATCAAACAGACCGACACAAAGGAAGCCTCATATTACTTCTACACATAAGGTAAATACCACTAAAGAAAGTGATTCTTATTAGCTATACAGTCCCTACATAGCTTCAAAACACCGTATACACAAATATCAATAATTTCAATTGAACTCAAAAGAATACATTCCAGAACCACACAATTCAATAATTATTAAAAAAAATAATAAAAATAAAAATAAAAAACATGAGCTGACCTGAGAGTTCCATCAACATGGCTTCTGGAAGCTACGGTCTCTGATGTGTCCATGGCTACAAAATTTCAGAAAACTGAATAAGTTCAGAATGGGGCTAAGAAATTCGATACACCAACAATATATTTCTATACTCCATTATATATGTACAGTATACACACACACACACACGAAGTAATTCTAGAGAGAGAGAGAGAGAGAGAGAGAGAGAGAGAGAGAGAGAGTTGGCACCTTGAGACTCGTCCTTCGCGGAATGGTCAACGGAGGCGACATCCACAGCCATCTCAGACGATCCATTCTTCTTCTTCTTGTTTCGATTTTTCGCCATTGAAGTTAGGGTTCTTCCAAAATTATCTTTTTGTCAACTGAGAGAGTTCAGAAACCCTAGAAAATTCGAAATAAATTGATTTAGGCGAACTCGTAGTCCTTCCTTCGAGTGTCCATCAGGCCCAATGTAAGTTAACTGGGCTTAGTCATGGGCTCTGAGTCTCTGACTTTAAATCCAATTAAACCGATAAAATATTGCTAAATTTAATTATACTTAAATACATAATTTTATCACATCAATATTGTCTTCAACCAAAAATCAAACATTATACACTACTACTACTAGTTCAATTTATCTCGTCCAAATATATACTACACTACTAGTAGTTAATTTTCAATTACATTAAAAAAGATTTACTAGGAGTATCATTTTTTTGTCGAAAATTTTAGCAAAATATTAAAATAATGCAAATTTGTTTATTTATTCATCGAATGATTACTGCGATTTTTTCCATATCAAAATTTGTGACTTTTGCGACCATTACTAAAACAATTATATTTTGTTTAACCATTATTAAAATATTAATTAAATAATTATTTTTCCAATTACAATTTTCACACAAGTCTACTTTTATTGCTCAGGAAAACAGGTCACTAAAACTCCTTTGAAATTCATTTGAAATACAGAACAATGGCAAAAGAAAAAATTGTACGGACTGAGATCCACGTGATTAAGCCCTCCTTAATCAAAACTTATCCTACGTCCGTACAATATTAATGCAGTCGGTTCTTCAAATCCATTTTTTTAATTTTGCTAATAATAACCTCTAAAATCTCCCCTAAAGCTTTTCGTTTTCCACGCATTTCTTTTCTTTAATCTAATTCAGAGATTCTCGTAATACGCCATTGATGCATTTCTGCAAGCTTTTGTTTCATCATCAACAACAACAATAAAAAAATCATTTTTTATGACCGATTTCTTTCGAGTTTTTGCTTCGTTCGGGAATCGTTTTAAGCGGATACGACATGCGTTTCATTTTCGAGGCTTTTTTTTTTGCCGTCCAATGAACGGTAAATTTGATGTTTATGATTTCTGATTTGGGTTAGGGTTCTATCCTTCTGGGCTCAACGGCAATGTCGTTTGCTGGAAGGAGGATTCTGGTTTTCAATTGGAGGGTTTTGAGGTGACAAAATGTCTCTATAATTATTTTTAAAATAAAAAATTAAAAAAAAAAATGTTGTCAATATCCCCTCGGAGCTCATTGGAGGAGATGCTGGACTCTCTCCGGCAAAGAGATGGAAATGACAAGTCCAAGGAAATCCCTCCGCCTCTCCCTTCACGCCCCAAGCCGACCCCGCGAGCTCGTCTTCCGTCTCCCAAGCGATCCTTACGAACGAGCATTGGAACTGGGGAGTTCGAGAAGCCTCAGAGCTCATCAGGCCGTAGCACGAAGAAAGAGGACTCGATTGGAATCGGACAAAATAGCTTGGGGGCTAAAGAGGTTAAAGAAATGGAATCCAAGGAATCACCGCCTCTTCTCAAGGCAGTGACGGAGAAGTCGGCAGATGAAGATGGTGACAACCTTCATAAATCATCCTCGGAACCTGTGCTTCAGTTAAGACAGTCGGAGGAGGATGAAAATGTCGGATATGTCATTCATAAGGTACATTACTTGTAACTTGGAGGATTTGTCATTCATGTAATTTGGAGGGTTTATTATATGGGGTTGATAACTTGTAAATCTTTCTTCTTATCTTACTAAGATATTAAACATATCGGCATGTCACGTGCTACATATATCCGGCCAATTTTTACTCTCTTGAAATGCTTTTCAGAAACCTAGTGTCTGGTTTCGGCTACTTAATGGTCCATGGGAGTTGGGGGAAATACAATCAACTTCAGGGGAGAAGGCTTCTGTTCTGCTGTCAGATGGAAGTGTTAGTTCATCATACCTTCTCTTCTTGTTTTAATACTACAATGAAGTTGGATTTCGTAAATGCGTACTCACCGTGTTATATCTATAGGTCGTGACAGTTCCCACAGTGGATATCTTACCTGCCAATCCGGACGTTCTTGAAGGGGTGGATGATCTTATAAAACTCAGTTACTTGAACGAGCCTTCGGTTCTTCACAACCTTCAGTATAGATATTCTCAAGACATTGTATATGTAAGTATTGCTCAAGCAAGTATGCTACGTACTACGAATGATAGTGTCTATGCTCTTGAGCAATTTGTTGTCACTGTTATTCCTTAGAGCAAGGCAGGCCCTGTTTTAATAGCAGTCAATCCTTTCAAAGATGTGATGCTATATGGAAATGACTTTGTTACAGCTTATAGACAGAATCGTGTGCACAGCCCTCATGTGTATGCTGTTGCAGGAACAGCCTACACTGATATGATGTCAGGTTGTTCTTTGGGACGTTCTTTACTGTGGACATATCTCCTAGGCTGATGCGTTGAATCTCATTTTTTTTCCTATTATTTTTGAATTTTGCAGATGAAAAAAACCAGTCGATTATCATAAGGTTTGTTGAAAGTGCTTCTGCCTCTTAACGTCAATCGGGTTAATGCTCGCTATTTTATTCCCACAAATTTAATGCTTTGGTTTTGAATTTCCTTATACTAATTCATTATTGGTTAAGAGTTTCTTGTTATGGTTTCTAGTGGGGAGAGCGGAGCTGGGAAGACTGAAACAGCTAAGATTGCTATGCAATATATGGCCGCACTTGGAGGATGTGATGGGGGAATAGAATCTGAGGTCCTGCAATCAAGTTGCGTACTGGAGGCCTTTGGTAATGCTAAAACAGGCAGGAATGATAATTCCAGCCGATTTGTGAGTTCTATATCCCTATACTTTCTAATTGAATTGGCAGTTTACATTAATATTTAGCAGTCAACAGACTCAACACTTGCATGTAATTTTTTTTGCAGGGAAAGTTAATTGAGATCCACTTCAGCGCCACTGGGAAAATATGTGGTGCTAAAATACAGACTTGTAAGCATGCTTGTACTTGCTAAGTTTAAATTTGAAAAATAATACTATTTTTATACGCCTAGTTAACTGACGTTTTTTTTACAATTTGGTGTATGTCAAACATGTATTCTTGGACCATTGTTATAGTCTTACTTGAAAAGGTCAGTTTATCTATCTGAAACGATTCTGACTCTATTTCTCTACTTTATACTTATTTGTAAATTAACATTTTTGGAACAAAATATCTCTACGGGTCAGTCAAGAGTTGTTCAGTTGGCTCAAGGAGAGAGGTCGTACAACGTCTTATATCAGCTTTGTGCTGGGGCGCCTTCTGAACTCCGAGGTCTGTTTTCAGCTTTTGTCTCACTTTTATTGGTGCCAGATTTTTATTCTTTACTGTTTTGATTTTTTCCCAAGTTCAGTTTTCATTTTGATATCGTACATTTTATTCCTCCTTTTGTTTTCCACATACATATGACAATATTTTAGTGCAAGATTTTTGAATTTTACATTCAGGTAACTATATTCGTTTGATTATCTTGTGGGCATGAATCCGTTTCAGGTAGGTTGAGATTAAAAAGTGTTTGTGACTACAACTATCTCAATCAAAGTGAGTGCTTGGAGATCCATGGTGTTGATGACGCTCAAAAGTTTCACAGGCTTATGGTAATGTACTAAACTCACACAGTCACACTATGTTATGTACTTGCTCCGATTGTGCTTTAGTCATACTTGCCTTTGCATCTGAGTGTGTTTGAATCTTTATTTGAGAAATAATTCATTTTCACGAGCTTAATCACTTCTACGTTTTTCATTTCACTATATCTTTCGTTTATGTTACAGAGTTTTACCAATTGTGTAATGCTTTCATTCCATAGGAATCATTAGATACTATCAGAATTTGCCAAGATGATCAGGAGCATGCCTTTGAGATGCTTGCCGCAATATTGTGGATCGGAAACATAGTATTCCGTGCTATAGACAATGAAAACCACATAGAGGTCGTCCCTGATGAAGGTAGCTATATGTTTCTGCATCATTTTTTTTTTATTTTTCACTTCAGGACTTGTATGTACTTTTTATGAAAACCACACAGAGCAACTGTATTTTTGTCTCTTTATACGTCGACTTTATCTGGGATGCTATGTCCTAACTATCGACATTTGACATTAACTTTTCTCTATCTACAGCCGTTACCAATGCTGCAAGCTTGCTTGGGTGTGATACTCAGGATTTAATGGTTGCTCTATCAACCCATAGCATACAAGCTGGTAAAGATAAGGTTTCCAAAAAGCTGACTCTACAACAGGTTAGTATGGTACCAGAGTTCACTTTTTGTTAGACGTGTTTGCTTATGAAAAAATATCATATATCAAGCCAATTAGTCCATATACATGTGAACTCAAGGTTTTTCTTTCCCTGAATTTAGGCAATTGATACCAGAGACTCATTAGCTAAGTTCATCTACGCAAGCTTGTTCGACTGGCTTGTAGAAAAGGTCAATTTATCACTCGCAATGGGAAAACAACACACGGGGAGATCTATAAGCATTTTAGATATTTATGGGTTTGAATCATTCCAGGTAACTTCATCAACGGTATTGACAATAATTATTCAGCCATGTGTAAGTCATAATTTTCTCCCCTCAACTTTGTTTTGGCACTCCAGAAAAACAGATTCGAACAGTTCTGTATAAATTATGCTAACGAGAGACTTCAGCAACATTTCAACCGACATCTTTTCAAACTTCAGCAAGAGGTAAGCATCTTGACATGTTCACATGAGCTGTAGCAGAATACTTATCTGATAATGTATTTTTTTCCCAATCAAATGAAACAATTAACTCTATTCATACTGCTGGTGTTTGCAATTCTCCTGCTCGATATTTTTGCTCTTTTTTTACTGACCTTAACATATGAATAGTTTAAATCCTTAAATGTTTTGTTTCTTTCATTTTTGTTTGTTTATAAAATATTTTAATAATATGTATATATTCCAGGAGTACGAATTAGATGGAATTAATTGGACAAAAATAGATTTTGAAGACAATCAAGAATGTTTGGATCTCTTTGAAAAGGTATAACTTCTCCCACATTAAAAATGCCAACAATCTGCTGCGTTGTTTCTTTTTTCTTGTCCCCTCAAGTCTTGCCCCATGCCATTCATGTTGGTTTATATGTTGCTTTATTTCTCCTTTTTTCTTTTTCGTGGAGAGTGGTGTTAATTTTCCCTAGCCGATTATTATTCTTATTATTAAACTTTTGATGAAGATATGCGTCTATATATAATTTTCTCTTGGATACTATTCCATATGAATGCTGTCTTGGAAGCATATTTACGTCTGAAATTAAATGCGTGTGTCATTGGTTTGCATTATTTATCATGTCGTGTATCTTTATGTTTACGGTTCAATCTGGTGTGCTTTAACAGAAACCCCTTGGGTTAATATCTTTACTGGATGAAGAATCAAATTTTCCCAAGGCTACTGATCTAACTTTTGCCGCTAAGCTTAAGCAGCACTTGAATGCAAATAAATTCTTCAAAGGAGGACAAGGTGGAACATTTTGCATTCGACACTATGCTGGAGAGGTACGTTAACTTTATGTGTATGCCTTTGTGGAACTTCTATAGAGAACCCTTTCCGAAGAATGACCGTTGCTAGTTGATAAAAAAAAAGGGAATTGTGAATTACTTATCTGGTATAATTCCTTTTCGTAGAATGAAACATAGTGTAATCTGTAATCAATTAAGTACAACCTCTGTCCCACACAGATAAGCTACAGTACTGTTTCCGGTGTCCCACAAAGATAGGCTTGTTTGTACATTTTCTTTCACTTCCAAATGTATGTCTATTCAATGAATTTCGGCCAACACTTATCCATTTACCTGACTTTTTAGGAAATAACCATACAGATGTAGAGACGGATAATTTTAAATTAGGCCTTTTATGCACACGCTTACCATTTGCACTTTATTTTCACACAAAATAAGACACCTCAAGGATAAATTTCCTAATCTGAAGTGTATGTTCAGGTTATATCACACTACATGTTCTTAACATGCTTTTTTTTCACTGATAGTAGATGCTTTATTTAGGTTCTTTATGACACACGGGGATTCCTGGAAAGGAACAGAGACCCTTTGCATTCTGAAATCATTCAACTACTGTCTTCGTGCACCAGCCAATTGCCCCAACTATTTGCCTCCAATCTTAATCAAACACAGAGACCGGAAAGCCCGTCAAACAAGCTGGGGATGCCTGCTAGTCAGAAGCAAAGTATTTCCACAAAAGTCAAGGTGACTGTCTTAATCATCATCTACTTTCTACTTTGTTTCCTGGCACACACCTACATGTCAGACTTAAGTACGAGTCATTAGGAAAATAAAAAAAAAATTGGGAAGATTATACACTATGGACGTATAAATCATTAAGTATGGACTTGATTCTTTTCAGACATAATGCTATCAGTCTATCACTTCTCCTTCTCTTGTAAAATTCGTGGATCAAGAACCTATTTAAACAATTAGACAAGAGAACTTTCAGCCTGCATGATATATTCTTGAAAGTTTCTTTTACTTCCACATGGTGCAGGGCCAGCTATTGAAATTAGTGCCTGGTTCTCAGAAGCAAAGTATTTCCACAAAATTCAAGGTAAATTGTCTTGATCATCGTATGAAGTCCTACTTTCTACTCTTTCCTGGCACACTATGTATGAGTCATTTGGAAATAAGAAAATTGGGAAGATCATACACTATTGACGGATAAATCATTAAGGAATTGACTCGATTCTTTTCAGACATAATGCTATCAAGAACTTTTTTGTAAGCAATGGAACAAGAAATTTCAGCCTGCATGATATGTTCTTGAATTTTTATTTTTTTTGACACTTCCATATGGTGCAGGGTCAGCTATTAAAATTAATGCAGCAGCTCGAAAGCACGAGTCCACATTTCATTCGCTGTATAAAGCCAAATGCTAAGAAGATTCCTGGTGCATTTGACAAAGATCTTGTGTTAGAACAGCTTAGATGTTGTGGGGTTCTTGAAGTTGTGCGGATCTCGAGATCTGGGTACCCTACCCGGATGACCCATGAAGAATTCACGAAACGGTAAACTGATGACTATCTTCATGTCCGTTTTCACTTATGGTTTAACTTTAGATTCCTCTATAATATGCTGGCATGATTTTCAGGTATGGGTCCCTAGTTCCAAAAAATAACACATGTCAAGATCCTTTAAGAACATCGGTTGTGATTCTGCAGCAGTTTGGTATCCTCCCTGAGATGTACCAAGTTGGTTATAAGAAATTATACTTCCGAGCAGGACAGGTGGGGGCCCTTTTATTTATGGGGAAATCGGGAAGTAGTCTATGGTGGGAAAATTATTTGACTTAAACTCCAACAAAAGAGATTCATTGGTAAACAATCATTTTTCCTCAATTATAATAAATTGTCCCCTTTCGCTCAATTATCGTCATATTATTTACTCCTCGCCTGGTTATATAGGTTTAACAATTTTTAATGATTTTTTCGACTCAGATTTCTCGCATTAGTGTGTTGATAAATGATAATGCTTGTGTATTGCTTATGGAAAAATTAAAATATCTATCAGAGTTTGTCTGATTTTCTGTTGTTTGTGATTCAACTCAGATTGGTGCCCTGGAAGATGTTAGAAAACAAGTTCTACTAGGTACTATAGCGGTTCAGAAGTGTTTCCGTGGTCATCGTGATCGTCGATATTTTCATGAACTTAAGGGAGGGGTAGTGCTATTGCAATCACGTGAGCAAATCTCCTTCCACATAGTTTGTTATAGAATTAACTAATTGTTTTTCTCTTTTAAATGAATATACATTCAAGAACTACAATTGTTTTCTTTTTATGTGGTAGCAATTATATATCTGCAGATATCCGTAATGAAATCGCAAGAAAGGAGTATAATCTCTTGCTCAGGTTGCAGAAGGAGGTTGCATGCAAGAATCTAGAAGTACAGTTAACGGCAGTTGTGCAAATACAGTCCAGTAAAAGCTTCTATCCTTGTGTATAACTATGGCGGATGATTTGGAGTTAACACTTAATATAAAAAGTGTTCTCTTGTGCAGTAATTCGTGGTTGGTTGATAAGGAGGCATTATGGTAAACTTCGACGTAGAAAGTCAAGTGCTGGTAAAAAGAAACACTGGAGAAGGATTTCTGAAATCAAGGTATGTTGTCAACTTGGTCCAAAATTCATTCGGCTGCTTATTTTGGAGTCCACACCCATTCCATGCCTAAATAACTATTTAAAAATCTTGCGTATCACCCGACCCGATCCTGTCTCGTGTGTGGTGACCAAAATAACCTGGATTATTCGGACCTAGAAGAAATTCACAACCCAGTCCAGCTCTTAAAACTGGGCTGTAAGCTTATAAATATCCAACTCTAATGAGAATGACTGGATTTATGCATTATCTGAATTATTTCTTTCTTTCTCCAGTTGAAAGTAAGTCCAGCTGTACTCCATGAGCAGGACGTCAAACCAGAAGTATCGTCTTCGGTAGTTGAAGAACTTCAAAAGCAGGTTTCAATGGCAGAGGCCACAATCAGAAGAAAGGAAAACGAAATTTTGGCACTAAGAGATCAAGTGCGGCAATTTGAGGCCCGGTGGTTGGAGTACGAATCCAAGATGAAAACTATGGAGGCCATGTGGCAAAATCAAATGTCATTTTTACAAGTGGGTTCATAGTATAATTATGTTAGAAAACAGTGTAGGATAGAAAACAATCAGCTTAAAATTCCCCAAAAATGCATGCAATGATTATTCTATAATGGTAGTAGCTAAAGCTTATGGAAATTGCTAAAATCTCACGTTTGAAAAAAAAGTCGCGATCACCTTAAAGGTATGTTCTTAACTAACCAGATTTTTTGGTGATTGCAGATGAATGTTGCTGCAGCGAGAAAGAGTCTTAGCTCTTGCAGTACAGTAAGTCAACCTACAGAGCTTAGTGACACCCAATCACCTTATTGTTATGATGCCGGAGATATTTATCTAGGACCTCAGGCTCCTGTTGCTACTAGCAATGAAGCCTGTTTTCTAAACAATGGCTTTGATGCTGGTGAGATGAACGACACCTTAAACCCAGTCATCCCTCTGGCCAAGGAGTTTGAACAGAAAAAACACAGCTTTAACAGTGAAGCACAAGCTTTTGTTGAAGTCAAATCGGAAGATGAACATTCTGTAAATAATGTTGTGGAATTACGAAGACTTAAACAAAATTTTGATACATGGAAAAATGCTTTTAAGGTTCAGTTAAGAGAAGCGAAGACGAAAGCACACAAGATCGGGCATGTTGATGCTGAGAAACATCGCCGGAAATGGTGAGGAAAGAAAACTAAAAGATTTTAGCATTCTTTTAACAATCATATCAATGACTGAGATGATTTTTTTTATTTTTTTTTCAGGAATTCTCTAGTTGCCTCACAAAAGCGATTCGGTTTGCGCTAGTAAGGCGTATTGTGTTCTAATGTCCAGCTCATTGTATTTATGTATACTGTATAGTGTGTAAAAAAAACATGTTAGACAAGTGCTTGTTCTCGGCTCTCCTGCACCAAGTTCTTGTCACATGATAGAAATATATTTATTGAATTCATATTAAAAGAAAGGAAAAACAGAGTCAAGCCTCTTGTACAAAAATGCTACTGGTTTCATATGTAAATCCATTATTTGTGAATGCATATTTATCATATTTATATCCATTATTGATTCCTTCCCTTTTCATTTCCCCCAAAATGAATCAAAAAAATGAATAAATCAGAAAAAGGATATATAAATAACTACCATGAAATCAGTACATTATAATCTACAGCAATATTTGCATTCACTCACATTCACACAACCTTAAATCAAGAATCAAGAATCCAATCTTATGATCCAGGGACAAACTTGGTGGCATAGACCCAAGCATTGTTGGCAACGGGGCTATCGAGGTGATCCAACAAATTCTCCAACGGGCCTTTCCCAGTAACGATAGCCTGAACAAAGAATCCAAACATGGAAAACATGGCAAGCCTCCCATTCTTGATTTCCTTCACCTTGAGCTCAGCAAAGGTCACCGGGTCATCCGCCAGACCCAGCGGGTCAAAGTACTGCCCACCCGGGTAGAGATCATTGCCATCCCCAACTCCATCGAGGCCGTTGATTCTGAACCCTTCGACAAGTCCCATGAGCAAAACCTGAAAACCGAGAACCGCAAGAATGCTCTGTGCATGGACTAGGTTAGGGTTACCCAAATAGTCGAGCCCACCTTCCGAAAATATCTGGGCTCCGGCCTTGAACCAGACGGGCTCCTTGAAATCGACGCCCACCCATTTTTCAAGAACTTCCGGGGTTATGCATCCTAGGGCTCCGAGCATTGCCCATCTCCCATGGATGACCTTAAACAAGATCATGATTTCATTTAATTCTAATTGTCACATAACAAATAAACATGTACTAATACACAAATTAAATTCATATATACCTCAAGAGCCCTGTTTTTGGCAAAGGCCTCGGGATCAGCAGACAAACCGGCAGTATCCCAGCCGTAGTCGCCGGGGAATTCTCCGGTCAGGTAAGATGGAGTCTGAGCTGAAAATGGGCCCAAGTACTTGACCCGGTCCGGCCCATACCACAAATCATTACCCTAATGGTCAAGAAACACAATGCCCACATTGTAAAAAACTGATCTTTTTTGAACTTACACGATAATAATCAACACTTACCATGGTGTATTTGGCATTTCCCATCGAGACAAAATCTCTGAGGGGGTTGGCATTCTTGCTTTGTCCTCCCAAGAACGGTGTTGCCCGGACGACGGCGGTGGAGCTGGCGGATGCGGCCATTGATGCCATTTGTTTTTTCTCTCTGTGTTTTCAAGAATTGAAAAGTTGGAGTCTTTGGAGATTTTGCAGTGGACACATTTTATGTGGATCAATCGATCTGTGTGTGGATGAGCGGTGAAGATTGCGTGTGGCTGGTGATCAATGGGCAGTGCAAAACCGACCAATCAGATTGTCACTAAAGATTTTTAAGCACCTCCAGCTCATATCCTTTCTATCCATATTTTATCCTGATATAAGATGACGTGGTATCAATGGGCTACTTATCAGCTCCATGGCTCCGCGTCTGGACTCGTACGGTAGCAAACGAGTCGAGCCGAGCTAGAGTCAAACTTTAAAGGTCTAGTTCAAATCGAGTTAGCTCAACACATTTATAATGCATGAGTTGAACGATTATAGTATACTACTGGAAGAATTTTTGATCATACGATTCATACATACTCAGTCTCTTGGTTTTGAAAATGTATTTATTCGATTTTAAATATATTATTGCTCAGACATGGAGATTAATTTTATTTTTCTACCATAATACTCTTTTCTTATTATTTTCAATTACAAAATGATTAGTATTTATTTTGTGTGTAAGTTGAGTTGGATAAACATATTATTTGACTAGCTCAACCCAACAACATTGCAAAAAAAATAACATTGTTAAAAAGGCCCAACATTGTAACAAAAAAATAAAGTTGCCCAGCCCAACCACATTGCAAAAAAAATAACATTGTTAAAAAGGCCCAACATTGTAACAAAAAAATACAGTGGCCCAGCCCAACAACATTGCAAACAAAATAAAATTTGAAATGCGGTGAGCGTGGATCGAACACGCGACCTTCAGATCTTCAGTCTGACGCTCTCCCAACTGAGCTATCCCCGCAATTGATTATATGTATACACATTACGTATATTATATTTGTACAGTTCCTGAAAAGTCAATCTAAGTTTTTGCGCGCCCAAACCCCGAGACTCCGTATGTACTGTAGGCTAATTAAATATCGGAAATCAAAACGGTTGGATTTTCAAGACTCAATAGCCTTTCACAGTACACCCCTCCACCTCCAAATATTTATTAGGGCTACCAAAAAAGTTTAAAACAAAACAAAAAAAAAAAAATCCCCAAAATACAGCGCGATGGGTTTAACGAATAAGACGAAGAAAGGGGTCGAAAATCTTCCGTTAAAGAGAAGAGAACCTATCAAACACCGCGCGGATTTGGTAATTTTAATGTTTTCAGTGTGGTGAATCTGCAATTTTCCTTCGTAGTTTATCTTTTGATTCATGGAGTTTGTTTTAATTTAGGGTATTTCATCTGTAACGATTTTATCTGGATTCGTTCGATTTTTTTGCTGATTCGTTCGATTTATCGTTAAAATTCGAGATGTGGAAATTGGGGGTTTTGTTGCTTGCGACATTTTCAGTGCCATATCACCGAAATCATTTTTTGTTGATAAATGGGTTTGTTTATCCTTCATTTATCAGGCAGTAGAAGATCGATTGGACGCTCTCGAGACGAGGGTGGAGGATATGATGGAAGAAATGAATGAATTGAATGCTAGTTTCGAAAATTTTAAAGAAGAGAGTCGAAGGAGATTCGAGGCCATCGAGCAGGGTCAAGCCCGTTTGATCGAGATGATGGGCCAACTCGAGCAGTCGAATACCAGTTCATCCCACTTCTCTCCTCCTCTGACAGATGTCGGTGGTAGTCCGTGAGTGATTGCTGTACTCGAATTTTCTGATTGTGGTTCACGTGGGTACGGTCTTGCATGTAGAGTGTTTAGGATTATGGTTGTTGCTTGCACTTTTTTAGGACGTATGTAAGGAAACGGTGATGGAATTGATGATGAACGAGTTTTGGAATGAATGCCAAGCATGACTTTGTCGAAAATCTCGTGGTTGAATGTGATGTCTAAAGGGAAAATGTTACAAATTTCTGTTTTCAAAAAAACATTTGTTTGTCGTTTAGTTTACAACAGCCGTCTAGTTAACCTTGATTTTACAAAGAAAACTAACATGCATTGAGAACATTGTCTTTTTCCTTTGGATTATCATCATGTTACCTACATGAGTTTTTGACTGAAAAACTGAGAAAAAAAAGTGGTGTCTATTTTAGTGAAAACTAAGGCAGGGTATATTGCATGGGGTCCCCTCTTAGTTGGAGTTTGGATACAATACAAACTGTAGTCTTGATATAGAATTATTTCAGAAACATGTGACTTCTCGGGGAAAACACGTTAGGCCTTGTTCTGGACAGTAGTTTGTGGGCCGAATTGTTAGTCGGAGATGTTATTGATTGATAGCGCTGATTTAATTGCATGGTTCGATCGATTTGATTCGGATGGATGGATCGATTTGTAGGTATTCATGTTGCTTGTTCATGAATTGAGTTCCAAATTAAAACGGCTCTTCTGAAATTTGTGTATTAATAATTGATAGACTAAAGAACAAAAAGGAGGAAATTGCATGGAACCTGTGTTGCTCGAGCTTTACTTGGAAGAAAGGGCCCTTTGGGTAGCCCGACTCTACTAACTTCTTCCTCATAATAAATACACCTGTCCTTTGTTATTTATTTATCATATCATTTTTAATTCAATAAAAAAATTGAGGAATTTGCACATGTTACTATCAAATTGATTATATGGAAAAACTAATATAAACATATCCTTCAAAAAAAATATTACAGTAGTATATACTTTGTTCTCATTCAAAGTGTCTCATTTCTTTTAATCAACTCATACTAATTGTTATTCTTCTCATATCAATGGTAAATCATCATGCAAGGAAACAATTTATCTATTTTTCATTTTTAAAAATAATTCTAATATTAAAAGATATTTTTAATCATTTATTTTTTGGCCAGAAAGACAATTGAAAGAGAAGTGAGGTATTATATGAAACATGTACGTTTTCATTATTGAAGAAGCCCTTGGTTGTAAATACTACTATAAATTACAGTTCAGTTTACTTCACCCTTGATACCAGAAATGAATCACTCCACATGCACACCTGTGACATCATCTTGTACATGGCATGGAGAATAGGCATACACTTCCAAGGGCATTTTAGTAATCCCTCATCCCATCTCTTCCTCTCCATAGATATATATATAGCATATCTCTACAATTATATGTTGTCCTCTCCACACCCATCCCCATTACACAATCAAACACACAAAAAAAAAAAAAATCAAACACTTATCTCATCAAACTCAACATAACTTGCAAAAAAACAAAATGCCAATTTACGAACAACAGCGCCTTCACGACGACAACATCGATTCTTCTCCTTCTTCTTCTTCTTCAGAAGAAGAATTAGAGGATCTAGAAGATGAAGAAGACGAAGAACAAAACAACTCAAACGGCAAAAGCAGGTGCGGGCCCCGCCACCGCCTCCGGTGGTTATGGGGCAACGTCCTCGACCCCAAATCGAAGTGGGTTCAGGAATGGAACAGAATATTCCTTCTAGTGTGCGGAGCTGGCTTGTTCGTCGACCCTTTGTTCTTTTACTCTCTCTCTGTAAACGAGAACTGTTTGTGCCTATTCGTCGACGGGTGGTTTGCCGCCACCGTCACCGTTCTCCGGTGCATGACCGACTCCTTGCACCTATGGAACATGTGGCTGCAGTTCAGGCTGAGCCGCCGCCCTTGGACTGGAGGAGGTGGCGGCACCACCGCTCGCTCGGTGGCTTGGAAATATTTCAGGTCGAAGAAGGGTTTCTTTCTTGATCTCTTCGTCATCCTTCCCTTGCCTCAGGTCAGTGTGTCAACTTCTATGAGACAGAGTGAGTAAATATTTTTCGGTTTAGAGAGAAAAAACATTCAAATCGATCCGTCTCGTGATCTTCGAGAGAAGTGTTTTTTTTTTTTTTTTTGGAAGAAAAATAATTCCAGCGAGTGTGGACAAATTGTAAGGATTTGTTTGTTGGAAGTATTATTGAGGTTGTGAGAGCAATGAGACAAAAGAGGTTGCAATGTTATTTTGGAAGTGTCTTTGTATGCATGTAATCATTCATCACTCAATTCATAGCCTTACAATATATATTTTCCCTATATACTCCCTCAGTTACCATTAGTCCGGGAGGACAGAGGTAGTAATTTTTTTTTTATCAAGTAAATAAACAATTTTACTGTCTTGAACTAATGATCACATGTGCAGATCGTAATGTGGGTTGCGATTCCAAATCTGTTGGAAAAGGGATCGACGACGGTGGTGATGACGGTGCTGCTGATAATGTTCTTGTTCCAATACTTGCCCAAAATCTACCACTCCGTCTGTTTACTCCGGCGCATGCAGAATCTCTCCGGCTACATTTTCGGCACAATTTGGTGGGGCATCGCTCTCAACATGATCGCCTATTTCGTCGCATCCCATGTAAGAAAATTAAATTAAACCTCTTTTAATAATACAGTAAAAACCTCTATAAATTAATACTCGATAATTTACAGGCTGTGGGAGCGTGTTGGTACTTGCTAGGCATCCAAAGGGCAGCAAAGTGCTTGAAACAGCAATGCCTGATGAGTAAAGGCTGCAACCAAAAGATGACCGCCTGCCAGGAATCGGTTTTCTACGGGACTAAAGATCTGATTAGAGACGGCGCGAGAATCGTGTGGGGTGAGAACAAAAACGCGAGGTCCGCTTGCCTAGAGAACTTCGACAACTTCGACTACGGAGCTTACAAATGGACCGTTCAGCTCGTCACAAACAACAATCGTTTGGAGAAAGTTTTGTTCCCTATATTTTGGGGCCTCATGACTCTAAGGTTTGTGTGTGTGTACATATATAATGTTTTTCGAATTATATAGTATCTTATATTTGAAATCGACAGTACTTTTGGGAACCTGGAGAGCACGACGGATTGGTTAGAAATTGTTTTCATTATCATCGTGTTGACCACCGGGCTCCTCCTCGTCACAATGTTAATCGGTAACATCAAGGTAATTAAGTCTGTAATTTACAAAGGAAGTGTGCAGACTTTTGTGAAACAGAAAGAGTATTATTTTGTTTGATCGATCGATTATCGATCAGGTGTTCTTGCACGCGACGACTTCAAAGAAGCAAGCAATGCAGTTGAAGATGAGGAACATAGAGTGGTGGATGAGAAAACGAGGCTTGCCTCTGTCTTTCAGACAAAGGGTGCGGAACTATGAGAGGCAGCGTTGGGCTGCGATGCGTGGAGTCGACGAGTTCGAGATGACAAGAAATCTTCCCGAGGGGCTAAGGAGGGACATCAAGTACCATCTCTGCTTAGATTTGGTTCGGCAGGTAACTAAATTCGAATCAAAATCGAGAAACACACGTTAAAATGTAGTACTAATCGCACGTTAAAATTTAGTACTAATCGATTTTCGATTCAGGTCCCTCTGTTCCAGCACATGGACAACCTTGTTCTGGAGAACATCTGTGACCGTGTCAAGTCCCTCATATTCACTAAAGGAGAAACTGTGAGTATCCAACGTATCTGAAAAATACTGAATTTTCGTTAGGTTTGACATATTTTTACTTGAGTTAATATGAAAAAAAGGTTTTGAAACATAAGTCGATCTCACATTAGTCTTTCATACTTATGAAAAATCAAATTTACTCATATTTGACAATTTTTAGTGAAATTTTGCATTTGTTGTAACTGAAGTCTACGTGAATGATTTTTTTAGTGTTTTGTGTGATTTGATACTTATTTAAATAAACAAGTGTCATACAACAAAAATTAAGTGAATTTTGTTTTTTTTTTAATTATATTTTTGTGACTCTCGCTCAATTGAATTGACTTCACGTAACACAGAACGTTAGAGTGAACTATCTAATACACTTCAGATATCACCACCTTCAAAATTCCAAAAAAAAATCATTAAATAAGACGAGATTTGATTTTTCATAAAATTAAAGGAACTACGTGGAATCCACCTATATTACCGAAAGTTTTATGATATTATCTGTATTATCTGAATTTTCGTTATGTTTGACATATTTACTGAAGGATAAACTGTGAGTATCGAACTTATCGTACTGAAAAATACTCAATTTTCGTTACGTTTGACATATATTTGTTAAAGGAGAAACTCTGAGAATCGAACTTATCGTACTGAAAAATACTGAATTTTTATAGATTCATTTTGGATTCATTTTGTTATAGATTACAAGAGAAGGCGATCCAGTTCAGCGAATGCTGTTCATCGTGAGAGGCCATCTCCAGAGCAGCCAAGTCCTTCGCGACGGCGTGAAGAGCTGCTGCATGCTGGGGCCCGGCAACTTCAGCGGCGACGAGCTCCTCTCGTGGTGTCTCCGGCGGCCCTTCGTCGAGCGGCTGCCGCCTTCCTCCTCCACCCTCGTAACCCTAGAGACGACGGAGGCTTTCGGGCTCGAGGCTGAGGACGTGAAGTACGTGACTCAGCATTTTCGTTACACGTTCGTGAACGAGAAAGTGAAGAGGAGCGCGAGGTACTACTCGCCAGGGTGGCGGACGTGGGCCGCGGTGGCTGTACAGCTGGCGTGGAGGAGGTACAGGCATAGGCTCACGCTGACGTCGCTCTCGTTTATCAGGCCGAGAAGGCCGCTGTCGAGATGCTCGTCGCTTGGGGAGGACAGGCTCAGGCTCTATGCGGCGTTGCTCACTTCGCCCAAGCCTAATCAGGATGATTTTGATTTCTGAATACATTTGCTTTCATTTTTATTTTATTTTTGAATTTGAGTTTTGATGCATGGTAGTATTATTGAAAATATTTGCTACCTCAAATAATCCTATTAATTATCTATTCATTGATATTAATCAATGCTGATTATTAAAAGGAGGAAGAAGGAAAAAATATGTTAAGGACAAAGGCACAGCACAAAATACAAGTTTGAAACAAAAACTATACAGATTAATCAAAAGGAAGAAAAACAACCATGCTAATTTTGTGAATCTTTTTTTAATAGTTTAGTTTAAAAAGAATTCAAACGTATTTAAGAAAGAAAATGATTTTTTTGGATAACTTTCAAAAATATTGAGAAGAAAGATGAAATGTATGTATGCATAGAGGAAATATAGGAGTATATATTTTTGGCTTGAAAATTTAATGTAATTAATCATTAAATAAGGGTAAAATAAGATTTATTTTATTTTATTAGTAAGTGTGCAATATTTCAAAACGGAGTATAAAAAAGGTCAGAGGGAGTATTAAGAAAAATATCAATTTATTTTATCTTTTATTAATTACATTGAAATTTTAAATTGAATATTGAAACACAAATAATTACTATTATTCAATTTGGAAAAAAATATCATTATATTAAGGGCAATTTGGAATATAACATTGGGAAATGCAAAACGAAATCTATTTTGAAAAAAAAGAAAAAAAAGATTTTTAATTTGAATGGATTGGGAATGGGGTATTATATTTACTTATTTTATGAGAAAAATTATTTTATTTTTGCGCAAGTTAGTACAAAGATTAAAAGAGACGAGCTCACTTCACGACAAATTTTATAATATTTCAATATAAAATTTATCTCACTCACTACATCCACATTATCAAACCTTACTACTTGGCTATGCCATAGAGACACAGAGATAAAATTATTACTACTATATTTTTGCGCAAATTTGTGCAATTATTACTAGGGGTGGGCGTTTGGTCCCGAAATCCCGATCTCGTCCCGGTCCCGTGGTAAAATGGGACGGGACGAGACGGGTTTGAAATATAAAAAATGCTAATCCCGTCCCGTCCCGATCCCGTATTAAAATAATGGGATGGGAGCGGGATTAACTAAATAAATCCCGTAATATCCCGTCCCGTCCCGTTATGTATTTATATATATTAAAAAATATAATTTTAAATTATTTATAATATATTAATGTATTTAATTTAATATAATTTGTTAAAAACAAACTTTTTAATACTATATTATAAACTAAATCAAACAAATATATGATTTTATAAAAAAAATAATAATATATTTTATAATAAATAATTAAATTAAGTATATAAAAATATTATTAAAAATAAATAATATTTTTTTATTAAAATTAATTAAATAAACGGGATCCCGTTTCAATCCCGATCCCGTCCCACTTTCATATGGGATCCCGAGTTCACGGGATCAATTTTCAAAAATTGTGATCCCGTCCCATCCCGTCCCGTAAAAAAATTTATGGGACGAGACCGGGATCACCCAAATCCCGTCCCATCCCGACCCATGCCCACCCCTAATTATTACTACTATATTTTTGCGCAAATTTAGCACAAAAATATGTTGTAGTACTTGAAAACATAATCACTCTTTTTACAAAATACAAAGAAAAAACTCTTGTTATCTTTTGAGACGAATGGAATGCATAACATAATTTCATAAATAAATTAAACTCATATAATAAAGTTGGAAAACAACAAATTTATTTTGATTTTGATTTTAATTTTCCATGTTCATAATGAATTCTACACATGTCCTACAGCTGCAATCTTCAAATCGACACATATCGCAACCGAAGCACACGCACTGCTCGCACCCGCGGCACCTCGAGGCTCTCGGACAACCTTTTGTTACCTTTCGACACTCCCGCTCCTCAGCCTCTCCACAACTCAACCTGAAAGTTCAAATGTAACAATGCTTAATTAAACATACGTTTTGATTTTATTTTCGACATTTTTCTAAAATTTCATTTTTACACTTACTGATTGTTTGGCATGTCAGAACACTTCCAATCGCTGTCCAAAAGAGCGTCGTGATAGATCCTGCAAGCCTCCTTGTTCCGGAGAGTGAACCTTCGCTCTTTGTAACATAGAGAGCAAACTTTGAATTCGTCTCGATGGATGACTTGGCGCACAGGCCTATGAAAAGCTTCGGCGTGATGCTTGAGCAAACATATCTTCCGAAGGGCGATTTTGTCCCCGTCGTTTTTAAACACCCAAATTTGGCTTTTCCAGTGGGCGGGCGCATTCGTTCTCCCGGCGTGTTTCGCGAAATCGATCGGGGGTAAATTCACTGCAATCGAAAAAATAATCAAAATTCACTAAAATTGCACGAAATTTGAAATGACTAAAATATGTCGCACCCTTATTTCGGTATATATACAATCCGTTAAAATTTATAATACGTACCCTTAAGGCAATATTCTCCGCATAAGCAATCGATCTCGATTTTTCCGTTGACGTAGAGTCGGAGTTTCCCGGGTGTGTCGCCGTATCTGGGATTGGTGCAGCCACAGCCCATCTCTACGAACTCCTCTGTGTGCTTTGAGACTCCGTAAAAGATGCTCATTTCTTGTTCAGTGAACATGTTTGGATTTCTAAATCTGGAAATTTAATACATGACAATAAATATTAAATAAAATTATCAATACTTAAGTACTAATTAATCAGAAAATGCTTCTGATAAAATAAAATAACAAAAAAAATAAAATAAAATGTGACGCTATATATGCACGCGGATTCGCGCCATTACAAATTAATGTGGCATGTGCAAATATTGCGAGAGAATTAAAAATGGAAAATCAATGATTGATCTAAAAAAAATCAGTATATAATTAGAAATACCCTTGGATTTGATTTGAGGCAAATCAATAAGAATTTTTTTCAAAAAAATCTAGTTTGAATTTTTCCAAATCTTGCATAATGATAAATTAAAGAAACAAAAAATTGGAAAAAATGTACATAATCATAAATCATGTGTTGTTGTGATGCTTCCAACAAATTAAACATAAGAGGAAAACGAATCGAAAAGCTTGCCTGAGATTTGCAGACAAAACTATTAGAGTTTTCTCGAAAGACCGGGTGAATGTGTACGTTTAATTCTCTGTCTCTTTATATAGAGCTCGAATACAATTTGATTCCATAACTATTTTCAAAAATTTTGTAACAAAATTAAAATTTCATATCTAATTTATTATTTTTTGAAAATTTCAATAAATACACGCGTTCGAGAAAATATTACCCAACAAAATTTAACAAATTTTCCAGTCAGACGCGTAAACGTTAAAAAGTAATAAATGGATATTTTTCCGTTAATTTTGATTAAATTTTATTCAAATGCATATTATTGAATATATCTTATTGTCATACAAACATAAAATTGGTATCACATCTAGTTAAAAAAATTCCAAATCTTGCATCATCACATGAACGATAAATTAAAGAAAAAAAATTGGAAAAAATGTACACAATCATGTGTTGTTCTAATGATTCCAACAAATTAAACATAAAAGGAAAATAGATCGAAAAGCTTACTTGAGATTTGCAGACAAAAATCTTAGTTTTCTCGAAATGATGGGTGAATATGTACGATTAATTCTCCATGTCTCTTTATATAGAGCTCGAAAACAATTTGATTCGATATCTATTTTCAAAATTTGTGTAACAAAATTAAAATTTCATATCTAATTTGTTATTTTTTGAAATTTTCAATAATTACACGCGTTCGAGTCAATATTACGCAGGAAAATTTAACAAAATTTTTAGTTTGACGCGTAAACGGTAAAAAGTAATAAATGGATATTTTTTATCAATAATTTTAAGTAAAGGTTTATTCAAATGCATATTATTAAAAATATCTTATTGTCATACATGCTCAAAACATACTAGTAGGATTTATATCACATCTAGTTTGAATTTTTCCAAATCTTGCATGGAGTGATTGGCTTCTCTCATCACAATTAAAGAAAAACTAATAGAAGAAAGTATATAATCATCATATATATATTGTTCTAATGCTTCCAACAAACATAAGAGGAAAACCAAGTTTACCAAAGATTTGCAGACAAAATATTTTTGAAAATTTTAATAAATGCACGCGTTCGAAACACGCAACAAATAATTAAAAAATAACTCGTATATATGTTACACATATATGGTAAAAAGAAATAAATATGAATACTTTTTATTGATAATTTTGAATTTTTTTTTTCAAATGCATATTATTGAAATATCTTATTGTCATACATACTAATTAGACCATAGGTTTTACACATCTAGAAATGCAAATGTTTATTTAATAAAATCTATAGAATTTATATTTTTATTTTGAAATGTTTTTGTAATTTATTATATTATTTGTTTAAAAAATTGGATTATTTTTGCTGGGCTTCAGGCCCATCACTTGCTTTTATGGGCTTTTGACACTATTTATCTTCTTAATTAATTGCTTCTTCAAAATATTGCCAACATTACAGAGCGAAATGGACCATAATAATTGATTATTCCATTTTCCAGCAAAAAATTACAATAATTTGTCAAACAAATAACGTGTAATAAATTAATAATTCAAAGTACAAGTAGATATATATATATATTCAAATAATTAAGTATGAACAGTACATGCATGAAACTTAAGAAAGAATCACGCCATGACGATCTTCATAGTCGGAAATAGGTCGTCCACTTCTTCTTTGAGAAAGAAAATGATTTTTTTGGATAACTTTCAAAAATATTGAGAAGAAGATGAAATGTATGTACGCTTAAAAGAAATATATTTCGGCTTAAAAAGTGTAATGTAACCGATCATAAATAAGGGTAAAATAAGATTTATTTTATTTTATTAATAAGTGTGCAATATTTTAAAAGGGCATATACAAAAGATTAGAGGGAGTGTTAATAAAAATATCAATTTCTTATTTTACTTTTTATTAATTACATTGAAATTGTAAATTAAATATTGAAACTCAAACAATTACTAATTAATATAACATTGAGAAATGCAAAACGAAATCTATTTTGAAAAAAAAAATGATTTTTAATTTGAATGGGAATGGAGTATTATATGATTTTTTTATGAGAAAAATTATTTTGTTTTTGCGCAAGTTAGTACAAAAGATTAAAAGAGACGATCTCACCCATCACCTCAGCACAAATTTTATAATATTTTAATATAAAATTTGTCTCACTCACATCATCATCTTACTAGTCGGCTATACTCCGAGACACAAAGATAAAATTATTACTACTATATTTTTGCGCAAATTTAGCACAAAGATGTGTTATAGTACTTTGAAACATAATCACTTCTTTTACAAAATAAAAAGAAAAAACTCTTGTTATCCTTTGAGACGAATGGAATGGAGAACATAATAATTTCATAAATAAATTAAACTCATATAATAAAGTTGGAAAACAACAAATTTATTTTGATTTTGATTTTAATTTTAATTTTCCATGTTCATAATGAATTCTACACATGTTCTACAGCTGCAATCTTCGAATCGACACATATCACAACCGAAGCACACGCACTGCTCGCACCCGCGGCACCTCGAGGCTCTCGGACAACCTTTGGTTACCTTCCGACACTCCCGCTCCTCAGCCTCTCCACAACTCAACCTGAAAGTTCAAATGTAACAATGCTTAATTAAACATACGTTTTGATTTTATTTTCGACATTTTTCTAAATTTTTATTTTTACACTTACTGATTGTTTGGCATGTTAGAACACTTCCAATCGGTATCCAAAAGAGCGTCGTGATAGATCCTGCAAGCCTCCTTGTTCCGGAGAGTGAACCTTCGCTCTTTGTAGCATAGAGAGCAAACTTTGAATTCGTCTCGATGGATGACTTGGCGCACAGGCCTATGAAAAGCTTCGGCGCGATGCTTGAGCAAACATGTCTTTCGAAGGGCGATTTTGTCCCCGTCGTTTTTAAACACCCAAATTTGGCTTTTCCAGTGGGCGGGCGCATTCGTTCTCCCGGCGTGTTTCGCGAAATCGATCGGGGGTAAATTAACTGCAATCGAAAAAATAATTAAAATTCACTAAAATTGCACAAAATTTGAAATGACTAAAATATGTCGCACTCTTATTTCGGTATATATACAATCCGTTAAAATTTATAATACGTACCCTTAAGGCAATATTCTCCGCATAAGCAATCGATCTCGATTTTTCCGTTGACGTAGAGTCGGAGTTTCCCGGGTGTGTCGCCGTATCTGGGATTGGTGCAGCCACAATCCATCTCTACGAACTCCTCTGTGTGCTGCGAGACTCCGTAGAAAATGCTCATTTCTTGTTCAGTGAACATGTTTGGACTTCTAATCTGAAAATTTAATACATGACAATAAATATTAAATAAAATAATTAATACTTAGTACTAATTAATCAGAAAATGCCTCTGATAAAATAAAATAACAAAAAAATTATAAAAAAAAATGTGACGCTATATATGCACGCGGATTCGCGCCATTACAAATTAATGTTGGCATGTGCAAATATTGCGAGATGATTAAAAATGGAAAATCAATGATTAATCTAAAAAAAATACAGTATATAATTAGAAACTTACCCTTGGATTTTGATGAAGGCAAATCAATAAGAAAATTTTAAAAAAAAAATCTAGTTTGAATTTTTCCAAATCTTGTATCATCACATGAATGATAAATTAAAGAAACAAAAAATTGGAAAAAATGTGCATAATCATAAATCATGTGTTGTTCCGATGCTTCCAACAAATTAAATGTAAGAGGAAAACGGATCGAAAAGCTTGCCTGAGATTTCAAACAAAACTATTTGAGTTTTCTCGAAAGATCGGGTGAATGTGTACGATTAATTCTCTCTGTCTCTTTATATAGAGCTCGAATACAATTTGATTGATAACTATTTTCAAAAATTTTGTAACAAAATTAAAATTTCATATCTAATTTGTTATTTTTTGAAAATTTCAATAAATACACGCGTTCGAGACAATATTACCGAAC
This sequence comes from Euphrasia confusa, assembly GCA_954870475.1. Taxonomy (NCBI): domain Eukaryota; kingdom Viridiplantae; phylum Streptophyta; class Magnoliopsida; order Lamiales; family Orobanchaceae; genus Euphrasia; species Euphrasia confusa. The sequence goes on along the minus strand of OX940956.1, from coordinate 2,965,944 downwards.
AAAATTTAACAAATTCTCCAGTCAGACGCGTAAACGATAAAAAGTAATAAATAGATATTTTTTCCGATAATTTTGATTAAATTTTATTCAAATGCATATTATTGAAAATATCTTATTGTCATACAAACATAAGATTGGTATCACATCTAGTTTAAAATTTTCAAATCTTGTATCATCACATGAATGATAAATTAAATAAAAAAATTTGGAAAAAATGTACATAATCATGTGTTGTTCTAATGATTCTAACAAATTAAACATAAGAGGAAAACAGATCGAAAAGTTTACTTGAGATTTGCAGATTAAAATCTTTGAGTTTTCTCGAAAGATCGGGTGAATGTGTACGATTAATTCTCCATGTCTCTTTATATAGAGCTCGAAAACAATTTAATTTGATATCTATTTTCAAAATTTGTGTAACAAAATTAAAATTTCATATCTAATTTGTTATTTTTTGAAAATTTCAATAAATACACGCGTTCGAGTCAATATTACGCAGGGAAATTTAACAAAATTTTCAGTGTGACGCGTAAACGGTAAAAAGTAATAAATAGGTATTTTTTTATCGATAATTTTGAGTAAAGGTTTATTCAAATGCATATTATTGAAAATATCTTATTGTCGTACATACTCAAAACATACTAGTAGGATTTATATCACATCTAGTTTGAATTTTTCCAAATCTTGCATGGAGTGATTGGCTTCTCTCATCACAATTAAAGAAAAACTAATGGAAGAATGTACATAATCATTGTATATATGTTGTTCTAATGTTTCCAACAAACATAAGAGGAAAAAGAAGTTTACCTAAGATTTGCAGACAAAATATTTTTTGAAAATTTTAATAAATGCACGCGTTCGAGACACGCAAAAAATAATTAAAAAATAGCTCGTGTTACACATATATGGTAAAAAGAAATAAATATGAATACTTTTTATTGATAATTTTGAATATATTTTTTTCAAATGCATATTATTGAACTATCTTATTGTCATACATACTAATTAAACCATAGGTTTTAGACATCTAGAAATGCAAATGTTTATTCAATAAAATCTATAGAATTTACATTTTTATTTTGAAATGTTTTTGTAATTTATTATAGAGTCCTGTGGATTTTTGGTCACATTTATAAGAATTGTGAGTTTTTTGTGCTCAATTATAAGAGCATGAGTTTTTTACACCAATTGCATTTGAAGTACCTATTATACCCTTGAAAGTAAAAGAAAAAGACAAGAAATAAAAATTATTGGTCCCCACTTTTTTTTTTACTCTTCTCTCTCTCTCTCCCCGTAACCCCAACCCCAAACCCGCCGCTGCACAATTTTTTTTCGATTTCGAATCAACGGAGCAATGTCATCGTCGGCGACGCCATCTGATTCCGAGCATGAGGAAGAACAACAACAACAACAAGAACCGAGTCTCCAACCTCCGGTAATTCCCGAATCCGAAACCCTTTTTTCGATTTTTTTTTTCGAGAATTCGAGCAATGTGATGGATTATATGGTGATTTAGATGCTTGGTTGAGTTCTTAGTAGTGTTATAAGTGATTTAGAACTGTAATTTTGAGTTGAATTGTCTAAAATTGCGATTTCTGAAATCTGTTCTTGGCTGCTCGATGGCAGTCGATTAGTAACATCGACTAACCCCATCGATCAACCCATCGAGCAACCTATTCGATTAACCTCATCGACTAGTCAGATTGGTTGGTCGATTTGGTTACTCGAATTGGTTGGTCGATGTGGGGTTGGTCGATGGTGTTACTCGAAAACGTTGGTCGATGGTGTTACTCGAACACGTTGATCGATGGGGTTACTCGAAATAGGTTGGTCGATGGAGGCAGAAACTTTTTTTTTTTTTTGTTTTGATCCTATTAATCTGTGTTTAATCGATTCGGTTCTCCATTTGTGCAGGCTGGTTTTCGATGGAGGAGATCGGATTTCGTCGACATTTCGAGGGCGATAAATTGCGGCGATCGACGCGGCGTTCTGAAAAACGTACGAGAAGTTCTGATGGAGGTGGGTGGAGAAGAGGGCCTCGCGGAGTACGAACAGACGTATCTCTTCAGTCAGTTCCTTTCCATGCCCAGTGCAGACCGATCGAACAAACCTCTGCACAAACTGCTATCGAGAGAGATCGTTAGCAAGAGCAGAATACCAGACTTTGAGCACTGGTTTGCTATCGGGGATCGTATTGTGAAGTTTCGAGCACAAGAATACGCCCTGATCACCGGCCTGCGCTTCGGGGATAGTAACTTCGATCCCACAAACAAAGGCCATGAAGCTCCCATTACAGGCATCCATCGGAGGTTATTCCGTTGCAGAGTGATGAAGATTGAAGCACTGCTGAGTTCGTTCAATGGTCTGCGGATGGGCCACGAGCTAGGTGATTATTTCAAGGTTGCCAACATCCTGATTCTCTACTTCGTTCTGATTGGTCGAGAGAAACTGGATGTCGAGAACTGGGTCTGGACACTGGTGGAGGATCACGATGGCTGGGAGTGGTTTCCTTGGGGTTCTTACACGTTCCAGAACTTCTCCCACTACATCAGCATTACTGGGATGGCAGCTGATCAGGCCGAGAAAGCGGCTTATCACTTTTACGGTCCAGTTTGGGCCTTCCAGTGTTGGGCCTTCGAGGCCTTTCCTGCTTTAGGGAGACAGTGCGCTACTCGGAGCCGAGAGACGCGAAGGCCCCGGTTTTTGCATTGGACGCAGAGGAAGACGAACTTCGATTTCACGGATTATTTCGAGGATGAGCAGGTAACCGTCAATCTGTTTTTGTTAATAATTTTGAATTAATAATTTTATCGATTATCTAATAATTTTTTTTTTTAATTGTTTTCTTTTAGCTTGAAGTTCACGAGACCCTCACACCGACACCGGAGGAGGAGGAGATGATGTATTACCGGAGTTTGACGGAGGCCGGTGAGCTTTATGCCGTCCCGTACCAGCCTCCCCTCCGCTTAACTCACGCAGCGGCAGCGGCGCCGGCACGAGCACCGGCACCGAAGAAGCAGATGGAGAAGAAGAAGAAGAAGAAGCTGGTGGATCGTGTGGCCGAAAGCGTGGCCAAGACATTCAAGAAGGCGGCGACAGGTATCCGCACGCGTGACGATGTCACGCCCAGCTCTTCAGCAGAGAGACTAGAGAGACGTAAATCTCGGAAAGCTCGACATGCTTCTCCGCCTCCTCGACATGCTTCTCCTACTATTCCTCCTCGAGGTTCTTCTCCTCCTGCTCGAGATGCTACTCCTCCTCTTCGAGATGCTACTCCTCCTGAGTCTCGAGCTCCTCCTGCATCTGAGAGAGTGGTGGACGATGATCCACCTATTTATCGTCGGAGTGACCTCGAGAGGATCTTGTTCGACACGTCCGAGAATGGATTCACGACTCACATCGTGAAGGCCGTCACGGAGAGCGTGACGAATTAGGTTAATCTTTGGTTTCTATGATTTCTTATATTTTCATTGTTTGTATTTTCAATGTTTGTATGTAAGGTGGCCATGATTTGCAACATTGATAACATTCACTGGGTCGTGGCGGTCATTGATTTCGAGAACTGGACTGTCGAAGTGTATGATTCATTGTGCAATCTCAGAGCCGCACAGCTGAAGCCCCTGACAGATTTGTTGCCTCGATTGTTGAGATGCGGACACTGGTTGGACCAGCACTCGTACTGGTAAGATTCTTTCATTTCACTGTGTAATGTAGTTTTTTTTTCTAATATGATATTGACGTGAGAAGTGTTTCATTCATTTCAATGTTTTATGTTTCAGGGAGCGTAAGAGGTGTGCTTTCAAGTTTAAGCTGATGCCCAGGGCTCAACAAATAATCCAACCCGACGGAAACTCGTGTGGGCCGATTTGTTGCATGTACCTGGATCGGTTGTTCAACAAGAAACAAACTCACGAGAACAAGACTATTGATCTTCCTTACATCGTTAAGTATAGAAAGTACATTGCTAGGATGATTTATTGGTTAGCTCAGGAGGCATACACGGAAGAAGACGTACGAGCTTAGTATTTGTGTTTGAATATACTTGTTTAGGATGATTTATTGTATAGTATTGTTGGTATTTTTGTCTTGGATGTGTTGTATATTGAATGCTTGGTTAGAATGTTGCAGGTTTGGGTTTAAAAATGTGTAAAAAAGTCTTTTTTCATTCTGCCCAGAGGTTACTCGAATGGACTGTTCCATCGAGTAACCATCGAGTAATCAAGAACAGGTCCATCGATTAACGTATAATCAGGCCTGAATTTGCAAAAGTACTCTAAAACGGTTACTCGAAATAGGTTAATCGATGGGGTTACGAGATGAGGTTAATCGATGGTGTTACAAGATGGGGTTAATCGAATTGGTTACAGGATGGGGTTACTCGAATGGACATCATCCTGTAATCATAAATCTCCAAGGTTGGTCGATGGTATGTTACTCGATCAACCATCGACTAACCATCGACTAACCTCCTAAAATTAGTATTTTTTGACCTTTTTTTAGATAATTAAGTTGTTATTTGCACTAATAAGTTCAATTTAGAGCCATAAAACATTAATAAAACAGTTTAGATGATCAATCGATTCGTTTAGAGTGAAAACAAGTGAAACGTGGAACATTAGTTATACTTTTCTAAATATCTTAAGTAAGTTTACAACAAACAAACTATGATATTAGTTCAATGTTGACATGATATGGATTAGAACTCCGAAATTGATCATCAAAACATGTTTAATAAGTGTTTTTTATCATTAAGATGAAGTTACATACTCAAAAACACAATTAGAAATTAAAGAACGGCCTTAAAATTGAAAAAAAAAGGTACTGTTCTTAGTTACTCGATGGTTACTCGATGGTTACTCGATGGTAACCCTAATGTACTCGATGGAAACCCTAATGTACTCGAAAGGGTTAATCGAATGAAGGGTTAATCGAATGCAGGGTTACAAGATAGGGTTACTCGAATAGGTTAATCGATGGGGTTACAAGATGAGGTTAATCGATGGTGTTACAAGATGGGGTTACTCGAATAGGTTACAAGATGGGGTTACTCGAATAGGTTACAAGATGGGGTTACTCGAATAGGTTACAAGATGGGGTTACTCGAATAGGTTTTTGTTTTTTTTTTATTAATTGAAGTAGTAAGGGTATAAGAGACTTTTTATTGACAATTGGTGTAAAAAACTCGCACTTTTATAAGGGGGGGACTTTAAACTCATCCCCTTATCAAATGTGACTAAAAAGTCACATTCCCACTTTATTATATTATTTGTTAAAAAAAATTGGACTATTTTTGTTGGGCTTCAGGCCCATCACTTGCTTATATGGGCTTTTTACACTATTTATCTTCTTCAAAATATGGCCAACATTACACAGAGCGAAATGGACCATAATAATTGGTTGTTTCCATTTTCCAGCAAAAAATTACAATAATTTGTCAAACAAATAACGTGTAATAAATTAATAATTCAAAGTTCAATTAATTAAATATGAACAGTACATGCATGAAATTTAAGAAAGAATCACGAGATGATGATCTTCATAGTCGGAGATCGGTCGTCCACTTCTTCTTTTCCGGTCATCGACGACCCTCGGAAAAGCAGAATCGCAAGGCTGCCAACGCAAAAATGGATGAAACAGCCATGGCAGTGAGTCACAAACGAACCGAAATCGGTCCCTACGATACATTGCCATCCGGGCCCGTAAGCCCTGTCGAATTCCTGGAAATCGCAAATTAATATACAACTAAAATCCAATTATTTATATATATATTTGTGTAAATAATTATTACCTTCTTAATGAATCGAGCTATGTCAGTTGGGTCGGTTATATCGAAGAAGTCGAGCGCCTTGGCCGCCAAAGCAAGTGCATCTTCTTGGGTAGCTTGCACCATATCTGTGTCACCTATTATTGCTTTGCCTTCTAACATCCTCAACAAAATTATTAATTTGTATTATTATTCTTTTTTCAAATATAATTAGAAAAAATACTTATTAGTAGTAATGAAAGTATATATATAATAATTATAATATATGAAAATATAAGTGTTTTTTCATGTAGCCAATAGGAGGAAGCCACCACCCGGATTGGGATTCCTTTTATGTGGTGGCCATGGTTTTGGCTATGTGATGTTGTGTCATTGTTTCAAGTGGTTGGGCGGCTGAAAGATAAATATAATTATTTTTATTTTATTAATTAAAACACAATTTTATTTTTGTTTTATAAATTAAAAATATAAAAAAAAAACTTGCAAAGGAAAGATATTTACACAAACACAAGGGCTTATTTGATAATTATTAGACAAACTGATTTCACAAAAGAATTTTACATGACCATGAATCATCCTCTGATAAGATACACAGCTTGAGGTTTCGTTTTAAGGAACCTATGTATTTACGGCCTCAACTTGTTGCCGAGCTAGATATTTCTCTCGTCTTTCTTTCCATTCATCTATGACGAGGCCCTCACCGACCACGCGCGGGCCAGTGTCTGCTGCCGGAGGCTTCTTGCGATCCTCTAGTGCAGCGTCGGCTTCTGCCAGCTGGCGCTTCAGTTTCTCAAGCGCCTTGACAAGAATGAAATACGCCACAATGAGATATACATATTTCAAGACAGAGAGTGATTGAGAAAGTAAGGCTTACGGGATTAGCACGGTCGGGATCCAGGAATACAACCCGCAATATACCTTCGACAGTTACTTGCTCCCTTTGCTCATCAAACTACAGAACAGTTGAAATTAAACTTGTTAAATAATTAATCAGTATACATTTTTTCAGCTAATTATGGATAACTCACATTCTGATTTCGTGAAACCAAATGTCGAGAACATGAACACTACCGAAGACCATATAGCATAATCGAAAACAATAGACAATACACGAGCTGGTCGACAATCACTTTTCATCACAGATAGAAATGCAAAACATAAAAAAGCAGTTTTCGTGTCGCATAGAGCCCAAAATCATACTCACCAACTCAGGCACATAATCTGTTCCTTCCTTCACCTTTAGACTCATGATCTTAAACTTGTCCTTGCTCTTTTGATTCGTAGGTTTCTCGTTGTTCTCCGGATGCTCCACGAACTTGAACACTACCAAACCGAAAAAAATATAATTTGTACTCCGTATTTATACATAAGATAAGATGGTACTCAAATTACACTAAAAACATTTCCTATTAGTCGAAATCGATAACGGATTTACCAGTAGCTACTAAGCCTTCCCCGGGCGCAAGGATACCTCCAGGGGGTCTCATGTAACAACTCTTTGGTGCAGTAGTTTGAAACTAAAACCAGAAAACATAACCATCATTTATTATTTTTTAGTCCCTTTATTCTTTTGATATTGCTACTACATAAATAACCAATTTCAGATCTCAAAAATCAACATAATTCTTTATTAAAAAAATTGATTTTTTTTTTTTTACCTTGAATGCAACATAAGATTTGCTGGAATTCCTAATCCTAACAGCACTCCTCGATTGCTTACCCGGTTCATCTTCAATTTGTAAAATTACGAGAAAACAAATAGAAATTAGAAATTCGCAATTCAATCGCATAGCAATAAAATCGTAATTAAATAAATACAAAATTCAATCACCCACAAGGAAAGTAGAGGTTGCTGGAAGGATCGAGGCGGAGCCTCCGCCGCGCCGGCAGAATCGATCTGGCGACGGAGGAGACGGCGGAGGTGGGGCGAGTATTGGGAGCAGCCGCGCCGTTTTGATTCTGCGATTGGTTGTACGGATTTTGATTAGACGAAGAAGGCGGAGCTGCGGACTGCCAGAACGGGCATAACCCCCACTTGTGGTGGTGGTGGTGGTGGCTGTCGGCGATCGCCATGTTCGCCGGAATCTACCGCACGAACTCTGTTTTTTTTTTCTTTTTTCGAGGGACTTTTTTTTTTAACTTATTTGTTGTTGCTGTAGATTTCGAGCGTTGACTAAACTCGTCCTCTCTCAGGGTGAAAAGTCAGAATGGGGGTTGTTGTTTATATATATAGGCGTAGCCCTACCTGCGAATTTCAGCTGCTGATTCACTCGTTCGTGCAACACGGATAAAAAACAACAATAGTCAAATTTCAATTTTAAACTAAATCAATTTGCGTGATCGTTGTATTTTCAATTCATTAATTCACCGATTTTATAGATATATACTATCAAGTTTATAATATTTCTTTGTCCCCAAGAAGAAGTTAGACAGTTTGCGAAAATTAGTTTGAGAAAGAAAGAGTGACAAAAATAAGTACTGTATTCAATTTTAATTTTTTTTTGTATTTTTCAATAAAAAAAATAAAGTAAACTGTGTTTTTTTTTTAACAAGTGAAAAAATTAAGAGTAGAATTATAATTTAAAGTGTCAATTATTGTGAAACAACTCACTATGCAAATTGTTGCAATTTTTTTGAGACAAGTTGAGTAGTAATTTTAAATTGACAAAGTATTGAGTGTTTGTTTTTAATAGTGAAAAATATCAAAAAAATGTTTTGAAATATTATACTATTGTATTGAAAAAAAATTATAGTTTGCCAAAGATGACATATAAAATTCATGAGTATAATGGATAAAATTGAGTCGTGTTACACATTTCATATTTGCTTACTAAGAATTATAACACATAAAATTCAAATAAAATCAAATTTGATGTTCGATAATCGATATTATAGTTTTGTTTATACACGTATAACTAAAGTTCATAACGTTAATTGAGCTGTGATTTTGTTTCTTAGTTGTGAATAATTGAATGTTTAATTAACAAAAAGGGTTGATGGGTTGGATTCAGAAATACTTAATGTGTGTTGTGTACGGAGTGAGGAGCTATAAGATAATGTGATGCACCCTTGTCGGCTAGCTTAGTTGGTAAAAAAGGTTTGTTGGGAGGTGTGTGAATTAATTAAATTAGGTGGTGATTCAATTCAATCACTATTTTCACATTTTTATTACTATTGATTTTATTTAAAAAATACTAGTAATAATAATTTATTTATTGGTACTGTATATGTATTTATAATATTCAGTGAGTATTATACTATTATTATTCATTTAGTTACATTAATGAAATCGAATAATGCAGTAAGTATTTAATTTACTGGTTGGGGGGTTTTAAAGAGCTTTCATTACAGAAGTTGGGAACTTTTAATTTCTAGTGTGTTTTGGAAGATAGGGTTTTTATTAAAAAAAATTAATTTTCACCTACTTTTTTAGTCAGTATCAACTTCGGGTCTTATGATTTTTGTAATGGGTCGTTGAGATCAGCCCATTTAGGCCCAGTATAATATTATTGCCCAACTGTGGACCAGTTATTAACCCATCAATTTTCAGGCCCAACTGCTGCATTGCAATTTCATCGTATTTGTTCCCTTATTTTTGCTCGGGCCGGGCCGCTTCCGGGCTCTACATTTTAAGCATCACTCCAAGTCCAACATTACATAAGAAAAAAAAGTGTAATTTTATTCAAATTTTATTTACAAAGACGTCACATAACATAACAAAGAAAATGTCAAATCCATGTCGGGCCGGGCTTAAAATCCTGATCAAAATCTAATGGTGCTAGGCCCGAAAGAGCCCAAGTCCATAACTTTCATCAGCGTTTTTTCTGTCTTCCGGATCTTCTCTGCATCTCCCATGGCAGTACAAGATGAAGAAGAAGATGAATTGGTTTTTGGGTGATTATTGTGATAAGGCCTTACCCTGTTTTTGGCGATCGATCTGAAAAAATAGTTCCATCTGCAAAACCCTAGTTGATCTTTCAATGCCTCGACTGCTGCAATGCTCGTCGCTACAGCCCAGCCCCCTCTCGCTCCACTCATTTTACTGAGGATAATTTTGATGGGATTTTCGAGAAAATAAATTTAAGTGTGTTTTTTCTTTATTTTTTTTAGGTTCATGTATGTGTGTAGATATTTATATAGGGTACAAAATTGTTTTAAATTAATTTAATGGTGAAAAACTGGGAGCGGTTTAATCTATGGTATGGCTTGGGGAGAGGGACAGTGTTTTATTTATTTATTAAAGAAAATCAGGGGCATAATTAGGTGAGTTGATGGTATTTAATTAATTAAATCGCCTAATCACTTAAAGGAAATTACTCCCATGGTTTTGGCACAACGGAAATAATAATAATAAGCGTGTTCCAGGAATCAATCTATAGGTTATGTTAAAGTCGTCCCTCTATCCAAATAAATAATATCCTTTTTCTATTTTTGAATATTTCATTGAAATGTTGAAATTAAGTACGTTATTGCCAAAGTCACTCTATCCAACTGGAGTAGTTGTGATGAACGTCGACAAGAGTCGATACTGACACTGCTCGATAATCGCCATAAAAGTAGCTGATCGAGGGTGAAGAAGTGCTAGTTACATTACTCTCAAATGTTAGGAAATTTAAGCTTTTCAAAAATATTCACACCAAAGTTTGAAATTTACTTATATACTATACTACTTATAATTAATGACAGAAGAAAACGATTAAACAATAATTTATTATAAAAACTCATCTTACATTTTGAATTTATTATTAAAGTCAAATATGAATAATTAAATGATTCAAAATATAATTTAAAGTACCTTATCATTTTTAAAAGGCAAGCATATTAATATATCTTCATTATCGTAAGATGGGCTTTAAACAAAATATGTCGACAACCGATGATTGTTTTTCGTAATTTCACAAGTAGAGCTGATAATTAAAGTTAAATTATACTCGTAATTTCATGTGACTTCAACTTCATTTGTATTTAATCGTCTACATAACATAAGCAACTAGGAGTGCTTCTAACTTTGAAGACTCAAATTACATTTATGCAGACGTACTATGTACAACTAACAATGCGCGGAGTACAACTCAATTAGGAGCCCAACAGCTCAAATACATAACTTTCCTAAGCGACTCCTCTGTCTGCTTTAGCTCTTCCTCTCTCATCTTACTCCGAACCAGTTTAGAAGTGGGCCCGCAATTCTTTTGGGCCTGGGCCGTGTAAGGCCTCGAATTGTGCTTCACGTGCTGCTGCAAAACCCTGAGCCCGTAACTCCATTTGCAAAGCCCTAATTGATCTCTCACCGCCTCCACTGCTCCGATGCTGGCCGCCAACAACCACGCTCTGCTTCCTGAACTCATTTTCCCCTTTTTTTCCTTTTTCCTTGAAAAATAATTAATATATGATGGAAAATAAAAGAGATAGAATTGAGATATATATAGAGTTTGGGGAGTTTGTTGGTATTAAAAGAAAAACTGTGGTCTGTGGACAGTGGAGGACGTGGTTTTGATTATTTTTTAATGCCAACAGAATTCAGGATTTTGGGGTGGGCCCATGTTGTAGATATATGCCAGCTGGCAATTCGGGTGGCCGAAGTTTTAGTAGAGTGAAACAGTACTCGTGCATGGTAGTTAGACTATTTATAATTGTGGTATTGATAGAATTATTAAATTGTTGAACAAGTGCAATGAGGATAATGAGGATATTGAAATATTAGTCGAAAATGAAGTAGATTTTTGGGTGTTAAAGAATTTAACCGGTAATATCAAAAGAATGGGTAGGATGTGACAATTTTTATCGTACCTAGTGTACGGAGTATAGTATTCCACATAGTATTCATTATAAATATTTTTAATGAAGATTACTTTGATATATAATGAATATCTTAGTAAATGATAATTTATATTTTTACTCCATTATGATTTTAATAATGATGATTTTTAATTTTTCAATGATGATTATTTTTTTTTAAAATAAATATCTTTTATATTTAGCTTGGATTTTGGTGTACGATAGAGGGATTGGGAGGATATAAGACACTTGTCCCCTTGTAATTGGTAGTTTAGATTTTAAGATTTTTATAACATTTTTTTTCTTTTGAGCTCACTTATTTTATAGTAAATGATTTTTTTATTTTTTTTATTTTTACACTAAAATTTATCATTTTTTATGTTCTATAAATAGAGTCATATTTTAATTAATTTGGACATAAAAAATATTGCATTTTTCTTTATAATATTTGTTTATTAAATTTTAATAAAAATAAAATTATAAAATAAATAAATAAATAAATAATAAAATTGGCGGGGTTGAGTGTTGAATTTTATTAAATAAAATCATTGTAGGGTATATAAGTTGAATGTGTGTTGAATAATTAGGTAGAAGAGAGAGAAGATGATGTGGAGTAATAATGTAGGATGTTGAATGTTGAAATCACTGTATATAGTCTTAGTGTAGCGACCGAATATGTTAAGTGAAGTTCAGGATTGATGACGTCAGTGACGTAAGCAGAAATATTAGTGAGAGGGTGCAATTTTTTTTTTTTAAAAATTGTGATTTGCGAAGCTCCATTTTAGCTATAAGTTAATCTTCTTTTGATTTGTGGTTTGTTTTTTTCCATAATACTCATGTTAAGTAATTAATTAATCATGAAATAATTAATTTAAGGATTTATTATTATATAATGATGCTCCACATGTTTCAAAATAATTAATTTAAGAGTTTTTTATTTTTTGATTTTTTTCATAATTCTACACATGTTTATTAATTAATTTTTATTTCACTTTTGTGGTTTTTTGTTTCCGTAATTAATTAATCATAAAAAAAAAAGATGATGCTCCACATATTTAGCTCCATATATTTCAGTGATTAATTAATCCACATAAATGACCCAATTATCAATGGACTGGATCAAACAATCATAGGATTAGCCCCGCATTTGTATAATTTATTTATTATTTTTAATTTTTATTTATCTTCATTTGATTTAGTATAAAATCTCGTATAGTCGTATCTAATATTGAGTCTATAATTTTCTTGAAGAAGTTGTTAAACTCAAATTAGGTGATTATTTTTAAATTTGAAAGTATAATAAAGACCAAAGGCCAAAACTATTTATTTATTTATTAATTTATGATTAAATTATATGTGGGACCCACTATTTAACTCGTCCGTCAACTGACGGCCCTCAGAACCCTAGAAACTAAATAACCGCCAATTACCATAGGTGGATGTCATCTACACCGTTGATTCCACGAGTTGTGCTGAGCTGTCAAATTCGCCGTTAACTCGTCCGTCTACCTTGACAGGATCGTAACAATATCAACTCAGAGACGTTCAGATTATCCTCGAAACAATTAACCGCAAAAAAAAAAAAAAGTGCACGCGATTTATACTTCAGCGAGTCACTCATTATCACTGTAGCTCTCGATTTCCACACACACTTTTTCTCTCTAAAATTTGGTGAAAATCTGTTCGAGAGAAATCCAGATCTGAAACGAAGCCGCCATGGAATCCGATCATCATCCCGATCCTGAGATTCATCACGATGCACCTGGCGCGGCAATTACTACTGATGATGAATCTCAGCCTGCTAGAAGCGTGGAAGCAGATTCAGCGGATCCACCACGTCGGAAAGAGCCAGTGACGGAAGATATTAGGGATCCTCTATGTAGGCAGAAATATTAGTTAGAGAGTGCAAATTAAAAAAAAAAATAACAATTGTGATTTGGGACGCTCCACATGTTTAAGTGATAAGTTAATCTTTATTTCATTTCATTTGTGTGGTTTTTAGTTTTTTGATGCTCCACATGTTTAAGTAATTAATTAATTATGAAATAATTAATTTAAGGGTTCTTTATTTTTCCATGAGTGATTAATTAATCTTTATTTCACTTGTGATTTTTTGTTTTGTTAATTTAAGAGTTTCTTATTTTTTTTTGGATTAATTAATCTTTATTTCACTTGTGGTTTTTTGTTTTGTTAATTTAAGTTTCTTATTTTTTTTATGATCCACATGTTAGCTCCACATATTTCAGTGATTAATTAATCTTCATTTTACTTGTGTGGTTTGTTGTTTTTATATTTTAGTGATTAATTAATCTTCAGTGTGTTTTCTTGTTTTTTTATGCTCCACATATTGGAATGATTAATTAGCGAGATGATGCAAATTAAAAAAAATGAATTAGACAAAGGTAAAATTTAATATGAATTACACTTTTGAAAGAGAATAGTCAAAATCTTAAAATTAAATTAATTAAATTATAATTTATTGATTAAATTTTAATTGATAAACTAAGCGTACTAATAATTAATGATGAATATTGACATTCTATTTTTTTTCAAAGCTTGAATTGAGTATTTAAAAAAGTAATATTTTTCAACAAGTAATATCATTATTTTATTTTATAATAAGATATATCAATATTTCAACAATATCTTAATTAAATCAATTATTTTTAAACAAGTTATAATTAATTATCTTAATATATAAAAATTAGAGTATAAAAATAGTTTTTGAAAAAAGTTGAGGGGGTTGGATCGCACCCCTTCAGGACCAAATGTCTACGACTCTACGTCACTGCTTTGTTCCGTTCGGTGCTACTGCTACGTCGGAGGAAGAAGATTCTGATGACTCGCCTCTTCAGCCACGTCCAAGGAGAGGGAGAGAGGCAGCTTCTACGTCGGATAGTACATCTTATAACAATGAGATTCAATCTGCTTCTTCGTCCGAGGAAGAAGGTTCTCGTAGCCAACTGCCTACTGCGGAAATTGAGATGACTGAGATTCAACCTGCAGCTTCCCAGTTAGAAGTTAGCAAGGAATTGGAAAATATGACGAAAGCTATGAACGATCGAATTCAATCTAACATTAAGGGAAGGGGAGCACTCCGTTCGTACTTTAATAGCCTAATATCAGAGGCTAAGAGGGAAGAGGAACGCCAAGCGCGTGAGCGCGAGCAGGAGCAGGAGCAGGCCCACAATGCAGGTCCAGGATGCTGCGCACCAGTCGAGGGTCTCTGCAACAACATCAAGCACATGTGCAACATTCTGTGAGTTCGATCAGTAGCCACACGCAATACTCTTTCGTCTTTTGAACTTTGCATGCTAGCTAGCTAGTGATGATGATGCAAATCAAGACTTGTTAATAATGAGTGCGTGTGATGAAACTATGCTTAGTAGTTACTATACTTTGTGTGATTGCTAGTAAGTTGCAAGCTGCAAACGACCTACTCCGTCATGGATGGATCATGGATGGATTGATATCGATCATCGATCGATATTCATGAATTCATGGTTCAGAATTGCGTACATACGTAGCTGCTTTCTTTTTTTGGTTCGGATATTATGATCGTCGTATCGAAGTTCAATATTAGTGTACAGTGTCTTTGTGGCAAATAATGTGAATCTTTGGTTCGGATATGGATTGATATATTCGTTTATGTGTATTTTGCTCTTCTTTTTGGATGTACGTTCAGTTACTTCAGTACACCTATTACCAGTAGTATCTTTTATATGCAAAATTTATAAGCTGCTAGCATTAGCAATTTAGAAATGGCCTAACTTCAGTGTCAGTTGATATATGTATAACTTCATTAACTTGCATGTCTACTACCCATCCTAGAGCTATATTAATTCATGGAGTGATGTAGGCTTTCGAATATATATTTGTGTCATTTGCACTTTGAAATAAGTCATACAACATACATGTTTGATATAAACACACAAAGTAAGCACTAGAGTCTTTGAATAGACCAAAAAATTGTCCATTTAATTTTATAGCTTGTAAAGAAGAAAAACAACTCATTTGATGAAAGTCGTAGGTAGTAAATAAAACGCAGTGAAATGCGCTGCCCAGGCAAGACAGTGTTCTGCGGCAGAACAGAGTATGCCGCAGCCCGATGCCTTGTACAAAAAACGTTCGTTTTTCGTGATTTACTTAATTTAAGTATTTTATCCAGATTAGTCAGATTGTTTAAGTGATAAAAATATATGTGATATGTATATGAATTGCAGCGGAATTAATAAAAATAAATCACTCGAACGAACACACACAGTACGGAAATTTAAAGAACACTAATTTAATCTTTGTATGTGTATTTAAATTATACACATACGAAACGGCCTTACGGCCAGAAACTTTATTAAAGAACGAGTCTTTACAAAAGAATACTCTTGGATTTACAAATGATTTTACCAAAGGCTATACACATGTATGCCTTCGTATTAATCGTATCCGAAGAGTATGAACAATCAACAACAAACGAAACCTAGCTACTGTATAACACCTATTCTAATGTCACGATCATCAGCATAACAAAAGACCATTAATATAAATGATTTGGCACACGACACGACGAACTTCACAAGTGAAGTCGCGACACTAAAAGCCGATGATCGATCTTGAGAGGAAATGTGTTTTTGAGGTGTAAAAGTGTTGTTAATGTTGGTTTATGTCCTTCGATCCTACGTGTGCAATCGATAAAGTCATAAAGGTTGTTTTCGGATGTTAATTGATAAATCGATAATATTGTTTATTGCTGGGAGCAATATAATATTGATCGATAATCATACCTACAGGGTCACAAACAGACTCAATGATGATATACGTTGCTTGTTAATTATATTGATTTAGAATCAATATTTACGTGGATTTTCACATGCATGGGATGCATGGCTTGCATTCCTGGAATGCATGTCACATAGTGTGACATGACATGCCACACAAGCCAATGAGACCACATATCATGATTTGGCATGATTATGTGGAGGTGACCTTTTAACTTCACCATAACACCCCATTATGTGTGGTTATGACACACACATTATGGTGGGGGTTACATGTAAAGTAAAAGGGGTATAATGAGCATGAAAAATCAGATTTTTCATGTTTCATTCTAACACCATCATCATCAGCTACGAATTTAACAAGAAAGAGTGTTCTTGGAGAACCACTTCAAACAAGCAAGGTGTTTATCATCCGGGTTTTTGTGCAACACGTAGAGGCCGGGCCATTTGTGCGGCTTCAACATCCGGGCGATCTAGACAAGAGGAGTGATGAGGTCATTCACAATGAGAGCATCTAGTGGCTGATCCAAGGTGGTTCAATCGACTCAACACCACCTTCATCAACATCAATGAGACACGCTACACCGGTTGTAAGTGTTCTTGTTAATCTCTCTCCATATATATATATATATATATATATATATATATATATATATATATATATATATATATATATATATATATATATATATATATATGTGTGTCTATACATATATCGATGTGTACTAGATCTTGCATGTTCCTGTTTACTCGTTTTACACGCTTCCGCACATACGAACAAGGTAATCGAACGATTGGATCGGCATCGAAAACCTTTAGTTAAAGTGTTAAGTAAATGCAGTTGGGACTTCCTCTATTTATAGGTGAGAGTCTTCAACTGATTTCTTTGATTTGCTAGGTCAAAGGTCGTTTGAGATATTCTAGTGTAGGCTGTTTTGACCACTGCCTCAAGACTGCATTCTGAAGTTCTTCTGGAATGCTCTGCTGCACTGCACTGCCTTCCATACTTCTCTAGACTTCAGCAATCCTTTGCCCTTAGCTCATGCTTCGCTCGATCTCTTATCTCACCACTTTGTCCATGCCTTGCAGCGCTGCGGCATAAGTCTGTCTTGCTGTGCTGCGGCAGAAAGCTTCCATGTTGATTGTTTTTCCAAACACATTCTAACTAATGAATCGTGCATGCTAAATCAAATCACCAATATGACAAGTGATTACAACAGTTCAATTGTGAAGAAAGAAGAAAACAAATAAATATGTTAGCATACTTCTGCCTAAATTCTTTAAAACATTGTTATGCCCAAACATATTTATCCTTACATTTGACTCTGACTAGAACCGGATAATGAAACTTGTCAATTCTCAGCGATTTGATTGATTCCATCAGTTTAGGTTCGGTTCCGAGCAAACGAGAATTCATATATATTTCTTCAACTTTATATGCATGTACATGTTCAATATACTAGAGTACATATCAATTGGGATTTCTTCTGGATATTGGATGAATGTATTTTTAGGAACCTCACACACATCTATTTTAAAATTAAAGCCTGTAAATTGTATAGAACTAGCAGAACGTTGGTGTTTCACACCATTATTCATACCTCAAGTGTTCGGTAAATTAATTTATTGTGTTTTTTGTTCTTTTTTAATCGTTCGTTCTAAAATTACTTTCCATAATATCACCAAATTACTATATTCTCATTATTAATACTATTCAAATATCTTATTAATTGCTTGCTTAATATTTAAATTCATTATAATTTTTTTTTATTAAAAAACTGTGCAACATGCCAAATGCTAAACTACGGCAAAGAAAATATTTTTTAATGAAGTATTTTCCAAATATTAATTTGTGGTGCTAATTAACAAATACGAAGTGTGATTCCTTCCTTTTGAAGCAAATGTTTGAACGAAATAAATATAAAAAAAAAACATTCAAATATGGAAACTAATGATATTTTTGGATGCAAGTAACAAATATGAAATCTGAATTTCCATAAAATAAATTAAAATAGAAGGAATATATTAAAAGGAAGCAATTTCAAATTTCAATCCGATGTCCCGTTCATCTATTCTTCAAATAACCGCCTCAATTAATTGTTTCCAGACGACGACGTATCACTTGCCCAAATTCAATTAAGACCGCCAAACCCGGCTCTTCCCTCTCTCTCTCTCTCTCCGAAACGACACACACTATCCGCACTAGACACACACGTTCTTATTCTCTCCTTTCTCAAAGACCATTTATTCATTTCTCCCCCTCTCTCTATCTCTACAATATTTTTATCTATTCTCTTCGTGTGTTCTCTCTCTCTATCGCGCGCATATATTTTTTGCATGGAAATTTAATTGTTTTGTAATTAAATCAATCGTCGCGCCGATGGATTCTATGAAGAACAAATTCTCCTCCTGTTTTACCCCCATCTCCCACCAGGACGACCCCTTCCCCCTCTCGCCGCCGCCGCCGCATTCCGACGCCGTTGAGACTCGCCGCCGGAAAAAATCCCGCCGACACACCCTCGCCGGTGTCGTCAAGGCGATTTTCTTCCAAACTCCGCTGGTAATAATATATTTGCTTTTTCAATATCTCATTCAATTTAATTAATATTCCATCCTTTTTTCATTTGTTTATTTCTCATTTTTTCGAAAAAAGTAATTGCATCTTTTTTTTATGTCTTCAATTTTTGTTATTTATTTTTCGATCATCTGACAGTTGAAAAAGCTACGGAGCAAAAGGTCGTCCAAACGTGACTCGTCCAAATTCAAAAAGAAGAGCCAATCACAATCTTCATCCGACCTAGAAGAAGACCAACTCTATTCCCGCGACAACTCTGACCGTTCCTCGTTGTTCTCGTCGAGATCTTCCTCTTCCCTCGCCTCCTCCGATTCGTCGCTCTCAAGCTCGGGATCCGATCTGGTCAACATAAAAGCATCGACCGATTACGCGGGCCCGGAACAGGCGAGCAAGATTAGGCGGCATGCCAAGAAGTTAGTGAGGAGTGGCAGAAAATACGATTGCACGGGATTGCTTTTTATCATCTTGGTTTGTTTGGTTGCTTTGGTTTTTTGGGGAAAGGCTTTTGCTATAGTGACTTGCACGTCGGCGTGGCTGTTTTTGGCGCCTGGACGGGCGAGGATTAATCGGGGCGGCTTGAGGTCTAAGGTCGACGTTGTGGGCTCGGAGGAGCATAAGAAAAGGGTGATCATGGAAGGGTTGTTGGAGAGGAATCTTATACGGTCTAGGGTGGTACAATAATAGGTACTATAGATCATTGGTTTGTTAGTTTTCATAGAGAGGGAGATTTTGATTTGGAAATCCTCATTTTTACTTTGTACTACTCTATTCTCAAATGTTTTTTTCTATATATTTTTTAATAATTATACACATACAATGTTGATGAATTTCCCCTATATGAAATAGGGGTGGCAGTGATACATGATTTCATTCCAACCAATTCATATACCTACTCGTACCAACCTTAATGGTATACCATCAAAGTGGTATACGGTACATGGTACAGTATACCGTACCAATATTAAAAGTTGGTACGGTACACGGTACAAAATTTTCATGTACCATGGTACATGGTATGTACCAATTTATACCAAACAAATTAGTAATACATTAATATCATAAAATATAAAGAAAAATAGTGAAAAATTATATATTATAAATGACATATTGATCAGATTGTTGAATATTATTTTTCTATTATCATAATAAAATTGTATTTCATGTTTATATATATCATTATAAATTTGAATGTTTTTCTTACATAAACAAAAAAAAGTAAAGTAAAAAAATTAATACACATAAACTCTAAATATTTATATTTTTATTAAAATTGGTGATGATATATAAAAAAACTAGAATTTAGTAACATAAGATAAGTATTTTTATCAAAATTGACGATAATATGAAAAAGTAAAGAAAAAAATCGTTATATAAAATAAAATTCAAAATATGTCGGTACCTACGTACCAACCGTACCTACCGCGTACCTACCGTACCAATTTCTTGGTATACCAACATAATTGGTTGGTATAAAATCCAATTTTTTTATACCAATTACATATTGGTTGGTACACGGTATAAGGAAAATACAATTGGTATACCTACCAATCCAGCCCTAATATGAAATGGACAATAGTTTAGAGACATGGAGACAATTTGTGTTTTTGATTCTTTGAGAAAGATAAAATTATTGAGGGGTAAAAGGGGTAAAAGTTTCTTTAGATTTAAATAATTTCATTTGTTCTAATTATAAATTTGAGGTAAATATTACAATTACCCCTTTTGAATTTTTAAAATAAATTTTAAATTAAAATTGTAAAAAAAAAACTAATCTAAAACCAATCTTAAAAAATGTGGTCTAAAACAATTACAAATTAAATTAAATTTTTACTATTATTCAAGTTAATGTGAAAAATAGCAAAATAGTAATTAAAATTTCAATAGTTACTATTTTTTTTATAATTACATACGTCAGTCAAATTACTTTAATTAATAAAAAAGTAAAAAAACAAATTCTTAACCTCTAATTAGAAAGTTTTTAATAGGATGTAAATTATAAATATATAAATCATTTTCCTTTTATTTCTAAAAATTCCAATTATTAATGTATACTCTCTCTCCAATCCATCTATGACACACTTACGTGTATAAATCCTTATGTATAATACATTATACACCAAAATTTAATTAAATAAAAAAAAATTATTATAAAAATGAATAATTATTATTGAACAATAAAAAATCACCATTTTTAAAATTATTATTGCATAAAATATAAATTGTTCTCTTCTCATTGCAATAAGAATAGGGAGTAATTATATATATTTTTATAATTTTATAAAAAGTTTTGACGCCAAAGAAGTGAAGAACACGGCCTAAGTAATTTAAAATGGTGCATATTTAAACCCAAAATAATTTGACTGCAAACACAGAAAAAAATGGCTCTAAAATTTCCATTCCTTTGCCCTCACACTCTCCCCGTCTTAACATTCCACTCTCCGCCGCGTGTCGCCGCCAAATTCCTCTTCAGATCTCTCATCTCTTACGCCACAACCACCACTACCACCGGAGCCGCCGCTATTTACTTCTCGAACGATCCTTATGGCCCCTCCCTTCATAAAGGCCACTCTCCTTTTCCCCTCGAATTACCAAATAACCAGTCCGGTGAAACTATCTCATCCATGGACGAAGACTCATTCACTCGAGTTTTCGACATTTCGGCCCTCAGAGTTCCTTCCGACATCTGCTTCACCCTCGAAAACCGCCTCCGCGGCCACCTCCTCAACTGGCCGCGCGTGAGGAACATCGCTAGGGTCCCTGGAGACGAGATTGATGACCAATTGAAAGGAATTTTGCCTAATCCAGCAGAAATTAAGGTTGAAGATGAGAAACTAGTGGCGTTCAATCGGAGGATTTATGGAAAATCGGAAGGGGATGGAGAGATGCTGAGCGAGGTTTTGTATAGGGATAAGCTCGCTCGAACATTCAATTCGAGAGGTTACGCTAACTTCAGAAATCTAGCAAAAATCACCAGACCTAAAAGGAAGAAGAAACTTAATGAGGGTGGGGAAAGAAGAGGGGTGAAAGGTGTTGGCAGGAATGAGGTGGCGATTGTTGAGGTGGTTGAAGATGAGGAGAGTGATGGTGAGGATTTCAGTGGCTTGTTGGGGGAGGAATTTGGGCGGCGTTCCAAATGGAGAGGATCAACGAGGCTTCTTCTACTGGATGAGAAGTATGCAAGTAAAGAGATCGAGGATTTGCCCGAGGCAATCCAGGTTTATGTTCTATAGCATTTTTTTATTCGTTGATTTGGTGTTTAGTTACTATGCATAAGTTGTGTGGATGGTGCGTGCGCGTGCTTGCTGATATTTTGTATTGTGGATTATGCTTGAATTTAATTTGGTTAAGTTAAAGGTCATTGCACTGTTCATTTTGTTCTCTTAATGATTGAATCTGTTAGTTAACCTGGTTTCTTAGGTCATTTTATGAATGAATAGCTTTCGTTAGAATGGTAAATTAAACCATGGATTTGGATTCATAGATTGTTTGTTGTAATTTTAAATAAATAAGTTCTATATTATCAAAAGGGAAAATGAAACAACTTATGATGTATAATATATGTTTGGTGTTACCATGTAATATAATTACTTACTGATGAGATTCCTAGCTTTGCCTATTAGCATGACAAGTTAACAGATAATACATAATTTACCTTATATTGTGTTTCAATATCGGTTTCAGGTAGTTTTTCAAGAACATGTGGGTGAGCATAGGAGGCAACCGTTTGAACTTGTGAAATGCAAATTGACACTGCTTTATGATTATTGGCAACTGAATGAGGTATTTCACCCGGAAAAAATTAAGATATTCTCTCATTTTCTTGCTTATGTTTTTTCTGAAGGTATCATGATCCCTTTGGTAAGTGATTAATGTTTTACTTCTCCTTGTAGTTTTCAGATAGTAGAATCTTCAGATCACTTTTTTCATGATATTAGCTTCCTTGGAAATAAGAATAGTGCTTTGACACGAAATTCCCAAACTTAATTGTCTTTCTCTTCTGTGTCTTCCTAATGTCAGCAATATATTTCTCAACTTAATGACATTTACATTTCTTGGGAAAATGAATAGTGAATACTATATTGTCTATTTATAAATGCTAGTTGGGTTTTGCATTTGTACACTATAGTATGTGTAAGACTAAGACAGTGCATTGCTTGCAGGTTTTGGAGGCTTTGCTTCCTAAAGGCATGATTATTCCTTCAGCCTTTGAGACGATTGGACATATTGCCCACCTGAATCTGAGAGAAGAACACCTTCAATATAAAAGCCTTATTGCAAAGGTTCTTTTTTAACAGTGGTTAAAATATTTGTAGGAGTTTAGCATTGTTTTCTTTGACATTTTTTTAATCTTTTAACTTATTTTTTTTATTAGGTAGTTATGGATAAGAATCGGCCAAAGATACAAACAGTTGTAAACAAAGTTGATGCTATTCACAATGACTTTAGAACAATGGAGCTCGAGGTTTTAGCGGGAAATAATTCTCTTGTGACTACAGTAGTGGAAAATGGACTGCGTTTCCATGTTGATTTAGCAGCAGTGTAAGTATAGGATGGCTAAAATATAAGTGTGGTTTAGTAAGCATAGGATGGCTAATGGTATTTTTATACCTTTCTGTAGGTATTGGAATTCAAGGCTCGCAACCGAAAGGCAGAGGCTTCTAAACTCCTTCACAGTCAGAGACGTCGTCTGTATGTTAGTAGATACCCACTTAAATACCATTAACATATTGAACATCTGATATAATTGGATTATATTTTTCCTTATTTATATGAAATATTTCAAAAGTGAAACATTGATTTTCTTTATGGCCTGACATAGTTGTTTAATCACAAAAATTGTACTATCATACGATTGGATGGCAATAGGCCAATATCACTACTACTGCTATATTTTAGCTCGAGTATTTATTAGGGAAAGTGCACAATTGGACGAGCATACCGTATATAAATTGGAATATAGGGAATCTTTTTTAGAATTTTTTGTTTCCAATTGTTGTATAAATAACAGTGGAGATATACAGAAAGTACATCAGTGACAGATTTTTTTTGTTCTTTTGAACAAGACATCCTTTCTGCTCTCATTGACTATGGTCGTATTCCCTCAAATTGATATAAGATGGCATATTGAACAAGGACAATCCATGAAATTTGCATATTATAATTATTTTCTTTTCAAATCTGATATATTGCCACAGAATGGTGAAGATGGAGGAATCACAAATCATTTCTTCTTCAGAAAAATTATATATCTGGAAATGCTAATGCATGATTATTGGTTTCCAAGTTCATTATAGAAATCTCATGCGACATGCCACCTGATGTCAGCCCATGCCTGCTAAAATTTTCATATTTGTCCTTGTAAATAATAGATCGAGATATCTATTAATATTAGTTCTTACTGCCTTTTCCTTACCTATCTATATACAGGTGATGTCTTTGCTGGGGTAGGTCCAATTGCCATATCCGCAGCAAAGAAAGTCAAGCGTGTGTATGCTAATGATTTGAACCCTATTGCCGTTGAGTATCTCGAGAGAAACTGTGTCCTCAATAAAATTGAGAGAAACATCGAGGTATATAGATAGTTACCACTGGGACGTATGTTTTATGTCTTTCAACTAGCATAATTTTATAATCTTGATTATGTTTTTAGGTATTTAACATGGATGGAAGAAGATTTATCGAAACCATTTTTGCTAGTACGAGAGCACATTCCATTACTCAAGTAGTCATGAATTTGCCAAAGGATGCAGCTGAGTTTCTTGGTACACAACCCTGCATAAGATTATTTTCTGGTTCATTATTCTGATTTAATGTTTTTCATTAGTTTATGGCATACCGATTTTTTTTTTTATTCATAAACAAGGGATCAAGGATATTGGATATTAAAATCTGAAGTGAGGTCACCTTATGATATCATCTCAAATTCACATAAAAGCTGTTTACCAGTTATCAGTATGAAGTCTGATGCCTTACATATATGATATATTCACGAATCTGCACTAAACAATTTTTGTAATGCAGATGCTTTCAGGGGAGTTTTTCAAGGACATGGTATGAGTAATGAATGTAATTTACCGAGAATTCATGTTTATGGGTTCTCGAAAGCTGAAGACCCTGAATTTGACTTTCATGAGGTATGGTTTCTTTCAATCTCTCTTTTTCATATGAGCTAGACTTGAGGTGGCCATAGTAAATTTACCTTGACTTAGATCTAGTGTTGATAATACTTTTTTTAATATGGAAAACCAGCGCATAAGAATTGCATTGTCAGAGGTGGCTTTTGATGTAGAGATGCATAGAGTTCGACTTGTGGCACCTGGGAAATGGATGTTGTGTGCATCATTCATATTGCCTGAGAGAGTCGCCTACTCAAAAACAGGTCAAAAAATATAAAATGTGACTCATGTGGTCGAGTGTGAGTATATATACATGTTTAGTAATACTATACGATATTAAACGTAGAATAATTTGGGACTTAGGCTATGGAAATATTTATTCAAACGTTCATCTAAATTTGCTTAGGTTTCTTAATATCATCCTCCGAATTGGTCTATAAATTTCTGGAAGATCAACTTAGAGTCTTGATGTGTGTGACATTCATTTTCTAATTCAATACCAGTTTAACTTCTTGTGAATGCATACTAGTGCACAAGGTAAACATACGAGGGAGTTGTCTTGGGTAGTTTGGTTTTCGTGTCGTATGGAGTGAGTTGTATGATTGTATCATTACTACTAATAAGATTTAACAATGTGTGAATAGGGATCTGGACAGCATCAAGAAAAAGTGAAATCTTGTCTTTTCTTTTTTGTGGATCCATATAGTATGTCTAAGGTGTACAATTAGGAATGCATCCCAGTATTTGCATTTCGTGTACTTACGATCCTTTTGTTGCGTCTTCTTACGATAATCTCTTGAGAAGAAAACATAATTATACAACTAAAACTACCCATGATTTTTTTTTTTGTTTGATTTTGTAATTAGACTAAGTTTGAGAGTAGGCATAATAACCCATTAGTGAATAGTGAGGTTGCAACAGTACAAATTGCGGCACAAGCTCCAGGACCACTAAAAAAATATAAAGCAGACACACACTGCACTCTTTTTTTTTTTTTATTATTATTAATATTAATTGGGTTTGGGCTTATTAGGGTTTATTTTGTAATTTACTGTCTCAAGGCACAAACACAAGGAACAGGTGACAGGGACTTTGTTTCTTTTGCATTAAAAAGGGCACTCCATAAAAAATTAAATAGAAAGTGTACTGTACTGTACTCTCATTCTAGTACACATATTTTTATTTGATGCATTCGGACGGTTCAGATTTATTTATAAATGCCCCAAACTTTGTTTCCATTCGCATACTTTGAAAAATCTTTCAATGTAGTCTTCAACTCACTCAGATGTGCCTTTGCAGTACTGTGTGTTTTTATGTGTGTGTGTGAGAGAGATAGAATCTCAGTTGAGATTCATATCTGCATTTGTAGTTTCTCTTTCCTCTCTCTCTCTAGTGTGAAACTAATACTAGTAATACAAGCAACATAAAATCTGATGAGGCCCCCCAGCGGCATAGTCTATTGTTAGGATTTGCGGTGATGTGAGTGGAATTCACCAGCGATGCAGATTGCATCATCGATTTATATCTCACCCAATCGAGGAGCCAACGATTGGGTGAGAAGGGTGTAATTTCTTGGCCCTCAACCTTATCAAAAGAAAAAACTGACAAGGGGAAGAGCTGACATTTGGCTAGTTTTCCAAGAGTAGTTATGCTTTCACAGAAGTTGCATAAAGGATCAACTAACAGTTACTGTAAACAATAGTATCCTTGTGGCAAACACCTTAGGAAAAACAAAAACAATAAATTTTCACCCCCCTCATTCAAATCTCAGGACAATAAATTCTAGATAGGATTATTTATTTATTTATTTTTCGATTTTCTTAGATTACATAATTTAAAATCAATGTTTTATTTCAAGTAGTGGTACGTACACAAGAGTGCATTCGGATTAGAGTGTGCAATTGAATATATTCTTAGTAATCCTTTCGTCTTGCCGATAATTTATGGGAGTATTTGTATTGGATATGTAGATTAAAAAAAATACTATAAACGGTATTGTATTAATTATGCTAGTAGTTCTACTAGTATTTAATTGTTATTTTACAATAAAATTTTCAATATTATATTGAAAATTTAATTATACTTTTTGTCATTTTTAAAAATGCAAAATATTAGATAAGACTATGAAACTGTATTTGGGTACTCTATTTTGAGTGTAATCTTTAAAAAAATTGGATTCTACAAATTCTTTTGAAAAAATTGAAGATATGCTGACATGTACATTCTAGTTCTTTAAGGCATTACTTGTACACAACACGATTATTATCTTCATTTGAAAAAAAGAGAGCATTTCTTTCATGGGGTACTACTAAAGAAGTAATGTAGTAGCTACAAAATATACATATATGCATCAAATGTCATTATAAATTTAGAGTAGAATGCCAAAGGGATGATAATATCATGAAAATCTTTGCATTTAATTTATGTTCATTTTTGTTGACCCTAAAACCCCTAAACCTTAGCAAATATTACATCCTTAGCGTGCATTTTTCTTCCCCAAATCTTACCATTTTTGGAAGCAGACCTCAAAGCACTTTCAGATTTCAGAAGGCTTCTGGTTACCTTTTTTTCAATAACCAATAAGAGATCTTTGTGCGTTGACCATGACCATACGTATGAAAATTGAAAATCGCCATATGGGAATATTTCACTATTTTAATTTTCATGTAGATATTTCACTATTTTGTATAGTTCAGTAGTTCTTAAAATCCAAACCGCGTGACCAACCAGAAGACGAGGGGTGGGGCCAGTTCCTAAATTTTACTAATAAAGAAAAAAAAGAAAAAGTTAGAAGGATTATCTATGATCTTATATTAACAGATTAACGGTTAGAATCTTGAGGTAGAGGGGGATGGGGCCCGCAACTAGATGGTCCCCATGCTACTGTTGTGGTGGATCACGTATAGGGTGGTGGGTGGCGCAGTAGAGAACCTCTCTTCCTCTTTCTCTTTCTTTGTATTTTAATATTTTAATAATGTTTTTTCAACTCGCGAGAAAAAGGATCGAGCTGTACGGACGGAAGGCGGCTAGGGAAAAGCGACGTGGAAGTCGATGGATGGCCGTCGGTTCCGGCACGTATGAGGGAGGGATGGGCGACACGTGTCGAGATTAGGGCTGTGTTTGGGTGTCTTACGATTTTGTGCTGGTTTTGGGCAGACACGAGGGATTTTAGTTCCCCTGGTGAGACAGAAAGGGTCTGCATAGAAATTTTTATTGGGATCTGGGCTCACCCAATCCCAATTCAATACGCTTTTCGATCTCAAATTCAAATACTGTACATCCCAATTTACCCTTTTTCATGTTTTAAAAAAAAAACAGTAAAATATATTTTTTAAAAATCAAATTAATAGTAAAATAATTATTTTAAACTCTTAGACTAAATCAATATATTTTTTCATCAAAGATGAAAAGATTATAATTACTTTAAAATAAACAATGTCTTGTTATTAAAATAACATATTTTTAATGAATGTGTTCAAGTATCAGATATTTTGATGGGAGTTTTATTTTTCTTGTGTTTGCACTGTTGGAGCCTGGAGGGGCTTATAGTTATATTATCGGGGAAAAGGTTGAAAAATAAACTAAAATATGTTAGTGGAATTAATTAGCGTGACGAACAATTGTATTATCAAATCTCGGTGCATATGATTGCTTTTTATTTGATGCCTTAAATGGTCATCCCTATCACCAAATACATGAATACTAGTGACCACCAAAATTAGCAATAGCGTTGAAAAACCAATAAAAAAAAAACTACAAATGACAAAATATAAAAAATTATGGTTCATATTTTATTTTTCTTGTGCAGTTGTGCAGCCTCGGCCTTTTTTTTTTTT
The DNA here is from genome assembly GCA_954870475.1 of Euphrasia confusa. NCBI lineage: Eukaryota > Viridiplantae > Streptophyta > Magnoliopsida > Lamiales > Orobanchaceae > Euphrasia > Euphrasia confusa. The sequence continues at coordinate 2,937,103 of OX940956.1, read as the reverse complement.
TTTTTTTTAATTCTTGTTTTGTAAGATACTCAGTATATATGACTTTAATTATATCAGTAAATTTCAACTTTGTTTTGTACCACATAAATTTGCACTAGTCAAAATATAAATAAATATAACATTAAATCACTCTTAATATACACTATGCATTTATTTACAATTTCCTCACAACTATTTAGCAAGCTTTTAGAGTCCATCTTGTGTCCTCTGATCCTTCACTAATCCATTTCCCTGAAAAAGCTTCCACAGAAACCCAAAAATGGGTACAAAATCTCAGTCCTTCTCTAATATCATCAAAATAAATCAAATCAATATAAATAAATAAATAAAAATTACCAAAGACAAAACTCAACACTGATCTGGCAGTAGTAAAAATAAAGAGTGCTCACAACAACTTTTTTTTTTCCTCACTCCCTCTCTCTCTCTCTCCTTTTTCTATATATGCAAAAACCTGCATGAAAACCCACCCCCCACATTTTGCATTTCTCAGCTGTACTTCCCACTTCTGGTTGTTGAAGCTCTCCTTTTCCCCCCCTTTCTCTCTCTACAAAAAACACCAAAACTTCCGCTTCAGTTCTCATGGCTGCCGTCGCCGACCACCGCCAGCCCGCGACCGCGACCGCGCCGACGCGGCGGAGCTCCGGGCGGAGGAAGGCCAAGGGTGGCGCCGACTCGTCCGGTCAGAAGAAGGCGAAGCAGCCGCAGAGGGGCATGGGGGTCGAGAAGCTCGAGCGGCTCCGGGTTCAGAAGGAAAGCCTCGCGAAAATGGCGGAAACCGCTCTGCTGCCCGACCCGGTCCAGAAGATGGACGGGTTCGGATCCCCGGTCCACGGCGGTTATCATCTGCAGGGCCAATTTCAGTACGGGCAGATCGGTCTGCTCGGGCCGGGCAGCGGCAACCCGGCAACCCCGAACGCCGTCGATTGCTACTCGGGGCACTGCAACTCTTGTCACAAGGTAATTAATTAATTAATTAATTAATATTTTGATTTATGTGTTTTTTAATTAATTAATAATTTTTGAAAACCTTGCAGAAGAAGAAATTTAATGGCGGCGAGTGTGGATTCGTGGGGCTGAACAACATTGGGGAATATCAGAAATTCGGGATGGGGCCTACTGTTGGAAATTTCGGGAAGCAACAGGTATATATATTTTTGAATTGATTTAAAATGTTTTTTTTTTTTTATTTACATTTGATGATTAATTAATATGTTAAATTGATTGTAGGGTGGTGGTGTGGAAGTGGTGGCGGTTCACCGGAAAGGCGGCGGCTGGGGGCGTGGAATGGGTTCCGGTGAAGGTGTTGTGATGATGGAGTACGAGTTTTTTCCGATACCAGGGAAAAGCGAGGATGAACAAGGGTTGGTGGTGATGAACTACTTGAGAGATGATTCTGGGTTTGATGGTGTTGATCTTTCTCTCAAGCTATGAAGAAATTAAATTTGATATATGTGTGTGTGTGTGTGTTTTAGTGTGTGTTTTTGGGTGTGTTTAATTAATTAATTAGTTAAAACATTTGTATGAAATGGATGTTGTCAGCAGCACAAAAACACAGGCTTTTGTTTTACCTTTTTGGTTGACAAACTACTTTCATGCCTATACATGCATTTTTTTCTCAGTACTTGTATCAAACAAGTTTCTGTCTTGCCATTTTTTTTTCCCAAGATTTTAATTCACATTTAGTGAAGCGGTTGTTACTGCAAGAAATAGGTATCAATCCATCCATGTTTTCGAATCTCCTATGGACTAATCAACCCATATATAATCCTTAGGTTAGGTATATAGGATATTCGCAATTGAGTCGCTGATATTGGTCGCCTTCATACCGATCGACAACTTTAATGGATGAGAGGCGAAGCTTCGCTGATCAAAATGCTCGAAAAGAATGTTGCAATATTGCGACTATTGTTGTCTTTTTTACGTTACGAACATCCCAAATATTCATTTTTTAAAAACGCAGATGTATATATATGGAGTGAGTTTTTGTTTTTTCAACTCTTTTATAGGAGAATGAGAAAGCTGAATGGAACAACATATGAAAGGGTTTGATTAAATGCAGAGGGTGCATAGAGATTCAACAATTTGCAAATACTAACAAGTAACAATAAATATATATATATAAAAAATGCAGAAATTATATATATTGTCTGGACCAATTTAAGAGGGACATTGCCTCTTCAAAGTTTATTTCTGCATTGTAAGTGCTGAAACACAAGGAGTATGTCTGAGGACTTTCTGTTTTAAAGATTATTGTCTTTTATTATATAATTAAATAAATTAAAAGAAATGAAGAGTGAGAATAAGAATGCTAAAAAGAGAAAGAAGTAGCAAGTAGTTAGCATGAGTACAGGCTATATCAGCTATCACTGCAGCAACTATACTTTCTGTAATCACTATAAATTTTGCCCAGAAGACTCTCAGTAGTATACATAATAAAGTTGTGAATATATATGTTTTTTAATTAAATCAATAATTTATAATTATAAATAAAGTAGGGATTTTTTTGAGTAAAAAAAAATGCAACTATACTTTCTGTAATCACTATAAATTTTGCCCAGAAGACTCACAGTAGTATAAAATAAAGCTGTGAATATATATGTTTTTTTATTAAATCAATAATTTACATAATTATAAATAAAGAAGGGATTTTTTTGAGTAAAAAAAATCGACTTCAAATTAAAAACGTGGACGGCAGGATTCGAACCTGCGCGGGCAAAGCCCACATGATTTCTAGTCATGCCCGATAACCACTCCGGCACGTCCACTCTTGTTGTACCTCTTAGGCTTATGTTATTTACTAACACATTAACTATTGGGCCCATTGAAGTATTTAAACCCATTGAAGTATTTGGGCCTGCTTTTTCGACAAATCAGCCCAACAACAAATTCCGTAGCATCTTCCAAAATTCCCCCTAACACTATAGATTAATCTAGCATTGGAAATGCAGCATTCATCCCCAATCCCTTCCTCTTCATCTAGCATTTCCAAATTTGTTGTTGGAAAATTCCCCACCCCTTCCTCTTCTGCAACTTTAAAACACCCAAATCCCCAATCAAAAACCCTAGCATTGGAAATGCAGCATCCATCCCCGGCCTCCGACCTCTCCCCGCTCTCCGACAGTGAGTCTGTCGCGTCCGTGGATTCTGTTGCAGACGATGACGGAAAAGGTATTTTCCTTGTCAAATTTGGAAGTTGTTTATATGCATTTCTGGAACGCTGTTGATGATTATAATCTTAATTGTGACTGTGCTTGAGATTACCCTTGAATTGATGTGCCATTGCCGGACCTATTATAAACATTTGTTAGCTCGGTTTAATTGCACTTTCTCCGGTTAGACACGAGAAGAATTTAATTTGTGATATGATTTGTTTCTCGGTTTAGGGCTTTTTTCTTATGTCAATTTCACTTCAAAAAATTGTTAATTTAAAATGCATCTTAATTCCTAGGTCATGACCAATAATTACAGAGAAGAAATTGTTAAATGTATGTTTTGATGTCAACTCCATGTGCATGCAGCTGCGCGCAAGGCTCCTGTGCACCAGGCGCCACCACTCAAGAAGATGAAGACACATGAGGCCAAGGACGACTGTGCTTCACCGAGCTTGTCTGTTGAACATATCGAAGGGGGATATGTAGTAGTGCCGATTGCCCTCATTGAAAGACTCATTGTTTCTACTATAGCCCTAACTAAAGCGCAGGAAGCTTTCAAAAAGGCGCATCTTGAGTATCAGCAGGCCTTCCGGGAACAGAGTCGAGCTTTCAACGACTTGCTAAACTACGCCATTGAAGTAGAAGACAGCCAAGACCCTGAGGCAGATGAACTAGATGACCCTGAGACATATGAGCCAGACGACTCTGAGGCAGATGAGCCAGTAGTAGATGAAACGGAGGAGGTGTCAGTGGTGGAAAATGCAGCCATGCGGGACCAATTGGATGAGGATGATAGCTGGATTGAACCCAGCTCTCCTTAAAAATTTGATAAACTTATGCTTGGTCTGTAATTATTTTGTTTCTTACTATTCTCTCAACCACTGTGTTTTTTGAATTATTGGTGCCCGAGTGGTCACTAAAACCTTGAACTGGTGTAATAATTCTAATCAAGTGTTAGGAGTACTATGTTTTATGACTATTGCCAGTTAAATAATCATCGACTGAACAATCTCCATCTTCCATGTTGAAAATTCCCTTTTCATGCATAGTATTCAATTCTATCCCAATAATGATCCATATGTAGTACGGAGTAAATAGCATTTCCCTTCACTTCACCGGCACAAACCTTTAGTTGCACATCTTATGCCAGTTTTATTCACACACTTCAGTATTTGGGCCATTGAAGTATTTAGGCTTACTTTTTCGACTGATGAGCCTAAATTCCGTAGAATATTTCAAAATTTCCCCCTAACTATTGATTAATTACATTTCCCCCCTTCGGCCCTTCCCCTTCCTCTTCCCTGCAACTTTAAAAGCCCTAAATGCCCAATCAAATCCAACATCCCGAACATTCATTCAGGTCAAACCAATCAAAAACCCTACCCTTGGAAATGCAGCATCCATCCCCGGACTCCGATCTCTCCCCGCTCTCCTCCGACGAGAAGGAAACAGCTGGGAACGACGGTGAGTCTGTCGCGTCCATGGCTTCTGTTGCCGACGATGACGATGACAGAAAAAGTATATTCCTTCTCAATTTTGGAAGTTGTTTATATGCATTTCTGGAACGCTGTTGATTATAATCTTAACTGTGATTGTGATTTAATTTGAGTTCGGCTGTGCTTAATATTGCCCTTGAACTTGATATTCCGGGTAGTTTTAGACTTTTAGTGAATGAGCACTGATTATAAACACGTTTTAATTTGTTTTAATTGCGCTTTCTCTGGTTAATATTGATCCAATAAAAACACAGAAGAATTTAATTTGTGATCTAATATGTCAATTTCACTTACAAAATTGTAAATATAAATTGCATTTTATTAACTCATTTGAAAGACGAATCTTATTGAAAGCTCCAATATTTCAAACTTCAGTTTCACCAATAGTGTCAATTACATGTTTACATGTTGTTCAATGTATCGGAAATTGCTTTTGTTAGTAAGTAGACATTATAACAGTCTTAGGAATTCATCTTTTTATAGGAGTACAAGTTAGTACATTTTTAATTGCATTCCACAACCACTTATTATAGGGTGTTTGCTTATATGCTCTCAGATGACGTATCTGATTCTGGATCCTCATCAGAAGACGAAGTCTATCTTGTTCCGAAACACATAATGAAGGACTTGGATGTTTGCTATGAAAATATGAAGCTCGCCTCCGACCTCTTAGCGCACATAAGTCGCAAGATTCTTATGGCGTCTCGTCGAGGGAGAAGAAGTTTGAAGAGTTCGAAGGACACGCTGGACTTTGACAAAGCGTTGCACTCTCTTTGGAACACCATTGAAATTGTTCAGCGGTACAAGTCTGAGGCAGAAAGAGAGGCTAGTTCGAAGAAAGGGAAGGGGCAGAAACGAAAGGCAGTCGGTCAAGAGCCAACTAGTTAGTTTAGTAATCTGTATTCCTTGATGTGAAGTTGTGTCTGTTGATTACCGGTGTAATAATTCTAAATAAGCGTGTTACTATATTTTGTGCAATTCGTACCGGTTATTGCAGTTAAACTAACAACTAGATAACCAACCAAACTAAACTAATCTGAATTTACAACAAGCTTATAAAAATCAAGAATCGGAAAGCCAAATAGGAGAAATGATCCCTATAGTAAATTGCATTCTCCTCTTCACTTCACAGTGTGTTGCCAAGGGAAAGCAACTGTTTTATACTCGCAGAGCACGAGCTTTTGATTTTGCAATGACACTTAATTAAGTCCACACCAAATGAAAAATGGACTTAAATTCCGTAGCATATTCCAAAATTCCCCCTAAATATTGATTAATTACATTTTGGTCCCCCACCTTCCTCTTTCTTTCTGCAACTTTTTAAAACCCCAAATAAAGTCAACTCTCCCGAACATTCAGTCAACGCAATCAAAAACCCTACCATTCGAAATGCAGCATCCATCCCCGGACTCCGATCTCCCACCGCTTGCCTCCATCAAGGTCCGCTCCTCCTCGCCGCGGTTCCCTCCACCGACCACCCAGCTTTCCACCGACACCCCCACGGCCAACGCTCAGCGAAAGATCGGCATCGCCGTCGATCTCAGCGACGAATCCGCCTTCGCCGTCAAGTGGTCCGTCAGAAACTACCTCCGCCCCGGTGACGCTGTGATCCTAATCCACGTCCGACCTACATCCGTCCTCTACGGCGCCGATTGGGGATCCGTCGACCTCTCCATAGTCGACACCGAGAACGAGGAGTCTCAGAGGAAGCTCGAAGACGATTTCGACGCGTTCACCTCCGCCAAATCGTCCGATCTGGCGCAGCCGCTCGTGGAGGCGCAAATCCCCTACAAAATCCACATCGTGAAGGACCATGACATGAAGGAGCGGCTCTGCTTGGAGGTTGAGAGGCTACGGCTGAGTGCTGTGATCATGGGGAGCAGGGGATTCGGGGCTACGAAGAGAGGTGACGATGCTAGGCTTGGGAGTGTCAGCGATTACTGCGTCAGGCATTGCGTTTGTCCGGTCGTCGTCGTGAGATGTCCCGATGAGAAGGAGACAGCTGGAAACGGCAGTGAGCCTGTTGTGTCGGTGGCTTCTGCCGCCGACGATGATGAGTATCATGATGCAACCGATGACGGAAAAGGTATATTCCTTCTCGATTTGGATGTTGTTTATATGCATTTCTGGAACGTTGTTGATGATAAAATCCGAATTCGACTGTGCTTGAGATTGCTCTTGATATGCCCGGGGAGAAGTGATGAGTTCAGTGAATGAGCACTGATTATAAACATGTGTTAACTTGGCTTTATTGCACTTTCTTCGGTTAGTATTGATCAATAAAACATGAGAAGAATTTAATTTGTGATCTAATTTGTTTTTTGGTTTAAGGTTAATCTTGGCACGATCAATAGTGATTAGTTTATTGTGATTTAAACCGAATTCGACTGTGCTTGAGATTGCTCTTGAGAAGTGTTGAGTTTAGTTAATGAGAACTGATTATAAACACGTGTTAACTTGGTTTTATTGCACTTTCTGTGGTTAGTATTGATCCATAAAACATGAGAAGAATTTAATTTGTGATCTAATTTGTTTTTTTGGTTTAGGGTTAATCTTGGCACGATCAATAGTGATTAGTTTATTGTGATTTAAACCGAATTCGACTGTGCTTGAGATTGCTCTTGAGAAGTGATTAATTTAATTAATGAGAGCTGATTATAAACACGTGTTAACTTGGTTTTATTGCACTTTATGAGGTTAGTATTGGTCCAATAATCGCGAAAATAATTAAATGTGTGATCTTATTTGTTTTTTGGTTTAGGGTTTTTCTTGGCGCGATCAATAGTCTAATATGTCAATTTCACTTACAAAATTGGTAATATAAACTGCATCTTAATTCTTAGGTCAAGATTATTTAGCGACAAACTCATTTGGGAAATGAATCTTATTGAAAGCTCCAATATTGCAAACTTTAGTTTCACCAATAGTGTCAATTGCATGTTGCTCAACGTACGATAATGAACTAAAAATTATGCATTTATAGTAGAATCGGAGTTTGTTTTTGTCATTGAGTAAGCAGTAATGGCCTTACAAATTCATTTTTTTTAAAAAAGTAGCCAATAGTTTCTTTCTCTCAACGCTTTTTTGTTGATTGTCTCAAACACCTTCTTAGTGTAACCTCTTGTGGACTTGTTAATGTATGCCATTTTTTTTCTTTTCTTCTTGACTTCTTCTATGAAGTGAAGTGAACCTCATCCTTTTCTACTGCCCTCAAAACTTGCTTCAAAAATCAACTTTACTAGGTGAACGTGCAGAAGTATGTTGTTGGGTCTTTTATAGTAAGACCGTGAGTGTATTTACTATGTATATTGCATGTAAATAACAGGTCGTCTTCAAATGAGCATTTCTTGAACGCTGTTGATTATATAATTCGAATTCGAGTGTGCTTGAGATTGCTCTTGATATGCTTGGGGAGAAGTGATGAGTTCAGTGAATGAGCACTGATTATAAATATGTGTTAACTTGGCTTTATTGCACTTTCTTCGGTTAGTATTGATCCATAAAACATGAGAAGAATTTAATTTGTGATCTAATTTGATTTTCGGTTTAGGGTTAATCTTGGCATGATCAATAGTGAATAATTGATTGTGATTTAATGATGAATAATTGACTGTGCTTGAGATTGCTCTTGAGAAGTGATTAGTTTAATTAATGAGAGCTGATTATAAACACGTGTTAACTTGGTTTTATTGCACTTTATGCGGTTAGTATTGGTCCAATAAACGCGAAAATAATTAAATGTGTGATCTTATTTGTTTTTTGGTTTAGGGCTTTTCTTGGCGCGATCAATAGTCTAATATGTCAATTTCACTTACAAAATTGGTAATATAAACTGCATCTTAATTCTTAAGATTATTTACCGACAAACTCATTTGGGAAATGAATCTTATTGAAAGCTCCAATATTGCAAACTTTAGTTTCACCAATAGTGTCAATTGCATGTTGCTCAACGTATGATAATGAACTAAAAATTATGCATGTATAGTAGAATCGGAATTTGTTTTTGTCATTAAGTAAGCAGTAATGGTCTTAGAAATTCATCTGTTTTAAAAATTAGAAGTAGCCAATAGTCTCTTTCTGTCAACGCTTTGTTGTTGATTGTCTCAAACACCTTCATAATGTAACCTCTTGTGGACTTGTTAATGTATGCCATTTTTTTTTCTTGTCTTCTTGACTTCTTCTATGAAGTGAAGTGAATCTCATCCGCAGAACTTGCTTCAAAAGTCGAATTTACTAGGGTAACATGCAGAACTATGTTGTCGGGTGTTTTATAGTAAGACCGTGAGTGTATTTACTATGTATATTGCATGTAAATAACAGGTCGTCTTCAATGAGCTTTCAATTGGTTGAAAAAGGACAAAATATGAACCGCTTTGATCCTTTCCAATGTTGCCGTACTATTTTGGTTATATTTGAATAGTTTATTTACTTTGGTGTTATTACTATAAGATTGTTTATCAACCCTCTGCTACATGGCTGCAGTTGTGTAATATTTGCATTTGAAAGATGAGACATTATCATTTCCGTTTGCTTTCAAATTCTGATTAATCGACTTCCTTCCTTTTTGCAGCATGTTGAAGCGTTGAACACGTGGACCTATTCTGTTTGTGGGAATTCTAAGCAGATTTTACTTTAGTTTGTGAACCAAAACTGCCCTGTATATTGAACTGCTGTTTGTTTTTATACCACTATTTTCTTGTAACATTGTTATTACTTGTATTGTAAATGGATTGTTCGTGTGCTTGAGTCTCCGTGAACCTTATGCAACGATATTCTTGTATTTAACATTCTGCATTGTGCTTGAGGTGGACTTGTTATACAAAAGAATTATCTTGTCGACTATGACGTAATAATCATTAGCCTGATTGATTGTGAAATCATGATTACTCAAAAATACTTATGTTATTCAAGATTGTTACATTTGTCCCTTCAAAAATCTGGTTTCACTGCAACGTTAAACCACAGAGGCGGCGGTACGATCCTGAGGTGTCGAGACTCCAGAACCGGATGAATGCTCTTGTCTTCCATGTTGAAAACTCCCATATCATGCCCTCCATAACTATAGTCTTCATCCATTCGATCCCAATAATGATCAGTATAGTAAATGGCGTTCCCTTTCACCTCACTGTTTATCGCCTCCACCAACCTCGTTTGGTTTCCTCCCAAGAATATCGCGTGACCTTTCAATGACTCAACTACTTCCCACTTATTCTCGCCATCAAAGTGATCGTACTTGAAGACACGAAAATCCGTCGTTTTATACGGACACACCAGACGCTCGATATCCGCTTCGCGCACAACTTCCCCGTCGTGCCTGACAAACTCTCCGATGTATCTGACGACCAGATAAATCCGACCGAATCCAGCCAGGGCCAAGTAGAGCTGAGAGTAGTAGAGATCGACCGGGAAAATCTCGTAGTCTCTTGCGAGTTGACTCGGGCTAGACGGTCGAATCACCGTCTTGAGAATCGGGAGGTCCTCGGACATGTTCCATATCTCGACTATTGGGCCCGGGCCCAACAGGAAGGCGAACCTAGTCACGTCGAAGCAGACGACGTCGTGGCAGGCCTCGAGTTTGGACCCGAGGTCGGCCCATTTGTCGTCGCCGGGCCTGCAGAAGGAGACACGTGTCCGGAAGAAGGCGGTGTGCATGGCGAGGACGATGCCGGAGTTGTCTCCGTCAGACGGGTCCCGGCAGAGGATGATTTTGTCGATCCTGGAATGATCGTCGGGAAAAGTTTCGGTGGAAGGGAGGGAAATTTTGACTTTTGAAGTGGGGTTGAAAAGGTAAGGATTGGCGATGGAGTTTTGGTGGGTGAAAGCGAGCCAGCCGTGAGAAGAGCCGACACAACGGAGATCGTCGTAGAGGCTGTCGGAGGGATCTTCGGCGCCGTTTTCGAGCGTCCATGGCTTCGGGTCTTTGAAGCTGAAGAACTCAGCCGCCGGAGGGTTGATCATCAACAGAGGTGAAGGAGTGGGGCCCATATTCTGTAATTAATTTGATAGTGATGAATAATGAACGGAGAATGTATTGTACTGTACTGTATCTGTGTTGTATTATATAGGAGGTGGGTGGAAAGATAAAAGGAAAGTAGTAGTAATATTTTCTTTCCTGTTTACTGAATTTGGATTTATTTCTATATATTTCGAAATTTTCTATAATCCGTTTTCCTAAATCGTGAAGGCCCGTCACGACTCACAAGTACAATTACTTTCTCCTCTCACGTGTTACTTTTTAAATAAAATTCAAAAAATAAAATAAAAGTTAAAATAAGAATTTTATTTTTAAAAAAATATTGAATTTCGTTTTAGAATTGACCTGTTATTCTGAGATTGGCATATTTTTAGAAGAAAATTAAGAAAAATATTTTAATTTTTACTTTTGAATTGGAAATTAAAGAGTAAAAGTGTAAAATTATATTTTAAATTAAAAATAAATATTACGATAATTATTTTATTTTGTTGATAGTGTGTGTCAATTGGGTGACAATCCAATATAAAATATGTTGCAGTATTCTTGGGACAAATAGAATAATAATTAAGTTTAAAATATGTGATTAAACTTCTTTTTTATTAAATAAATAGTCTCACCCCAAAACAATTAAATAATTGTTCTTATTTTTTTTATATATATTATTCTTACTTTACTTACAATGATTTTACATTTATATGTATAACTAAGAGAGCATATTTATGCAGTTTTTATGAATAAAATAAGTCCAATTAGATTAATTAAAATATTTATGTTTAAATTAATAAAATTCATTTTTACAATTCAATTAGTATTTTCTAAAATTACAATTCATTTATGTTGGCCAGATACTTTTCAAATACTTCATTTTTTTCTAAAATTAAAATTCATTTATGTTGGTCGGATATTTTTCAGTCCATTTTTCTTGGGCCGGACTCGTATTGAAAATATTTAGGTCCACACTTTTATTGGGCCCGAATCCAACGAAACTGGGCTCGGCAATACGCATATTGATTCTGCCTTCATCATATTGAATACGGAGACTTTGGGCATATTAAATTCAACTTCAACTTGTGATAGTGAAGTAAATATTGTCAAGTATTCAAAGATTATTGAAAGAGGGGCAAAGTGCCTTGTCCTTGCTAGCTAGATCGCCTCATGTATATGACTAATGTAACTAGCTTTTTTTCTGGAAAACAACACCGATGGATCGAAGCGAAAACAACACAACAAAGTAAAAGGTTGAAAAGGTAAAATCAATCAGGCAATCCCCAACTACCTACGGCTGCTGAGAATTCCAGTCAACCCAATTGGCCTCGCTCCCGACTCGCGGAATGCTGTTGACTCTCGAGTACAGGTCAACTTTGAAATTGGCACCACACATGACCCCTTCGCTGTCGACCCTCGGCATTGCCCTCAGCTTGTTCATCGGATGCTCGAAGCTCATTAGTCCCGAGTCGCTATGGAATATGCACCCTGCTCACACAAACACAATTCGAATCGATTACGAAACCCGGATTAAAAACGGGCTAAGCCCAATCCAGATCAAAGACTAATCTTAGTTTGTTTGATAATTACCTGCAGGAAATGGTGCAAAAGACTTGGCACACCCTTCTTTAATCACTTCTAAATTATCAGAAATGACCACAGAGCCATCAGCAGCTATACCCCAATACAACTTCACTCCACCATCAGATCCCTATAAACAAATGTAATTATGAAAACAACCCCTGAGATTCAGTCTAATTATAACACAACTCCTCCTGATTAGAGGATGAATCGGGCCGGGCCAGATCAATATTTTACAGAATTGCAATTAGGCCCAAAACTCTTGGGTAATTTTTAATCATCCATACCAGGGCAGTGAAAACCGTTCCGACTTTGCTGTCATAAACAACAAAGGCGAATGTGCCGTCGAGATCCTTGATGACTTGATCGGCCGGGTACGGGCCCCTGTCCCGGAGGGTCCGGTAAGCCTCGATCACGAGCATAGCCTCGTTGGTGTTTCTCGACAGTCCGTACTGCTTGATCTGCGCGCAGAGGTTGTTCAAGCTCCCCATGAAAAGACAGTATATGTCATCGTACCCGCAGAACAACCTGATTCGAATATAAAAAAGCGATCTTTACTTCAAGAAATCAAGAACTGGGTACAACACCTGAAGCGAAAGGTACAACCCAGGAAAAAGTTGAAATTAGTAATAATACCTCTGGTTGTGATGGAGGAAAGAAGCGTTCTGATTGGACGGTCGGACGTAAGCGAGCACGGCGGCGTCTCCGAAGCTGATGGAAGAAGTGATATTGGGATCGGAAGCGATGAACTCTTTGAGGGTTTCTTCTGGAAGCTTCGGCTTCTTGGAGCACTTGTGAGAAGCTGGGCTGTTGAGCTCTTCGGGTGGGTGGGCGAAAGCCTTGTGAAATATAGCCAACATTTTTGTTTTATTTTATTGTTTGATTGAAATGTAAATTTAATCTTTTCCCTGTATTTTTTTTCGTAGTATAGATGATTTCAGATGAAATTGGAGAGGATGAACAAATGTAATTGTGTATATTTATAGTGTGATTTGTCCGCAGTGCGCCGAACGAAATGAATCGCTTTTGGATTGAGACGCGAGAGGAGGCCTCGTGGTGTTTTGGATAAGGATTGTTTCTTTATTATTTTCTTCTCGTACTTCAATGTTTATAGACTATAGTGATGATGGCAACTTTTTTTTTTTCTTTCTTCAATTGTTCGAAATAAATATATATTTGTTATTTTTTTATTTTAAAATATTATTTTATTAATACTTTATAAATTGAATATTTTTTAAATATAATTCACATTTTTTTTATTGATAAGGTAGGAGAAACTCTACTTTGTTGACCCTGAAATTAGAAATTAGTAAGATTTCAATCAAAAAATGTGCTCAGCAACCAACGTTACCTACTACCAAACATATGTGGTAGCGGTAAAAAATCAATACGGAGTACTATATCTTAATTTTACGCAAATTTCATAATGTTTCAATAAAATTTTGTTACTGGAGAATCGAATTTACGTCACCGAGGAAATTGGACTCACATCACCAAATAGCTATTACATAAATTTGCAATAAAAATAAAGAAATTTTTTAATATAAAAATAATTTTTTAATTTTTGTTTTTTCATTAAAAAAGGAGTTTTTTCTTCCTAATTTCTATACCCATAAAAATTCACTTAAATTTTTAATTTCTTAGTTTTTGGTGAGAAAAAATAGGTATGCTCACCAACTTATTTTCAAGTGCACTTTCATTACGTTATCATATTTTTTTTTTTGTTATATTAATATTAGTAAATTTCATGTCATAAACTTCAATTTAACAGAACTGTTTAATAAAATGTGTCTTAAATAAAATTCATGAAATTTGACATTTTTTTCGCCACTTTTAAGATTGGAGTAAAATTTACATAAAATGAGAAATGAGCTTGGAGATGCTCTCATAAATCTTATCCTCACTGCAATGATGTATATTTATATATATGGAAAGTCTAAGTATTAAAAAATAAAAAGAAAAATGTTATCCGAAATTAGAAAGTGGTGTCACGAGTGACAAGACAAGTATGGTTTTCGCGACAAAACCTATGAGCAACAAACCTGTGGGTGGGTCACTTTAGTAGTTTTACAACATTTCAATAATTGCTAAATTGAGTCTGAATACAATAAATTCAATAATCAATTTGGTTCGCCAGGTCGTGTCCCACATCGCAACATAATTAAATATTTTATATTGACTATAATTAAATATTCAGGAATTATTACATTTTTTATAATTACAAAAAAATGCAAAAATGTTAGTAATTTTTTAGGGAAAAATGGCAATAAAGCCAATTTTCAACATTTTTTTGGCAATAAGGCTTTCGAGAAATTACGTGTGTCAATTAGACCGCCTAAATTGTGTAAAGACATCGTTACCCCTCCCTAAATTCCACGTCTCCCCATCGTGAAGCTCCTTTGACCAGAACCAATCCCCTCGTTCAATCAGAACCTTAAGCCAACTGATCGACGCCGTCGTCCCAATCCCAGCCCCAATCCCCTCTCCTCCTCCCCCGCGCCGTCGACGATGATTGTCGCGAGAGTCGGGATTCACTGAATTGCTTGTTCGCCGGAGGAAACGATGTCGTCAGAGGCATAATCCAATCGGAGGCGGCGAGAGTGTGTAGAGAAATCGGTCGCGGAAACAGCTCGTCGCCGGAATTCAAACGCCGCCTGATCGCCCACCTTCGCAGAGGCTTCGATGCGGGTGAGTTACTCAAATTTTAGAATCACGATTAAATCAATTTTAAATTCCTTATAATTAATTTTGAATTTCGGTCCCGATTCCGACGCCGATGTCCTCGACATCGACCTGCTGATGCTTCAGGGCCTTTTCGGACCTCCGCCGTGGAAGAAGACGATGACGAGAAGCAACCCCCTCCGGCCCGATCAGCCGCGAGCTCGCCGACGATTCTCTTCGGCGGCACGCCCCGCGGCGTCGAGACCGCGATGTGCTTGAACCCGCGGGCGAGGAAGCCGCCTCCGACTCCGCAAACACAGCGGCAACATCGATCAACCTTGCCGACGTCATCGAGATCGCGAAGGTCATCTCCAGCTTCAAGCCCGACTCCCCCGTACTCTCCGTCGACATCGACCTCTCCGACGAAAATGTTGAAGCGAGAGGTACGATCGCAATTTGGTGTAGAATGGGGTTCTCTTATCTACCTTCGATTTGAATTTGTCAGTGCTGCTTGTATGGAGGTTTGAGGATCGGCTTATACGAGCCTGTATGTGTTTTATTCTTCAATTTTAGTATATATTTTTTTGGGTTTTCTACTATGGTGCGTGACTGTTTTGTATACTTTTAAAGGTTAAGTCATTCTATGTGGGCAAATATCATGTTGGAGATGCACCATTATCAAAGAAAATACTTGCGGCACTGACAACAGGTGGGAGCATACTGCCTTTTTTACATTAAAATATTTGGGTATCAAATAATAATGGAATTAGAATCCATGATTTCATTTCTAGCTACTGTACTTGAATTTGATAATGAAATACTACAGAGGTTAATTTAGCTATGTTGATGATGTATGGTTGTCTTGTATTTGAGTATGATATCTTATGTATTAGAGGTTAATTTAGCTATGTTGATGATGTCTGGTTGTCTTGTATTTGGGTATGACATCTTATGTATTTGTGTCGGTTCACCCGAGTCGATTGGTATCCATGGGGCGAGGAGGCGTTACAGAAGCTCGGAAAAGAGATGTGCCCATCTTTCTGTGAAGTATATATATATATTGTCTTTAATTTGTATGTAGATTGCGGATGTGTGGTCCTGTGGAGTGACTTTATATATATGTGATGTGTGGTCCCGAGCTTCTTCCCGAACGCATGTTGCCCGAGCTCGTGGGGATTTTCGGACCACGTACCATTTACAAGATTCATTTTTTTTTTAATTTTGGAATATTTATTTCATTTTCAGTATTTTTTTACGATGTTCAGTGTTTTTTATGACATTCAGTGTTTTTATAATATTCTGTGTATTTTTTTACGACGTTTAGTATTTTTTTACGATGTTCAGTGTTTTTTTATTACATTCAGTGTCTGACATTCGGTGTCTATTAATGGTATTCAGTGTCTAGGGTGGGTGGGTTGAGTAGAAAAAAAATATGGCATTGAGTGTCTTTTAATGGTATTCAGTGTCTGGGGTGACGTTCAGTGTCTTTTAATGGTATTCAGTGTCTGGAGGTGGGGTGGATTGAGTAGAAGAAAAAATCTGACGTTCAGTGTCTTTTCATGGTATTCAGTGTCTGAGGTGACGTTCAGTATTTTTTAATGGTATTCAGTGTCTGGGGTGACGTTCAGTGTCTTTTAATGGTATTCAGTGTCTGGAGGTGGGGTGGATTGAGTAGAAGAAAAAATCTGACGTTCAGTGTCTTTTCATGGTATTCAGGGGGTGACGTTCAGTGTTTTTTAATGGTATTCAGTGTCTGGAGTGACGTTCAGTGTCTTTTAATGGTATTCAGTGTCAGGAGGTGGGGTGGGTTGAGTAGAAGAAAAAATTTGACGTTCAGTGTCTTTTCATGGTATTCAGTGTCTGGGTGACGTTCAGTGTCTTTTAATGGTATTCAGTGTCTGGAGGTGGGGTGGGTTGAGTAGAAGAAAAAATTTGACGTTCAGTGTCTTTTCATGGTATTCAGGGGGTGACGTTCAGTGTTTTTTAATGGTATTCAGTGTCTGGGGTGACGTTCAGTGTCTTTTAATGGTATTCAGTGTCAGGAGGTGGGGTGGGTTGAGTAGAAGAAAAAATTTGACGTTCAGTGTCTTTTCATGGTATTCAGTGTCTGGGTGACGTTCAGTGTCTTTTAATGGTATTCAGTGTCTGGAGGTGGGGTGGGTTGAGTAGAAAAAAAAATTTGACGTTCAGTGTCTTTTCATGGTATTCAGTGTCTGGGCAGGGGTGGGGTGGGGTATGTGTGGGGTGGGTTGAGTAGAAATAGAGTAAGGGTATTTTCGTCATTCCATATACATTTTTTTGGCCTAATTGGAACAAAAAGACCTAATTGACACATAAATTGGAATTTGGCCTTATTGGTCAAAAAATGTTGAAAATTGGCTTTATTGCCATTTTTCCCAATTTTTTACTACCTGAAGTTATTAATCTTTCATACTTTATTTTAGTTATCTCATATCGTGGACGGTTGATCGACAAACGTCCACCTTAAACTATTGAACTCTTCAACGTTATAAATTACAAAATCGATAGTACGTATGAAATGACGAATGTATGGCTCGACTTGTACTTGGGCTTGCAATGGGCTTAAATTGGGCCGGGCCGTTTAGTGGTGACTGGTGAGCAAAATCGATCAAATTTTAGCCCTTGTTTATTTTCAATGGGCCCATAATCAACTAGCAAGGCCCTGCAAATATTGTAAAGCCTAAAGCCCATTTGTTAGTGTATGGTATTTGGGGAACGATAAGAGGAAAGGCACGCATTTCTAGAATTATCACATCTCACTCTCATTTCTATTTTACATTATCATATCCGACAATTCCAAAATTCACACGTCCGTATATTGTCTTTTGCCTCGTTTCAAATTGAAATGTAAAATAAATAAATAAATTTGATTCATTCAATTTTTCATATTTTTTTTCAGAATTATATTATAATAATAAAAAATAAAGATTATTTTTCGCTATTTTATAAATTAAAATGTAAAATTTGTAATGTAATGAAATGTTTAAAATGAAATCCGTAAATTTTACAAAAGTGCGACAGAGCCACTAAGATTTAATTATCTTTTAAATTCATAATCATATCAAAATATTACAGTTTTGTGTACAATTTATAAAACACTTTGTTAGAAACCGCTTCATCTTATTGAAAAATATATTCGGCCAACTTCTCTAACAGTTTGAGATGTTGGATGAAACGGTTACTAACATGGTATCAGAGCCTAGGAACGGTTACTAACATAGTATCAGAGCCTAGGATTATGTCAGGTCTTATTTAAGTTGGGCCAATTGACAAGCTCGAATTGTTAGAGAAGTTGAACAACTTGACATTTATATTTTCTAATACTCCTCATCCGTGGACCGATTTTAACATCATCTAAAAGTTCGAACTGTTAGAGGAGTTGAACAACTTGACATTAAAGTTTGGCAACTTGACATTTATAATGAGTCAATTATATTTTTTCAATATTGCTCCTCATTTGTGG
The DNA here is from genome assembly GCA_954870475.1 of Euphrasia confusa. Lineage (NCBI taxonomy): Eukaryota > Viridiplantae > Streptophyta > Magnoliopsida > Lamiales > Orobanchaceae > Euphrasia > Euphrasia confusa. The sequence continues at coordinate 2,918,770 of OX940956.1, read as the reverse complement.
GCCGATTTTAACTTCATCTAAAAGCTCGAACTGTTTGAAAAGTTGAACAACTTGACATTTATACTGTCTGGTTATATATCCATCACTTGTGAGCCTATTTCAACCTCATTTATAGTTGAACGGTTATATGTTTCAATACTCTTCATCACTTGTGAGTCGATATGATTTCAACCTCATTTAAAAGTTCTAACTATTTGAAAAGTTGTGCAATTCTTGACAGACTCATCTCACTTGTGGAGCCGATTTCAACTTCATCTAAAAGTTCGAAGTTCGAACTGTTAAAGAAGTTGAGCAACTTGACATTTATAATGGACCAATTATGTTTTTCAATACATTTCATCACTATATAAAATATATATATATATATATACCTATATAAATTAGTAAATGAATATATGATGAATGATATATATGATGCGGATTATATTTTCCAATACACTTCATCACTGTATAAAAAAATAAAAAAAATATATCTATATCAAATTAGTAAATGAATATTGATGAATGATATAATGAGTGATGATATATAGAAGCACCAATCAATATGAGAGGTTGTAATTGTCACGTGTAATATATAATAAGTAGATAAGCCACTGTACCTCTCATAAATAAATTTTCGGGACCCTTTTATCCCACGTGAATAAACTCTGGATAACTGTTCTGTCATACTTTTATTACTACAGTACTATTTTATTTTTTAAAATTATTAATGATTTTTCATTCACTATAGTCTACAGTATATAGGAACATTTTTATTCATTTTTTTTCTAATTTTCGAACAATGAAAAAAATAGAACAATAATTAATTTCGCGTGGCTGTGATTTGCGCGCATTAATTATATAATACAACTATTAATATTTAAATTACAATTATTTGGTCAAAAAGGTTTAATAATGTTAACAAATACTCCTGCGTACATGCATGCAATTAGTTTGATACATATACGTGTTCACATGTGATATGAAAGCTACGTCCCCGATTCGGACACATCCTTTCGATAACAGCTAAGAAGTTTTATATTTTTATATTTTCTATTTTGATGTATAGTACTAATATAAGTATATAACCAATTATGCAAAACATAATGGACTTCGTTCAGTCATTTCACTCTGCTTTGATTCAACTCATTTGAGTTATTGATCTATTGCAACGAAAATTACATCTAACTAAAAAAAATTGAATCGTAAATTAGATAGTATAGTTCTAACTTCTAACTCTGACAAACAAAAAAAAAAAAAAAAAAAAAAAACAAAACCGAACAAGACATTTTTACGAATTTATTTTTTATATCAAATACCACAAGATGAACATCTAATTTTTTAAATATAATTTCCGTACAATTCATACCATGGAAAAACATGGTTCTACCAACAGTACAATAATTTATGTTTATGCATGTGAATCCTATGATTAGGAGAAACATAAAAGGACAATAATAATGTCATGTTTCCACGAGTATTCTATAGAAAAATAATTTTGATGTACAACATACATTTTTGTTTTCAAACTTTTAAATAATTTTGTTTTTAAAATATTATTTAAAAATTGTAAATTTTAAATAATTATTATTTTTTATTTATTGGATTATTTAAGTAAAAAACCTACCATTAAACACGTAACAAATCCTTACTTAAATATATAGGAGTAGCTGTTTCCCATTAAGAGATTCAATTTAAGTAAACCATAAATTGCACTTCTTCATTCACTAGTCATCAATGGTTTGTCCCAACCAAATTCAACACAAGGCGTTAAATATTTGGTCAACAATTAACGTAAAATTGAATAAAAAATCAAGAGTATTATTTATATGTAAGTTGGAAATTATAAAATAAACTTCAAACTAAGAAACACTCTTTTCGACACTTTTACACACATATTAAAAACATTAATCTCTTTTCACTCTATCCCATCTGGCCATGTCAATAATTAATCATATATTTTTTTAAATTACAAAAACAATATATATAACTATTAATCTGATATAGAGAGCGTATTACTGTATTACTGAGAGTATAACTTTATATTTTAGACCGTGAAAAGCAAGAAATTGATAAATTTAGTTAAGAACATGAAAAGCAAAAAATTTTGTGTGTGAAAGTGTATTTACAAATTGATAAATTTCGTTAAGACCATGAAAAGCAAAAATTTTGTTACAAATATATTGAAAGTTAAATTTGCACATGATATGATACGGGGTAGCATACAACTTATGCAATGTGAACACTGAGGACACCTTAAAACGACCCACATCCACGTGGCTAATTTTGGTAAATCTGACTAACGTTGAATCCGTATATCGGTTACAGCTCTTTCGTACTGGAAGGACAAAAACATTAAAAAAATGGGCCCACGGCCCACGGGTACCTCTATTTTTTACCAGGCCCGTCTCAATTTTTTAAAATAATTATAATTAAAAAAAAATATTTTATTTATAATAATTAACTAGTTATTTTTTATACTTAAGTTACAAATTTTAATAAATTTTGAAACTCATTTTTTGTAACTATTATAAACAATAAAAGAGGCACGTAGTGTTGTTTATATTCATGTCAATTTATTAAATAATTTATTCACTTTTAACAATATTATTTGTTTGAAGGTATTATACTTATACCTATACGACTCCCACACCCACCCCGCCCAACCCCTTATAAATTCTAGAAACTTCACTAATTCACTCTTCACTTAACCCTCAAATCTATCTCCATCGCCATCTCCGCCGAAAGAAAATCCCCCCATTAATAGCTTAATTTATTCTCCACCATTTTTTCACATTCCTTTCTTCCCTTTTCTCTCCCCCTTTGCATGGCAGTTCAGTTGTTGGCATATGAGGTGGCTGACCTTTGCCTAGGCAAGCCGCCGCTCCGATCCCTCTCCGCCTCCGCCGCCACCGTCGCCGACGCCCTCTCCACCCTCAAATCCGCCGACGAGAACTCCATCAGCGTCTGGAGCTGCGACCACGCCTCCCCCAACCCCGATTGCGCCTGCCTCGGCAAAATCTGCATGGTCGACATCATCTGCTACCTCTGCCGCGAGGAGAATTTGGGTTCGCCGGCCGCCGCCGCTCTGAAGGCTCCGGTCTCCGTCTTGCTTCCGAAAGTCGCCTCCCTCGTGAGGCGCGTTGAACCCTCCACCAGGCACGTGATCCCCTTCTTAAATTGACCTGATTTTCCACATTCAATTTTGCGATTGAATTTTTCTGAATGCTCTGGTTTAATTAAATATAGAATTTCCCCAGATCTGAATTTCAGCAAGGTGTTTGATATAATGCCTCACCGAACATACTAAATTCAGCTAATTGATGACGTCATTATTATCTCATCACCTGCATTGTTTGTTTCTCCACAGCTTACTCGAAGCCATCGATCTACTCCTCGACGGCGCCCAGAATCTGGTGGTCCCCATAAGAGCCAACTCAAAGCAGAGGAAACACCTCCAGAAATCATCCCCGCCGTCCATCTGTCCGACCAACCACAGCGGCCAAGAGTTCTGCTGGCTGACTCAGGAGGACTTCATCCGATTCCTCCTCGGCTCGATCGGCCTCTTCTCACCGATCCCGACTCTCCCCATCGACACCCTCAACATCATCAGCCCAAACTATCTCTCCGTCGACTACCACTCACCCGCCACGTCAGCACTCGGCTCCATCTCCCAATCCCTGATCGACCAAACCTCGATAGCAGTAGTCGATCACCGCAAGACCCTCATAGGCGAGATCTCCCCCTTCACTCTCGCCTGCTGCGACGAGACAGTGGCTGCCGCCGTGATGACGCTATCTTCCGGCGACCTGATGTCATACATCGACTGTGGGGGCCCGCCGGAGGAGATGGTGAGAGCGGTGGAGGAGAGGCTGAGGGAGAAGGGTCTCGAGGGCATGCTCAACGAGAACAGCGATTCATCCTCGTCTGATGAGGAGCTGTTGGCGGGTGGGTCGCCCACGACGATCTTGGGTCGACCCGGGTGGTACACGAGGTGCAGCAGCTACTCGGCCCGAATGGTGAGACGGGCCGAGTCGATCGTTTGCAATCCAGGGAGCTCGTTGGTGGCGGTGATGGTGCAGGCGATTGCTCATCGGGTGAATTACGTTTGGGTGATTGATAATCGGTGTGATGTGGTTGGGATTGTGACTTTCGCGAGCATGTTGGAGGTCTTTCGGGAGAGTTTGGGGTCTATACGAGAGTTCGATGTCTAAGTAGGAGGTATTGTGTATATGAGACTGTAAACTTTTTTTCTCTTTTTCTTTACTGTTGTTTTGATGAGGATGATGATGATGATGATGAACATGTTTGTTTTTTTGTTGTTGGATTAAAAATTATCTTTTGAGTGACACATTAGTGAACATGCTATTTTTAGCATATGCTTCAACAATGATGGATGTATACCTGTGTTGCAAAATTAAATATATCTGATAATGACTTTGAAAATGAATTCTACCTAATTTTGTCTGTGCCATCATTTCAGTTCTAGTTAGCATGTGAACAGTTGACAGTACAAGGTTGACTACCAAACTTGGTCATCCATAAATAATAATTTGATGTTCTCACTTGGAAAAAAATGCTACAGTGTTTTCCAATAAAACCAGTAAACCACAATACATAGTAAACACAAAGGAATTGTTTTTGCACCAGACACAACTCTACACAACAATGACAGAGATAGAAGAAGCAGATAGGAAATGTTACTACTATAAACAAATCAACAACAATTAACCTGTGTTTGTTGGCATGTGCGTCGTTATACTTTTCCTTCAATGAAAATTTCAGTCGGTTTAAGGCAAGACCTGAGAGTGTCGTGCCCCAGCTGTGCTCTTTCGTTATCTCCAAAACCTAAGACACGTCCCTGGTTTGTAATCACAACTGTATGGTACAAGCCAGTGCTAATTTGCGAGATATGGTGGGACCTGAGGCTGTCCAGAACTCTAGGACGCGTGATTTTGTCAGAGACTGCCCTGTCTAGAAATCCAAGACTTCCGAAACCCATCCAACCAAACCCGTAAACCGATCCATTCTCCATCAGAACAAAAGTTTTTCTTTTACTGGCACATACCTATAATAATTATAAAAGAAATTAAAAACGTAAATAAATAACATACAAACTACACCCCACATTTAATCTATACTTGAATTAAATAAATTACGAATACCCCATTGATTTTGCTTCACAAATACCTCCCTTCAAAAGTGTAGTTGTCAAAAAACTGAAAAAGGGCAGGTTGGCCATGCCCTAACAGAAGACTAGGGCTGGACCAACTAGAATTTTAATGGCCGTCGTCCAAAGAATGAAATATAATAACAAAATGTCAATGGGATATTTATAATTTCAAGAGTGCTGTGTTTATTTTGCATTCCAATAGTTTCTTCATCTAATAAAGGGCATCAAATGAACTATGAAAGGACCTGCACGGCAAGGTGGTTTTTGAGGCTGATAAGGTGGACTGGTAGTGTCTTATCATTCTCATCTCCATGGCCCAGTGCACCGCAATAACCTTTACCCCAAGTATACACCTGTAATCACCAAAAACAATTAGTTTAAATAAGTGATTTCTTATAAGCTTAGAGGGATAATTACAAAAATTACCCAAAAAACTTGTGGTATTTACAAAAAAAAAAACAAAAAAACAGCCCTTTGAAATTTACTAAAGCCACTAGAGAGATTTGATTCCAGGTTACATTGTGAAACCATTAACTGACCTCACAAAATTCATTGACCTAATCATATATTTTACTTTCAACTCTCAACATTTCAAAATATTACAAAAAAGGCCCACATTCTAGCCTGGCTAATACGTAATACTAAGAAATTTATGAATGGCAAATGTATGATAGTTTGGAATGTTTTGTACTCCTAATGTTTAGATTTTTGAAAAAATATTTACACATGTCACCAATCTCCTTTAACTCCACTAATGTCAGGTGAAAATTGGACCTAACATGAAGTGTAATTGGTTAGTATTATTTTTGGTCGTTAGGCCAAATTGCAGTGGTAGTTTTATAAACATCAATTCTGATAATCTAAATCAGTGCAAGTCTTACATGTCCGTTGGAATCAAGAGCCACCACATGTTCATCACCAGCCGACACCCGGAGCACGTGAACACCCTTCCTCTTTAAGGATAAAATCTCCCGAGGCCGTAGCTCATTGTGCTGCTCTCCATGGCCAAGGCAAAAATTGGTGCCAGATCCGAACGAGAAGAGCGTTCCATCGTCCGCTACGGCTAGAGCATAACTAGGCCCCGCAGAAATCTGAATGATAGAAGCATTCAGTTCCACCTTTTGAGGAGTGGATCTGTCTTGTGTGTCGCCTTGACCGAGCTGCCCGTGCGTGTTGACCCCACAGGTGTAGACGTGGCCTTGGCTTGTGAGGAACATTGTAAAGCTCAGCCCAGCACCTACCTAGAGAGAATACACTTAAATCAACAACAGGGCACGTTTAAGCTGAAACAAGACCTTTTACCTTGGACATAAGTTTGTAATACAAATTGTTTCTTGGAAGTTTTTCCCTTTCTAATAAAATGTCATACCTGTTTGCAAGGAATACCCTTCAGCGCTTCAACAAGCTTTGGCCTGAATATAGGGCGTCCTGTATCTCTATGACCACAGCAGAATGATGAATTATCACCACATGTGAAAACCTGCAAGGCCAACCAGATCAGTGATTATTTGAATAATAAAAAAGTAAGTATTAGTACTTGAAACATAATCAAGGAGGAAAGGACCGAATCTCATAGGTACAACATGTTTGGAATTAGAGTACAAAGTAAAAATACGTAGTTGATTTTGTCTATCATGCTCGATTGCAAAGGTGACAATGGAAAACTTAAGTTCATTAAAATAATAAGGCACGTCCAACCTCTCCAGACTGTGTAACGAAGGCCGCATGGTTGTGGGATGCTGATATGTGAGACACTTCAGCTCGGAAAGGAAAACTGACAGGGGAGAATTCTACACATTGTGTGGTTTCCGGGCCATGACCAAGGACACCACATAAGCTGGAACCACAAGAGTATACTACAGAGTCAATGACCAGTAAAGTGTGATATCGTCCGCTTTTGATCTGCATCTGCTGAAATAAATTTCAGATTAGTAACAAGTAACAACAGAGGATAACGAAATTGTATTTGGTAATATTCCTAGCATCATATCCTATCGAAAAAGGAAGGCTGGAAAGGTAACCTCAAGCAAGTCTTGATGACACAAATAACTATAAAACAAGGACAATTACCCAACTCCACAAACGACATCGATTCATTCATAACTTCAATTTCAATCCTAAACTCAAATCTGACACTACTGATTTGAACGTGATTTCATAACTTCAGTTTCAATCATTTTACTTTAGCTCAACGGAGATCAAACATCAAACGATATCCCTAAACGATAAAACACTTATAAAATCGCAAGAACCAATAAATCATACATTGCCTGCAGAGGTTTCAACCATGTGAGAAGACTGCTCCACGGACTGCAAAAACCTCAAGACCCGCTTCCAATTCCCATCACATCTGCCATAAAGCTCACTTCGGGTACTATCCCGAAGAGAAACGTAAATCGGGTTCGACCCACAAAGCCTATAGGCAGCGAAATCCACCAAAGACCGAAACTTTTGAGGGAACAACTCTTGACTCGAACAAAAAGTCTTGGAGGTCAACTCCAAGCAAACCAAATCCACCGCGCTCAGTCGGTCAGATGTTAGGATCTCGAGAATTAAGTGGAGAGGTAAATCATCCATCGAACATGACTTCAATCGATCGCCCATTTTCAAATATGCGCCGGGATCAGGATTTTTTTGGGGGGAATTAGGGTTTGACGGAAGAGGATTCGAGCGGGTATCAAATTTTGAGGCGGAAACGAAGGAAATGCGAGCAATTAATACCTAAGTGGTAGAAATTGGACGAGGCCGAGTACAGGAATTGGGGCTTGGACGATGAATTGATGGATGATGATTTGTAGAGTGAGTAAAAATAAATCATGAGAATTAGGAAATTCAGCAGATTAAGAACTTCACGAAGCTGGATTGAAGCTTCCTCTGTTCAGAAAATTTACGAAGGAAACAACGCGATGCAACTCTCTCTCTTTCTCTCTTTACATATTTATTTTATGTAAATATATGTAAATACAGTAAAAAGGGGAAAGTGACGAGTGGAGAAAAGCTATTTTCGGCGGAGGATAACTTTGCACCGAAACAAACGAGGACCTGTGGTGTTACACTGGTGTAGCTTAATGATGAAGGCTCGTATTTGGGACTGGCAAACTAAAGAATGACACATCACTGGAAACCAACTTTAACGCCGTCGTTTCACTCCGGCCACTTTCTTCACCGTGAAGCCACCGTCAGTCCGAACCAAATCCATGACAATATCATTTTATTTTTATTCATCTACCATTAATTAAATAAAACAAAGGATAATTTTATTTGCACCCCAAAAACTTCTAAGCACACCAATATATTAAATACACATTTTTAAATTATATTTATTTTATTAGTTTTAGTTAATACACCACCCAAAAATATCTTTTATACCCTTATATAAATAATAAAATTCACCCCATTACCTTGTAAGTATAAGATCAAATAAATTGTATTAAATTTAAAATATAAAAAACTTGATTCTTGAAGCACATAATCTACATGTCTTCGTATGGATCAGTATCCCGGCCCATCGACGCTACGGTGGCTTTCGGGCTGAATAGGAGGCTGCAGAGAAGCATTTGCGCAGTAAAGCACAAACCAGAAAGACGAGATACCTCAAGGCATCAAAACAATTGCATACCCTGCTGATGCCTTTCGATTAATAAAAATGGGAATAATAATCGACCATTCAATATTACAAGAGAAACTTACGAGCACACTGTGACGCGATCTTTCTGGCTCCCATCTTTAGGTCTTGCCTAACTACTAAGACCTCTTAACACAGTTTCTGTCATTGTAAGTCCTTATTCTTACAATATCAGCCTTCACTTTACATTCCATAGCCGTTGCTTACGCACGAAATCGACTCACACTTCCGGTTAACAACTATGGTCTAATGATAATTACAACTACTGCACCAGGATCATGATCTCGTAACCACATCACTTCTTTTGTGCATCCCGACGGGAATCTGGGTTCGGTGGCCGGCGCAGCAGGTTTAGCGATTGGCTGCAAGTCGGCATGGAGAAGTTGGCGACGAAGGCTTGGCCACAAAGGGGGCTCAGGCCGGAGAGGATGGGGTAGCAGCCCGTAGCCGGTGATGTTGACAATAAAATCAAGAAACCTAAACTTGGTAGAAAAAGGATTTATGGGGTATTATATTGGGGTGTATTGTATTTAGGTTAGTAAGGATAGATTAAACTTTTAATTAAATGAATAAATTGTAAATATAAATAAATTGGTGTATTGAGAGGTTTTTGGGGTGTAAATAAAATTGCCCTAAAACAAATTACAGTACTTGTGTTTAAAATGAAAATCTAAATTATATAAAATCATTTTTTTTTTAAATTTATGAATGAGGTGTGGTAATGTTTTTGAAAAATACTACTGTACTAGTACACACTACCATTGCTTTTTATTTATAATCACACAAATAATTATATAAAATAATTACAATAACACAAATTTACATAACACAAATACTACTTACAATTAGGTTTTCTGGTGAGACTGAGAACTGTGTCAAATCAAGTGCTTGTATTTTTTTGGTCAGCCCAATTTATTAGGCCTGCTAAATAGTCCACCCTTTTAGGGCTAGATCGAATTAGGCCCATGCTTGAAAGGGCCCGTTCTGTTTCACAAAATAAATCCTAAACCCCCAAATTGTTTATAAAACCTACTTTTTCCCAAATCCCAGTATCATACCCGCCGTCTCCGCCGCACACATTTTTGGCGGAGCTTTTACTGAACAAAAATGGGGAAAAAGAGGGAGAGATCTGTGAATGTTTCTGGGAAGCCGAAGCATTCTCTGGATGTTAACAGAGACAATGCCAAAGGTAAATCCAGCAGTGGAGGGCGAAGCGCCTCCACGGTGCGGCGGCTCAAGATGTACAACAATCGCCCGAAGCGTGACGCGAAGGGGACAATCCTGAAGCACGATTTGCAGTCGAAGGAATTGCCTTCCACTCGAATCATGCCCGATCGCCGATGGTTTGGTTCGTCGTCTTCTCCATTTTTTTATTTCGGTCTATAAGATGTATCGTTGAATTAAATTATATTTTCAATGTTAATTCCCCTGTAGCTATGTTTTTTCACTAGTAAATATACCTGTTAGAAAATTTAATCCTCAACAAGGTGTTTGGTTTCTATCTGGATAGAATTTGACGGTCTCACAATTTATCGCAGCTGCTTTGGTCTTTTTTTATCTGCTCTTCGGAGGTGTTGATCTAATATTCCTTAGACAAGTTTTCCACCTATAACACTATCGATTTTTTTGGCCTTTCATGTTATTGCAATATGACTCTGATAACATTGTATTTAGTAGTACTAGTTTCGGTCAATTAAATAAAGTTGGGAAACGTCTAAATGAATCCAAACAGACAATTGTAGTTTAAAGTAATCAATGTAGGAAAAATGGTGACTTTGAGTATTTAATAATTTATCCTGCGAGCGGATCATATAATCATTTATTAGTCTTAAAAACTATCTGAATTTTGTTAAATTGTCACTGAATAATTTCATCCTGCTATATTGTTTGTTCATGAATTTTCTCTGCCGTTTAAGATGTGAAGAAATTCAATTACTGACCTTCTCTCATGCACATAATAGAAAGTCTCAATTTTCAATCTTGTTATTGCAAGTTTTGTTCAGAAGCTAGAAAATGATTTTCAATGTGCTAGAAATTCTTTGTTTAATTTCAGTGTTGGTATAATATAGATTGAAACATGACCTTTTTTTTGCTCTCATTTACTTTCACAGGAAACACACGTGTTGTGAACCAGAAACAGCTGGAATATTTCAGAGAGGAACTTCAAAACCGTATGTCAAGCAGCTACAATGTAATACTGAAGGATAGGAAGCTACCTATGTCCCTCTTGAATGATCATCAAAAGGTAACTGCAACTACAAGCGATTTTGTTATGTTCATAGGAAAAATCTAGTAACATCTGTAGAAGCCGTATTGCCTGAAATTTGTTTGCTGATTTGTTTATTTTCTTCTAAATGTGTTCTAAGCAAGCAAGAGTTCATCTCCTAGACACACAGTCTTTCTCTGATGCTTTTGGTTCCAAGTCAAAAAGGAAACGACCGAAACTTCTTGCATCTGATTACGAATCTTTAGTTAAGAGAGCTGATGGTTCTCAAGGTGAGTTGTAGTAATTTGCTGTTATGTTGTATTGGATATTTTTATGTTCAACTTTGATGTATGACTATTCTGTACCACATTTGTTCGGGTAACTAGATAGTAGATAGTGTATGACTTTTGATTTACATTGCAGATTCATTTGAAGAGAAACATGGCGCTAGTACCTCTGCTGAAGGCGATGAGGATGGCTTTAGAGATCGTGTACGACACACAATGTTTGAGAAGGGTCAAAGTAAGCGCATATGGGGAGAACTCTATAAAGTGATTGACTCTTCAGATGTTATTATCCAGGTAGAATATGTCAATCAGCATGCATTTTCTAAATGATTTGACTCAACAGCTTTTAAGTTGATTGTACTCTTTACGGGGGGATTCTGACTAGACTAGTACTACAGTATAATATTTCATCCCATTTATTTTGCAACTGTACTTAGTCTTCAATTATGAATTGTGAATGACAGGTTTTAGATATAATATTTCATCCCATTTATTTTGCAACTGTACTTGGTCTTCAATCATGAATTGTGAATGACAGGTTTTAGATGCCAGAGATCCACAAGGTACAAGATGCTACCATTTGGAGAGGCATCTGAAGGAGCATGCCAAGCATAAGCACATGATTCTTCTATTGAATAAGGTCTGCAACACTTACTTGCATTTGTTTAGTAGCATTATTTCTGTAAGTTTAGTATTATTATTGTTATTTATGTTATTATCAATATATTGATATTAGCTATCATCCCAACTTGCAGTGTGATCTGGTTCCGGCTTGGGCCACCAAAGGATGGCTTAGAATTCTGTCGAAAGAATACCCTGCACTTGCTTTTCATGCAAGCGTCAACAAATCTTTTGGAAAGGTATGAAAATTTTATTTGTCAACTTCACGGTAGTGCTAGCCAACGTTTCCATGATTTTTCTCCCCGTGTTTTACATAAATTATTCCAGGAAAATATTTGATTAATCAATCTCCTATGTAGGCATAAAATTCAATTTTTATATAGTCCATTCTAATATTTTCAATTAGTTTATCATTGTTGGACAGATGGAGAGTGGCCATCCTTTGCCAAACCACCTTTTCTCATTGTATAACTAGATTTTAATGTTATAATGATAGTACCTAATTGACGAATAACAAACTTGAGTTGTAACAATGGTTCTTTTGCTTTGACAGATTTTAAATGTACTCCATTCCTTTAATTCCGTGTGCTTAATATTCACTTCCTATTTGTCCCTTACAGGGTTCTCTTCTCTCAGTATTAAGACAATTCTCCCGTATGAAAAGTGACAAGCAAACTATCTCTGTGGGATTTGTAGGCTATCCCAATGTTGGGAAATCTTCAGTTATCAATACTTTACGTACAAAGAATGTACGATTCCTTTGTACTTAATCTCCTACTTTTTGATGCACCTTTTCAATTTGATGCATGAGTTATTCGGGTTTTGAACATAAGCAGAAAATTTTCTGATCAAATTTCACACTGTAGCCATTTTCTGCTTATTGAAATGCCATAAATATGCTAGTCAGGGTCAATCTTTATCTCGTAAAAAATGGCTTCTTTGTGATACGTTGAAGTATGTTTACTAGTAACTAATAATACTAAGAGATAAAATGTTATCCCGCTTTATATAATTTATTAAGTTTAAAACCTTTTACTTTGTACTCGATCTTATATTGTTCTTTTTAATAGGTCTGCAAGGTTGCTCCTATTCCTGGGGAGACTAAAGTGTGGCAATACATAACACTCACAAAGAAGATATTTCTGATTGATTGCCCTGGGGTTGTTTATCAGAGTAAGGATTCGGAAACAGACATTGTCTTGAAGGGAGTGGTATGTTGTTTTGTCCTTTCATTTATGTCTGTAGTTCTTTTTCGAGCACTTAATTTCAAACCAATGATTATTGGTACTGATGATTGTAGTTGGAGGATTTGTATAGCCATTATTATAATCGACAATTATAGTTGATTATCTACTTCTCTTGGTATCCAGGTACGAGTGACGAATTTGGAGGATGCATCTGAGCATATTGGTGAAGTTTTGAAACGTGTCAAAAAGGAAAGCCTAGTGAAAGCATATAAGATACATAACTGGTGAGCATTTGTTTAAATGGTTTTGTTGGATAATTACGAAAATAAAGAAATAAATAAAGATACCAAAGAACTGTTTTACAATTTGTGCCTATTGAGTGAGGTGTTTTGTAAAACAGACCCAAGGTTCTTTTTGCAATACCTCGAGGGTTTTCTTTTTCTGATTCAACAAATCTAGGAGGTAGATCATATTTAATTGGACATTTTTTATCAGGGAGGATGAGTATGATTTCCTTCTCCAGCTGTGCAAGATATCGGGGAAGCTTCTAAAGGTAGACTGATTCTCTTCATGTATACTTATGAGACTTCCTTCTAATTTCAAATGTTTCGAAACACAAAAAAAGGATGGAAAGCTTCTAAAGGTTTGCAAGGGCTTCTGATTTTAGATTAGTTTTTTGTTTTTTGTTTACAATAACAGAACCACTCTTCTCGTTGCACATACATACTTAAATAGTACTATCTCCGCCCTAAGAATATCTTCACACTTTTGATATTAAAAGAAATTACTTTATTTTTTTATTATATAAAAAAAAGTAATTTTAATTTGATATTTTAAAGTGATACAATAAGAGTATTAATTTTTTCTTCTTTTTTATTAGGGAGGTGAACCTGACTACACGACTGCTGCAAAGATGGTACTCCATGATTGGCAGAGAGGTAAAATCCCATTTTTCGTTCCGCCACCCAAGCCAGAGGAAGATGCAACTGAGCCATCCAATGAAGAAGAGGCTGTGGAAGATGAGAAAGCTTTAGCAGCAAGGAAAGCTATTGAAGATGTTATTTCGTCCCAGCAGAATAAGATTGACCAGATCCCTGTTCAAACGGAACTCTTTAGTGAGCAGGAGTTGATGGGTGTTGAGGATACTTCAGAGCCTGAAATTCCAGCCACTGTGCCGGAAATTCCAGCTACTGTGCCGCAGGATTGATGTTTTTTTGTTGGTTTGTTTCTGGTATACGCTGACCTTGTTATGCAACTTTTTGTTTGATGATTTATGTTTAGTTTTGAATCAAAATATGCAATTATCATAAATTTTGTCTTATATGGAGTCATTTTTCATTTTTGAAAAGTTTTGTTTTTTGATTTTTGTAGTCAAGGTTTCTTATTGAATGAAAATAAACAATTTAAATAATATTTAGTACTAGTGAATTTAAATACAGAAGATGCCTGGAAAGACAATAGTTAAATGATAAATAAACGTTGGCAAAGCCCCCAGGGCATATAGTCGTGGTATGGCCATGTGTGGGTAGAATTTTTTTTGGATTTTTCATATTCTCACTCGTATGAAAGTTCTCTGTCTCATCTTTATTATAAAAAAATAAAAAAAATAAACGTTGACAAAGAATGTAATAAATGAGTGTCCTTATCAAGTGGAACTTGCTCGTATAGTACGGACACACACACTTCAAGCACATGAGGTAGCATGAAAATAACCAGGTACGTATTTCTTTGTATATAACAGATCTACTTTTCTAAAATATAAATAAATAATAGTAATTTGGATATTTTTAATTCGATGCAGTATAATTCTTCACGATCACCGGAACGACGTCGTACCCGCCCCCCTTCAAATAAAACGCAACGCCGAGGCATATCGTAATGAAGGAGAGGGAGATTCTCATGTTCAAACACATGCTCCCAGCTCATCTCACCTCTCTCTCCATCTCTCTCGCACACGCGCACACGCGCGCACACTCACACCTGCGGATTTATGCGTGCCTGAATTTCGGGTTTCGATTCAATTGAGGATGTTAGAAAACGGGGATGACCATAGGTCACTGGGCTTCACTCCGACGTGGTCGATTGCTTCAGTATTGACTCTGTTCATCACCGTCTCGTTGCTTCTCGAACGTTCGATTCACCGTTTGAGCAATGTAAGTCGGATAAATTAAACACTCTTTTTTTTTTCTTTCAAAAATTGAAAATTAATGAGTAATAATAAATTAATACTACTAATAATGAAATTTCACTTTTTTCAGTGGTTGAAGAAAACCAATAGAAAACCTCTGCAAGCAGCTGTGGAGAAAATGAAAGAAGGTGACAGTAATATTAATACATAATTAATTATATAGCAAAACATATAAATTAATGAATATGTTTTTGTTTTTTAAATTCAGAGTTGATGCTTCTGGGGTTTGTATCTCTCCTCCTAACAGCAACTTCAGGCGTTATATCTAACATTTGCATCCCCTCTAAATTCTACGGTGGCATATTCACGCCTTGTACGATTACCGAGTCATCTGAAATCCATATACGCAAACTTTCGATGGCTTTCGTCGACCCTGGCTCGTTGTATAGGAGAATGCTGTCCGGTCTAAATCAGAACACATGCCCCGAGGCTAGTATTCTTACATTTTAAATGGACGAGCTCTGTTTTGCGTGTGTTGTTTTTTGTCTAAAATATATTTATATGTGAATTTTCAGGATCACGAACCGTTCGTGTCGCATGATGGCCTTGAGCAACTCCATCGATTTATATTCGTTATGGCAGTTACGCACTTATCTTACAGCTGCTTAACAATGCTGCTAGCAATCGTAAAGGTATATGTATACATGTAAATTACTTATGTTTTTTTAATGTTCAGAGGTTGTAATGAAATTAATCTTACGGCAGATCCACAGTTGGAGGGCGTGGGAGGACGAGGCTCACATGATCAGAAGTTATTCATTAAATGGTACTACTATCTGATGAGTTTAATTTTGCGAAGCATTTCATCTGGAAAAAAAGAGTTTTCTCATTTCATTTTCTCTTGCAGAAATTACGAGAGCACTTACAATGCAAAGGCAGTCGTCCTTTGTCAGAGTCCATGCGTCGAATCCTACGAGCAGGAGCAGATTTATCGTCTGGGTGGTGAGGTTTACTTATTTACTTATTCCCACTATATATTTTTCTTTTTTCACATTAGTGTAACATTCTATGAAAGAGAAAAACGTGTTTTATTGTCTAAAGATCGATGCTTGACATTAACATTCAGACTTGTTTCTTCCGGCAATTTGGGCGCTCGGTGGTCCGCGTGGATTACCTTACACTCCGCCAAGGCTTCATCACGGTATGTAAAGATGATAGCAAATTAATGTTAATCGGTGATCACTATTATCTTTGAGTTTTTTTTTTCCTTTTCCGTTAATGACAGCTTTTTGTTCATGGCAGAATCATAACCTTACGCCCAGATATGATTTTCACAGCTATATGATTCGTTCCATGGAAGAAGAGTTTCACAGGATAGTCGGTGTCAGGTAAAGAAAAAGTATATCATTAGATTGGTAGTAGTCTATTTCCATTATTTATAGTATTTTTATTTAACATAGTTATCCCGGTTTGATCGATTATTATTACAGTGCCCCTCTCTGGGGATTTGTCGTAACTTTTATGCTGTTCAATGTGAAAGGTATGTAAGTAAGAATGTTCTGAATTGATCGTATCGTCTATCCATTTTACCGACGTTTCACTTTGAAACTTGCAGGGTCTAATCTGTATTTCTGGATTTCAGTAATTCCTGTCACTGTGAGTTCTTCGTGTTTTTCTATCAGCTATATGTGATTTATTGATGTCGAAAAGAGATCTTTTCGTAGGAAAATTTCAGATTAGCTTGAAATGTGAACATACTTCGTTTTATTTACTTGCAGCTTGTCCTCTTGGTGGGCTCAAAACTGCAACATGTTATTGCAACCCTGGCTTTGGAGAGTGTCGGAATAAGTGGGACCTATGGCCGACCGGAGTTTAAACTCAGAGACGAACTGTTTTGGTTTAATAAGCCAAAGTTATTATTGTCCTTGATTCATTTTATTCTTTTTCAGGTGGGATTTGATTTATTTTTATTCAATGATATTTTTATTCAACACTGACACTAGTGTTCCCGTGCAGAATTCATTTGAACTCGCTTCTTTCTTTTGGTTCTGGGTATTACCTTTTTCCTTTTTTGAAGATAATAATCTTTCAACCTCATTTATCGTTACACTCGACTAAAACCCTAAGCATGAGAATGTTATGGAGTGTGCTGACTGAGCCGGTGTGTTTAATTTACAGTGGCAGTTTGGGTATAAATCCTGCTTCATAAAGAACCATTTCCTTGTGTATGCACGACTTGTTCTCGGGTATGCTGAAGATATCTTACATACACAAAATTCCTTCCCATAGACGTGTAATTTTGTCTTCAAATGTCGATAAACTTTTACTTTTACTTTTCATCAAGTAGGTTTACAGGGCAATTTTTATGCAGCTACAGCACCTTACCACTCTATGCACTGGTTACTCAGGTAAAAATTTCTCATCAACAACCGCTGAAAATCAAGAATTGCATAAGATTTGATTAATACATTTACTGCCCCCAACTTTTGGAATATTGCAAATAAGAAAAAACTCAGCCATCTTTGAAATATTACAAACCAACCCTTGAGGTTTTCGTTTCGTTTTACATTTCGGCTTAGTTACAAAATTCGCTGACGTATAAAATATTTTACAATCCCACCACTAAAATATTCAAAACAAAAGTAGCACAAATTTTTTGTGTGGTTGTTTGTAATATTTAGAAAAAATGCAAGACAAGTTTGGGGTAATTTGTAGTATTTGAAAATGTAAGGGCTGAATGATATTTTTCTGTAAGGTTTGTGCTTCTTTTTGTAAGGGTATTTGTAATTCTTGATAAAATTTGGTCTTTTTGTAACTAGGCTAAATCTCAAGGGTTATACATTAACAAGTTCTCACTACCATATTATTACAACTTATAATCTCTTGATGACAATTTTTTTTGCCTAGATGGGATCAAACTACAAGGCAGCCCTAATTCCACAGGAAATACGCGAAACGATTCACGGATGGAAAAAAGCAGCTCAGAGAAGGAGAAGATTAGGCGGTTTTGCAGACGACGGCACTATAACAGACACGAGCACAGTCATCTCAGTGGAAGAATACGACAGTCAGTTGCCGGATACCCCACCTCGGTTTACCGATGCAAGTGCAGAAATCGAGCTGCAAACGTGTAATAATTTTGTCGACGACCACTCGAGAGTTGCCAACGAGACTCCCAATCGGGCTGGTATCCCGCTCCTTCGGACCTGGGCTTCAGTTTCTTCGCCGGCTTCTTTTAGGATTCTACCGGAGATAGTTCAAAGATCAGCTTCGATGCCACCTCCACGGTAGGCAGAGTTTGAGATGTGTGTCCAGTTTTTAAGGTTGTTTTCAAATTTGGTAGGTGTTAGTTGTAGTTAACTTACAATTTTGTGGTGATAATTACATAAACTATCCTAGAAATTTGGGGTTGTTAGTAAACAAGGGTTCATCTTTTTTTAAGACTAATTTGAAACCATAAAAATAAAACAAAAAAATATTCAGTGTGTTATTATCATCTCGAATTGTGTTAACAATTCATCTTCTTCTTCGTTGATAGTTGATACAGAGTCACTGCAACAGTTTGTCAAATGTCGTTCAACATAGGACTACACAATCAGAAGTCACTTGCATTCTGAAACAGTGTCATATATTGAAAATGGATAAGGCTGTCCATTGAGAAAAGATTCGTCTAATTATATTCTCATAACAAAACAAGCCAAGTCACTTGAAACGTTAACTTATTATTAACTCAAAGGAAAAAAGTATTTCAATCCACATACATGTGACGGAGTAAAGAAATCTACAAGCTAGTGACTAAAACATAAAGCATTATATAACGGGAACACGACAACGAATACAAAAAACGAACAATTCCATCATTTAGAGCCACCAGGTATAACTTCAAAGTTATTCCCCATCCTGTGAAACTGATTCAGCAGCCTGCATTGCCATCATTTTTTCTCTATTCTGCATTTGTCTGTCGTACGCTACCATGTATAGACCTGCACAAATGGATGAACTGAGTATGTGATTCGAAAAGTAAAATTAAAAGGAATACGAAAACAAAATTTGAAAAATTAGAAGGAAATAAGTCCGGAAAATATTTCACCAACTTGAGAGAAGTCCAATACACAGATAATATTTACAAATATACGCTTTTTTAGTTTGTTTTTTTCCCGAGAGACTCACTTGATAGAATTTTTAAATTACTGTACCTCACAATATACGGAGATATCTTCATCCAACATGCATGAGTAATCTAGATTTTCATTGTTCTCTAACTAGAATAATATGGGATGCATTTTACATTACCTCGTTCCAAAACTTCACCAGAAGTAATGTGACTTGAGGTGAAACTTCGGAACATGTTATGAAAACTTTAAATGTAATCATTACTTACTCAGTGAATGTGAAAATCCCTGAATATGTGTTTGGGCAATTCGTTATGATGAGAGGGAATGAACACTAAAATTCTTTCCCTCTTTTTTGTTCATTCTTTTATTCTAAATTTCTAATGGAACACAATCCCATTAGAAAAACAATACGACAAGCATGAAAATTTCACTGTCATCTTGTATTTAAAATATTTTTAATTTTGTGTACTCCCACAAAAACTGATTATCTGTTACATTCCACATAATTGCATATGCCCAATGGAAATGCATCTCGCCAAGAAAGCAACTAAAAATATTGATTTTGAAAATCGTACTGCCATACCTTTGCACATTCAGAAATATAAAGACAAAAAAATGGAAGAACATGATAAAGGGTGATTTACAAAACTACCCCTGAGATCTGAGGTAACTACAAACGAAAACCCGTAGAAGTTTCATAATTTCAAAAATTACCCTTGAGGGTAAACTTTTATTCGCAATGAAACTTCACAACGGATTATATTTTGGAGTTTTTGTGTTTAGGCCAATCTCTACGATTGTTCTCGTGATTCAAGATCCAAATAAACACTATTGTATACGAGCACACTCTACGATATCTATAGTACACTCAATGACAACTGCAATATCCCAAAAAAAGAAGAAGCATGAACTGCTTACCGATAGCACTTCCAATCGCAGTGAGCCAAAGGATCTTTGAGGACCATCTATCACTAATTACTCCTCTGTCAGTGAACCCCATATTTTTTCCTGCCAAACCCAGTTCCGAATTAGCGCATTTAATAACATCGGGATATCTTATAAAAATTTAACCGAGGATGAATATGAGCGATAAAAGCAAGCAATGGTTATCGAAATTGTCGACTTAGCTTCATTTTGTATCCTGAACACTAATTTAGCTACCCTTTTCCACTCCCAAGCAAACCACCTAACCCGATTTTAAAATCGAAAAACATCAGGATACAAAGCTATCTCGACCGACTGAAGAAAATCTTCAAACCTCAATATTTAGCAGTACTAAAAAACTATAAAGGGATTAGAACAAAATCATCCTGACACACATAAATTTCCAATAAGTTGTTGGATCGAATTTCCCGAGCTACCCACTCATGTTCGATAGCTCAATCACAGAATCAATTTCTAGGGAAATGGAAAACACACAATCACCAAAATTGCAGATTTCAGAGACAAGTAAATGGCGGTAAATACGATAATTGACTGAGCAAAATATATATTGAAAAATTAAGGATAAACAAAATTACCAGTTTCAGAGCGTCGAGATTCAGAAGGTGAGTTGTTGAAGACGATGGTGGGAGTAATGGAGATTGGAGAGGGGATTTTGGCGTCGGTCAGAGTTGTTAAACCAAAGTCGCATTTAGGGATTTGAGCGCCTTTTCTTTTTCTGCATAATTATTAATTATTTTTTTATACACCATTAAATAAGTAAATACTCTTAGTAGTAGTATAACGTAACTAACGTTTGTAGGAATTAAAATGTAGGAGTATTACTATTATTATTATTATTATTATTATTATTATTATTATTATTATTGCCTAGATTTTTTAAGAGTTAGACAATGTTGCTTTCTTGTAAAAGTATATTTTTTATAAAATTAAGGAATTATATTGTATTTGTCACACATTTTTTACTTATTAAATTTAAATTTTAGTATTATTACACATTTTCATGATCGTATAATGTATTATATAGTGTGAAATACACATTATATTATGCATTTGCTTAAAAATAAAATGACTATATAATATGCAAGTAGTCATTATTTAGTGATAAAAAAATTAAATTTATATCGCTTTTTTACTTAAAACCCCCAAAAATATTTATAGTATAAAATATAATTTACGTAAATTCAATTAGACGACATAATTATTACATGAATGACATATATTCGCAATTTAACTCGTTAATTATATAATATTATTTGAATTGCCTATATAAATACACACACCTAATTCCAAACACTACAAGTAATAACAAATATAAAATGAAATTGCATGTTAAAAAAATTGACAAGACCATTTTATTTTTATTTTAAATAAACAAGACCATTTTATTTTTATTTTAAATAAAAATTAAAAAGTTATAAAACCCAATTTTAGATGCCCCTTCAATAATTGAAAAAGTTCTAAAGTATTAATCACTGTTTTAATTCGAAAATATAATTCTTATCCCGTGGGCCCCACAAAAAAATTCCGTATAATAAGGATGCACGCTTTTGCTCTCATCGTTCTCAAACTGTGATTCCACTCCCCCTCCCTTGCTTTCCTTCATCTGGAAAACAGAAATACCCACTGTAGTGTGTTTCTGTGCGAGAGTATTTTTGCGGAGGCGGGTAAGCTTTTATCATTTGCCAATTTTTCAAGCAAGAATTTAATTTATGTTCTGCAATTAGTTACATTTATGGGTAATGTGTATTGTGCAAATTCTTTATATTTTCGGAAATAATATTTTTCCGTAATTACTTCGATTTTTTTTTGTGTGTGTATCTGGGTATGAATGCATGTGCTGAACTTGCTCCATTTATGATCCTGAAAGAGCAGTGTTATACAGCATTGTGTTTGACAAAAACATGGAGTATTGTTTCCCTCAGTTCCTCTGTTGAAATTTGAAAATCGATTAAAGACGATGATATGATTTTTTGAGTTTTTGATTATTTTAATTAATTTGTTGAGTTGTGTTAGTAACATCACTAACCGAGTGATTTGGCATAATGTAAACCCTGGTTATAGCAATTTATTTCTTGCATTTGAATTTTCTGTTTACAAAGAAATCGCGGTATTGAAGATTAGCTTGGATGAATTCCACATTTGTATTCCGTTGAGCATTTATTTATCGCCAATAGCTAATTGGCGCTGTCTAGGTTGGCTGATTTTGTCTAATTAAAATGGCAAAAAAAATAAAAAATTGTGGTGTTGGTGGTTACCGGATTTTGTCATTGCTGCGTATCTCTATGTACGTGTGGGCTCTAATAGGAATTAGAATTGTGCGTTCCGCACCGCGTGCTTTTATGAACTAATGTGTGCACTGATGGAGTTGCAATTTCCAACATGCACTGGATTGCCTGCTTTATGAACAAATATATGCATTGTATATTTGGATTGTGTGCTTTATGAACAAATGCGCGTATTGGATTGTGTGCTTTATGAGCCATTGACCCGTATGAAATATACAGCCCACAGTTTTATGTGTTTTAGATTAATGAGGCAGTTTTCATTCTTGTTTATACTCCTAATTGGATCTGAAATCTTTACAATAATTTTTTTTAGCCCTCTGATTTATTGGATTTCTGAGCATCCTTTGATCCCTTTCCATTCAGCAAGTGATAGAAAAAAATTACCTGTTTCTCTAACTCATATTGAAACACTTGATCACAGGAGAAAGATTAGAGGAAGGTAGCATTTTTTTTGGATTCGCCTTTGTGTAGTTATTTGAGTTTTTTTTAGTCATTATTATTTATGAAAATACATTGTTTTAGCTATCTTTATGAGTTCAGAAAGCATGTGCATTCTGTATATCATATGAGATATAAAGTACGAGTTTATGGCCGACCCATTATACCACAGGCTTTAATTTTTCAATTTAATCTGAATTTGTATGTGGACGGGTACAGGGGTTGTGTTCCTTTTTTATCTATGAACATGTATCTTCACTGTCAACTTTCTATTATTTAATGTTTATCTGTGCTCATATAGTATTGTGTATGCGATCTCCTTTCTACAATCTATATGGCACATTAACTCTGAATAATGGAGTTTGTAATGTTTCCGTAGTTAATCATTCTTCCTTAGGGGAAAGATTTCTAGTAAGGTATGGAGGTTAATTGTATTTTTTTGGCAACTGGAGTTATCAGCTTGCATTCATATTATGTGTGTGCACTCATTTTGAATAAGAATCATTGCTCTTGCTTCCAATATGGCAGTGATTGTGCGGGTAGTGTGCTTGTTCTTCATTCTAGTCACCAGATATTTAAAATCTTCTTTCAATAATTTATTCGTTTTTCTTCTTCATATTGAAGGATGAAAATTGATTTACTTCCATCAAGTTTTTCCTACACTGATGAGGACCAGGAGAATTTGAACCAATTGCTGGAAGCTTTTGGCTCTGTCATATCCCTTGAGGACATGGCTTCAACCTATTGCGAGACTGGTCGGAGCTTAGAGCTTACTGCCGAAAGACTATGTACCATGCAGACTAGCAACTACGAGTCATCTTTTCCGAAGCTAACAAATAATGAAAACGCGTCCAGTTCGTCCTCTGGGCGCACGTCTAGTAACATTCTGGAAATTGATAATGTTAATAAATCGAAGTCGAAGAAGTGTTCGGCGTCAATGGGAACAGTGTCTAGTGTGATCGGAAAGGATTATATGAAACCCATAACTCAATCAGATGGACCTAGTCAGAAGTTGAAACCGGTAAAGGTAAATTCAGATGATTTCCCGGGTTTTGGGGATGAGCAAAGGGAGCCGGAGTCGGACTCTACTTCACAGAGTGAGTCCATGTGCAGCGATATTCAAGAATTTATTTGCAAAATGCTTGGAGTTGGATTTCAGCTGGAAAAGAGTGTGATCCAGGATGTTATTGGTATGGAGCATTTTTTTTGAATAATATATATATTGCTTTGCAATATGCACACTTTCTTTCTACATTTGACATCTTTGATGCTGGTTTGATAGTAATGTTATGAATTTGTGAATAACAACATTGCTGCAGGCCACTTCTTATAAATGTGTGTAGATTTTATATTATGATAGTCATCTTGCTATTTACATGATAGAACTATCTTGCAACTGTTACATCTCACCTTCTTTTTCCTTTTTCTTTATTTTCAGGTCAATGTGGGTACGACATGCCAAAGGCGAGTTTTTTTTCTTCTTGTTACAGCTATTGTAGGCTTCTTTCGATTTTACTTGAGCTAATAGTTCATGTTTGTAATTAGTGTAGTCTAGTCTCTGCTGTGTTAGAGCAACATGCTAATATTAGTTAACTCCGTGCTGCGTCAGAGCAAATTCTAGTAATTAGTTATGTACGTGCTGTTGTTAGAGCACAACAAGATTGTACTGAACTAAAATCTAGCAACAACTTATACATATAACACTAATGCTCTACTCTTTCACTAGTAACAGTGCTTAGATTAATATGAAGACGACCTCCTTTTGATTAACAATATAAATGCATGAAGTGATATCTAATGTGATTCAATGTCTGCTTCTTACTTCATCATTTGCCTTAAAATATGCAGAGTGTTGATAAACTTATCGATCTCTCAGCAGCAGCACTAAAGGAGAGTGATGATGTTATTGCCTTAGCTTCTGGAAATGTGAGGCCAGCTTCATTTTTATTTTTATTTTGTTGGAGAATGGAGAGTCCTGCTTCATGGAAAAACTTATTTTGGAAATTTCATCAGTCAAATATTTACGTTTAAATTAAAATGATATGAAGGGCTTAGTGATATTCAATTTAACTTATGATATGTTTTCTTTGCTTCTGTATTACTGCTCTAAATAGGCTATGGAGAATAACCTTAATCTGGGGTCTGCTTCTCACACAACACAAACACCAGATTTTTCTTTATCTGCAAGGTATGCCTTGATTTGGGGTTTATATTGTTGCAAGTGATTTACGTGAAGACAATATTCGCACAACGCTGTGGATATATACATTTTTTGATGAGACAATCATAAACTGTCCCCTAAGAATTAGACTAATTACAAGAAATTACACCTATCTTCCAAAATTACATATCCCTCCTCTTTAAACTGTTACAACCCTACCCCCCCCCCCCCCCCCCCCCAACTTCTTAAGTACCTCGTTTTTTTAAATAAAAAAATATTCTATAAATACTTTTACACACTTCAGGTCAAACGGCGATGTTAACAAGGCAGATAAACATGTGTTACCTGAGACTGAGATGAATACTAAAGATACCCAAAGAGAAATTTTGGAGGCACTATTTAGTGGGCGCGAAAGCTTCGAAGAAAAGAAGCCTACTGATACAATTAGAAAAAGTCACCGCTCACCATATGGCCAGGTTGTGTGTAAACCACCAGATGAGCAATTATTTGAAGATTTTACATATATAACAAGACAACCACTCGATGATAGAAGTAAGTATTCATTATTGGCTATAATATTTACAATCCGCCGCTCTCTGCCCCACCCCCCACCCCCCCCCCCCCCCACCCCCTTGTTTTAATTACAAATTACATTGCTCCAACTCATTTTATCAAGTCAACCACAGTGACTCGAAAAAAATAGTTCTAGGAGCTCAAGGATTTGAAACCCATGGATTTATTAGATTATCCAAACTAGCTCAATGATTTTGAAAACCGTAGCTTTAAAATCTTCCATCCAATTTTGACCTAACTGAACTTATAGCTTTCTTAGTTTATACCACATAAGCCTTTACCATTTTAGTGAAAACAACATACCTCATAGAAACACCCTTTTAACCCTGACTTCTCACTTTCAGTCAGCGAAAATTCTGAGTACTGCCACTTATATTTTAGTTAACTTCCTAATTATATATTGTAATATATCACTGAGTAGTTATATAAACTTTCTTACTGTATAATTGTTGGTTATTAGGCGATGAAGAAAACCCGAGCTATGAGGACTTAAGGAATGCAGTGGCGGAGTATTGGGGGATAATGAAAGCGTACTACAAAGCTGTAAGTTTTTTTGGTGTTATGAGGCCAATTTGATAAGATTAAACTAGGTGGTTCTTCAAATAAATTATAAAATATATAAATTTCTTACAGTCGGTGGATGCATTTACTAGAAATGAATATGGATTGGCACAAGAACTTCTGGAAGAGGTATGCTATACAATTCATGCACTTGGTATTTTCTATTAGAACTTGATGCACAGAGCTAGCATATAAACTTTCATGCACAGAGATAGCACAAAAAATTGTGGGTTTTATTTTGTGACTGTTCTTTTAAGGGAATTGATTACGGATGAAAAATGAAAAATCTGTATATTTGTTTCTCAAGTCATTATCTTTAAGTTGTATTTCTGGAAGGACATTTGTTGAAAAATGTGTACATTTGGTTTCTGATGTCATGTCCCTGAACAATTAATTAGATTTTTCATCTATTTATTTATTGATTCATTTGCTTGTTTTATTCATGTGGATGTGCTTGTAGGGTAACTTCTTTAATAGGAAGGCCCGTGAAGCAGATGAACTATCTGCTAAGAAGCTTACCGATGCAAGGTTAGGATAAAGTGTTATTTTCGTCTTTTTTACAATACTTAGCTGCATTTTGAAGTCCCTTTAACAAATTGCATGTGTAATAACTTTAAAAAGCACCCACTTATGCATGCAGTGATGAGAAGGAGATAGTCTCCGTTCACATGCATTATTTTGTGCCCAAGGATGCTTTGCAGCAGATGAAGACTAATTTGACTTCCTTTTCTGGTTTTCCATGTGGGTTTTGCTTCTGAACAATTTATAGCATTAATTACAACAATTACCCCAAAAGTTAGCTTACTTACAAATAACCCCTTTTATCAATTGGACCTTCAAGAAACACAAATTCGTTATCCGCAACTTTGAAAGATAAATGGGTTTTTTTGCAAGGAGCCTGAACATTAGGGTTAATTTGGGATGATCCATTTTCTAAACTGTGGTTCTACTTAACAACGGGGCTTGGTTACTTGTTTATTTAGCTATTCCCTATCTGAAGGCTGTAGTCGGGACTGGTGGTGGAGACAAGAAAGATGTCCGGCGTAAGCTTCTGGTATGAGTATTTTCTATACCGGTTAATTGTAAGATTGGTTAAAATATTGCAGAAAAATGTTGTATCAATAATTAAATATCTTGTACTGGTATGACTTGTGAGTATTCAATATGTGGTATATTTATTTCTAGTCAAATAATAATAACTAAATAAAATTGTTGAGGATATTTTTCAAGAACATGAAAACTAGTAATGGGATGTTATATTATACTCTTATGAAATTGTGAGTTCCTTGATTTTTCTTTTTCATTGGTGCAGATCACGAAACTGCTGGAGAAGGAGGGTATCCCATGGACGGAAGAAGGAAACGGATGGATAATATCTGTCCGAGCAGATCAGATTGATCCTAAGAGTCTGAGTTTCTCCAAGAAATGAAAAAAATAAATATAAACCATATTACTTGATTTATAATATTTCCTCTAGTAAGTAGTAACAATCGAGGGACTATCTTGGTTTGATTGATTGATTTGATAGCCTGCCCATCGAGGGACTTCTGTTTCTTAGTCGCAGAAATTTCATGTCCGAAAAAACACATCTCTGCTGTTCCGAGTTTTTGGTGATTTTTAACATGTGTAGTTTTGAGCAAACTGGTGTATTTTTCTCATACAGTTTGCAATAGGGCAGCAAAACTGTGTAACCAATTAATTTATTAATCATATTATTATTACTTCCTGCAATTTGCTTGAGTTTGGTTCAATCTGATTATGAATTTATTAGGGTTTTTTACTGCACAAAATATTAGTAACAAAAACATTCATTAATTAATCTAAAATAAATTATCAGTGCATCAATGCCTTGCAAAAGTAAAAGGCAAATAATTTCTCCTTGTTTCCTCACAAGAAAATATTGAAACAAACTCTTGCTACAACACAAGCATTCTGCTAGCAAGTGTATTCCCTTAACCAAGAATTCTTCCATCTCAACTCATATTATATACATACAACAAAGACTAAGGCTGGTTAAATCGGTTTCCTAGGATTGGCGCCAAAAAAAACCCAACTGTGACGTTCCGAAAAAAGCTTATTCATTGCGTCAGTCTCTGCATTTCGTTCTGGTCGTTGAGAGTCTCCATGAGCAGAGGAGGGGCATATCGGGCGGTCCCTTGGTGCTCGTCCGAGTCTTGGCAGAAGGAAAGGATGATCGTGTCGATTGACATCTCCACCACCCCAAAGAAGAGAGTGGCAACAATGTATCCAAATCCCCAGCAAATCTGTATAATAAAATGTAGTGTTCATTTTCAGTGTAAGAACTTATACAAGGTGTAGTAGGTAGTAAAAACGGGGTTTACCAGAACAGGAAACAATGGGGATGTGATCTTGTCATGCGCGTTCTTGTATTTATGAGTGTCCAGCATCAGGAAAGCAAACAGCGCACTCGTGAGGCTAACACAGAGCTTCCCGAGAAAGAGAATCACGTCTCCAATGACGTTCACCTTCCCAATCCGAAGGATGTTACTCATGATCAGTTCCGTTGCTATCTCAGATGCTTTGAAGAAACCTTTTCCGGTTATTGCAATCTGCCGAGACGAATCACAAATGCATTCATTTGAAGCATTTTAAAAAAAAATTAAAGAACAAAAAATAAAAATAATTTCTAAGCCTTGAACTTACCATAATATAAGCATTCCGGTTCACAGATTTGATGATGCACCCAATAAACCTCAGGCAACCCTGTGAGGTTTGATAAGTCGCCTTTCCGAACCAGCTTTCCGACATAGGTCGAACGAGTTTAAGCTTACGGCGAAGAGCTTCAAGAATGAATCGAATTGACTCGACGAAGGACACAATTAGAGAGCCAAGCGCAATAGATCCTAGGCTGTATCGAGCGAGCCTCTTCATCGAAGAAAATACGGGAAGGAAGGGGATCTCTGGCTGCAATTGAAGGAAAGGAAAAACGAGATTAGTGGCTATTATTTTAAAGAAAAAAAAACATAGCTCATAGACTAACCGAGGTTTCCCCACGAGCCCAATAGTACGAAGCAACGGAGCCTGCAATCACTGTAGACGAGCACGCTATGACAAAATGAGTGGCCCAATAGCCGCCCAACAGGTGGAAGAGGATAGCGGCACCGATATGAGATGTGTAGTGGACGGTATAGCCACAGCAACTGTTACAGCTCAATTTCATTGCTTTGAGGTCATATGCACAGCAATTGGCACTGCAATCGTTTTGCACGACACTTCCGGAACTAAAGAGATGAAGGGCAGCTGATAACCAGAACATATAGAAGATAGCTAGTATGGCGTATGGTATAACCGGGAATATTATGAGGGCTTGTACTTCTCCGATGACCTTTGCAGCAACCTAAAACTCAAGAGGGAATATTATGAGGGCTTGTATTTTTTAAATGCTAACTTCTACTTCTAATAGAACCGGGTGCTAATAGAACCTTCGATGATGGATATAATGATGTCATTTAAAAAAAATGGTGAAAATAGAATAATGTACCTTGAGGACAGATGTTGCCATGATGATACGACGGACTATAGCAATAGAGGATAGAAAAGCTACAATCATCAGAGCCGTCATGAAAACAGCTGCCGCATGGAGATGACCTACCTCCTGAACAAAGAAATACACAGTCCACATTAGAATATTGAATACAATGACTAAGAGAGAGAGTGAATCGAAAGCCTCTTCCTTTCCAACTCAAATTATGAGTATTCATACCCTTGCAGATACATGATAATACGGGTCATGTTCACCAATGATTGGTGAGATGGCGTCGTCTCCAATCCATCCAGCTGAAGAAAAAAATAAACATCAAATCAAAATTAATAATAAAACAGCATTTTCTTCCACCATTACCAACGTTCTCATAAAATTAATGTATCACAATTAGAAGTATTTTGACAAAAGTTGCTCTGACCTTTTAAATAGTAAAACATGGTCACAGATACCATGAGAACGTTGAACACAACGACAGTGATCCATGGCATCGCAACAACAAAATAACGAATCATCAAAAGCCAGACGATTGATAAAAATAGCGGCAAAATTCCTCCGCAAACAAGCAACACTGGCCATGATTTTCCAACGTCGGCCACATATCTCTGCACATTACAGACAATAATGTGTATTATGTAAATTATGAATCAAATCGATTCCATTTAAAAAAAAAATAGACCCCTTAACGAAGTAACAAGGTATAACGAGAACCTAACCTTCAAGACAGACGATCGAGAGTTTATTGATTTATGGATAGATTTATCAATCGCAATGTCCTCTATGACTTTCACTCCACCCATTTGCTCCCAATGATTCAAAGAAACATTCGACGCACGCGCAATAAATTGGCAGGTCCAGTAAACTAACCACATAAACAACCAGTTACTTATATTTACCGAATCACGAAATCGGAAACAGAGCAAACATAATTTATATTTACCATTGACACTGGGGAATATAACCGGATAACAAGGGCCCTGAAGCTGCAGAGAGCTGTTTCTCAGCTCAGGAGTGAGGTCAGCAAAATAATCGTAATTTCTGTCGATCCAATCATCTAGCGAGACGCGAACATCTCCCTCCGGATAATCACACACCCAATTGAGAGAGTCTTCGGACGGGATTGGGCAATCCAGCAAGCATATGCTCCGAGCATTCGAGAGCTGGAACTTGCTGCCTTTGACACCTGTCTGGTAAACCTGATTAGGGTTCAACCAGTATCTCAGCTCCAACTCATGGAGGTCCCGGTCGGCGTGTCTATCACCGCACACATTGCCTTTATAGTCCAGCCCATATTTTAGCCTAATACGTGAAACAAAACAGAGTGATTATTGGAAAGAAAAATTCCCTGTTCTCAATCCCACCAAATCATTGCTCAAGCACGAAACAGAACCCAAAACCCAGATTAATTTTCAAGTAAAAAATACTGAGTAAGAAATAAAGACACCATTTATTTCAATAAAAATAACTAAAATAGAAAAAGTAAAGCAAGCCCATTTTTATTATTTTTGAGTATTATTACCTCAATGGGTTTCCTTGATTGAAAGCGAAGCTGGAGTTGACAATCATTGCGACCCAGAAAGAAATGAAGACGACAAGAAACGCCACATCTCTGCATTTTCTGTTGTGTTTTATGATATCGCCATTGCTCAAATTCCCGTTCACATCGGTTGAGGAAGACGGGTATTTCCCGATTACTGGACCGAGTGGGCCTCTCATTTTCTGTTGTCTTCTTCGGCTCGCTCTGTGAGGGCTTTAGTCTTTAGAGAGAGAAAGAAGAGAGAGTAAAAGAGTAAAGGGTAGGGGGACACACAGTAGCAAGAGAGTGGAAAATAGCAAGACTCGGGTTTTAAATAGAATATTTATTTCAACTAATTTGTTGAGTTGTGTATTTATTTACTAATTTTACTGAAAAAGGCAGCTGCTTTAAAAATAAATGGCTCTGCTTATTGCTAATTACTATGTGCTAATTGTATTTTTATGCTAAAGTGGTACTATTTACTTTTTTACATTAATATATAATCTTTACTAAATAAAAAATAAAATAAAAAATATATATGATAATTAAATTTTATATTAAATTAACTTTGTATGAGTAGATCTGCAATCCCTATATCTTACACCTTATCATTAAGAATACACTATCATCTACTCGTACCTATGTGTATCATTATAAATTGCCGTAGATCTGGTCCTTTGGATAGATAAAATTAATCATATAAATAAATATTCCATGCTGAGTTTGAACTTCAAAATAAATAAAATAATGAAAATGTATCGAATAAAATTCCAAAAAGACTCTAATTTAAAAATCCAAACACTCACATCATCAAAGCACTAATGGTTCACATATTATAGTTCTGCTTCTCAAAACTAAAATTAAAAGTAATGTCCTGGAGTTGATCTACATAGGAATATATCCCTTGTATTGACGATTTAATCCGTGTTGTTATCTGTGCTGTTGAAGAAGTGAAGCTGGCAGGTAGATCCTCGCTCAAACATTGAGATTCTGCGAAGCGCATCAAAATTGTCCTTGTCCGAGGAACCATCCTTGGCGTATATTTCCATCTTCTCGAGTGCTAGAGCATTCCACAAAATATATCCCACCAACTCAAAAGCATCATCACAAGCACCAAAACAATACATAGTAACATTCCTTAAATGCGATAACATGCATGGAGGCACTCGTTCCGGCTCTGTGTAGGGAGGCATCTCATATAAGCTAATCTGATATACATGATACCCAAAACAATGATACTATATAAGTAAAAACAATAATAATAAAAAATATCCAATTTCCATATAAATTTGCAAAAACTTCAATTTCACTTACAAAAAGAACTTCGAGATTATCAGCAAGTTCAAGGAACTTCACAACTTTATACCAGTCGACGGTCAACTTAAGTTCGAGTTTGGTTAAATTATCAAACTTGGGCATCGAACCAGTTCCTACTACGTCAACAAGCTGCAAAGAAAATCAGATTTTGTTAGAAGTCGCTCTATCTTAAAGCTCAAACGGTTACAAAGAAAATATGATTTTGTCCATCTAAAAGCTCGACTGTTACAAATAAAATCAGATTTTGTTAGAAGTCGCTTCATCTAAAAGTTCAATGTCGCTCATGACGGAAGTCGAACCTAGGACCTGACACACGCCGCCATGTCGAACCTAAGACATGGCACAAGCCTAGGCTTTGATACCGTGTTAGAAGCCGCTTCATCTAAAAGCTCGAACTATTAGAGTAATTCGGCAACTAGACATTTATATAAGTGAGTCGAATATATTCTCCGATAGATTTAAAAACAACCACAGAGAATGAACGAGACGACGAAAGAAAAATTAAAATTACCGTTTCTGCGAAATCACTCGAGATTCTTAGGCACCTCACGCGGCAGAGACTACTAAGAAACTCAATCGAGCGGGCGTGTTCGGTGCAATCAGGGCCACCACACTTATGTGAACGTCCGTTTAAAGTAATTTTCGCTTCGACTAAGGAGTTCATAGTCTTCTCCAAACTCTTGAGAGAGTCCAAATCGCAATGATCCACCTTAAGGCACTCGAGGGCAGGAACGTCTATCGTCAACATCTCGTCGGGGCATTTTTCGCCTAGCTTAGAGAAATCGACACGCAGCGTTTTTAGAGTGGGCGAAGATACATAAACCCGACCCGAATTATTCCGTCCTTTCCTCAAACAAACTTTTACGACCAGCTCCTCGAGCAGGGGACAACCGGAAATCAAGCGAGGGAGGGACTCGTCGTCCTCAAAATCAGCGTAACAGAGTTTGAGCTTCTTGAGGCTAGGCAGAAGCGAGTCCACGGTCGATGGGATGAGCCCGCAATTATCAAGCTCCAATTCGACGAGGGTTTTGCAGGTGAGGAGGAGTGTGGTCGGCAAAGCGCAGACGAGATCGTCCTCACATTTATAACCGAAATCGAGACAAAGATTTCGGAGAGTTCGGTTAGTGAGGAGGTGGATTATCAAGGTGTCGAGTTGATAGGGCGAACAATGTTGCTTCAATTTGGAGAGCTCGAAAGTGTTGAGGATTTCGGCGCGGTGGAGCATTGAGACTCTGTATATGATGTCCAGAGGCGGCGGCTTAGGATCTCGGAAATTGTGTCGGTAAAATCGTAAATTAGGGACGTGGGCCCACAGGAACCGCCATCTTTTGGAGAGGACGCTGGTGCGAACAGAGGCCTTCGTCACGAGGAAAGAGAGAACGTGGTAGAGGAGCTCGTCTGGTAATCCGGACAGCAAATCAGTGCTTCGTTTTCTTCTATCCATAACTCTGATTAATTAGGGTTTTACAACCAAAAAGAAATCAGTAATTTGAAAAGTCTTGGAAATTACAGAGTATATATATAAACAGGAAAAACAAAGGCCCTGTTGCGACTTGCGATTCGGATTCGGTTCCAAAAGTAACCTGTTGTACTACATTTCTTTAAAAACTTCAAATTAAGAAATTTAATGAAAGAAAAAATAAGTAAATACTACTAGTAGTAGTATTATATGGTAAATAAAATTATCATTATAAATAAATTTAGAAGTAAGATATTTTTTTTAAAAGAAGACTTTAAATAATAAGAAAAGGATATGTGGAATTGTGTAATTTTGTTTTTTTTGTAAATATAGGTGCGGGTGGAGTTAAATTTAGGAGTAAATTAGGTAATACATATTTTTTAAAATATAGGTAATATACTAATATGTGCGGGTGGAGTTAAATTTAGGGGTAAATTAGGTAATACATGCAGGTGTTAATCATGTAGTTAAATTTAGGGTAAATAAATCAAGAAGCTATGGAAAAAAGTAAAAGTGAAAGTGTAAATAGTTTTTTTATTTAATAAAAAACCTAATATATCCTTTTTACATAACAAATGTAATTTATTATTCCCTTTTTCACCCCTGATCATCCCGCTGTTATGACAATAAAAAACATGATGAAAAAACTAAAACAAAAAACAATTGTGTCTAATCCTTAAAATAAATAAAATATGGAACAATTCCCGAACCCCCCATAAATACTTGTATTTTTTTATTACAAATTTATTAATTAGCTAAACAATCACGGGAAACCTAATAATTTTGATTAATTATTAAATAGTAGTACGCAATTTATTTTGTAAATATTAGGTTTGATAAAATGGAACGTGGTTACTAGTTAGTAAAAAAAGGAGCCTGAATAAAATCACCCTGATATTGTATCAAATCAAATACGAAAGGCTCTAATTTAAAATTAACACAAACACTCATCACAGCATCAAAGCATTATTGTTCACATAACCCAATTGGCATGTGACTTCGACTTATATTGTTCCTCAAAACCAAATTACAAGTAATCGATCTCTTGGAGTTGATCTACACAGGAATCCCCACTGACGATTTAATGTGCGTTGTTGAAGTCAAGCTTGCATGACGTAGATCCACGCTCAAACAATGAGATTCTCCGAAGCGCATCAAAATTGTCCTTGTCCGAGGAACCATTCTCGGCATATATTTCCACCTTCTCGAGTGCTCGAGCATTCTTCAAAATATATCTTACCAAGTCAAAATCATCCTCACCAGCACCGAAACAATGCATTGTAACAGTCCTTAAACGCGATAACATGCATGGAGGCACTCGTTTTGGCTCCGTGAAGTGAGGCATGTCGTATAAACTAATAATTAGACCCTGGAGATTATCAGCAACTTCAAGGAACTCTACAACCTTATACCAGTCGACGGTCAACTTAAGTTGAAGTTTGGTCAAATTATCAAACTTTGGCATCGGACCAGTTCCTAATACGTTAACAAGCGATTCTGCAAAATCACTCGAGATTCGTAGGCACCTCGCACGGGAGAGACAACTAAGAAACTCGATCGAACGGGCGTGCTCGGTGCCACGCGTATGCGAACGCCCATTTAAAATAATTTCCGCTTCGATTAAGTTGGTCATAGAACTCTTCAAACTCGTGAGAGAGTCCAAATCACAATGATCCAACTTAAGATACTCGAGGGCGGGAACGTCCATATCAACATTTCATCGGGGCATTCTTCTTCGCCTAGCATAAAGAAATCAACATTGAGTGTTTTTATAGTGGGCGAAGATACAATAACGCAACCCGAATTCTTTCGTCCCTCCCTCAAACAAACATCTAAGATCAGCTTCTCGAGGAGAGGACAACCGGAAAGCAAGTGAGGAAGGGACTCGTCGTCCTCATAATCAACGTAAATAAGACTAAGCTTCTTGAGGCTAGGCAAAGACAATTCCCCACTAGACGGGATCAGCCCACAATTAACAAGGTCCAAGTCGACGAGAGTCTTGCAGGTGAAGAGGAGTGGAGTCGGCAAAGCGCACACGAGATCATCCTCACATTTATAACCTAAGTCAAGATAAAGATTTCGGAGAGTTCGATTAGTGAGGAGGTAGATAATCAAGGTGTGGAGTTGATACGAAGGGCAATATCCCTTGGGTATAGAGAGCTCGAAAGCATTCAAGATTTGGGCTCTGTGCAGCATTACAACCCTGTTTATGATGTCCAAAGGAGGCTGTGTATCGTCGCTGCTGAAATTTGTTTCGTAAAAAGATAAATCGGGGACGTGGGCCCACAGAGACCGCCTTCTTTTTGAGAGGACGCTCGTACGCACAGAGGCCCTCGTTGGAAGGAAAGAGAGAATGTGGCAGAGGAGCTCGTCTGGTAATCTGCTCAGCAAATCAGTGTTTCGTAGTTTTCTTCTCTCCATTATCAAGAACCGGATAATAACTGTTTAGGGTTTTTGTAGGGTTTTACAAGCACAAAGAAAAAAGTAAATCTTCGAAATTACAGAGTACTATATAGACCAAGAAAAACAAAAGACCCTGTTTTTTTTTACAAGGACAGAAAGTGAGACTTATTTTTTTTATTTATAGAAACTTCTAATTTTGATTATTTTATGGTTAAGATATTTAATGAAAGAAAAAATAAGTAATAATTTAATTTACTTTTATGTATTTTGTTACTTTAAAATATAATAATATTATTTTTGTTTTTGTAATTCCTTGTATTTTTTTAAGCATCTTGTTTCATATTATTTTATTTTTAATATTAATTATATAATTTAATATTTAATTATTTAATTATATTTCATATTGTTATATGTATTTTAATTTTATTATTAATTATTTTTTTATTAAAATTTATTTTATTTATTAATTATATGATTATTTACAAAACTTACATTACACAAAATATTAAATAAGAAACTAAAAAAAATTGATAGTTTATTTTTATTAATTTGTAAAAATAATAATTTTATAAATAATAGTTTTTGATTTGATTTTTAAATTAAACGTAAATTTAAGTATTTTTTGTGTGAGTTCCACCAATAAACCAAATGTTTTAATATCCATCGAAGTATCTTTCCTACTTCAAAATGCTATATATGAGTAAAAATGAAATTTTGGATGGATAAAATTAATCATAAATAATTATTAGTTTGAACTTTAAAATAAATAAATAAATAAATATACCAAATAAAATTTCAAATGGTCTAATTTATAAATCCAAACACTCTAGAATCAAAACAAAAATTAACTTGTATGCCTTTGAGTTTGATCTACACAGGAATCCCTTGTATTGATCATGTCGCCGACGTTAGATTTAATCTTTGTTGTTGAAGTCAAGCTTGCATGACGTAGAACCTCGCTCAAACAATGAGATCTTCCGAAGCGCATTAAAATTTTCCTTGTCCGAGGAACCACCCTTGGCATATATTACCATCGTCTCCAGTGCTCGAGCATTCCTCAAAACATATCTCACCAAGTCAAAAGCATCCTCACAAAAATCGAAACTATACAGTTCAACAGTCCTTAAACGCGATAACATGCATGGAGGCACTCGTTTTGGCTCCGTGAAGCGAGACATCTCTAATAAACTAATCTATGGCCAAAACAATGATATACTATAAGGTAAATTACAAGTTCCATATAAATTGCAAGCTCCAATTCACTTACAACAAGGATTTGAAGATTATCAGCAACTTCAAGGAACTTTACAACTTTATACCAGTCGACGATCAAAATAAGTTCGAGTCTTGTTAAATTAACAAACTTTGGCATCGGACCATTTCCTACTACGTCAACAAGCTGCAAAAAAACAAATTAGATTTAAAAATATAGAGAGACGAAGGAAGAAAATCAGAAGGTGCGTACCGTTTCTCCACAATCATTACTTAATATTCTTAGGTAACTGACACGGCATAGACAAGTAAGAAACTCAATCGAGCGGCCGTGCTCGGTGCAATTGATGGCACACGTATGCGAACACCCATTTAAAGTAATATCCACTTTAATCAAGGAGTTCATAGTCTTGTCCACACTTTTGAGAGAATCCAAATTACAATGATCCACGGTGAGATACTCGAGGGCGGGAGCATCTATTACCAACATTTCATCAGGGCATTCTTCTTCGCCTACCTCATAGAAATCAACAGTGAGCGTTTTTAAAGTGGGCGAAGATACAATAACGCAACCCGTATACTTTTGATCATCCCTAACATAAACATTTACGATCAGCTCTTTGATAACAGGACAGCCGGAAAGCAAGTGAGGAAGGGACTCGTCATCCTCATAGTCAACGTAACTAAGATTAAGCTTCTTGAGGCTAGGCAAAAACAATTCCCCACTAGACGGGATCACTCCACAATTAACAAGCTCCAAGTCAACGAGAGTCTTGCAGGTGAGGAGTCTCATCGGCAATATGCACACGATATGATCCTCATATGATTGATTATCACCTAAATCAAGATGAAGGTTTCTGAGATTTCGTTTGGTGAGGAGGAAGATGATCAACGTGTCGACTTGATAGGACGAACATCCCTTCACTTTGGAGAGCTTAAAACTGTTCAAGATTTCGGCTTTGTGCAGTATCGTGACTCTGTTTATGATGTCGAAAGGCGGTGGCTGTGTTTCACTACCACCGGCAGCTATGATGAAATCATGTTGGTAAAATTGTAAACTAGGGACGTGGGCCCACAGAAACCGCCATCTTTGAGCGAGGACGCTGGTGGATACAGAGGTCTTCGTCGGAAGGAAAGAGAGAATGTGGCAAAGGATCTCATCCGGTAATCCGCTCACCAAATCAGTGTTTCGTTTTCTTCTCTCCATATCTTATTTAGGGTTTTACAAGCTAAAAGAAAAAAGAGAAATCAGTTTGATCAATCCTGCGAATTACAATCGGAGTATATATATGGTTTTTCCATGCTACCCTACCTATGTGTCAGTGCCCTCAACCATTGATCATTTAACATGTGTATTTATTTAAAATTGATAAATACAACATGCGGTGGTGATTAAAAGTAATTTACACATGCTTAATATGTATGGAATTGGGTTACTACTTACTACCCTCAAGCTAGCATATAACAAGGAAAAAACAAAGGCCCTATTACGATTCGGATTCGGTTCCAAAAGTTACATATTCTATTAGGAGTATATGTTTATAATTATTATAAATACCTATACTACGCTCCTAGGAGCATAATTCGTTGTTGTGCTCTCACCCATTAATGAATGAAGCCCAAAATCAATATACTTGTCTTTTAAAAATATTCATTGTTTAAAAGAAAAAAAAAATCATCATATAAATCACCATTTTGGGTGGATAAAATCTTCTCTAAAGGCTATAGAATCATCATTTTGAGGCTATAAAATCATCATGAAGATGCTTTTAATAAAAATCACTAACTTAAGCACAACAACATAAAATCTGCGTAGACTAAAAACTTCATCATAAGTAAGTAATTATCTTTCACAAAATAAATTACACATTAAAATTAAATAAAATTGTTTATTTAACCACATAAGTAAGTAACTATGTTCAACAAAACTAAATTACACATTAAAATTAAATAAAATTGTTTAACGTATCAAATTCTCTGTACATATAGTTATAACCTTCATCAAATAATTAATAAATCATCATTAATATATTTGGCAGAGAGAAAAATCATTAATGATGATTTATCGATGTGAGGATGATCTTTAATAATTTATTTTATTTTTTATAAAAGAAAGTAACTACACGATTTTCATTTTATTCTTGAGTACAAATTATCTTAATTATAGGAAAAGGTGCAATTATTATTTTTTAATTATAGTAGTAATTCAATAATAAAACTTTTACTTTAAAATACAATTTTATCTTTACTTAATTCATTTACTTTTTCAACTTTATTCACAATTATTTACTTTTTTTATAAAGTTCACTTATATTGTTCCTCAAAATCAAATTACAAGTAGCGTCATGGAGTTGATCTATTTAGGAATGTCGCCAACGCTCGATTTAATCTGCGTTGTTGAAGTCAAGTTGGCATGAGGTAGATCCTCGCTCAAACATTGAGATCCTCCTAAGCGCATCAAAATTGTCCTTGTCCGATGAACCATCCTCGGCATATATTTCCATCTTCTCGAGTGCTCGAGCATTCTTCAAAATATATCTTACCAAGTCAAAAGCATCATCACAAGCACCGAAACAATTCAGTGTAACATTCCTTAAACGCGATACCATGCATGAAGGCACTCGTTTTGGCTCCGTGAAGCGAGGCATATCGTATAAACTTACAATAAGAACTTCAAGATTATCAACAACTTCAAGGAACTTTACAACATTACACCAGTCGACGGTCAAGTTAAGTTGGAGTTTGGTCAAATTATCAAACTTTGGCAACGAACCAGTTCCTAGTACGTTAACAAGCGATTCTGCAAAATCACTTGAGATTGTTAGGCACTTCACACGGCTGAGACTACTAAGAAACTCAATCGAGCGGCCGTGCTCATTGCAATCGGTGCGACACATATGCGAACGTCCATTTAAAGTAATTTCCGCTTCGATTAAGGAGGTCATAGTCTTGTCCAAACTCTTGAGAGAGTCCAAATCACAATGATCCACAGTGAGATACTCGAGGGCGGGAGCATCTATTATCAACATTTCATCGGGGCATTCTTCTTCGCCTAGCTCACGGAAATTGACACACAGCGTTTTTACAGTGGGCGAAGATACGATAACAACGCAACCCGAATTCTTTCGTCTCTCCCTCGAACAAATTCGTACGATCAGCTCCTCGAGAACAGGACAACCGGAAAGCAAGCGAGGAAGGGACTCATCATCCTCATAATCAACGTAACTAAGATGAAGTTTCTTGAGGCTAGGCAAAAACAATTCCCCGGAAGACGGGATGAGCCCGCAATTCACAAGGTCCAATTCGACGAGGGTCTTGCAGGTGAAGAGGAGTCTGGTAGGCAAAGCGCACACGAGATCATCCTCACATTGAGAACCTAAATCAAGATAAAGATTTCGGAGAGTTCGGTTAGTGAGGAGGTAGATAATCAAGGTGTCGAGTTGATACGAAGGGCAATATCTCTCAGATATGGAGAGGTGGAAAGTATTCAAGATTTTGGCTTGGTGAAGCATTGCAACCCTGTATACGGTGTCCAAAGGAGCTGGCTGTGTTGTTTCACTTTCACTCTCACCTCTGAAATCAAGTTCGTCAAAATCTAATTCGGGGACGTGGGCCCACAGAAACCTCCATCTTTTTGAGAGAACGCTCGTAGATACAGAGGCCTTCGTTGGAAGGAAAGAGAGAATGTGGCAGAGGATCTCGTCCGGTAATCCGCTCAGCAAATCAATGTTTCGTTTTCTTCTCTCCATACCTGATTTAGGGTTTACAAGCTAAAAAAAAGAGAAATCAGTTTAATAAATCCTGATTACAACGGAGTATATATATATATGTAACAAAGAAAAAAAAAAGCCCTGTTCAGATTAGGTTTCGTTCCAAAAGTTTCCTATTCTATTTATGCAAAGTAAATCAGCCTTTTTTTATAGAAACTTCTAATTTTACTTACTTTATAAGATAATATTTAATGAAACATAAAAAGTACTAGTATTATTGGAAGAGGCGTCCATTGCCCACCCCTATTCCCTTTCTTTTTGATCTATTTATTTTGATTTAGTATTTAGTAGTAATATTTTTATTCTATTTTATTTTATTTTATTTTATTATAGGTAAATAATTTTTTGTAAATAATTTAAATATTATTATAAATTTTACCTAAAATAAATATTTATTTATTTTAAATAATTATATGTTTATAATGATTATAAATATACATTTATTTATTTAAAAGGTTATGCAAAAATGATAAGTGATTGGATTTATATGTATAATTTTATTTAATTTTTTTTTATTTTTAAAATTAACATTTCATAAAGAAAATTACATTTTTTTTAGATTGGACCAGTCACAAGTCTAAAAAATACTCCAGTAGTTGATAACAAATCAAATTCAAAATATTTTAGAAAATAACGCAAAAAAAACCATTGTTGCTTTCCAAACAGCGCGACGCCAACCCAGCTTGCGGCTATTGCACTTGTAAGTTGTCACCACGCTAATTTAGTTTTCCACTTTGAATGCTTTGCGTCATAAATCTCACAAAAATAAATTACCAAATAAAAATGGATTTAAATTTGCAAATCAATTGCCTAATGGTAACTTCATTTGAAATGTGATGGACACAATGTTTTGCGTTGTTGAAGTCAAGCTGGCATGACGTAGATCTTCTCTCAAACAATGAGATTTTCGGAAGCGCATCAAAATTGTCCTTGTCGAAGGAACCATCTTCGGCATATATTTCTATCTTCTACAGTGCTCGAGGATTCCTCAAAATATATCTCACCAACTGAAAAGCATCATCACAAGCACAGAAACAATACAGTGTAACAGTCCTTAAACGCGATAACATGCATGGAGGCACTCGTTTCGACTCCGTGTAGGGAGGCATCTTGTATAAATTAATCTGATATGATGGCCAAAACAGCAAAAACAATAAAAATCGATTTCCATATAAATTTGCAAACTCCAATTTCACTTACAACAAGGACTTGAGATTATCAGCAAGTTCAAGGAACTTCACAACTTTATACCAGTCGACGGTCAAAACAAGTTCGAGTCTGGTTAAATTAACAAACTTTGGCATCGAACCAGTTCCTACTATGTCAACAAGCTGCAAAAAACAAAAATCAGATTTAAAAACTACTCCAAAGAAAGAACGTGATGAAGGAAGAAAATCGCCTAAATTTTTATTTTAAAATTAAAACTAAGTTTTTTTTAAATGTTCTATTGTGAAATATCTGTTTGTGAAATTGCTTGTTGTTTATGAAATTACAAGAGTATTACATTCATGCTTTTGCAATTCAAAGATGAGTTGTATATGAGTTTGAACTTTAAAATAAATAAATAAATGAAATTGTATCAAATCAAATTCCAAAGGCTCTAATTTTAAAATTAACCCAAACACTCACAACAGCAAAGCATTATTGTTCACATAGCCAATTGACATGTGACTTGGACTTATATTGTTCCTCAAAATCAAATTACAAGTAATCTATTGGAGTTGATCTACACAAGAATCCCTGCTTACATACGATTTAATCTCAGTGTTGAAGTCAATAAGCTGGCACGACGTAGATCCTCGCTCAAACAACGAGATTCTTCGAAGCGCATCAAAATTGTCCTAATTGTCCGAGGAACCGGCCTCAACATATATTTCCATATTCTCGAGTGCTCGAGCATTCTTCAAAATATATCTCACCAAGTCAAAAACATCATCACAAGCACCGAAACAGTTCAGTGTAACAATCCTGAAACGCGATAACATGCATGGAGGCATTCGTATTGGCT
Organism: Euphrasia confusa; assembly: GCA_954870475.1. Taxonomy (NCBI): domain Eukaryota; kingdom Viridiplantae; phylum Streptophyta; class Magnoliopsida; order Lamiales; family Orobanchaceae; genus Euphrasia; species Euphrasia confusa. The sequence goes on along the minus strand of OX940956.1, from coordinate 2,875,299 downwards.
CCGTGTAGCGAGGCATATCGTATAAACTAATAATTAGAACTTGGAGATTATCAGCAACTTCAAGGAACTCTACAGCCTTATACCAGTCGACGGTCAACTTAAGTTGGAGTTTGGTTAAATTAACAAACTTTGGCATCGAACCAGTTCCTAATACGTTAACAAGCGATTCTGCAAAATCACTCGAGATTCTTAGGCACCTCGCACGGGAGAGACAACTAAGAAACTCGATCGAGCGGGCGTGCTCGGTGCCACGCGTATGCGAACGCCCATTTAAAGTAATTTCCGCTTCGATTAAGTTGGTTATAGAACTCTCCAAGTTCGTGAGAGAGTCCAAATCGCAATGATCCACCTTAAGATACTCGAGGGCAGGAACGTCCATTATCAACATTTCATAGGGGCATTCATCTTCGCCAAGCTCATAGAAATCAACATCGAGTGTTTTTATAGTGGGCGAAGATACAATAACGCAACCCGAATTCTTTCGTCCATCCCTCAAACAAACTTCTACGATGAGCTCCTCAAGCACAGGACAACCAGAAAGCAAGTGAGGAGTCTTCGTCCTCATAATCAACGTAGCGATGATTGAGCTTCTTGAGGCTAGGCAAAAACAATTCCCCACTTAGACGGGATCTCTCCACAATTAACAAGCCTCAAGTCGACGAGAGTCTTGCAGGCGAAGAGGAGTCTCGGCAAAGTACACACTATATCATCCTCACATTCTTTATAACCTAAATCAAGATAAAGGTTTTGAGGATTTCGTTTGGTGAGAAGGTAAATGATCAACGTGTCGAGTTGATACGAAGACCATCCCTTCACATTGGAGAGCTTGAGCTTAAAAGTGTTCAAGATTTGGGCTTTGTGAATCATCACAAACCATTATGATGTCCAAAGGATGTGGCTGTGTATCACTATCAGCTATGAAATTCGGGCCAGGAAACGTGTTAGAGCATTTGACCGTCACTCTCCAGTTTGAACTTTAAAATAAATAAATTGTATCAAATCAAATACCAAAGGCTCTAATTTTAAAATTAACCCAAACACTCACAGCATCAATTGAAAGCATTATTGTTCACATAGCCAATTGACAATGTGACTTAGACTTTATATTGTTTCCTCAAAATCAAATTACAAGTAATCTCTTGGAGTTGATCTACACAGATTAATCAAATTAATCTGCGTTGTTGAAGTCAAGCTGGCACGTCGTAGATCCTCGCTCAAACAATGAGATTCTCCGAAGCGCATCAAAATTGTCCTTGTCCGAGGAACCATTCTCGGCATATATTTCCATCCACTCGAGTGCTCGAGCATTCTTCAAAATATATCTCACCAACTCAAAACCATCCTCACCAGCACCGAAACAATACATTGTAACAATCCTTAAACGCGATAACATGCATGGAGGCACTCGTATTGGCTCCGTGAAGCGAGGCATCTCGTATAAACTAATCTGATATGATCCCCAAAACAATGACATATAAGTAAAAACAATAAAAAAAAAACATTTTCCATATAAATTTGCAAAAACTCCAATTTCACTTACAATTAGAACTTCAAGATTATCAGCAACTTCAAGGAACTCTACAACCTTATACCAGTCGACGGTCAACTTAAGTTGGAGTTTGGTTAAATTATCGAACTTTGGCATCGAACCAGCTCCTACTACGTTAACAAGCTGCAAAGAAAATCAAATAAAAAAACAACCATAGAGAATGAACTAGATGACAGATGAAATTAAATCAGAAACGTACGTACGGTTTCTGCAAAATCACTTGAGATTCTTAGGCACCTCGCACTGCAAAGACAACTAAGAAACTCAATCGAGCGGGTGCCACATGTATGCGAACGCCCATTTAAAGTAATTTTCGTTTCGATTAAGTTGGTCATACTTTTCTCCAAACTCTTAAGAGAGTCCAAATTACAACCGACTACCGTAAGATACTCGAGGGCGGGAACGTCCATTATCAACATTTCATCGGGGTATTCTTCTTCGCCAAGCACAGGGAAATCAACAATGAGTGTTTTTACAGTGGGCGAAGATACGATAACGCAACCCAAATTCTTCTTTTGTCCCTCCCTTAAACAAACATGTACGACGAGCTTCTCCAGCACGGGACAACCGGAAAGCAAGTGAGGAAGGGACTCGTCGTCCTCAAAATCAACGTAAATAAGTCTAAGCTTCTTGAGGCTAGGCAAAAACAATTCCCCACTAGAGGGGATGAGCCCACAATTCACAAGCTCTAAGTCGACGAGAGTCTTGCAGGTGAAGAGGAGTCGAGTCGGCAAATCGCACACGATATGATCCTCACATTTATAACCTAAATCAAGATAAAGGTTTCGGAGAGTTCGGTTAGTGAGGAGGTAGAAAATCAACGTGTCAAGTCGATATGACGGACAATATCTCTTCGATATGGTGAGATCGAAAGTATTCAAGATTTGGGCTTTGTGAAGCATTGCAACCCTGTTTATGATGTCAAAAGGAGGTTGTGTTGTTTCACTACTGAAATCACGTTCGTCAAAATTTAATTCGGGGACGTGGGCCCAGAGAAACCTCCATCTTTTTGAGAGGACGCAGGTGCCCACAGAGCGCTTCGTTGTAAGGAAAGAGAGAATGTGGCAGAGGATCTCATCTGGTAATCCGCTCAGCAAATCAATGTTTCGTTTTCTTCTATCCATTTCAACAACTGTAATTAGGGTTTTACAGACATAATAATTAGCAAATGAAATCAGTAATTTGATAAATCTTCGAAATTACAACAACTTAATAAATACGGAGTATGTGAAAGGCGGCATACCTTCAACACCAGAAAAACGCCGCTGTTGCGATTATGACTCTGTTCCAAAAGTGACCTAATTATGCAAGTTAATCAAAGTCATTTTTATTCGGGACTTTTTACACTTGTTTTTTTTATAGGAACTCTTACTTTTCCTTATTTGATCGTTAACATATTTAATGAGAGAATAAATAAGAGTAAATATTCTCGAAATAGGCATAAGTAATTTGCTTAAATTTTTAACATATATAATTATATACGGTAAAAATATTTTAATTATGATTGAATTAATTTAGAAGTACGATATTTTATTAAATTGTCCTATGATTGAATTAATTTAGAAGTACGATATTTTAATAAATTGTCCTATGATTGAATTAAATTATAAAATGACCTCGCCTAAAATTTTATTTTAAAATTAAAACTAAGTTTTTTTTTTTTTTTTTTGGAAATGTTCTATTGTGAAATATCTGTTTGTGAAATTGCCTGTTATATATGAAATTAAAAGAGTATTACATTCATGCTTTTGCAATTTAAAGATGAGTTGTATATGAGTTTGAACTTTAAAATAAATAAACTAATGAAATTGTATCAAATCAAATTCCAAGGGCTCTAATTTTAAAATTAACCCAAACACTCACAGCAGCAAAGCATTATTGTTCACATAGCCAATTGACATGTGACTTGGACTTATATTGTTCCTCAAAATCAAATTACAAGTAATCTCTTGGAGTTGATTGATCTACACAAGAATCCCTGCTTACATACGTTTTAATATGCGGTGTTGAAGTCAAGCTGGCATGAGGTAGATCCTCGCTCAAACAATGATATTCTCCGAAGCGCATCAAAATTGTCCTTGTCCGATGAACCAGCCTCGGCATATATTTTCATCCACTCGAGTGCTCGAGCATTCTTCAAAATATATCTCACCAACTCAAAAGCATCATCACAAGCACTGAAACAATACAGTGTAACAATCCTTAAACGCGATAACATGCATGGAGGCGCTCGTTTCGGCTCCGTGTAAGTAGGCATCTCGTATAAACTTACAACAAGAATTTCCAGATTAATAGCAACTTCAAGGAACTTTACAACATTACACCAGTCGACGGTCAACTTAAGTTGGAGTTTGGTCAAATTATCAAACTTTGGCATCGAACCAGCTGTTCCTACTACGTTAACAAGCGATTCTGCAAAATCACTTGAGATTCTTAGGTACCTCACACAGCAGAGACTACTAAGAAACTCAATCGAGCGGCCGTGCTCGTTGCAATCGGTTCGACACATATGCGAATGTCCATTTAAAGTAATTTTCACTTCGATTAATTTGGTCATAGACTTCTCCAAACTCTCGAGAGAGTCCAAATCACAATGATCAACCGTGAGATACTCGAGGGCAGGCACATCTAATACCAACATTTTATCAGGGCATTTTCGGCCTAGCTTAATGAAATTGACACGCAGAGTTTTTAAAGTGGGCGAAGATACGATAACGCAACCCGAATTCTTCTTTCGTTCCTCCCTCAAACAAACTTGTACGTTGAGCTCATTGAGAACAGGACAACCGGAAAGCAAGTGAGGAAGGGACTCATCGTCCTCGTAATCAACATAACTAAGATAAAGCTTCTTGAGGCTAGGCAGAAACAATTCCCCAGTCGAGGGGATAAGCCCACAATTAACAAGCTCCAAGTCGATGAGGGTCTTGCAGGTGAAGAGGAGTCGAGTCGGCAAAGCGCAGACGAGATCATCCTCACATCGATAACCTAAATCAAGAGAAAGATTTCGGAGAGTTCGGTTAGTGAGGAGGTAGATAATCAATGTGTCGAGTTGATACGAAGGGCAATATCCCTCAGATATGGAGAGCTGGAAAGTATTCAAGATTTGGGCTTGGTTAAGCATTGCAACCCTGGTTATGATGTCAAAAGGAGGCTGTGTTGTTTGACTACTGAAATCACGTTCGTCAAAATCTAAAAAGGGGACGTGGGCCCACAGAAACCTCCATCTTTTTGAGAGAACGCTCGTACACACAGAGCGCTTCGTTGTAAGGAAAGAGAGAATGTGGCAGAGGATCTCGTCCGGTAATCCGCTCAACAAATCAATGTTTCGTTTTTTTCTCTCCATATCTGATTTAGGGTTTTACAAGCTAAAAGAAAAAAGAGAAATCAATTTGATAAATCCTGGATTTACAACGGAGTATATATATATATGTAACAAAGAAAAAAAAAAGCCCTGTTCAGAATTCAGATTCAGTTTCGGACTTTTCGATTCCAAAATTGCCTATTCTAATTTCTACTTGGGCAAAGTTAATAGTCTTTTTTTTTTATAGAAACTTCTAATTTTGATTTAGTATTTAGTAGTAATATTTTTATTCTATTTTATGTTTATTTATTTTATTATAGGTAAATATAAATATACATTTATTTATTTAAAAGGTTATGCAAAAATGAAGTGTTTGGGTTTATGTGTATAATTTTATTTAAATTTTTTATTTTAAAAAATAACATTTCATAAAACAAAATTACATTTTTTTTAGATTGGACGCCACAAGTCTAAAAAATAATTGATAACAAATCAAATTCAAAATATTTCAGAAAATAACGCAAAAAATATCTTTTTTTTAGATTGGACGCCACAAGTCTTAAAAATAATTGATAACAAATCAAATTCAAAATATTTTAGAAAATAACGCAAAAAATATCATTGTTGATTTCGAAACTAAGTAACCACACCAACCCAGCTTGGTGCTATTGCCCTTGTCACCGACGCTAATTTTGTTCACCACTAAGATGTTTTGTGTCATAAATCTCACAAAAATAAATTACCAAATAAAAATGGATTTAAATTTGCAAATCAATTGCCTAATCGTAACTTCATTTGAAATGTGACGAACACAATGTTTCGTGTTGTTGAAGTCAAGTTGGCACGACGCAGATCCTCGCTCAAACAATGAGATTCTCCGAAGCGCATCAAAATTGTCCTTGTCTGAGGAACCATCCTCGGCATATATTTCCATCTTCTCGAGTGCTCGAGCATTCCTCAAAATATATCTCACTAACTCAAAAGCATCATCACAAGCACCGAAACAATACAGTGTAACAGTTCTTAAACGCGATAACATGCATGTAGCCACTCGTTTCGGCTCCGTGTAGGGAGGCACCTTGTATAAACTAATCTGATATGATGACCAAAACAATGATACATAAGCAAAAACAATAAAAACCAATTTCCATAAAAAATTGCAAAAACTCCAATTTCACTTACAAGAAGAACTTCGAGATTATCAGCAAGTTCAAGGAACTTCACAACTTTATACCAGTCGACGGTCAACTTAAGTTTTAGTTTGGTTAAATTATCAAACTTTGGCATCGAACCAGTTCCTACTATGTCAACAAGCTGCAAAAAACAAATCAGATTTAAAAACTACTCCAAAGAAAGAACGAGATGAATGAAGAAAAAAATCAGAACATACCGTTTCTCCAAAATCACTCGAGATTCTTAGGTAACTCACACAGCAGAGACAACTAAGAAACTCAATCGAGCGGCCGTGCTCGGTGCAATCGGTCCCACACGTATGCAAACATCCGTTTAAAGTAATTTTCGCTTCGACTAACGAGTTCATATTCTTCTCCAAACTCTTGAGAGAGTCCAAATTGCAATGATCCACCGTGAGATACTCGAGGGCAGGAACATCTATTACCAACATTTCATCAGGGCATTCTTCGCCCAGATCAGAGAAATCAACAGTGAGCGTTTTTAAAGTGGGTGAAGATACAATAACGCAACCTGTATTCGTTTGCTCATATCTAACACAAACATTTACGATCAACTCCTCAAGCAGAGGGCAACCGGAAATCAAGCGAGGAAGGGACTCATCGTCCTCATAGTCAACATAACTAAGATTAAGCTTCTTGAGGCTAGGCAAAAACAATTCCCCACTAGACGGGATCTCTCCACAATTAACAAGCCTCAAGTCGACTAGAGTCTTGCAGGCGAAGAGTAGTCTCGGCAAAGTGCACACAATATCATCCTCACATTCTTTATAACCTAAATCAAGATAAAGGTTTTGAGGATTTCGATTGGTGAGAAGGTAGATGATCAACGTGTCGAGTTGATACGAAGACCATCCCTCCACTTTGGAGAGCTTGAGCTTAAAAGTGTTCAGGATTTGGGCTTGGTGAATCATTGCAACCCTGATTATGATGTCCAAAGGATGTGGCTGTGTATCAATATCAGCTATGAAATTACTATGTGGGTAAAATTTTAAATTGGGGACGTGGGCCCACAGAAACCTCCATCTTTTTGAGAGAACGCTGGTACACACAGAGCGCTTCGTCCGAAGGAAAGAGAGAATGTGGAGTAAGATCTCATCTGGTAATCCGCTCAGCAAATCAATTTTACCTTTTCTTCTCTCCATATAAACAACTGTAATTAGGGTTTTACAAAACAAATCAGTAATTTGATAAATCTTCGAAATTACTGTAACTTTAATATTGATGGTGAAAGGCATTACCTTCAACATCAGGAGAAAAATAAAGAGCTGTTGCGATTAGGATTCTGTTCCAAGAGTGAAGGCATTTTTTTAGAGAAAACTCTTTATCTTGGAGTACTTGGAAACTTTTAATTTTCTTATATTATCGTTAACATAAGAGTAAATATTATTGGAATAGACATAAATAATTTAATTAAATTTTACTGAAACATACTAATATTTATGTTAATATTTATCGTGAAAGGCATTACCTTCAACACCAGGAGAAAAATAAGGAGCTGTTGCGATTCGAATTCTATTCCAAGAGTGACCTAAAAAAGGCGAAGTTCAGAAAACTCTTTATCTTGGAGTACTTAGGAACTTTTAATTTGATTTATGACATTATAATACGGTTTATTAGATGCTACACCTGATGCATTACTTTTGTGGCATCTTAACCGTTGATTCATACACAATACACGTCGGTGTGTAATTGTGTGAAATCAACTATTATTAAATACATGATTTACTCAACCAGGTGTAGCATAAATAAAACCATTATAATACAATTATATACTACTATTTATCACTTTTATTTATTTTGTTACTATTTATCATGAGTAGACTTGGATGGCTGAATCTATAATAAAATTACTCATAAATATTCATTCTATTTTGTAAATATAACACCATTCCAACAAACACATTAAATACATGTTCTTTTGGATTTATAATTCAAATTAGTTCAAATTTATTAAGTTTAATTCACTTCATTTCAATTTTTTTATTTAATTTTTTATATATATTTTTATTTTTATTATTACTACTATTATTTCAATATTTTAAAATTAAATTAAACTTAATTTTAATTCAGTTTAGTTAAATTCAAACCTATTAAGTTCGGTAAAGTTCAAAAGAACATGTCTTAAGAAAAATACTACGTACTCTATTATTTTTTATTTTTTTATCAAAAAATAAAGAGTATAAAATTATTTTTAATTTTAAAAGTAAAATAATTATGAATAAAATTGAAAAACTAATTAATATAAGTAACTTTAAAATTATATTTTAAAATGAAAAAGTTTTTTTTTTAAATGTTTTAGTTTAAATAAAATGTTCCTCTTATTTATGAAATGGAGAGAGCATTACATTCATGCTTGTACTGTATATGAGTTTGAACGTTAAAATAAATAAATTGTATCAAATCAAACACCAAAGGCTCTAATTTTAAAATTAACCCAAACACTCACAGGATCAATCCAAAACATTATTGTTTACATAGTCAATTGACATGTGACTTCGACTCATATTGTTTCCTCAAAATAAAATTACAAGTAATCTCTTGGAGTTGATCTACACAGGATTAATCCCCATTGACGATTTAATCTGCGTTTTGTTGAATTCAAGCTGGCACGACGTAGATCCTCGCTCAAACAACGAGATTCTCCGGAGTACTGCATCGAAATTGTCCTTGTCCGAGCAACCATCCTCGGCATATATATCCATCCACTCGAGTACTCGAGCATTCCTCAGAACATATCTCACCAAGTCAAAAGCATCCTCACCAGCCCCAAAACAATACAATGCAACAATCCTTAAACGCGATAACATGCACGGTGGCACTCGTATTGGCTCCGTGTAGCGAGGCATATCGTATAAACTAATAATTAGAACTTCAAGATTATCAGCAACTTCAAGGAACTCTACAACCTTATACCAGTCAACGGTCAAATTAAGTTGGAGTTTGGTCAAATTAACAAACTTTGGCGAAACAGTACATTCTAACAGTCCTTAAACACGATAACATGCATGGAGGCACTCGTTTCGGCTCCTTGTAGGGATGCATCTCGTATAAAGTATAAACTAATTTGAAAACAATGATATAAGTAAAAACAATAAAAAACGATGTTCATATAAATTTGCAAACTCCTCAAATTTCACTTACAACAAGGACTTGAAGATAATCATCAACTTCAAGGAACTTTACAACTTTATACCAGTCAACGGTCAAAACAAGTTCGAGTCTGGTTAAATTAACAAACTTTGGCATCAAACTAGTTCCTACTATTTCAACAAGCTGCAAAAAACAAATCAGATATAAAAACTACGTACTCCAAAGAAAGAACGAGATGAAGGAAGAAAATCAAAACAATACCGTTTCTCCAAAATCACTTGAGATTATTAAATAACTCACGTGGCATAGAGAACTAAGAAACTCAATCGAGCGGTCGTGCTCGGTGCAATCAATGCCACACTTATGCGAACAACCGTTTAATGAAATTTCTGCTTCCACTAAGGAGGTCATAGTCTTCCCTAAACTTTTGAGAGAGTCCAAATTACAATGATACACCGTAATATACTCGAGGGCGGGAACATCTATTACCAACGGGCATTCTTTGCCCATCTTAGAGAATTAATCAACAACGAGCTTTTTTAAAGTGGGCGAAGATACAATAACGCAACCCGTATTCTTTTGCTCATACCTAACACAAACATTTACGATCAGCTCTTTGAGAACAGGACAGCCGGAAAGCAAGCGAGGAAGGGACTCGTCATCCTCATAGTCAACGTAACTAAGATCAAGCTTCTCGAGGCTAGGCAAAAACAATTCCCCACTAGACGGGATCACTCCACAATTAACAAGCCTCAAGTCGACGAGAGTCTTGGAGGTGAAGAGGAGTCTCGGCAAAGTGCCTCTTGAAATAATTAAAGAAAAAATAAGGTACTAGATATCATACTCACCGTAGATGTGCCCTCATCCCTGATTCCCCAAATAAATAAATTAATGAAAATGTATCAAATCAAATTCAAAAGCTCAAATTTTGAAATCCAAACACTCACAACATTAAAGCATTATTGTTTTTTTTAGTAAAAGTCAATCACATAAAAAAGAAAAATGTATGATACAGTACAACAGCTGATAGATAGAGAATGACAAACTAGATCCAACTAAAACATATAACAAGAAAAGCAAAAAAAGAAAAAACATTATTGTTCCCATAACCCAATTGTCATGTGACTTTGACTTATTTTGTTTCTCAAAATCAAATTATAAGTAATGTATTGGAGTTGATCTACATAGGAATCCCTTGTATTGACCATGTCACTAACGCTCGATTTAAGGCAACCTGACATGACGTAGATCCTCGCTCAAACAATGAGATTCTCTGAACCGCATCAAGCTTTTCCTCGTCGGAGGAACCTCTCTCGGCATATATTTCCATCCTCTCGAGTACTTGAGCATTCCTCAAAACATATCTCACCAACTCAAAAGCATCCTCACAAGCACTGAAATTATACATTGCAACACTCCTCAAACGCGATATCATGCATGGAGGCACTCGTTTCGGCTCCTTGTAGGGAGTCGGCTTGTATAAACTAATCTGAGATATGATGGCCAAAACAATGATATACAAGTAAAAAAAACAAAATCCAACTTCCATATAAATTGCAAAAACTCAATTTCACTCACAGTAAGATCTTCGAGATTATCAGCAACTTCAAGAAACTTTACAACATTACACCAGTCGAGGGTCAAATCAAGTTCGAGTTTGGTTAAATTAACAAATTTTGGCATTGAACCTATGTCAATAAGATGCAAAGAAAATCAGAGTTGAAATTAAACCACAAGTAGTATAACTACAGAGAAGGAACGAGATGAAGGAAAAACACAAGAGCGTACCGTATAATCAAAATCAGTAAAGATTTGTAGGTACCTCACACAGCAGAGACAACTAAGAAACTCAATGTGCCCGGTGCAATGGGTGCCACACTTATGTGCAATCAAATTAATTTCCGCTCCGATCAAGGAGGTCATAGTCTTCCCCAAACATTCGATAGAGTCCAAATTACAACCGACCAGCGTAAGATACACAAGGGACGGAACATCCATTATCAACATTTCATCGGGGCATTTTTCTTCAGTGAAGTGGGGGAAATCAACAGTGAGCCTTTTTATAGTAGGTGATGATACGATAACCCAACCCTTATTCTTTTGTCCCTCTCTAAATAAAACTTCTACGATAAGCTCCTCGAGCACGGGACAACCGGAAAGCAAGTGAGGAAGGGATTGATCACTCTCATACTCAACGTAACTAAGATTAAGCTTCTTGAGGCTAGGCAAAAACAATTCCCCACTAGAAGGGATCACTCCACAATTCACAAGCTCCAAGTCGACAAGAGTCTTGGAGGTGAGGAGGAGTCTCGGCAAAGTGCACGCGATGGCATCTCGGTACTCGTAAATGTTGAAATCAAGATGGAGGCTTAAGAGATTTCGCTTAGTGAGGAGGTGGATTATCAACGAGTTGAGTTGATCCGAGTGACGTGGCTTCACTTTGTAGAGCTCAAAAGTATTCAAGGTTTGGGCTTGGTGTAGCATTACAACCCTGTTTATGATGTCCAAAGGAGGCTGTTTGCCTCTGAAATCATCTGTGTCAAATTGTAAATTAGGGACGTGGGCCCACAAAAACCTCCATCTTTTAGCGATGACGCTGGTGCGCACTGTTGTAACTTTTGTGTGTTTCTGAATGAGGAGGCTTTGGAAAATATTGAATCACGTTTACACGTTTTCCTTAAAGAATATTTCGACCCTATAACAGCCAAGGTATCACGAAACTTCTTCTAGGATAAGACAATACCGCACTTGTTCTTTGGCGTAGAAACAAGTATATTATAGAATGTTTATTCGCTATACTTCGTTAACACAAAGCTCTTAATTTCGTGGGTCTTAGAATCTGATTTTCAACACCCTTATATAGGTGTTGAAACACCCCTTTGGATAGTGAAAATGCCCTTTCATGAAGGGCTGCACCCTTTGGGAAGAGTTGCACCATTTCATAATGGTCACACCTTTTGGAAAATAATTCAAATATTTTCCATGCATGCAATTACGTGATTAGCATATCTAAACATGCAACCACGAAATTAACATCATATATATACTAACATCAAGTATTAATTTCAGCATATATACTATCACTTATCCAACACATAATCCTTTATCACTTTTACATGATCGTGCACTCCGCACCTCCTTAATCACATTATAGTGCCTTAGGATTATAACCGAAACTTTGTATGAATCCAATTACATTAAATGGACAATGATTTCACTTAAATCATCAACATTCCTCCCCCATTTAAGTGTAATCCTTGAATCACTTATTTTAACAATAACAGCAAGAATTATGCATAAAATGAAAATGTCTTGAAGATTGAATTTTCAACTTAGTGTTATATACAACTTATATATTCGAGAATCAGAGTGTCTTAAAAGATTGAACTCTTCAACCCATCTGAATACATAAAAGATACTACACACATAATTCCAAATACATTCTATAATGATTTCCGATACAAAATTAGGCCTTGTATCCTATCCATTCTTGAGTGTATATAGAGCTTAGCCACGACTCTTGAAGCTGCCACACTTCCCACTCATATAGGTGAATCATTTCTTCGTGCACCTGCAAAATGCACTTTATCAAATGATTCATTAAGAATTAACTTCAACCTTAACATGCAGGTTCAAACACATACCTTTGGGATAATTTCCATGTGTTTCAATCTCAAATATAAGCTTCCCAATTGAATTCTGGTTCTAATACAATTAGAAATGAATTTGGTATCCCATATTTGAAGATTCAAAGAGGCTTCAGACCCATCCCAATCACCGACTTTACTACCAAGTCTTTTGCTAATCCCTTGGTCAAATGATCAGCAAGATTATGTTGTGATCTCACAAAATCAATAGAGATTACTCCTTGAGTGATCAGCTCACGGATCGCGCTATGTCTAACGCCCAAGTGTCTTGACTTGCCATTATAAACATGACTATATGCCTTAGCCAAAGTGGCTGCACTGTCACAATGAATTGAAAACGCCGAAATAGGCTTTGGCCACAAAGGAATTTCATAAACCAAATTCCTTAACCATTCAGCTTCTTTACCAGCTGCCGCAAGTGCTATAAATTCCGATTCCATAGTGGAACTCGTAATACAAGTTTGCTTCTTTGAAGCCCAACTTATAGCACCGCCTCCAAGTAAGAAAACCCAACCAGAAGTAGAGGAATGATCCTCTATATTGGTTATCCAACTCGCATCAGAATACCCTTCTAACACCGAAGGATATCCGACATATGTCAAACCAAAGTCTTTGGTTCCCTTTAAGTATTTTAATACACGCCTAACAGCCTGCCAATGATGCGTGCTAGGATTACTTGTGTATCTACTTAATTTGCCTACCGCAAATGCAATGTCCGGCCTTGTGCTAGTCATAGCATACATAAGGCACCCAATTACCTTGGAGTATTCCAACTGGGACACAGCAACACCCGTATTGGGCATGAGTTTTACACTCGAATCATATGGAGTACTGACCGTAGAATAGTCATCACAATGAAATTTCTTTAACACTTTCTCAATGTAATGAGATTGAGTTAAAGTAATGGCATTGTTTTCACGAATGATTTTAATTCCCAAAATCACATCTGCCTCCCCCATATCCTTCATATCGAAGTTTGATGATAAAAATGACTTAGTCAAATCCACTTGTCTTTGATCAGTACCAAAGATAAGCATATCATCAACATATAGACAAATGATGACTCCTTTACCAAAGTCATCGAATTTGCTATACACACATTTATCCGATTGGTTTAACTTAAAACCATTCGATAAAATTACTTCATCAAATTTCTGATGCCACTGCTTAGGTGCTTGTTTTAATCCATACAAGGATTTAACAAGTTTACATACTTTATGCTCATTACCAGGCATAACGAACCCTTCGGGTTGTTTCATGTAAATTTCCTCCTCTAACTCACCGTTAAGGAACGCTGTTTTTACATCCATTTGATGGATCACTAGATTATTTATTGCAGCCAAAGCTATCAATAATCTAATCGTAGTTATTCGCGCAACAGGAGCATAGGTATCGAAGTAATCAATACCTTCCTTTTGCCTAAAGCCTTGAATGACTAATCGGGCTTTATACTTGTCAATTGAACCATCGACTTTCATCTTTTTCTTAAAGATCCACTTGCATCCTAATGGTTTACAACCGTTAGGTAAATCAGCAAGCACCCAAGTGTTGTTTCCCATAATGGAATCCATCTCATCATTGATGGCTTCTTTCCAAAATGCAACATCTTGCGATTTCAAGACTTCCTCGTATGTTTTAGGCTCATCATCAACATGATAGCTATACGAGTATTGAAATCCAACTTCGTCCCTTGATCCTTCAACCAGAAAGGTCTGGAAATCAGGACCGAACGATTTCTTAGTCCTTATCCTCGTGCCTCGACGAGGTTCAAGCGACTCAGGCTCGGGCAAGGTTAATTCCTTGCTTTCAGCCACCTTAGGCACCAGATCCTTGGTCCTAACCATTGATGAAAATCTAGTTTCATCAAATATAGCGTCCCTCGATTCTATGATAGAATGAATCGCTACTGAATCATTCGGCTCAATCACATAGAATCGATATGCCTTGGAATGCACAGCATATCCAACAAAGATGCAATCAATGCCTCTTTCTCCCAAAGTTTTCCTTTTGGGATCCGGTAGTCTTACGACAGCCCGACAGCCCCAAACCTTAAGGTAATTAAGGTTCGGTTTCATTTTGTACCAAAGTTCGTAGGGGGTAACTTTGTTCCTTTTGTTAGGAACCCTATTTAACAAATAGCAAGCCGTTAACACGGCTTCTCCCCAAAATCCATTATTCAGACCCGAATAAGACAACATGGAATTCACCATTTCCTTTAGTACCCGGTTTTTCCTTTCGGATATACCGTTTTGTTGAGGAGTATAAGGAGCAGTAATTTCATGTATAATACCACACGATTCAAATAAAACAGGATCGTAATATTCACCACCCCTATCGGTTCTCAACTTTTTAATCATGCACTCTTGTTGTAGTTCAACTTCAGTTTTAAATACTTTAAACTTTTCTAGCGCTTCATCTTTAGTACTTAGCAGAAATACATAGCAAAATCTAGAATAATCATCTATGAAAGTTACTAAGTATTTCTTATTCCCCAAAGAAGGTGTAGCATGGAAATCACATAAGTCGCTATGCACAAGTTCAAGCATACAAGATTCACGTTGAACATCTTTAAAAGGCTGCCTAACGATTTTAGTTAGCATGCATGTATTACACTTATCTTCTTCTATGTTCATAGCAGGAATTAATTCAAGTTTGGACATATCAATCATGCGTTTATAATGAACATGTCCTAGTCTAGCATGCCACAATAATGAATCATTCACTTTAGAAGAAACCATAAGAACAGAATCATCAACTTTATTCATAATATTAAGCATAAACATCCCATTACATTGGTATCCAAAACCGACAAACACACCATTCTTAGTCAATACATATTTATTAGATTCATACACTTGTTTATATCCGTACTTGGATAAAACACTACCGGATACAAGATTTTTCCTTATTCCAGGTACATGTAATACATCTAATAATACTAAGGACTTTCCTGAACTGAATTCCAACAACACTTCGCCGCGACCAAGAATAGGGGCTGTTGACTCGTTTCCCATGTAAAGCACTGATCCATCTACAACTGGTTCATAAATTTGAAACCAATGACGATCCTTGCAAACATGCTTAGTAGCACCCGAGTCAATCCACCACGCCACCGAATCATCCTGCACATAAAATGCTTCAGAAACTATAGGGACATAATTTGAATTTACATCTAAATTATGTATAGTAGTCTCACCTTGATTGGTGTCCGGACCCTGGTTATTAGACCTTTGTCCCGAGCGATTATTCATCGTTCCTTTCTTATTCTTGTTCGCACGACAATCACTTTTAAAGTGACCCGCTTTTCCGCATATCCAGCAAGCGCCCTTAGGCTTCTTACTCCCAGCATTATTGCTGTTGTTGTTGTTGTACGGACGCTTTGTCCCTCGGTTCTTATACGAACTCTCCCCTGCTTCCATCATATTGATAGTTGCAGACCTTATCGGTTCCTTGTCCTTGGGTTTTTCACCCTCTTGCGCCCTTAGAGATTCCTCTATGCGCAAGTGACTACCGAGTTGTACTAAAGACAACTCTTCCTTTTTATGTTTCAAGGTGTGTTTGAAGTCTTTCCACGACGGCGGTAATTTGTCTATAATACTAGACACCGAGATGGACTCGTCCATCTTCATATTATGTTGGGTAAATTGACCCAAGATCCGGAGCAATTCATTATATTGCTCCATTACCGGCCTTCCGTCGCACATCTTGTAATTCATAAAATTACCAACTAGGAACTTCTTACTAGAAGCGTCCTCGTCAATGTACTTGGATTCAAGGCTATCCCAAAGGGCCTTAGCAGACTCCACGTTTTGATAGATATCGAAGAGAGAGTCAGACATACCGTTTAATATATGCCCACGACATATATAGTCGTCGTTTTCCCATTTGCAGCGTTTCCGAGTTTCCTCCGGCGATTCGTTGTCCGCTGCTTCCGGTTGTGGAGTACTTAGAACGTACACCACCTTCAATGTTGTTAGCAAGAAATGCATCTTCTTTTGCCACCTTCGAAAGTCTACGCCTTCGAACTTCTCCAATTTTCCAAATTTGCTGTTCATTTCACGAACCGACTCCATCGTTCAGAATAGGAAATATTCTTTAAGATTGTTGTAACTTTTGTGTGTTTCTGAATGAGGAGGCTTTGGAAAATATTGAATCACGTTTACACGTTTTCCTTAAAGAATATTTCGACCCTATAACAGCCAAGGTATCACGAAACTTCTTCTAGGATAAGACAATACCGCACTTGTTCTTTGGCGTAGAAACAAGTATATTATAGAATGTTTATTCGCTATACTTCGTTAACACAAAGCTCTTAATTTCGTGGGTCTTAGAATCTGATTTTCAACACCCTTATATAGGTGTTGAAACACCCCTTTGGATAGTGAAAATGCCCTTTCATGAAGGGCTGCACCCTTTGGGAAGAGTTGCACCATTTCATAATGGTCACACCTTTTGGAAAATAATTCAAATATTTTCCATGCATGCAATTACGTGATTAGCATATCTAAACATGCAACCACGAAATTAACATCATATATATACTAACATCAAGTATTAATTTCAGCATATATACTATCACTTATCCAACACATAATCCTTTATCACTTTTACATGATCGTGCACTCCGCACCTCCTTAATCACATTATAGTGCCTTAGGATTATAACCGAAACTTTGTATGAATCCAATTACATTAAATGGACAATGATTTCACTTAAATCTTAAAGAATGTTGATGATTTAAGTGAAATCATTGTCCATTTAATGTAATTGGATTCATACAAAGTTTCGGTTATAATCCTAAGGCACTATAATGTGATTAAGGAGGTGCGGAGTGCACGATCATGTAAAAGTGATAAAGGATTATGTGTTGGATAAGTGATAGTATATATGCTGAAATTAATACTTGATGTTAGTATATATATGATGTTAATTTCGTGGTTGCATGTTTAGATATGCTAATCACGTAATTGCATGCATGGAAAATATTTGAATTATTTTCCAAAAGGTGTGACCATTATGAAATGGTGCAACTCTTCCCAAAGGGTGCAGCCCTTCATGAAAGGGCATTTTCACTATCCAAAGGGGTGTTTCAACACCTATATAAGGGTGTTGAAAATCAGATTCTAAGACCCACGAAATTAAGAGCTTTGTGTTAACGAAGTATAGCGAATAAACATTCTATAATATACTTGTTTCTACGCCAAAGAACAAGTGCGGTATTGTCTTATCCTAGAAGAAGTTTCGTGATACCTTGGCTGTTATAGGGTCGAAATATTCTTTAAGGAAAACGTGTAAACGTGATTCAATATTTTCCAAAGCCTCCTCATTCAGAAACACACAAAAGTTACAACAATCTTAAAGAATATTTCGACCCTCTAACGATGGAGTCGGTTCGTGAAATGAACAGCAAATTTGGAAAATTGGAGAAGTTCGAAGGCTTTGGCCACAAAGGAATTTCATAAACCAAATTCCTTAACCATTCAGCTTCTTTACCAGCTGCCGCAAGTGCTATAAATTCCGATTCCATAGTGGAACTCGTAATACAAGTTTGCTTCTTTGAAGCCCAACTTATAGCACCGCCTCCGAGTAGGAAAACCCAACCAGAAGTAGAGGAATGATCCTCTATATTGGTTATCCAACTCGCATCAGAATACCCTTCTATTACCGAAGGATATCCGACATATGTCAAACCAAAGTCTTTGGTTCCCTTTAAGTATTTTAATACACGCCTAACAGCCTGCCAATGATGCGTGCTAGGATTACTTGTGTATCTACTTAGTTTGCCTACCGCAAATGCAATGTCTGGCCTTGTGCTAGTCATAGCATACATAAGGCACCCAATTACCTTGGAGTATTCCAACTGGGACACAGCAACACCCATATTGGGCATGAGTTTTACACTCGAATCATATGGAGTACTGACCGTAGAATAGTCATCACAATGGAATTTCTTTAACACTTTCTCAATGTAATGAGATTGAGTTAAAGTAATGGCATTGTTTTCACGAATGATTTTAATTCCTAAAATCACATCCGCCTCCCCCATATCCTTCATATCGAAGTTTGATGATAAAAATGACTTAGTCAAATCCACTTGTCTTTGGTCAGTACCAAAGATAAGCATATCATCAACATATAGACAAATAATGACTCCTTTACCAAAGTCATCGAATTTGCTATACACACATTTATCCGATTGGTTTAACTTAAAACCATTCGATAAAATTATTTCATCAAATTTCCGATGCCACTGCTTAGGTGCTTGTTTTAATCCATACAAGGATTTAACAAGTTTACATACCTTATGCTCATTACCAGGCATAACGAACCCTTCGGGTTGTTTCATGTAAATTTCCTCCTCTAACTCACCGTTAAGGAATGCTGTTTTTACATCCATTTGATGGATCACTAGATTATGTATTGCAGCCAAGGCTATCAATAATCTAATCGTAGTTATTCGCGCAACAGGAGCATAGGTATCGAAGTAATCAATACCTTCCTTTTGCCTAAAGCCTTGAATGACTAATCGGGCTTTATACTTGTCAATTGAACCATCGACTTTCATCTTTTTCTTAAAGATCCACTTGCATCCTAATGGTTTACAACCGTTAGGTAAATCAGCAAGCACCCAAGTGTTGTTTCCCATAATGGAATCCATCTCATCATTGATGGCTTCTTTCCAAAATGCAACATCTTGCGATTTCAAGACTTCCTCGTATGTTTTAGGCTCATCATCAACATGATAACTATACGAGTATTGAAATCCAACTTCGTCCCTTGATCCTTCAACCAGAAAGGTCTGGAAATCAGGACCGAACGATTTCTTAGTCCTTATCCTCGTGCCTCGACGAGGTTCAAGCGACTCAGGCTCGGGCAAAGTTAATTCTTTGCTTTCAGCCACCTTAGGCACCAGATCCTTGGTCCTAACCATTGATAAAAATCTAGTTTCATCAAATATGGCGTCCCTCGATTCTATGATAGAATGAATCGCTACTGAATCATTCGGCTCAATCACGTAGAATCGATATGCCTTGGAATGCACAGCATATCCAACAAAGATGCAATCAATGCCTCTTTCTCCCAAAGTTTTCCTTTTGGGATCCGGTAGTCTTACGACAGCCCGACAGCCCCAAACCTTAAGATAATTAAGGTTCGGCTTCTTTTTGTACCAAAGTTCGTAGGGGGTAACTTTGTTCCTT
The DNA here is from genome assembly GCA_954870475.1 of Euphrasia confusa. Lineage (NCBI taxonomy): Eukaryota > Viridiplantae > Streptophyta > Magnoliopsida > Lamiales > Orobanchaceae > Euphrasia > Euphrasia confusa. Next base: position 2,855,319 of record OX940956.1, on the reverse strand, counting down.
TTGTTAGGAACCCTATTTAATAAATAGCAAGCTGTTAACACGGCTTCTCCCCAGAATCCACTATTCAAACCCGAATAGGATAACATGGAATTCACCATTTCCTTTAGTACACGGTTCTTCCTTTCGGATATACCGTTTTGTTGAGGAGTATAGGGCGCAGTTATTTCATGAATAATACCACATGATTCAAACAAAACAGGATCATAATATTCACCTCCCCTATCGGTTCTCAACTTTTTAATCATGCACTCTTGTTGTAGTTCAACTTCAGTTTTAAATACTTTAAACTTTTCTAGCGCTTCATCTTTAGTACTTAGCAGAAATACATAGCAAAATCTAGAATAATCATCTATGAAAGTTACTAAGTATTTCTTATTCCCCAACGAAGGTGTAGCATGGAAATCACATAAGTCGCTATGCACAAGTTCAAGCATACAAGATTCACGTTGAACATCTTTAAAAGGCTGCCTAACGATTTTAGTTAGCATGCATGTATTACACTTATCTTCTTCTATGTTCATAGCAGGGATTAATTCAAGTTTGGACATATCAATCATGCGCTTATAATGAACATGTCCTAGTCTAGCATGCCACAATAATGAATCATTCACTTTAGAAGAAACCATAAGAACAGAATCATCAACTTTATTCATAATATTAAGCATAAACATCCCGTTACATTGGTATCCAAAACCGACAAATACACCATTCTTAGTCAATACATATTTATTAGATTCGTATACTTGTTTATATCCATACTTGGATAAAACACTACCGGATACAAGATTTTTCCTTATTCCAGGTACATGTAATACATCTAATAATACTAAGGACTTTCCGGAACTGAATTCCAACAACACTTCGCCGCGACCAAGAATAGGGGCTGTTGACTCGTTTCCCATGTAAAGCACTGATCCATCTACAACTGGTTCATACTTTTGAAACCAATGACGATCCTTGCAAACATGCTTAGTAGCACCCGAGTCAATCCACCACGCCACCGAATCATCCTGCACATAAAATGCTTCAGAAACTATAGGGACATAATTTAAATTTACATCAAAATTATGTATAGTAGTCTCACCTTGATTGGTGTCCGGACCCTGGTTATTAGACCTTTGTCCCGAGCGATTATTCATCGTTCCCTTTTTATTCTTGTTCGCACGACAATCACTTTTAAAGTGACCCGTTTTTCCGCATATCCAGCAAGCGCCCTTAGGCTTCTTACTCCCAGCATTGTTGCCGTTGTTGTTGTTGTAGGGACGCTTTGTCCCTCGGTTCTTATACGAACTCTCCCCTGCTTCCATCATATTGATAGTTGCAGACCTTATCGGTTCCTTGTCCTTGGGTTTTTCACCCTCTTGCGCCCTTAGAGATTCCTCTATGCGCAAGTGACTACCGAGTTGTACTAAAGACAACTCTTCCTTTTTATGTTTCAAGGTGTGTTTGAAGTCTTTCCACGACGGCGGTAATTTGTCTATAATACTAGACACCGAGATGGACTCGTCCATCTTCATATTATGTTGGGTAAATTGACCCAATATCCGGAGCAATTCATTATATTGCTCCATTACCGGCCTTCCGTCGCACATCTTGTAATTCATAAAATTACCAACTAGGAACTTCTTACTAGAAGCGTCCTCGTCAATGTACTTGGATTCAAGGCTATCCCAAAGGGCCTTAGCAGACTCCACATTTTGATATATATCGAAGAGAGAGTCAGACATACCGTTTAATATATGCCCACGACATATATAGTCGTCATTTTCCCATTTGCAGCGTTTCCGAGTTTCCTCCGGCGATTCGTTGTCTGCTGCTTCTGGTTGTGGAGTACTTAGAACGTACACCACCTTCAACGTTGTTAGCAAGAAATGCATCTTCTTTTGCCACCTTCGAAAGTCTACGCCTTCGAACTTCTCCAATTTTCCGAATTTGCTGTTCATCTCACGAACCGACTCCATCGTTCAGAATAGTAAGAGTTTCGTTTCGAGGAAAGAGAGAATGTGGCAGAGGAGCTCATCTGGTAATTCGCTCAGCAAATCAATGTTTGTTTTTCTTTTATACATTTTTGACAACTGATTATAGGTTTTACAGACATAATATAATTAGCAAAAGAAATATAGAAATCAGTAATTTGATCAATCTTCGAAATTACTGAAACTTTAACATACCTCTCCTCTAACACCAGGGAAAACAAATTTAAGGCGCTGTTGCGATTCGGATTCTGTTCCAAAAGTTACCTACTTATGTATGCAAGTTAATCAAAGTCATTTTTTTTTTCAGAAAACTCTTTAATCTGGAAGACGCTACATTAACACCAGGTGTAGAGATGACTCTCTACACCACCAATAAAATTTTGACATGTGGCATTATTGATTAAAAGTATTTATTATTAGTTTTGATATGATATCTATAAATTTGTTAATAAAAATAAAATTAAATTTTGTTTAATTTCCTTCCATTGTTTAATTTAATAAAAATATCTTACTTACTAAAAATTCAAAAGTAAATTAATTATTTTAATTGATTAATTAATAAATAAAATTTAACTAAATTTATCAATTTGATTAATAAGTACTGTAGATTTAATTAATGAAGTTCGTATATATTAATTCAATTGATTGATTATAATTATAATTTAAATTAAACTAATTAATTAAAAAAATAAAATTTAACTATATTTATTAATTAGATTGGTAAAATCGAATTTTATTTATATAATAAATTGATGTCTGATATTATTTTTTAATAATTTAAAAAACTATTTTAACAATATAGAATTTTTTTTTTATTTTTTTATTATTTATTATAAATAAGTTTTTAATATTTAAAAAAAATATTAAAACCCTAGTGTTTTCTAATTTGTACTTATTTATTATATTATACGCATATAATTAATGTTAAAATTATCTTGTATACTTAATTCAAAATATAAATTGTAATAAAAAAAATAGTCTAAATATATTTCGTTTAAATTTAGATATTTTTTAAAATACTTTATATCTTGTGATCTATTTTAATTTTATTTTTATAATAAATTATCTTAGTTATATATTAGGATTTTAAATTATTACATAAAAATAAATAAATCAAATTATACTACTTGAATATTCCAATTAAAGTATCAATTCACTTTGTTAAAATTAAAACAATTTCATTTGATTCAATTTAATTTTATTAAATTTTTTAAAAATTGATTAATTAATTATGCTCAATACTACTATATTAAAATGTCACATTAAAAATTAAAATTAATTATTTTATGATCACTATTCTTCTATAAGATTAATACATTTTTATATAAATCATAATCGAGAAAATGCTCATTGCACTCGATTAAATTAATCTATTTGAATAATTTATTTTAAAATTGAATCAAATTATTATTTCAATATTATTGTATTCATTTTAAAATTATTTAACTAAATTATAGGAAATATTCACATCATATAAACCAAAAAAATGTGCATTCAATAGTAAATATACAATTGACATAATTTCAATATTGTACAAATTTTCATCGTGCGAGATAAGATCATCTCGTTACGACTCCCGAATTCTTTTCAGGTACGGAAACTGAGTAGAGTGTGGCATATAGCTTGGTAGTTGTTCACTTTTTATTATTTTTTTGTGCTATATGTTACGGTTGGTTGTTCGGAGAGCTAGTCTGTTAGCTCGTTAATGCCGTAGATTTTTTTCCTATGGGATGTAATGTATCATCATACATTTTTTTTTATATGTGATTGACCTTTAACAAAAAAAATATTGTACAAATTAATTACCATGATTGAGAATATTAATGTACTTTAGACAAAAATCATGATCCAGAATACATCAACTTCACACTAAAAATTCAATTCGATTATTTTACTTATGTATAAAGAACTTTAGATAAATAGTCTACAATTTATTTCAAATTCATTATACAAAATTTAATAAAATAAAATTTAATAAATAAACTAAATTTTATGTCAAATTTATTATAAGAAAATAATTTTAAGTAAAATAATCATTTGAGTATAATTTTTATTAATGTTTTTAGTATAACATTTATATTGTACAATTTATTATATTTAAAATAATTAATTACTTAAAATATACTTGCAATATTTTCTATTATGAAATTTATTATACTTAAAATTTTCTTACTAGTCTAATTAAATTTTTTAATTTAATTTAAAATTTTAGTTTATCAATTGAACGTAAGTACTTATATCATTAGTTTTATTAGCAATATAATAATTAATAATTTAATAAACTAATTAATAAATTTTATTTAATTTAAAATTAAATCAATAAATTAAATTAATTAGTTTACTTTTAAGTAAATCATTCTTACTAAATTTAACAATGGAAGGAAATTAAACAAAATTTAATTTGATTTGTATTACCAAATTTATAGATATCATATCAAAAATAATAATAAATACTTTAATCAATAATACCACGTGTCCAAATTTTATTGGCGGTGTAGAGACTCTCTCTACACCTGGTGTTAATGTAGCCTTTTCCCTTTAATCTTGGAGTACTAATATTTTTATTTATAGAAACATTTAATTTTCCTTATTTTATTGGAGTACTAATATTATAAGAATCTTGTATTATAGTACTAGTATTCATTGTGTAGTAATAATAATTTAATTTAATATTAATGATTTTTTAAGATAATTATATATGGTAAACAGATTTTAATTTTCATAAATAAATTTAGATGTAAGATATTTTAATAAATTATCCTATGAATTAATTAATATATTAATTAATTAAAATATGAGGCGTGTAATGTATTTAATTAGGAGGGTAAAATACAATTATATATTTTTTTAATCTTTTTACCTCTTATTAAGATTTTACTTGACACTTTTATTTATATTGATACTTCAAAAAAATACATGCAACATTTTTATCATATTAGATGAGTAGATCTGGATAGATAAAATTACTCATCATATATAAATAAATATTCCATTCATGCTCTTGCAATTCAAAGATGGAGTTGTAATTAAGTTTGAACTTTAAAAATAAATAAATTAATGAAGATGCATCAAATCAAATTCCAAAGGCTCAATTTTTAAAACACAAACACTCACAGCATTAAAGCATTATGGTTCACATAATGTGACTTCAGACTTATTCTGTTTCTCAAAATCAAATTAATGTCTTGGAGTTGATCTACATAGGAATCCCTTGCATTGATCACGATTTAATCTGCCTTGTTGAAGGCAAGCTGGCATGACGTAGATCCCCGCTCAAACAACGAGATTCTCCTAATTAGCGCATCAAAATTGTCCTTGTCGGAGGAACCAGGATCGGCATTTATTTCCATCGTCTCGAGCGCTCGAGCATTTCTCAGAATATATCTCACAGTGTCAAAAACATTCTCAAAAGCACTGAAATTAAACATTGTAACCGTCCTTAAACGCGATAACATGCATGAAGGCACTCGTTTCGGCTCCTTGTAGGGACGCAGCTCGTATACAGTAATCTGATACAATGATATACGAGTAAAAACAAAATCCAACTTCGGCCATATAAATTTCAAACTCCAATTTCACTTACAATAAGATCTTCGAGATTATCAACAACTTCAAGAAACTTTACAACATTATACCAGTCGACCATCAAAAGAAGTACGAGTTTGGTTAAATTAACAAACTTTGGCATCAACCCAGTTCCTACTATGTCAACAAGCTGCAAATAAAATCAGATTTGAAATTACCACAAATAAATAAACTAGACGAAGGAAAAAAATCAGAAGTAACATACCGTTTCTTCAAAATCACCAGAGATTTTTAGGCACCTCGCACGACAGAGACAACTAAGAAACTCAATGTGCTCGTTGCAATCTATGTCACACGTATGCGAACACCCGTTTAATGAAATTTCCGCTTCGACTAAGGAGTTCATAGTCTTCTCCAAACTTTTGAGAGAGTCCAAATTACAATGATCCAGCGTAAGATACTCGAGGGCGGGAACATCTATTGTCAACATTTCATCAGGGCATTCATCGCCTAGCTCAGAGAAGTCAACGATGAGTGTTTTTAAAGTGGGTGAAGATACAATAACGCAACCCGAATTCATTTGTCCGGGCCTTAAACAAACTTCTACGATCAACTCCTCGAGCAGAGGACAGCCGGAAAGCAAGTGAGGAAGGGATTCATCACTCTCATACTCAACGTAACTAAGACTAAGCTTCTTGAGGCTAGGCAAAAGTACTTCCCCACTAGAAGGGATAAGCCCACAACTAACAAGATCCAAGTCGACAAGAGTCTTGGAGGTGAGGAGGAGTCTCGGCAAAGCGCAAGCGATGTTTTCTCTGTACTCCTCTACGTCGAATACAAGACAAAGATTTCGGAGATTTCGTTTAGTGATCAGGTAGATAATCAACGTGTCGAGTTGATACGAAGGGCATCGCTTCAATCTGGAGAGCTCGAAAGTGTTCAAGGTTTCGGCTTTGTGTAGCATTGCAATTCTGTAAATGATGTCGAGAGGCTGTGTCTGGTCGCTGAAATTGTGTTCGTAAAATTTTAATTCGAGGACGTGGGCCCACAGGAACCTCCATCTTTTTGAGAGGACGCACGTGCCCACAGAGCGCTTCGTTGAAAGGAAAGAGAGAATGTGGCAGAGGATCTCATCTGGTAATCCGCTCAGCAAATCAAGTTCACTTTTTTTTCTCCCCATTTCAACAACTGTAATTAGGGTTTTACAAACATAGCAATAATTAGCAAAAGAAATCAGTAATTTGATAAATCTTCGAAATTAAAACTTAACAGCAAGGACAGAGAGCGAAAGGGCATACCTCCAACACCATGAAAAACAAAGGCCCTGTTTGCGATTCGGGTTCTGTTCCAAAAGTGACCTATTTATTAGCAAATTGTAATTGCTATTCATTCATTGGAGCTAGGGTTACATCTTGTGAAACTCGAATGGTAACGCGAGGGAATTGAAATGGGGAGAAAAAAATAATTATAAATAATTATTTCATTCATGCTTTTGCAATTCAAAATATGGGATTGTATTTGAGTGTGAACTTTAATGGTTATGCATCAAATAATTTTCAAAAGAAAAATTACTCTAAATTAAAAACCCAAACAATCACGGCATTAAAACATTATTGTTCACATTACAAAAAAGCCCAAGTGGCCTGTGACTTCGGCTTGATTCTTTTGCTTCTCAAAATTAAATTATTGGTAATGCTTTGGAGTTAATCTACATCGAAATCCCTTGTATTCATCACGTCGCCAACTATTAAATCTGTGTTGAAATAAAGTTGCCATGACATAGATCCTCGCTCAAACAATGAGATTTTTCGAAGCACATCAAGATTTTCCTTGTTTGTGGAACCAGACGTGTCAAATATGTCCATCCTCTCGAGTACGTGAGCATTCTTCAAAATATATCTCACCATTTCAAAAATATCCTCACAATCATGAAGATTATCATAAAACATTATAACACTCCTTAAACGTGATAACATGCATGAAGGCACTCGTTTTGGTTCGATGTAGGGGAGCGTCTCGACGATACTAATCTGATGGAGAAAACAATGATATAAGTAAAAAAAATAAAAATAAAAATTGCAAAATCCAATTTCACTTACAATAAGAACTTGAAGATTATCAGCAACTTCAAGGAACTTTACAACATTATACCAGTCGACGGTCAAAACAAGTTGGAGTTCGGTTAAATTAACAAACTTCACCATTGAACCAGTTCCTGCTAAGTGAACAAGCTGCAAAGAAAATCATTTTTAAAAAACCACAAGCAAGTTATAAATATACAGACAGGCAAAACGAGAGATGAAAAAAAATCAGAACGAACCGTATCATCAAAATGATTTGAGATTGTAAGGTATCTCACATGACAGAGACAACTAAGAAAGTCAACCCAAGGACCATGTGCTGTGCAATCTGTGCCAGTACACCTATGGCAATCTCGATTTAAAGTAACTTCCGCTTCAATTAAGGAGGTCATAGTTTTCCTCAAACTTTTGACATGCTTCAAATGACAATGATCCATCTTAAGATATACGAGGGCGGGAGCATCTATTATCAACATTTCCTCAAGGTTGTAGCTAGATAAATCAACAGTGAGTGCTTTTATAGAGGGCGAAGATACAATAACGCAACCCAAATTCTTTTGTCCCTCCCTAAAACAATCATGGATGAATAGCTTCTCAAGCACAGGACAACCAGAAAGCAAGTGAGGAATGGATTTGTCATCCTCATACTGAACATAACGAAGTTTAAGCTTCTTGAGGCTAGGCAAAAACAGTTCCCCTCTAGAGGGGATCACTCCACAATTAACAAGCTTCAAGTCGACAAGAGTTTTGCAGGTGAAGAGGAGTCTTGGCAAAGTGCACGCAATATCCTGCCCGTACTCCAATCTGAAATCAAGATAAAGATTTCTGAGATTTCGCTTAGCGAGGAGGTAGATAATCAACGTGTCGAGTTGATACGACTGACATCCCTTCAGTTTGGAGAGCTTAAAAGTATTCAAGATTACGGCTTGGTGCAGCATTGCAACCCTGTAAATGATGTCCAAAGGCTGTGTTTCACTACCACCTCGGAAATTATTTTCGAGGAATTGTAAATTAGGGACGTGGGTCCACATAAACCTCCATCTTTTAGCGAGAACGCTGGTACACACAGAGAGCTTCGTCGGAAGGAAAGAGAGAATGTGAAATAGGATCTCATCTGGTAATCCGCTCAGCCTATCAATGCTTCCTTTTATTCTCTCCATTTTAAGAACTAGATCAGGGTTTTACAAACATAATTAATTAATTAGCAAAAGGATAAAAAAACAGTTTGATAATCATCGAAATTAAAACAGAATTTATTAGCAGATTGAGATGAGGATATAAACTAGGGCAATTCCTCGCCTGCAAATAATAGTATCTGAAAATAAAAAAGACAATGTGTGAAAACCAAACCTCCAACTCCAGGTAAAAAGGGGCTGTTGCGAATCGAATCCGGGTTCGGAATATGGACGATTCGGAAGGAGAGGGCAACTCGATAAATTTTGGGGAGAACAGAATTTAATTTTGAACTTTGTAAATTAAATTAATGGTAAATGGTAATGTTATGGAGTTAATCTACTCGGAATCCCTTGTATAATGTATTATTGATCACACCGACGATTTAATCTCTGTTTTGGAGTTAATCAAACATTATTTTAATGAATTAATTAATTAATAAAAATATAGTAATATATTTTTAAAACGTGTAATTAATTAAGTAATTAAAATTTAATAATTTTGAAAATTTTGTGTCTACATGTAATTAATTAATTTCTTAATCAATCAAATGGGTTGAATTAAGAACTTGGTTACCTCTAAAGTTTAAGAAATTATAGTATAAAAAATTGTACATTTTTTAATTCACAAATTGTATCTATTGAAATGAATTATTTTCGTTTTGTAAAATAAAATTTAATCTCAAAAGTAATTTTTTTTTGTTTGTAAAATGACAACTTTTATTTAATTTTTGTAATTTACTCTCAAGATTGATAAATTGCTTTCTTTATTGATAACCAATTATTAAAATTAACTTATTCACAATATCACTTTTTATTTATTTTGTTACTTAATGTAAATATGAGTATGAACTTTAAAATGAAATAAATAAATAAAAATGTATCAAATCAAATTCCAAAGTCTCTAATTTTAAAACCCAAACACCCACATCATCGAAGCATTATTGTTCACATAACCAATTGACTTATTATGTTCCTCAAAATCAAATTATAAGTAATGTCTTGGAGTTGATCTACACATGATCCCAATCCACCGGTGATGATTTAATCTTCGTCCTTGAAGGCAAACTTGCATGACGTAGATCCTCGCTTATATAACGAGATTCTCCGAAGCGCATCAAGCTTTTCCTTGTCGGAGGAACCATCCTCAATGTATATCTTCATCCTCTCGAGTGCTTAGCATTCATCAAAACATATCTCACCGCGGCGAAAGCATCCTTACAAGCACTGAAATTATACATTGTAACCCTCCTTAAACGCGATAACATGCACGGAGGCACTCGTTTCGACTTCTTGTAGGGAGGCAGCTCGTATAAAGTCATCTGATACAACGATACACACAAGTAAAAAAAACAAAATCCAACTTCTATATAAATTGCAAAACTCGTCAAATTTTCACTTACAATAAGAACTTCGAGATTATCAGCAACTTCAAGAAGCTTTACAACATTACACCAGTCGACGGTCAAAACAAGTTTGAGTTTTGTTAGATTAATAAACTTAGGCATCGTCGAACCATTTCCTACTATGTCAATAAGCTGCAAAGAAAATCAGATTAGAAACCACGGATAAAGAATCAAAAAAATTCAGAAAGTACGTACCGTTTCTTCAAAATCACTCGAGATTTCTAGGCACGTGACACGGCAGAGACTACTAAGAAACTCGATCGAGCGGGCATGCTCGGTGCAATCGGCGCCACACGTATGTGAACGTCCATTCAAAGTAATTTCCGCTTCGATTAAGGAGGTCATATATAGTCTTCACCAAACTCTTGACGTACAGAGTCCAAATTACAATGAACCACCTTGAGATACTCGAGGGCAGGGACATCTATAGTCAACATTTCATCGGGGCAGTCTTCGCCTAAGTCAGAGAAGTCAACGGTCAGTCTTTTCACAGTGGGCGACGACACAATAACGCAACCCGAATTCTTCTGTTCCTTCCTAAAACAATCATTGACAATCAACTCCTCGAGCAGAGGACAACCGGAAAGCAAGCGAGGAAGGGACTCATCACTCTCATACTCAACGTAACTGAGATTAAGCTTCTTGAGGCTAGGCAAAAACAAGTCCCCAGAAGAGGGGATCACTCCGCAATTAACAAGCTCCAAGTCGACGAGAGTCTTGCAACAGAGGAGGAGTCGAGTCGGCAAAGCGCAAATGACTTCATCGATATCCTCGTCCGTAAAACCTAAATCGAGATGAAGGTTTCGGACATTTCGATTGATGCAGTAGATGATCAACGTGTCGAGCTGATACGACGACCATCCGTTCACTTAAACGTATCGACGATTTTCGCTTTGTGCAGCATCGCAACTCTGCTTATGATGTCCAACTGCTGCTCTTCACTACCAGCTCTGAAATTAGTTCCGTGAAATTCCAAATTAGGGACGTGGGCCCACAGAAACCTCCATCTCTTAGCGAGAACGCTGGTGGACACGGAGGTCTTCGTCGGAAGGAACGACAGAATGTGACAAAGGACATCGTTTGGTAATCCGCTTAGCATATCTGTTTTTCGATCTATTACTTCTCCCCATTTTCAAATTACAAAACGAGTGTGATCGTGTTATCTAAACTCTAAAGTCATTTTTTTAAATAGAAAACTCATATTCAGTTTTATTCTTCCGGATCATTTGCCTTATTTTATTGTTAACGATTTATCATAATTAATGATAAGATCTCAAGTACTATATATATTATCGAAACAACTAAACTATAATACTCCTAGATAGACGTGAATACGTTAAATATTCAGTTTTATGTACGTTAAAATTTAATTTTTTATTGATAAATTAAGTAAAAATATATAATAATATGAAATGTTGATTTTTTTGAATAAATTATTAATAAAATAAATTATTTTTATAAATATTGAGTTTAAGAGGGGAAGTCAAACTATATAAAATAAATTATGGATATTATGCGGTCACTATTGATCATCTTTTATTTTAAAAAAATTATTGAGTTTACTTTTATTTTTTCCATTTAAATTTTTTTACTCCTACTTATGACATTATAACATTTATTTTCATTTAAAAATGTGAAAAATATTTCTGGACCCATAAATTTTATTTTCATTTAAAAATGTGAAAAATATTTCTGGACCCATAAATTTTTAGTTCGGTGATGTGCAAAACTGAAAAAATGCAATAGAATATGAAATGCAAAATCACTACAAAAATTAGTAGTGCTGTATAAGTTTACATCAAATAAAATTCAATAGGACAATTACTCTAAATTAAAAATCCAAACACTCACAGCATTAAAGCATTATTGTTCACATTATTACTTCTCGAAATTGTATCGATCATGTCGCTGACTATTTAAAATGTGTTGAAGGCAACCTGGCATGATGTAGATCCTCGCTCAAACAATAAGATTCTCCGAAGCGCATCAAAAACTTTCTTCTTTGTGGAACCAGAAAATATTTCCATTCTCTCGAGTACTTGAGCATTCCTCAAAATATATCTCACCATGTCAAATGCATCCTCCTCACAAGCATCAAAATAGGACAATGTAACAGTCCTTAAACGTGATAACATGCACGGAGGCACTCTTTTTGGTTCGATGTAGAGCGTATCGACGATACTAATCTGATGAAAAAAAAACAATGATATAAGTAAAAAAATAAAAAAAAAATCCAATTTCGATATAAATTGCAAACTCCAATTTCACTTACAACAAGGACTTCAAGATTATCAGCAACTTCAAGGAACTTTACAAGATTATACCAGTTGACTGTCACAGCATCTTCAAGTTCAAGTTTGGTTATATTAACAAACTTTGTCATTGAACCAGTTCCTACTAAGTGAACAGCCTGCAAAGAAAATCAGATTTAAAAACCTTAAGCAGGGTATAACTATACACACGGGCAAAATGAGAAGACGAACAAAAAAAATAAAACATACCATATCCCAAGAACTTGAGATTTTTAGATACCTCACTTGACATAGACAACTAAGGAACTCATCCCAAGGACCAAGTTCGGTGCAATCAGTGCTACATTTATGCTCATGTCTATTTACAGCAATCTCCGCTTCTATTAAAGAGGTCATAGTCTTACTCAAACTTTTGACACGATCTATAAAACAACAATCCACCTTAAGATATACGAGTGCAGGAACATCTATTATCAACATACCAACATTCCAATCATCGTCTAGCAAAGAGAAATCAACAATCAGTTTTTTTATAGTAGGTGAAGATACAGTAACGCAATTCGGATGCTTAGGTTTCTCCCTAAAACAAACTTTTACGATCAGCTCCTCAAGCACAGGACAACCAGAAAGCAAGTGAGGAAGGGATTCATCGTCCGCATACTCAACGCAACCAAGATTAAGCTTCTTGAGGCTAGGCAAAAACAATTCTCCACTAGAGGGGATCAGTCCACAATTAACAAGCCTCAAGTCGACTAGAGTTTTGCAGATGAACAGGAGTCTTGGCAAAGTGCACACAATATCATCCACATTCTCGAAGCCAAAATCAAGATGAAGATTTCGGAGATTTCGCTTAGTGAGATAGATAATCAACGTGTCCAGTTGATACGACGGACATTCCTTCACTTTGGAGAGCTTAAAAGTATTCAAGATTTCAGCTTGGTGTAGCATTGCAACCCTGCTTATGATGTCCAAAGGCTGTGTTTCACTATCATCTCTGAAATCATGCTCGTAAAATCGTAAATTAGGGACGTGGGTCCAGAGAAACCTCCATCTTTTAGCGAGAACGCTGGTACACACAGAGAGCTTCGTTGGAAGGAAAGAGAGAATGTGACATAAGACCTCATCGGGTAATCCGCTTAGGATATCAATACTTCTAATTCTTCTCTCCATGTTAAGAACTGGATTTTAACAACTGGATTACAACCCGGTTAACTGATTAGGGTTTATAAACATAATTATTAGCAGACGAAAAGAAATAAATCAGATTGATAAACTGACTTGTAGTTGGTGACGAGAAATTGAGAACAAAAACTAGGGCATTCAAAACAGAGATGGAAACCCAAACCTCAAGCTCCAGGTATATAGGGGTTTTCTCGAATCGGATCCGGGTTCGGAGTGTGGACAGTCGGAGCACTCCTGTTCAGACGGCCGGAGATAGGAGATGACAACACTGAAGGATAAGGGATAATACGATTCAGAAGCTCATCTAAAATGCGCGTATAAATTTTGGGGAGAATACAGTTTATGTATATATACATATATAAATTAAAAGGAAATATAGTTAAAAATCGTAACACAAAGACGGTTAGTTCTATGCTAGCATAAGGGTACTACCCCATTGTCATACACCCATTTACATGTGTATTTATATTTATCTTTTTACTTTTTTCATTTGGTTAAGTTTTTTATAGTGACGACATGTAACATTTTATATGGATTGGGTACTACCCCTATTAGGGTAGCATAGAATAAACCCACAAAGACCTGCAATTTAAAAATGAGTGAACTCTCGATGCGATGAATTTCGGCAGAGGGACGGGGAGTTAGATCTTTAACTTCGACTTTTATTTTAAATAATTTTGCAACTGGAGCGAGCGTGATTATTTTAATAAAAAAAAAATATAAAAATATTATTTTTATTGAAGTACTAATGAATTTATTAGATAATAAATATCAAAATATTATATTAATTTCATCATCTACAGTAATTAAGTCTCATGTTATGCAAGTAATATACAGTGTGTTTTGGCCCTTTTGGGTATATAAATTTTGAAATTTAAAATAAATTAAATTAATGTAAAAGAAAATATTGCTATTAACCTTCAAAATTTTGAAAAAATAAAAATAATTTTTTTATAAATAATTAAATTTATTTCAGCTCCGTGTTTTCAAAATAAATTTATGCAATTTAAAAATGAAATTTTATTTGAGTTTGAACTTTAATTTTTTATATTGATATGCATCAAATAAAATTCAAGAGAATAATTATTCTAAACTTAAAATCCAAACACTCACAACGTTAAAGCATTATTTTTCACATTACACAACAAGCCCAAGTGGCCTGTGATTTCGACTTAATCCTGTTGCTTTTCAAATTAAACTACTGATTTGGAGCTAATCTACTACGGAATCCCTTGTATTGATCACGTCGCAGACGATTTAATCTGTTGAAAGCAACCTGGCATAACTTAGATCCTCGCTCGAACAATGAGATTTTCGTCCTCTCAAGTACTTGAGCATTTCTCAAAATATATCTCACCATTTCGAAAACATTCTCACAATCATCATAGAAAAAATTCAAACGATGCATTCTAACAGTTCTTAAACGTGATAACATGCACGGAGGCACTCGTTCGGGCTCATTGTAGGTGGTCCTCGTAGATCCATGAATCTGATGGCCAAAACAATGATACAAAGGTTAAAAAAAACAATCTAAATATATAAATTGCAAAGTACAATTTCACTTACGATAAGGACTTCAAGAGTATCAATAACTTCAAGGAACTTTACAACGTTATTCCAGTTGACGGGCAAATTAAGTTCGAGTTTGGTTAAATTAACAAACTTCACCTTTGAACCAGTAGTTCGTACTATGCCAACAAGCTGCAAAGAAAATCAGACTTAAGACCACACACAAGGGTATAAATATACAGAAATAATGAGACTTTAAGGAAAAAACAAAGTGTACCATATCATCAAATCTACTTGTAATTTTCAGGCACTTCACTTGGCAAAGACAAGTAAGAAACTCAATCGAACAGCGACACTTGTTGCAATTGAACTCACAATCATGCCAATCTCCCTCAAACCTAAAATCTGCTGCAATTAAGAAGCTCATGTTTTTCCTCATATTGATATGCACCAAATAAAATTCAGAAGGACAATTACTCTAAATTAAAAATCCAAACACTCAAAACATTAAAGCATTATTGTTCACATTACACAACAAGCCCAAGTGACATGTGTTTTTTCAACAATTATTAGTCATGTTTTGGAGTTAATCTATCCGTGTTGAAGGCCAGATGTCACGACTTGGATCCTCGCTCAAATAATGAGATTTTGCGAAGCGCATTAAGTAGTTTGTTCTTGTCGTTGGAAATATGCCTCGCGGTATTTATTTCCATCATCTTCAGTACTTGAGCATTTGTTAAATTTACTACCTGCAATCAGAAAATTAAAACAGTAACACAATAAACACGAAACAAAGGTTGAGTCGCGGACTAGGTCGCTTTCCTTAAGACGTTTTGCGGGGCCTGAAAGTATTTTGCAGTAGATAGCAACATCGTCTCCAGGATAAAACAGTCCTCTCTTTCAACCGAATTCTTAGCAGTTAGATCGATCGATTCACACAAACTACTTCTACTCATGTATATTTCTCTATTTTTTAAAGTGTATTTTCTGAAAACAGAAATCTAGGTTTTATAGAAGGGTTTTTCACCCGAGTTAATTATTAGGGTTTTACAAACATAATTAGCAAAAGAGAAAAAAAAAAACAGGTTGATAATCATCGAAATTAAAACTGAATTTATTTGCAGATGGAGATGAGGATATAAACTAGGGCAGTTCAAATAAAAGTATCTGAATATAAAAAAGACAATGTGTGAAACCCAAACCTCCAACTCCAGTCTCCAGCAATAAAAAAATAATGATACCAAATCAACAATATATAAAAAATTAGAATTGATAATTAACAAACTATTCAATTAGTCATTATTGATTAAAAATAAAAACACTAACAACACAGAAAGCATTATTGTTCATTTGTTCACATTAGCAACAAGCCAAGCGCTATGCTGCATTGATCATGTTACCGTCGAACGATTTAATCAGCATTGTTGAAGTCAAGCTGGCATGGCGTAGATCCTCGCTCAAACAATGAGATCATCTGAAACGCATTGATTAATTTGTCCTTGTCGGAGGAATTATGCGTCGCTGGATATATCTCCATCCTCTCCAGCGCTCGAGCATTCCTCAAAACATATCTCACCGTCTCAAAACCATTCTCACAAGCACTGAAATCATACATTCTAACACTCCTTAAACTCGATGACATGCATGTAGGCACTCGTTCTGGCTCCTTGTAGGGGAGCATCTCGCTTAAAATAATCTGATATATGGCCAAAACATTGATATCAGTAAAAGTAATATATATAATCTCAACATAAATTGCAAAGTCCAATTTCACTTACAGTAAGGCCTTCAAGATTATCAGCATATTCAAGGAACTTTACAAGATTATACCAGTTAACAGTACATCCTATTTCGAGTTTGGTTAAATGAACAAACTCCGGCATTGAACCAAGCTGCAAAGAAAGGTTTAAAATCACGAGCAAGTTATAAATATACACGTGCAAAAACAAGATTACGGAATAAAATAAAATCAGAAAGTACCTTCAATTGAAAACCACGCGTGATTTTCAAGCACTTGACATGGCAGAGGTAACTAAGAAACTCGATTGAACGGCCATGATTTGTGCAACCAACGCCACAGTAATGCCAACGAGTCGAAGCAATGTCTACTTCAATTAAGGAGTTCATAGTCTCCCTCAAGCTTCTGACACGCTCCAAATCACAATGATCCACCTTGAGATATACGAGGGCGGGAACATCTATTATCAATATTTCATCACTGTATTCTTCGAGTCCTTGACTGAAACCAACAATCAGCTTTTTTACAGTGGGTGAAGATACAATAACGCAACCCAAATTCTTTCGTCCTTCCCTAAATCGATCAATGACGATCAGCTCCTCAATCACAGGACAACCGGAAAGCAAGTGAGGAAGGGATTTGTCACTTTCATAGTCAACATATCTAAGATTAAGCTTCTTGAGGCTAGGCAAAAACAACTCCCCACTAGACGGGATCACTCCACAATAAACAAGCTTCAAGTCGACAAGAGTCTTGCAGGTGCTGAGGAGTCTCGGAAAAGTGAACACAATATCGCCATACTCATAATTAATACCGAACTCAATATAAAGATTTCGGACATTTCGCTTAACGAGGTGGGTAATCAACGTCAGCAGTCGATACGCACAGCCATTGAGAGCGGCGAGCCTAAAGCTGAACGTATTCACGACTTTCGCTTGGTGAAGTGTTACAACACTGTTCATGATGTCAAAAGGCTCTGCTTCATATCTGAAATTACTTACGTTGAATTGTAAATTGGGGACGTGGGCCCACAAAAACCTCCATCTCTTAGCGAGGACGCTGGTAGACACAGAGGTCTTCGTCGGAAGGAACGACAGAATGTGACACAGGACATCGTCTGGTAATTCGCTTAGCATATCAACTACTAGGGTTTTAAGAACTGGATTAGAAATCAAGTTAGTGATTAGGGTTTTATAAATGTAATTAGCAAAATAAAATAGAGGTTTGATAAATCTTAGAAATTATAACTTCATATATAAACCAAGAGACGAGAATAGCTGAAAATAAAACCAGGAGACAGAAAGCGAAAGCCAAACCTCCAACACACCCAAGTACAAAGGGCTGGATACGGGTTTAAGCTGACCTAATCTCACAATGCAAGTTTTAATATGTTAAAATCATTATACAGTATATTTTTTTATAGAAAAATCTTAATCTTCATTATCATTATTTATTTATTTATTAGACAATCTCATACATATGGAGTACTAGAAAATATTTCAGAAAGTTAAATCACCACATTTATCAAAATAATTGGAGAATTGTTGAATAATTCACAAAACATTGATCAAAACATCATCACCTTTGTTGAATAATTCACAAAACATTGATCAAAACATCATCACCTTCTCAAATGTCTCCGGAGATGGTCTTAATAATGATGAGATCAAGAAAGTCTTATCTAAACATCTAAACATCACCTTCTCATATATCTTAAGGTCATGGTTTTTAAATTTGATTGTCTTTGCAGACTCTTCACTTTGTAGGAATTAGTTCGATGTCAAAGTTTGTTAATTTAACCAAACTTGAACTTGAACATGATGTGACAGTCAACTGGTATAAGACTTCTCATATATCTTAAGGTGGTCTTAATTAATCATAAATAAAATATTCCATACTTAGTTTGAACTTTAAAATAAATAAATTAGTGGAAATGTATCAAATATAATTCCTCTAATTTAAAATTCCACACACATCATCAAAATTAAATTAAAAGAAATTAAATTAAAATTCCACACACATCATCAAAAACCTCCATCTCTTAGCGAGGACGCTGGTAGACACAGAGGTCTTCGTCGGAAGGAACGACAGAATGTGACACAGGACATGGTAATTCGCTTAGCATATCAATGACTAGGGTTTTAAGAACTGGATTAGAAATCAAGTTAGTGATTAGGGTTTTATAAATGTAATTAGCAAAATAAAATAGATGTTTGATAAATCTTAGAAATTATAACTTCATATATAAACCAAAACCAAGTGACGAGAATAGCTGAAAATAAAAGCAGGTGACAGAGAGCGAAAGCCAAACCTCCAACGCCAAGTACAAAGGGCTGGACACGGGTTTAAGCTGACCTATTCTCACAATGCAAGTTTAAATATGTTAAAATCATTATATATTTTTTTATAGAAAAATCTTAATCTTCATATATTTTTTTATAGAAAAATATTTTCAAGATTGGTGTTGTAATCTTCGATCATGTCTCTTTTAGACGGTTTTGTACTTTTGTAAATTTTGAGTATTCCTAGTACTCTTTTTATGTTAATTCATTTTCCGATCAAAAAAAAATTATCATTATTTATTTATTTATTTATTAGACAATCTCATACATATGGAGTACTAGAAAATATTTCAGGAAGTTAATTTATTTTGCTCACTTCCAATCACCACATTTATCAAAATAATTGGAGAATTGTTGAATAATTCACAAAACATTGATCAAAACATCATCACCTTCTCAAATGTCTCCGGAGATGGTCTTAATAATGATGAGATCAAGAAAAGTATCTAAACATCTAAACATCACCTTCTCATATATCTTAAGGTCATGGTTTTTAAATTTGATTTACTTTGCAGACTCTTCACTTTGTAGGAACTAGTTCGATGACAAAGTTTGTTAACCAAACTTGAACTTGAACATGATGTGACAGTCAACGGGTATAAGACTTCTCATATATCTTAAGGTGGTCTTAATCAATCATAAATAAAATATTCCATATTTAGTTTGAACTTTAAAATAAATAAATTAGTGGAAATGTATCAAATATAATTCCTCTAATTTAAAATTCCACACACATCATCAAAATTAAATTAAAAGTACTGTGATTTAAACAACGAGATTCTCAGCGCATCAAGATCTTCCTTATCGGAGGAACCGTCTTGGGAATATATCTCCATCCTCTCCAGAGCTCGAGCATTAATTCCTCAAAATATATCTCCATCCTCTCCAGAGCTCGAGCATTCCTCAAAATATATTTCACCGTCTCGAAAGCATCCTCACAGGCACTGAAACAATGTATTGTAACCGTCCTTAAACGCGATACCATGCATGGGGGCACTCGTCTCGGCTCCATGTAGGGAGCCATCTCGTATAAACTAATTTGAGATATGATGGCCAAAACAATGATACATAAGTAAAGAAAAAAAAAACTCAATATATAAAGAGATAATATCACAAAACATGCAGTATAATAATTAACTCGACCACATAATAATATAAGACTATATTACAAGACGTTTTGTGATATTATCCAATATATTATAAATAGCAAACTTCGATTTCACTTACAGTGAGGGCTTCAAGATTATCGGCAAATTGAAGAAAGTTTACGACATTATACCAGTTGACGATCAAAACAAGTTCGAGTTTTGTTAAATTAACAAACTTCGGCATCCAACGAGTTTCTACTATGTCAACAAGCTGCAAAAAAAAAACATCAGATGTAAAAAACAGATCGAATCATACGAATTAAAAAAAATAAAAAAATTGGTTAAACACTTGAATTGAGGATCGTAAGGTCCAAGGTTCGAACCTGAGACGCGTGGGCGAGTATTTAACTTTCTGCAATTGACCTAAACAAAAAAAGAAAAAATCAGAACGTACCATTTCTACGAAATCAGTCGAGATTTTTAGGCACCTCGCGTAGGAGAGACAGCTAATAAACGCAATCGAACGTTCGTGCTCAGTGCAATCGGCCGCACACGTATGCGAAGTTCCATTCAAAGTAATTTCCGCTTCGACTAAGGAGGTCAAGGTAATCTCCAAGCTTCTACAAGAGTCCAAATTACACCGATCCACCTTGAGATAGGCGAGGGCGGGAATGTCGATCACCAACATTTCATCGGAGTAATCCTCTTCGACCAGAAGAGAGAAATCCACGGTTAGTTTTTCAACAGTGGCCGAAGACACAATAACGCTGCCCGGATTATCTTTCCGCACTTTCACGGTCAGCTCTTCAAGCACGGGGCAACCGGATAGCAAGTGAGGAAGGGACTCATCGTCCTCGTACTCAACGCAACTGAGATTCATCTTCTTGAGGCTAGGCAGGAAAATTAATTCCCCGGAAGAAGGGATCAGCCGGTAAGTCACGAGCTCCAACTCGACTAGGGTTTTGCATGCGAAGATTAGCCTCGGTAACGTGCATGGGCTGCCGAGATCGAGGTGGAGGTTTCGGAGGTTTTGATTGGTGACGAGGTGGATGATGAGCGTGTGGAGGCGATAGGAGGAGGAAGAAGAGGAAGTGCAGCTTTTGAGTTTGGAGAGCTTGAAGGTGTTTAGGGTTTGGGCTTAGTGAAGGGCTACGATTCTGCTTATGATGTCCAAATGCTGACGCTTATTAGTTAAGGTGCTGCCTCGGAAAGTGTGCCGGAAGAATTCTAGATTAGGGACGTGGGCCCACAGGAACCGCCATCACTTGGAGAGGATCTTGTATGATTTTATTGATTTTTTAATATAATTATACATGGTAAAAAGATTTTAATTATCATAAATAAATTAATTTAATAGCAAGATATTTTAATAAATTAATGAATGAATTAAAATTTAGTGGGTGTTTAAAAACTTGTAAACTCTTAAAATTACTTTACTTTTTACTTTTTTTCATTAATTTTTTTTAGTCTTAACTACTTGTGACATTATGACGTTTATTTTCATTTTAAAATATAAAAAATATTCTTGTACACATGAACAATATGTCAAAACAATGCAACAGAACAGAATATGAAATGCAAAATCACTTAAAAAATGATGAGTGTGAACATTAACGGATATGCATCAAATAAATTTCAAGACATTAGTCTAAAATAAAAATCCAAACACTCATAGATTAAGCATTATTGTTCACATTACACAACAAGCCCAAGTGCCATGTGACTTGGACAGTTGGACTTGATGATCCTTCTGCTTCTCAAAATTAAATTATAAGTAATGTTTTGGAGTTGTTAATCTACAGCGGAATCCCTTGTATCGATCATGTCGCCGGCGATTTAAACTGGTTGAAGGCAACCTGGCATGACTTGGATCCTCGCTCGAACAATGAGATTTTCCGAAGCGCATCAAGTGATTTTTCCTTGTTGGAATCATTGGGATTTATTTCCATCCTCTCGAGTACTAGAGCATTCCTCAAAATATATCTCACCGTTTCTAAAGTATCATCACAATCATCATCAAAAGCATTGAAATAGACCATTGTGACAGTCTTTAATCGCGATAACATGCATGAAGGCACTCGTGTTGACTCCTTGTAGCGGGCCATCTGAAATACATTAATCTGATGGCCAAAACAATGATATAAGGTGGAAAAAAAAAACAATTTGAATAAATAAATTGCAAAGTCCTATTTCACTTACAATCAAGACTTCGAGATTATCAGCACCTTCAAGGAACTTTACAACATTATACCAGTCGACTGTCGCATCAATTTCGAGTTTGGTTAAATTAACAAACGTTGGCGTTGAATCAGTAGTTCCTACTAAGGGAACAATCTGCAAAGAAAATCAGATTTAAAAGCACAAGCACGGTATAACTACAGAGAATGAACGAGAGTCGAGGGTAAAACCAGAGTGTACCATATCATTAGAGACATTTGTGATTTTCAGGAGCTTCACGTGGCAAAGACAACTAAGAAACTCAATCCACAAGGCATGCTCGTTGCAATGGATGCCGCACCTATGCCGAAATCCATTGAAAGCAATTTCTGCTACAATTAAGGAGGTCATAGTCTTCCTCAAACTTTTGAAACGCCCCAAATCACAATAATCCACCTTAAGATATACAAGGGCGGGAACATCTATTATCAACATTTCCTCAAGGTTTTGGTTTTTTCCAAGAGTGAATTCAACATTCAGAGTTTTTATAGTGGGTGAAGATACAATGATGCAACTTGTATTCTTTTGTTGCTGCCTAAATATATCATTTATGGTCAGTTCCTCAAGCACGGGACAACCAGAAAGCAAGTGAGGGAGGGATTCGTCATCCTCATACTGAACATAAGTAAGATTAAGCTTCTTGAGGATAGGCAAAAACATTTCCCCACTAGACGGAATCACTCCACAATTAACAAGCTTCAAGTCTACCAGAGTTTTGCAGGTGAGGAGGAGTCTTGGCAAAGTGTACACAATATCACCTCTATTCTTGAAACCGAAATCAAGATAAAGATTTCGGACACTGCGTTTAATGAGGTAGATAATCCACGTCTCCAGTGTAAACGCACATACATTCACATTGGAGAGGCTAAAAGTATTAACGATTTTCGCTTCGTGTAGCGTTATAACCCTGTTTATGGCGTTCAATGGCAGTCTATTACCTCTGAAAGGAGATTTGTGAAATTCCAAATTAGGGACGTGGGTCCACAGAAACCTCCATCTTCTCGCGAGAACGCTGGTGCAAACAGAGGTCTTCGTCGGAAGGAAAGAGAGAATGTGACATAAGACCTCTTCGGGTAATCCACTTAGGATATCAATGCTTCTAATTCTTTTCTCCATGTTAACAACTGGATCATTAACCCAACTAACTAATTAGGGTTTTATAAACATGATTAACAAAAGAAAAATGAAAAAACAGTTTGATTAATCTTCGAAATTGTAGATGTTGATGAGAACACAAGCAAGGGCATTTTTTGTGTTCGTATAAAAGTATCTAAAAATGAAACAAAGGTCAGTGATTGAAACTCAAACCTTCAACACCGAGTAAAAAGAGGCTGCAGCGAATCGGGTCCGGGTTTGGAGTATGATCAATCGGAGCACCCCGGTTCAGACCGCCGGAAGTAGGAGGCAACACGGGAGGATGAGAGGATAAATTTGGAGAGAACAGAATTTACTTGTGCATTTTGTACTTTTTAACTATTTTTGCACGTGAGAAACATTTATTTATACGAGTACAAAATAACTCTATTTAAGTTAACGTTAAAATCTTCTTTATTTTTTATTTATTACAAAATAACTCTATTTAAGTTAACATAAAAATCTTCTTTATTTTTTATTTATTACGAATAATTGATGTAACAATAGTAATGATCCACGTGTCAATTGACATGTCTTGGTTCCAACCTTTGACATCTAGTCTTCCATTCCTGTGGTTCCAACCTTTGACATCTAGTCTTCCATTCCCGTGGTCAACCAACTGAGTGATGATCCACATGTTAACTTTCAAAAATTTGACAAAATATAAATAATTTTATAAAGTGCTCAACCAACTTGGTTCCAACCTTTGACATCTAGTCTTCCATTCCCGTGGTCAACCAACTGAGTGATGATCCACATGTTAACTTTCAAAAATTTGACAAAATATAAATAATTTTATAAAGTGCTCAACCAACTGAGTAATGATCCACATGTTAACCTTCAAAAATTTGACAAAATATAAATAATTTTATAAATAATTAAATTTAGTTCAACTCAATTAATTTTATTTCAAAATAAAATTACGCAACTCAAAAATGATATTGTATTTGAGTTTGAACTTTAATTTTTTTTAATTGATATGCATAAAAAAAAAAATCAAAAGAATAATTATTCTAAATTAAAAATTCTGCCACTCACATAAAATTCAAAAGAATAATTATTCTAAATTAAAAATCCAAACACTCGTAACATTAAAACATTATTGTTCACATTACACAACAAGCCCAAGTGACAATTTCCATGAATTATTACTAATGTTTTGGAGTTAATCCCACGGAATCCTTGTAACGATGCCGTCTAATATAACTGTTTTGAAGTAAAAATCTTCTAATCTAACTGTGGTGAAGGCAACCTCGCATGACTTGGATCCTCGCTCAAACAATGAGACTC
This sequence comes from Euphrasia confusa, assembly GCA_954870475.1. Taxonomy (NCBI): domain Eukaryota; kingdom Viridiplantae; phylum Streptophyta; class Magnoliopsida; order Lamiales; family Orobanchaceae; genus Euphrasia; species Euphrasia confusa. The sequence continues at coordinate 2,830,407 of OX940956.1, read as the reverse complement.
GCCTAAGTGCATCACATAGTTTGTTCTCGTTGGAAATATCCCTTGCGGGGTCTATTTCCATCATCTCCAGTACTAAAGCATTTCTCAAAACATATCTCACCCTCTCAAAAGAAGCATCCTGACAAGCATAAAAACCAGACATTCTAACCGTCTTTAATCGTGATAACATGCATGTAGGCACTCGTTCTGGCTCCTTGTCGGGGAGCATCGCATATACATTAATCTGAGGGCCAAAACAATGATATCAGTAGAAAATCCAATTTCAGTATAAATTGCAAAATCTAATTTCACTTACAAAAAGGACTTCAAGATTATCAGCAACTTCAAGGAACTTTACAAAGTCGTACCAATCGACGGTCAAATAAATTTTGAGTTTGGTTAAATTAACAAACTTGGCCACGGAACAGTTTCCGACTAAGAGAATAGGCTGCAAAGAAAATCCGATTTAAAACCACAAGCAAGGTATACAGACATATACAGACAGACAAAATCAGAACGTACCGTCTCATCAAAACCACTTGAGATTTCCAGGTACTTCACACGGGAGAGACAATTAAGAAACTCAACCGAACGGACGTGCTGGGTGCAATCGATGCCACATGCACACGCTCCACTTAAAGTAATTTTTGCTTCAATTAAGGAGGTCATAGTCTTCCTCAAGCTTTTGGCATGTCCAAAATAACAAGCATAGACCTCAAGATATACGAGAGCCGGAACATCTATTATCAACATTTCATCAGGGTAGTGTTCAAGTCTCTGAGACATACGAACATTCAGCCTTTTTAAAGTGGGTGAAGATACAATAACGCAACCCGAATTCTTTTGTCCCTCCCTAAAAGAATCATAGATGATCAGCTCCTCAAGCACAGAACAACCAGAAATCAAGTGAGGAAGGGATTTGTCATCCTCGTACTCAACGTGACTAAGATTAAGCTTCTTAAGGCTAGGCAAAAAAAAATCCCCACCAGAGGGGATCACTCCACAACAAAGAAGATTCAAGTCGACAAGGGTTTTGCAGGTGAAGAGGAGTCTTGGCAAAGTGCACACAATAGCACGGTTATACTTAAAATAGAAATGAAGACAAAGATTACGAACACTGCGCTTAATGGTGTAGATAAGCAACGTCTCCAGTTGATACGCACAGACCTTCACATTGTCGAGCTTAAGAGTATCCACTGTTTTCGCTTCGTGTTGCATTATAACCCTGCTTATGATGTTGAAATGCTGTGCTTCACTACCACCTCTGAAATTACGTTTGTAAAATTCTAAATTAGGGACGTGGGTCCAAAGAAACCTCCATCTTTTAGCGAGAATGTTGGTAGACATAGAGGTTTTCGTCGGAAGGAAAGAGAGAATGTGATGCTGGATCTCATCTGGTAATCCGCTCAGCATATCAATACTTCTGTTTCTTTTCTCCATTTTGAGAACTGGATTATAATGAGTAACTGATTAGGGTTTTATAAACATAATTAACAAAAGAAAAATGAAAAAAGAAATCAGTTTGATTAATCTTCGAAATTGGGCATTTTTTGTGTTCAAATAAAAGTAGCTGAAAATGAAACAAAGAACAGAGATTGAAACCCAAACCTTCAACACCGAGTTTGGAGTATGGACAATCGGAGCACTCCGGAGGAAGGAGAGGGCAACACGGGAGGATTAGGATAAATTTGGGGAGAACAGAATTTACTTGCAATTTCTACTTAATACGAACTACGGAGTACTATTTTCGCACTCAAATTAGTGAGAAATATTTAGTACAAAATAACTCTATTTAAGTTAACCTAAAAATGTTCTTTATTTTCTAATTGATTACAAATAATACTACTCATATGATCTAAACATAACTAATACGAATATTATTTACTTGCTCTTATATGTATTAATTAGTACGAATATATGTGTTTTGGATATTAATTTTGAAATATAAATGAAGTTACTAATTAATTTAAAATAAAATATTTCTATGGACCCTCGGTTCATTTCAAAATAAAATTATACTGTACAATTTTAAAATGAAATTGTTTTTAGTTTGAACTTTAATTTTTTTTAAGTAATATTCATCAAATAAAATTCAGAAGAATAATTATTTTAAATTAAAAATCCAAACACTCCAACATTGAGGCATTATTGTTCACATTACACAACAAGCCCAAGTGACATGTGATTTCTACGAATTATTAGTCATGTTTTGGAGCTAATCTATATGTTGAAGGCAAGATGGCATGACTTGGATCCTCGCTCAAACAATGAGATTCTCCGACGCGCATCAAGTAGTTTGTTCTTGTCGTTGGAAATATGCCTCGCGGAATTTATTTCCATCTTCTTCAGTACTTGAGCATTCCTCAAAACATATCTCACCATGTCAAAACACCAAACAAAAGAAGAAGAAGAAGAAAACACACATTATAAAATAAAAAACGATAACTTCAAACAACATCCTCGATCCATCCGAATAAGAATTAAACATTGTATTTCATTCATTCATGATTTGGCTTGGAGCAAATCTTCCTTATCTCTCCCTGATTTCCCGTGAGAGGGCTCATGTCACCCATTTTGATCATGGATATAGCGAAATCTTTCAGGAATGCTGTATTATTATTGGCGTAATAGTCGACCATTTTATAAATTTCCGTCGAGGGTTGGCTGTAGAGTTGCTGATCAGAGAAGAGAAGCCCCTTTTTGTTGACAAGGTCTTTGTAATACTTGTTGTCAAACTTTAAAATTATGCATTTTAAAGGTCCTTAAACGTGATAACATGCATGTAGGCACTCGTTCTGGCTCCTTGTCGGGTGGCGTCGTACATACATTAATCTGAGGGCCAAAACAACCATATCAGTAGAAAAACCAATTTCAATATAAATTGCAAAATCTAATTTGACTTACGATAAGCACTTGAAGATTATCAGCAACTTCAAGAAACTTTACAACATCATGCAAGTCAACGGACAATTTAAGTTCGAGTTTGACTAAATTAACAAACTTGGCCATTGAACCGTTTCCTACTAAGAGAACAGGCTGCAAAGAAAATTAGGTTTAAAACCACAAGCAAGGTATAAATATACCGACAGACAAAACGAGATGACGAAAAATATCAGAACGTACCGTCTCGTGAAAACTACTTGAGATTTTCAGGTAATTCACATGGCAGAGACAACTAAGAAACTCAACCGAACGGACCTGCTCGGTGCAATCGATGCCACACGCACACACTCTACTTAAAATAAATTTTGCATCAATTAAAGAGGTCATAGTCTTGCTCAAACTTTTGGCATGTCCAAGAGAACAACCATAGACCTCAAGATATACGAGAGCGGGAACATCTATTATCAACATTTCATCAGGGTAGTGTTCAAGTCCCTGAGAAATACTAACATTCAGCATTTTTATACTGGGCGAAGATACAATAACGCAACCCGAATTCTTTTGTTCCTTCCTAAAATAATCATTGATGATCAGCTCCTCGAGCACAGGACAACCAGAGAGCAAGTAAGGAAGGGAGTCATCATTCTCATACTCAACATATCGAAGATTAAGCTTCTTGAGGCTAGGCAAAAACAATTCCCCACTAGAGGGTATCATTCCACAACAAACAAGCTTGAGGTCGACAAGAGTTTTGCAGGTGAAGAGTAGCCTTGGCAAATCGCACAAAATAATATGATCCAAAATACGAAAATCGAAATCAAGATAAAGATTTCGGACACCATGCTTAATGGGGTAGATAATCAACGTCAGCAGTTGATACGGACAGCCCCTCACTTTGAAGAGGCTAAAAGTATTAATGGTTTTTGATTCGTGTAGCATTAAAACCCTGTTTATGATGTTCAAAGGCTGTGTTTGACTTCCTGTGAAATTATATCGGCTAAATTCTAAATTAGGGACGTGGGCCCACAGAAACCTCCATCTTTTAGCGAGAACGCTGGTAGACACGGAGGTCTTCGTTGGAAGGAAAGAGAGAATGTGACATAGGACTTCATCCGGTAATCGGTTTAGCATATCAATGCTTCGTTTTCTTCTCTCCATTTAGAGAACTGTATTATAACCCAAGTAACTGATTAGGGTTTTACAAACATAATTAGCAAAAAGAAAAAAAAAAACAGTTTGATAATTACCGACATTAAAACTAAAATTTATTTGCAGATTGAGATGGAGATGCGAATATAAACAAGAGCAATTCAATGTCTGCAAATAAACGTATCTGAAAATATAAATAAATGTGTGATTCGGGTAAAAAGGGACAGTTGTGATTCCGTTCGGAGTAGCTGGATTATAACACGACTAACTGATTAGGGTAACATAAAAAATGTAGCTGAAAATAAAAGGAGAGAGAGAGATAGAGATAGAGTGTGAAACCCAAACCTTCAACTCCGGTAAAAAAAAGGGGCTGTTGTGATTCGGATCCGGGTTTAGAGTATGGACAATCGGAGGTTCAGACCGCCGGAAGAAGGAGAGGGGGCAACTCGGAAGGATGAGGGGATAAATTTGGGGAAGAACGTAAATTAAATTTACTTTTGCATTTTGTGGTTTTAAACAATTTGCACTCAAATTAGTGAGAAATGTATTTATTTATACAAAATAAATCTATTTTAAATTGATTACTAATAAGTAATAATTAATAATAAGATCATTTAATAAGAGCAAAAAAGGTAAAGAATAGAACGAACGTGAGAAATGTATTTATTTATACAAAATAAATCTATTTTAAATTGATTACTAATAACTAATAATTAATAATAAGATCATTTAATAAGAGCAAAAAAGGTAAAGAATAGAACGAAAGTAAATTAGTTTGAGATCATTTAATAAGAGCAAAAAAGGTAAAGAATAGAACGAAAGTAAATTAGTGATACCGAATCAATTAATCATAATTGATTCAAAATAAAATCACTAACAAGTCAAAGCATTATTTTTCACATTAGGCAACAAGCCAAGCGCTATGTGACCTCGACTATTATTAGTGTCGAAGACAAGCTCGCATGACTTAGATCCTCGCTCATATAATGAGATTCTCCGAAACACATCAAGCTTTTCCTTGTCGGAGTAACCATCCTTGGCATGTATCTCCATCTTCTCCAGTGCTCGAGCATTCCTCAAAACATATCTCACCGTCTCAAAACCATCCACATAAGCACTGAAATTATACACTGTAACACTCCTTAAACTCGATGACATGCATGGAGGCACTCGTTTCAGCTCCTTGCAGGGTAGTGTGTCTGGCGCCTTTCCTAAATTAATCTGATGGCCAAAATATTGAAATCAGTAAAGCAAAATAAATTTTCCATATAAATATTGCGAAATCGAATTTGACTCACAGTAAGGACTTCAAGATTATCGGCAACTTCAAGGAACTCAACAAGATAACTCGAGTCAACGTTGAAATCAAGTTGGAGTTTTGTTAAATGAACAAACATTGGCGTTCCAACTAAGCCAACAAGCTGCAAAGAAACTACGAGCAAGTTATAAATATACACGTGCAGAACAAGATTACAGAAAAAAAATAAAATCAGAACGTACCTTCAATTGAAAACCGCACTTGATTTTCAAGCACTTGACATGGCAGAGACAACTAAGAAACTCAATTGAACGGCCATGCTTTGTGCAACCGACCTCACAGTAATGCCAACGAGATAAAGCAATGTCTACTTCAATTAAAGAGGTCATAGTCTCCCTCAAGCTTCTGACACGCTCCAAATCACAACGCTCCACCTTGAGATATAAGAGGGCGGGAACATCTATTACCAACATTTCGTCATTGGATTCTTCGAGCCCGTGAACGAAATCAATAGTGAGTCTTTTTATAGAGGGTGAAGATACAATAATGCAACCCAACTTCTTTTGTCCCTTCCTAAAACGATCATTGACGATTAGCTCCTCGAGCAGAGGACAACCAGAAAGCAAGTGAGGAAGGGATTCGTCATCCTCATACTCAACGGATTTAAGATAAAGCTTCTTGAGGCTAGGGAAAGACAATTCCTCACTAGACGAGATCACTCCACAATGAACAAGCTTCAAGTCGACAAGGGTTTTGCAGGTGCTGAGGAGTCTCGGCAAAGTACACACAATACCGCCATACTCATCATAAGTACAATAGAACTCAATATAAAGATTTCGGACATTTCGCTTAATGAGGAGGGTAATCAACGTCAACAGTAGAGACGCACAGCCCTTTAGAGCGGTGAGCCTAAGGCTGAAAGTATTCACGACTTTCGCTTGGTGAAGCATTACAACCTTGTTCATGATGTCCAAAGGCTCTGCTTCATATCTGAAATTATTTACGTTGAATTGTAAATTAAGGACGTGGGCCCACATAAACCTCCATCTCTTTGCGAGGACGCTGGTAGACATCGAGGTCTTCGTAGGAAGGAACGACAGAATGTGACACAGGACATCATCCGGCAATTCGTTCAGCATATCAATGTTTGTTTGTTTGTTTTTTTCCCAATTTTAAGAACTGGATTAGAAACCAAGCAACTGATTAGGGTTTTATTAATATAATTAACAAAATAAAACCATGAGTCGACAGATCTAGAGCGAAAGCCAAACCTCCAACGCCAGGTACAAAGGGCTGTTACACACGGGTTTGGACTAAGGCGATTCAAGGTGACCTATTTATTTTCAGTTTTATTATTTGAACCCTTGCAAACTTGTCTCAATAGTTTTAATTTATAAAATATATAAAAATATATTTTATTTAATATTTTGAGAAAGGTTAAAGTTGAAATAAGAGAGGTGTATTAAGTAAAACTTTTTACTAGTATTATTTATTTTATAGTTTAGTACCTGGCACTTTCGGGCTTTGGTGACTGATCTTTTTTTTTTGGGGTTTGGTACCTGAACTTAGCCGAAATTAGACTTTAGCGGCTGGAGTGGCGGATCCCGACCACACGTGCAAAACACGTGATTTCAGTTCACAGGTGTCACAATTTCGTTGGCTGAAGGTGAGAAGTTACTCTTTTAACCTTTTCATTATATATTCAATTTATTTTTAAAACATATTAATACGTATTCTGATTTATATACAGTCCAAATCTACGTATGCATATACAGTATTGTGTATTTGAGACAAACGAGTTTGTCCCCAATTCAAAAACGAAAGAACCCTAATAAAGGAGCCCGCAGAGATCTTCTACCAGCAGCCGCTCATGTCGTCCCCCTCCGCAGCCGCTGGATTCGATTACCCCAATTTTCATGGAGAATTCAATAATTTGCGTGAGCGCCGCCGCCCCAACAGACGACGATGCGATTCAATCCCCTGATGGCGCAGCTGTGATTCGCTACGAGGGCGAGGGCTCGGTATTCAAACTCGGAATTCAGCTGCCCGTTGCTGTTGTCGCCCCTTCAGATTACGAACCCACATTAGGGTTTTTTTTGGGGGAAATTTCCTGTGAGTTTCAGAATTAGCAATCTGGGGAATACGGCCTCACCGCATCCTCCTGCCGTTCGCCCGATAGTACGAGCTAGACGAGGACAAGCAACAGACCCACACAACATTGCTGAGAGGGTATTATATGCTCATTACATATTCTAATTGTCGATATATCTTGTTGTTTTATATATAAGATTGTGTAATCGGATATTAATTTCTTCTTGTTACAGCTTCGGAGAGAAAGAATTGTTAAAAGGATGAGAGCCTTGCAAGAATTGGTTCCTAGTGTCAACAAGGTCAGCTCTCGACAATATGTGAATGTCGATTCCACAGGCGTGGCGGCCACCGACGTGGATTTCTGTCATCGACGAGTTCCCGAACTCGGATTCGATTGAATTTGAGAACGCTCCTTTTTTTTTTTTTTTAATTCACAGTATTAATATTGTATTTTTTTTAATTTATTTTCTTTTTCTTTAATCCATAATACTATTTCTCTATGTACATTAGATGGTATTCATTCCATTGAATTTTTTATTTTGCGATGTGTAGTTGAACTTGAATTAAATTGTTGTGTAGTTGAACTTGCATGTTGTTGCTATATAATTTTGAAGGTGGTTTCTTATCAAATGTCATCACTAAAAATGGTTTTAAATTATTTTAAATTATTTTTATTGATTTATAATTTTTTTAATTATTTTTATAATTATTTATAAATATTTTTAATTATTTATAAAAAAATTAATTATTTATAATTATTTATAAATATATTTAATTATTTTTATTTATTTATAAATATTTTTAATTATTTATAATTTTTTTTAATTATTTATAAATATTTTTAATTATTTTTAATTATTTTTATAAATATTTATAATTATTTATAATTTTTTTAATTTTTTTTAATTATTTATAAATTTTTTTTATAATTAATTATTAACTATTTATGGAAAAGTCGATAATACCCTTCTAAGTCTGCAGTTGTTATTAAAATAGACACGTGATTTGCACGTGTGGCCGAGATCCGCCACTCCAGCCGCTAAAATCTAATTTCGGCTAAGTTCAGGTATCAAACCCCCAAAAAAAAAAGATCACTCACTAAAGCCCAAAAGTGTCTATAATTCAGGTACTAAACTATAATTATCCCTTATTTATATTTAAAAGTATGGTGTATTTATCAAATTGATGTACTTAGTCATTTTAGGAGTGAAAATAACATTAATTATAGAATGTAAAACAAAATTATTACTAATGTTTTGGAGTTAATCCCACGGAATCCTTGTAACGATGCCGTCTAATATAACTGTTTTGACATAAATATCTTCTAATCTAACTGTGGTGAAGGCAACCTCGCATGACTTAGATCCTCGCTCAAACAATGAGATTCTCCTGAGTGCATCACATAGTTTGTTCTTGTTGGAAATATGCCTTGCGGGGTCTATTTCCATTGTCTCCAGTACTAAAGCATTCCTCAAAACATATCTCACCCTGTCAAAAGGTGCATTCTGACAAGCATAAAAACTAGACATTCTAACAGTCTTTAAACGTGATAACATGCATGTAGGCACTCGTTCTGGCTCCTTGTCGGGGAGCTCACCCTGTCAAAAGGTGCATTCTGACAAGCATAAAAACTAGACATTCTAACAGTCTTTAAACGTGATAACATGCATGTAGGCACTCGTTCTGGCTCCTTGTCGGGGAGCATCGCATATACATTAATCTGAGTGCCAAAACAATGATATCAGTAGAAAATCCAATTTCAATATATATTGTAAAATCCAATTTCACTTACAAAAAGGACTTCAAGATTATCAGCGACTTCAAAGAACTTTACAACGTCATACCAATCGACGGTCAAATAAAGTTTGAGATTGGTTAAATTAACAAACTTGGCTATCGAATAGTTTCCGAGTAAGAGAATAGGCTGCAAAGAAAATCAGATTTAAAACCACAAGCATGGTATACATACATATAGAGGCAGACGAAATCAGAATGTACCGTCTCATCAAAACCACTTGAGATTTCCAGGCACTTAACACGGCAGAGACAACTAAGAAACTCAACCGAACGGACATGCTGTGTGCAATCGATGCCACATGCACACACTCCACTTAAAGTAAATTTTGCTTCAATTAAGGAGGTCATAGTCTTCCTCAAGCTTTTGGCATGTCCAAAATAACAACCATACACTTCAAGATATACAAGAGCGGGAACATCTATTATCAACATTTCATCAGGGTAGTGTTCAAGTCCTTGAGAGATGCTAACATTCAGCATTTTTATAGTGGGTGAAGATACAATAACGCAACCCGAATTATTTTGTTCCTCCCTAAAACAATCATTGATGATCAGCTCCTCAAGCACCGGACAACCAGAAAGCAAGCGAGGAAGGGATTCGTCATCCTCATACTGAACATAACTAAGATCAAGTTTCTTGAGGTTAGGCAAAAACAATTCCCCACTAGACGAGATCACTCCACAAGAAACAAGCGTCAAGTCGACAAGAGTTTTGCAGGTGAAGAGTAGCCTTGGCAAAGTGCACAGAATAGCACGGTTAAACATAGAATAGAAATGAAGATAAAGAGTACGAACACTGCGCTTAATGGTGTAGATAAGCAACGTCTCCAGTTGATACGCACAGACCTTCACATTGGAGAGCTTAAAAGTATCCACAGTTTTCGCTTCGTGTTGCACTATAACCCTGCTTATGATGTTGAAATGTTGTGTTTCACTACCACGTCTGAAACTATGTTTGTAAAATTGTAAATTAGGGACATGGGCCCACAGAAACCTCCATCTTTTAGCTAGAACGCTGGTTGACATAGAGGTCTTCGTCGGAAGGAAAGAGAGAATGTGATGTAGGATCTCATCAGGTAATCTGCTCAGCATATCAATACTTCTGTTTCTTTTCTCCATTTTGAGAACTGGATTAGGGTTTTATAATCATAATTAGCAAAAGAAAAAAAAAATATCAGTTTGATTAATCTTCGAAATTGGGCATTTTTTGTGTTCAAATAAAAGTAGCTGAAAATGAAACAAAGGACAGCTATTGAAACCCAAACCTTCAACACCGGGTAAAAAGGGGCTGTTGCGAATCGGACCCGGGTTTGGAGTATGAACAATCGGAGCACTTCAGACGGCGGAGGAATGAGGAAGGAGAGGGCAACACGGAGGAAGAGGATAAATTTGGGGAGAACAGAATTTACGTTTGCAATTTGTACTATATTTCTTCTTTATTTTTTAATGGAAGGGTTGCGTATAATCTTCTTTATCTAATTAAAATTTAGTCTCGTGTTATGCAAGTAGTATATAAATTTTGAAATATAACTCATTTAAGATAAAATTAATGTAAAAGAAAATATTGTATTGACCTTAAAAAATTTGACAAAATAAAATAATTTTATAAATAAATAAATTTAATTCAACTCGATTCATTTTATTTTAAAATAAAATTATGTAAAATAATATGGAATATTTGAGTTTGAAATTTATTTATTTTAAATTGATATGCATCAAATAAAATAAAAAGGAATAATTATTCTAAATTAAAAATCCAAACACTAACAACATTAAAGTATTATTGTTCACATTACACAAAAGCCCAAATGACATCTGATTTCGACAAATTTTTACTAATGTTTTGGAGTTAATCTACCGCGGAGGCCTTTTAACGACAACGTCGTCAAAACTAACCGCGTTGAAGGCAACCTGGCATGACTTAGATCCTCGCTCAAACAATGAGATTCTCCGAAGCGCATCATGTAGTTTGTTCTTGTTGGAAATATGCCTCGCGGGATCTATTTCCATCATCTCCAGTACTAGAGCATTCCTTAAAACATATCTCATCTTGTCAAAAGAAGCATCCTGACAAGCATAAAAACTATTCATTATAACGGTCCTTAAACTTGATAACATGCATGTAGGCACTCGTTCTGGCTCCTTGTACGGGACCGTCGCATATACAGTCATCTGAGAGCCAAAACAATGATATCAGTAGAAAATCCAATTTCAATATAAAATATAAATTGCAAAATCCAATTTCACTTAAAAAAAGGACTTCAAGATTATCAGCAACTTCAAGGAACTTTACAAAATCATACCAGTCACTGCTGATCATATAAAGTTCAAGTTTGGTTAAATTAACAAACTTTACCATCGAACAGGTTCCTACTAAGAGAACAGGCTGCAAAGAAAATCAGATAAAAAAAATAAGATTTAAAATCACAAGCAGGGTATACATTAATACATATACATGCAGACAAAATCAGAAGATTCAGAACGTACCGTCTCATGATAACCACTTTGTATTTTCAGGTACTTCACATGGCAGAGATAACTAAGAAACTCAACCGAACGGACCTGCTCGGTGCAATCGATGCCACATGCACACTTTCCACTGAAAGTAAATTTTGCTTCAATTAAGGAGGTTATAGTCTTCCTCACACTTTTGGCATGTCCAAAATTACAACCATTGACCTCAAGATATACGAGAGCGGGAACATCTATTATCAACATTTCATCAGGGTAGTGTTCAAGTCCCTGAGAGATACTAACATTCAGCTTTTTTATAGTGGGTGAAGATACAATCACACAACCTGAATTCTTTTGTTCCTTCCTAAATGTATCAAGTATTCTCAGCTCCTCAAGCACAGGACAACCAGAGAGCAAGTGAGGAAGGGAGCCATCATTCTCATACACAACATAACGAAGATTAAGCTTCTTGAGGCTAGGCAAAAACAATTCCCCACCAGACGGGATCACTCCACAACAAACAAGCTCCAAGTCAACAAGGGTTTTGCAGGTGAAGATTAGCACAAAATATCATGACCACGAAAATCGAAATTAAGATAAAGATTTCGGACACCGTGCTTAATGGGGTAGATTATCAACGTCAGCAGTTGATACGCAGATCCCCTCACTTTAAAGAGCTTAAAAGTATTAACGATTTTCGATTCGTGTAGCATTAAAACCCTGCTTATGATGTCCAAAGGCTGTGTTTCACTACCAACTCTGAAATTACGTATGTCAAATTGTAAATTAGGGACGTGGGCCCACAGAAACCTCCATCTTTTAGCGAGAACGCTGGTAGACAAAGAGGTCTTCGTTGGAAGGAAAGAGAGAATGTGACATAGGACCTCGTCTGGTAATCCGCTCAGCATATCAATGCTTCGTTTTTTTGTCTCCATTTCAAGAACTGTATTTATAACCCGAGTAACTGATTAGGGTTTTACAAACATAAAAATTAGCGAAAGAAAAAAGAAATCAGTTTGATAATCATCGAAATTAAAAACTGAATTTATTCGCAGATGGAGATAAAAGCATCTGAAAATAAAAAAGACTGTGTGAAACCCAAACCTCCAACGCCAGGTGAAATTGGGCTGTTGCGATTCGGATCCGGGTTTGGAGTATGGACAATCGGAGCACTCGAGAGGAAGGAGAGGGCAACACATGAGGATGAGGATAAATTTGGGGTAGAGTAGAAAAGAATTTACTTGGACTCAAATTAGTGAGAAATTATTATTATAGTACAAAATAACGAAGTTGATGTTAAACTCTTCTTTATTTTTAAATTGATTACTACAATAATAATTAATAATAAGATCATTAACCTCAATTAATTTAATTTAAGTAAATTAAAATTGATAATTAAAACAAACAAACTATTCAATTACTAATTATTGATTAAAAATAAAAACACTAACAGCTCTCAAAGCATTGATAGTAATGTTTGCTTCTCAAAATAAAATTATTAGTAATGTTTTGCACTGCATTGAACATCTCGCCGACTATTTAATCTGTGTTGAAGGCAAGCTGGCATGACTCAGATCCTCGTTCAAACAACGAGATTCTCTGAAGCGCATCAAGCTTTTCCTTGTCGGAGGAACCATCCTCGGCATGTATCTCCATCTTCTCTAGTGCTCGAGCATTCCTCAAAACATATTTGACCGTGTCAAAAACATCCTCACAAGCACTGAAATTATACATTGTAACCGTCCTTAAACTCGATAACATGCACAGAGGCACTTGTTTCGGCTCATTGTAGGGGAGCGTCTTGCTTAAATTAATCTGATGCCAAAAACAATGATATATATCAATTAAAAAAAATCAATTTCCGTATAAATTGCAAAATCGAATTTGACTCACAATAAGGACTTCAAGATTATCGGCAACTTCAAGGAACTCAACTAGATGATTCGAGTCAACGGTGAAATCAAGTTGGAGTTTGGTTAAATCCACAAACATCGGCGTTGGACCAGTTCCAACTAAGCCAACAAGCTGCAAAGATTACGAGCAAGTTATAAATACACATGTGCAGAACAAGATTAATTACTATAAAAAATATAATCAGACCGTACGTTCAATTGAGAATCACACGTGATTTTCAAGCACTTGACATGGCAGAGGCAACTAAGAAACTCGATTGAACGGTCATACTTTGATTGCTTTCTGCAACGAGTCAAAGCAATGTCTACTTCGACTAAGGAGGTCATAGTCTCCCTCAAGCTTCTAACACGCTCCAAATGGAAAGGCCCCACCTTAAGATACACAAGGGCGGGAACGTCTATTCTCAACATTTCGTAAGTTCCATATTCTTGGCGCCGCTGAGTGAAATAAACAATCAGCTTTTTAACAGTGGGTGAAGATACAATAACGCAACCCAAATTCTTTTGTTCCACCCTAAATGTTTCATGTACGGTCAGCTCCTCAAGCACAGGACAACCAAAAAGCAAGTGAGGAAGGGATTCGTCAGCCTCATACTGAACGTAACGAAGAGTAAGCTTCTTGAGGCTAGGAAAAAGCAATTCATCACTAGACGAGATCACTCCACAATTAACAAGCTTCAAGTCGACAAGAGTCTTGCAGGTGCTGAGGAGTCTCGGCACAGTGAACGCAACATCGCCAAACTCATAAGTACAGCAGAACTCGAGATAAAGATTTCGGACATTCCGATTAATGAGGTGAGTAATCAAGGTCAACAATCGATGCGCACAGTTGTTCAGAGCGGTGAGCCTAAAGCTAAAAGTATTGACGACTTTCGCTTGGTGAAGCGTTACAACCCTGCTGATGATGTCCAAAGGCTCTTCTACAATTATGAAATTATGTCTGTAAAATTGAAAATTAGGGACGTGGGCCCACAGAAACCTCCATCTTTTAGCGAGGACGCTGGTAGACACAGAGAGCTTCGTTTCAAGGAAAGAGAGAATGTGACACAGGACATCGTCTGGTAATTCGCCTAGCATCTATGATCTATCGATGTTTGTTTTTCTTTCCCCAATTTTAAGAACTGGATTAGAAACCAAGTAACTGATTAGGGTTTTATAAATATAATTAGCAAAATAAAAAAAGAGGTTTGATTAATATCTTAGAAATATAAACGAAGTGAAAGAGAATAGGTGAAAATTAAACCAGGAGATAGAGTGCGAAAGCCAAACCTCCAACGCTAGGTACAAAAGGCTGTTGCGATTCTCATGAGGATTACGGGTTTGGAGTAAGGCGATACAAAGGTGACCTATTTATGCAAGTTTTTCGATTTATTTTTAATTTGTTTCAACTTTATTTAGTTCACATTAATTAAGTTTCAATTTTGATTAGTTTCATTTTAAAAAATAAATAAATTATATAATAAATAATTTAATGTAAATAATCTAGTTCATTCTATAATATTATTCATATATTTTAAATAATTTATAATATTATTCATATATTTTAAATAATTCAAAAGTGACCTATATAGGACATATTACGTCTTTCCGAGAATGTTCATTTTTATAAACGACCATCAACTTTTTTTTCTCTCAGATATCGTCATTTTGCTACTGTTTCCGGCCAAAAAGTCACGTAAAAGGACGATATCTGAGAAAAAAAACGTCTCAGATATCGTCTTTTTTAACCGAAAATAGTAGCAAAAGGACGATATCAAAGAAAAAAATAAGATGATAATCGTTTATGAAAATGGGCATTCTCGGAGGGACGTAATATGATTCTAACCCAGTTTTGCAGGTGCTGAGGAGTCTGGGCAAAGTGCACACAATACCACCATACTCATTAGTAGAATAGTACTCAATATAAAGATTTCGGACATTTCGCTTAACGAGGTGGGCAATCAACGTAACCAGCACGATACGCACAGCCATTCAGAGCGGCGAGCCTAAAGCTGAATGTATTCACGACTTTCGCTTGGTGAAGCGTTACAACCCTGTTCATGATGTCAAAAGGCTCTGCTTCAAGTCTGAAATTATTTCCGTTGAATTGCAAATTGGGGACGTGTGGGCCCACAAAAACCTCCATTTCTTAGCAAGGACGCTGGTAGACACAGAGGTCTTCGTCGGAAGGAACGACAGAATGTGACACAGGACATCGTCTGGTAATCTGCTTAGCATATCAATGTATTTTTTTCTTTTCCCAATTTTAAGAACTGGATTAGAAACCAAGTAACTGATTAGGGTTTTATAAATATAATTAGCAAAATCAAAAAGAAGTTTGATTAATCTTCGAAATATAACCAAATGACAGATAATTGCTGGAAATAAAACAAGGAGACAGAGAGAAAATAATTTTGTTGGTCCTTTAAAAGGGGTTAAGTCTCGATTTGGTCCACTAAAAGGAGTCAGTTTTAATTAAGTCCTTTAAATCATAAAAATATACTCAATTTAGTCCAATTTGATCGAAAAATTCAAAATTTCGCCGGAAAAAAAAACTTGGATTTCTATCCGGTGAATTTTCCGATCAAATTTGATTAAATGGACTACATTTTTGTAATTTAAGTAACTAAATTGAAACCGACCATTTTTACTGAACCAAATCGAGACTTGAACCATTTTAAGGGACTAACACAATTTTTCTCTCCATAAATAATTTAATACTTATATGTAGTTACAGTATATTTGTTTGTGTAGTTGTAAATATAATAAATAGAAATTGAAAATGGAAGAGTAATATTTTAAAATATATGTGTTAGATATTTTGAGGATTAATTGTGTTTTTTATGTAAAATGTTAATACTAATAAAAATTCATGATTAGAAAAATCTTACTCTCTCCGACTTGCCAACACCAAGAAAAATCTTACTCTGATAAATACATACAGGACTGATAGATATACGTCTCGTCAAGATAAAGATTTGGAACCTTAGTTCACACATCCCTTCACATCGGAGAGCCAAAAAATAGTACAACCCTTCCTATGATGTCCAAAGGATGTGTTTCACTACTATATCTCTGACATGAAGTCCGAATTTTTTTAATGTTGGGACTTAGGTCCAGAGAAACCTACATCCTTTTGATAACTGGAAGTAAGTTTTACAAACATAATTAGAAAATAAAAGTAATATTGTTCACATTACACAACAAGCCCAAGTGGCGTGTTGATTCTGTTGCTTCTCAAAATTAAATTATTAGTAATGTTTTGGAGTTATCTACACTGTGTTGAAGTCAAGCTGACACGACTTAGATCCTCGTTCAAACATCGAGATTCTCCGAAGCACATCAAGATTTTCCTTGTCCGAGGAATTATGTAAGGGAGATATTTTCATCGTCTCGAGTACTTGAGCATTCTTCAAAATATATCTAACCATGTCAAAACCATTCTCATAAGCACTGAAACAAAGCATTCTAACAGTCCTCAAACGTGACAACATGCATGGAGGCACTCGTTCTGGCTCATCGTAGGAAGGCATACCGTGTAAACTAATCTGATGGCCAAAACAATGATATAAGTAAAAAACAAATAAAAATAAAAATTAATGTAAATGCCAAACTCCAAATTTACTTACAATAAGAACCTCAAGATTATCAGCCACTTTAAGGAACTTTACAAGATCAAACCAGTAAACGGTCAAATCAAGTTTGAGTTTGGTTAAATTAACAAACTTTGGCATTGAACAAGTTCCTACTAAGTGAAGAGTCTGCAAAGAAAATCAAATTTAAAACCACAAAAAGGGTATAAATATACAGACAAACAAAACGAGATGACTGGAAAAAATCAAAACGTACCGTCTCATAACAATCACTTCTGAATTTTAGGTGTGTAACACGAGAGAGACAACTAAGAAATTCAATTGAACGACCATGCTCGGTGCAATCGGTGCCACAATTATGCCAATCTTGACTTAAAATAATTTCCACTTCAATTAAGGAGGTCATTGTCTTCCTCAAACTTTTGACACGCTCCAAGTAACAATAATTCACCTTAAGATATACGAGGGCGGGAACATCTACTATCAACATTTCAACTGGGAAATCTTCGTCGTCTAGCTGAGAGAAATCAACAATCAATATTTTTATAGTGGGTGAAGATACAATAACTCAACCTGAATTCTTTTGTCCCTCCCTAAAATAAACATCTACGATCAGCTTCTCAAGAACGGGACAACCAGAAAGCAAGTGAGGAAGGGATTGGTCACTCTCATACACAACATTAATAAGATTAAGCTTCTTGAGGCTAGGCAGAAACATTTCCCCGGTAGACGGAATCACCCCATAAAAATCAAGCTTTAAGTCGACAAGCGTTTTGCTGGTGAAGAGGAGTCTCGGCAAAGTGCACACAATATAACACCCAAGCTTAAAATATAATTCAAGACTAAGATTTCGGACACCGCGCTTAAGGGGGTAGATAATCAACGTCTCGAGTAGATACGCACAGCCCTTCTTCACATTGGAGAGACTTATATTAAAAGTATTCACGGTTTTCGTTTCGTGTAGCATTATAACCCTGATTATGATATACAAATCCAGTGTTTTACTACTATCACTATCATGATATCCGTGGAATTCTAAATTAGGGACGTGGGCCCACAGAAACCTCCATCTTTTTGAGAGAACGCTAGTGGACACAGAGAGCTTCGTTTCAAGGAACGACAGAATGTGACACCGGACCTCATCCGGCAATCTGCTGAGCATATCGATGTTTGTTTTTCTTTTCCCCATTTCCAGAACTGGATTATAACCCTAGTAACTAAATAGGTTTTATAAACATAATTAATTAGCAAAAGAAAAAAGAAGTTCGATTAATCTTCGAAATTACAACTCCATATATAAACAAAGTGACGAGAATAGCTGAAATTAAAACAATGAGACAGAGTGAAAGCCAAACCTCCAACTCCAACGCCAGGTAAAAAGGGGAGTGTCGATTCGTATTCGGATCCGTGTTTGGAGTAACACGATTCAAAAGTGACCTACTCCATTTACAATGCAAGTT
The DNA here is from genome assembly GCA_954870475.1 of Euphrasia confusa. Lineage (NCBI taxonomy): Eukaryota > Viridiplantae > Streptophyta > Magnoliopsida > Lamiales > Orobanchaceae > Euphrasia > Euphrasia confusa. The sequence continues at coordinate 2,811,851 of OX940956.1, read as the reverse complement.
TTAATGTTAACTAGAAACTCTTTATCTTCCTTATCATTTATTAGACCATTTTCTAAATATTATTTCCCAATTAAAATACATAAGATTTTACATAAGATTAGATGTGTAGATAAAATTACTCATAAATAAATAATGTGTTCCATTCATGCTTTTGCATTCAAAGATGGAGTTGTATTTGAGTTTGAACTTTAAAATAAATAAGCTAATGAGAATGTATCAAATCAAATTCCAAAGGGCATCAAAGCATTATTATTCACATAATGTGACTTCAGACTTATTTTGTTATATCCCTTGTATTGATCACGTCACTTGCGTAGGGTTTAATCTGCGTTGTTGAAGGCAAGCTGGCATGCCATAGATCCTCGTTCAAACAACGATATTCTCCGAAAGGCACCAAGCTTTTCCTTGTCGGAGGAACCATCCTCGACATGTATCTCCATCTTCTCCAGTGCTCGAGCATTCATCAGAACATATCTCACCGTCTCAAAAGCATCCTCACAAGCACTGAAATTATACATTCTAACCGTCCTTAAACTCGATAACATGCACGAAGGCACTCGTTTCGGCTCCTTGTAGGGGAGCGTCTTGCTTAAATTAATCTGATGGCAAAAACAATGAAATCAATAATAATAATAAAAAACAATTTCCGTATAAATTGCAAAATCGTATTTGACTCACAATAAGGAATTCAAGATTATCGGCAACTTCAAGGAACTTAACCAGATGATTCGAGTCAACGGTGAAATCAAGTTGGAGTTTGGTTAAATTCACAAACATTGGCGTCGAACCAGTTCCAACTAAGCGAACAAGCTGCAAAGATTACGAGCAAGTTATAAATAATTAAATATACATGTGCAGAACAAGATTACGGAAAAATTAAATCAGAACTTACGTTCAATTGAGAATCACACGTGATTTTCAAGCACTTGACATTGCAGAGACAAGTAGGAATCTCAATTGAACGGGTACGTTTGGTGCAACGGTAATGTCGACATTCAGTTAAAGCAATGTCTACTTCAATTAAGGAGGTCATATTCTCCCTCAAGCTTCTGACACGCTCCAAATAACAACGATCCACCTTAAGATATACGAGGCCAGGAACATCTATTCTCAACATTTCGTCAGTACAGTATTCTTGGCGCCCGTGAGCGAAATTAACAATCAGCGTTTTTACAGTGGGTGAAGATACAATAACGCAACCCAAATTATTTTGTCCCGCCCTATGACAATCATTGACGATCAGCTCCTCAAGCACAGGACAACCAGAAAGCAAGTGAGAAAGTGATTCGTCATCCTCATACTCAACGTATTTAAGATAAAGTTTCTTGAGGCTAGGCAAAAACAATTCCCCACTAGACGAGATCACTCCACAACGAACAAGCTTCAAGTCGACAAGAGTTTTACAGGTGCTGAGGAGTCCCGGCAAAGTACACGCAATATCGCCAAACTCATAAGAACAACAGAACTCAAGATAAAGATTTCGGACATTTCGCTTAATGAGGTGGGTAATCAATGCCAGCAGTCGATACGCACAGCCGTTGAGAGCGGTGAGCCTAAAGCTAAAAGTATTCACGACTTTCGCTTGGTGAAGCAATACAACCCTGCTAATGATGTCCAAAGGTTGTGGTTCTAGTCCGAAATTATCTCCGTTGAATTCCAAATTAGGGACGTGGGCCCACATAAACCTCCATCTCTTAGCGAGGAGGCTGGTAGACACAGAGGTCTTCGTCGGAAGGAACGACAGAATGTGACACAGGACATCATCCGTCAATTCGTTTAGCATATCAATGTTTGTTTGTTTTTTTTCCCAATTTTAAGAACTGGATTAGAAACCAAGCAACTGATTAGGGTTTTATTAATATAATTAGCAAAATAAAACCATGAGACGCCAAACCTCCAACGCCAGGTACAAATGGCTGTTGCGATTCTACTTACGGGTTTGGAGGCGATTCAAAGGTGACCTATTTATTTTCAGTTTTATTATTTGAACCCTTGCAAACTTGTCTCAATAGTTTTAATATATAAAATATATAAAAATATATTTATTTAATATTTTGCGAAAGGTTAAAGTTGAAATAAAGAGAGGTGTTTTAAGTAAAACTAGTTACTAGTATTATTTATATTTATAAGTGAGGGATTTTTAAAAAGGGTAATTATCTTACTCTCAATTATAGATTAAGATTAATCTTTACACTATTTATAAAAAAACTAGATTTACCCAATCAATCCTTTTAATTATTTAAAACTATGTATATTTAATTATTCACCAATTATGTAGTATTTTTAATTAAAGCTATTAAATATACACTTATTATATAAGACAACACTACCAAAAAAACATATGAAATATTAACTTTCCATATAACCCTAACCCCCAACTCACAATTGCTTTGGGATTACTTCGCACCGCGCATCCATCAAGCGTATTTGGATTTACCTATTCCAGACTGGCGGCGCATGAGATTCACTGAGTTGCAGGAAAAATTCGTGCTTTCTTCGACTCTGGGCGGCTTGAATTAGGTATGAATTTTTCGCTCTTGATTTTCATAGTTTTTCCATACGATTAGTGACATGCATTTCTATGCCATTATAGGGCAATGATTAATTTTGGGTTTTAGGTCGTGAGTTTTAATTCTACACATTTTCTTTTCCTTGTTTGCTTTCAAATTTGTTTTTTGGAAAACCCACTAAATGTGTTCAGTTTGTGAAAGTTTTTCAGATCTGATTTCGAATCTCCATATTTTCATGGTAGGTTTTTGTCAAGCGGCTTCTAATATGAATCTTACATATTGTATATCTCAAACTGGGTTTTATCATATTGGTTTGTTGCGTCTTTTGACATGCAGTGAATTCCACATAAGACATTTTATAGATGGTAGTTCAACTAATGTAGATGGTAGTTCAAAATCCCAGAATGTTTTTTAAATCTATTGGATACAGTATATATAATTTGTTCGTAAAGATACCACCTATTAGTTTTGATTATTGATCCTTTTTTGGATAATCTATTATGTACACTTTTTTATGTTCTTGTGCAGTGAAATTGAAAGATGAAAATGCACGAAGTGGTTTAATAGTTCATGTGTCTCGTTTAATAGCTTATAAGCCAAGAATATTTTTTAAATCTAATGGATACATTATATATAATTTGTTCGTAAACATACTACCTATTAATTTTGATTATTGATCATTTTTTGGATAATCTATTATGTACACTTTTTTCTGTTCTTATGCAGTGAAATTGGAAGATAAAAATACACGAAGTGGTTTAATAATTTCATACACAGAATCTGCTTGTGTAATGTAGTTGCTAGTTCAAAATGCATGAAGTAGTTTCAAAGTTTACGAACAAGTTGATTAATGGCTTCAACTTATCCTCTAACTGGAAATGCATTTGGTACTCTTGTGCAGTTCAGTAGCTACAAGGAAGGTATAACTTGGTTTCAAAAACTTTTATGTACACTGTTCCTACTCAAAAGAATTGCAGTTGGTATATCTATTAACTACACTAAATCTGCTTGTGTAGTGTATAGATGATAGTTCAAAAGACATGAAGTGGTGTCGTAGTTTACATGTGTGTGTGTGTGTTTCTGATTGATTGTAAACTACACTGCACTTTTATATATTAATTTATATACACTAATAGTTTAGACACTAAACATGTAGTACTACCACTGAGTTGCGTAGTTGATAATTGTATAACAAGTAAATTTGGAGATCTAAAAGCATTTAGACATTCATTTGTAGTATTAATTTAACTGGTTGTAATAGTTCCACCTTTATATCAGGGTTTGATTGGGTGATGATATATACTGTTCAGTTGTCGGTCATAATCTAATACGTACACTGGATAGGGTTGAACAGTGTTGCTGGTAGTTCAGAATTTCATATATTGGACTACTGATTTATGAACAAAAATTGTAGCAGTGTATTATGTATTTCTAGATGCATAAATTATTTTAATCGTTTACGCACAAGTTGTTTACTATAATTTGTTCATGTAGATATTTCCTATTAGAGTGGGTCCGTCATTGCAGTGCCCCCGTGGCCCCAGTGTGGGTCCGTCATTGCAGTCTACTAAAGGAGTTCAACTTAAGATAAGGTGATCAATTAAACTAAATCAAGTAGCAAATAAAATAATCAATAAATGAGAGAGGAAATCAAATGACGAAAGTGGTTCTAGGTTCATTTGTTTTCGAACGTACTCTAAAACCTTGGATTTTATCGTTTAAGTAAGATGATGTCATCCACTAGTTGGCAAGCGACTCCGACTTACTTATTTGCTTCTCGACAAGTTGGCGTGACTTAGTTCTTCACTACACAAAACTCTTTGTTTATGAAGTCAACCTGGCATGACTTAGACACTCTCTCAAACATTGATATTCTCTCAAGTGTCTCAGACTTCAGCTTGTTGGAGGAATAATCATACAAGAGACGTATTTCCATCTTCTCGAGTACTTGAGCATTCCTCAAGATATATCTCACTATGTCAAAAGAATCCTCACAAGGATTGAAGCAGTACACTGTGACAGTCTTTAAGCATGATACCAAGCATGTAGGCACTCGTTTTGGCTCCTTGTAGGGGGGCGTCTTTAATAAACTAATCTGAGGGGCCAAAACAATGATATAAGCTTAAAAAAATGAATCCAGTTTCAATAAAAATTGCAGAATTCAGTTTCACTTACAAAAAGGACTTGAAGATTATCAGCAACTTCAAGGAACTTGACAAGATAATACCAGTTAACAATCCATTGAATTTCTGAGTTTGGTTAAATTAACAAACTTTGGCATTGAATTTGAACAACTTCCTACTATGTCAACAACCTGCAAATAAAATCAGATTTAAAACCATTGGATAATTTATATACAGACAAAATAAGACCACGGAAAAAACCAGTACATACCGTCATAAAAGTTGAGATTTTTAGGCACCTTACATGGCGGAGACAACTAAGAAACTCATTTGAACCACCATCATTTACAATCATTTTTGCCTCAATCAAGGAGGTCATAGTCTGCCTCAAACTTTTGACATTTCCCAAATGACAACGACTCACCTTCAGATATATGAGGGCGGGAACATCTATAATCAACATTACATCAGAGCGGTGTGCAACTCCCATGGATCTGTCAACATTCAATTTTTTTACAGTGGGTGACGCTACAATAAAGAAACCCGGATTCTTTTCTTCCTTCCTAAACCAATCATCAATTGTTAGCTCCTCAAGCACAGGACATCGAGAAAGCAAGTGAGGAAGTGATTCACCATCCTCATATTGAACATAACTAAGATTAAGCTTCTTGAGGCTAGGTAAAAACAACTCCCCACTTGATCGGATTACTCCACAATTACTAAGCTTCAAGTCGACAAGAGTTTTGCAGGTGAGGAGGAGTCTTGGCAAAGTGCACAAAATATCGTCCTCCTTGTCCATATAGCCGAAATCAAGATAAAGATTTCGGAGATTTCGCTTCATGGAGTAGATAACCAACGTCTCCAGTTGATACGCACAACAATTCACATCAGAGAGCCAAAGAGTATTCACGTGTTTCGCTTCGTGCAGCATTACAACCCTGCTTATGATGTCCATAGGCTGAATTGTTTCAGCTTTGAAAGTATCCCAGACAAATTTTAAAGTTGGGATGTGGGCCCACAGAAACCTCCATCTTTTAGCGAGAACGCTGGTAGACAAAGAGGTCTTCGTTGGAAGGAAAGAGAGAATGTGACATAGGACCTCATCTGACAATCCGCTTAACATGTCAATGCTTCTTTTTCTACTCTTCATTTTGAGAACTGGACTACAACCCGAGTAATTATTAGTGTTTTCTAAACATAAATAGAAAAAAAGAAAAAAAAAAGAAATTAGTTTGATAAATCTTCAAAAATACAACTTAATTTATCTTTCGATGGTGATGATAATATAAACAATGGCATTTGCAAATAAAAATAGCTTAAGATAAAAGGACAGAGAGTGAAACACAAACCTCCAACTCCAGGTGAAATGGGCTGTTGCTAATCAGAGCATTCCGGTTCAGAGTGCCGGAGAGGAAGGAGATATATATGCCTTGTGATAAAATTAATCAAGCAAAACTCTTAATCTTCCTTATTTTTTGTTAACCTCGAATAAAACAAATGATTACTCATAATTAATGATAAGATCAACAGTAAAAAACTCTTAATCTTCCTTCAAAAAATTAGAATGTCCATGTATGTGTTTGGAGATTAAAATAAAAAGTACTACGTATATTTTAATGAGAACAAAAATCAAATAAAATTCAACAGGAATAGTAACTCTAATTTAAAAATCCAAACACTCACAAAGTGTGAGAACACAATACACAACAAGCCGAAGTGGCATGTGACTTCGAACTTAATCCTGTTGCTTTTCAAAATTAAATTAATGGTAATGTTTTGGAGTTAATCTAGTGCAGAATCCCTTGTATTGATCATGTCGCTGATGATTTAATATGTGTTGAAGGCAAGCTGGCACGACTTAGATCCTCGCTCAAACATTAAGATCCTTCGAAGCGCATCAATTAATTTGTCCTTGGCGGAGAAAATATGCTTCAAGGAATCTATTTTCATCCTCTCGAGTACTTGAGCATTCCTCAAAATATATCTCACCGTTTCAAAAGAATCATCCCAAGCATTGAAATAGGAAATTCTAACAATCCTTAAACGTGATAACATGCATGGAGGCACTCGTTTTGGCTCATTGCAGGTGGTCGTCATAGTTCCATGAATCTGAGGGTAAAAACAATGATACTAGTTAATCAAATTTCAATATCAACTGCTAAATCCACTTTCAATATTAACCTCAAAATCAAATTTCACTTACAATAAGGACTTCAAGATTATCGGCAACTTCAAGCAACTTTATAACTTTATACCAGTCGACAGTCAAATCAAGTTCAAGTTTGCTTAAATTATCAAACTTTACCGTTGAACCAGTTCCTACTATGTCAACAAGCTGCAAAGAAAATCAGATTTAAAAACAACTAGAGGAGGGTATAATATAACTACAAAGGAAAAACAATATGAAGGAAGAAAATCAGAACGTACCATTTCTGCAAAATCACTTGAGATTCTTAGGTAGCTCACACGGCAGAGACAACTAAGAAACTCAATCGAGCGGCCATGCTCTATGCAATCGGTGGCACACGTATGCGAACAACCATTTAAAGTAATTTCTGCATCAATTAAAGAGGCCATAGTTTTCTTCAAACTTTTGACAGAGTCCAAATTACAATGATTCACCTTAAGATACACGTGGGCGGGAACATCAATTATCAACATTTCACCAGGGCATTCATATTTCAGCATAGAGAAATCAACAATCAGTTTTTTTATAGTGGGTGAAGATACAATAACACAACTCGTATTGTCATGTAGGACGTCATCTGGCAATCCGCTTAACATGTTAATTAACATCTGGTAACTGATTAAAAAGAAAAAAAATAAATTAGTTTGATAAATCTTCAAAAATACAACTTAATTTATTTGTAGATGATGATGATGATAATATAAAGTATAAACAATGGCACTTCCAAATAAAAGTAGCTGAAGATAAAAGGACATAGACTGAAACACAAACCTTCAACTCTAAGTGAAATGGGCTTTTGCTAATCTGAGAACTCCAGTTCAGACTGCAGGGGGAAGGGATATATATGCATTGTGATAAATTAATTAGGCAAAACTCTTATTCTTCCTTATTTTTTTGTTAATGATGAGATCATCAATACAAAACTCTTAATCTTCCTTAAAAATGAGAATGTATATATTAATGAGAATGAATCAAATAAAATTTAAAAGGATAATTACTCAATTAAAAATCCAAACACTCACAGCATTAAAGCATTATTGTTCACATTTACACAACAAGGCAAAGTGGCATGTGTCTTCGACTTGATCATGTTGCTTCTCAAAATAAAATTATTGGTAATGTTTTGGAGCTAATCTACAGCGGAATCCCAGCTTGTATTGATCATGTCGCCAACTGTTTAATCTGGGTTGAAGGCAAGCTGGCATGACGTAGATCCTCGCTCAAACAATGAGATTCTCCGAAGCACATCAAGTAATTTGTTCTTCTTGTCGGAGGAAATATAACCGGCATCTATTTCCAACCTCTCGAGTGCTCGAGCATTCCTCAAAATATATCTCACCATTTCAAAAGAATTCTCCCAAGCATTGAAATATTGCAAATGAACAGTCCTTAAACGTGATAACATGCATGGAGGCACTCGTTCTGGCTCCTTGAAGTCTGACGTCACACCTACATCAATCTGAGGGGCGAAAACAATGATATCAGTAAAACATCCAATTTCAATATAAATTGCAATAGCCAATTTCAAAATATAAATTGCAATAGCCAATTTCACTTACAATAAGGACTTCAAGATTATCAGCAACTTCAAGGAACTTTGCAAGATCATACCAGATAACGGTCAAATTAAGTTCGAGTCTGGTTAAATTAACAAATTTTGGCATTGAGCCAGTTCTTGCTATGTCAATAAGCTGCAAAGAAAATCAAGTTTAAAACCGCAAACAGGGTATATATGTGTGAGTGTGTGCAGAAGAAGATTACGGGGAAAAAAAAAAAAAAAAAAGAACGTACAATCTCTTGAAATTCACTTCTGATTTTCAAGCACTTAACGTGGCAGAGACAACCAAGAAACTCAATTGAACGACCATGCCAGGTGCAATTGATGTCACAGTAATGCCAATCTCCATTTAAAGTAATGTCTACTTCAATTAAGGAGGACATAGTCTTCCTCAAACTTTCGACAGAATCCAAATCACAACGATTCACCTTGAGATATATGAGGGCAGGAACATCTATTATCAACATTTTATCAGAATTTCGATCGGCTACCCGAGAGAAATCAACAGTCAACGTTTTTATAGTGGGTGAAGATACAATAATGCAACCCTCGTTCTTTTGTTCCTCCCTAAAACAACCATGAATGGTCAGCTCCTCAAGCACAGGACATCCAGAAAGCAAGTGAGGAAGAGCTTCGTCACTCTCGTACTCAACGTAACTAAGATTAAGCTTCTTGAGGCTAGGCAAGAACAATTCCCCAATGGTGGGAATCACTCCACAAGAAACAAGCTTCAAGTCGACAAGAGTTTTGCAAGTGAAGAGCCGTCTCGGCAAAGCGCAGACAATATCAAACTCATCATTAAAACCGAAATCAAGATAAAGATTTCGGACATTTCGCTTAATGGGGTAGATAATACATGTCTCGAGTAGATACGCACAGCCCTTCACATCGGAAAGACCACAACTAAAAGTATTCACGATGTTCGCTTCGTGTAGCATTAGAACCCTGTTTATGTTGTCCGGGTTATCTCCGTGAAATTCTAAATTAGGCACGTGGGTCCAGAGAAACCTCCATCTTTTAGCGAGAACGCTGGTAGACACTGAGAGCTTCGTCGGAAGGAAAGAGAGAATGTGATATAGGATCTCGTCTGGTAATCCGCTCAGCATATCGATTTTTCTTTTTCTTCTCCCCATTTCTAGAACTGGATTACAACCCAAGTAATTGATTAGGGATTTAAACCTAATATTTTCAGATGGTGATGAGAACAAAAACAAGGGCATGATTTGTGTGAACTGAAAATGAAACATGGACAGAGTGAAAACCAAACCTCAAAGCACCAGGGACAAAGGGGTCGTTGCGAATCGGTCCGGGTTTGGAGTGTGGATGATCGGAGAACTCCGGTTCAGACTGCCACCACGGGACCTGCTAAAAATGCACGTATAAATTTGGGGAGAAAGTGTAAATTTGTGGCGTGACTTCGAAAAGATTCAAAATTGAATGAAAGCGAATATAAATATAAAAGAATGGTTAATTAAATAATTTTTAAATTATATTCCAACATAATTAATTATCCATGTTTATTCTCGAACAAACTTTCATGAATATTAACCAAAATAAATTATAAAACAAATTTAATTAATGTTTTTATTAAATAAAATATCAATAAAATCCAATTTAATTCATATCTATACATATATTCGTAGAAATGAATAATTGTCAAAATATTGAAATATTGAAACTATTTTCGTTTGAACTTTAAAATAAATAAATTAATGGAAACATGTCAAAGTCTAAAGAAAATTCAAAAGCATAGTTTCTCTAATTTTAAAACCCAAACATTCACAGCATTGCAGAATTATTATTCACAACTTCACATCAATCAATAAACTGGATTGAGGTTTATTCTATCCTACCACAAGTGTAGCATAGAATGAATCTCGGATTGGCATGTGAGTTAGTTAACCTACATAATCCCTTGTATTGATCACGTCGCTCAAAATTAAATTATTGGTAATGTCGCCGACTATTTAATAATCTGTGTTGAGGGTCAAGCTGAAGCTGGCATGACTTAGATTCTCGCTCAAACAATGAGATTTTCCAAAACTCATCAAAAGCATACTCGGGAATAGACTCGGGATCTATTTTCATCCTCTCGAGCACTTGAGCATTCCTCAAAATATATCTCACCATTTCAAAAGCATCCTGACAAGCACAGAAATGATACATTTTAACGGTCCTTAAACGTGATAACATGCATGCAGGCACTCGTTCGGGCTCCTTATAGGAGGGCGTCACGTCTACCAGTATCTGAGGGGCCAAAACAATGATATATATTGATATCAGTAAAAACATCCAAATTTAATACAAATTGCAAAATCCAATTTCACTTACATTAAGGACTTCGAGATTATCAGCAACTTCAAGGAACTTTACAAGATCATACCAGATAACGGTCAAATCAAGTTTGAGTTTGGTTAAATTAACAAACTTTGGCATTGAACCAGTTCTTGCTATGTCAACAAGCTGCAAAGAAAACCAGAGACAACTAAGAAACTCAAGTGTCAGCATATATATGTGCAGAACAAGATTACGGAAAAATAAATCAGAACGTACAATCTCTTGAAATTCACTTTTGATTTTCAGGTACTTCACATGGCAGAGACAACTAAGAAACTCAATTGAACGACCATGCTGGGTGCAATCGATCTCACAGTAATGCCAATCTCCATTTAAAGTAATGTCTACTTCAATTAGAGAGGTCATAGTCTTCCTCAAACTTTTGACACACTCCAAATCACAACGATTCACCTTAAGATATATGAGGGCAGGAACGTCTATTATCAACATTTCATCCGAGTGAAATTCATCTCCGTTAGAGAAATCAACAGTGAGTGTTTGAATAGTGGGTGAAGATACAATAACACAACCCGAATTCTTTTGTTCCTCCCTAAAACAATCATTGACGATCAGCTCCTCAAGTACAGGACAACCAGAAAGCAAGAGAGGAAGGGATTCATCACTCTCATACACAACATAACTAAGATTAAGCTTTTTGAGGCTAGGCAAAAACAGTTCCCCAGTAGAGGGGATCACTCCACAATTAACAAGCTTCAAGTTGACTAGGGTTTTGCAGGTGAGAAGGAGCCTTGGCACAGTGCACGCAATATCACCCTTATACTTAAAATCGAAATGAAGATAAAGATTACGAACACTGCGCTTAATGGGGTAGATAAGCAACGTCTCCAGTTGATACGCACAGACCTTCACATTGGAGAGCTTAAAAGTATTCACGATTTTAGATTCGTGTTGCATTATAACTAGGCCTGTCAATCGAGCTATATGGGTCGGGCTTTGATTGGCCCTGACTCGGCCCATGAAATTTTAAGGGCTATGGGCTTCGGGCTTAAGCCTTTGGGCTTGAAAATTTGAAACCCAAGCTCGGCCTATAATAATATTAGGGCTTCGGGCCTAGAACGAGCTAAGCCCTAACATCTCAATCTAAAATTATTTTCACAATTTTTTCATAAATATTTGGGCTAAATACACTTTGCCACCTCAGGATAGGGGGTTTTTACACTTTGCAACCTCGTCGGAAAACTTTTACCGATCAGTACCACAGGATAAGCAATATTACAATTTGCAACCTGTCGGCTGCCGGATCGGAATATTCCGAGGAATATTCCGTGTGATTGAGATTCACGCTCCAGTGAAGCTTGTGAGATTAAATTTAACATTTGAGCTGAAGGGTATTCTTGTACTTACACATAACATTAATTAAAAAAATAAATTAATGATAAATAATTTCTACCAAATCAATTATCCCCAATTCAAAGAACATACACTCAGAATCTTCCATCCTCAAAATCTTAAATCTGCTCGCAACCTATACACCACAAACACCAACAAGAAAACGAAAAGCAGACCAATTTGCAAAAAAAAATCCGGCCAAATTGGAGAAGTTTATGATTAATTAATATACACGGAAATTTGTTTATATTAAATTCTCATGAAATTTGCGATTGTGCTTATTTTCGGATAGGACGAGTGGGTGATATCGCGAGTATTCCAGAAGACGGGACACGGCAGATCCTCCGCGGCCGGCGCCAGAAAGAAGAGAGCGGCGGTCTCAGCTTCTGGGACCAGCGGCGAAAACCTAGAAGTCAACTCCCCTACGCTACCTGCCGCCACTGACATCGACGGCAGCACTAGTTTCAAGCAGCATCATGTGTTCTGTTTCTCCACTCCTCCACTGCTAGGTTTCAGCCACGGCTCGCTCTTCGGACTCCCGCCGCCTCCGCCCTTCGATCTGAGCGCGGTGGTGTACATTTTCATAGTCCAATTTCAATTCTTTCTTTTTTTTTTCTGCGAGGCGATTTTAATTAGGGTTTCAGTCCCGATTTCCTTTCCTCCAGCAACTTTGAACTGGTGAATGAGATCGGCTGCGGGTAGATTTTAATTAAGGTTTTATTTTCATTTTTTTTTCTCCTGAGTTAAATCAAGCAATTTCTGGTAAAAAATTTCCGTGAATCTGAAAATATAATTTTATTTTTAATTTTTAATTTTAATATAAATGAAAATAAATATTTAAGAATGAAGACAGAAGGTAAATATATTTGTTTTTAATTTTAATATAAATGAACATAAATATTGAAGAATGAAGACAAGAGGGTAAATATGTAATTTGCAGAAAACTTGAGTTGTTATTTACCAAAACACCTTTCAAAACGGAATATTCCTTAGAATATTCCGATCCGGCAGCCGGCAGGTTGCAAATTGTAATATGTCTTATCTAGTGGTACTGATCGGTAAAAGTTTTCCGACGAGGTTGCAAAGTGTAAAAACTCCCTATCCTGAGGTGGCAAAGTGTATTTAGCCATAAATATTTTTAAAAAATATACTAAGATCGATCGAATAGCAACAAAACAAAAACAAGTCAATAATATTATTAAAATAAAAACAAAGATTATCATATTTTAAATCTTGTCCGCATGAACCATGTAATGTTCGTCAACACTTCTACTTATAAGGATTTGAAAAAATAAATATTTAAAAATAAGTATTAATAAAATCATAAAAATAAATATAAACAAGAAGAGAAAAAATAAATTTATTACAAGAAAAATATTATTTGTACTAACCATTGAAGGATAGATTGTGTTCTTCATCATAATTTTAAATTTATTTTTATTTATAAAATTAAAATTAATTATTATATAAGGTCGGGCCTATATGAGGCCGAGCTTACTAAAGCCCAAGCTCGGCCTATATATAATATGGGCTTCATTTTTCGGCCCAAACTCGACTCGACCCTAAATAATATTAATCGAACGAGGTTTTTCTATGGGCCGAACGAGCCGAGTTAGGGCTGGCTCGACCCGATTGACAGGCCTAATTATAACCCTGCTTATGATGTCGAAATGCTTGTTTTTTTTACCTCTGAAATTATATCCGGAAAAATTTAAATTAGGGACGTGGGTCCAGAGAAACCTCCATCTTTTTGCGAGAACACTCGTACACACAGAGGTCTTCGTTGGAAGGAAAGAGAGAATGTGAGGATCTCATCCGGTAATCCACTTAGCATATCAATACTTCTTTTTCTTCTCTCCATTTTAAAAACTGGATTACAACCCAAGTAATTTATTAGGGTTTATAAACCTAATTATTAGCAAAAGAAAAAAAAAAGGAAATCAGTTTGATAATCTTATTTGTAGTTGGTGGTGATGAGAAATTGAGAACAAAAACTAGGGCATTCAAAACAGATATTGAAACCCAAACCTCGAGCTCCAGGTAAGAAGGGGTTTTGCGAATCGGATCCGGGTTCGGAGAATGGACGGTCGGAGCTAAGTAGTAAACTCTCGATGCGACGGTAGCCGACCCTTAAATCTTCGATTATAGAGGGAGTTACAGTAGATCTTTAACTTCGACATTTTTGTTTGTTAAAAATAATTTGGGAAAATATCACAAATGGTCCTGTACGGATGTCATTTTCCGTAAGTAGTCCTTTATTTTCAAAAGTTATCACGGTTGGTCCTTTTGCCCGGGAAAGTGACGCGTTATTGTCACGCGCCGCCAAAAATCTGACATGGCAATCGGAAATTACATCCGTACAGGACCATTTGTGATAACTTTTGAAGATACAGGACTACTTTTGGCGGCGCGTGACAGTAACGCGTCACTTTCCCGGGCAAAAGGATCAACCGTGATAACTTTTGAAAATAAAGGACTACTTACGGAAAATGACATCCGTACAGGACCATTTGTGATATTTTCCCAAATAATTTTGCAACTGAAGCGAGCATCATTATTAATTTATTTTTATAAAAATAAATATATATATATATATATATATATATATATATATATATTTCCCTACCTATAAATATTTATTTTAATAAAAAATATTTGAAGTACTAATGAATTTATTAGATAATGTTAATAAATATCAAAATATTGTAAATAAAACTATAAATATATCAATTTTTGAACAATAAATATCAAAATAAGATTTTTTTTTTAAATATTTTAATTTTCTTTTCAAAAAATATCTACTAAGAAATATATTAGTAAGTTTATTGTTACGAAAACTTAAATAATAATAATATTTTTTAAAATTTTAAAATAAATTAATTGTGAGAAAAAATTATGAAATGGTAGGTGTAAAAATATATTTAATATATTTTTTTAAAAAGTAAATTATTATTTCATTTTTATGGATGATCATATTGATGGCGTACTTCCCAAAATGTGTGTAGTAGGAGTATATTTTTTTTAACATAAAAAAATCTTGTTCTACTCTTAAAAAAAATTAAAAGTCTTATTGTGAAAAACATTGTGAAAAATGAGAGTGTAAATATTTATTTGAAACATAAGAAATAAGGACTACTACTTTGTTAAAACAAATTTTTAAAAGCTATATTGTGATTTTATTGCCATTTGCACAAGTAAAATAAGTAAATATTTCATGAAAAATAATTTTTTATATAGTATAATAATGACAATTAAAAATAATTATGACATAAATATCAAAATGATACTAGTAGTAGTATAACAAATCCAAACACAGAAAGCATTAAAACATGTGACTTTGACAGTTGGGCTTACATTTTTTGCTTCTCAAAATTAAATTGTTAGTGATGATTTGGAGTTAACCAACATCAGGAATCCCTTGTATTGATCACGGTGCAAAGGCAAGTTGAAATAACTTAGATTTTCGCTCAAACAATGAGATTCTCCGAACCACGTCAAGCTTGTACTTCCAGTGTACACAACCGGCAAATATTTCCATCGTCTCCAATACTTTAGCATTCCTCAAAATATATCTCACCATGTCCAAAGCATCCTCAAAATCATCCTCACAATGATTGGAATCGTGAAGAAAAACAGTCCTTAAACGTGATAGCATGCACAGAGGCACTCGTCTTGGCTCGCAGAGGGACGTCTTGCACAAATTTATCTGATGGCCGCCAAAACATTGATATAAATAAAAATTCAATTTCAATTTAAATTGCAAAATCAAATTTCACTTACGATAAGAATTTCAAGATTATCAGCAACTTCGAGGAACTTTACAAGATCATCCAACTAAACGATCACCATAAGTTTGAGTTTGGTTAAATTAACAAACTTTGACATTGTACCATTTCCTACTAAGTTAAATTAAAAAAATTTGAGCGGTGGAGAACAAAAACCAAGACAGAACACCCAAAAACAAACACCATCATGTCACAAACTAATAATAAATATACAACTCACAAAAAGAAAAAGAAAAGAAAAGAAAAACAAACCTAGGTCGTGTCTAGCACGACTTCTCTCACGCGTCGAGTGGTGGTGGTGTCAAGAAATCCTGGTGATAGTCGTTCAAAAGCATCCCGGAGAGCCTGGTTCTCCTCTTCTAGCGACCGCTAGGTCGAGGTAGCGGGCGCTACCCTCTGAATTTTTCCGATTTTTCAATTTTTCGACCGCTTTTTCGATTTTCTTGCTCCGAAAACACCATCTAGTCCTGTAACCTTTATTTATGGTCAATTTATTGTCTAGAGCTAGACTTATTAACCATCCTCAATTTCATATACCAATTCCCTCGAAGTTCGAACCGAGACACGTTGACTCGTTCATTCTTCGGCACTTTATTAATCGCGGGTTTCCAATCATTTTCTGATTCCAGCTCTCTTAGGTTTATTAGACATCTTCTTTCTTCGAATATTTTCCCTCACATTCAAGTCCAAGAAACAAAGTGCTTTATTATTGTTTTCAAATTCTTTCACGTCGACTTCATGTTTAAAAATCTCCCCGTTTTTATTGTCGGTCTCCAATACTTGAGCGATCTCACCGTGTCAAAAACAACCTCACAAGAATAGCAATAGTCCCCAGTAGAGGGGATCACTCCACAAGAAACAAGCTTCGTGTACCATTACACCCCTGGTTATGTTGTCCAGTTGAACTCCGTCTAATTTTACATATCAACGTTTCCATCTGATAACTGGAAGTAATTAATTAGTAACCTATCTACATTTTTTTTTAATTTTATAGAAATTATTAATCATCCTTCAACATACTTGATGAAAGAAAAAAATGATTTCTCACAAGTTCAAGTAGTAGTATTACCTAAACAACTAAAATAATGCAATAGAAAAATCAAATAAAATGAACAAGGAAATAATATATAGTTACTCTAAATTAAAAATCCAAACACTCAGTCACAGTCACAGATTAAAGCATTATTGTTCACATTACACAAAAAGCCCAAGTGGCCTGTGACTTCGACTTAATCCTGTTGGTTCTCAAAATTAAAATATTGGTAATGTATTGGAGTTAATCCACCGAGGAATCCCTTGAATTGATCGAGCTGACGATTTAATGTGTGTTGAAAGCAAGCTGACATGACTTAGATCCTCGCTCAAACAATGAGATTCTCCGAAGCACATCAATAAATTTGTCCTTGTCGGAGAAAATATGCTTCACGGGATCTATTTCCATCCTCTCCAATACTTGAGCATTCCTCAAAATATATTTCACCATGGCAAAACCATCCTCATCAGCACTGAAACAAAGCATTCTAACATTCCTTAAACGTGACAACATGCATGGAGGCGCTCGTTCTGGCTCCTTGTAGGAAGGCATATTGTGTAAACTAATCTGATGACCAAAACAATGATATAAGTAAAAAAAAAATGTAAATGCCAAACTCCAATTTCACTTACAATAAGAACTTCAAGATTATCAGCCACTTTAAGGAACTTTACAAGATCAAACCAGTAAACGGTCAAATCAAGTTTGAGTTTGGTTAAATTAACAAACTTTGGCGTTGAACCAATTCCTACCAAGTGAAGAATCTGCAAAGAAAATTGGATTCAAAACCACAAGCAGGGTATAAATATACAGACATGCAAAACAAGACGACTGGAAAAAATCAGAACGTACCGTCTTATTAAAATTAGGGGTGGCAATGGTACATGATTCTATTCCAACCAATTCATATACCTACTCGTACCAACTTAATGGTATACCATCAAAGTGGTATACGGTACACGGTACAGTATACCGTACCAATATTAAAAGTTGGTACGGTACACGGTACAAAATTTTCATGTACCATGGTACATGGTATGTACCAATTTATACCAAACAAATTAGTAATACATTAATATCTTAAAATATAAAGAAAAGTAGTGAAAAAATATATAATATAAATGACATGATCATATTGTTGAATATTATTTTTCTACTATCATAATAAAATTGTACTTCATGTTTATATATATCATTATAAAATGACATGTTTTCCTTACATAAACAAAAAAAAAGTAAAGTAAAAAAATTAATACACATAAACTTTAAATATTTATATTTTTATTAAAATTGGTGATGATATATAAAAAAACTAGAATTTAGTAATATAAGATAAGTATTTTCATCAAAATTAACGATAATATGAAAAAGGAAAAAAAAAATCGTTATATAAAATAAAATTCAAAATATGTCGGTAGAAATTACGTACCAATCGTACTTACCGCGTACCTACCGTACCAATTAATTGGTATACCAACATAATTGGTTGGTATAAATTCCAAATTTTTTATACCAATTACATATTGGTTGGTACACGGTATAAGAAAAATTCAATTGGTATACCTACCAATCCAGCCCTAATTAAAATCACTTTGGATTTTTAGGTACATCACATGAGAGAGACAACTAAGAAACTCAATCGAACGACCATGCTCGGTGCAATCGGTGCCACAATTATGCCAAACTTCATTTAAAGTAATTTCCACTTCAATTAAGGAGGTCATAGCCTTCCTCAGACTTTTGACACGCTCCAAAATACAATTAAACACCTTAAGATATACGAGGGTGGGAACATCAATTATCAACATTTCAACTGGTAATTCTAAGTCGTCTAGCTGAGAGAAATCAACAATCATTTTTTTTATAGTGGGTGAAGATACAATAACGCAACCTGAATTATTTTGTCTCTCCCTAAAAAAAACTTGTACGACCAGCTCCTCAAGAACGGGACAACCAGAAAGCAAGTGAGGAAGGGATTGGTCACTCTCATACACAACATTACTAAGATTAAGCTTCTTGAGGCTAGGCAAAAACATTTCCCCAGTAGACGGAATAACCCCAGAAAAATCAAGCTTCAAGTCGACAAGAGTTTTGCTGGTGAAGAGGAGTCTCGGCAAAGTGCACACAACATCAAACTCATCGAATTCAAGAAAAAGACTTCGGATACCGCGATTAATGGGGTAGATAATCAACGTCTCGAGTAGATACGCACATCCCTTCTTCACATTGGAGAGACTTAAATTAAAAGTATTCACAGTTTTCGCTTCGTGTAGCATTATAACTCTGATTATGATGTCTAAATCCCGTGTTTTACTACTATCAATAGAATGATATCCGTGGAATTCTAAATTAGGGACGTGTTTCCAGACAAACCTCCATCTTTTAGCGAGAACGCTGGTACACACAGAGAGTTTCGTCCGAAGGAAAGAGAGAATGTGACACAGGACCTCATCTGGTAATCCGCTCAGCATATCAATACTTTGTTTTCTTCTCTCCATTTTGAGAACTGGATTATAAACCGAGTAACTAATTAGGGTTTTATAAACATTTTGAGAATAGCTGAAATTAAAACCATGAGACAGAGTGAAAGCCAAACCTCCAACTCCAACGCCAGGTAAAAAGGGGAGTGTCGATTCGTATTCGGATCCGTGTTTGGAGTAACACGATTCAAAAGTAGAGAGACAAAGCCAGACCTCCCAAGTCTCCAACACAGGAAAAAGGCCGCTGTTGCGATTCGAATTGGTTCAAAAGTGACGTAATAATGCAAGTAAATCAAAGTCATTTTTGTTTAAGAAAACTCTTAATTTTCCTTTTCATTTTCTATAAAAACTTTTAATTTTCCTTATTATATAAAAAAGATTACTATCATATTTATGTGAAGTTAATTGATGGAATTATTCGTATATGTGAAGTTAATTCAAGTGTCCCGACTCCCGAAACATGAATCTCAAAAATAAAATAAAATAATATGTGAAGGGGTTAAAACTTTTTTTTTCATGTTGAACGATTGCTTGACATTTTTAAATTAACGATGGCTCATTAATTTAATATATATTAAATTAAGGAGTATTATGTTAGCATAAATAAGTATAAACATCTGATTGAGTACTCGGTTCTGCGGAAAATATAAGAGGCGGTTGACTCTTAGATCTTCTGTTCTTCAGTGGAGGAAGCTTTATAATATGTAAGATTAAAAATATCAAAAATATTGAATTTTTGATGTATTGAAATTTTCTGTAGTATGTACTACTTAATTGAGTAATTTTCAGTATAATATCCACTTAACCACACATGAAACTAGAAAATCTCGATTTAATTTGGAGCAAAAGTCAGAGAGTGTTGGCTGGCGTAACAACTTTGTTATTGAATAAAATGATACTCGTATCGTAGCTCATGAACGGTTGAAATATCCAGTCAAAATCGCATGCATGTTGAGCGTTTGACTAGTAGTAGTAATAATAATAATAATAATAATATCATAAATATTAAATGCTAATAATATCAAAATTTGACAAAAGGGTAAATTTAAGGATGAATAAGAAAATTGAACCCCAAATTGATAAAGACATTCGTTAATACTACTAGCAATTGTAATGCATCCCCATGAAGTGATTGAAAAGAGTAACTTGGACTAAATTTTTTTCGTCTCCACATCTGTGTGGAAGGCAATCTGGCATTACTAAGATCCTCATTCAAGCATCGTATTCCATAGCCGTGTTGAAGGACACTTGACATGACTTAGACACTCTCTCAAACAATGATATTCTCTGAAGCACATCAAGCTTTTCCGTGCCGGAGAACCTAGACCTGAGATGAGATATTTTCATCCTCTCGAGTACTCGAGCATTCCTCAATATATATCTCACCGTGTCAAAAACAACCTCATAAGATAAGCAATTGTTCACAATCACATGAACATTCCTTAAACGTGACAACAAGAATAGAGGCACTCGTTCGGGCTCCTTGTAGCGGAAACACCCGCCTAAACGAAACTGATGTCCAAAACATTGATATATAAGTAAGAAATTAAATTTCATTATAAATTGTAAACTTCAGTTTCACTTACATTCAGGACTTCAAGATTATCAGAACTTTCAAGGAGCTCTGCAAGAACATACCAGTCAACGGTCATATTAAGTTCGAGTTTGATTAAATTAACAAACTTCATCATTGAACCAGTTCCTTTTATGTTATTAACCTGCAGAGAAAATCAGATGTTAAACTACAAGCCAAGGTATAAATATACAAACAGAATAAGACTTAAGAAAAAAATTAAAACATACCATCTCACCATGAACATTTGAGATTTTTAGTTGCCTCGCTTGGCAGAGAATACTACGAAACTCAAGTAAGGCAGACGTATGCAAATCTCCATTTAAAAAAATGTCTGCTTCAATTAAACAGGCCATAGTCTTACTCAGACATTTGACCCAATCCAAATGACAACGATTCACCTTAAGATAAATGAGGGCGGGAACATCTATTATCAACATATCCTCACGGTCAATGTATCCGAGAGAGAAATCAACAATGAGTATTTTTATAGTAAGTGATGATACAATAATGCGACCCGAATACTTTTGGCCCTTGACTCCCATACTAAAATCATCATGGATGCTCAGCTCCTCAAGCAATGGACAACCAGAAAGCAAGTTAGGAAGGGATTCATCACTCTCATACTCAACATACCAAAGATTAAGCTTCTTGAGGCTAGGCAAAAAAAAATCCCCACTAGAGGGGATCACTCCACATTTAACAAGCTTCAAGTCGACAAGAGTTTTGCAGGTGAAGAGGAGGCTTGGCACAATGAACACAATATCACGCCAAAACTTGTAATAGAATTCAAGACTAAGATTTTTGACACTGCGCTCAATGAAGAAGTTAATCAAAGTCTCCAGTTGAATTGCACAGACCTTCACATTGTAGAGCCTAAAACTAAAAGTATTAACGGTTTTGGCTTCGTGTAGCATTGTAACACTGTTTATGATGTCCAATGGCTGTGCTTCACTACCACCTCTGAAATCATGTTCATAAAATTCCAAATTAGGGACGTGGGCCCACAGAAACCTCCATCTCTTAGCGAGGACGCTGGTAGACACGGAGGTCTTCGTCGGAAGAAACGACAGAATGTGACGCAGGACATCATCTGGTAATCCGCTCAGCATTTTAATGCTTTTACTTTACTCCATTTTGAGAACTGGATTATAACCAGACTAACTGATTAGAGCAACATAAAAAAGTAGCAGAGAGAGAGAGAGAGAGAGAGACCAAACCCTCAAACTCCAGGTGAAATAGGCTGTTGCGAATCGGATCCGGGTTCGGAGAGTGGGCAATAGGAGCACTCCGGTTCAGATGGCCGGGGAAGGAGAGCGCAACACGGGAGGAGAGGATAAATTTGGGGAGAACACAATTACTTCTGCATTTTATTAGTAACTATTACACTCGAATTAGTGAGAAATATTTATACTATAAAAAATGGTAAAAAATCGCTTGCTATTCCGTGAATTTTAAAAGTCCATGAATATTTTATGACTATCTTTAAAGAATATAAACCGATTTTACTCTTTAAAATCTCTTTTAAATACAATTTTTTTTACAATTTTTTTTAATAGTCTAAAATATTAGTATTAAAAATAATAATACTTAAAAATTACAATAAATAATAAGAAGAAGAAAAAAAAAGAATGTAATTTTAAAGAATAGAGAAAAAAAGGAGAAAATGTTTTTTAAAATTTTATGTTACAATCTTAATTCAATGATCAAAAAATAAGATTTTCAAAAATTTTAAATATGCTTTTTTGAAAATCAATATTGATAAAAGAATAAATTGAAGATATTTTTAAGTCTTTCATCACATATGTAAAATTAATTAATTTGTATTTTTAAGTATAACATTAGATGAAAATGGAAAATGTAAATAATTGGAGTAAATGTTTTTTTGGAGGGAGTACTTTTTTTTAACAGTTTCAGATAACTTTTTTACATGCATGTATGTTTCAAATACAATTAAATCAATAGTTCAAGTGTAGTCAATAGAAATTCATGTAAATCCATAAAAATGTGTATATTATAAACAATGAAAAGTCATATAAATCATGACAAACAGTAAATAGAAATTCATGTAAATCCATAAAAATGTGTATATTATAAACAATGAAAAGTCATATAAATCATGACAAACAGTAAATCAAACTCCGAATAAAGTTTATTAATTTTCTAAATCTTCAAACTTTTTAAAATTAAAAAAAAAATCACAATCCAATATACTCTTAAAATAAAAAAGTTAAATTCGTGTTTTTTAATTGGTTACAAATAATTAATAAGAAGAGTAAATATTATCTAAGCATTACAAAATTTAATTATTTACTTGCTCGAATTAATTAATAAGAGTAAAACGAGGTACAAATTTCATCAACTAACTTAAAATTTAGTCTCGTTTTATGCAAGTATAAATTTTGGGATATAAACTTTGAAATACTATAAAATAAGATAAAATTAATGTAAAAGAAACATTTGAGGTATTGTTTTTTGATTTTTTTTCTAGTTAGTTCAACTCGAGTTTACAAAGTACTCTTACCCAATAACTAATGGAAAAAAAGAAGAATTGAAAAGCTTTTTTAGCCAATATATATGGGACAAAGTGATTTTTATCCTACAATTCCTTATCGATTACTACTCCTTGCTAGCAAACAAATCAGTACTTCCCATTTTTAATATATGGAGTATGGCATTAAGCTTTGACACATTATTTAATAAAATAATTTATTGTAATTAATATACATTGGAATTTATATGTATATAAAAACAATAAAAATGATTCGTTGAAAAAAAAACATTTACATAGAAAATTATAATTTATTTATGAAATAATGTGATTTTATCATTTAATAAACTAAAACATAATCTAAATTGCAAAAAAATAAAAAAACCAAAATATCATCTAAATAAAATGGGAACGAGTATTATTTTTTAAAGTGAGTAAAATAAAAGTAACATTATATTTTTTTAATGTATACATATTAAATTGAGAAAAAAATTGCATTTTTTTTAAACGGAAGTAATTTAATTTTTTCTTAATTTATACTACTTCCTTCCTATCTTTTATATTAAACTAGTATCACCGCCCGTGCGATGCACGTGATTTATTTGTTTAAAATAATCTAAAATTTTATTTAATCTTCAACGTATTTCGGCAAAAAATTATTAATGGACTAACAAATTATTTTATTTAATAATCGAACTCTTACTAAAATTTGTAAATTCGTATTAAAATTTTATTATTTTCAAAGACTACGCATATTTAATGTAATTTATAGTATGTAAGCTTCTTGGGGCATAGCCGAGTGGTAAGGTCTGTGGTGATGTTGGTGTAATTCTCCGACGAAGCAGAGTTCGAATCTCAGATATGACGAATTTTAATTGAAATATTATGAAGTTAGTCCTTGGATGAGACCTATTGGCTATCTCCCACATGTGTCTGCTACTCGGGCGCATCATTCGATTTACATCCTACCCGATCGATGAGCCTCTGATCTGCTACTCGGGCGCATCATTCGATTTACATCCTACCCGATCGATGAGCCTCTGATCTGATGGAAGAAGAGTTTATCGTCTCATTCTACCCGATCTCTCCCACATGTGTTTGCTACTCGGGCGCAACTCTCGATTTACATTCTACCCGATCGAGGAGCCTCTGATCTGGTGGAAAGGGAGTTTCTCGTCTCATCCTACCCGATCTCTCTCCCACATGTGTCTGCTACTCAGGCGCATCCCTCGATTTACATCCTACCCGATCGAGGAGCCTTTGATCTGGTGGAAGAGGAGTTTCTCGTCTCATTCTACCCGTTCGAGAAGCTTCTAATCTGGTGGAAGAGGAGTTTCTCGTCTCTGCATTTCTCTAGTGACAAACGTATCCAACAAATACCTAAAACCGCTGGCAGAAAATCCAAATAAATGGAAAATAAAAAGTATAAAGTTAATAAATAAATAAAAAAATAAAAAAATTGAATTTACTTGGTAAACAAATGAGATGAGAGAAATGCAATTATATTAATATAACTGTAAAATTTAACATAACTGAATTAAGGATAAACTAAAAATTATAAAAAAATCTAGTCCAACATAATTAATAACTCGACAATTTGATTTTGGAATTTGCGAAAAAATCATAATTAATACATAAAATTAAAAAAATCGAGGAAAAAAAATAAATGATCAGAAGGAGGTATACATGTAAATCGATTCAATGTTCAGAAAAATAAAAAATAACCTATGAACCCAAATTATAGTAAGAGAAAATAAGATACGATTAATTGAAATTAAATTAATATTAATGGAATAAAAAAGAATTTTGAGAAAATAAGATACCATTAATTGAAATTAAATTAATATTAATAAAATAAAAAAAATTGAGAAAAGAAATAAAAATTTATATATTTAAGACATGATTAATTATTATTACCAAAAATATATAATTTTAAATTACTATTTAAAATTTATATATAATAATTTAAATATGCTTAATAATATTACTATTTATAATTTATAGTGTGAACACAACATTATTATTGTTTTTCTATTGGTGCACGTGGCATTAGTGATCCTGAAATTATATATGTATAGATGCATTTTTTTTAAACGGAGTATATTTTATAAAAGTCGTTAAGGAGTTTTTTTCTATTTATTTTTTAAATATCTTTTTGAAATTTTATAACCATACAAATATACAATAACCCTTATTTACTTCCAATACCCCTTATTTACTTCCATTAATTAATTGTGACAAATTACCATAAATCAATAATGAAGGCAAAAGTTTTTTTTTTTTCAATTGATAAATCCCAAGTAGATTAGTACATGGTAATACAACTAGTATTAGAAATTTAAGAAACGAGCAAATGTAAATTGTAATGCACTCCCATGAGCAATTAAAACAAAGTAACTTGGACTTACTTTACTTCTCCGCATCTGTGTGGAAGGCAAATCGGCATTACTAAGATGCTCGTTTAAACAAACGATTTAATTTATTTCATAGCTGTGTTGAAAGCAACTTGAAATGACTTAGACACTCGCTCAAACAATGATATTCACTGAAGCACATCAAGCTTTTCCGTGTCGGAGAACCCAGACCAAGGAGATATTTCCATCCTCTCGAGTACTTGAGCATTCCTCAAAATATATTTCACCATGGCCAATGCATTCTCACAAGCACGGCCATAAGACATTCTAACAATCCTTAAACATGATAACATGCATGCAGGCACTCATTTTGGTTCGATGTAGGTGAGCGTCCTAACGAAATTCATCCGATGGTCAAAACATCCATACAAGTAAGAAATTAAATTTCATTATAAATCACAAATTCCAATTTCACTTACCATCAAGACTTCAAGATTATCAAAGCCTTCGAGGAACTCTACAAGAATATACCAGTCAATGGTCAAATTAAGTTCGAGTTTGGTTAAATTAACAAACTTCATCATCGAACCAGTTCCTACTATGTTAGTTATCAACCTGCAGAGAAAATCAAATTTAAAACCACAAGCCAAGGTATAAACATACAAACAGAACGAGACTAAGAAAAAAAATCAGAACTTACCATCTCACCATAATCACATGAGATTTTTAGGTGCTTCATTTGGCAAGAAAACTAAGAAAGGCATTTGATGTCCATGACGTCAGACGTATGCAAATCTCCATTTAAATTAATGCCTACTTCAATTAAAGAGGTCATAGTCTTCCTCAAACTTCTAACACGCTCCAAATCACAATGTTTCACCGTAAGATACATGAGGATGGGAACATCTATTTATCAACATTTTCTCAAGGTTGTGGCTGTCTTCTCCGTGAATGAAATCAACAGTGAGAGTTTTTATAGTGGGTGAAGATACAATAATGCAACCCAAACATCTGGAAGAAAAGGTTGTTGCGATTCGGATTCGGATATGGACAATCGGAAGTCTCCGGTTAAGACGGCCGGAAGAAGGAGAGGGCAACACCGAAGGATAAGGAAAAGACGATTCGAACAGTTGAAGCATTAGAGTGTGTGCTTCTCAAAATTAATTTGTTAGTGAAGTTTTTGAGTTAACCTACATCAGAAATCCCTTGTATTGATCATCTCGCTGGCGGTGTGAAGACAAGCTGACACGACTTAGATCCTCGCTCAAACAACGAGATTCTCCGAAGCACATCAACCTTGTCCTCCCAGGGTATACAAGCGGAAAATATTTCCATCGTCTCTAGTACTTGAGCATTCCTCAAAATATATCTCACCATGTCCAAAGCATCCTCAAAATCATCCTCACAATGATTGAAATCGTGAAAAAAAACAGTCCTTAAACGTGACAACATGCACAAAGGCACTTGTTTTGGCTCACAGGGGGACGTCTTGTGTAAATGAATCTGATGGACAAAACATTGATATAAATACAAATCCAATTTCAATGTAAATTGCAAAATCCAATTTTACTTACAAAAAGGACTTGAAGATTATCAGCAACGTCAAGGAACTTTACAAGATCATACAACTCAACGATCACAATAAGTTTGAGTTTGGTTAAATTAACAAACTTTGGCATTGTACCAGTTCCTACTAAGTGAACAAACTGCCAAAAAAAAAGAAACAGATTTAAAAGCACAAGAATCGTATAAATATACAGAGACAAAACGAGATGACAGAAAAATAAGATCGTACCTTATCCTCAAAAATATTTGAGATTTTCAGGTACTTCACATGGGAGAGACAACTAAGAAACTCAGTCGAACGGACATGCTCGTTGCAATAACTGCCACACGGGCACGAATCTCCATTCACAGTCATTTTTGCTAGAATTAAAGAAGTCATAGTCTTCCTCAAACTTTTGACATGCCCCAAATGACAACCATACACCTTAAGACATACGAGGGCAGGAAGATCTATTATGAACATTTCATCAGGGCAGGGATCAGCTACCGGATAGAAATTAACATACAGCGATTTTATAGTGGGTGAAGATACAATAAGGCAACCTGAATTCTGTTGTCCCTCCCTACAACAATGATTGACGATCAGCTCCTCAATCACAGGACAACCAGAAAGCAAGTGAGGAAGGGATTCATCATTCTCATAATCAACGTAACTAAGATCAAGCTTCTTCAATCTAGGCAAAAACAATTCCCCACTAGAGGGGATCAGTCCACAATTACTAAGCTTCAAGTCGACAAGAGTTTTGCAGGTGAAGAGGAGTCTTGGCAAAGAGCACACAATTTCATCCCCATACTTATAAGAGAAATCAAGATAAAGTTTTCGGACATTGCGCTTAATGGGGTAGATAATCAACGTATCAAGTTGATACGCACAGCCCTTGGCATTGGAGAGACTTAGTATAAAAGTATTCAGGATTTTAGCTTCGTGTAGCATTATAACCCTGATTATGATGTCCAAATCAATCACACAGCCCTTCACCTTGGGGATGCCATTTCTCGAAAGATATCCGTCAAATTGTAAATTATGGACGTGGGCCCACAGAAACCTCCATCTTTTTGAGAGAACGCTGGTACACACAGAGCGCTTCGTCGGAAGGAAAGAGAGAACGTGACACAGGACATCATCTGGCAATCCGCTTAGCATATCAATGCTTCTTTTTCTTTTTTCCATTTTTGAGAACTGGAATATAATCCGAGTAACTGATTAGGGTTTTATAAACTTAATTACCAACATAAAATAGTAGAAGCTGAAAATATCTTAGGCGATAGAGAGTGAAACCCAAACCTTCACAACCGGGTAAAATGGGGCTGTTGCGAATCGGATCCGGGTTTGGAGTATGGACAGACGGAGCACTCCGGTTCAGATGGCCGGAGGTAGGAGATGGCAGCACCAAAGACGAGGATAAGACGTTTCAGAAGTGACCTAAAATTTGGGGAGAACAGAAACTATTTTGCATTTTGAAGCTTTCGACCTGGTATAGTGGTATTACACGTATATAAATTAATTAACAGTGCATATTTTGTGAGAATTTATATTTGGTGATTACAAAAAATATTGAAATACTATATTAGTGCATATTTTGTGAGAATTTATATTTGGTGATTACAAAAAATATTGAAATACTATATTAATAATAATTTAAAATAGAACTATATACATACACACTTGGTTTTTGTAAATAATTTGATATAGTTAAATATATGATATTTTCAATAAATAGAAAGTTAAAAACGGTATTTGCATGAATTTTTCCTATGCCAAAATTTCGTTATATTAAAGTTTTTGGTACAGTACATACTTTTAGTACATTATCGATAAGACAATTTTAGTTTGGTACGGTATGACGGCCCTGAGTGTTGGCTTATGTAACAACTTTGTTATTGGAGAGAATGATACTACTACTATATCATGAAAAGGTTGCATTAATGAGTCGAAATTGTATACCTGCTGTGTGTTTGAATAATAATAATACAGTAATATCATAATTGGACAAAAGGTTAAATTTAAGCATGATGTGGATAATTGAAAATTATATCCCCAAATTGATTAATAATAAATTCGTTAATACTACTAATATTAAAATTTCAAAAACCATCAATTGTAATGCACTCCCATGAGCAATTGAAACGAGCAACTTGGACTTACTTTTTCGCTTCTCCGCATCTGGCATTACTAAGATCCTCGTTCAAACAAACGATTTAATTCGCATTTCATAGCCGTGTGTTGAAGGCAACTTGACATGCCTTAGACACTCGCTCAAACAATGTTATTCTCTGAAGGGCATCAAGCTTTTCCGTGTAAGAGGACCTAGAACAAGGAGATATTTCCATCCTCTCGAGTACTTGAGCATTCCTCAAAATATATCTCACCGTGTCAAAAACATCCTCACAAGCATTGGAATAGGTCAAATGAACAGTCCTTAAACGTGACAACATGAATGGAGGCACTCGTTCGGGCTCTTTGTAGGGGAAAATCTCGTCTAAACTAAACTGATGTCCAAAACATTGATATAAGTAGGAAATTAAATTTCAATATATATTGCAAAATCCAATTTCACTTACAGTAAGAACTTCAAGATTATCAGAACCTTCGAGGAACTCTACAAGAATATACCAGTCCACGGTCAAATTTAGTTCCAGTTTGGTTAAATTAACAAACTTGGCCATCGAACTGTTTCCTGTTATGTTATCAACCTGCAGAGAAATTCAGATTTAAAACCACAACCCAATGTATAAACATACAAACAGAACGACACTAAGTAAAAAATCAGTACGTACCATCTCACCAAAATCACTTGAGATTTTTAGGTGACTCACTTGGCAGAGAAAACTAATAAACTCACTTGAACTGCTCTGCATGATGTCAGACGTATGCAAATCTCCATTTATTGTAATGTCTACTTCAATTAAAGAGGCCATAGTCTTACTCGAACTTTTCACACAATCCAAACCACAAGAACGATTCACCTTAAGATATACGAGGGAGGGAACATCTATTATCAACATTTCATCATGGTTGTCTTCGCCTCCAGGAGACATTTCAACATTCAGCGTTTTTAAAGTGGGCGAAGATACAAAAACATCACCCGAATTCTTTTGACCCTCCCTAAAGCAATCATGGACAGTCAGCTCCTCAAGCACAGGACAACCAGAAAGCAAGTGACGAAGGGAATTGTCATCCTCGTACAGAACATAATTAAGACTAAGTTTCTTGAGGTTAGGCAAAAGGAATTCCCCACTAGAGGGGATCACTCCACAAGAAACAAGCGTCAAGTCGACAAGAGTTTTGCAGGTGAAGAGGAGTCCTGGCAAAGTGTACACACTATCATACTCATCGTTAAAATCGAAATGAAGATAAACATTTCGTACACCGCGCCTAATGGTGTAGATAATCAACGTCCCCAATTGAAACTCACAGCAATTCACATCGTAGAGCCTAAAAGTATCCACAGTTTTGGCTTCGTGTAGCATCATAACCCTGTTTATCTTGTCCAGACGATTCCCGTAAAAATTGAAATTAGGGACGTGGGCCCACAGAAACCTCCATCTTTTAGCGAGAACGCTGGTTTGCAAAGAGCCCCTCGTTGAAAGGAAAGAGAGAATGTGACATATGATCTCATCTGGTAATCCGCTCAGCATATCAGTGTTTCTATTTCTTCTCTCCATCTGTATTATAGCCCGAGTAACTGATTAGGTTTTATAACAAACATAATTATTAGCGAAAGAAAAAAGGAATAAGTTCGATAATCTTCGGAATTGAAACGAAATTAATTTGCAGATGGCGATGAGAACATAAACTAGGGCACTTTCTGTATGCAACTAAAAGGAGATAGCGTGAAACCCAAACCTTCAATTCGGATCCGGGTTTGGAGTATGGACTATCGGAGCACTCCGGTTCAGACCGCCGGGGGAAGGATAATGAGGATTCAGACTGTATAAAAGGGTTTTGTCCCTCGTACCCTTTTTGGATTATTAAATGAGAATGAGAATTGTAATTAATTTTTTCTCAATTTAAAATTTTGATTTAATTGAAAAAAATTGAATGTGACCGTGAAATATACATTAGAAAATATAAAAATTTATGAAAATAAATAAAATAATGATAATATAAAAATAAAATCTATCTATCTATACATATATAATTTCAGAATCCACTAATGCCAACCAATAAGAAAGCAATAATAATATTGTGTTCACACTATAAAAATAATAATTAATTATCATCTTAAATATATAAATTTTTATTTCTTTTCTCAAAATTCTTTTTCATTCCATTAATATTAATTTAATTTCAATTAATCATATCTCATAAAAATCAATCTCTTCCTATTCCCTAATCCATTTGAATTAAAAAAATTGATAAAACCTTTTAAGTATATTATTTTCTCTCGCTGTCTTCATATGTCCTTTTTTATTTTTCTGAACATTGAATCGATTTATATGCATACGTTCTTCTATTCATTCATTTTTTTCCTCGATTTTTTATGTATTAATTATGATTTTTTCGCAGATTCCAATATCAAATTGTCGAGTGTCGAGTTATTTATTATGTTCGACTAGATTTTTTTTTTAATTTTTAGTTTATCCCTAATTCAGTTATTGTTTAATTTTGCAAGTTAACATACATTATATTAATATAATTGCATTTCCCCATCTCATCTCTTTCATGTTCACCAATTAAATTTAATTTTTTTATATTTCTATTTATTTTTCAACTTTATAATTTTTATTTTCCATTTATTTGGATTTTCCCTCAGCGGTTTTAGGTATTTGTTGGATGCGTTTGACACTAGAGAAATTTAGAGACGATAAACTCCTCTTCCACCAGATCAGAGGCTCCTCGAGCGGGTAGGATGAGACGAGAAACTCCTCTTCCACCAGATCAGAGGCTCCTCGATCGGGTAGGATGTAAATCGAGGGATGCGCCCGAGTAGCAAACACATGTGGGAGAGAGATCGGGTATGATGAGACGAGGACCTCCTCTTCCACCAGATCAGAGGCTCCTCGATCGGGTAGGATATAAATCGAAGGATGCGCCCGAGTAGCAGACACATGTGAGAGAGAGCCAATAGGTCTCATCCAAGGACTAACTTCATAATATTTCAATGAAAATTTGTCATATCCGAGATTCGAACTCTGCGTCGTCGGGGAATTACACCAACATCACCACAAACTTTATCACTCGGCTATGCCCCAAGAAGCTTACATACTATAAATTACATCAAACATGCGTAGTTTTTGAAAATAATAAAATTTTCATAATTGAGATAACAGTTAATAATGAGATTAATATTAATTTACAAATTTAAGTGAAAGTTCGATTATTAAATAAAATAATTTGTTAGTCCATTAATAATTTTTTGGTCGAAATAAAATAAAATTTTAGATTATTTAAACAAATAAATCACGTGCATTGCACGGGCAGTGATACTTAACAAATCAAACTGTAAATCAGAATATATAAAATATTTTTTGAACATTAAAATTGAGATTTTAAAAAATCTTTTCATTTATTTATTTTCATAAATAATAGCAATAAAAAAAATAATTCGATTTATTAAAAATATTCAAATAGTGTGAACATCTGATATATTTACTACTTACTACTACCCATTTTTAATATTTTTTTGTATTTTGTGAATACGTACAATTATAAATATATAATACTAAGTATTTTTTTTTATAATAATATTATTATTTACAAGTCGATTAGGAAACCTAACAATAATAAAGACAATATTAGAAATATTTTGTTAATCGTAATGGCAGTTACAAAAAAACGTACTTCTGCATCAAAAAAGCGTATTCATAAAAATTTTTGGAAAAGGAGGGGGTATTGGACAGCATTAAAAGTGCTTTCCTTAGGTAAATCTCTTTCTACCGAAAATTCAAAAAGTTTTTTGAGCGACAAACAAATAAAATAAGTAAAAAAAATATTAAAACATAACATGTTTGAATAATCTAAATAGACTCGACTCACTTTTTTGAAGTCATTTCCTATTGTTTTGCTAAAAAAGTTATTTATATATTTACCGAAAAACCTACAAAAGTAGATTCCCCGGGTCGATCTCTCGAGGAGTAATACTATCGGCACATGTCTCTCATTGCATAATTGTGTTTAGTTCGAGTTTTAAAAAGAGATAAAAATAAAAACAAATAATTAACAACTAAATGGGGGGTTTTCAAAGAGTGGTTATCAACTAAACAACAATCAAAGAAGTAAGCAAATAATACAAGTAATAAATGAGAGATGATATCAAATATGAGAGAGGTTAGGGAGTTAGGTTCCTTTGCTTTCGGAAGATGGGTCGACACACAATAAAACCTTAGATTTTCACAAAACCGGAGTTGTTTACTCACGATCGCGTCGTCCACTAGTGATACACCTCGAGGAGGTCCTCAACACGAGACGACATTGAACCGTAACTAAACATTGCTCGACACAAGCACGTGATCCACTAGTGATGTGCCCCGAAGAGGATATTCAACACGAGACCCCACAACTTGCACCTAGCAATTCCACAATTTATAAACGAGGTCGTTTAGGTACGACCGCGTCGTCCACTAGTGATACACCTCGGAGAGGTCCTCAACACGAGACGACCTTGAGTCGAACCTAAACGTCTCTCGACTCGAGTGCGTAGCCCACTAGTGATGTTCCTCGGAGAGGATATTCAACACGAGGCCCCACGACTCGAACCGATCGACTCCTCGATTCATTTAAAACCCTTAAAACATTGTCGACTCAAGCCTCTAAGCAAAATTCTCTAAAACCCTAACTAAAAGGCTAGCTACTCATAATCATGCAATCAATCAAGTACATAATATATAGATAACTCATAATCGAAAAGAGCTCACAAAGGGTGTCGAGGAATCGAGAGGTGGGCGAGAATGAGTCGTGCTTCCGGAATCGGGCCGAACTTCTACGTGTCACCCGAAGAAATTGCTCCGATAGAAACGACGGGCTCGGCGAGGGGAACAACGTTTGTAAATGAAGTTTTGTAAGATAATCGATAGATAAAGAGAAATCTAGATATTAAAAACTTAGATTGAATAATATGAAAAATATTTAAGAGAGAGAAGTTGGTGAAAGGATGAATGTAGGTGAAAATGTAATGGATAAATGAAAAAGTAGAGTTACACAATATTTATATTTTTCCCACATGCCTCTACAAAAAGACCAAAAAGCCCCAAAAGTCAAGTCAAACACTTATTCTCTAATAATTTTGCCAATAATGCTTGCTGCTACGTTCTGGGAATTACTGGAACTTGGTCGTTCATCCAATTGTCGATCCAACCGTTGAAGTTGTAGTTGAAGAAGTTGGTAACATGCTCTTAAAATTTCAGGCCGATCCAACGGTTAACGAAGCGGGAAATTCAATTATACCAAACCCGCGCAGTGCTGGAATCCGAACTTCATGTCGGCCGACGTAAAATGATGTCGGCCGACACCAATCCCACGGACGCGGCTTTTCCTGCGGACGCGGGCCGATTCTCCTGGGACTCAGCACAATTGTACATCTATGTCGGCCGACGGGTATACATGTCGGCCGACACCACCTTTATTTTCTTCAAGCGAAATCAGTATCTATGTCCTTCGGTCTGTGCGATATATCTTCGTCTTCGATTGTTGTTTCATCAAACCCACCGTTGATATTGTATCTCTATAAGTCTTCTTCATTACTGGAAATTTTGGTGATGATCTAACGGTGGAATTGGTCGGGATGAGAGTTCTCCCAACGCTGCGCAAGGCTGGGCGTCAATATGGCATCATTCGTGCATTTCTTCTCGTTTTCGCTCGATTTTCGTTCAAGTCCTACCAAACCAAAACCATAACGATATAAACACATAATCACATGAATAGGATGAATAAGAGCACAAAAACATCACAAAAAGGTCACACAAAACAATAGAAAAGTCGCACAAAAACGTGCGAAACAACTCCCCCACACTTAAACTTTGCTCGTCCTCGAGCAAACAAAAGAACACACAAACAACGTAAACAAGGCAAATTCTCCTCAAAAGAAATAGAAGTTCATTCCGGTCATCAATCAATCAAGAAATATGAGCCACCGAGAAAAGTTCAAACATCACAAAGATCATATCGAGCGAGTTCAAAAAGCAATCGTTCAATCTCAACAAACCGAAGTTTCCTCACAAATGGTACACTCGTTCTTTTACCTCTAGAAATAAGGTGCACTCCAAATAGTCATATGCAAGAGAAAGGAATCAAATCAAGGTAAACTTGCATATATAAGAAAGAATAGGACACAAGGAACATAATGAGGAAAAGACCACATGTAATGACTTAAAAATATGTGACGATAACAACCATAAGCATGCACACACGGAAGACTCCACTCAACAAAGACATCAATCTCGAGAATCGGGGAACTCCTAATCGTTTAAGGGTTGTAATGGGGCTAGGTTAAGGGAGATTCGGGTAATTTATGGATAATTGGACTCATTAGCCATTGTGGCTCCAACCTTATTTCTCCTTCTCTCTTCACCCTCATCTTCACCCTCAACTCTCAAATAACACTCAAGGATCAACTTTATATATAATGAAACACTTAACCTATTTTTCGGGTCATCAAGGAACATAAAAGCTCAAGTACTCACGCTTTATATTTATGAACTATGCTATCTTTTCACAACAACTATCTCTCTCTTTTCTCATAGATAGAAATAATAAGCATAGAGCAATATATGGGAGTACAAAGTGGCTATTCGCACACATAGAATGGAAATGGAAATATCAAAATGTGGTGGCTACTAGCAAACAACTCGAGGCACGAAGCACTCATCA
This sequence comes from Euphrasia confusa, assembly GCA_954870475.1. Classification (NCBI taxonomy): domain Eukaryota; kingdom Viridiplantae; phylum Streptophyta; class Magnoliopsida; order Lamiales; family Orobanchaceae; genus Euphrasia; species Euphrasia confusa. The sequence continues at coordinate 2,775,694 of OX940956.1, read as the reverse complement.
CACAACACGGAGTTCTTCTCAACATATATTTTTATACACACTCTCCAACATCGGGAATATAGGGTGATGAACAAAAGGGCTAAACGTAGTCTCAAAGGGGCTTCTAGGGTGTCCCTCGACGGGCTCGGGGGTTTCAAAAATCTCCTTGAACGGCTAAGATCCTAAGCGATTAGTTCCCGTCATTTTCAAGATCATGAAAGTTATGCTAATGAGTTTTGAAAACCGAAATGCACATGTTCTAGTTATCTCTTATTGTCTACACACCAAGTCATAGAACAAGGAAGCACGGGTCTCAAGAATCAACGAGAAATCGAAATAGAAAGAATTATCACTCATCAAACGAAGTTAAAAGGCTCAAGTCTCACAATGTCGGCTTTTTGAAAATTCGACTTTGTTAAAACGTCACAATTACACAATCACTCGAACAACATTCAACTTTGTAACACCCGACCATTTCTCAAAAAATTTAGTTATACCGGAAAAAACTTCATGTTTTCGATCATTTCAAACTCATCGAGGTTTCGGAAAATCCCCCCACAATAACAAACATCACACAAAAAGTAAACAATCCAAAGTAAAATATCCACCAAAATAAAATGAAAACATCCCTACAAACCACATAAACACAAAACAAAATACAAGATGGATTCCACAAAACTCCCCCACACTTAAAATAAAAGCATGTCCTCATGCGAAAAATAAAGGGAAAAGAGACGAAAGGATAACGAAACTTCCCTAGAATGGCGAGAACCGGACATGGAAAGTTGAATACTAATCAACGGGGCGGCAATGGACATCCAACCTCGAACGAAAAACATGAATCCTATCATGGCTTGTGGTCGTGGAATGGTAGACATAGTCGAGAAGAGACAATCATCGCATCAATGGCTTGGGCATCGGGCATAGGGATCCACATACTCTCTCCTACAAAAAGAAAACAAAAACATAAAAGAAACATTGGGTTGCCTCCCAAGAAGCGCTTATTTTACGTCATTAGCTTGACGTTCGTGGGCTCGCCCCCACGAGGCACTCGTTTCACGTCTCGAGCAAACACCATCCACGATCTACCACCTCGAAACTAAAAATATCGAACTCCACCTTCTCAAGAAAACCATCTCGGCCAAGGGCTCTCGGTTCTCAAGAGAGGGTCCATCAAGGGAACACAAGGTGAGGCATCGAATAATAAGCTTAGATAAGAGAGTCTCCCCCACACTTGCATCAAGATGTAGATAGTAGACGTCGACTACCTCGGTCGCTAAAAAGATCGAACTATACTTTCTCAAGAACAACTTTTCATTCATGGGAGGTCGATCTTCTAGATGGGAAGAAGTAAATACTCGACCGGGATGAGAAAATGGATACAATAAGTCGTCCCTACTCCTTTCTTCCCCCGAGACCTCTAAAAATATCGAACTTAATTTTTGGAGAAAGATCACCTCCACCAAAGTCCATGGAACTTTCCGAGAATCGCAACCAAAATTATCTCTTTTATCTTCATTAATTCTCGACACATCCGTCATACCTCGGGAAAATCCAATATCCACACCCAAATCAACCAATCCCGATATTTTCTTACCGAAGCTCCAACCAAATCCCATCTTGTCCACACCGGACTCAAGCGACCTAGGGGCTTGGGAAACACAACTCACAATCGGCTTCTCACAAATTAAGTCAACCGAAGATAAGAGAGGAGGCTCGAACGAATGACCCAATGGGAGAGACATATTCTCAAACTCGTCTTCTTCGGGGCTTGTGTCATTAATGGGAGGACTCTCGACCTCAAGAGTAGCATCTATCATAGACGTCTCGTCTTTTCGGGCAACTAAAGCATTATCTTCCTTGATGCACGTGCCGGGCTCAAATTCCCACTCCTCTCCGGTGGAACGTTCCTCGACAAAGTGTGAAATCACCTCAACAAGCAAGTGATCAATCTCGACCTCGATAACATCCATCAATATGCCTATAGATGGAGGAGGTGGCATAGGAGACCGTTGTGGTGGGCGAAAGAAATGAGCGATAAATGCGTCGAAGAGATTTTTCCACGTGTGCACGAATCTAGAAGGCAATGACATCACCCAATCACGGGCTCCATCTCTCATGCAATATTTGAAACACCATACTCTCAATTCATCCTTCTCAAAGCCGTCCAATGGAAGTGTTTCAACTTCAATGATAAAATCTTTAAGAAACAAAGTAGCGTCCTCATTAGGCAACCCGGAGAATGACGGTAGTCGAGCTAGATGATGCGGCAAGAGCTTGTCGTCTTGGACCCTCAGAAAACGGCTTTTGCAAGAAGGGTTGGAAATGTACCTCGACCGAATGGGATCCTCAATGTCACGTCGTGGAGGCAACACATGGTGAAGTTTTGGCTTTGAGAAATCCTCAATAGTTCGTCGCTTTGGCGCTTGCACCACGGTGTATTGACGACAATAATCATATCCATTCCCAACAAATCTCTCTTCACGGTAGTTTCCACGGTTAAGGTCCCGAGGCGGCTCCCTTTATCTTCGGTCTCGACAAGGAGGCGGTGACATGGAATCCCTCTCGGTGGATGAGTAATTAAGATCTTGGTCGCGGTATCTATGATGCTTTCGGTGGCGTGGAGGTGAGTAATCTCGGTCATCATAATAAGAAACACCGGCATGCCGAGGTCGGCAATATAAATCATGAGCTCGGCGGCTAGAACAATAACTCGGAGAAAAGTCCCTCTCGTATGGAAAATCGGAATAATCATCGTCATAAGCCCGGTTACCGTTGCGTCTAGCCATGATATCACCTCGGTCGTTGTAGAAGAGATGAAAGTATGATAGGAAGAACGTCTTCAACCTTGCATACACAACAACAAAACAAAAGATCAACCCGAACTAAAACTAATCACAAGAACACAAATCAAAACACGTTGCCTAAATTACTCCCCGGCAACGGCGCCATTTTTTTTGTTTTGCTAAAAAAGTTATTTATATATTTACCGAAAAACCTACAAAAGTAGATTCCCCGGGTCGATCTCTCGAGGAGTAATACTATCGGCACATGTCTCTCATTGCATAATTGTGTTTAGTTCGAGTTTTAAAAAGAGATAAAAATAAAAACAAATAATTAACAACTAAATGGGGGTTTTCAAAGAGTGGTTATCAACTAAACAACAATCAAAGAAGTAAGCAAATAATACAAGTAATAAATGAGAGATGATATCAAATATGAGAGAGGTTAGGGAGTTAGGTTCCTTTGCTTTCGGAAGATGGGTCGACACACAATAAAACCTTAGATTTTCACAAAACCGGAGTTGTTTACTCACGATCGCGTCGTCCACTAGTGATACACCTCGAGGAGGTCCTCAACACGAGACGACATTGAACCGTAACTAAACATTGCTCGACACAAGCACGTGATCCACTAGTGATGTGCCCCGAAGAGGATATTCAACACGAGACCCCACAACTTGCACCTAGCAATTCCACAATTTATAAACGAGGTCGTTTAGGTACGACCGCGTCGTCCACTAGTGATACACCTCGGAGAGGTCCTCAACACGAGACGACCTTGAGTCGAACCTAAACGTCTCTCGACTCGAGTGCGTAGCCCACTAGTGATGTTCCTCGGAGAGGATATTCAACACGAGGCCCCACGACTCGAACCGATCGACTCCTCGATTCATTTAAAACCCTTAAAACATTGTCGACTCAAGCCTCTAAGCAAAATTCTCTAAAACCCTAACTAAAAGGCTAGCTACTCATAATCATGCAATCAATCAAGTACATAATATATAGATAACTCATAATCGAAAAGAGCTCACAAAGGGTGTCGAGGAATCGAGAGGTGGGCGAGAATGAGTCGTGCTTCCGGAATCGGGCCGAACTTCTACGTGTCACCCGAAGAAATTGCTCCGATAGAAACGACGGGCTCGGCGAGGGGAACAACGTTTGTAAATGAAGTTTTGTAAGATAATCGATAGATAAAGAGAAATCTAGATATTAAAAACTTAGATTGAATAATATGAAAAATATTTAAGAGAGAGAAGTTGGTGAAAGGATGAATGTAGGTGAAAATGTAATGGATAAATGAAAAAGTAGAGTTACACAATATTTATATTTTTCCCACATGCCTCTACAAAAAGACCAAAAAGCCCCAAAAGTCAAGTCAAACACTTATTCTCTAATAATTTTGCCAATAATGCTTGCTGCTACGTTCTGGGAATTACTGGAACTTGGTCGTTCATCCAATTGTCGATCCAACCGTTGAAGTTGTAGTTGAAGAAGTTGGTAACATGCTCTTAAAATTTCAGGCCGATCCAACGGTTAACGAAGCGGGAAATTCAATTATACCAAACCCGCGCAGTGCTGGAATCCGAACTTCATGTCGGCCGACGTAAAATGATGTCGGCCGACACCAATCCCACGGACGCGGCTTTTCCTGCGGACGCGGGCCGATTCTCCTGGGACTCAGCACAATTGTACATCTATGTCGGCCGACGGGTATACATGTCGGCCGACACCACCTTTATTTTCTTCAAGCGAAATCAGTATCTATGTCCTTCGGTCTGTGCGATATATCTTCGTCTTCGATTGTTGTTTCATCAAACCCACCGTTGATATTGTATCTCTATAAGTCTTCTTCATTACTGGAAATTTTGGTGATGATCTAACGGTGGAATTGGTCGGGATGAGAGTTCTCCCAACGCTGCGCAAGGCTGGGCGTCAATATGGCATCATTCGTGCATTTCTTCTCGTTTTCGCTCGATTTTCGTTCAAGTCCTACCAAACCAAAACCATAACGATATAAACACATAATCACATGAATAGGATGAATAAGAGCACAAAAACATCACAAAAAGGTCACACAAAACAATAGAAAAGTCGCACAAAAACGTGCGAAACAACTCCCCCACACTTAAACTTTGCTCGTCCTCGAGCAAACAAAAGAACACACAAACAACGTAAACAAGGCAAATTCTCCTCAAAAGAAATAGAAGTTCATTCCGGTCATCAATCAATCAAGAAATATGAGCCACCGAGAAAAGTTCAAACATCACAAAGATCATATCGAGCGAGTTCAAAAAGCAATCGTTCAATCTCAACAAACCGAAGTTTCCTCACAAATGGTACACTCGTTCTTTTACCTCTAGAAATAAGGTGCACTCCAAATAGTCATATGCAAGAGAAAGGAATCAAATCAAGGTAAACTTGCATATATAAGAAAGAATAGGACACAAGGAACATAATGAGGAAAAGACCACATGTAATGACTTAAAAATATGTGACGATAACAACCATAAGCATGCACACACGGAAGACTCCACTCAACAAAGACATCAATCTCGAGAATCGGGGAACTCCTAATCGTTTAAGGGTTGTAATGGGGCTAGGTTAAGGGAGATTCGGGTAATTTATGGATAATTGGACTCATTAGCCATTGTGGCTCCAACCTTATTTCTCCTTCTCTCTTCACCCTCATCTTCACCCTCAACTCTCAAATAACACTCAAGGATCAACTTTATATATAATGAAACACTTAACCTATTTTTCGGGTCATCAAGGAACATAAAAGCTCAAGTACTCACGCTTTATATTTATGAACTATGCTATCTTTTCACAACAACTATCTCTCTCTTTTCTCATAGATAGAAATAATAAGCATAGAGCAATATATGGGAGTACAAAGTGGCTATTCGCACACATAGAATGGAAATGGAAATATCAAAATGTGGTGGCTACTAGCAAACAACTCGAGGCACGAAGCACTCATCACACAACACGGAGTTCTTCTCAACATATATTTTTATACACACTCTCCAACATCGGGAATATAGGGTGATGAACAAAAGGGCTAAACGTAGTCTCAAAGGGGCTTCTAGGGTGTCCCTCGACGGGCTCGGGGGTTTCAAAAATCTCCTTGAACGGCTAAGATCCTAAGCGATTAGTTCCCGTCATTTTCAAGATCATGAAAGTTATGCTAATGAGTTTTGAAAACCGAAATGCACATGTTCTAGTTATCTCTTATTGTCTACACACCAAGTCATAGAACAAGGAAGCACGGGTCTCAAGAATCAACGAGAAATCGAAATAGAAAGAATTATCACTCATCAAACGAAGTTAAAAGGCTCAAGTCTCACAATGTCGGCTTTTTGAAAATTCGACTTTGTTAAAACGTCACAATTACACAATCACTCGAACAACATTCAACTTTGTAACACCCGACCATTTCTCAAAAAATTTAGTTATACCGGAAAAAACTTCATGTTTTCGATCATTTCAAACTCATCGAGGTTTCGGAAAATCCCCCCACAATAACAAACATCACACAAAAAGTAAACAATCCAAAGTAAAATATCCACCAAAATAAAATGAAAACATCCCTACAAACCACATAAACACAAAACAAAATACAAGATGGATTCCACAAAACTCCCCCACACTTAAAATAAAAGCATGTCCTCATGCGAAAAATAAAGGGAAAAGAGACGAAAGGATAACGAAACTTCCCTAGAATGGCGAGAACCGGACATGGAAAGTTGAATACTAATCAACGGGGCGGCAATGGACATCCAACCTCGAACGAAAAACATGAATCCTATCATGGCTTGTGGTCGTGGAATGGTAGACATAGTCGAGAAGAGACAATCATCGCATCAATGGCTTGGGCATCGGGCATAGGGATCCACATACTCTCTCCTACAAAAAGAAAACAAAAACATAAAAGAAACATTGGGTTGCCTCCCAAGAAGCGCTTATTTTACGTCATTAGCTTGACGTTCGTGGGCTCGCCCCCACGAGGCACTCGTTTCACGTCTCGAGCAAACACCATCCACGATCTACCACCTCGAAACTAAAAATATCGAACTCCACCTTCTCAAGAAAACCATCTCGGCCAAGGGCTCTCGGTTCTCAAGAGAGGGTCCATCAAGGGAACACAAGGTGAGGCATCGAATAATAAGCTTAGATAAGAGAGTCTCCCCCACACTTGCATCAAGATGTAGATAGTAGACGTCGACTACCTCGGTCGCTAAAAAGATCGAACTATACTTTCTCAAGAACAACTTTTCATTCATGGGAGGTCGATCTTCTAGATGGGAAGAAGTAAATACTCGACCGGGATGAGAAAATGGATACAATAAGTCGTCCCTACTCCTTTCTTCCCCCGAGACCTCTAAAAATATCGAACTTAATTTTTGGAGAAAGATCACCTCCACCAAAGTCCATGGAACTTTCCGAGAATCGCAACCAAAATTATCTCTTTTATCTTCATTAATTCTCGACACATCCGTCATACCTCGGGAAAATCCAATATCCACACCCAAATCAACCAATCCCGATATTTTCTTACCGAAGCTCCAACCAAATCCCATCTTGTCCACACCGGACTCAAGCGACCTAGGGGCTTGGGAAACACAACTCACAATCGGCTTCTCACAAATTAAGTCAACCGAAGATAAGAGAGGAGGCTCGAACGAATGACCCAATGGGAGAGACATATTCTCAAACTCGTCTTCTTCGGGGCTTGTGTCATTAATGGGAGGACTCTCGACCTCAAGAGTAGCATCTATCATAGACGTCTCGTCTTTTCGGGCAACTAAAGCATTATCTTCCTTGATGCACGTGCCGGGCTCAAATTCCCACTCCTCTCCGGTGGAACGTTCCTCGACAAAGTGTGAAATCACCTCAACAAGCAAGTGATCAATCTCGACCTCGATAACATCCATCAATATGCCTATAGATGGAGGAGGTGGCATAGGAGACCGTTGTGGTGGGCGAAAGAAATGAGCGATAAATGCGTCGAAGAGATTTTTCCACGTGTGCACGAATCTAGAAGGCAATGACATCACCCAATCACGGGCTCCATCTCTCATGCAATATTTGAAACACCATACTCTCAATTCATCCTTCTCAAAGCCGTCCAATGGAAGTGTTTCAACTTCAATGATAAAATCTTTAAGAAACAAAGTAGCGTCCTCATTAGGCAACCCGGAGAATGACGGTAGTCGAGCTAGATGATGCGGCAAGAGCTTGTCGTCTTGGACCCTCAGAAAACGGCTTTTGCAAGAAGGGTTGGAAATGTACCTCGACCGAATGGGATCCTCAATGTCACGTCGTGGAGGCAACACATGGTGAAGTTTTGGCTTTGAGAAATCCTCAATAGTTCGTCGCTTTGGCGCTTGCACCACGGTGTATTGACGACAATAATCATATCCATTCCCAACAAATCTCTCTTCACGGTAGTTTCCACGGTTAAGGTCCCGAGGCGGCTCCCTTTATCTTCGGTCTCGACAAGGAGGCGGTGACATGGAATCCCTCTCGGTGGATGAGTAATTAAGATCTTGGTCGCGGTATCTATGATGCTTTCGGTGGCGTGGAGGTGAGTAATCTCGGTCATCATAATAAGAAACACCGGCATGCCGAGGTCGGCAATATAAATCATGAGCTCGGCGGCTAGAACAATAACTCGGAGAAAAGTCCCTCTCGTATGGAAAATCGGAATAATCATCGTCATAAGCCCGGTTACCGTTGCGTCTAGCCATGATATCACCTCGGTCGTTGTAGAAGAGATGAAAGTATGATAGGAAGAACGTCTTCAACCTTGCATACACAACAACAAAACAAAAGATCAACCCGAACTAAAACTAATCACAAGAACACAAATCAAAACACGTTGCCTAAATTACTCCCCGGCAACGGCGCCATTTTTTTTGTTTTGCTAAAAAAGTTATTTATATATTTACCGAAAAACCTACAAAAGTAGATTCCCCGGGTCGATCTCTCGAGGAGTAATACTATCGGCACATGTCTCTCATTGCATAATTGTGTTTAGTTCGAGTTTTAAAAAGAGATAAAAATAAAAACAAATAATTAACAACTAAATGGGGGTTTTCAAAGAGTGGTTATCAACTAAACAACAATCAAAGAAGTAAGCAAATAATACAAGTAATAAATGAGAGATGATATCAAATATGAGAGAGGTTAGGGAGTTAGGTTCCTTTGCTTTCGGAAGATGGGTCGACACACAATAAAACCTTAGATTTTCACAAAACCGGAGTTGTTTACTCACGATCGCGTCGTCCACTAGTGATACACCTCGAGGAGGTCCTCAACACGAGACGACATTGAACCGTAACTAAACATTGCTCGACACAAGCACGTGATCCACTAGTGATGTGCCCCGAAGAGGATATTCAACACGAGACCCCACAACTTGCACCTAGCAATTCCACAATTTATAAACGAGGTCGTTTAGGTACGACCGCGTCGTCCACTAGTGATACACCTCGGAGAGGTCCTCAACACGAGACGACCTTGAGTCGAACCTAAACGTCTCTCGACTCGAGTGCGTAGCCCACTAGTGATGTTCCTCGGAGAGGATATTCAACACGAGGCCCCACGACTCGAACCGATCGACTCCTCGATTCATTTAAAACCCTTAAAACATTGTCGACTCAAGCCTCTAAGCAAAATTCTCTAAAACCCTAACTAAAAGGCTAGCTACTCATAATCATGCAATCAATCAAGTACATAATATATAGATAACTCATAATCGAAAAGAGCTCACAAAGGGTGTCGAGGAATCGAGAGGTGGGCGAGAATGAGTCGTGCTTCCGGAATCGGGCCGAACTTCTACGTGTCACCCGAAGAAATTGCTCCGATAGAAACGACGGGCTCGGCGAGGGGAACAACGTTTGTGAATGAAGTTTTGTAAGATAATCGATAGATAAAGAGAAATCTAGATATTAAAAACTTAAATTGAATAATATGAAAAATATTTAAGAGAGAGAAGTTGGTGAAAGGATGAATGTAGGTGAAGATGTAATGGATAAATGAAAAAGTAAAGTTACACAATATTTATATTTTTCCCACATGCCTCTACAAAAAGACCAAAAAGCCCCAAAAGTCAAGTCAAACACTTATTCTCTAATAATTTTGCCAATAATGCTTGCTGCTACGTTCTGGGAATTACTGGAACTTGGTCGTTCATCCAATTGTCGATCCAACCGTTGAAGTTGTAGTTGAAGAAGTTGGTAACATGCTCTTAAAATTTCAGGCCGATCCAACGGTTAACGAAGCGGGAAATTCAATTATCCCAAACCCGCGCAGTGCTGGAATCCGAACTTCATGTCGGCCGACGTAAAATGATGTCGGCCGACACCAATCCCACGGACGCGGCTTTTCCTGCGGACGCGGGCCGATTCTCCTGGGACTCAGCACAATTGTACATCTATGTCGGCCGACGGGTATACATGTCGGCCGACACCACCTTTATTTTCTTCAAGCGAAATCAGCATCTATGTCCTTCGGTCTGTGCGATATATCTTCGTCTTCGATTGTTGTTTCATCAAACCCACCGTTGATATTGTATCTCTATAAGTCTTCTTCATTACTGGAAATTTTGGTGATGATCTAACGGTGGAATTGGTCGGGATGAGAGTTCTCCCAACGCTGCGCAAGGCTGGGCGTCAATATGGCATCATTCGTGCATTTCTTCTCGTTTTCGCTCGATTTTCGTTCAAGTCCTACCAAACCAAAACCATAACGATATAAACACATAATCACATGAATAGGATGAATAAGAGCACAAAAACATCACAAAAATGTCACACAAAACAATAGAAAAGTCGCACAAAAACGTGCGAAACACCTATCAAATATAAAATCCAAATTATCGAATTCCATTTCGTAGTAACACTACGAAATAAAATTTGATAATTTGGATTTTAGAATAGAATTTAGAATAAAAATTTTTCTATATTTGATAATTTGGATTTTAGAATAGAATTTAGAATAAGAATTTTTCTATATTACCTTTCCGAATTAAAAATAAAAAGAAAAAACGTTCGTCTTGTTGACAAAAAAACAAGATACTAAATTTTAGTTTTTGTATAACTTTCTTTCTTTGCTAATCTACACAAAAATACGCAAATACCCCTTCTAGATATATCAGCATTAATCTACGCAAAAATACTTACTTAGTTAAGGTGTTTTCTAAATAAATATGTGGAAATTTTAAATAAGTCAAAAAGGCAAACAACCATTTTTTTTTAGGCGATTCTAACCCATAGACTGTATGGGTACTGTAATATTTTGAAAACACCTCACCAACAACAAATTACACATTGTGGATGTGGTGCACTCAATGAAAAAACAGAAGTACAAACCGAATTGTGGTGCAGTCGATGACAAAACAGAAGTTCAAACCGAATCTTAGCTAAAAAAGACCGATACATTTCGAATTGAGGAAGGAAACCTGACATGACTCAGACACGCACTCAAAATATGATAATGTCTCAAGCGTTTCAAACTTTTCCTCGTCAGAGGATTTATACCAGGGATCTATTTCCATTGTCTCCAGAACTTGTGCATTCCTCAAGATATAACTCACTATGTCAAAAGCTTCCGGCCAACCATTGAAAAGAATAATCTCAACACTCCTTAAACTTGATAACATGCATTGAGGCACTAGTTTCAGCTCCTCGTAGGATGGCTTATAGCATAAAATCATCCGAGGGCCAAAACAATGATATAAGGTAAATAAAATAAAATCGAATTTCAATATAAATTGCAAAATCCAATTTCACTTACAATAAGGACTTCAAGATGATCAGAATCTTCAAGGAACTTTACAAGATTATACCAGTTGACAATACCTTCAATTACGAGTTTGGTTAGATTAACAAACTTTGGCATTGAACCAGTTCCTACTATGCCCACAAGCTGCAAAGAAAACCAGGTTTAAAACCACAAGTAATATTGACTATAGAGACGTAATGAGACGATATAAAATATCAGAACGTACCGGATCGCCTAAATCATTTGTAAGTTTCAGGTACCTCACATGGCTGAGACAACGAAGAAACTCAATTGAACCGTCATGCTTGGTGCAATCGATCTCACAGTAATGACAATCTCCATTTAAAGTAATGTCTACTTCAATTAGAGAGGTCATAGTCTTCCTCAAACTTTTGACACGCTCCAAATCACAATATTCCACCTTAAGATATACGAGGACAGGAACATCTATTATCAACATCTCATCAAGGTTTTGTTCACCTCCCAACATCTCATCAAGGTTTTCACCTCCGTGAGCGAATTCAACATTCAGTGTTTTTATAGTGGGTGAAGATACAATGATGCAACCTGAATTCTTTTGTCCCTTCCTAAACGTATCATGTATAGTCAGCTCCTCAAGCACCCCCAGAAATCAAGTGTGGAAGGGATTTGTCATCCTCATACTCAACAAAACTAAGATTAAGCTTCTTGAGGCTAGGCAAAAACATTTCCCCACTAGACGGGATCACTCCACAATTAACAAGCTTCAAGTCGACAAGAGTTTTGCAGATGAAGAGGAATCTTGGCACAGTGCATGCAATATCATCCCCATACTCATAATCGAACTCAAGATAAACGTTACGTACACCGCGCCTAACGGTGTAGATTAACAACGTCTCCAGTTGATTCGCACAGACCTTCACTTCGGAGAGCCTAAAAGTATTAACGATTTTCGCTTCGTGTAGCATTATAACCCTGTTTATGTCGTCAAGATGAAGCCCGTAAAATTCTAAATTAGGGACGTGGGCCCACAGAAACCTCCATCGCTTAGCGAGAACGCTAGTACGCACAGAGCCCCACGTTGAAACGAAAGAAAGAATGTGACATAGGAGCTCATCTGGTAATCCGCTCAGCATATCAATGCTTCTGTTTTTTGTCTCCATTTCAAGAACTGTATTATAACCCGAGTAACTGATTAGGGCTTTACAAACATAATTAGCAAAAGAAAAAAGAAATCAGTAATTTGATAAATCTTCGACATTAAAATGAAATTAATTTGCAGATGGCGATGAGAACATAAACTAGGGCATTTTTCTTCTCTCCATTTTAAGAACAGGATAATAACCCAAGTAACTAATTAGGGTTTTATACAAAAAAAAGAAACAAATTGATAATCATCGAAATTAAAACTTAATTTATTTTCAGTTGGTGATCAGAACATAAACAAAGACTTCTTTGTGTGCAAATACAAGTAGCTTAAAAATTAAAATGAAACAAAGTACAGAAAGTGAAACCCAAACCTCCGACTCCATGTAAAAAGGGGCTGTTGCGATTCGGATCCGGGTTTGGAGTATGGACCATCGTAGCACTCCGGTTCAGACCGCCGGAGGAAAGATAATGGGGATTCAGAAAGTGCGTATGAAATTGGGGAGAAAGGGATTTATTTTTGCATCACCTTTAAAAAAAAAAAAAATTGTTAAAAGTTTAATTTTTTTACTTAAATTAATGAATATTATTATACAAATAATGAGAAATAAATAAAAAAAGTAATGGAATTAATAAAAATAAATGATTATTGAAAAAATAAAATTATGTAAAAACTTTTTATTTATGGATACAAAAATTTTTGAGAGTTAAGTAAACAAAATTTTGTGAAACAAAATATTTTAATTTTTTTCTTATATTTATATGATTGGATAAATATTTTTTTCTAAAATAAAATAAATAATAAAATTCAAAATAAATGGATCTATGATAAGTTATTTAATATAATTAAATATAAATGTTATATTCATATTTTTTATTTAAGTTCCAACTAAACATAGGAATATATTTTAAACTAAATGTATCAAATAAAATTCAAAAGGTTAGTTAAAAAATTCAAACAGCATTAAAGAATTAACTTGGAGCTAATCTTCATCTGAATCTCTTGTATTGATCCAGACGATTTAATTAGTGTTGAAGACAAGCTGACATGACTTAGATCCTCTCTCAAAAAATGAGATTCTCTTGAGTGCAGCTAGATTTTCCCTGGCGCCGGCGGAGGACGAACTAAGCTTGGAATCTATTTCCATCCTCTTCAGCACTTGAGCATTCCTCAAAATATATCTCACCGTGTCAAAATCATTCTCAAAAGCAAAGAAATTGGCGATTCTAACAGTCCTTAAACGTGATAACATGCATGGAGGCACTCGTTTTGGCTCCTCGAAGAGGAGCATCTGGCATTCATCAACCTGATGGCCAAAAAAATGATATACTAGTAAGTAAAATGATCCAACTGCCATATATAGTAAATTGCAAAATCCAAATTCACTCACAAAAAGGACTTCAAGATTATCAGCAACTTCAAGGAACTTCGCAACATGATGCCAGCTAACAGTCATATCAAATTCGAGTTTGGTTAAATTAACAAACTTTGTTACTGAACCCGTTCCTACTATGTCAAAAAGCTGCAAAGAAAATCAAATTTAAAACAAGTAAAATATAATTATAGGGACAAAATGAGATGAATGAAAAATCAGAACTTACCGGATAACCATAAGGACTTGAGAATTTTAGGGACCTCACATGGCAGAGACAACTAAGAAACTCAATTGCACAACCATACCAGGGGCAATCGATGTCACAACTATGAGAATTTTCATCGAAAATAATTTCAGCTTCACTTAAGGAGGTCATAGTTTTCCTCAAACTTTTGACATACTCCAAATTATAACAGAACACCTTAAGATATATGAGGGCAGGAACATTTATTATCAATGTTTTATCAGATATATAGTCTTCTCCCTCTGAGATATTAACATTCAGCGTTTTTACAGTGGGTGAAGATATAGTAAAGCAACCCGAATGCTTTTGTTCCTCCCTCAAACAACCAATTACGATCAGATCCTCGAGCACAGGACAACCAGAAAGCAAATAATCTAAGGATTCGTCATCCTCATAGTCAACATAAGTAAGATTAAGTTTCTTGAGGCTAGGCAAAAACAACTTCCCAGTAGAGGGGATCTCTCCACAATTAACAAGCCTCAAGTCGACAAGAGTTTTGCAGGTGAGGAGGAGTCTTGGCACAGAGCACACAATATGCTCCTCACAACGATAACCTAAATCAAGATAAATATTTCGGACACCTCGCGTAATGGGGTAGATAATCAACGTCTCAAGTTGATACGCACAGCCCTTTAACCCCGATAGCTTAAAAGTATTCAAGTTTTTTGATCCGTGTAGAATTATAACCCTGTTTATGATGTCCAACTGCTTCTTTTTGTTAGCTTTGAAATCATTTTCATGAAATTCCAAATTAGGGACGTGGGTCCACAGAAATATCCACCTTTTTGCCAGAACGCTGGTAGACACAGAGAGCTTTGTTGGAAGGAAAGAGAGAATGTGAAATAGGATCTCGTCTGGTAATCCGCTCAGAAAATCAATTTTACTTTTTCTTCTCCCCATTTGAAGGACTGTATCTGAGTTCAGAGTTCTGACCCGAGTAAATAATTAGGGTTTTACATATTAACAAAAACAGTTTGATAATCATCGAAATTAAAACTTAATTTATTCGCAGTGTTGGTGATGAAAAATTTAGAGTATAAACAACAGCAATTCCTTGTGTGCAAATAAAACTAGATGAAAATGAAACAAAGTACATATATTGAAACCCAAACCTCCAAATCCAGGTGAAAGGGGCTGCTGAGAATCGGATCCGGGTTCGGAGTATGGATGATCGGAGCACTCCGGTTCTGACGACCGGAGGAAGGAGATGACAAGACGATTCAGAAGTTGCCTGAAATACGCGGATAATTTTATGGCTTGTTTTAAAATTAAGGGTAGAGCGTAGAGCTATTTGATTTTCATTAATTTAATTTGTATTATTATTTTTACTTGATATATTAATTGATATTCCTAATTTGCCCTTTTTTAATTAACAAGGGTAGATAATAAACTTGTCGAGTTTCGTAAGGTGAGCCCTTCAGGCCTTCACATATAGTAGAGCTCACAAGTATTGAGGGTTTTCGCTTCGTGTAGCATCATAAGTCATAACCATTGGTTTATTCCATGTTACCCTAATAGTGTAGTACCTTAATCCATGAATTTATTGTCATGTGAATTTATTAAAATGTTAAAAATAAAACATATGGTATAATTTACAAGTGGAAAAACATGTATGGAGTTAATGTAGTACGCTTAAGTTAGCATAGAATGAACCCATAACCATGTTAATGATTTCTAGATGCTGTGTGGAACTACCTCTGTCATACAAAATGACTAAAAGTTTTGCTCATAGTTATATGGGATAAATAATATTATTAGTAATGTTTTGGAGTTATTCAAAAGAATAAAAACGACATTTTTTTGCATCCTCAAGTTTGATCACCTCCCTGACAATATAATTTGTGTTGAAGGCAGTGACGGAACCAGAAATTTTGTTTAAGAGAGCCCAAATATTAAAATATTTAATTTTGAAAAATCAAATTATAAAATAACATTTTTCAAGATAAAGCAATGCACTAATTCAAATATAAAAATATCATAAAGTACAAAATTCGTCAATTATTACATGTGTGTTGATTTTTTCTATGATATTTATTCGATTTCAATGTACCGAACTCTAAGAACTTTGAGTGTTTATTGCTTTATTTGCTTAATATGTGAAAAAAGAGGGTTTATAAAATAGAAAGGAAGCGAACAGAGAGTGGAGAGTGAAAGGGGAGAGACCAGAGGACTAGAGGAGTATGTAATTATCTAAAAAAATTGATTTTATTTTTAATACGTACAAGATAAAAATATAAAACATAGTGAATTTACATGAGTTGAGCCCGATGGGCCAAAAATTAATAGTTCAGCAATCTATATTCAATACATTCCGTATGCAGGTATGCACTATAATATAATTTTTATTATTTATTATTTATTATAATTAAATATATATATGAAATTACTAAAATACCCCTGATTTTTTTAAAATTCCAGGGGGGCCCAGTGCCCCCTGGCCCCATTGTGCATCCGTCTCTGGTTGAAGGCAACCTGACTGTCCAAACTTGAGTCACCTCCCTGACAATATCATTTGTGTTGAAGGCAACCTGATTGTCCTGACATGACTTAGACGCACGCTCAAACAATGATATTTACTGAAGTGCATCAAACAATTATATTTATTCATATTTAAAAGTACTCTCTGTCCTAGAGCAATAGGCAAAAATGGAACGTTTACCTTTTTTGTCCGTCCAATACATATGATAAACGGTATCCAAAAATTATAAAAAAATAACTAAAATATAATTTAACTATTTAATTTTATTTTAGTTATTTTTTCATAATTTTTGTATATTGTTTATCATATGTATTGTACGAACAAAAAAAGTCAACGTTGACCACTTGTGTCTATAGCTCTGGAACAAAAGGAGTAATTAGTAACTAAGTCATTTGTAGTGAAAGGATTTTTATTTGTTAGTATTACATTCCATTTTGAACAAAATTTGTTTAAGTACCTAACAACAAATAAATAATTAGATAGAAAAAAGGATCAAATAAAATGAACATGAAATAATATATACTCCCTCGGTCTTTTTTAATGGTCATATTTTCTTCACAAATTATAAAGAAAATGTGACCATTAAAAAAGGTAAAGTATAAAATATAAAATTTTATTTCTTTCGGATGGAGGAAATATAATTTACCAGAGTAGTTTTTTGCTTCGTCTTGATTCTTTTGCTTCTCAAAATTAAATTATTAGTAATGTTTTGGAGTTAATCTAAACCGGAATCCATTCTATTGATCACTTTGAAGTTGATTTATTCTGCGTTGAAGGCAATCTGGCATGACTTAGATCCTCACTCAAACAATGAGATTCTCCGAAGCGCATCAAAATATATGCTCTTGTCGAAGCAAATATACTCAGAATTTATTCCATCCTCTTGAGTACTTTATCATTTCTCAAAATATATCTCAACGTTTCAAAAGCAGCTTCACACAATCATCATCACAAGCAGCTTCAACAGTCCTTAAACGCGCTAACATGCATTGAGGCACTCGTTTTGGCTTCTTGTAGGCCAGTAGGGGAGCGTCGCGGCTAAATTAATCTGACGCCAAAACAATGATATAAGTAAAATGATCAAACTTCCATATAAATGGCAAAATCCAAATGCAAGTAAGCAAAGGATTCGTCATTCTCATACTCAACAAAACTAAGATTAAGCTTCTTAAGGCTACGGCAAAACCAATTCCCCAGTAGAGGGGATCACTCCACACTAAACAAGCTTCAAGTCAGACATGAGTTTTGCAAGTGAAGAGGAGTCTTGGCACATTGCACACAATATCACCCTCAAAATGATAACCTAAATCAAGATAAAGATTTCGGACACCTCGCGTGATGGGGTAGATAATCAACATCTCGAGTTGATATGCACAGCCCTTCAACATGGATAGCTTAAAAGTATTCAAGATTTTCACTCGGTGTAGAATTATAACCCTTCATTTACTGTATTTAAAGAAATTAACTCAATTCTTTTGTAAAATACAAAAGAAGTGAAACATCTTTTGTTACACAAGTGAAGTATTTAAGACTTACAACCCTTGTGCGAATGAGTTGAATGACATTTAAAAATCCACATAATTATTGTTCAAACCCGACTGACATGAGGCTTCTTAAGATTGATCACGTCGCTGATGATTTCAGCTGTGTTGAAGCCAACCCGACATGACTTAGAAACTCGCTCAAACAATGATATTCTCTTAAGTGAATCAAACATTTCCTTGTCGGAGCCAATACAATATATTTCCATCTTCTCCAGAACTAGAGCATTCCCCAAAATATATCTCACAATTTCAGTATCCTCCTTCCATTCACATTCATAAGAAATTGTAACAGTCCTTAAACATGATAACATGCATGTAGGCACTCGTTTTGGCTCATTGAAAGGGAGCGTCTCGACTAATACAATCTGATGGCAAAAACATTTATATAAGTAAAAAAAATCAATATATATTGCAAAATCCAATTTCACTTACCGTAAGGGCTTCAAGATTATCAGCAACTTCAAGGAACTTTACAAAATTATACCAGTTGATGGTCAAACTAAGTTCGAGTTTGGTTAAATTAACAAACTTTGGCATTGAACCAGTTCCTACTATGTCAACAAGCTGCAAAGAAAATCAGATTTAAAACCACAAATAAGGGTAGAAATATACAGACAAAACGAGGCTACGGAAAAATCAGAACGTACCTTATCACTTGTGATTTTCAGGTACTTCACATGACAGAGACAACTAATGAAATCAAACGAACCGGCATGATAAGGGCAATCGATGTCACACCCATGAAAATCTCCAAATAAATCAATTTCGGCTTCAATTAAGGAGGTCATAGGCTTCCTCAAACTTTCAACCACCTCAAAATCAACCCAAAACAACTTAAGATACATGAGTGCGGGAACATCTATTATCAAACGTTCCTCACGGAGTTCGGTGTCTCCCTTAGAAAAATCAAAAATCAGTGTTTTTATAGTGGGTGAAGATATAGTAAAGAAACCCGAATTCTTTTGTCCCTCCCTAACGCAATCATTGACGATCAGCTCCTCAAGCACAGGACAACCAGAAAGCAAGTGGGAAAGGGATTCATCGTCCTCATAATCAACGTAACTAAGATTAAGCTTCTTGATGCTAGGCAAAAACAATTCCCCACTAGATGGGATCACTCCACAAGAAACAAGTTTCAAGTCGACAAGGGTTTTGCAAGTGAGGAGGAGTCTTGGAAAATTGCACGCAATATCAGCCTCATTTTCAAAACCGAAATCAAGAGAAAGATTTCGGACATTGCGCTGAATGGGGTAGAAAATTGATGTCTCCAGTTGATACGCACACCCACCCTTCACATTGGAGAGCTTAAAAGTATTCACAATGTTTGCTTCGTGTAGCATTATAACCCTGTTTATGTTGTTCAGATGATCTCCGTAAAATTGTAAAGTTGGGACGTGTTTCCACATAAACCTCCATCTTTTAGCGAGAACGCTGGTACACACAGAGGTTTTCGTTGGAAGGTAAGAGAGAACATGAAGTATGACCTCATCTGGTAATCCGCTTAGCATATCAATTTTTTGTTTTCTTCTCCCCATATCGAGAACTGGATTATAAGTTATAACCCAAGTAAATGATTAGGGTTGTATAAAAAAACAGTTTGATACTCTTTGAAATTAAAACTTAAATAATTTTAGATGGTGATGAGAACATAAACAATGACATTCTTTGGATGCAAATATAAGTAGAAACATCCTCGATTTACATCCTACCCGATCGAGGGACCTCCGATCGGGTGGGGGTGGAGTTTCTCGTCTCTCCTCCTTATCAAAAAAAAAAATATAAGTAGAAACAAGGACAGAGTGAAACCTAAACCTATAACTCCAGGTAAAAAGGGCTGTTGCAAATCGGCACCGTATTTGGAGTATCGACAATCGGAGTACTCTGGTTCAAACAGCCGGAGGAAGGAGATGCCAACGCTGAAGTATAAGGATAAGATGATTCAGAAGTTGACCTAAAATATAAACCTAGTATAAATTTTGGGAGAACATAATTACTATTGTAGGGGCGACTTTAGGTTAATATGAAAAACCAAAACCGACCGGTTTTATGTTTTTCCATTGGGTTTTGTAAAATCCGAAAATCAAAAAAATATATACCTTGTAAATCTGTAACAAATATATAAAGTCACCTTAATTCAAAATCAAGTGCCATACATCCAATGTTTAAGGCATATGCCGACACAGAATTATAGTTCAATGTTAAAAATATATAAATCACAAAATTAATTATATTTACATTGCTATAGCACAGAAGAATCAAGAACCATATAGATATTTTTCTTGAAATAAAAGAACCCTAATGTAAAATACTCAAATAGTTGCCAATAATCAAAAAATGAAAACATAATCAAGATATTCAGATGGTTGATTATTCACAAATTGAATTGTTGAAAACCCAGAAATAAGCAATTACAAATTACATATGAGATTAATAAATTTATCAAACAAACAAAAAACCTTAATTCAACTACCTTTTGTGTGACGGACATTTGAGTTTCGAATCAGAGTCAAGGCCGAGGAGGAGTACTAGTACTAACGGGCTGACGGCGATTGGTTGAAGTCCGAGCTCGAGAGTAGAGATTTCCGGAGGCAGACTGATTCTTGAAGATGAAGAGGGAGTCGAGTCTCGAGGCCGGCTTATGTTTTGTAGTGGGTTGGAAGTTAGCAAGTAAAAATGTAAATATATTAATAATAATATTTTTATTATGTTTTTTTTTTTAAATTAAAATCCATTTTTAAATTTTTGTTTTTCATATTTGGTTGGGAAAATATCACAAATGGTCCTGTACGGATGTCATTTTCAGTAAGTAGTCCTGTATCTTCAAAAGTTATCACGGTTGGTCCTTTTGCCCGGGAAAGTGACGCGTTATTGTCACGCGCCGTCAAAAGTAGTCCTGTATCTTCAAAAGTTATCACGGTTGGTCCTTTTGCCCGGGAAAGTCAACTAATTTCCGATTGCCACGTCAGATTTTTGGCGGCGAGTGACAATAACGCGTCACTTTCCCGGGCAAAAGGACCAACCGTGATAACTTTTGAAGATACAGGACTACTTACTGAAAATGACATCCGTACAGGACCATTTGTGATATTTTCCCTATTTGGTTTGACCTCGAACATGAAAAAATTGATTTTCCGATTCGAACACCTAATAGTCAGTATTCGATTAACTGTAAACCGAATTCTCGTAATAGATTACGGACAAAACTATCCCTTAATATATTTGCATTTTGCATCATTCCACTTTACCAAACCTTAAGATGATTTAATTTAAAAAATGAAGATAATTTAAGTGTTAAAAATATCAGTGATACAGATACTTACACATCGACTACTCAACGGTTGAAGATTTCGTATTGCACCCAATCAACATTCATTGCACTCGACCAATGTTGCATAAAAATGTAACGTCGACAAATCCTTAATAAACTAAAATGGATTATTAAACAACAAACCCAATTGGCACTAAGCTTCGACTTACCTTTTTTTTTTGTTTCTCGAGATTAAAATTATTAGTAATGTTTTGGAGTTAATCAAAGCAACATTTATTTGCATTTCATCTTGTTGATCAGGTCCCTGGCAATTTTATTTGTGTTGAAGGCAACCTGACATGACTTGGACACTCTCTCAAACAATGCTATTATCTGAAGTGCATCAAACTTTTCCCTGTCCGAGGAATTATACCTGGGAAATATTGTCATCCTCTTGAGTACTTGAGCATTCATCAAAATATATCTCACCATGTCAAAAGCATCCTGACAAGCACTGAAATGATACATTTTAACAGTCCTTAAACGTGATAACATGCAACGAGGCACTCGTTTTGGCTCCTTGTAGGGGTGCGTCCCGAATAAATTAATCTGATGGCCAAAACAATGATATATAAGTAGGAAAAAAAACAATTTCATTATAAATTGCAAACTCCAATTAATTTCACTTACAATAAGAACTTCAAGATTATCAGCAACTTCAAGGAACTTCACAAAATAATGCCATTTAACAGTCAAATCAAGTTCGAGTTTGTTTAAATTAACAAACTGTGGTATTGAACCCGTTCGTACTAATTCATGAAGCTTCAAAGAAAAAAAATCAAATTCAAAACAAAAATATAGTATAATTATAGAGACAGAATGTGATGAAGGAAAAAGTCAGAACGTACCCTATCACCATAAAGATATGATGATTTTAGGTGGCTCACATGGCTGAGACAATTAAGGAACTCCATTGAACGGTCATGCTCTGCGCAATCAATGTCACACACATGATAATCATCTGAAACAATGTCTGCTTCAATTAAGGAGGTCATAGTCTTCCTCGAACTTTTGACACACTCCAAATCATAACAAATCACCTTAAGATATATGAGGGCGGGAACATCTATTATCAACGTTTTATCAGGGAAATAGTCGCTTCCAGCGGAGAAATCGACATTCAGCGATTTTATAGTGGGTGAAGATACAATAATGTTGAACCCATTCCGAATACATTCAATTATGATCAGCTCCTCAAGCACAGGACAGCCAGATAGCAAGTGAGCAAGGGATTCATCCTCCTCATAGTCAACATAACTAAGATTAAGCTTCTTGAGGCTAGGCAAAAATAATTCCCCACTAGAGGGGATCACACCGCAATTAACAAGCTTCAAGTCGACAAGAGTTTTGCAAGTGAGGAGGAGTCTTGGCAAAGTGCACGCAAAATCTTCCTCACCATCAAAATCGAATTCAAGATAAAGATTTCGGACACCATGCTTAATAGGGTAGATAAACAACGTCTCCAGTTGATACGCACAGCCCTTCAATTTGTAGAGACTTAAATTAAAAGTATTCACGATGTTCGCTTCGTGTAGCATTACAACCCTGTTTATGATGTCCAAATTTTTCTTTTTTTTTACCTCTGAAATCATCTCCGCAAAATTGTAAAATAGGGACGTGTTTCCAGAGAAACCTCCATCTTTTAGCGAGAGCACTGGTACGCACAGAGAACTTTGTTGGAAGGAAGGAGAGAATGTGATGTAGGATCTCATCTGGTAATCCGCTTAGCATATCAATTTTTCTATTTCTTTTCCCCATTTTGAGAACTGGATTATATATAACTGATTAGGGCTTTACAATCATAATAAACGAAAGAAATGAGAGCAAAAACAAAGAAGTCATAATAAAAGTAGCTGAAAATGAAACAAAGGTCAGAGATTGAAACCCAAACCCAAAAATCCAGTAATGATTCGGATCCGTGTTCGGAATATGGGCAATCGGAGCACTCCGGTTCTGACTGCCGGAGGTAGGAGATATGCCAACGAGGAAGGATAATGATAAGACGATGACCTAAAATAATTGGGGGAGAAAAATCATTTACTCCACCGTTGCCCAGTTAACTTAACAGCAGATAAGAAAAGTAACGGAAATATATGAAGTATTTTATATTTATAAGAATAAACTAGAATGATTATAGTACTAGTATTTTTTTGTCATTTAAAAAAAAAAAGAAATTTACATTGAAAATGAAACATATAAAATTTGTACTAGTTTTTTTTCCTTGTCAATTTGTTTTGTTTCAATCAATTTCTGTACAAAAAAATATTACAAGTGTTGCATACGTGACAACTAGTTAACAATTGGAGATTATGTTTCGTACCCAATCAACATTAACACCATGTAGTAATGTACAATATATACCACATTGAGGGTCAATAGTAAAATAAAATTAAATTAAATTGATAATATACCTACTTGTTTCAAAAGTAAAATAAAATTTACACTTTGTTTTTGTTTTCATTTTTATATACTACTATACTAGTAATTAATTGTTTACCCAATAATTACGTAAAAAAAATATTTGAGAGTGATGTTTTTCATTATTGAACTCTATATATAGAGTATAGATTTGTGTAAATAACAATATATAGAATAAGAGCGATAATGTGCCATTAAAACATTATAGTTCACATTAACCAGCAAACCCAATTGGCATCCAACTTGGACTTACTGTTTTTGCTTCTCAAAAATTAAACAATGTATTGGAGTCAATTAACCAGCAAACCCAATTGGCATCCAACTTCGACTTACTGTTTTTGCTTCTCAAAAATTAAACAATGTATTGGAGTCAATCGAAAGCACAATCCCTTGTATTGACCATCCGAAGACAAGATGGCATGACTTAGATGCTCGCTCAAACAATGAGATTCTCCTAAACGCATCATAATTTTCCTTGTCGCAGTTATCATCGGTGAGAAAGTCGGGATCTATTTCCATCATCTCCAGTACTTTAGCATTCTTCAAAATATATTTAAACATGTCTAAACCATCCTGACAAGCAATGAAACGATACATTTTAACCGTCCTTAAACGTGATAACATGCATGTAGGCACTAGTCTTGGCTCATTGTAGGGCATACAACCTGAATTAAACTGTAGCCATTAACAAGCATGTAAGTAAACATATGGGACTGGCAGTAATTTAAAAAAAAAAAAAAATTGCAAAAGCCAATTTCACTTACAACAATGACCTCAAGATTATCAGCAACTTCAAGGAACTTTACAAGACGATCCCAGTCAAAGATCAAACTAAGTTCGAGTTTGGTTAAATTAACAAACTTTGGCATTAAACCATTTCCTACTATGTCAAAAAGCTGCAAAGAAAATCATATTGAAAATCACATGCAGGGTATAAATATAAAGAAAGAACGAGACTACGAAAAAAAAAAAAAAACGTACCGACTCTTCATAACCACTTTTGATAGACAGGTACTTCACATGGCAGAGACAACTAAGAAACTCAATCGCACGGCCATGCTCGTTGCAATCGATGCCGCACATATGCCAATCTCCATTTAAAGTAATGTCTACTTCATTTAAGGAGGTCATAGTCTTCCTCAAACTTTTGATAGAATCCAAATCACAACGATTCACCTGAAGATATACGAGAGTAGGAACATCTATTATCAACATTTCATCAAGCTGTTGTTCACCTCTGTGTCTGTGACAGAAATAAACGTTCAACGTTTTTATAGTGGGTGAAGATACAATAACACAACCCGAATTCTTTTGATTCTTTTGCTCATTCCTAAATGTATCATTTACGATCAGCTCCTCAAGCACGGGACAACCAGAGAGCAAGTGAGGAAGGGACTCATCACTCTCATACTGAACATTACTAAGATTAAGCTTCTTGAGGCTAGGCAAAAACAACTCCCCACTAGACGGGATCACTCCACAAAAATAAAACTTCAAGTCGACAAGGGTTTTGCAGGTGAAGAGGAGTCTTGGCACAGTGCATACAATATCACCCCCATACCTCAAATCGAATTCAATATAAAGATTTCGGACACCGCACTTAATGGGGTAGAAAATCAATGTCTCCAGTTGATCCGCAGAGCCCTTCACACAGTAGAGCATAAAAGTATTCAGGGTTTTCGCTTCGTGTTGCATTATAACCCTGTTTATGTTGTCTGAATTATCTTCGTAAAATTCTAAATTAGGGACGTGTTTCCAGAGAAACCTCCATCTTTTAGCAAGGGCACTGGTACGCACAGAGAACTTCGTCAGAAGGAAAGAGAGAATGTGATGTAGGATCTCATCTGGCAATCCGCTTAGCATATCAATGCTTCCTTTTCTTCTCCCCATTTTAAGGACTGTATACTGACCGAGTAAATAATTAGGGTTTTACATAAATAAATAAAAAAGCAGTAGTTTGATAATCATCCAATAATTTATTTGCAGTTGGTGATGAGGAATTGAGAACATAAACAAAGGCATTGTTTGTGTGCAAATAAAAGTAGCTTAAAAAAATGAAACAAAGTACAGAGAGTGGAACACAAACCTCCAATTCCAGGTGAAATGGGGCTTCTGAGAATCGGATCCGGGTTTGAGGTATGGAAAATCGGAGCACTCTGGTTCAGAAGGCCGGAGGAAGGAGATGCAGACACTGAATGATAAGTACGAGTAGTATAAGACGATGACCTAAAATACGAGTAAATTGCACTGAATGCCATTCATACATGTTGAAATTATACAAATGACATTCCTCTCTTTTTTCATTAATTTTTAAATAAAAAGCTAATAAAAATAAAGTTTAATTAAAAAATAAATATATAATATTTAAAAAATAACCTATGGCTTATACATATTTGCCAATGGGTCCTAAAACCAAAAAATCCTAACTTCCTCCTGCCCGCTCCCTTCTCCTCTTTCACCCCTTCTCTCCATTTTTCACAGTTTCACCACAAAGCAGTAAAAAAAATAAAATTATACGTCTTGAGAAAATCTCGTCGGAACCATACGAACGCCATCGGAACCCCACGAACACGATGAGTACTAGTAGACCTTCGAAACACGATGAGTACTAGTACACCCTCGAAGAAGAGACAGACATGAGAGTCCCTACGAATCGCGGCGGAGGAGCTTATTCGGATGACCGCGAATGTCCTGCCAATTGGAGGGCTGCCGGAAGAGAAGGCCGACGACATGTTCCAGGATATCAAAGAAAAAAATACAACAATATACATACTGCATTCGAAGCGAATATTTCTTCAAAATCGATTGGTCTAGTAAAAAAGATAACGTTTGAAATCAAAAGCAGTCCCGAGAGCCAATACTGGTAGCAGATTCTGCAAAACGATGCTTCAACTCCCACCCGACCCGTTCAAATGTCCCCACGGATCCTAATATCCCAGGCCTTCCCCACGCGGCCAAACGGGTTTGGAAAAATCGGGCTCGTTACGGGCAGTATAGTATTGCGGAGGCAGATGATCCATCTGGTACCTCAACCTCAACCCCACTGTACATGTCCGCCCGAAAGACCTTACAGACATAAGCCTCATGGGCCCCACACTCTCGTAGGTGGCTTGGGCACCTGAGAACCAGGGTAGTGCACACACTAACTAGAAATACTGCTATATTTGGGGTAAAACATTAAGGCTGCATATGTCGGGTGAGCATCTTGCTACTATAGTAAATGTTTTGTTCTTTGTTTTTCATGGCTTCGGTGGTGCATGTTTCCGGGGCCCGCAGGGAGGAGCATCCAGAGGTCAAAGAAATAGCATTTCCAGAGTTGTATGCCGATAAGAAGATGGTGACAATCGATGAGCTGGATCGTAAGCGGCCTTAGTAATAAAAATATTACTATTTTTTCGAACTAAGTCGTTTGGGCGTTTGGGACCCCGAAACGTCCAAACGACTTAGTACGAAAAATAGTAATATTAAGGCGTTTGGGCGTTTGGTGGCTCAAATGCCCCAAATTAAATGACTCAATGTTTTATTAATATTATATATTACTTAGTAATTGGAATGAAATTTGTTTGAACATTATAATTTAGTGTTATTTTAAGTGTTAAAGTTGATTATAAATCATATTTAGTAGATATAAATGGTTAAATTTCATTGAAATATCAATCGAACCAACAAAATTGAATTTTACGAGTTGAGTCGTTTGTGCGTTTGGTATCCACAAGATCCCAAATGCCTCACACCTAAAAAAATTATATTTTCTATTATTAAGGCTTTTTGGCATTTCGGTGACCCAAATGCCCCATCGCCACGGATTTTGGGTCATTTGATCCTATAAACGGCCAAATGCCCCACTGCTTTCTTTTATGTAAAATTAACATTTCAATGTGTATTTACGTCTAAAATTTGAATGATCCGAACCGTTAAATATTCTTGAAATGTGTTTTTGCATGTCGAGTGCGATTTTGAAAGAAAACCAAAACTCGAAAGTGCTCGATCGGAAAAACCACTAAACTCGTTGTTTATCCGATCGAGCACTTTCGAACCTTTTTTTTTTTGGAAATTTGCACACGACATGTAAAATCCCATTTCAGGCACATTTAACGGTTTGGATTGTTCAAGTGATTAAATGAGTCATTCTAAGGTTCAAGTGATCGTTCAAGTGATTAAATGGATTGCACAACCTTACTTTTAACTTAAGTTTTTGGATTTCTAGTTAACTTAGAACAACTCATTTACATTACAAGTACTATTTTTTAGTGCAATTTGAACAATCCGAACCGTTAAATGTTCTTAAAATATGTTTTTTCAGGTCGGGTAAAAAAAAAAAAAAAAAGAGTTTCGGAAGTGGTCGATCGTAGAAAACAACGAGTTTTGAAGTTTTTCCGATCGAGCATTTCTGGGTATTGGTTTTCTTCCAAAATTGCACTCGACATGCAAAAACACATTTCAAGAACATGTAACGGTTCAGATCATTCGAATTTCAGAGTAAATTCACATTGAAAGGTTACTTTACATAAAAGAGAGCAATGGGGCATTTGGCCGTTTGTAAGACCAAACGACCCATAATCCGTGGCAATGGTGGCATTTGGGTCACCGAAACGACCAAAAGCTTTAATAATAAAAAAATATGAGTTTTTTAGGTGTGAAGTATTTGGGATTTTGTGGATACCATACGCCTAAACGACTCAACCCGTAAAATTTAATTTTGTTGGTTTGATTGATACTCAATGAAATTTATCTATTTATATCTACTAAATATGATTTATAATCAACTTTAACATTTAAAATATCATCAAATCATAATGTTCAAACAAATTTCATTCCAATTATTAACTAATAAATAACATTAAAAAATGTTGAGTCATTTTATTACTAAGACGTTTGGGCGTTTCGAGGACCCAAACGCCTAAACGACTTAGTACGAAAAATATATTTTGCGAGTTCGGTGGATACTCAAATAAAATTTAACCAATTATAACCTATAAATATGATGCATAATCAAATTTACCTGAAGATGATGCATAATCAAGTTCTTAATAAAAATAAATATGAAGTGTTCAATACAAAATATATTAAAAGTGGTTCTGAAATATTTATTGAGTTTGTTCTTTATGGCGAACTTTGTCACTGAATTCATTCAACGAAATATCTCTATCAACTGAAATTTCGGCCCAATGCTTCATATTGTTCATTGACCATTTCCAAGTTTCATCTATATACTTCCATTCTCGACCATAATTTAGCAAGACGAATATATTCATGTCCCTGTAAATAAAATTAAACAAAAAAATAACAAAATTAAATTTTACACTATTAGGCGTCTGATCGTTTGGGTCACGTGAACGACCAAATGCCCAAATGCCCAAAAAAAAAACTATGCGCAGAAAGGCGTTTGGGCGTTTGAGGCCCAAACGTCCAAACGCCCGACTGCGTAAAAAAAATCTCTGAAGTAATTTTATTTTTTTTGAAATGAGTTTGAGTTTTTTTATCGAGAATTCGATTACAATATTACATTCAACATGCTAAGAAATACTGTAGGATCGAATGCTTACCTTCAAATCGAAATTTTACGGTTGAAAAGTTTCAATTTTGCAATGGTTGAAAAGCTTCTTAAGAGAGAAAAGCGTGGAAGAGAAGAATAGTGGAGTGGGGGTTTTTTTGAAAATTCTAATTGAGGAATTTGTGTAAATATGAATTCTTTTATTCCTTTTGTTTTAATTAATTAAAAAAAATGTCATTTTTAGAAATAAAATTTAGATAATGTCATTTTTAAAAATAGTGAATGTTGGTATGTCATTTTTAAAATCCCCTCAATATAAATACCCGTCATAAATTGGGGGAGAAATATCAATTATACTACTGTACCTCCGCTCGAATATATAAATTTTAATAAAATATTTTTAATATCGAGTCGAGATTTTGAGCAATTCGAGTCGATTCAAACTCGAGCAATACGAGTCGAGTCACTTGAACAAGTTGAAGTTGAACTAATCGAGCGATCAAAAGTCAAGTGGCGCCAAGCTCGAGGATAAAAAAATAAATCAAGAGCCAAGCTCGAGCATCCTCCCGAGGGGCTAGTCGAACTCGAGCTCGAGACTTCTAATTTTTTTCTGGTCTATTTGTTTTGTTTCAATCAATTGTGTCATAAAAAAATATTGCAAGTGTTGCATACATGACCGGGATAGAATCATATTTAGTCTCTCCGAGAAAGGCCATTTTCATAAAAGGACAATAACTTTTTTTTATCCAATTTGGTCCTTTGGCTAAGGCCATTTTCATAAAAGGACAATAACTTTTTTTTTATTCAATTTGGTCCTTTGGCTACTGTTCCGGTCAAAAATGGCACGTGACTTCACCCCATTGCCGGAAAGTTGACGTGGCATTGTCACCTCAGCCGAAACTGCCACCTAATTATGGACAAATAAATTTCTAAAATATTTGGGAATGGGGAGATTAGAACCCAAGTCTCACGTGGCATTGCCACCTCAGCCGAAACTGCCACCTAATTATGGACAAATAAATTTCTAAAATATTTGGGAATGGGGAGATTAGGACCCAAGTCTAAGAGGTTTGAAAGGAAGCCCAAACCACTGGGCTATGTAAGCCATTTGCAAGAATTTGTAAACTTATTATATATATATATATATATATATATATATATATATATATGTTATACGTTATAAGTATAAATTATGAATTACATAATTAATTAACAATTATCATAAAAATAAAAATAATTATTTATATTAAAAATAATCAATAAAACATGAATAATTTTAATAAATAACAATCACGTAATAAATTATTTCGCTTATTAGCATAAAAAAACATAATTTATTTAATTTACTATATACTCAATATATTAAATAAATATGCGCACACTATCATTTTGTTATATGTCATTTGATATGTATACCCTTAAAAATAAAAATAATTATTTTTTTATTTTTAATAGTAAAAATGAAAATAATGTATTTTTTGATGCGTCACTTATTTTTAAATAAATTATGTTTTTTTTGTTTTTAATAGTAAAAATAAATATAAATAAATATGTACACTATAATTTATTTAATTTAATTTATTATATACTCAATATATTAAATAAATATGCACACTATTATTTTTTTTATGCGTCACTTAATATGTATACCCTTAAAAATAAAAATAATTATTTTTTCATTTTTAATAGTAAAAATAAAAATAATGTATTTTTTTGATACGTCATTTATTACGAAATAATTATGTTTTTTTGATTATTTTTTATGCAAATAAGCGAAATAATTTATTACATGATTGTTATTTATTAAAATTATTTATGTTTTATTGATTATTTTTAATATAAATAATTATTTTTATTTTTATTATTTATTAAAATTATTTATGTTTTATTGATTATTTTAAATATAAATAATTATTTTTATTTTTGTGATAATTGTTTAATTATGTAATTCATAATTTATACTTTTAATGTATAAAATATATATAATAAGTTTACAAATTCTTGCAAATGGCTTATGTAGCCTTGTGGTTTGGTCTACCTTTCATGCCTCAAAGACCCAGTTTCGAATCCCCGCATGCCCAAATATTTTAAAATTTTATTTGTTCCGAATTAGGTGCATCAGTTTCGAATCCCCCCATGCCCAAATATTTTAAAATTTTATTTGTTCCGAATTAGGTGCATGGCAGTTTCGGCTGAGGTGGCAATGCCACGTCAACTTTCCGGCAATTCTCTGAGGAACTAAATATGATTCTATCCCTATATGACCACTAGTATCAAATGTATTTTCGAAAAAAAAAGGGAAATTGATGATAAAACAACTTGTTCAATATTTTCTAGTTAGCAATAAAAGAAAAAAGAAATTAATGAAAAATGTATGAAATAAAATTCAAAAGGATGGTTACTCTAATTTAAAAATCCAAAACACACAAGCATTAGAAATGACTAACAAAGTTATGGCATTTATCTAAGCCATAATCCTTTGTATTGAAATCGGAAATCAAGCTGGCATGACTTAGACCCTCTCTCAAAAAATGAGATTTTTCATAAGGCATCAAGATTTCCAAGATTTTTTATGTCGCAGTAATCATCGTCGGCATGTATTTTAATCCTCTCCAGTACTTCATTCTTCAAAATATATCTAAACATGTCTAAACCATCCTGAGAAGCTACGAAACAACACATTTCAACAGTCCTTAAACGTGATTACATGCATGTAGGCACTAGTCTCGGCTCCTTGTAGGGCATGCAACCTGAGTTAAACTGTTGGCATTAACAAAACATGTAAGTAAACATATCAAACTTCAAGATTGCAAACTGATTGGCAAATTAATTTTTTAAAAAAATTTAAAAAAAAAATTGCAAAAACCAATTTCACTTACGACAATGACTTCAAAATTATCAGCAACTTCAAGGAACTTTACAAGATGATCCCAGACAAATTTCAAACTAAGCTCGAGTTTGGTTAAATTAAAAAATATTGTCATTAACCCATTTCCTACTATGTCAAAAAGCTGCAAAGAAAATCATATTGAAAATCACAACCAGGGTATAAATATAGAAACAGAATGATACGTACAACGAAAAAAAAAAGTACCGATTCATCATAATAACTTTCGATAGGTACTTCACATGGTAGAGACAACTAAGAAACTCAATCGCACGACCATGCTCGTTGCAATCGATGGCGCACCTATGCCAATCTCCATTTAAAATAATTTTTGCTTCAATTAAGGATGTCATACTCTTCCTCAAACTTTTGATAGAATCCAAATCACAATGATTCAACTGAAGATATACAAGGGCAGGAACATCTATTATCAACATTTCATCAAGGTGTTTCAATTCTGAGAGAGAAATCAACCGTCAGCGCTTTAATAGTGGGTGAAGATACAATAATGCAACACGTATTCTTTTTCTCATCCCTAAAACAATCATTGACGATCAGCTCCTCAAGCACAGGACAACCAGAGAGCAAGTGAGGAAGGGATTTTTCATCCTCATACTCAACGTAACTAAGATTAAGCTTCTTGAGGCTAGGCAAAAACAATTCCCCACCAGACGGGATCACTCCACAACAAACAAGCTTCAAGTCGATAAGGGTTTTGCAGGTGAGGAGGAGTCTTGGCACAGTGCAAACAATATCATCCCCATACTTATCGAATTCAAGACAAATATTTCCGACACTGCGCTTAATGAGGTAGATAATCCACGTCTCCAGTAGAAACGCAGAGAAATTCACATTGGAGAGGCGAAAAGTATTAACGATTTTCGCTTTGTGTAGCATTATAACCCTGTTTATGATGTGCAATGATTGTGATTTTTTTCTATTACCTCTGAGAGGATATTTGTGAAATTCCAAATTAGGGACGTGGGTCCACAGAAACCTCCATGTTTTAGCGAGAACGCTGGTGCACGCAGAGTGCTTCATCGGAAGGAAAGAGAGAATGTAACATAGAACTGGATTATTAACCCAACTATTTAATTAGTGTTTTATAAACATAATTAGCAAAAGAAAAATTACAAAAAAAAAAAAAAAACAGTTTGATTAATATTCGAAATTGGAGATATTGATGAGGACACAAGCAAGGGCCTTTTCTGTGTTCAAATAAAAGTACAGAGTTCCGAATCCCAAACCTCCAACTCAGAATCGGATCCGGCTCTGACGGAAGGAGATGCAGACACTGTTACCTGAAACGCGTATAAATTAATTATGCAAAAAATAAAATACTCCATAATTACTCGTTAATCGTAATTAATGATAATATAATTACATTAAAACCTCTATAAATTAAGAGTTAGTATATCTTACACCTTGGGTGTAAGAAGCCCATCTTACTCCGGCCCAGTATATAAAAAAAATTGACCCAGCCCAATTACCCAGCTGACGTCATCACAACACATACACGATGCCCATCTGCAAGTTTTATCTTTCGATACGGTTTTCTTTCTCCGCCCTCCTTCACCGCCACATCTCCACACCTCCGCCGTCGAAATCAAGGATTATAGCCGCCGTCAAGCTTCGATTTTCGCCGCCGTCAAGCTTCGATTATCGCCGCATCTATTCTCCCCGGCGATTGATTCTCCCCTCCGCTTTGAAGCATCGATTATCCCCGCCGATTGTTTCTCCCTGTCAAGCTTCGATTATCGACGCCTTCAAGCATCAATACTTTCTCCTCGCCTTGCCGCCTCCAAAGTTCGCTGAAAATTTCTCAATCAAAACCTTAGGTAAAAATTCAATTTCCCCTTTCTTCATGTTTCAGATATTAAGATCCTGCAACCCTAGGTATTTTTAGTTTTTTGATTTCTGATGAATTATCCTCCAACCCTAGATATAGCTTCTTCATGTTTGTGTTTAACTTGTTTCTGTTTGTGTGTTATATGATGTTTCATCCATCAAATTGATGTTTCATGTTTCCTGTATCCAACAACTTGAGTGTGTGTGTGTGATTTTGTGATAACATGTGCTTAACTGATTATATGTTCCCTTTAGTGTCATGTGTATGTGTGTGTGTGTTTGTATCTGTGTATGTGTGTGTGTATGTGTGTGTGTATGTTGTCATATGTTTCAGCCATCTTTTTATATTTTTATGAGTGTATCTGTTTATGGCCCCTTGATTATGTACAGGTGTATGTCCCATTGACTATGTGTGTGTGTATCTGTTTATGTGTGTTCAACCATGATTGTATATGTTTATGAGTGTATCTATTAAGCCTTGTATCTGTTTATGAGTGAATCTACATGTTCACATGATATTTGTTCATTTTGTTAATGGACACTGTTATCTGTGATATTTGTTCCATAATACCACATTGTGTGTATCTGTTTATTTGTGTGTATGTTGTCCTATGGTTCAGCCATTTTTGTATCTTTTTATGAGTGTATCTG
This sequence comes from Euphrasia confusa, assembly GCA_954870475.1. Taxonomy (NCBI): domain Eukaryota; kingdom Viridiplantae; phylum Streptophyta; class Magnoliopsida; order Lamiales; family Orobanchaceae; genus Euphrasia; species Euphrasia confusa. Next base: position 2,740,772 of record OX940956.1, on the reverse strand, counting down.
TTCCAGAATACCACATTGAGATGTAGGATATATCGGTTCCAACATGAACTTTCATCTTGTTCATCTTGTTTCAGTTTCATGTATTTGACTAGTATCTATTTGACTGAAATATATTACTTGATCAATCACAGCAATTTTGTGCAATGGATCCATCAGAAGATCCAGAGAGACATAATAGAAATCGAAAAGTAAGTTTCGATTAAAAATTATTACGAGTTTTATTGATTGATTCTTATATTGCTGAAAATTTATTACTTATTCTTCAGGAATTGATTCATATGCTAGCCAAAGGAACCATAGGACAGCATGGTTCTCCACAAAAACAGGTAAAGTTCTTAAAATGTCTCACACTTCATATACATATTACTCATCTTTCATTTAAAAAGCAGCTCATACTTCAATTTAATATTGCGTACTTCATCTGATCCTTTGTCATAACATGTAGACTTCAGCCTACAATTTAAACTATTATATCTCATACTTCATCTGTATATTGCATCATCTTTCCAAATAATTAGACTTCAGCCTACAATTTAAACTATTATTATTATTATCTTTTCAGAATATTGCATCATCTTTTCAGAATATTAACACATGTGTATTTTCTTAAATATTCTTTATTAGAGACGATTGCTAGGAGAATATATGTCAGAGAAGAACATAACCACGAAGCACTCTGCTAAAGATTTTGGAAGAAGACAGTTGAAGATGCCGTGGAGATGCCCGGCAAATTATAACGACTATGGAGTCTATGCTATTAGGCATATGGAGACTTACAAAGGGGAAGGGGATGATTGGGAAAGTGGATTCCAGAAAGACAAGGTAAATTTACTTAATTTCAGTAACTAATAATAGTTGGATTAACTAATTTCAGGAATTTATAACTATGGTTTATGTTTTTTTTTTGCAGGATGCTATTTTCTTAAGAGAGCTTAGAGCCAGATATGCAGCTTCGGTGATATTGATGGACATAAATGAAATCAAGACCGAAGTACTTGATAAAGCGAAAAAATTCACAACTGTTTTGAAGAATGACTGATGGTAGACATGACTGATTGTAGAGATGACCGATTGTAGATGACAGTGGATGACTGATGGTATATGACGCATTTTTTGATGAATTGGAGATGAGTAAATGGTTACTTAGTCATAGACAAGAGTATTGTATCTTAAATCATATTTGATATCATTTGATAGTTATTGATGTGTATCTTGCATTATTTCTGATTCAGTTTTGTAAAAATACTTAAGTATCACGTTTACTCTAATCGAAATTGAAGGTTCATAATCTGCAATTTGAAGTATCAGATGTTTAAAAATGAAGTATTGTAAAAAATTACTTAATTAGTTACATATTTCTGAAAATGAAGTATTTGGAAAATAAGATGCAATATTATTCTAAATGAAAATGAAGGTTCATAATATACAATTTGAAGTATGAGGAACCTCAAAAATGAAGTATTGTAAAAATTCGTAAAAACCCTAAACCCTAAAAACCCTAACCCTAAACCCTAAACCCTAAATCCAAAACCCAAAACACTAAAAACCCAAAACCCTAAACCCTAAACCCTAAACCTTAAACCCTAAACCCTAAACACTAAACCCTAAACCCTAAACCCTAAACCCAAAACACTAAAAACCCTAAACCCTAAACCATAAACCCTAAACCCTAAACCCTAAACCCAAAACACTAAAAAACCCAAAACACTAAACCCTAAACCCTAAACCCTAAACCCTAAAACCTAAACCCTAAACCCTAAACCTTAAACCCAAAACACTAAAAACCCTAAACCCTAAACCATAAACCCTAAACCTTAAACCCTAAACCCAAAACACTAAAAAACACTAAACCCTAAACCCTAAACCCTAAACCCTAAACACTAAACCCTAAACCCTAAACCCAAAACACTAAAAACCCTAAACCTTAAACCATAAACCCTAAACCCAAAACACTAAACCCTAAACCCTAAACCTTAAACCCTAAACCCTAAACCCTAAACCCTAAACCCTAAACAATAATACAAAAATAAATGTTTATAATCACTTAAAAATGAAGCATTATTATTTACAAAATGAAGGATCATCACTTAATAACTGAAGTATCACACCTTTAAGAATAAATCATGACCATGTCCGAGGACAACAAACAATCTGATGGTCAAATGACTAAATTAAAAAGCAGGAAAATCCAAAGTACTATAATTCAAATTTCTTACAATAATCAAAATCCAAAATCTCAACAAACCAATATTATTTCAAATGACTAAAGTAGAAACCAACAAATCTAAAGTCTTGTAGTCTTCAATCATCGAAGTCTCCATCTCAACTACAAGGACTATTTATTTTCCAGAAAACAACACAAAAAAATGAAAGTTAATTAGTAATCAATAACTTAAACATAACAAACATAATGTGGTTACCTAAATACTTACCTAGTAGAATCTCTCAAGGGAACAAACAACGAACTTGTTTCTTCATGAACAACATGTAAAGAACCACTCCCTGAACTTGGGTGAACAATATATGCATCCTTCTGAACCTACAAAACATTAGCAATTTGAATGCAGCCTTGTCTCCAATATTAATAGTATATTGAAATATGCAGACCTATATATTGAAATACCTGCATATTTTGAACAGCTTTCTTACTTTGAGCCTTTGCACTCTCAGCTCGTTTCCTCTTCCCCTGAGCTTTATTATTTACTTTCTCAATTGTGGTTTTTGGCCTCTTCTCGCGTCGACCTTGAGAGCTCTTGCTTGGAGGATTGTGGTTGTGGCCTTTTACATGTTTACTAACAACCCACACCCCATTAATATCAACATCATATTGAACTAGGGCTGGACATTCACAACGCACAACTATTTTGTATACAAAGGATCACCATGCGCTTTTTTCGGTTTAAGTCCAGCATGAGAACATACATATCGTTTCATAGAAATACTTTTATCAACACGGAGCCTCTGTTTGCACTTTCGAACACTAAACCCGACATTAAATGCATAGATGTTGTACATATCATATGCCTCAATCTCAGAATTCACAACAACTCCTACCAAGTCACTATCAGGACCATAAAAAATATCATCTACAAGCCAAAATGAACAACAATCATCAACTATAAACTTAAAAATGGTAGCAAAATGAAAGTAAGCATTAATATGAGAATAACCTGAAGTATGAACATCTAGATTTCCATCATCAAGATCAATAACATGATTCAACTCCATGGCATCTAACATAAATGATATATTTATTAAACTGAAGTACAGACAAAATGAAGGTTCACATGTAACTTAAATGAAGGTTGAAATAATACTAAATGAAGGTCAAGTCAGAATCAATTTCACAAATCTAGGGTTTGATCATCACCAGCAACAACATGATTCAACATAATTAAACAACTGAAAACACATGAACTCATAACAGAACATGAAATTCGACCAGAAGATGGATTGAATCGACATACCTTCGACCATAATCGATGACAAATCCAATAAATCATCCATGTTTATGATTCAATTCAGATCTGGAAGAGGATGGTGCCACTTATGAAGACACGAAAACGCCTAATTGAAGACGAGCAGATGAATCGAGGGCGAACGGCGGCGACGACCGGAGACGATCAATCGTGTCGGTGGAGATGAATCGCGCAGATGAATTGAGTCGGTAGAGATGAACCGCGCAGATGTTATTCACCGGATGCATGCGCTGAATTCACCGGAGGTGGTGATGACGACCACTGGAACTGACGATGAAGGCGGCGATTGGAGCTGATGATGACGACGGCGAATGGTGCAGATGATGAAGACGGCGATTGGAGCTGATGAGCGACGAACGGCGAAGAAAAATAAGCCGAGCTTGGAGAATTCTCGTAGCGTAAGAACAGAGAAAGAGAGAGAGAGAGAGAGAGATCGTGTGAGCTGAGGGAAAAAAAAGGGGAAAAAAGGCTAATCAATTTTGACTTAATCATTTATTAGGTTGACCGGGTGTAAGATGTGCATCTTGCACAAGGGAGCAAGATATAATTTGCCTCAATTCCTCACACCCATGCCCTAAACATTAGCAATTTGAATGCAGCCTTGTCTCCAATATTAATAGTATATTGAAATATGCAGACCTATATATTGAAATACCTGCATATTTTGAACAGCTTTCTTACTTTGAGCCTTTGCACTCTCAGCTCGTTTCCTCTTCCCCTGAGCTTTATTATTTACTTTCTCAATTGTGGTTTTTGGCCTCTTCTCGCGTCGACCTTGAGAGCTCTTGCTTGGAGGATTGTGGTTGTGGCCTTTTACATGTTTACTAACAACCCACACCCCATTAATATCAACATCATATTGAACTAGGGCTGGACATTCACAACGCACAACTATTTTGTATACAAAGGATCACCATGCGCTTTTTTCGGTTTAAGTCCAGCATGAGAACATACATATCGTTTCATAGAAATACTTTTATCAACACGGAGCCTCTGTTTGCACTTTCGAACACTAAACCCGACATTAAATGCATAGATGTTGTACATATCATATGCCTCAATCTCAGAATTCACAACAACTCCTACCAAGTCACTATCAGGACCATAAAAAATATCATCTACAAGCCAAAATGAACAACAATCATCAACTATAAACTTAAAAATGGTAGCAAAATGAAAGTAAGCATTAATATGAGAATAACCTGAAGTATGAACATCTAGATTTCCATCATCAAGATCAATAACATGATTCAACTCCATGGCATCTAACATAAATGATATATTTATTAAACTGAAGTACAGACAAAATGAAGGTTCACATGTAACTTAAATGAAGGTTGAAATAATACTAAATGAAGGTCAAGTCAGAATCAATTTCACAAATCTAGGGTTTGATCATCACCAGCAACAACATGATTCAACATAATTAAACAACTGAAAACACATGAACTCATAACAGAACATGAAATTCGACCAGAAGATGGATTGAATCGACATACCTTCGACCATAATCGATGACAAATCCAATAAATCATCCATGTTTATGATTCAATTCAGATCTGGAAGAGGATGGTGCCACTTATGAAGACACGAAAACGCCTAATTGAAGACGAGCAGATGAATCGAGGGCGAACGGCGGCGACGACCGGAGACGATCAATCGTGTCGGTGGAGATGAATCGCGCAGATGAATTGAGTCGGTAGAGATGAACCGCGCAGATGTTATTCACCGGATGCATGCGCTGAATTCACCGGAGGTGGTGATGACGACCACTGGAACTGACGATGAAGGCGGCGATTGGAGCTGATGATGACGACGGCGAATGGTGCAGATGATGAAGACGGCGATTGGAGCTGATGAGCGACGAACGGCGAAGAAAAATAAGCCGAGCTTGGAGAATTCTCGTAGCGTAAGAACAGAGAAAGAGAGAGAGAGAGAGAGAGATCGTGTGAGCTGAGGGAAAAAAAGGGGGAAAAAAGGCTAATCAATTTTGACTTAATCATTTATTAGGTTGACCGGGTGTAAGATGTGCATCTTGCACAAGGGAGCAAGATATAATTTGCCTCAATTCCTCACACCCATGCCCTAAACATTAGCAATTTGAATGCAGCCTTGTCTCCAATATTAATAGTATATTGAAATATGCAGACCTATATATTGAAATACCTGCATATTTTGAACAGCTTTCTTACTTTGAGCCTTTGCACTCTCAGCTCGTTTCCTCTTCCCCTGAGCTTTATTATTTACTTTCTCAATTGTGGTTTTTGGCCTCTTCTCGCGTCGACCTTGAGAGCTCTTGCTTGGAGGATTGTGGTTGTGGCCTTTTACATGTTTACTAACAACCCACACCCCATTAATATCAACATCATATTGAACTAGGGCTGGACATTCACAACGCACAACTATTTTGTATACAAAGGATCACCATGCGCTTTTTTCGGTTTAAGTCCAGCATGAGAACATACATATCGTTTCATAGAAATACTTTTATCAACACGGAGCCTCTGTTTGCACTTTCGAACACTAAACCCGACATTAAATGCATAGATGTTGTACATATCATATGCCTCAATCTCAGAATTCACAACAACTCCTACCAAGTCACTATCAGGACCATAAAAAATATCATCTACAAGCCAAAATGAACAACAATCATCAACTATAAACTTAAAAATGGTAGCAAAATGAAAGTAAGCATTAATATGAGAATAACCTGAAGTATGAACATCTAGATTTCCATCATCAAGATCAATAACATGATTCAACTCCATGGCATCTAACATAAATGATATATTTATTAAACTGAAGTACAGACAAAATGAAGGTTCACATGTAACTTAAATGAAGGTTGAAATAATACTAAATGAAGGTCAAGTCAGAATCAATTTCACAAATCTAGGGTTTGATCATCACCAGCAACAACATGATTCAACATAATTAAACAACTGAAAACACATGAACTCATAACAGAACATGAAATTCGACCAGAAGATGGATTGAATCGACATACCTTCGACCATAATCGATGACAAATCCAATAAATCATCCATGTTTATGATTCAATTCAGATCTGGAAGAGGATGGTGCCACTTATGAAGACACGAAAACGCCTAATTGAAGACGAGCAGATGAATCGACGGCGAACGGCGGCGACGACCGGAGACGATCAATCGTGTCGGTGGAGATGAATCGCGCAGATGAATTGAGTCGGTAGAGATGAACCGCGCAGATGTTATTCACCGGATGCATGCGCTGAATTCACCGGAGGTGGTGATGACGACCACTAGAACTGACGATGAAGGCGGCGATTGGAGCTGATGAGCGACGAACGGCGAAGAAAAATAAGTCGAGCTTGGAGAATTCTCGTAGCGTAAGAACAGAGAAAGAGAGAGAGAGAGAGAGAGAGAGATCGTGTGAGCTGAGGGAAAAAAAAGGGGAAAAAAAGGCTAATCAATTTTGACTTAATCATTTATTAGGTTGACAGGGTGTAAGATGTGCATCTTGCACAAGGGAGCAAGATATAATTTGCCATAAATTAACTCTTAATCTTCCTTATTTTCCACATAATTTAATTAAAAATAATAATTATACTCAATCAACATTCATTACACTTACACTCTACCATTATTTCAAATTATTACAACTTAGACACTCTCAAACAATGATATTCTTTGAAGTGCATCAAGCATTTCCTCGGCGGAGGTTCTATACCAGATTACCAGGGATTTTTATTTCCACCCTCTTCAATACTCAAGCATTCCTCAAAATATGTCTCACTACGTCGAAATCAACTTCGCCTTCACTGAAATCCATTCTAACAGTCCTTAAACGTGATAACATGCATGGGGAACTCGTTTTGGCTTCTTGTAGGGGGACGTCTCGCTTGTACTAATCTGATGGCCAAAGCAATGATGGCCGAAACAAAGAAACAAATAAAGTAATGCAAAACATATAAAATTCAAAAGGATAGTCTGATTTCAAAATCCAAACACGCACAGCATTAAAACATTACACAACAAACCCAATTGGCATGTGACTTGGACTTACTGTTTTTGCTACTAAAAAATTAAATGACTAAAAATGTTCGGGCATTGATCGAAGCCATAATCCCTTGTATTGAAATCGGAAGTCAAGCTGGCATGACTTAGACGCTCTCTCAAACAATGAGATTTTCCATATCTCATTAAGATTTCCAAGATTTTCTATGTCGCTGAAATCATCTTCGGGATGAATTTCCATCCTCTCCAAAACTTTAGCATTCTTCAAAATATATCTAAATATGTCTAAACCATCCTGGCAAGCTACGAAACGACGCATTTCAACAGTCTTTAAACGTGATAACATGCATGAAGGCACCAGTCTCGGCTCCTTGTAGGGCATACAACCTGAATTAAACTGTTGCCATTAACAAGCATGTAAGTAAACATATGGGACTGGCAATTTTTTTATTTTTTTTAAAACGCAAAAGCCAATTTCACTTACGACAATGACTTCAAGATTATCAGCAACTTCAAGGAACTTTACAAGATGTTCCCAGTCAAACATCAAACTAAGCTTGAGTTTGGTTAAATTAACAAACTTTGGCATTATACGATATCCTACTATGTCAAAAAGCTGCAAAAAGAAAAACAAGTTGAAAATCACAAACAAGATAAAATATAGAGACAGAACGAGACTACGGAAAAAATAAAAAACGTACCAACTCTCCAGCATCACATTCGATATTTAGGTACTTCACATGGCAGAGACAACTAAAAAACTCAATCGCACGGTCATGCTCGGTGCAATCGATGTCACACTGATGCCAATCTCCATTTAAAATAATTTCTGCTTTATCCAAGGAAGTCATAGTCTTCCTCAAACTTTTGATAGAATCCAAATCACAATGATCCACCTTAAGATATACAAGGGCAGGAACATCTATTATCAACATTTCCTCAAGCAGTTGTTCACCTCTGTCTCTGTGAGTTAAATCAACATTTAGCATTTTTATAGTGGGTGAAGATACAATAACACGACCCAAATTCTTTTGTCCCTCCCTAGAAATATCATGTATGGTCAGCTCCTCAAGTAGAGGACAACCAGAAAGCAAGTGAGGAAGGGACTCATCACTCTCATACTCAACATAACTAAGTTCAAGCTTCTTGAGGCTAGGCAAAAACAGTTCCCCACTAGAGGGGATTACTCCACAGGAAACAAGCTTCAAGTCGACAAGGGTTTTGCAGGTGAAAAGAAGTCTTGGCACAGTGCAGGGAAAATCATGCTCATCCTGATAACTGAAATCAAGACAAAGATTTCTGACACCACACTTAATGGGGTAGAAAATAAACGTCTCCAGTTGATACGCAGAGCCCTTCACTCTGGAGAACCTAAAAGTATTTAGGGTTTTCGCTTCGTGTTGCATTATAACCCTGTTTATATTGTCCAGATCATCTGCATAAAATTGTAAAGTTGGGACATGTTTCCATAGAAACCTCCATCTTTTAGCGAGAACGCTGGTAGACACAGAGAGCTTCGTTGGAAGGAAAGAGAGAACGTGACATAGGACCTCATCTGGTAATCCGCTCAGCAAATCAATGCTTCGTTTTCTTCTACCCATTTTAAGGACTGTGTTCTAACTAAATAATTAGGGTTTTATAAATATTTAAACAGTCTGATAATCATCGAAAATAAAACTTAATTTATTTGGTGATGAGAACATAAACAAAGGCTTTATTTGTGTGCAATTAATAGTCGATTAAAATGAAACAAAGGAGAGAGAGAGTGAATAACAAACCACGAGCTCCGGGTGAAAGGGGCTGTTGCGAATCGGATCCGGTTTTGGAGTATGGACAATCGGAGCACTACGGTTCAGACCGACGGAGGAAGGAGATGCAGACACTGAATGATAAAATAAGACGATTAAGAAGTTACCTTACATACACGTATATGTATGCCTTGTGTTAAAATTAATTATGCAAAACCCTTAATTTTCCTTATATTATCGTTAACCTCTCTCTAATAAAATAATACTCGTCATTAATATCATTAACACAAAACTCTTATTTTGCACATAATTTATTTTAAAAAAAAATTATACTCCATCAACATTCTTTGCACTCACCATTATTCCAAATTCTTTCACAAGTCACAAGACTCACAACATTATAACACTAGTGTATTCTTTCACAACATTATAACACTAGTGTGCACATTACACAGCGAACCCAATACCTTCTCAAAATTATTAGTATATTAGTACTGTTTTGGAGTTAACCTAACACCTGAATTAATCTGGGACGTCAAAAGCAAGCAGTTGACACAACTTGGATCCTCGCTCAAACAATTCTCCGAAGCGCATCGAGCCTTCTATTTTCGAAGGAACTATAATCGGGATCTTTTTCCATCCCTTCTCCGGTACTTGAGCATTCCTCAAAATATGTCTCACAATTTCAAAACACCCCTTTCCCAATAACTGAAACTATTCATTCTGACAGGCCTTCGATAGAAACCAAAAAAGAAAAAAAAAAAAGATACCAGCATGTTTAAATTGAAAACAAGGTATATTTTTTGAAATTACGTAGTTTAACAGTCACAGATTATACATTGCGCCTCACGTTTCAAAATTACACAATGTTTTGTTTGGTTGAGAAGTACAGACTAAAAGTCAACCGTCCATAAAACAAGATTGTTCACATTAACACAACAAAACCCAATTGACTTATTTTTTTGCTTCTCCGCATCTGTGTGGAGCCAAATCAGCATTACTAAGATCCTCGTTCAAACAAACGATTTAATTCGCATTTCATAGCCGTGTCTTGAAGTCAACTTGACATGACTTAGACACTCGCTCAAACAATGATATTCTATGAAGTGCATCAAGCTTTTCCTCGGCAGAGGTACCATACCCGGGATCTATTTCCATCCTCTTCAGTACTCGAGCATTCCTCAAAATATATCTCACTACGTCAAAATCAACATCGCTGTCACTGAAATCCATTTTAACAGTCCTTAAACGTGATAACATGCATGGGGGCACTCGTTTTGGCTTCTTGTAGGGGTACGGCTCGCTTGCACTAATCTGATGGCCAAAACAATAGGAGTATAAGTGAGAAAAAAAATTCAATATAAATTTGCAAAATCCAGTTTCACTTACAGTAAGGACTCGAAGATTATCAGCAACTTCAAGGAACCTTACAAGATAATGCCAGTTAACAGTCCATTGAATTTCGAGTTTGGTTAAATATACAAACTTTGGCATTGAACCAGTTCTTACTATGTCAACAAGCTGCAAATAAAATCAAATTTAAAACCACAAGAAGGGTATAACTATAGAGACAGAACGAGACTTTGGAAAAAATCAGAATGTACCGGATCACACGTATCACACATACGACATGCGATTTTTAGGTTACTCGCGTGGCAGAGACAACTAAGAAATGCAATCGAAAGGCAGTGCTCGGTGCAATCGATGCCACAAATATGCCATTCTCCAATTAACATTAATTCTGCTTCAATTAAGGAGTTCATAGTCTCCCTCAAACTTCTGACATACTTCAAATCACAATCATACACCGTAAGATCTACGAGGGCGGGAACATCTATTATCAACATTTCATCCGTGTATTCTTCGCGCCCCTTAGTGAAATCAACAATCAGGGTTTTTATAGTGGGTGAAGATACAATAACGCAACCCAAATTCTTTTGTCCCTTCCTAAAACAATCACGGATGATCAGCTCCTCAAGCCCAGGACAACCAGAAAGCAAGTGAGGAAGGGATTTATCATTCTCATACTCAATGTAACTAAGATCAAGCTTCTCGAGGCTAGGCAGAAACAATTCACCACTAGAGGGGATCACTCCACAATTAACAAGCTTCAAGTCGACAAGAGTTTTGCAGGTGAAGAGGAATCTAGGCAAAGTGCACATAATATCATTGTCATCCTCATCATAATCAAAATCAAGATAAAGATTTCGAACACTTCGCTTAATGGGGTAGATAATCAACGTCTCCAGTTGATACGCACAACCCTTCGCATAGGAGAGATCTAAACTAAAAGTATTCAAGATTTTCGCTTCGTGTAGCATTATAACCCTATTTATGATGTCCAGATTATCTATGTAAAATTCTAATTTAGGAACATGGGCCCACATAAACCTCCATCTTTTAGCGAGAACGCTAGTACGCACAGAGCCCCACGTTGGAAGGAAAGAGAGAATGTGACACAGGACCTCATCCGGTAATCCGCTTAGCATATCAATACTTCTTTTTCTTCTCTCCATTTTAATAACTGGATTACAACAAAGTAACTGGATAGAGTTTAAAAACATAATTAGCAAAAGAAAAAAAAAACAGTTTGATAATATAACTTAAATTTATTCGTAGGTGGCGATTGTAACAAAAACAAGGGCATTCTTTGCGTGCAAATAAAAGTAGCCGAAAATGAAACACATACCTCCAACACCAAGTAACAAAGGGCTGTTACGAATTGGATCCGGGTTCGGAGTATGGACAGTCGGAGCACTCCGTTCAGACGGCCGAGGAAGGAGAGGGAAGGTTAAGATGATTCTGAAAGTGACCTAAAATTTGTATTTTGCACTCTTTCAATTTTATTGAAAGTGACCTAAAATTTGTATTTTGCACTCTTTCAATTTTATTTTATTTTATTTTAAAATGGATGAAAAATTAAATTCCAAAGAGAAATAATATATTTTTAGTAATCTTTCCGTAAATATAAATTAATTGTTTTAATAAAAATTAAAAAGTTGTTTGAAGCTCAAAAATAGTTGAAAAAGTGATAAAGTTAATTAAAAATTAAGAAAAAATATTTAAATACATTAAGATTTTTTTTAATTAGTATGATTTAATGAAATGTTGTAATATAATTCAGGTGATAATAATTCCCATGAATTATATACTAATTGACATGATAATAAATTAATAAGTTTTTAAGTTCATTGTGTTTGGGAAGGAAAATATGAGATATGGAATTCAAGATAATCAACGTGTCTACAATCTGCAACTACAGAATTTTACTAGTATTGTTTAGTGCAAGTGTATTCAAACAATTAGTACGTGCATAATTCTTCAAGACAGAGAGAAGTGCATAGGAAAAAAAAATCACTTTAAAAGTTTCTTTTAAAAATTAATTATAAATAAATATTATATTCACAGTTTTTGCAATTCAAAATGAAATATATTGAGTTTGATATATAAAATGAATTAATGTAAAATGTACCCACTCCTATCAAATAAATTTCAAAAGGATAGTTAACCTAATTTAAAAATCCAAACATTCAAAGCTTTAAATCATTATTGGTCACATACCACAGACCACAGTACACACAACAAACCCAATTCAGTTGCTTTTTTTTGCTTCTCAAAATTAAATTAATGTACATCGTAACCCCTTGTCCCTTGTATTTATCACGTCACTGAAGATTTAATCTATGTTGAAGAGAACCTGGCATGACTTAGAACCTCGCTCAAACAATAAGATTCTCCCGAGCACATCAAGCTGTTTATCGGCCGAGAGACTATAGAATGAACCTATTTCCATCATCTCCAGTAGTTGAGCATTCTTCAAAATATATCTCACAATTTCAAAACATCCCTCGTCCCTATCACTGAACCAATTAATTCTAACTGTCCTTAGACATGATAACATGCATTTAGGCACTCGTTTCGGCTCCTTATATGTCCAGCTGGAATAAAACTGATGGCAAAAACAAGGATGTAAGAAAAAAAAATAAAGGAGTTGAAGATTATTTATACCAAAAAAAAAATATCAAAGTCAAATTTCACTTACAACAAGGACTTCAAGATTATTAGTAACCTCAAGGAACTTTACAAGATCATAAAACTCAACGGTCACATAAAATTTGAGTTTGGTTAAATTAACAAACTTTGGCATTGAACCATTTCCTACAATGTCAAAAAGCTGCAAAGAAAATCAAATTTAAAACCACAGCCAAGGTATTACTATAGAGACAGGACGAGACTTTAGAAAAAAATCAAAACATACCGTTTCTTCAAAATCACTTTTGATTTTCAGGTACTTCACATGGCGGAGACAACTAAGAAACTCAAACGAACGGCCATGCTCGGTGCAATCGATTTCACATGTATGCCAATCTCCATTTAAATTAATTTTTGCTTCAATTAAGGAGGTCATTCTCTTCCTCAAACTTCTAACACAATCAAAATCACAATGATTCACCTTAAGATATACGAGGCGGGAACATCTATTATCAACATTTCCTCAAGGTTTTTATGTTCACCTCCCGGAGTGAAATCAACATTTAGCATTTTTACAGTGGGCGAAGATACAGTAAAGCAACCAGAATTCTTTTGTCCCTCCCTAAAACAATCATAGATAGCCAGCTCCTCAAGCACCGGACAACAAGAAAGTAAGTGAGGAAGTGATTCATCGTCCGCATACTCAACATAACTAAGATTAAGCTTCTTGAGGCTAGGCAAAAACATTTCCCCACTAGACGGGATCACTCCGCAATTAACAAGCTTCAAGTCGACAAGGGTTTTGCAAGTGAAGAGGCGTCTTGGCACAGTGCACACAATATCATCCCCAAACTTATTACAGAAATCAAGACAAAGATTTTGGACACCGTGCTTAATGGGGTAGATAATCAACGTCTCCAGTTTATACGCAAGGCCCTTCATATTGGAGAGCTTAAAAGTATTCACGATTTTCGCTTCGTGTAGCATTATAACCCTGTTTATGTTGTCAAGATGATCTGCGTAAAATTGTAAATTAGGGACGTGGGTCCAGAGAAATCTCCATCTTTTAGCGAGAAGGCTGGTACATACAGAGAGCTTCGTCGGAAGAAAAGAGAGAATGTGACACAGGATCTCATCTGGTAATCCGCTTAGCATATCAATGCTTCTTTTTCTTCTCCCCATTTTAAGAACTGGATTCTAACCCGAGTAAATAATTAGGGTTTTATTAATAAAAAAAACAGTTTGATAATCATCGAAATTAAAACATAATCTTATTCGTAGATGGTGATGAGAACATAAACAATGGCATTATTTGTGGGCAAATAAAGTACTGTAGCTGAAAACGAAACAAAGGACAGATGGTTAAACCCAAACCTCGAAATTAAGTAATGATTTGAATCCGGGTTTGAAGTATGGACAATCGAAGCACTCCGGTTCAGACCACCTGAATAAGGAGAGGGCAACGTTGAAGGATGATTTTAAGTCGATTCAGAATGTAACCTAACGTACCAATTTGGGGAGGAGTATTTTCTTTTTTTACGTTTTTACGACATTTTCCAACTTAAAATACTGTAGTAATAATTTTAAGAAACGTACAATAAGACTATGAACCTGTTTTTTTTACAGTTTAGTTCAAATGTTTCATTTCAAATCGTTTGACTTCAATTGGTTAAAATTGATTAATTTTATTTCAAAATAAATTAAAATAAAATAAATAAAAAATAATTTAAATAATTAATTTTAGGTACACAATCTAGTTTATAATAGAATATTATTAATATTTTAAAAAAATTAAAATTTATAAAATTTATTATTATTTTTATTTAAAAATCGATTCAGTATATTTCAGTTAACTTCAGTTTAGTTTAGATTCGGTCCGAAAAAATATATCCTAAATTATTTTGTTTTGTTGAACTAAAACTAGCTCAAATTAACTAAATTGAATTGAATGAATCGAAACTAAACTGAACTTAACTGAAAACTGAACTTAATTGAATTGATTTTCTTATAATAATTATAAGTTATTAAATATATATTTTTTAAATATTAATTTTAAATATTAATAATATCCTAACATTAACTATATTGTATAATTCGAATTATTTTTATCTATTTATTTTAAAAATATTTTGAAATGAACTTATTCAAAAAGAATTGAACTGAAACGATCTGAACTAAATCGAAACGGAAATTAAGTTTAAACATCATATCTTAAGTAAAAAAGCAAATAAATAAATATAGATAAAAAAAAATGGACTTTATGATCATACAACCATCGGTAATTATCATTAGCTACATTTCTTTAAAAATAAAAAAAATTAGAAAAGATTTAATTGAGATAAATCATCCAACTAATTACCAGTTTTGCTGTGCCAAAGGATGTTTTTTCATGATGTTTTTTCATGATGTTTTTTCTATAGTCTTTGTATAAATGTATTTTCAATTTACAACCTACAACACCGGAACCTATTTATACTCATCTAAATGTGAATTCTAGACACTAAATTTTTACTCTCTCCATATACTTGAATTTAGTGGATAATTGTAGTGTTATCTTAAATATTCAAGTCACTCCCTCAAACTATAGCTAGAATGGTGTGGAAAATTGTGGAGTCTTATATACTCCAGATGCACATAAAGGAGATATAGAGAGAGTTATTAATGCATCATTATTTGACATATTAATTAATACTAATATTTTATCATCGAGGGTAGCTTGTATTTTGAAAGTCAACAATCTTGACTAAAGTCCAAACCAAGGCTAAATTCGTAATTTTAATTAACAATATCATCAACCTAATAATAACCATTAGGACATCTCCAACCGAGAAACCAAAACTTAAACACAAAATAAGTTTAAGTTTAAGTTTACAGTAATTTGACTCCAACCGAAAAACCAATATTCAAACTTAAAAGAATATTCTTTAAATATTCTTTTTATACAATTTTTTATACTATTTTTATAAATAACCAACATTTTTATAAATTTACTATTTAACCACATAAGTTTTGATATCAAAAAAATTTAATAAATATTAATATTTTCAATTTACCTGCTTATCGATCAATTTTATTGTTGTGATTCATAGTTTATTTATTTTTTAATTCGTAGCATTTTATTTTAAGTATTTTATTTTATTTTATTTTTATTATCAATTAAATATTTAATATTTAATTATATTTCATATTTTGATATTTATTTTTTTATAAAATAATTTGTTTTAATTATTAATGATATGATTATTTAAAAACATTATATTAAAAAAAATATTAAATAAGAAACAAAAAAGATTAATGAGTCATTTTTATTAATTTATAAAAAAAAGGATCATTTTATAAATAATGAATACTTTTTGGTTTGTGTTTACGGTAGACGTAAATTTAAGTATTTTTTTGGTGGGTCCCACCATAAAACCTATAATAGGTTTATGTTTTGGTATCGGTTGTAGCATCTATCCTACTCCAAAATAGGTTTTTGGTATGGGTTGGAGATGCTCTTATTCATCTAAATATTATTCCATTTAGTTCTATAATTTAAAAGTTTAACGTAAGATTATCTCAATTCAAATTCAACAAAACACCGCTAATGACCAATTTGTTTGGCCATGAACAGGGAACTCATGTTTTGTACACTGTATGTATCATATATTAGATTTTCATTTGTTAAGGTTTGACGATGATTAATTTGTTCAAACCAACATCAAATTAATAACAAAATTGAATACACTAGTACGAAAACTCAATTAGAGATACCAATTGTTGAAACCAACGCCACATAACAAAATTGAAATTAAATTCTCACATAGCAGAGAGAAGAATTAATGCTTTGGATCGATTTTGGTTTTAAAAACCAAAGAATTGGTATTATGGATAGAATAAGTGGGTTGCCGGATGACGTCATAGGTCACATCCTCTCCTTCCTTCCGACGATTAGGAGCTTGGTGGAAACCAGCACACTTTCAAAGGCATGGAGGTTTCGTTGGACTCACGTTACAACCATCGCATATTACAGAGGAACACCCGATTATTCAAATACTCAGAATTGGTACTAATTCTGAGTTCCCGCTAAGTACTCCCGCACTTAGGTATGTTGGCTTGCGTCTTTGTCATTCTACAGGTAGCGCGGATTGGCCACCGTTAGACACTTTAATTGAAGCAAATATAGATTTGAGTGAAGATCGACAAATTCGAAGGAACGTTTTCAGACGAGCATTTTTATGCATTTACCGTGAAAAATAATTCTAAGTAGGTGTTGCAATGTCAAGTGCCTAACATTATCAACTCGACGAGTTCCGGTGAGTGTTAATTTGCTGACAATATTAAGTTCAGGTTTTGTGATTTTATAGATATATTGGAATTGATTATTTTGTTTGATTCTTGGATTGATCGATCGATCGCTTTGGATGTTGGGTTTAACAATTGAATCGAGCTCAAATTGAGTGTTGATTGGCAGTTTGTCACGAGTTTTCTGTTGAATGCTGATAATCTTCGAGTTCTTACTATTTGTCGAATGGTAAGTTTTTTTTTTATATCTAGTTTCTTTGTTTCTCATTTTTTGTATAGTTATTTCTCTCAATGAAAGGAGAATTTTGTTTTCTCATATAACTGCAGCTTGATCACAAAGCCCAACACAACTTTGAACAGAAACCAACCATTGCCTAATTGTTGGAGATCGCATATCGACAACATGGCATGTCTGAAATCACAGTTGGAAAGGGTAAATGTAGTCGACTTTGAGTGGTGTAGAAAGCAAGAGTTTGACATGGTAAGTTACATTTTGAGGTATGCTAAAGTTTTGAAGACCATGGATACACTATACAATATACATGACTCAATCCTATGAGCTCGACTCGAACCAGAAACTCCAAGCTCACAACAAACTTGCATTGGTGGAGAGAGGGTCTAAGAAATGCCAACTTCTCTTCGTTTGAGATTGTTTTGATTACTTATCCAAATATTTATTGTTATTAGACATTGATTCCAAGTTTTTTTTTCATGATTCCATAAACTCATTTGTCTTGTTATTTTCTCGATCATACTCATTCTTGATGATGCTAAAGAATCTCATTCTTTACTATTGATCATTGCTGTGTAAATGTAATTTGGGTCGTGGGACCTCAGAAACCTCCATTTCTTACCTATATATCTAAAGATGTCTAAACCATCCTGATAAGCAACGAAACAGAAACAAAGCATTTTAACAGTCCTTAAACGTGACAACTTGCATGTAGGCACTAGTCTCGGCTCCTTGTAGGGTATACAACATGAATTAAACTGTTGCCATTAACAAACATGAAAGTAAATTACGTAGTTTAATAAACGGACAGAGTAAAACTCTAACCTTCGACTCCAGACATTACAAGATTACACAATGTTCGGAGAAGTACACTACAGACTAAAAGTCACCCGCCCATAAAACAAGATTGTTCACATTGACGACACAACAAAACCCAATTGACTTACTTTTTCGCTTCTCCGCATCTGTGACTGTGTGGAAGGCAGATCGGCATTACTAAGATACTCGTTCAAACAAACGATTTAATTCGCATTTCACAGCCGTGTGTTGAAGGCAACTTGACATGACTTAGACACTCGCTTAAACAATGATATTCTCTGAAGTGCAGCAAGGTTTTCCTCGGCGGAGGCACCGTTCACGGGATCTATTTCCATCATCTCCAGTACTCGAGCATTCATCAAAATATATCTCACTACATCAAAAGCAACCCCGCATTCCCTGAAACACATTCTAACAGTCCTTAAACGTGATAGCATGCATGGAGGCACTCGTTTTGACTTCATGTAGAGGGACGTATCATGTAAATTAATCTGATGGCCAAAACAATGATATAAGGTACAAAAAAAATCCAATTTCAATATAAATTGCAAAATTCAATTTCACTTACAACAAGGACTTCAAGATTATCAGCAACTTCAAGGAACTTTACAACATTACACCAGTCGACTCCCGCATCAAGTTCGAGTTCGGTTAAATTAACAAACTTTGGCATTGAACCAGTTCCTACCATGTCAAAAAGCTGCAAAGAAAATCAAATTTAAAACCACAAGCCGTATTGACTATAGAGACAGAATGAGACGACAGAAGAAATGAGAACGTACCTGATCACACGTATCACACATACGACCTGTGATTTTTAGGTAGCTCACATGGCAGAGACAACTAAGAAACGCAATCGAACGTCCATGATCGATGCAATCGAAGCCACAATAAATACACCCTTCTCCATTTAAAATAAATTCTGTTCTAATTAAGGAGGTCATAGTCTTCCTCAAACTTTTCATACACCTCAACTCACAATGATTCACCTTAAGATATACGAGGGCGGGAACATCTATTCTCAACGTTTCATTGGGGAATTGATCGTGCAGCTCAGAGAAATCAACAATCAGCGTTTTTATAGTGAGTGAAGATACAATAAGGCAACTCGTATTATTTTGTCCCACCCTTAAACAATTATGAACGATCAGCTCCTCAAGCACAGGACAACCAGAAAGCAAGTGAGGAAATGACTCATCACTTTCATAGTCTACATACCTAAGATTAAGCTTCTTAAGGCTAGGCAAAAACAATTCCCCACCAGACGGGATCACTCCACAACAAACAAGCTTCAAGTCAACAAGGGTTTTGCAGGTGAATAAGAGTCTTGGTACAGTGCACGCAATATCACCCCCGCTATTCAAACAGAATTCAAGACAAAGTTTTCGGACACCGCACTTAATGGGGTAGAAAATCAATGTATCAAGTTGATACGCAGAGGCCTTCATATAAGAGAGCTTAAAAGTATTCACGGTTTTCGCTTCGTGTTGCATTATAACCCTGTGTATGTTGTCCAAACGACTTCCCTGAAATTCCAAATTAGGGACGTGTTTCCACATAAATCTCCATCTTTTAGCGAGAACGCTGGTGCAAACAGAGGTCTTCGTCGGAAGGAAAGAGAGAATGTGACATAGGACCTCCTCTGGTAATCCGCTTAGGATATCAATGCGTCTAATTCTTTTCTCCATGTTCAGAACTGGATTATTAACCCGAGTAAATAATTAGGGTTTTATAAACATAATTAGCAAAAGAAAAATGAGAAAAAAAAACAGTTTGATTAATCTTCGAATGAGAACACAAGCAAAGGGCAATTTTTGTGTTCAAATAAAAGTAGCTTAAAATGAAGCAAAGTACAGAGAATGAAACCCAAACCTCCAACTCCAAGTAAGAATGGGCTGTTGGCCTGTTGCGATTGGAGAGTGCAAGAGAAGATTCAGAAAACCTAAAACTTAAAATATATAAATACAAAATAAAAGTAGCTGAAAATGAAATAAAGGACAGAGATTGAAACCCAGTGAAGTTGCGATTGGAGAGTGCAAGAGAAGATTCAGAAAACCTAAAACTTAAAATATATAAATACAAAATAAAAGTAGCTGAAAATGAAATAAAGGACAGAGATTGAAACCCAGTGAAGTTAAAATTAATAAATGAAAATAAATGGCTTCGCTCGGGTTCGAACCGGAGACCTTCAGTGTGTTAGACTGACGTGATAACCAACTACACCACGAAACCAACGTTGTTACTTATTTCATTTTCTCATTATTTAGCTCCTCTTACGTAGCGTTTACTATCACCAATTGTTTCGTTTAATATCACCTACAGTTCGGTTTTCAACAAAATTATACTAAGCAATAAAAAAATACTCCATAGTAATATAACAATAAAATTTCTAGATTACAATTAATGTTCCTTCAATGTGGTGGTGGAGAGTTTCTGATTAGGATTAATTTCATATTCCAACACTACTTTCAATATCGTTGTACATCATATCTCATGTTTAAAGAAATTAGTATCACTTCCCGTGCGATGCACGTGATTTATTTGTTTAAATAATTTAAAGTTTTATTTAATCTTTCCAAGTATTTGGCAAAAAAATTATTAATGAACTAAAAAATTATTTTATTTAATTATCGAACTCTCACTTAAATTTTTAAACTCGTATTAATCTCATAATTAATTGTTATCTCAATTATGAATTTTTTTATTATTTTTGTTGTAAGATCGGACGATATATAGTATGATAATATCAAGAATACCGAAGAAAAGAAATCAACGAAAAATAGAGAAAACAAGAATTTACGTGGAAACCCAAAAACCACGGGAGGAACGACGAACAATTCACTATAATATTGCTTCACGATTACAAGGATGATATACGCTCTAAACCCTCAAATCTCACGCAATAGCTATAGAATTATAATCGATGTGTTTCGTGTCTTCTGTGTCAATGGAGTAGCTCTCTTTATATAGGGGAGGTCCTAATTAATGTATGGAAACATTAATTCTCGCCCATAAGAGTCCTAGAAGGAGTAGGAATTAAACTCCATCAATTTGGAAACCTTTTTCAAAAAACCGTGCAAAGGTTTTGATGGCACACCTACTTTAACAATTTTCAAAGATTACGCTTGTTTAATTGTTTAATGTAATTTATAGTATCCAAGCTTTTGGGGTATAGCGGAGTGGTAAGGTGTGTGTGATGTTGGTGTAATTCTTCGGCAACGCAGAGTTCGAATCTGACAAATTTTTCATTAAAATATTATGAAGTTAGTATTGAGATGAGACCTATTGGCTATCTCCCACATGTGTCTGCTACTCGGGCACATCTCTCGATTTATATCATACTTGATCGGGGAGCCTCTGATCTGGTGGGAGAGGAGTTTCTCGTTTCTGCATTCCTCGAGTGTCAAACGCATCCAAAAAATACCTAAAACCGGTGGGGGAAATATCAAAATAAATGGAAAAAAAATTATAAACCTAAAAAAGTAAATAGAAAAAAAATTAAATTTACTTGGTGAACATGAAGGGGATAAGATGACACAAGTGCAATTATATTAATATAACTTAAGTTAACCTGCAAAACAAATAACTCGACAATTTGAACATAATTAAAAATATATAGTCGAACATAATTAATACCTCGACAATTTGAACATAATTTGAACATAATTAATACTCGACAATTTGAATATAATTAATATCTCGACAATTTGAACATAATTTGAATGTAACATAATTAAAATTTTGAATTAGTTATAAACTAAAAATTAAAAAAATATATAGTCGAACATAATTAATACCTCGAAAATTTGATTTTAGAATCTGCGAAAAAATTATAATTAATACATAAAATTAAAAAAAAATTGAGGAAAAAAAATGAATGAATAAAAGAACGGAGTATATATATAAATCGATTCAATGTTTAGAATACATGTAAATCGATTCAATGTTAAGAAAAATAAAAAAAAGACAATTTTTATGAGATAATTTCAAATTACTATTTATATTATTAACAAAAATATATAATTTCAAATCACTATTTATAATTTATATATAATAATTTAAATATGTTTAATAATATTACTATTTATATTTTATAACTTTTTTATTTATAATTTATAGTGTGAACAATATTATTATTGCCTTCCTATTGGTCCAAGTATATCCTGAAATTATATATGTATAGATTAAACTTTTCAACATGTCCGTCTGAGTAGTAAATAAAAACACCAATACTGTATATGACTAATTATTTAAGTTACGGTACGTACCTGAATTTATTTAAGTTATTGATTTTTTATTTTGATCACACCTTAATTACCTTTATACTAACATAAAACCCTAACTAGGAATCAGCGGAAGTTATTGATTTTTTATTTTGATCACACCTTAATTACCTTTATACTAACATAAAACCCTAACTAGGAATCAGCGGCGGGAGAGAAATAACTATCTGATCGGATTTTTATTTTTATTTTCGTTTAGGTTTTTGAATTAATTTATTGTTTAGCTTTTCTATTGGTATTCGATTTTGAAATGAGGAAGAAAAATAGATCGGGCCGGCGGCGGAAGAATAAGAACCGGAACGTGACGGATCGGCTCACCGCGTTGCCGGATGACGTCACAGGTCACATCCTCTCTTTTCTTCCGACCACTAAAAGCTTGGTGGAAACCAGCACTCTTTCAAAAGCATGGAGGTTTCGTTGGACTCACGCCACAACAATCGCATATTACAGAGAAACACCAAATTCAAATACCCAAAAACCCTACATTATAAATAGTACTAATTTTCACATAGCTTCTCCCGGCACCACTACCGATTCCGAGTTCGAGTCGTGGATCATCACTACTGCTCTACGTAATGTCCGTACTCTTTTTATCCACCTAGATCACCACCTCGAGTTGCCTCCATGCCTATTCGTTTCCAAAACCCTAGTTCATTTGTGCCTAGTCGATTGCGGCTCGATCTCCGCGAGATTCGAGGTAGATTTCCCTGCCCTTAGGAAGCTTCATCTCGACAGCGTTGTGTGTGAGGATGAAAAATCCCTTCCACATCTGCTTTCTCGATGTCCGGTGCTTGACGAGTTGATCGTTGATGGGATGATATCTAATACACAAGACGTGATCAGGTTGTTTTTGATATATACACCGTCTGCTCGATGTTTTCTTTGTTGTTGTTTTTTTCTCATTGAACTTGTTATATACCATGTAACAGGTTGATCACAATAATGCGCAACACTGGTTTGAACCGCCGAAACCACGAATTCGTAATTGAATGGCATGTCCATAAAATGGCATGTCCGGATTTATCCATAAAATGGCATGTCCGGATTTATGCGTAGCCGACTTTGGGTGGTCGGGAAAGCAAGAGTTTTGAGGTATGCTAAAGTTTTGAAGACCATGAAAATAATATACACGGCCACATTATGAGCTCGACTCGAATCAGGAACTCCAAGCTCCCAACAAACTAGCATTGTATGATGTATTAGAATTGAAGGTTATTTAATTTCTTGATACATGCAGTATGGCATCAGACATTGATTTCAAGTTTCTTTTTTTCATGATTTCAAAGACTTGTTTGTCTAGATATAGTCGATATCCATTTGTTATTTTCTCGATCGATCGTACTCGCCGAAATCAAAATTTTCAGAACAGAAGCTATTGATTGATGATGCTAAAGAATCTCCTTTACTCAGAAACCTCCATCTGTTAGCTACTTACTAAGTAGTACATGTGTGTAAAATATACTACTTATACAATTTTGAATGATTTTGATATACAATATTAAAATTTAGGTATTTGTTTTTTAATTGCAAAATTAAAATACCAAAATTATATATAAAATTATTACTATATTAGTAGTAATAAAATAAGATTTAATTAGTTTGTGGTTCCAAAATTTTCGTAGAAAATTCAGGAAACGATAACAATAAAGTTGTAGTAGACAAGTAGAATACTACAGAGTACAGAACTAGTATTTACACACATATTAGAGCCCTAACACACATATTAGAGCCCTACGTAATTAGCTATGGCGGTAGAAGCTTATTCTTTATTTTTCGAATATTTTATTATATTTTTTATTATATTAAAGTTCAACATCTTCCTTTCTTCTTTGATTTTCCCAAAACAATTATTAAGAGATCGAATGAAGCAGCATAATAATAATACCGTCGATAGAATCAGCCCGGTGCCGGATGACGTCATATGTCACATCCTCTCCTTCCTTCCTACCCTCAAGAGCTTGGTCCGAACCAGCGCACTTTCCAAGGCATGGAGGTTTCATTGGGCTGACGTCACCACCACCGCATATTACATCGAAACACTATGGCCGGAAGCTGTCCCCCGAAAATCCGACACTATGTTTACTACTCTCCACGTGGCTCCTCCCGGAACCACCTCCGATTCCGATTTCTCGTCGTGGATCGACAATATCTTCACTTCACGCAACGTCCGTAAACTCGTCGTCCACCTAAATCACCACCACGTGTTGCCCACGCGCCTCTTCGATTCCAAAACCCTAGTCGATTTGAGCCTCGTCGATTGCGGCTCGATATCCACGAAATTCGCAATACATTTTCCCGCCCTCAAAAAGCTTCATCTCAACAACGTTGTGTGTGAGGATAAAGAATCCGTTCCACACGTGCTTTCTCGATGTCCGGTGCTCGAGGAGTTGATCGTTGAGAGGATGATATTTTCTGCCAATAATTTGATTAATGTGAGGTGGAGGTTTCCCGTCTCGTGTATTAATGTATCTTCGCCGACCCTAAATAAGGTCGAGCTCGACTTAGATAAAGTCTACCTCGAGTTACACACTCCCGCACTTAAGTATCTTCGCTTACGTCTTCGTCTGTCTACGGTTAATATAGTTGGAGCTCTCGGCTCTTTGATCGAAGCGGATGTAGATCTCTATGAATACGAGTTCGTACGATTAATTTCTACCAGGTCCGATTATACGTCCGTCGTGGAAGACATTGTCGCTCGGTTGTGTCATGTCAAGCGCCTAACATTATCGACTCGTAAAATTCATGTAAGTTGTCATTGACACATATTGATCGACAAACATATATAATACGATTAATGTTTTTGTTTTTCTTCTTCAGAAATTAAATTTGGATATTGTCAAGTTCGACAATTTAACCAAGCTCGAATTGAGCGCCGATTGGCAGTTTGTCACGAGTTTTCTGGAAAATGCAAATAATCTTCGAGTTCTTACTATTCGTCGCACGGTGAGTTTTGTATCTAATTAATTTCCTTGTTTCTAGGATTTTATTTAACTCTTTTTATCATATTAACTAACTGCAGGTTGATCATGAACACAAAGCTCATTTCTGGTTTGAACCGAAACCATTGCCTAACTGTTGGAGATCGCATATCTATAAAACTGCATGCTTGAAATCATGTCTGGAAAGAGTAAACGTAGTGGACTTTGGGTGGTCTAGAAAGCAAGAGTTGGAGATGATAAGTTACATTTTGCGGTATGCTAAAGTTTTGAAGACGATGGATATACGGTACACTCGAGAGTTCGACTCGAACCAGAGACTTGAAGCTCACAACAAACTTGTATTGGTTGAGAGAGGGTCTAAGAAATGTCAGATTAACTTCTTTTGACTAGGAATATTTATCCAAGTTGTTTTTTTTAAATATTATTATCATATTACAAGCTTATTTTTTTGAAACTTTTTTTTAACGGTCAATATCATATAAAGAAAAAATAAAAGAAGTTGGAGATCGATAACATATCTCTGAGAATCTCCAAAAATAAATAAATAAAATGATGTCTTTAAATTCAATGATATGAAATGTAACAATGATGAACTGGTTATGAGACTTGGATCGACTTATATTCTGGAGTTAATAAAAAACGGCATTTCTTGTATTGATCATATTCTCCATGCTCCTGACGACTTCATCCGTGCTGAAGGCAACTTGACACGACTTAGACACTCGCTCAAACAATGATATTCTCTGAAGTGCATCAAACATTCTCTTGTCGGAGCACCTAGACAAGGGACATATCTCCATCCTCTCGAGTACATGAGCATTCCTCAAAATATATCTCACCAAGTCAAAAGCATCCTCACAAGCACCGAAGCAGTAAAGGCTAACAGTCTTTAAACGTGAAAACATGCACGAAGGCACTCGTTTCGGCTCTTTGTAGGGGAGCGTCTCTATTAAATCAATCTGATGACCAAAGCATTGATGTAAGTAAAAAAAAAAATCCAATTTCAATATAAACTGTAAAACCAATTTCACTTACAGCAAGGTCTTCAAGATTATCAGCAACTTCTAGGAACTTCACAACATAATGCCAGACGACGGTCAAATCAAGTACGAGTTTGGTTAAATTAACAAACTCTGGCATCCAACCAGTTCCTAACATGTCAAAAAGCTGCAAATAAAATCAAATTTAAAAGCAAGAGCAGCGTAAAAATATACAGACAGAACGAGAAGAAGGAAAAAATTAGAATGTACCGTCTCAAAACTAGAGATTTTTAGGTAGGTCGCATGGCAGAGAGAACTAAGAAACTCAATTGAACCTTCATGCTCTGTGCAATCGATGCCACACGTATGATCTTCATTATCAAAAGTAAGTTCTGCTTCAATTAAGGAGGTCATAGTCGTCAAACTTTTGACGTTCTCCAAATCGTAACACGACACCTTAAGATATAGGAGGGCGGGAACATAAATTGTCAACCTTTTATCAGGGATAGAGTCGCTTCCATCGGAGAAATCAACATTCAGCGTTTTTATAGTGGGTGAAGATACAGTAACACACCCTGAATTATTTTGACCCTTCCTAAAACAATCATTGATGACTAGCTTCTCGAGCACAGGACAGCCGGATAGGAAGTGAGCAAGGGATTCGTCATCCTCATACTGAACATAACTGAGATTAAGTTCCTTGAGACTAGGCAAAAACAATTTCCCACTAGACCGGATCAATCCACAATTTCTAAGCTTCAAGTCGACAAGAGTTTTGCAGGTGAGGAGCCGTCTCGGCAAAGTGCACGCAATATCATCCTTATTCTGAAAACTGAAATTAAGGTAAAGATTTCGGATTTTGTGCTTAATGAGGTAGATAATCAACGTCTTTAGTTGTTCCGCACATGCCTTCTCTTCGGAGAGCCTAAAGCCAAAAGTATCCACGATTTTCGCTTTGTGTAGCTTTACAACCCTGTTTATGATATCCAGAGGCTGTGTTTCACTACCACCTCTGAAATTATCTCCGCAAAATTGTAATTTAGGGACGTGGGTCCACAGAAACCTCCATCTTTTAGCGAGGACGCTGGTGGACACAGAGGTCTTCGTCAGAAGGAAAGAGAGAATGTGATCTAGGATCTCATCCGGTAATGAGCTTAGCATATCAATGTTTCGTTTTTTTCTCCCCATATTGAGAACTGGATTATATGTTATAACACGAGTAACTGATTAGGATTTTATAATTTTCGAAATTACAACCTCAATTTGTGATGAGAAAGAGAGATAAACGACGGCATGTGCATAGATTTGCAGATGGTGATGAAAAGAGAGATAAACGATTTGCAGATGGTGATGAAAAGAGAGATAAACGAGGGCACGTACAAATAAAATTAGCTGAAAATAAAAGGAGGTGAAAGAGTCAAACCTCCAACTCCAAGTAAGAAGGGGCTGTCGCGGATCCGGATTCGGGTTCGAAGTATGGGCAATCGGAGCACCCGGTTGAGACGAACGGAGGAAGAAGAGTGCAAAAGACGATTCAGAAAATGACCTAAAAAGTAAAATACGCGCGACCTATATATTTGGGGAGAAACATAGAATACTAATAAAATACATCTGTAGAATGTTTTACTAATAAAAATTGTTATTGAACGTAAATACACCATTAATCATATCGTGCAATGTTTCATTTTTTTTTATATATATAGGTAAGATATTATGATGATTTTATATCATATAAATGTGGTGAGACTTGATTTATTAGAATATAATTAAATTTGGGAAGAATATTTTAATTATCACAATAGATTTGGAAGTATATTATTTTAATTAATTAATTAAATTTATCATTTAAATTAAATAAATTATTCTACTAATTTATTAAATTAATTAATCAATTATTTAAATTAAACTAACCAATTAAAATGTCTTAATTATTTAAATTACGGAGTACATATTAACTTCGTATGAAGATATCAAATTAAATTGATATTTTTATAAAATTAATACTAATTTATGTATGGAGTATTTAGTATTCTAAAACAATTACGAATAGTATTTTATCATTAAGTATATTGTATGTTTGAAAAATAAAAATAAATGATTTCATTTTATTTCAAAAGTATAGTAACAGGTAAAATTTATACAATATTTATTATACTAAAAATATTAATTTCTTAAAATGTATTTGGTTTTGTTTTTTCATTTTATCTATGAAATTTATTATACTTAGAAATAGTTATTTTTTAAATTTTACTGTAATATATTTGTATTAAAATCCCTAATACCAAAAATTTGTTTTATAAAATTCATTATATAGTTGATACTAGAAACAATGTATATTTAGGAAAATAGATATTTTGGTTTTTTAATTTAAATTTTAAGAATTATTTTTATCAAATTTCTTACTTTCAATAAAACATTCTTACTAAATTTAATAATGGCAAGAAATTAACTAAAATTTAATTAGATTTTTCCTTCTTAATTTATAAATATATACCATTAAAGAAATTATAATTCATAATAAATAAAATAAAATTAAGTGGCATGATATAATTGGTGGTGCTATCGTGTAAATTTAGCGTCTACCCCCACCAGCACAAAGGATGATACCTAAAATCAGCCGCACATATTACTATATTAGCCATAGCCATGGACGTGGTATAAGCTTAACCTTCAATTTTTGAATAATTAATCTGATCATGACTATATTTAAGTTTCCCAGCTTCCTTTCTTGTTCGATTTTCCGAAAAAAAAGAGATCAAGTCAAGGAGGAGAATTATAATAATGATGATAGACAATTAAGCGATGGAGTGAAGAAGGATCAGATTAGTGATGATAGACTCAGCGGGTTGCCGGATGACGTCATATACCACATCCTCTCCTTTCTTCCGACGCTCAAGAGCTTGGTCCGAACCAGCGCACTTTCCAAGGCATGGAGGTTTCGTTGGGCTGACGTCAGCACCACCGCATATTACATCGAAACACTATGGCCGGAAGCTGTCTCCCGAAAATCCGACAGTATGTTTACTAATCTCCACGTGGCTCCTCCCGGCGCCACCACCGATTCCGAGTTCTCGTCGTGGATCGACAATATCTTCACTTCACGCAATGTCCGTAAACTCGTTATCCACCTAAATTACCACCTCCACTTGCCCACGCGCCTCTTCGCTTCCGAAACCCTAGTCGATTTGCGTATCGTCTACTGCGGCCGTATCTCCACGAAATTCGAAATACATTTCCCGCCCTCAAAAAGCTTCATCTTAAGTACGTTTATTACGAGTGTGAAGAATCCCTTCCCCACCTCCTCTCTCGATGTCCGGTTCTCGAGGAGTTGATCGTTGTGGGGATGTATTTTTACTACAATTGGATCGACAAGAGGGAGGGGTTCACCGCCTCGTGTGACGTGTCTTCGCCGACCCTAACTAGGGTCGAGCTCGATTTAGATAAGGTCCGCCTCAAGTTACACACTCCCGCACTCGAGTATCTTCGCTTACGTCTTCGTCAGTCTTGGGTTAATATGGTTGGAGCTCTCGACTCCTTGATCGAAGCGGATGTAGATCTGCGTGAAGTTCCAAACAGGTCCTATTACACGATGGTCGTGGAAAACATTGTTGCTAAGTTGTGTCATGTCAAGCGCCTAACATTATACACTCGTAAAATTGAAGTAAGTGTTCGTTCCATCTACAAATTAACTTGATGATCTATTGTATAGAAATTAATTGGTATTGATTGTTTTTGTTTGTTTCGTCAGAAATTAAATCTGGATGTCAAGTTCGACAATTTAACCGAGCTCGACTTGAGCGCCGACTGACAGTTTGTCACGAGTTTTCTAGTAAATGCCAATAATCTTCGAGTTCTAACTATTGTACGCATGGTGAGTTTTGTATCTAGGATTTTAGTTTTGTGTGTTTTTCATTTAAATAGTTGTTTACGTACATCAGGTTGATCATGAGCACGAAGCTCATTTCTGGTTCGAACCGAAGAAACCATTGCCTAACTGTTGGAGATCGCATCTTGATAAAACTGCAGCATGTCTGAAATCACATCTGGAAATAGTTTATGTATTCAACTTTGGGTGGACTAGAAAGGAAGAGTTTGACATGATAAGTTACATTTTGAGGTATGCTAAAGTTTTGAAGTTTATGGGGATACTGTACACTCGACCACCCTATGGCTATGAGCTCGACTCGAACCAGATACTCGAAGCCCACAAAAAACTTGCATTGGTTAAGAGAGGGTCAAAGAATTGTTACCTTGTCTTCCGTTGAGTAGGATTATATGATACTAGAAACTTATTTTCATTGATACTCTATATTTGAGATTGTTGTGGAGGTTATCAGACTTTGATTCCAAATTTATTTCTTACTTTTTTTTTTATAATCTCTTAATTAATTGTCGACCGATCGAGGGATCATTATGTTCCATGTTTTAAAGTTTCATTACAGACCAAATTGAGCTGCTATGGAGATTTGCAGCCTGAAAAAACATGCTAACTACTAATTCAAAAGATGTCTTTATATCCAATGATATGAAATATTACAATGTTGAACTGGCCGCCTTACCTTCTGTTCTAAAATCCAAACACTCAAGCCATTAAAATTATTAGTAATGTTTTGGAGTTAATCAAAAACGGCATTTCTTGTTCCAAACATGTTCATCATGTCCCTGACGATTTCCTCTGTGTCGAAGGCAACTTGACATGACTTAGACGCTCGCTCAAACAATGCTATTCTCTGAAGTGCATCAGACTCTTGCTTGTAGGAGGAGGAATTAAACCAGCGATCTAATCTCATTCTCTCGAGTACTTGAGCATTCCTAAAAATATATCTCACCAAGTCCAAAGCAACCTCACAAGCACTAAAGTAGTACATTCGAACAGTCCTTAAATGTGATAACATGCACGGAGGCACTCGTTTTGGCTCCTTGTAGAGTGGCATCTTGCGTATATTAATCTGATCGGCAAAACATTGATACAAGTAAAAAATCCAATTTCAATATAAACTGAAAAATCCAATTTCAC
The DNA here is from genome assembly GCA_954870475.1 of Euphrasia confusa. NCBI lineage: Eukaryota > Viridiplantae > Streptophyta > Magnoliopsida > Lamiales > Orobanchaceae > Euphrasia > Euphrasia confusa. The sequence goes on along the minus strand of OX940956.1, from coordinate 2,709,021 downwards.
TTACAAAAAGGACTTGAAGATTATCAGCGACTTCGAGGAACTTTACAAGATAATGCCAGTTAACAGGCAAATCAAATTCGAGTTTGGTTAAATTAACAAACTTTGGAATTGAACCAGTTCCTAGTTCCTACCATGTCAAAAAGCTGCAAATAAAAAAATCAAATTTAAAAATCACGAACAGTATATAAATATAAAGACAGAACAAGATGAAGGAAAAAAAATTAGAACGTACTATCTCAGCAGAAACACTTGAGATGTTTAGGTAGCTAACATGGCAGAGACAACTAAGAAACTCAATTGAACGACCATGCTCTGTGCAATCGATGTCGCACGTATGATTTTTGTTATGTAAAGTAATTTCTGCTTCAATTAAGGAGGTCATAGTCTTCGTCAAACTTCTGACATACTCCAAATCATAACAAGACACCTTAAGGTATACGAGGACAGGAATATCTATTATCAACGTTTTCATAGGGTGACTTTCATAAGAGAAATTGACATTCATCGTTTTTATAGTGGGTGAAGATACAGCACCCTGACTTATATTGACGATCATTGATGATTAGCTTCTCAAGAACAGGACATCCAGAAATGAAGTGAGCAAGGGATTCGTCGTCCTCATACTAAACATAACTAAGATTAAGTTTCTTGAGGCTGGGCAAAAACAATTCCCCACTAGACGGGATCAGTCTACAATTATTAAGCTTCAAGTCGACAAGAGTTTTGTAGGTGAGGAGTCGTCTCGGAAAAGTGCAGGCAATATCAGCCCCATTCTGATAATCGAAATGAAGGTAAAGATTTCGAACACTGTGCTTGATGAGGTAGATAATCAACGACTCCAGTTGATTCGCATATGCCTTCATGGTGTAGCATTACAACCCTGTTTATGATGTCCAAATGCTGTGTTAGATAACGGCCTCTGAAATTATGTTTGTCAAATTGTAAATTAGGGACGTGGACCCAGAGAAATCTCCATCTTTAGGCATAGAGAACTTCGACATCATCCGGTAATTCGAGAATTGGATTAGGGTTTTATAATATTCGAATTTACGAGGTGATGAGAAGATGGATAAGCGAGGGCATTATTTGTGTGCAAATAAAAGTAGCTTAAAATGAAACAAAGTACAGAGAGTGAAATCCAAACCTCCGACTCCACGTGAACAGGGGCTGTTGCGATTCGGATCCGGGTTTGGAGTATTGACCATCGGAGCAGTCCGGTATAGACCGCCGGAGGAAGGAGAGTGCAAGAGACGATTCAGAAAGTGACCTAAAACTTAAAATACATAAATTTGGGAAGAAAATACATAAAAAATCACAAAATAATGGCGTCGCCCGGGTTCGAACCGGAGACCTTCAGTGTGTTAGACTGACGTGATAACCAACTACACCACGAAACCAATTTGTTTTGTATTCCAGTTTGACGTTTTATCACTGCTTAAAAATACACTTATTCTCAAAAAATGTCAGTCGTCAGAACCAAATATGCTTTAAAATATTTTGTTTTAAAGGAAGAGTAGTAAATAAAAACACCAATATATGACTAATTATTAAGTTACCTCAAGCATATATTTACTACGGACTAACTGGTGAACGTGTTTGCTTGTTGAAAGGAAAAGTTATTTTTTATCAAAGGAATATTCCATAACAATAAACTACTCTGTATTGATTATCATTTTAATAGTAAAACAAGATGCTTCATTTACATATAATAGTAATGTTTGTGAACTTGCACATATCGGAACAACAATAATATTAATAATATTAATTATAACACCATCGACAATTCTACACTAAGCGGGATCACTCCACTAGTATTTGTTAAAAACTCCAAACTCTAGAAGCATTAAAATTATTAGTAATGTTTTGGAGTTAATCAAAAACAGTATTTCTTATTTTGATCATGTCCCTGACGATTTCATACGTACTAGTTGAAGGCAACCTGGCACGACTTAGACACTCGCTCAAACAATGATATTCTCTCAAGTACAACAATCTTTTCCTTGTCGTTGGAGGCAGTATAAGATATTTCCATTCTCTCGAGTACTTGAGCATTCCTCAAAATATATCTCACCGTGTCAAAAACAGCCTCACAAGCACGGAAGTGGTGCATTTTAACAGTCCTTAAACGTGATAACATGCATGGAGGCACTCGTCTTGGCTCCTTGTAAGGGGGCATGCCGAATATACCAATCTGATGACAAAAAACATTGATGTGTGTAAAAAATCCAATTACAATATCAAATATAGGAGTATATTGCAAAATCCAATTTTACTTACGACAAGGACTTGAAGATTATCAGCAACTTCAAGGAACTTTACAACATTATACCAGTCGATTGTCGCATCAAGTACTTTGGTTAAATTAACAAACTTTGGCATTGAACCAGTTCCTACCATGTCAAAAAGCTGCAAATAAAATCAAATTAAAACCACGAGCAGTGTATATATATAAAGACAGAATGAGATGAAGGAGAAAAATTAGAACGTACCGCCTCATCAGAAATACCTGAGATTTTCAAGTACTTCACATGGCTAAGACAACCAAGAAACTCAATTGAACGGCCATGCTCTTTACAATCGATGTCACACCTATGATTTTCTTCCTCTAAAGCAATTTCTGCTCCAATTAAGGAGGTCATAGTGTTCGTCAAACTTTTGACATACTCCAAATCATAACAAGACACCCTAATATATACGAGGGCGGGGACATCTATTATCAACATTTTATCAGGGATAGACTCGCATTCATCAGAAAAATGAATAGTCAGCGTTTTAATAGTGGGTGAAGATACAGTAACGCTACCTGAATTATATTGATCCCTATTAAAACAAACATTGATTTCTAGCTTCTCAAGCACAGGACAACCAGAAAGCAAGTTAGGAAGGGATCTTTCATCCTCATAGTCAACATAACTAAGACCAAGTTTCTTGAGGCAAGGCAAAAACAATTCCCCGGTAGAGGGGATCACTCCACACAAAAAAAGGCTCAAGTCGACAAGAGTTTTGCAGATGAAGAGGAGTCTTGGCAAAGTGCACGCAATATAATCCTCATTCTGAAAACTGAAATTAAGGTAAAGATTTCGAACACTGCGCTTAATGAGGTAGATAATCAACGTCTCCAGTTGATACGCACAGCAGTTCAGATGGGAGACCCTAAAGCTAAAAGTATCAACGGTTTTCGCTTCATGTAGCAGTACAACCCTGCTTATGATATCCATATGCTGTGTTTCACTACCACCTCTGAAATTATCTCCGTCAAATTCTAAATTAGGGACGTGGGCCCACAGAAACCTCCATCTTTTAGCGAGGACGCTGGTAGAAGCAGAGGTCGTTGTTGGAAGGAAAGAGAGAATGTGATGTAGGATCTCATCTGGTAATACGCTGAGCATATCAATACTTCCTTCTCTTCTCCCCATTTCGAGAACTGGATTATAACCTGAGTAACTGATTAGGGTTTTATAATATTCGAATTTACAATTTCAATTTATTAGCAGGTGGTGATGAGAAGAAGGATTAACGAGAACATTCTTTGTGTGCAAATATAAGTAGCAGAAAATAAAAGTGGAAAGAGAGAAAGCCAAACCTCCAACTCCAAGTAAGAAGGGGCTGTTGCGATTCGGATCCGAGCTCGGAGTATCGGTTCAGTCGGCCGGAGGAAGGAGAGTACAAGAGACGATTCAGAAAGTGACCTAAAAAATGAAATACGTAAATTTGGGGGGAAATACTACTGGAGTAAAATACGAGTAATATAAGAAAATACAATAAAGTATAAAAATGGTATTTTCGCTGGAGACTGGAGACTGGAGACTGGAGAGTATGTTTTTGTACTAATAAAAAATCACACAATCTCAGTGCTACACCACGAACCCAATTTTTTAAGAAATTCAGTTCACATTGTTTTTTTTTTTTGTTTAGTTTTTTAAATTGTTTTGAAGTAACTCTTTTATTTTTTGAAATATTATTTTTACCTTCACCTTTTCCACCTAAAAATGTAAAGCTCACGGCTAAATAATAGGAAAAGTTAAAATGACTTTTAAAATAACAAATTATTTTTATTTAGTTATGGTTTTGGGAAATTTTCCTTCAATCCAAGATTTTTTGATGTGACAGCTCTCTCCTTCACAAATTAGGAGCTAAATAAGGGGAAAATTGGAACTTAATTTACATAATCATATATAGATGTTTTTTTATTGAATTAATAAGAATTTATATTTTGGATGTTATATTTTTATTTTATCGAGTTTTTAGAATTTACTTTCTGATTAACGGTCGACTTTAACAGCTTGATCAGTTTGTTCTTCATTTTGGTATTCCGAAAACAAAGAGGTCTCACATTCTATCTTTTCTATGGATAGACTTAGCGGGTTGTCGGATAACGTCATAGCTCACATCTTTTCCTAACTTCCATCAACTGAGAGCTTTGTGCAAACCAGCGCACTTGCAAGGTAAGTTGTTGTACACTTATTTTTATACCTCTTTAGAACTAACCCCATTATTTAAGGTTCCGGATACTCGGTATCAACGTCACAATGATAAAGACTTGAGTCAACGTTCGATTATACGTCTGTCGTGAAAGACAATGTTTGCTCAGTTGTGTCATGCAAGTGTTTGTTGACACATATTGATCAACAATCTTATTTCTATTTTATAGATTATGTTGATTGTTTTGTTTGCTTTTTCAGAAATTAAATTTGGATGTCAAGTTCGACAATTTAACCGAGCTCAAATTGAGTGATGAGTTCTTAATCTTTGAGAGAGGGTCTAAGAAATGCCACCTTGTCTTCGTTTGAGATTGTTTGAGTGGGATTATTATCATATTACAAGCTTGTTTTTCTTTATACTTGACAAGTCAGATTACAGGGTACAGAAATTGATTTCAATTTTTTTTTTTTTTATGATCTTAAAAACTTGTTAATTTGTCTAGATAGTTTGTATCCATGAATTCCTCTCTCAATCTCATACTAGGTGTAATCAAAATCCACATAACAAAAGCAGAAAACAGTTAGGCATTACATGTTATATGAACCGATGCAAACCTATTTTTGATGGTAGAGAATCTCATACTAAAATGTCCACTGAGGGATCATTTTGTTCCATGTTTTAAAGTTCCATTCATGTCACAACAAGTCTGATAACAGACCAATTATAGGTGCTATGCAGATCAATATGCAGCCTGTCAAAACATGCAAACTACTAATTCAAATGATGTCTTTAAATCCAATGATATGAAATGTTACAATGATGAACTGGCATGAGACTTGGACTTGCCTTTTGTTAAAAAATACAAACACTAGCAGCATTAAAATGATTAGTAATGTTTGGAGTTAATAAAAAATGGCATTTCTTGTTTTGATCATGTTGATCCTGTCCCTGACGATTTCATCTGTTCCGAAGGCAACCTGACACGACTTAGACACTCGCTCAAACAATGATATTCTCTGAAATGCATCAAACTTAGGGCAAGGAGATATTTCTATCCTCTCGAGTACTAGAGAATTCCTCAAAAATATATCTCACCGTGTAAAAAACATTCTCAGAAGCACAGCCGTAGTACATTTTAACAGTCCTTAAACATGATAACATGCATGTAGGCACTTGTTTTGGCTCCTTGTAAGGAGCCATCTCTAATATATTAATCTGATGACCAAAAATATTGATGTAAGTAAAACAATCCAATTTCAATATAACATATAAATTGCAAAATCCAATTTCACTTACAACAAGGACTTCAAGATTATCAGCAACTTCAAGGAACTTTACAACATTATACCAGTCGACTGTCGCATCAACTTCGAGTTCGGTTAAATTAACAAACTTTGGCATTAAACCAGTTCCTACCATGTCAAAAAGCTGCAAATAAAAAATCAAATTTAAAACCACGAACAGTGTATAAATATAAAGACATAACGAGATGAAGGAAAAAATCAGCACGTACCGTCCCATCAGAATCACTTAAGATTTTTAGGTAGCTCACATGGCAGAGACAGCTAAGAAACTCAATTGAACGGCCATGCTATGTGCAATCGATGTCACACCTATGATTTTCTACATCTAAAGCAATTTCTGCTCCAATTAAGGAGGTCATAGTCTTCGTCAAACTTTTGACATACTCCAAATCATAACAACACACCCTAAGATATATGAGGGCGGGAACATCTATTATCAACATTTAATCTGGGATATAGCCGCTTCCATCACAGAAATTAACATTCAGCATTTTTATAGTAGTGGGTGAAGATACATTAGCGCTACCTGGATTATATTTATCCCTCCTTAAACAATCATTTATGATTAACTTCTCAAGCACAGGACAACCAGAAAGCAAGTGAGGGAGGGATTCGTCATTCTCATAATCAACGTAACTAAGATTAAGTTTCTTTAGGCTAGGCAAAAACAATTTCCCACTAGACGGGATCACTCCACAATTATTAAGCTTCAAGTCGACAAGAGTTTGGCAAGTGAGGAGGAGTCTTGGCAAAGTGCACGCAATATCATCATCCTCATCCTGATAATCGAAATGAAGGTAAAGATTTCGAACACTGTGATTAATGAGGTAGATAATCAATGTCTCCAGACTCCGGCTAATACGCACAGGCCTTCCTAGTGGAGAGCTTAAAGCTAAAAGTATCCACGGTTTTCGCTTGGTGCAGCATTACAACCCTGTTTATGATGTCCAAATTCTTCTTTTTACCTCTGAAATCATCACTGCAAAATTGTAAATTAGGGACGTGTTTCCAGAGAAACCTCCATCTTTTAGCGAGAGCGCTGGTACGCACAGTGAGCTTCGTTGGAAGGAAGGAGAGAATGTGAAATAGGATCTCGTCCGTAATCCGCTTAGCATATCAATATTTCTATTTCTTCTCCCCATTTTGAGAACTGGATTATATATAACTGATTAAGGTTTTACAAACATAATTAGCGAAATGAGAGCAAAATCAAAGGCATTCTTCGTGTGCAAATAAAATTAGCTGAAAATAAAAAGAAAGAGAGAGTGAATCCCAAACCTACAAACTCAAAGAAAGAAAGGGTTGTGGCGAATCGAATCCGGGTTCGGAGTATGGGCAATCGGAGCACTCCAGTTCAGTCAGCCGGAGGAAGGAGATTGCAAGAGACGATTAAGGTGACCTAAAAAGTAAATTTGGTCGCGTCGTATAAATTTGGGGAGAAAGTATGAGTAACTCCAGTTCAGTCAGCCGGAGGAAGGAGATTGCAAGAGACGATTAAGGTGACCTAAAAAGTAAATTTTGTCGCGTCGTATAAATTTGGGGAGAAAGTATGAGTATTTAGTAAAATACGGAATATAAGAAAATACAGTATAAAAATTGTATTGAATGTAAATAAACAAAATGAATGGCTTCGCCCGGGTTCGAACCGGAGACCTTCAGTGTGTTAGACTGACGTGATAACCAACTACACCACGAAACCAATCAGTATTATATTCCAGTTTGGCATTATATCTCTGCCATTAAATAGCGTTACTAGCCAAGGAATATAATGAGATTTTGAATAAAGTGATTTTTTTTGTAAGTTTCGTTAGAATTTAGTAGCTCACTTTTTTTTAATTATAAACAAGTGCAATTTATTTAATATTATTTGAATTTTATTAATTTAACAACGGTTATTATTTATTATTTATTATATAAAGTAGAACTATTCTGAGATTAAATAATAAAATTACTTTAATCCTAAATAAAAAAATTAAACATTAAATTCTAAACGGAATTTTATACCGTGTAAATTATAATATTATAAATAGTTATAATATTACAATAGTTAGACTATTTTTTTTTTTTAATGTTCCATAATAGTTGATATACTTTAAAAAAGAAATAAACAATATTTTTCTTAATCTTATGACTAAAAAAGTCTTATCAAGTATTATGAAAGGGGGATGATGTGGTGTCCTCAACCAATCATGGTTTGACAATCCTAAATATTTTGAACTCTCTGTCGATTAATGGGTGTAGCCGGTACATATAATAATTAAAATCAGCCGCACATATTAGCCCTAGCCATGGACGTGGTAGAAGCTTATTCTTCAATCTTTGAATATTTTATTTTCATATATCTGATCACGATTATATTCAAGTTCACCCGCTTCATTTTTTCTTCGATTTTCCGAAAACAAAGAGATCATGATCAAGTCAAGGAGGAGGAGAATAATAACGATGACGATAGAATCAGCGGGTTGCCGGATGACGTCATATGCCACATCCTCTCCTTCCTTCCTACCCTCAAGAGCTTGGTTCGAACCAGCGCACTCTCAAAGTCATGGAGGTTCCGTTGGGCTGACGTCACCACCACCGCATATTACGTCGAAACAATTCTGCATCATCCGGCCGACTCCTTCCCCGGAAAACCCGACCCGTTCACAACCCTCCACGTGGCTCTTCCCGGCGCCACCACCAACTCCGATTTCTCGTCGTGGATATCCGACACCTTCGCTCGACTAAACGTCCGTAAACTATTTATCCACCTAAATCACCACCTCGACTTGCCCCCTTCCCTCTTCAATTCCGAAACCCTAGTCGATCTGAGCCTCGTCAGCTGCGGCCGTATATCCACGAAATTCGCGATACATTTTCCCGCCCTCAAAAAGCTTCATCTTAAGTACGTTGTGTACGAGTGCGAAGAATCCCTTCCCCACCTCCTCTCTCGATGTCCTGTTCTCGAGGAGTTGATCGTAGTGGAGATGTTTTTTTACCTCGATTTGATCAACAAGAGGCGGGGGTTCACCGCTTCCTGTGACGTGTCTTCGCCAACCCTAACTAGGGTCGAGCTCGATTTAAATAAGGTCTGCCTCAAGTTACACACTCCCGCACTCGAGTATCTTCGCTTACGTCTTCGTCAGTCTACGGTTAAGGTGGTTGCTCCGCTAGGCTCCTTAATCGAAGCAAATGTAGATTTGAATGAAGACGACGAATTCGGACAAATTATTCAAAACAGGTCATATTACACGCTCGTCGTGAAAAACATTGTTGCTCATTTGTGTCATGTCAAGCGCCTAACATTATCCACTCGTAAAATTCAAGTAAGTGTTCGTTCCATCGACAAACTTAATTCTAATTTAATTTATAGATATTGGTGTTAATTGATTGTTTTTGTTTGCTTCTTCAGAAATTATATCTGGATGTCAAGTTCGACAATTTAACCGAGCTCAACTTGAGCGCCGACTGGCAGTTTGTCACGAGTTTTCTAGTAAATGCCAATAATCTTCGAGTTCTTACTATTTGCCGAATGGTAAGTTTTTAGTATCTTTTTCTAGGATATATTTTTTGTGTGTTTCATTTAAATAATTGTTATGGTACATCAGGTTGATCATGATCACAAAGCTCATTTCTGGATTGAACCGAAACCATTGCCTAACTGTTGGAGATCACATATCGATAAAACTGCATGTCTGAAATCACATCTGGAAAGAGTATATGTATTCGACTTTGGGTGGTCTAGAAAGCAAGAGTTTGACATGATAAGTTACATTTTGAGGTATGCTAAAGTTTTGAAGACCATGGATATACTATACACTAAACATTATGAGCTCGACTCGAACCAGAAACTCGAAGCTCACAACAAACTTGCATTGCTTGAGAGAGGGTCCAAGAAATGTCGGCTTGTCTTTTGAGTAGGATTACATAATTAATTACTAGAAACTTATTTTCCTTGATACTAGATCTATATTGACATTGATTCCAAATTTATTTCTTATTTTTTTTTATGATCATAAAAAACATATTTGTCTAGCTAGAGATAGTCTCTGTCCATGTGTTCCTCCCTCGATCGATCATACTCTGTGTAATCAAAATCCTCACAACAGTTAGGCATTACTGCCATTACATGCTATTTACAGTCCTTCATATAAAAGAGCTTAAAGTTAAAAGTATCCACGAATATTTTCGCTTCGTGTAGCATTACAACCCTGTTTATGATGTCCCAGTCCAAATGTTGTGTTACATAACGACCTCTGAAATTACTTCCATAAACCTCGCAGAGGTCTTCATGTCGGAAGGAAAGATAGAATGTGGCACAAGAGATCATCTGGTAATTGGCATATACTAAAATACAAAGAATATACGGATTAAAAAAAACAGTGTGTTAGACTGACGTGATAACCAACTACACCACGAAACCAATGTGTTACTGTTCCAGTTTGGCATTATATGTCTGCCATTAAATAGCGTTTACTAGTTTTCTTTTAATAGTATTATCTACATTTTAGTGTTCAACCAAATTATCCTAAGCAATAAAAAAAAATATAGTAATATGACAATAAAATTTCTAAATTAAAATTAATGTTTCTTGGTGTAGTTTTGGAGGGGAGTGAGGCGCGCATCGCGCGCAAAACCCTACGGCACCCCCTACGGCGTTCACCTCTACGGCTAGGGGGTAGGGGTTGTCGTAGGGGATATCACTAAAGGATTCCCCGTATGGGGATGCCGCAGGGACCCCCCCCCTACGGGATTTATGCCGTAGAGAACCCCCATAAAGGTTTTCTGGTTTTTTTGTAGTGTGTTTCTTCTTATTAGGATTAATTTGATTTTCCAATTTCATGTTTAAGTGGTTGTTAATCTGTTGTCGATTGTATCTAGATCTCATGTATAATGAAATTTGACTTTTCAACATGTTTGTCGTCCGAACCAAATATGCTTTAACATAATTCGTTTTAAAGGTAGAGTAGTAAATAAAAACACCAATATATGACTAATGATTAAGTTACTTCAAGAACATATTTACTAGTACTACACTATCTATCCCTTTGATATAACTTTAAACGATTTTTTAGGACAATTTTCTATGTAGAGATGAACTCATGATTCATGAACTCTTAAAATTAAATCAATATATTCATTAATAAATAATAAATTAATATATTTAAGTAGAAAAAAGAATTGGGGTTTTTTCTAATAATAAAAAAGGATAATTGTAGGCTAGTAGCTGACATATAATCACTTTTGTAATTTGGTTACTCACTTTGCAATCTATACACCCGACTAGCTGAACTATGATGAAATTGCATTTTCATTTGAAAATGGACGGTTTCCGACCACATGTGAGATGCACGTGATGTCCTATTTTTTTTAATCAGCTAATGGAGGGTAGATCCGACATTTCCCCATATTAATAAATCAGAATAAATGAAAATGAATTAAATGGGTAAAATTGAAATTGAAAACGCGTCTCCACCCCCATCTCCTTTTGGATAAATCTGTACATATTATTCCAGATTTCCAGATCAAATTAATTCTCGAGAAATGATCGGTCGCCTTTTCGAGATGTTGAATCAAGAAGGCGCGAGGTCGTCGGGGAGACCGAGCTTGGCTTGGAAATCCGAGAGGCAAGAGACGGAGGGTTTGGAGGCGGAAGAGAGACGTTTCACCGTCACCAAAATAGCCGAGCTCGACGATATAATGAACAGCCTCTGTCCGATCTTCAGGTGGGACCTCCTCGTCAGAGAGAAATACGACATCTGAGCCGCCTTTCGGACCGTGCGCCCTCGTCGTCAAGCTCTCCCCCGCCATTATTATACAAATTGAATTTAGGGTTTCAAACCAGGCTATGACATTTTGACCCAATCATTGATTAATTTATTTTGCGATTCAAACCCGGCCGGAAGCAGGCTGTGTTACATCAACAGGGTCCATCAACAGGAAGCTGGATAATGAGGCCCAATATACGAAGTCAGGTCCACGTCGAGGGGATCGTAAACGAGCCCGACCCAAGCACCTACATGAATATATCAATTAAGTAGTCCTTTATTAAGCATCTTTCAGTTATAGTGAGAGAAGAATATTTGTACTAGAGCTTTAGTCATAACAGGCTGTCGGAGGAGATGTGTGTGGGAGATGGCGGTGACGGTGACGGGCCGGCAAGAAGTACCAAGAGCAATTGAGTTCTCTATCTTAATTTCTCTTAAATTACGAAAAATGTCATTTATTCCAATAATGCGACCGATCATGTTCTGCGGATCTTCAAAAGGAGATGGGGGAGACGCGTTTTCAATTTCATTTTACCCAGTTAATTCATTTTCATTTATTCTGATTTATTAATATGGGGAAATGTCGGATCTACCCTCCATTAGCTGATTAAAAAAAATGGGACATCATGTGCATCTCACGTGTGGCCGGAAACCGCCCATTTTCAAATGAAAATGCAATTTCATCATAGTTCAGCTAGTCGAGTGTACAGATTGCAAGGTGAGTAACCAAAGTATAAAAGTGCCTATATGTCAGCTACTAGCCTACAATTATCCTTAATAAAAACTAATACCGACCTTTTACTCTAAAATATATTACCTAAAATTAAAAGTAGTACTACTATTTTTTCGAGTGGTGGATCGACGACATATTCGTTTCACGCAACGTCTGTATTTATTAAGGAATTGTGTAGGGGTTTCAAACATGTCAACTTGATTCCAAAGTTAATTTTAATTTTATATAGGGATAATTATAGTTTAGTGGCTGAACTATAGGTACTTTCAGACTTTGATGACTCATCTTTTTTTTTTGTGGTTTAGTATCTGAACTAAGGCTTAATTAGACTTTAGTGGCTGTATTGGCGGATCCAGGCGACACGTGTCTATCACGTGCTTCTTTTAATACAAATGTTGGGTTCTTTAAGGGTTTAAGGGTATTATCGACTTTTCCTTACTTATATTAATATACACATAATTAATATATATTTTAAAACATAAAATTCTTCGATTCCCTCGCATCCAGTTTTTCATGTCGGAGTTGCAGTGTTTCTTGACGAAGGATTCGAGTAATGCGTCGGTGCCGGTTGACCTACGGGGCTGGGCGAGCCCGTCGTGAAACCCTCCACTGCCTCAGCCGCTGCTCTCGCCTCCGCCGGCGAGCCCGTCGTGAAACCCGCCGCCAAAGCCGGTGATTTTGAGCTATGATTATCATCTTATGCAAGTCGGTGATGTCGCAGCCGTGGGCGATCGTGATCTTCTGCAACAAAAGCGATTTTCGCTTAATTTTATTTTTGTGAATTTTTCCTGTCTAATTTTAATTTTCGTTTTGGGCGAAAAGGGCAAATGAGATTGAATTCGAGAAGGTGAAGATGGAGCTCGCGAAGCACCAGCACCAAACCCATGAATTTGCAGGTGCGAATTGATTTAATAATCAATTCGATTACTTTTCAATTTGAGAAAAAAATGATTTTTTTTTTAATTTTTTAAATCTAAAAATAAATTCCATGAAAAAAGTTCCAGGTGTAAGGATAAATATGTTTGGGCATTACAATGCCTTAAAGGATCTAGGCAGAAGTTGTTTTGCTAACATATTTATTTGTTTTCTTCTTTCTTCACAATTTAAACTGTTGTAATCACTTGTCATATTGGTGATTTGATTTAGCATAGTTCATTAGTTGGAACGTGCTTGAAAAACAATCAACATAGAAGGTTTCTGCCGCAGCACAGCCAGGCAGTGTTATGCCGCAAGCAGTGCAAGGCTTGGACAAGAGGTTGAGTTCAGAGAATCAAGCGAAGCATGATGTAAGGGCAAGGGAATGCTGAAGTCCAGATAGTATGGAAGGCAGTGCAGTGTGGCAGTGAATTCCAGAAGAACTTCAGAAGGCATCCTGCGGCAGCAGTCAAAGCAGCCTGCCCTGGTTTCTCTCAACCGATTGTTGACCTAGCTTTTCAAGGGAATTAGTTGAAGACTCTCACCTATAAATATAGGACGTCTACAGCTGCATTCCTCAACAATCCAGAATACAACACAACACCTTATACACTTCATTTCCACTCTAGTTCGATCGATCAGCCTTTAGAGCCGAAGACTTCAAACGTGAAGTTCTTCGTGCCGTGTATCTCTCATTTCTGGGAGTGTCCTTTTGTTCGGCTGATGATCGAAAGCTTAGTATAGGTGTTCTACAAGTAGTTGTTAGTTTTTGTTGTTGATTGTTCATACTCTTCGGATACGATTAATACGAAGGCATACATGTGTATAGCCTTTGGTAATTATCTTTGTAAATCCAAGAGTATCGTTTTGTAAAGACTCGTTCTTTAATAAAGTTTCTGGCCGTAAGGCCGTTTCATAATTTAAATACACATACAAATTAAGATTAAATTCGTGTTCTTTACATTTTCGTACGTGTGTGTGTGTTCGTTCGTGTGATTTATTTTTAATTAATTCCGCTGCAACTTATATACATATATCACATATAATTTATCAATTAAACAACTTGGTTAATCTGGATAAAATACTTAATCTCAATTAAATCACGAAAAACGAACGTTTTCTGTACAAGGCATCGTCCTGCAGCATACGCTGTTCTGCCGCAGAACACTGCCTTGCCTAGGCAGCGCATTTCACTGCGTTTTATTTACTGCCTACGACTTTCACCAGGCAATCGTACACGTGATTTCAAGCTTTACGAAAGGTACCCTTTCAGATCTGAATAACATCAGTAACTTAAATGGTTGGAGTAAATTGTGCTGTTGCTTTTTTACATGGTTCTGTACCCCAGTTTTCTTCATCGATATTGCAGTGCACGAGTTTAGGGTTTTGAAAGGTACACTTTCAGACCTCGGGTCATGAACGTCCGCCGGCTCCGATTTGCAGTGCAACGAGTTCTTGAGGGAGAACCACACCCAGTTTGTTTATGAATTTGGGAAAAGAATACGTATTAATATACGTATATTGGGTTTTAAAAATAAATTGTATAAATAATAAAAAGGTTAAAAGAGTAACTTCACACCTTCAACCAACGTAATTTTGACACTTGTAAGCTGAATGCACGTGTTTTGCACGTGTTGTCGGGATCCGCCAATCCAGCCACTAAAGTCTAATTAAGTCTTAGTTCAAGTACTAAACCACACAAAAAAAAATGAGTCACCAAAGTTTGAAAGTGTCTATAGTTCAGCCACTAAACTATAATTATCCCTTTTATATATATGACATCATAAAACTTCAAAGTCTATATCATGTGTTCATTTCTTTGATATTTTTCTGCAATTAATTTATTTATGGTATCAAGGACCTGCAAAGAAATTCATTCCTTAACAGAGAAAACTGAGAGAATAATGTTTATGAATTACTATAATTTGGAATTTTTATTAAACCTAATATACATTATATATATAATTTTTCACTATTATTTTAGATCGTATATTTTAATACAGAGTACATATATATATATATACATGAAACCCTAGCTAACTTACTACTATCATTTTGTATGTGAGATGGTTGAAGCTGGAAAAGTTGTATGTACCTACTCAGCTAAATGTCGCCGATGTGCTTACCAAATGTTTATCTCGAGATTCATTTCAATTTTTTCGTACCAAGCTCTGTGTGGGTTCTCACTCGCCATCACGCTTGAAGGGGGTGTTAAAAAAGATTGATATGGGAATCACTGCCTTTATTTTGTACAGCTAAATTAGTGGATTATTATTAGGAGTTTTTATTTTATTTATAGATTAGATTATCTTACCTTTGTAATGTTATTGTAAAACTTCTTTAATTATATGCGTAATGTAAGGAGTTATTCAAACCCTTTTAATTTGTTCTTCTATCGATTTTGGCATTCAGAAAACAAAGACATCGAGAGAGATGAAGAGTTAATTAATTCATTAATTAATACTACTATATATATTAATTAGTATTATGGATAGAATCAGCGGGTTGCCAAATGACGTCATAGGTCACATCCTCTCCTTTCTTCCGACGACTAAGAGCTTGGTGGAAACCAGTACGCTTTCAAAGGCCTGGAGGTTTCGTTGGGCTGACGTCACAACCATCGCATATTACAGAGAAACAGTACCCGGTTATTCAAATACCCTAAAACCCGACATTAATATAAGTAGTAGCAATAATAATACTTTTCACATAGCTTCTCCCGGTACTACTACCGATTCCGAGTTCGAGTCGTGGATCATTACTGCTCTACGTAATGTCCGTACTCTTTTTATCCACCTACATCACCACCTCAAGTTGCCTCCGTGCATATTTGTTTCCGAAACCCTAGTTCATTTGTGTCTCGTTGATTGCGGTTCTATCTCCGCGAGATTCAAGGTATATTTCCCTGCCCTTAGAAAGCTTAACCTAAACAATGTTGTGTGTGAGGATGAAGAATCCCTTCCACACCTGCTTTCTCGATGTCCGGTGCTTGACAAGTTGATCATTGAGGGGATGATATTTTCTGTCAATTTGATTAATGTATCTTCGCTCACTCTAACTAGGGTCGAGCTCGATTTACATAAGGTCCGTCTCAAGTTACACACTCCCGCACTTAAGTATCTTCGTTTACGTCTTCGTCAGTGTACGGTTAATATGGTTGGAGCGCTAAGCTCCTTAATCGAAGCAGATGTAAATCTGAATGAAGACGAATTCGGAGAAATTCTCTCGAACAGGTTCGGTTATATGTCTGTCGTGAAAGACATTGTTGCTCGGCTGTGTCATGTCAAGCGCCTAACATTATCAACTCGTAAAATTAATGTAAGTAGTGTTTGTTGACACATATTCATCGATAATCTTGATTCTACTTTATAGATTTGTTTTTGTTTGCTTCTTCAGAAATTAAACCTGGATGTCAAGTTCAACAATTTGACCAAACTGAAATTGTTCGCTGATTGGCAGTTTGTCACAAGTTTTCTAATGAATGCAAATAACCTTCGAGTTCTTACTATTTGTCGAATGGTAAGTTTTTTAGTATCTTTTTCTAGGATATATTTTTTATGTGTTTCATTTAAATAATTGTTATGGTACATCAGGTTGATCATGATCACAAAAAGATCATTTTTGGATTGAACCGAAATCATTGCCCAACTGTTGGAGATCGCATATCAATAAAACTGCATGTCTGAAATCACATCTGGAAAGAGTATATGTATTCGACTTTGGGTGGTCTAGAAAGCAAGAGTTTGACATGATAAGTTACATTTTGCGATATGCTAAAGTGTTGAAGACGATGGCTATACTGTACACTAAACTCTATGAGCTCGACTCGAACCAGAAACTCGAAGCTCACAACAAACTTGCATTGCTTGAGAGAGGGTCCAAGAAATGTCAGCTTGAGTAGGATTATATAATTAATTACTAGAAACTTAATTATTTTCTTTGATAATCTATATTTGACATTGATTCCAAATTTATTTCTTATTTTTTTATGATCTTAAAAACATATTGGTCTAGCTAGATAGTCTCTGTCCATGTGTTCCTCTCTCGATCAATCATAATCTGTGTAATCAAAATCCTCACAGCAGTTAGGCATTACATGCTATTTATGATGGTAGATAATCAACTTCTCCAGTTGATACGCACAGCCCTTCACAACCCCGCAGAGGTCTTCGTGTTGGAAGGAAAACGTAAATACAAAAATAATGGCTTAAAAACGTTAAAAATAAATAAATTATTATCTTAAAAACTTATTTGTCTGTATCCATGTGTTCCTCTCTCGATTTCGTACACAGTGTAATCAAAATCCTCATAACAGAAGCGGAAAACAGTTGGGCATTGCATGCTATATGAACTGATCAATGCGATCCTATTTATGATGGTAAAGAATCCCATCCTTAAATGTCTACCGAGGGATCATTTTGTTCCATGTTTTACAGTTTGATAACAGACCAATTAAGAGGTGCTAGGCAGATCTGCAGCCTGACAAAACATGATAACTACTAACTCCAATGATATGAAATGTTACAATGATGAACTGGCATGAGACTTGCCTTTTGTTTATAAATTCAAACACTAGCAGCATTAAAATTATTAGTAATGTTTTGGAGTTAATAAAAAACGGCATTTCTTGTTATTGTCATGTTGATATTGTCCTTGGCGATTTCACTGTTCCGAAGGCAACCTGACATGACTTGGACACTCGCTCAAACAATGATATTCTCTGAAGTGCATCAAACTTTACCTTGGAGAACCTAGAAGTGGGAGATATTTCCATCCTCTCGAGTACTTGAGCACTCCTCAAAATATATCTCACCAAGTCAAAAGCATCCTCAGAAGCACTGAAGTAGTACATTTTAACAGTCCTTAAACGTGATAACATGCACGGAGGCACTCGTTTCGGCTCCTTGTAGCGTGGCAGCTCGGATAAAGTAATCTGATATATGCACAAAACAGATACACAAGTAAAAACAAAATCCAACTTCAATATAAATTGCAAAATCCAATTTCACTTACAACAAGGACTTCAAGATTATCAGCAACTTCAATAAACTTTACAACATTATACCAATCGACTGTCGCATTGAATTCAAGTTTGGTTAAATTAACAAACTTTGGCATTGAACCAGTTCCTACCATGTCAGAAAGCTGCAAATAAAATAAAATTTAAAACCACAAGCAGTGTATATATATAAAGACATAACGAGATGAAGGAAAAAATCAGCATGTACCGTCAAAAAAGAAACACTTGAGAATTTTAGGTGCCTCACATGGCAGAGACAACTAAGAAACTCAATTGAACAGGCATGCTTTGTGCAATCGATGTCACATGTATGGTTTTTATTATCTAAAGCAATTTCTGCTCCAATTAAGGAGGTCATAGTCTTCGTCAAACTTTTGACATATTCAAAATCATAACAAGACACCCTAAGATATACGAGGGCGGGAACATCTAATATCAACATTTTATTAGGGATATAGTCGCTTCCACCAGATAAATCAACAGTCAGCGTTTTTATAGTGGGTGAAGATATAGTAACGCTACTTGGATTATACTGATCACTCCTTATGATTAGCTTCTCAAGCACAGGACAACCAGAAAGCAAGTGAGGAAGGGATTCGTCATCCTCATACTCAACGTAATAAAGACTAAGCTTCTTGAGGCTAGGCAAAAACAATTGGCCAGTAGAGGGGATCACTCCACAAGCAGCAAGGCTCAAGTCGACAAGAGTTTTGCAGGTGAAAAGGAGTCTTGGCACAGGGCACGCAGTATCATCCTCATTCTGAGTATCGAAATGAAGGTTAAGATTTCGAACACAACGCTTAATGAGGTAGATAATCAACGTCTCGAGTTGATACGCACAGTCCTTCCTACTGGAGAGCCTAAAGCTAAAAGTATCCAAGGCTTTCCCTTTGTGTAGCATTGCAACCCTGTTTATGATTTCCAAAGGCTGTGTTTGATAGTTGAAATGACGTTCGTAAAACTGTAAATTAGGGACGTGGGCCCACAGAAATCTCCATCTTTTAGCTAGGACGCTAGTACGCACAGAGCTCCACGTTGGAAGGAAAGAGAGAATGTGACACAGGACATCATCCGGCAACCCGCTTAGCATATCAATACCTCTTTTTCTTCTACCCATTTCCGGCAACCCGCTTAGCATATCAATACCTCTTTTTCTTCTACCCATTTCGAGAACTGGATTATAACCCGAGTAAATGATTAGGGTTTTATAATATTCGAAATTACAACTTCAATTTATTTGGGTGATGAGAAAATAGATAAACGATGTGCAAATAAAAGTAGCTTAAAATGAAACAAAGAACAGAGAGTGAAACCTAAACCTTCAACTCCAAGTAAGAATGGGCCGTCGCGATTCGGATCCGGGTTCGGGTTATGGACAATCGGAGCACTCCGATACAGTCGGCCGAAGGAAGGAGAGTGCAAGAAACGATTCAGAAAAGTGACCTAAAAGTTAAAATACATAAATACATAAATTCGGGTAAAATTAAAGAAAAAAAAAACACAAAAAAAATGGCTTCGCCCGAGTTCGAACCGGAGACCTTCAGTGTGTTAGACTGACGTGATAACCAACTACACCACGAAACCAATTTGTTTGGAATTCCAGTTTAGCATTATACTTTCTTACGTATAGCTAGTCAGCGTATCAACCGACTCATAATTCATAAATCATAATCAATGCATTTTATATATATGAAACCCTAAACTAGGAATCCAGCGGCGAGATCGAGAAGAAGGTATCTAATTTTTCATTTTTAAGTTTTTTATTTTTTAATTTGATCACCTTTCATAATATGATTTTTTTATATGTTTTCGAATATTAATTCATCGTTTTGTTTAGATTTAGATATGAAGAAGAAGAAGAATAGATCGAGGATGGATCACCGGCCGATCAAGAATACCAATAACAATATACCGAATCGACCGAACAATACGAATAAGAACACGAACACGTCGGATCGGCTAAGCGCGTTGCCGGATGACGTCATCTGCCACATCATCTCTTTCCTTCCGTCCACGAAGACCTCCGTGCGAACCAGCATCCTCGCGAAAGCGTGGCGGCGCATCTGGACACGTGTCCCCTTTCTAGAATTCGGATCCTCCGACCCGGTCGATCCGAGGATCATCAACCGGGTCATGCTCCAGCACAAAGGCCAAGCCATACATACTTTCCACTTCCACTACTCCGAAAACGACAACTCATGCACCGGCTTCGACCTCGAGACGTGGATCCTCAATCTCCTCGAAAGCAACGTTCGCAACCTCGTCATCCAACCTTATTACGAGCTCAACTTACCCTCGTGTCTCTCATCCAGCCAAACCCTAGTCGAACTCACGCTGAGTCATTGCAAAGATATCCCCACGGGCCCCACTATAAGTTTTCCCGCCCTCAAGAAGCTCCATCTCGACTGCATCGAGTACGAATCGGAGGACTCCATTCCTCGCATGCTTTCCGGCTGTCCGGCTCTCGATGAGCTGGCGATTAAAATGAGCCATTATCAAAGGAACATCAAAATTTGTTTGCCGAAGCTGACTAGGCTATCGATCCGATCGACCGATCCGTACAACCGAGAATGGGCTTACGAGTTGAAGTTGGATACTCCTTTGCTCGGATATCTCGATTTGCGTTACGGTCATTTCGAGATTTTATCGGCTGGGGCACTCACATTGTTGAATGAAGCTCGTGTTGATTGCGGTGATCACAATTGTGTAGTGAGGGATGTTGATACCGACGATGACATTGAGTGGAAGCTCGTCTCTTCTCGCCGTGTATTGGAATTTGTTCGTAAAATGTGTAATGTCAAGTGTCTCAAGTTGACAACTCCTCTGATTGTAAGTGGTTCTGTTTCTCTGGGACAGAAGGAGTAATATCGTTTTTTTGATTTTGTCTTTTGTTTTTAATTTCTTTGGCAGGTTCCTTACCCTATGTTCTCAGCTCCGGCTCCCAAGTTTCGTAATTTGACGGAACTCAAATTGTGCGATTGTTTTTGCTTTCTCAAAATTTTTCTTGAAAATGCCGATTGCCTTCGACTCCTTACGATGGTATGTTTTTCAAATTCACCTTTTTTTTTATATATATATGTATACGATTTGAATGGGGATTGATTGTAGTAATATTTTTGCAGGTTATTCATGATACTCGATCCTGGAAGGGGTCTCCGAACTGGGAGGAGCCGAAACAAGTACCTGCATGCCTGATGTCGAGTCTTGAGACAGTAAAGTTGGTTAATTTTGAGTTTGATATGGAGAGTCAGTTTGACGTCGTGAGATATATTTTGAAGAACGGTAAAGTCTTGAAAAGGATGACGGTAAGCACTCAAGTGAGCGGAGTATACTATGGATACGGTCACCTTTCGAACGACAGTACGAGGAAATTCGAAGCGCTCAAGCGACTTGCGTTGTTTGAGAGAGTGTCTAATGCATGTCAGCTTCAAATTGTTTCGTCTTGAGAAGTTTGATTTGTTTTACCTTAATTGTTTTGTAAAGTGGAATTGAAGTAGTAATTAATAATTAATAATACTCCATCTGTAGTAATTATTTGGAAATCAAATGTTGCATAATTTGAATCAAACAAAAGGACGGTGTTTGGTATTTCTTTGAGGAATACATGTTCACCGTCTGGTTTCTGGTTGTCCAGTGCTTGACGACTTGGATTTGCTATTAAAATATTGTGGTAATAATATCTTGATTTGTTCGCCAACAATTACTAGACTCTCGATCGACGTTGTCTGGTGATATATAGTGATCCGATTTACAGGGTGAAGTTAGATACCCCCTGCACTTTCTCAACTGGGAATGACAATAAACATCATGGAATTTTGGTTAAATCGAAAGCGGTAATTTTTAACTTAAAAATAAAATAGTTATAAATTAAATTTAAAAAATAGTTGAATTTATATTTTTAAAGATTTGCACACTTAAAAATAATTTTATAGTTTGAATGTTTATTTATTTCCATTAATTAATAACATTATTTTTTAATAAACCGAACTCTATACAGAGGTCCACCCTACACAGGGATCCAGCGCCAAGCGGCACGCGAGAGAGAAGGTATGTGATTTTTATTATTAAAGTTTTTGAATTTGGTATTGGATTAAGTGCATTTTATAATTAAAAAAAACCCTAACTATGACTCAGCGGGGCGAGAGAGAAATTAAAGTATCTGATATCTTTTTTTAGGTTTTTGATTTAATTTATTGTTTAGCAGCTTCAATTCAATTGATTGGTGTTCGATTCAGATATGAAGAAGAAAAATAGATTGAGGCGTCTAAAGAATATGAATACAAATATGCCGGATCGGTGGCCGATGAATATGATTCATATGAATACGAACACGCCGGATGATCGGCTCAGCTCGTTGCCGGATGACGTCATCTGCCACATCCACTCATTTCTCCCGACCACCAAGACCTCCATTCAAACCAGCGTCCTCGCAAAAGGGTGGAGGCGCCTCTGGACACGTGTCACCTCCTTAGACTTCACAATCGAGAATCCGGCCGATTGGAAGATCGTCGACGAGGTTATAATGCTTCGCCACAAAGGCCAAATCATACACACTTTTCGCCTCCACTCCTGCTACGATTCCGAACTCATCGAGCCGTGGATCGAAACTGTAGTCGAGCGAAAGGTTCAAACTCTGTTTATCCAACTAGTTAATGATCAGTTCATCTGGCCCTCGTGTTTATCCGCCAGCCAAACGCTCATTGATTTGTCGCTTCTCAATTGCAGTGGTGTCCCCACTACTATCAACTTCCCTGCCCTTAAGAAGCTCCTACTCAAACTCGACGAATTCGAGCGTAAAAATCCGGACGAATCCCTTCCCCGTCTGCTCTCCGGTTGCCCGGTTCTCGAGGAGTTGGAAATTCAAATGTTGTTTTGTAGTAAGAATATCGAGCTTCGTTCGCCGACGCTAACTAGGCTCTCGGTCGGATATGGTCATAAATGGGACGTTTGCTGGTCGTTGAAGTTAGATACCCCTGCACTTAGACATCTTCACTTGCGTTCCAATCGTGATTCCGAGGTTTTCTCAGCTGGGACTCTAACTTCTGTGACACACGCTGAAGTCGATTGTCGTGTACACAACTGCGTAGAGAGGGATATTCATGATGACGTGGAAAGGTCGAAGCTTACTTCTTGTTCTCGCAACTTTTTGGAATTCGTTGGTAAACTGTACAATGTCGAGCGTCTGAAATTAAGATGTCCTCTCATCGTAAGTGTTTAAAATTGTCGACAATTGAATTCTGTTGTGTGGTGGTTTGATTTTTGTTTTTGTTACTGGCAGGTTCCTTACCCTACATTCTCAGCTTTGGCTCCTAAGTTTCGAAACTTGACGGAACTCGATTTGTCTGGTGGTTTATGTTTTCTCAAATGTTTTCTTGAAAATGCTGATAACCTTCGACTCCTAACGATTGTATGAATTATGATGATATTAGAATTTCTTCGTTTATTCTTTTGTTTTGATTTGAAATATGTTACTATCATCATAATTTGCAGAGTGACAGTAATACTGGATCCTGGACGGAGCCTGAGTACTGGGAAGAGCCGGAACAAGTACCTTCATGCCTCATATCAAGTCTTGAGACAGTAAATTTAGTCGACTTTGCGTTGGTTAACAGTAGGGAGTTTGATGTGGCAAGATATATTCTGAAGAATGGTAAAGTCTTGAAAAGGATGGCGATAAGCACTCGAGTGAATCGACTTTATCATCACCGCGATTCGATCAATTATAAGGTGGAATTCAAAGCGGCCAAGAAGGGCAAATTCAAAGCGCTCAAGCGACTCGCGTTGTTTGAGAGAGGGTCTAATGCATGTCAGCTTTCCTTTGAGGTTCTTTATTCTTCTTAAAAGGTTTATTTGCACCGCCATATAAATACTCATACTCGTTGACAAAGACAAATGGTTGCACTTCTTTTGTAATTTAAAAAAAAAAAAAAAAAAAAATATATATATATATGATCATTCTTTTGGGATTTTGGATTGGAGTAGTATTTTTGTCATAATTTATTAGTAATTTCATTTTTTTTTAATACAGATAATGAGTGCGATTCTTCAACACATTAAAATGCACACCCTTTGTGTGGAAAGAGAGATCATTTTACATATTAACATCTTTGCCTGGTTTGAGAGAGTGTCTAATGCATGTCAGCTTCTGTTTCGTCTAGAAGTTTAATTTGTCGCATTGTTTTAGTTTTGTTAAGTGGAAGAAAACGAATTTTGAAAACAGAAAAAGAGATTCACATATTAATCAAACATTAATCTTACAACAGAAATATGAAATAAACTTTGACACAAACATCAGTAACTATTAATTAATACTCCACCTGCTTCAAAACAGCATTTTTTCTTTGAAATACAAAAAAAAAAAAAAAAAAAGTCTATTTTTTTTTGTAACAGAAGGAGTAATTATTTGGAAATCAAATGATGCATAATTTGAATCAAACGGAAGAAGCTCAAATGCACTTACACATAAAACACAAAAGCGGTATACTCGAGAACATCGTATAAGTTGACTGGATCAGACGAATAGGTGTTGGGAAACAAAAACCCACGGGCCATCCGGAAAAGTCCGGTCCCTCCAACAACGGACAGCTCGCGATTATTCGAAGTGCTGATCGGATTTCTTCCCACGATGCTAAGCGTGTTCCCTTTGTACAGGCCTGCCGTGAACACAATGTTGAGGTTCATGTTGAGGGTCAACACTTGCAACTCAGTGGATGCGACGAGTCCTTGGGCCCGGCCCAGTTTCATTGAATTGCGATCGGGCCCAGCGGTGACCAAGTCGTCCACGGCCCAAACTTTACCGAATGCGGAACTTGAATTCGACGTGATTGCGGATCGCGCCACCTCCCAAACGGTGGCGTTCGGCCCGCTTCGTATGTCCTGCAGGAAGAAGTGGAGTTTCGCGTACTTTTCCTTTGGCTGGAGAAGGTAGTTTTCGACCCACTCTTCCGGCGTCCCCTTGACTTGTTGACCGGAAACATGCACAAGATTTTCATATGCTACAATTGCAAACAGTGATAAAATGATCATTAGAATCTGAGGGCTGAGTTTTTCCATTGTTGGATTGAGACGATTTGATATGTAATTAATTGATATGGATGTATAATTTGCGTGGGATAAATGTGGTTTATATAGAGGAGAGGAGTTTGCAAAAGAGAATTTTTGTTTTATCTTAGAGAAATAATTAATTAATACTGTACTCCCTCCATGATAGGAAAGTCAAAAAGATCCAGAAGTACAAGAAAATAAAATGTATTACATGTATAAATATAATATAATTGTCCTGTATCTTGAATGTGATCATTTGATTATTGTTATTTAATTTCATTATATTTTGTCCTTTTCATAAATTTTAGTGCAAGTACTCTCCAGTTGTCCAGTTGCAAGTACTTTGATTCATTTGTGAAATTCAATTAAAATGAATAAATGGGAATATAATAGCTGTACTAGCCGTTGCCCAATTTGGGACTTTTCCCCAAATTCGAATTGCCCTAATTTTAACCTAATTTCCGATTTTCTGCCCCAAATTAACTGGATGTGTATTCTCTCTTTTGCCCTTATTATCTACCGTTAGATTATCAGGACAGGTGGCGTCCATCCGTGTATCTCTTCCACCTTAGACCATTAGGGTTTCAGCTGAACGTCTATATATATGTACGTTGTAATGCAGCCGCACAATATTCGAGATAATAATAATCCGCATTTATTTCTCGTCTCTCTATTTTCAGAAAGCTTCCATCTTTGCTTTCGTTTTATATTTCATGCAGATTCCATTATGGTATCAGAGCATCTAAAAAGGGATTAGTCAGGCAAAGCTTTTCTTTTTCTGAAAAATGGCGGAAGAAACGAGCTCTCAGACCAAGGCGTCTTTAATGCAGCTCAGCCATCAGCTCATATCTGTTAAATTGACAGATGACAACTTTCTTGTGTGGCGACAACAAGTTATTATTACTGTGAAGGGACACGGACTCGAAGGTTTCCTTGACGGGTCAAACCCGCAACCTCTCAAGCTCATACCTGCCGGAGAAGACAGCGGATTCAAGATAAATCCAGATTTCACACTGTGGCAAAGACAAGACCAGCTTCTTGCTTCCTGGATTCTGTCCTCACTTTCTGAACCTATCCTCATCTCTGTTGTTGGTTTCAACACCTCACAGGAGATATGGGAGAGCTTGGAGTCCACCTTTTCCAGTCAATCCATTGCAAGAAAAATGCAATACAAGCTGCAGCTACAGAACCTGAAAAAAAGGTAATTTGTCCATGAGAGATTATTTGAATAAGATAAAATCATATTGTGATGCTCTTGCTAGTATTGGTGAAAGAATGAAGGAAGAGGATCAAATATTGTATGTTCTCAGTGGGCTTAGTAATGAGTATGATGCAGTTGTTGTTAGTGTAACTGCTAGAGGAGGAGACATTACTATGAAGGATGTTATTTCTTTGCTTCTGAGTTATGAAAACAGGTTGGAATCCTCTATTTCTGATAAGATTGTCCCCAGTGCTAATTTGGCTCAAAAGGATAGAGGTAGTGGACAGCAAACTAATTACAGAGGAAGGGGGAACTCTAATGTCAGGGGTAGAGGAAGCTACAGAGGAAGAGGTGGCAGAGGCAACAACAACAATAAGATTCAATGTCAAATCTGTGGTTACACTAACCATATGGCTGATAAGTGCTTTCACAGGTTTGAGTCAGATTTTGTGCCCAAAACCAACTTCAACAACAACTCAGAGGATGGCAGTAAGCCAAATAACCAAAACCATTATGGTTCAAATCAGTTTCCTCAGCAAGGTCATAATACTGGCTCCCATCAAGGGTCTTATCATCCACAGGGCACTAATCATGGCTCAGCCTTCTATTCCTCTACTGATAATGCCAACTCTGATTCTAGTTGGTATCCTGACTCAGGAGCTTCGCATCACATGACTAATGATTTTTCCAACATGAGTTTGGCTTCTGGATATGATGGCAATAACAGAGTCCAGATTGGTAATGGTTCTACACTTAATATCTCTCATATTGGTAAATCTTTGGTTTCTTCTGGTAATCCCCATCACAGTACACATGTTTTTCAACTTAACAACCTCTTGCATGTTCCTGAGATTACAAAGAATCTGTTAAGTGTAGCTCAATTTGCTACTGATAATCATGTATACTTTGAATTTCATCCTTTATTTTGTGTTGTCAAGGACCAAGCAACAAAGGAGCCCCTCTTCACAGGGATTCTTAAGAATGGACTGTATCAATTTCAGCTTCAACATGTGCACAAGGCCACCACAAATCAAGCTTCAGTTTCCAGAAATGCTGCTGCTGTTTTGAATCCTATCAAGTCTTTTACTTCAGTTGTTAGAAATAAAAGGAGTTTAGAGTGTGGCACAAGAGATTGGGACATCCTTCACTTGATATCACTAGAAAAACATTAAACTCTTGTAATATTCCTTTTATTAATGAAAACCAGTTCTCTTTTTGTGGTGATTGTGCACAGGCCAAGTCTCATGTTCTACCTTTTAAACATGTACATAAAAGATCCAATGCTCCTTTACATCTTATTCATACTGACCTATGGGGTCCAGCACCCATTAAATCCATCTATGGAAATCAATATTATGTCTCATTTATTGATGACTACAGCAGATTTACTTGGGTTTATTTTTTGCCAAATAAGTCTCTTGTTTCTGCAGCTTTTCATCAATTTAAATGCTTGGTTGAACATCAGTTTAATGCTAAGATTAAGATCTTGCAAAGTGATGGTGGTTCTGAGTATAAACCACTCACCAAGTTTTTCTCTGAAGCTGGAATTATTCATCAACTATCCTGCCCATACACACCGCAACAGAACGGTGCAGCTGAAAGAAAACATAGGCATATTGTGGAATCTGGTTTGAGCCTTTTAGCTACCTCTGGACTTGACAAATGTTACTGGGAAGATGCTTTCTCTACAGCAGTCCATCTGCTCAATAGGGTACCTCACTTATCTCTCCAGTTCATCAGTCCTTATCAAAAATTATATGGTGAACAACCGGATTATTCTAGCTTAAAGGTTTTTGGATGCCAAGCGTTTCCTCATCTCAGGCCTTATGTTTCTGATAAACTGGAAATGAGATCTCTCCCTAGCACTTTCCTTGGTTATCACCCTCAGTTCAAAGGGTATAAGATTGAACTCCCTGACAAGAAAATCATTTACACCAAAAATGTTGTTTTTAATGAACACATTTTTCCATCTATTGCTGTTGACACTTCTTCTACTCCAAATCCTACCCAACACTCACCCACTATCAATCCTATATTGCCTTTTATTCCCCCACATAATCCTGATATTCAACCTAATCCTAATTCTGATGATTCTTCATCTCAGAATTCCCCATTACCATCTCCAAATAACAACTATTTTTCTGAGAATTCTAACTTCAGTTCTGATTCTGATGATTCACCATCCCCACCACATATTCCCTCCCATGTATCCAATAACTCTGAGCCTGCTCCCACTCACCACATGGTGACCAGATCCAAATTGGGTGTTTTTAAACCTAAAGCCTACAGTTCATCCCTATCTGAATATACTGAACCAACATCATATAAACAAGCCTTGTCTTCTGCACCTTGGAAAGCTGCTATGGTCTCTGAATTTGAGGCTCTGTCCAAGAAACACACATGGGATCTTGTACCCCCACCATCTCACAAGAAAGCCATAGGTTGCAAATGGGTTTTTAAGCTCAAAACCCATGCTGATGGATCAATTATGAGGCATAAAGCCAGACTTGTTGCTAAGGGTTTTCATCAAGTTGCTGGTGTGGATTACTTGGATATCTTCAGTCCTGTTATTAAGCCCACAACTATCAGATTAATCTTGTCTATAGCAGTCACTAAAGGATGGCCTCTCAGACAACTTGACATAGATAATGCTTTTCTCAATGGCCATTTGGACTCTGCGCATGATATCTATATGATACAACCACCTGGTTTTGAAGCTCCTGGCAAAGAACACTTTGTGTGTAAGTTGAACAGGGCTCTATATGGTCTCAAACAGGCTTCTAAAACTTGGTTTGACAAACTTGGTTCTGTTTTATACAGCCTTGGTTTTAGGAGCTCCAAAGCAGATTCATCCCTATACCTCTATCACTCTGCCACTGTTACAACCTATATTTTGGTATATGTGGATGATCTTATAATCACCAGCAGTGCTCCAGACTCTATACATATCTTAATAAATCAGTTGTCAAAACATTTTTCACTCAAGGATTTAGGACCCCTTCATTATTTCCTTGGTGTCCAGATCAGTTATACTCCTTTGGGGATTCACCTGTCACAACACAAATACATTGATCAGTTACTGAAAAAGGCCAACATGACAGGTGCTAATGCTACCCCTACTCCAATGGTTTCCTCTACCACATTCTCCAAATTTGATGGTTCTTACATTTCTGATCCTACTTCTTATAGACAACTGATAGGCAGCCTTCAGTACTTAACTATAACAAGGCCAGACATCACATTTTCTGTGAACAAACTTAGTCAATTTATGCAATCTCCCACTGAAGTCCACTTCAAGGCAGTAAAAAGACTATTAAGATATGTAGCAGGTACCTCCTCACTTGGTTTGCATATTTACAGGTCTCCTCATCTCAATTTAACTGTTTTTGCTGATGCGGATTGGGCCTCTGATCCCGATGATCGAAGGTCCACCTCTGGTCATTGCGTATTCTTTGGTAAAAACCTAGTTTCATGGAGTTCTAAGAAGCAGCATACAGTTTCCAAATCAAGTGCCGAAGCCGAGTACCGCAGCCTTGCTCATGCCATTATTGAAGTTTTATGGATAAAGTCTATTCTTCGAGAACTTCGCATGTTACCTTCTGCTGCTCCTGTCATCTGGGTTGACAACCTAAGTGCTGTCAACATGTCTGCTCACTCCATCGCTCAAGCTCGCACAAAACATATTGAACTCGACTTACACTTCATTCGTGAGAAAGTTCAGTCGAAGGAAATCGTGGTTCATCATGTTCCAGCTCAAGATCAGATCGCTGATGTTTTCACGAAGGCTCTCCCTCAACAATCTTTCACGCGTCTCCGCAACAAGCTCCAGATATCCGCTGCTCAGATTGCGGGGGGGTAATAGCTGTACTAGCCGTTGCCCAATTTGGGACTTTTCCCCAAATTCGAATTGCCCTAATTTTAACCTAATTTCCGATTTTCTGCCCCAAATTAACTGGATGTGTATTCTCTCTTTTGCCCTTATTATCTACCGTTAGATTATCAGGACAGGTGGTGTCCGTCCGTGTATCTCTTCCACCTTAGACCATTAGGGTTTCAGCTGAACGTCTATATATATGTACGTTGTAATGCAGCCGCACAATATTCGAGATAATAATAATCCGCATTTATTTCTCGTCTCTCTATTTTCAGAAAGCTTCCATCTTTGCTTTCGTTTTATATTTCATGCAGATTCCATTAGAATAGTAACGAGATGAAGATGTTGAAGACGGGGGCCAGACATATGTCTCACAAGTCACGAGTCACGACTCATGCGCACATTTAGATAATTACGGTGTGACATCAACACTTATGTCATTCTGTGAAGGGTATGACCGTATGAGATACGTGGGTGTGGGTCGAAGGTTTCACGCGTTAGCCGGTGGTGTGATTAAATTAATTTAATTATATTCCTTCTAAGAGATACTATATCTCTAGGACTGTCAATTAAGTGTGGTCGACTATTTTTTGCTTGTTAATTATTAAAAAATTATATGACAGAAAAAGAACACGCTTATTCGAGAGGTTTGTCCCATGTTGACAGATGTGGTGGCTTCTCTAGCACTTATCATAGTTTGAGATAAGATTGTTTCATTACGGCTCTCAGACTAGCGCTGAAGAGAGTGTTTGTGTGACCAGTGGCGGAGCCACTTGAAGCATAGGAGCCCCCGCTAAAAAAAAATTACCTTAGTAATTTTTTTAATTTTTTTTGAAAAAATATATTTTTTTTCATGCTCAGCCCCCCTAAAATATATGTATATACATAAATATTATATATAAGATAATTTCAGCCTCCTCTACTCGATTTTTCTGGCTCCGCCCCTGTGTGTGACACATAATAGCTTGGTAATTGACTTTGTTATTTTTATAGCTTATGTTGTTTCATTTGGTTGTGTTTGGAGAGGTACTTGTTAGCTCTTGGAATAAATTAAAAGCTAACTTTTTCTTACGAGATTCTTGTACCGTTACATTTTTTTTCATATGTTATATTGACATTTACCAAAATAAATAAATTTAAATTTGTTTAATACTTCGTATTTTTTATACATTAAAAGGTTGCATACTAAACAATAAGGAGTAAATTTCTTTTTACAAATTTATCATTTCAATAATCTTTTATTTATTGTTAGAGATAATATCATTTTACGTGTCCTGTACCTATAACTAAATCCAATTTTAGTCATGTTTTTTTAAAAATCATCAAATGTAGTCTTTTCGGTCCAAATTCTCAAATGATATTATCTCTTATTGTTAATACCGTTAAATTTTCTAAAACTTTATCATCTAATAGACCCACCTTTATAATGTACTCACCCTATAACCAGGAATCCAGCGCCCCACGGCACGCGGGAGAAGGTATGTGATTTTTCTTATTAAAGTTACTGAATTTGGTATTTGATTAATTACCTGTTTATTAGTATATTATAAAACCCTGATTAGAACTTTTAGCGGCGAGAGAGAAATTAAAGTATCTGATTTTTTTTTAGGTTTTTGAATAAATTTAGCGTTTTGATTAGCAGTAGCAGCTTCAATTGATCGGTGTTCGATTTAGATATGAAGAAGAAAAATAGATCGCGCCGGCTGAAGAATACGAATCTGCCGGATCGGTGGCCGATGAATATGATTCAAATGAATACGAACATTCCGGATCGGCTCAGCTCGTTGCCGGATGACGTCATCAGCCACATCCTCTCCTTTCTCCCGACCACCAATCGAGAAGCCGGCCGATTGGCAGATCGTCGACGAGGTTATAATGCTTCACCACAAAGGCCAAATCATACACACTTTTCGCCTCCTCTGCAAAGCCGCTGATCAATTCTCCAATCATTCCAAACTAATCGAGTCGTGGATCGAAACCGTCCTCGAACGCAATGTTAAAACTCTGTTTATCCATCTAGTTAATGATCTGTTCAGCTGGCCCCAGTCTCTAACCACTAGCCAAACACTCGTTGATTTGTCTCTTCTCAATTGCCGTGGTATCTCCAGTACTATACACTTCCCTGCCCTTAAGAACCTCGTACTCGACGGTTTTGACTGTAATAATTTGGACGAAACCATTCCCCGTCTGCTCTCCGGTTGCCCGGTGCTCGAGGAGTTGGGAATTCAAATGGGGCTTTGTTGTAAGAATATCGAGGTTTGTTCGCCGACGCTGACTAGGCTCTCGATCGGATCATTTGACTGGGACTATCATAATCAGCCAATCAGGAACAGGACCCTTACAGGTTGTTGAAGTTAGATACCCCTGCACTTAGACATCTTCACTTGCGTTCTCGTCGTCATTCAATGGTTTTCTCAGCTATGGGACGCTAACTTCAGTAACCCACGCTGAAGTCGATTGTCGTGTACGCGATTGCATAGAGAGTGATAGTGGTATTGACGACTACTACTACAACTCTTCTCGCACCACTGTATTGGAATTTGTTGGTAAACTGTACAATGTCGAGCGTCTGAAATTAAAATGTCCTCACATCGTAAGTGTTAAATATGTCGACAATCTTTCACCGAGGAATTCTGTTTTTGGTAGTATTTTGATTTTGTGTTTGTTTTTTGTATTTCTCTGGCAGGTTCCTTACCCTGCATTCTCAGCTCTGGCTCCTAAGTTTCGTAACTTGACGGAACTCGATTTGTGTGGTGGTTTTTGTTTTCTCAAATGTTTTCTGGAAAATGCTGATAACCTTCGACTCCTAACGATTGTATGATGATATTCGTTTATTCTTTTGTTTTGATTTGAAATATGTTACTATCATAATTTGCAGAGTGACAGTGATACTGGACACTGGACGGAGCCGGAACAAGTACCTGCATGCTTGATATCAAGTCTTGAGACAGTTAATTTGGTTAAATTTGAGTTGGTTAAAAGTAGGGAGTTTGACGCGGCGAGATATATTCTGAAGAATGGTAAAGTCTTGAAAAAGATGACGATAACCACTCGACTGTCTGGATATTATCATCATCACTGTGATTCGATCAATTATAAGGAAAAATTCAAAGCGGCCAAAAAGGGCAAATTCAAAGCGCTCAAGAGACTCGCTTTGTTTGAGAGAGGGTCTAATGCATGTCAGCTTGCCTTTGACATTGTTTATTCTTAAAAGTGTATTTGCACCGTAGATTTTTCAACACAGCTTATATATATTTAAAATTCACTTAAAAATACAATTATTTATTATATTTTAATTCACTCATAATTACTTGAGTAGTATTTTGAAAATAGTTGTATGCGAACAAAAGAATCACCAACTCTCTTCCTAGCTAGAGAAACAGGTGACAAAAGTTGTTTGTTAAAATCGGCTTGGTGCACCCTAACCTGGAATCCAGTGGCACGCGAGAGAAGGTATTTGATTTTCTCATTTATTTAAGTTTTCAATTTTGGAATTTCATCACGCCTTAATTCTCTTTATAATATAAAAACCCTAACTAGGAATCAGCGGCGGAAGAGAAATAATTATCTCATCTTTTTATATATATTTTTTTAGGTTGCAGGTTTCAATTGTTGTTCGATTAGATATGAAGAAAAAAAATAGATCGAGGTTGGATCGGCGGCTGAAGAATACGAATTCGAACAAGCCGGATGATCGGCTGAGCGCGCTGCCGGATGACGTCATCTGCCGCATCCTGTATTTTCTTCCGACCACCAAGAGCTACGTCCGAACCAGCGTCCTCGCCAAAGGTTGGAGGCGACTCTGGACACGTGTCACCTCCTTAGAATTCGGATCAAAAGACGAGCCCGCCGATTCGAAGACGGTCAACGAGGTCATTTCCCGGCACAAAGGCCAAACCATACACACTTTTCACCTCCACTTCCCAGAAAATTATGATCATAATTCATGCACAGACTCCGAACTCGAGTCGTGGATCGCCACCGCTGTCGAAGGCGGCGTTCGTTATCTCCTTATCCATTTTCATCATCAGCTGATCAAGTTGCCTACGTGTCTATTCACCACCAAAACCCTAGTTGATTTGACGCTACGCGATTGTGGCAATATCCCCGCGGGGCCCACCGCATGTAATTTTCCCGCCCTAAAGAAGCTCGTGCTCGACAATGTTTGGTATGAATCCGATGAATCCCTTCCCCGTCTGCTTTCCGGTTGTCCGGTGCTCGATGAGCTGGCGGTTAAGTTTGAGTATAGTCAAATCAATATCGAGGTTCGTTCGTCCACACTAACTAGACTCTCGGTCGATTCGGGTTTGGGCTATGAAAGTGTTCACAAGTTAAGCTTAGACACTCCTGCACTTAGATGTCTTCATTTGCGATCTAGACGATTTGAGATTCTCTCAGCCGGGACGCTAACTTGCTTAACCGAAGCCGATGTTTATTCGAATGTGCACCGTTATTATTATGATAGTGATTGGGAAGGTGACGACGATGATGAAATTGAAAGGAAGGTTTCCTACTCTCGCAGCGTAACGGAATTT
Source organism: Euphrasia confusa (assembly GCA_954870475.1). NCBI lineage: Eukaryota > Viridiplantae > Streptophyta > Magnoliopsida > Lamiales > Orobanchaceae > Euphrasia > Euphrasia confusa. Next base: position 2,674,226 of record OX940956.1, on the reverse strand, counting down.
GTTGGTGAACTGTACAATGTCGAGTGTCTCAAATTAGTCACTTTTGGAATTGTAAGTGTTTGTCCAACAATCGTATAGATTTGGGTTCTTGTTTGGTTTTATAATACTCATCGGTTTTTGTTTTGCAGGTTCCTTACCCTACACTCCCGAATTTGTCTCATAAGTTTCGTAATTTGACCGAACTCAATTTGCGTGATGGTTTTTGTTTTCTCACGAGCTTTCTAGAAAATGCCGATAGCCTTCGACTCCTTACTATGGTAAGTTTTTCAATTTGCTTCGTTTAATCTTTTCATAAGAGTGAAGGGGATTTTCACTTTAATTAATTTCATAATCTGCAGGTTGGATGTTATGATTGGAAGGAGCCGAAACAAGTACCTGCGTGCCTGATATCATGTCTCGAAGCGGTAACTTTAGATGAATTTGAGTTTTATGAGGAGTGCGAGTTTGAGATGGTGAGATATATATTGAGGAATGGCAAGGTCTTGAAAAGGATGTCGATAACAATTCGAGATTATGGAAACAACTATCGTTCGTACAAGAAGGATAAATTCGAAGCGCTCAAGCGACTCGCATTGTTTGAGAGAGGGTCCGACTCGTGTCGGCTCGCCTTTGAGATTATTTCATCTTAAAAGGTGTATTTGTACCAGCTGGCGATATATAGGTCTCTTCGTGTGATTAAACAGTAGGGAGTTCGACGCAAGATATATATTCTGAAGAATGGTAAAGTCTTGAGAAGGATGACTCGATATTATCATCACCGTGATCAATCAATTATAAGGACAAATTCAAAGCAATGTTTTAGAGAGGGTCTAATGCATGCTTTGAGATTATGTACTCTTCAAAGGTTTATTTGCACCGCCATATTTAAATTCTATCCTTAAAAAATATTTTTTTTTTAATTAATTTATTTATAAAAATAAGCTCTATATATAGTACAATATATACTCCTACATTATAAAGTTATAATTGAATTTGATTGCCTAAAACCCTAACTACAGAAGTCCAGCGGCGAGAGAGAAGGTGTCTGATTTTTTATTTATTTTTAGTTTTTGACCGATATATATATATATGAAGAAGAAAAATAGATCGCGCCGGCTGAAGAATACGAATCTTCCTGATCGGTGGCCGATGAATATGATTCATACGAATACGAACACGCCGGCGGATGATCGGCTCAGCTCGTTGCCGGATGACGTCATCAGCCACATCATCTCTTTTCTCCCGACCACCAAGACCTCCGTTCAAACCAGCGTCCTCGCAAGAGGGTGGAGGCGCCTCTGGACACGTGTCACCTCCTTAGACTTCATAATCGAGAATCCGGCCGATTTGAAGACCGTCAACGAAGTCATGCTTCAGCACACAGGCCAAACCATACACACTTTCAGCCTCTTCTGCGGCGGCGCCGCCGCAGCTGATCCCGAACTCATCGGATCTTGGATCACAACCGTCCTCGACCGAAAAGTTCGCACTCTCTTCATCTATCTAGATTATTATCACGATAGGTTCAAGTGGCCCCCACATCTATCCTCCAGCGAAACCCTAGTTGACTTGAGTCTAACCAATTGCTGCGAAATCCCCACGGGGCCCACACGCTTTCCCGCCCTCAAGAGGCTCGTGCTCGACGGCGTTATGGACAGCTTGGAAGAACCTCTTCCCCGTCTGCTTTCCAACTGTCCTGTGCTCGAGCACTTGTCGATTCAAATGGTGAACTGCCATAAGAATATCGAGATTTGTTCGACAACGCTGACTGGGCTCACGATAGGATCGTGGGACTGGGACTCGACAACGGACTATAGTCCTCAACGGGTTTACACGTTGAAGCTAGACACTCCTAAGCTTCGACGTCTCTTTTTGCGTTCCGGTCAGTACGAGGTTCTCTCGGCCGGGAAGCTGAATTACGTGACTCGCGCTAATGCCGATTGTTGTGTACTCGATTGCGTAGAGAGTGATAGTGATGACGAATACTATGGAAAAGTGGAAAAAAGGTCGAAGGTTGACTCTTTTCGCAACACCGTGTTGGAATTCGTTGGTAAAATGTACAACGTCGAGCGTCTCACATTAAAATGTCCTCTCATCGTAAGTGTGTTAAATTTGTTCGATTGACGAGGAATTCTATTCTGTTGTGGTGATTTGATTTTTTGTTTTTGTTTTTGGCAGGTTCCTTACCCTACGTTCTCGGATTCGGCTCCCAAGTTTCGAAACTTGACGGAACTCGATTTGTGGGGTGGTTTTTGTTTTCTGAAATTTTTTCTTGAAAATGCTGATAGCCTTCGAAGCCTAACGATTGTAAGCATGCATGATCATATTTTCAAATTATACATTCTTTTCTTTTTTAATTATATACGAGTGAAGGGGGCAGTATCGTAATTTGCTGCAGGGTGGCCGTGATACTGGACCCTGGACGGAGCCTCGATACTGGAGTTGAATTACTCGACTTTGAGTTGGTTAGCGGTAGGGAGTTTGACGCCGCGAGATATATTCTGAAGAACGGTAAAGTCTTGAAAATGATGACGATAACCACTCGAGTGAGTCCATATTATCATCTATATAATTATGATTACCGTGATAATAAGAGCAACAATGACAAATTTGAAGCGACCAAGAAGGAGAAATTCAACGCGCTCAAACAACTCGCATTGTTTGAGAGAGGGTCTAATGCTTGTCAGCTTGACTTTAAGATTCATTATTATTAAAAAGGTTTATTTTTTTTGATTTATGTAATTTAAACAAACTGTTTACGAGAAGCATAAGTCTGTCCGAACTTCCACGAAGACGGGACGACGTTGATGAATTCAATCGTCTTCCCGTCGACCAAAGTGATCCTAAACGACAGCGTCTGTCCACGTACATCGAACCTGGTCTGCCAGTTGGCGCCCCAGTTCCTCATCACGGGGCTCCATTTCCTGAATCTGGAGCCCCGACTCTCCACACTCCGGATATCTCCGCTTCCGCCTACATTAGTGATCATGATCATGTTGAAATTTGGATGACCCTTCAACGTGAAGCGGACCCCGCCTCTTCTCTTGCAAGCCACCCTTCTATATAGCACCGCGACTATGCCCTCGTTTCCCGGGCGAGCAATTCGAAAAAAGGCCGGGGTCGACATGTCGAAGTGGTGTTGCGGGGGATCGCACCACCCCGCACCCTCGTCGTTGGACGGGCAGAGGTTGGTGGCGGTGACTGTGACCGAGGAGAGCCGGAGACACCACTTTGAGTCGAGACTGTTGTCGTCGCACTTGACTTGGTAGCATGAGCCGCACGACTCGCCGCCTCGGAAAAGCGCGACGCTCAGAGCCGCTGTGTGGACGCCGAAGCCGGCGTGGTAGGTGTTTTCGTATCCGCAAGCTCCACCTGACAGGTCAGGCAGGTCAGGCGTAAAATGTTTACTCTCTCAGTCTATGAACTGTTTGTCAGTTTTTTTTTTATACTGCCTGAAGTGTTTGTCAGAAACTGACAAACACTTCAGGATCAGAGGTAATAATACATACAAAAACTGCAATATTGTACGGTAACAAAAAAAAACAATGTATAGTACCGAGGGTGCTAGGGTTTTGGTTTCCACCGTAGTAAGTGGCGTGAGCATTGATCCAACGAGCGCTTTGTGCATCGACTCCCCTCGAAATCGCGACAAATATCGTCGAAATAATTATGTTCCAATTCCGAAATTGCGTAAAGGCAAGTGCGAGTGAAACCCTCTTCATCGCCGAATAGTCGAATAGAAAAGAAAAGTTAGAAGTGAGAGTGATGAGAATTGGTAGAGAATGAATGGAATGTTTGGTTTCCATTTATAGATATTGGAGCATCTCTTCTTAGTGCATGTTTTCTCCATTACATTACATGTGTACAGTATACGTACGTACGCGTTTCTGACGGTGATTAATGTTGTCTCCGGCGTCCTCAATTATTATACGTATACCTATTACCTACCGTACGCGTTTTTTTCATGTCCCTTGGAGTACGGAAGTTATGGTACGTTTTTTTCAGATTGTACGTATATAGAATTGGTGTTGTTGACTTTAAAGTCAAATTATGATCACTTAGGGGACATTGAGAAAGCAGGAACATGTGATCTCATGTGAAGCTCGTGAATTTTCATCTGTTTAATTTCTAAATTTATTCGTCGGTGATATTTTATGAAGGTGAATAATTATAAAACCGATTGGTTGCATTAATTGATAGTGTGGTGTAGATCCAAATCCTTATATTACGGTGCACATGAATTTTGTTTTCATATTATTTAAAATAATATTAAGAAAAAAAATAAGTTTATTACATAATTTTATAATATAATCCATATTTAATTTAAATTGTATACGATGAACATTTTGAAAATATAAAATGTAATTGTATACGAGATAGTTTTAAAATAATTTGAAAAAACAACTTTAAAAAAAATCACATTTGTTTTTGAAAATTATGCATTTTTATTTTTTTTGAAATTACAAATGATTAATACATAATTCCATAATTCTCCGCAGGAGTATTGAAGAGCTTTACCAAATATTCATATGAAAACTGATGTAACATGGGTGCAATACAGTTGTGGTCTTAATAATCTTGTTCACATTATGTATGTTCATATTTCACCCATGGTTTGATGAGGTCCAGGTCCAGCCCATAATATAATGGGCCCACCAAGCCCCATTGAAGGCCCAAATTGGATAAAAGACCAGGTGACCGCATCGTGTGACCATGAGCAGGTCCTCCTTAAGATCGATCATTTACTCCAACAAAAATCAACCTAACCGAATAACTAATCACTCACCACAAGAGTCAAACACCACAGAGAATTTCAATGAGTGAATTCAATATGTGGATTTGTCACACAATTTGAATGGTGATTTTAGTCGAGAAATACTTGAACACACATTGGATTCCAATCCAATAATAAAAACAGAAAACAAAAAGATCAAAATCATTCATAAAAATTGATTATCTGAAATTGTTCATCACAAATACATATAGCCGACTGCTTTCGATCAGCGCAGTCTCACAACAATATATACACCGGCTATATATACACACGATCGACACATCTCAAACCTCAAAACAGGACAAGGCACAAGAAAAGGCAGCAGAAGAGAAATATCGACACTCGATTAAGCGACTTTTCCAGCTGCATCTCCTGCCTCCTCAGCCTCGGGCTCCCAAACGACGACGAGTGGTAATAATTCGAATACGGATAACCAAACACATTCCCTTCCGAGCTCCCAAACATCCGCGCAAACACAAATTCCCCCACCATGTTAATCGTCGGGCTATACAAACTGCCCGACGAACTATCATCGTCGGGCCCCGATGATTTTGCTGACTCATCAACAACGCGTTTGAGCGAAGAGCCGAGGGTCGTTCGGGCACGGTCAGGGTTAAGCGGGCCTTTTTGGGTTCGACCCGGTCAGAGACGCCCCGCCCGTATAGTGGAACGAGGGATGATGTCGAGATGTGGGCTTTGCAGACAGGGCAGCATTTGGACATGGACTCTGAGGTTGTCTGAACACGAAGCCATTCGTAAATGCAGGGCCAGCAGAAGAGGTGCCCGCAGAGGGTGACGACGGGGTCTTGGGAGGAGTCGAGGCAGATGTTACAGTCGAAGCAGCCGTTGGAGGACTTGTCGGGCAGCTGTGGGGTCGGAATCGGGCAGTTCCGGGCTTGTTGCAAGGCCATGAATGATGAACTGCAGAAACAGAGAGGAAAATTTAAGAGGAAGATATTTGAAAATGTTGTTATCACCCTTGTTTGATTATTTAGGGAATTGGAAATAGAGTATGTGGTGATGGTTAGGTGTGTATGTGATTGAATATAGGTGAACAAAAACTAGTGGGATATTACTTGCATATAAAATTCATACAAAAGATATCAACATAGTCAACACATAAAGCAAGCAACTAATTAAGGTTGATAACCTATATATATATAGGTTTGTGTCAATTTCACAGCCTGTATCATTCACTTAATAGTGGACGGCTCCATTACAAAAGTTAAAACCCAAATTTTCAATTTTCAAACCAAAATGCTTCAGTCCTAAATATGAATGGTCATTGTAAATTAAAAAAAAAAGATCATTTTTATTAGATAAAAGTAGCAGTAATATCCTCTCTTTTTTCTGACAAATCATTCTCAACACGGTCTCAATTGCGTAGTTTAAGCAGGATCGTGTCGTGCAAGCTCAATGAAATTCGATTCGAATTCGGAAATTTTAGTTTTCTTGTGATCGGGTGGAGATTAGACCTGTAAATGGAGCGGATTTTATCCAGATTCGCTCCAGATCCGTGACCTTTTAACGGATATGGATCGCAATATTTGACCCGTTTACCTGTTTTACGACCCGACTCGTTTACCCGTTTTATAAACGGATCGGATACGGATCAAGGCCGACCCGATCCGTTAATGACCCGACCCTCTAAAAAATTTATATATATATATATATATATATATATATATATATATATATATATATATATATATATATATATATATATATATTAATAAATTAATTATATTTTTATAACCTAAACAATTAAAAAGACGTTTGTTTTCCCAATTTTTATTAAGGTTAATAATTATCAATACCAACACGACTCACACCATATCATTCTCATATAAGGTAAAGAAAGAACAAGAGAATAAGAGTTAGGAATTTCTTTTTTTTTTTCAATTTTAGAACGGGTCGAAAAAACCCGTTGGATACCCGTTGATCCGTCGGATACGGATTTGGATTGAGTTTTCGATGATCCGGCGGGTCACGGAGCGGGTACGGATCTAAAATTTAAATTATTAAACGGGTACGGATCGACACTGATCCGCTCCGGATCCGCCCCATTTACAGGTCTAGTGGAGATAGTCTATAAACAATTTGCAACTTTTTATATGTTCTTAATGAATGTAATATAAAAAATATCTCGTTAAAATCTATGAATAATTAATCAATAAAACCTTCAATATCCTAAAGGAACATTTTTTTTTTTATTTGACGAAAATTAAAATAAAATAAATAAGAAAACAAGAATGCTATAAATGTCAAAAATCACAAAAATGAACATATAGAAAAGGTATCATTACGAAGCATACAGAAACGCAGAAAGAGAACGAACCTGGGTGAATCAACAGAGGGAATCCTAGAGAGAGAATATAAAAAAAAAGATTTGATTTTGTAAGTTTCTAGAGAGAGAAATGGGAAGAATGTGGTTGGCGAAGAAGAAGGAAGATATGAAATCGATATATATATATATATAGAGAGAGAGAGAGGAGTGGGGGAGAGTCAATATTTAAAAATCCATAATTATTAAGTACGCAACAATTATTATTTTAGAATATTATTAATTAATTAATTGGGTAATTAATTGAAGTAGCATGAAATTAATTGGTAAATACTTCTGGGATATGGGCTAATTGGTAAATACTTCTGGGATATGGGCAAGTAGTAATTTAATTTGAAAATACATATATATACACGTGGAAAAAGAAACGGTGTAGATGATGACGTATGCACGTTACGATGCTGAGCTGGCTTCCAACTGATTTTATCTTTCTAATAATCTTATCCTCTTTACCTTTTTTTGGGACACGGAATCGAAACCGACGAAATGTTGTTTTAATGGGGCCCAAAACCCATCAGCACTCTTCACCCAAACAAGTATTACGTGGAACATACAATACAAATTTTGTTAAGATTTTAACCTATTATTAGAATCCATTACTATTTTGTTAAGATTTTAACCTATTATTAGAATCCATTAATAGTAGAATTAAATTTTATACAAGAGATTTATAAAATACGTTGGTTATTTATTGATTACATTTTTATCTTTTTGTTTTTTTGTTTTTCTAAAAAGTGCTTTTTTTACAAACATTACTCATAATCCAAAAATGAACTAATTTATAATTTATTTATATTTAAATTTTATCCACATGCTTATGGTCTGCATCCACGAAGTAGACAGGATAAGATTGGCATTTAAAAAAGAACAATATATACTCATCTGTAATATACTCCTATACTGTTAATAGTTTTTTTAAGAATAGCCACATCCACTTTTTTTATTATGGGCGGCCTCGTTCACAAATAAATTACAAACAAAATATATAGCACCGAATTATACTATTAAATCACGTACTCTACTTGTCTCGGATGTCTTTGCATTAAAACATGACACAACTTAAGAGAAGAATAATTTTTGTAAGGTGAATAAAATAAAGTGTAAAAATATAATGAGTATTACAGTAATGTAAAAATAATGTCATGAAAAGTACGCAAGCAATTCTGAAATCTACAAAAAAGTGTTATGAGACGAGCAAAACAAAGAAGTGTGCAAGCAATTAAGAAAAGCACGGAGAATTAGATTACTATGACAACCAGTTTCCAACGGTGTATTTGATGAGAGAAACTGGATTGGATCACCATTTGAAGTTTTGAAAACATATCACACATTGTGATAAATAGTGAAGTAAGAATTTCATGAATAGAAAGAAACATTAGAGGCATTTAAGGAAACGTCAAGATGAAGACAGCATCCCAGTTTCGAGGTTTTGATTCTTCAAATTGGGAAAATAGGGACAAGACGATCCAAAACTGGGACCGCAAATTCATCAAACAAGCAAGGTGATCTAATTTTTTAGGAGAAAAGAAACGATTGTCCGTAATTAGCTGACGGAATTAATTAAATACACTGCATCACTATACACGAGGTTTATTAGGATTTATTCAAACCATTTTTGCAATGTTAAGAGCTAAAAATAAGAAGAATAGATAAAGGGAGTTTTGATTTCTTCAAATGTATAATTATACACTCACCTTTCTACAAGAATTTCTCTATGCTGGTTGTTAATGTCGACTCCGGAACCGCGCCTATGACAGCATCTTTCTTCTCTCCGTCCTTAAAGATTATGACGGTTGGAATGCTTCGTATTCCATATTGGGTGGCAATCGAAGGGCTCTCGTCCGTGTTAACCTTGTAGCATTTGAGCTTACCTGCATACTGCTTAGCAATTTTATCGACAACAGGGTGGATCATACGGCATGGCCCACACCAAGGTGCCCAAAATTCAACTAAAACGGGAGAATCAGACTGGAGCACAAGAGACTCCCAAGTTGAGTCGGTGACAGCAGCCACTGTGTTTTCCAAAAAAATATGAATCAGACACGACCTACATAATAAATTTTACCAATATACAAACGGTGCCATCAGCAAAACCTCTATAAATCAATAACCTTTGGACCGCTAGAACTTATTTACTTAACGAGATTAACAGTCGAGATATTAATTTAGCATGTCGCTCCCAAGCCGGGACTGACAAAATACTGTATTATTTAAGCAGGATTATTAATTCTTCGAGCATTAAACTATCAAGGTTTCATCGTATATAAAAACATTTTGATTCTTAAAATTTGTTTTTTGTAATTGATTATTGAAAACTGAAATCTCATCAATTGGAGTTTTCAAAAAGTACATTTCCTAAAATACTATCTAGAAGATCTTATGGGAGCTCACAAGTCGGTAATCACAAATTTCCAGTTACAAAGATTAATTGATAGTCACCTCTAAGGGTCCTAAAAAACGCAATTGGTAGGCGTTGCTCCCTCGAGTAGTTGGAACTTTGGCAATTTTTCAAATGTAGATGTTCCATACGGACATTATATTTAATTAACTCGAGGTTCAAAGTACAACATTTCAGATTTATTATCAATAGCAGAGGATTTAAGTGCAAGGTTGTGGTGGTTAAAGAAATGGGCTCATCTGATCGAGATACTCTAGTCCTAGTAAAAACTGGAAAAAGTTGTCAAAATAAGAACAGTAAAGCCTTTAAAAGAGGGAATAAAATGATAGTGAACCATCATGACGTTAAAATCACAGATTCAGATTCAGTCATCCGTGAGTGAATGGGTATCTGAAAGAAAATATGCATGGGTATCTAAAGCGGAATATTTCACATATCATTAGGAATTACCGATACACCTACTTTATGTACATGCGATGTTTCATTAATCTGGTGGATACACTTCCATACAAAAAACAAATGAGTTTCAATCTGAACTAACCCATGCCCAAAATTGCATTGTAAACACTATTAGCGAAAAGGTCTCGAGCCTCGACTACTTATATGTAAAATAATTTCGTAACATCTCAAACATTTCCCGAGTATGTTCGTTCATGCATGGCAATCAACTCAAAATCAAATGACCATTTGTTATAAGAAAAAAAAGGAATGCGCTGTACCTAGAACCAGTACATGATCAACGTGCATTCAGCAAAAATTCCGACTAAGGCGACTATTTTCAGTGTTTTTTTTTACCATAGAGCACGAGTGATTTGCAAGACGGGTCAAACTTGGTAAGTACTATTCCAACGATAAAAATGCAATCGAACATAAACACAAGCTTCATCAATGTTTAGGTCAGTTGATCACATCCCACACAGACTATTAACACCCGATTGAACGGTCTCCTACATAACAGCTAAATTTCATGATACTCTAAATACAACCGTACAATTAACATCTCGAAAGCACTAATAATCGCGCTAGAGGATAAAGAGAAAGTGTGAATCAATACCTTCGAGTTCGACAGCAGTTTCCTGTGCCTCGCAGAAAATCCGACCACCGCGGCGATCGAATCCAGATCTCGAACCCGTCGACGGCAATGATCGCACAGACTGAATCTTAAGACCTCTAAAATCCGAGAAACTGATGGATCTACGGCGAGAAGCGTAGGACCCGTCCACCGGAGCCAAATATGCCGATGGTAGAGCGGAGGCGCGTGGAATAGTAAAGGAATCCATCACAGCAGCCATGGAGAAAAAATAACACAGTAGAGTGTGCGCCTGCGCTTGCTCGGAGAAAAATGGAGTTGGTGGTGTTGGTGAGCTTGCTTGGTTTTTGGTTGGGGAGGATTTTCTCGAGAGGGGGTACGAAATTACGAATGGACGAGAGGGAGTTTGTCGCACGGTCAGATCAGGTGCCCTGCTTTACTTCACCTTGATGGGCTTTTAATATTGGGCTTAGGATTGGGCCTAAATAGTCAATATAGTCAAATGTAGCCCGTGCTATCAGTGTCACGACTTGTTCATGCACAATTATTAATTTCAAATAAATGAAAACTCGTAATACACAATTAAAAAAACCGACCAAATATTTGTTGTTTATTATAAAATTGGTCAAATAGTCAAAGGTGGGAGTAGCATTTCCCTCCCCTCGTCCAAAGGTCCAACCACTCCATTTCAAACACGAAATTCGTGCTCCCGTTGAACATTCCAATATTTGAAAAACACAAAAACAGTCAAAAACAACTTTCCGCTCTTTCTGCGACTTAACACCGCATGATTCAAATGGCGGAGATTGCGAATAATAATCGCGGCAAAGAAAAACAACCGACGACGACGCAAGGCCGGAGAAACCATCAGCTCGGCCATCGGCTTCTCCACGACCTGCACGTGGAGGAAGCGAAGCTAGCCGGATTAGCCGTCAGCTTCAACATTCGCGTCCGAGCCGCCGACATGCCCTCCGCCATGCAGGAACGCGCCCTCCGCCACGTCCGCGCGCTGCTCGACTCCGCCGCCTCGTGCCGCCGCCCTAACCCCACAATCCTCGCCCGCTCCATCAAAAAGGTATGTACATCATATACAAATATTCTATTCGAATTATAAGGCCGTATTTAATTCTTATTGGTTATGGTGGTTAGGAGTTTGACTCGGTGTATGGACCCGCGTGGCACTGTATCGCGGGGAAGAGTTTCGGGTCGTTTGTGACTCACTCGCCGGGCGGGTTTCTCTACTTCTCGGCCGACTCGCTTTGTTTTCTTCTGTTCAAGACTCAGGTCCACGTCATCGCCCAACCAATTACCAAGGCCTAATTAATCTCTGTTTTTTTTTTCGATTAGAAAGAAATGATTATTATTACCAGTTAAAACATCAGTATTCACGTCTGATGTTTACTGTGCCTTAATCCTCCCCTTTACATGAATATGGGTTAATTGGAACTTTATTTTATTTTGAATATGCGATTTTCAAATGAAAGAGAGATAGAAACATAATTTGTTATGATTGTGTACCACAAAAACATCTCAAAGATTTATACAAGAAAAGTATAATTATTAGGAAGCAGAAGTGTACAACACGCCATAAAAGTTTTTTTTCAGTTTAAGTTGATTACCATATTCAAATAATCACACTACTCTCTCGTTACAATTGAAATTCAATTTCAAAACTCAAAACTACGTCCTGTGAAAAGAATTAAGTTACCCAACAAAATAAGCTCATTCTTGAGCAAGATCATAATCAGCTTGTGACCGTAAAAATTCAACAAAATGCATGCACTTCTGTACAGTACTAAATACAGTATATAATTTGTGTTCATCTACACAAACAAAATGGAACCAAGAAATCTGGTCCAACAATTTGCTGGTCCCCAAAGAAAACAATTATTGCCCTGCAAAAGGGTCAATTTTTAAATGAAAAAATCGGAAGAGTTGATAAAATCATAATTGGGACTTGACGCAATATAATATTTTCCCTGCAATTCTCCATTGTCACGCAAACTCACAACGCAAGAATCTAGGCAAGGCATGGCCCCCATTTCCTACTATTCAACCCAAAATCACTTTTTATTTTCCATTCAAACAAAATGAATTACTTGGACAATGAATTAATAGAATCAAATCAAATTTGGTGTTACACGAAAAACAAATCAAATTTGGTGTTACACTGTTATGAGTAGGAATTACAGGAATAATGCACACAAAGACTATATAAATGATAAACGAAGTTCATTTACTCTATATAAACGATAAAACGAAGTACATTTACTCTATATAAACGATATTATGCACCTGCAAGTGTATATGTATCACTATGTACTATGGCATGACAATTATACACCTAATGCAGGTTCCTTTCACGCATGAACTGCTCTATTTTGTGTACGTCTTCTGGGACATCTACGCCATGGGCCTCGTGGTCCACTTTGATCACCTGCTCGGGAATAAAATCAATTAGAAAAACAAGTGACTGCCTTCCCTTAAGAGCTTCTCATAATCCACACATTGAAATGGCTGTGAGAGTTATAGGGATGAGGGATCATGGTACTATCGCACAACTCATTGGAGTAATAATAATAATAATGACAACTAATATGTTGTTTTCTTGTCATTAATTTATGTTGTTTCTAATATCCCTTACCATACCACAAACACTCTCTTGAACTTTCCAATTTCATTATCAAACAAACGAAATTGTAATTCTCAAAGAACACGGGATTTTTCCCGATTACACTAGCCTTAGTAGTTTCTTCTAATCTTTTAAGTCGTTTTTTTTATTAAGTTATACTTGCCATTGTTGCCAAAATAAAAATGAAGAAAACCCATAATATGCATCAAGGCTTATTGCCTGCCTAGACTGGCATGTGAATAAATAAATACGGAGAAAAATAAAAGATATGAATATTTGCAGAGATTCATGTTAGCACCTTCATCTTATATCCATTTTCAAGGACCTTCAGTTGTTCAAGATCTTCTTCTAGCTGAAGCGGAGTCGACGGCAGGTCTGGATAGATCTTCAGAAACTTCGAGTCAAGGCTCTGTCATATATATAAACGAACCCTACAATTAGAAGCTTATACACATATTGAAAGGAGAAAAAAATAGGAACTGTAATCATGTGTTTGTATACCTGAATCCCCAGATGAAGTAAATATGGAAATTGGGGGTTCACTTTTCCAGACCTGCACACACATCAGAGTAGTAGATTGCAATTTATTTTCTACATCTTAACAAGTTTCACTTTAGTAAAGCAAATAGGATAAAACTACAGAAGAACTAACTTGTTGAATGGTATGAGCCCTCTCGAGAAATAAATCGCGTAGCCACGGTTATCTACAACACATTTGACACGATTCGGATCAAATGCGTCTTCGGGCTTTAAGGAAGTAACTGCAGTGCTAAAGACCGCATCTGGAGAAGCCTGCTCGAGACGAGCTGATTAGTTTCAAATATATTTACCTAGCAAGGATGATACATTAGGATTAAAAGCTACTTTACCTGGAGGGCTTTGACTATCCCATCTATGATTTCAGGTTCTATGAGAGGCTCGTCGCCCTGAATATTGACGACGACATCGTATTGCTTCCCGAGTTTCCCAAGCGCTTCGTTACAGCGTTCGGTACCTGCAAAGGTTCCTCACATTAAAAAACGTGCGAGAATATTTATGGAGTGTAAAGAAAACTGCGATAACTTATACCGTTTCGACAGGATTCCGAAGTCATTACCACATCCGCTCCGAATCCTCTACAACACTCGGCAATCTTATCGTCGTCGGTTGCGACAACTACAGGAGTAATAAACCAACATATCAGCAACCATAGCCCAAACTCACATACTATATAAATTAGTAAAAGAGGTGTAACTGTACCAATATGATCCAAAGAGGTTGCCATTTTTGCTCGTTCCCAAGTTCTCTGTATCGAACCAATTCGAAAGGGGAATGAATCGAAATTCAACATGTAAATTAACAGTAATTCGATCTACGCACAGAATGTATTATGCAAACACAAACAGAAAATTAAAGGGGAAGCTGAAAATTACTTGGATCATCGGCTTGCCAAGGATGTTTACAAGAGGCTTGCCTTGGAAGCGAGAAGAAGCGAATCGGGCGGGTATAATCCCTACGACCCGGCTCCGAAACTTGCCAGATCGGCGATAATACAGGAAGGCGTGGGCACCGAGCGCCACCGCGGCCGCCGCTACGCCTTGAATAATCCAGGATTTCGTGGAGCTAGAGCTTGACGACGGCGACGAAGAGGGTTCATTGCAGATCGGCATTTTTTGTGCATATAGCGTTGCTGTACTTTTGGTGGTCGAATTATGCTGATCTAATTAACAGCAAGTCGGCAACATTAAGCTGGCAATCTCAATGAGTGTCTTTTATTTAATTTAAAACAATTATATTTTTCAATTAAATATATATATATTTACTCTTTCATAAAAAAAAAAATACTCTAATAATTTCATACACACTAATAGTAAATCCTTTTAATTTTTTTAGGTAGCATATAATAAACTCAACTTATGATCAAAAATCTCATTTTTCCATAAATAAAATAAAATTTAACAAGTGCTCACACGTTACAACCACAAACATGAGATCACTTGAAAGTATACAACAAATTGTTCTAGAGTTCCTGCAAAAATCCAATCAACGATACCACGGTGATGAGTCGCCACCACCATAACCATTAGACCTTCCCCCACCACTTCGATGGTTTCCCCAGCTCCGACTCTTACCCGACTCCTTGGCAGAACCATTTTCATGTGTCTTCACTTTCACCACCTTGGCAGATTTGCCCTCCTTAGGAGCCTTCCTTTTCTTTCCGGAAGATTTCACTTCACTCTTAATGGCGGGGGTCCCATTTCCACGAGGAAGTGGCTCCTCATCCCCATCGTCATTCGCAGGCCAATTACAATAAATCTCCTGTTGATCATCTCCGATAATTTGTTGCAACGGCTCAGAGGCGTCTGGAAACAAGTTGTTGAACGTTAGCTTCCCACTGGACCCGCCTTTACGCTCCAACAGTACTGAATCGGGCCTGATTATGGCGCCGAGAATGCTCTTGTTCGGGCCGAGTTTCGTTATTGCCTTTGTGTTGGTTAATGTGGTGAAAGCATTTGCAAAAGCAGATTTGGCCTGTTCAATATGACAAGCAAGGGAACAGAAAAACTTAATAGGGGGCATAGAGTAACAATATAAAGCAAATACTGAAGAGGTAGAATCTAAGTAATCAAGGTGATATTTGGCAAAAGGTTGTTTCATACCAAAAAGAAAAGTGGCGAACACAAAATATGTAAGCATTCAAATGGGGAACAATGGAAACCACTACTTTAACGATTCTCAATACAAAGAAATGAGCTGCCAAATTCACATAATTGAATAAGAGCATTTTTTGTTTCTTCAATTTAGATGATGAGAAAATTGCATTTTGTGAAGAGTAATCACAAGGAAATTAACCGGCCCTTTGAAGCTTCTGGAATAAGTTGAGTATCACTACAATTTTTAGAGCACGACTACTTCTCACTTTGTGTTATTACGACATTGGTTGTTAAAGGGAACCCAGCCCCGTAGTAGAGGATAATTTTACCTGAAAATAGTTGAAGGAGTTCTTCCCAATATCATTGTCTGGAGCCTGTTTTCAAAGAAAATGTGAGCAAAAAAAATACACTCATTAACAAATTTGATTGAGATCATCAAAATCTAATATTTTTGTCTCAAACTCTTCATTAAAAAAAACAAGTGCCCTAAGTTTCAACCAAACGGTCATGACAGATAAAAAAATTATCAAAAGTGGACAAGGAGAAAACTTGTATAGGACTTCACTGCCTTCGTGTGGGCTACCCAATAGAAATTTGACAAGTAATATGTTTTTTATAACTTCCATATTTACTTCTATTTTATTGCATGTTTTTTCATACATTTTATATTCCATGTTTAACAAATCAAAAATCAATACATTACCTGTGGGTCCTGAATGGAAAGTAGAGATGGCCGACCTTCAACTAAAAACCTGAATGCCACAATTGCCCATAAAATTAGAGGAAAAAAATGTGGACATAGCGATTAAGAACTTTGAAATCTTATTACCAAAGCAAGCAACAACTACAGTGAAAAAAACAGAAAGGTTTTTTACCCTTTACTACTTTTTGAGTAGAAAACTCCCCTACTATTGCAAGATATCCCAACATCAGCTGTATTTAATTTGCACCCGTACATCTCAAAAAAGTTCACCTAAGTTCCAAAAGAACACCCAGAATTACATTAGATTATTAGTAGGGTGCAAAAAGAGCTCACTTGGCAGATTTTCTAGGAACCTTAATAAGTATTGACATATAGAAGTAATGAGGATGATACATGGGAATTCATTAATAAAAATAACCATGTACCAGTAACACTCCTAGGTTATGTTCAGGAGAAGCTTGGCGATCATGCCGATTCTGCAACGTAATAATATGTCAGGCCAAAATCCAATAATTGAACAAAGAAGATATATATCAAAAGATAAAAATGAAAATAAAGATTCGGTACAAAGGTCCTTTATTTCACATAAATGAATTACTTTCTACAATAGTTTGACCAAACAGGTGGAGAGAAATCAATTTATGTCCAGTTCTTTTGAAAAGAACAATAGAAACTTTTAGGGTACAAATGGAACGGATAGATATACACAGGAACAATGTACGCCACCAAATGAAGTTTAGGTCAAGGAACCCAGAATAACATAAAAAAATGTGCTTACCTACTTCATACAAAGAAAATAAACATAGAAAACATATTATCTGAATAGGCAACATAGAACAGGACTTCACTCAAATTGCATGAAACTAGGATAACTTTGCAAGTACTAAAAACACAACCAATCTCATTTAACAGTAGAACAAAGGGAATTTACAACAGTATACTTACCCGCAGCATTGCTATAAGCATAGAGAGAAGTGCATATGAGCCAATTCCACCAGTGTACACCTGAGGTAGAAGGACAAGTTCAAGTAAATATGAACATGTTTACAGACCAATAAAGTTCAAAACAATCAAGTTACACCTCATTCAACTCTCTTTGCTGCAAGAAGATTTTCAAAATCAAACACAATGGTCTTAGTGGTGGCCATTTAGATACAGCATCCTGTGTGTAAAAACAGATATAAAAAAAATAAAGATTCATCAAATTAGTTTAGCAGATTGACTAAATAAAGTGAATAAATCAAGCAGAAGACATGGGAAGACCTTTATATACTCAGCAGCTTTTGGTCCATTATCAACATCAAAACTGTGAACAAGAAATTTATAAATTACGAGGAAAGTAAACAATGGATAGCCAGCCAACGTAGAAGATTTGTTCACCCAATCATTTTTAGTGAAAACTATCAATTAAATTTTAAATAAGATAATCAGAC
The DNA here is from genome assembly GCA_954870475.1 of Euphrasia confusa. Classification (NCBI taxonomy): domain Eukaryota; kingdom Viridiplantae; phylum Streptophyta; class Magnoliopsida; order Lamiales; family Orobanchaceae; genus Euphrasia; species Euphrasia confusa. The sequence goes on along the minus strand of OX940956.1, from coordinate 2,656,300 downwards.
TTGAACCTTATATCAAATGAGAAGCCACTTTTCTTCTCCACAAATTTAATAATTGGCACGCGTGCCTTTGCAATAACCTAATAAAAAAATATATATATTGAATAAATGGAAACACACAAATTTAGGAAGTGAATCCAAACACTAAAGGATACCTGTATCTTTTTTGCAATTCCTCTTTGAGATAGTGCCCGAGAGAGAGCCTGCAGACCTAACTGGGGACTTCTAACATTTGAATATAGTATGACAAGCTGCCAAATGACAAATTGACAATGTCATAATGTTTATATTTTTAAATTACAAAACCCACAAATCCTTTCATAATAAAAGGAATTCTTAAGACTGGTAACAATTCCTTCGAATAAAAACTAAAAAGCAAACAATGTTAAATCAAGACCCATATTCAATACAAATATAAATACGAACTGACAAGCTTACATCGATATCACTAGATGGAAGGTAAAGCCCCGTCCTAAACGACCCAAAAACTTCGGCCTGAAAGTCCAAACTTCCCATAAGTATCCATCACACTTTAAACAAACACCAGTGGACAACAATGTCAAAAACCTTGTACCTCAGCATTGGGCCATATATATTTGATAACATCAGACACCGATTCTATGGCAGTGTCTCTAGATTCTTGCTCCTCTGGCGTTGGTGATAGAAATTCACAGAAATCAAGTATCTCTACATGTAGTTACAAGAGTAAGGCATGGCTTCAGTATTCAAAATTCATGTATATGGTGATAGAAATTCACAACAATTAAATATCTACACATATCAAACCTACATAATAAAAGTAAATTCACACGAAGATTATATTCTAGTATTTCACAGGATCACACCATAATCTCTAATGCAAAAACTAATGATTCGTGTAACAGAAGCTTAACTCACAAAAAGTCGTGTAATTTACTTGAACTATATTAATTTGAGCAAAAAAAAAACCTTTATGGAGCCGAAGCATAGGGCTTTTGAAGCGACAATTGGCGCGAAACCAGCTTCCTTCTAGAGTCCTCTCAGGCGCCGGGGGTGAAATTACCGACGGCGCTATCTGAGGAAGAGGAGTCTCGGTGTTCTCTGCTTCGTTCACATCGAGAGAGAAGTAGTCAGGAGCGGCGGATTCCAGCAACGGGCCTTTGTCATCGGAGAGGGAAATCCGGTTTCGGAGGACAACGTAGGAGTCCAATTCGGAAGGTGGCGGCGTCGCGTCAGCAGCAGCGGTGGCGCCGATGGGGTTTAGGGTTTCATAGAGTATTGGCTGGGTCTCCATTGGATCCCGGTTGCGGTTAGCGAAACGCAAAGATTAGACTAGACCGAGAGACGAGAAATACGTGCTCCCTAGTTTATAAATAACAATTAAATCTAATTTTTATAGTACAGAACGAATATATAATTGAATTGTATTGTATAGGAGTTAATATTGATAATTTTTTGTTTTTAATTTAAGTTAGTTGTGATTTGTGAGTAAAGTTATAAATGAAGGGTAAATTGTATTTTGAGTTAAATATTGAAAATATTACTCCCTCCAACCAAGAATATATGGCATACTTTTTTTAGTACGGAGTTTAAGAATATTGATAATTTTTTTAAATTTAAATTAGTTGTAATTTGTGTAAGAATATTGATAATTTTTTTAAATTTAAATTAGTTGTAATTTGTGTGTGAAGTTATAAAGTAAGGGTAAAATTGTGTTTTGAGTGAAATATTGAAAATATTACTCCCTCCGACCAAAAATATATGTCATACTCCCTCTGTCCCAAAGTTATATGTTCGTCTAATACATATAGCTCTGGAACAGAGGTATTACATTTTTTGGTCACAAAGTTTAAGAATATTAATAATTTTTTTATTTTTAAATTAAAAAGTAAAGAGTAATAATATTTTTTAAAGTGAAAAATAAAGTAAAATAATATTTTAAAATAAAAAAGTTAAAATAATTATTTCATTTTTTTTTTGTTTTAACTATTGTTGGGCATTTGAAAAAGAGTATTTTATTTTCTTTTTCAGAGTCTGTCAATTATTTTGAAACACTCTAAAAAGGAAAGTAGTGCAACTATTTTGGGACGAAGAGAGTAAATTTTAATTGGTTTGGATGGTCTTACTATGGTCACAACAGCATCCCTTGCGATCAAGGCAACGGTATCGGCGCACGAGACGACCCTCGGGCACTTGCTTTCGAGAAGGGCTTTCACTCTGTCGACGAAGTCGTACCCCCTTAGGGACGTATTAGGTGGAGTAAACTTTTCCGTGTTGTTTCTAGGGCTGCTGGCCGTGAAGTTCAAGAGCACAGACGCGTCGCATCCCTGCAGATCGATTCGACTAAGACAAAATAAGTATAATTAATTAAATATATATATATATATATATATACATGTACACGCTAGCTACGTAGTTATCATATTCATACCTGTACGAAACAATCGTGAAAGTGCAATCCGAGTAGGGCTGCCGCGAGAGAAGGGGCGTTCGGGATGTGTTTTTGGACAAATTCGCTTATGATCATCTCGGCGTCTGGGCATGATTTTTTGTAGAAGTTCATCTGTAAGTTGGCATAATTAGCAGAGGCTGCGACGACTAGAAGCACGAATATTACAACCTCAAACCTTACAAATTCTGCCATTTTTAGTTTACAGATATATAATGTGTGGATATGATTGTGATCTCCTTCATGCACGTCGACGAGGTTATATAGCCACTCGGGCTTAGTTTGATCCGCGAAATCTTGAATGGGTCTACAGAGAGTCGCTCCGGATATATCGAAAGATACCGAAATCAAAAAATAAATATATAATATACTGCTTTTTAACTGTAAAACACTTAAAGTCTCACTATGCATAGTAACATTACTAAGGACTTTTGGGAGGTGCATGCATATAGACTTATAGTACGAGTTGTGATATGTTTTGGTCCAATAAGTTTGATTTTTTCACATCACATTTTGACTAATTGAATTCTACAAAGTAGCTTCAAGCAAAGACGGACGCGGGCGAGGGGGGCACTGGCCCCCCTATAAATTTTTAAAAATTCAGGGGTATTTTAGTAATTTCACATATTTAATTAATTAAATAATTGATTAATAATAATAATAATAATAAATATTTGTGAAATTGGACTTTTAATTGTTGGTGAATCAACAAAGTACTAAAGCCCAAATTAGCCCATTTGAAAGTTTGCAGGAAATTAAAAATAATACTAATATTTAGTTATTTTTTAATTCCTAATTTATCATCTTCTTCATTTTTTCTAAGTCGGACTACGTACTTTCTGTTTCTATTTCCAAACCCACATTCCCCCTTTTCTAAACCCACATTCTCTTTCTCTTATTCACCCTCAAAGCAAGAATACTATAATCGATTGGAAATAACAACCAAAAACGCTAAGGAATCATCAAGTGGTCAACACAAAACACAAGAGAAAACACATTCTCTTCTTCTTTCAATGTATGATTTTTTTATTCCACTAAAAAACTATTTTTTTCATGTGTTTGTATATATTTTAACTTTCTTTTACAATATTTGCATCATAAATTGATTTATATTTTATTGTATCTAATTAATTTATTTAACCCTAATTTTTTATTTAGAACATGAAAAAGTTTCTTAAGGCAATACCACATTGTGTCGAAACGTCGTCCTCGTCGATAAAAGCTTCTATCACTACGACATCATCTTTGCCAACCAAAGCTCCATCCGTTTTTAAAGATTTTCAAGTAGCAATTGACGAAAATATTGAAGTTTATTTGATGAAGTGAACACAAAACTACTATTATGCATGACATGCTTTGATCCGATTGACTCATTTTCGACTTTTCACAAAGAGAAGTTAATATGTCTTGCCAATTTTTATCCATGTGATTTTTCGGCAATTACTTTATATGAACTTGGAAATCAACTTGAAAACTTCATTGTCGATGTGCGCTTGAATGCAAATTTGTGTGATGTAGTAGGTTTAAGTGGGCTTGCTCAAAGGATGATTGCTAAAAGAAAACATCTGGTATTTCCATTGGTTTATTTGTTGCTTAAGTTGTTCTTGATCTTACCGGTTTCTACAACCACGGTCGAGAGAACCTTTTCGTTAATGAAAATTGTCAAGAGTTCGTTGCGCAATCGTATAGGAGACGGGTTGTTGAATGATAGTCTTGTAACATACATTGAAAAAAATGTGTTCCGAAATGTTAGCAATGAGGCTATCACACAACGATTTCAAAATATGAAGAATAGAAGAGAAATGTTGTGAATCTTATGATGGATTGATGTAATAATTTGACGATTTTGTACTTATGATATTTTGAAATTTTAATTAATACATTATTTTGAAGTGAGGTTATATATATATATTTTTAAAATTAAATATTATATATTTGGGCCCCTGAAAAAAAATCTTAGTTCCTTCACTGGCTTCAAGGACTATGCAGTTACCCAACGACGGCGACAACAATTGTAACGACAACAATGGATAGAATGTTTAGCCAAACGACGACTAAGTCGCCTCGTCCCAAATATACAAGATTATTAAAATTCATAATTAAATAGATGAGTGTTAATATGCTAGGAAAATTGGCTTGAGAATATATATAAGTGACAGTCGTGTAATTTACTTGAACCATATTAATTTGAGCAAAAAAACCCTTTATGGAGCCGAAGCATAGGGCTTTTGAAGCGACAATTGGCGCGAAACCAGCTTCCTTCTAGAGTCCTCTCAGGCGCCGATGGGGAGCGAAAAGATTAGATTAGACGAGAAATACGTGCTCTCTAGTTTATAAATAACAATTAAATCTAATTTTTATAGTACAAAACGAATATATAATTGAATTTGTAGTATATCGTATAGTGTGGAATTTTTTATATAATTTAATATTTTATAATAAAAATTAAAAATAAAAATAATAGTAACACAACAAAAATTAAAAATAATTTTACTTTTATGGGACAAAACTACTAAAAGGAAAAATATGCCTATTTTCCAAAAATTAAAATTAATAAAAATAACAATTTTCTTAATCTCACAAAAATATCAAAAATATAAGTGTAACCTTAATACACTCACGGTAAGATATTCTTAATCGAGAACATTGTCGTTATTGAGCAGAGAACATGTAAATGCCGGAAAACAAAAAAAAACTGAAAATGAAATAAAAATCTAAAACAACAAAGTTCATTAATTATCATCATCATCCGAATCGGAGCCATTGGAATCCTGAAACTCTGAATCGTCTTCGTCTTCGTCTTCTTCATCCACATAATTGTCGGGGATATCGTCTTCGTCCTCCGAATCCTGATAATCGTCTTCAACGGGGTCCCAGGTGTTGCCCGGTGAGGAACCGTAACCGAATTGAAAGGAACCGAAACCGAATTGGAGATCCAGAGGCAGTTTAAGAGACTGGAGATTCTGATTTCTCGAATCGGGTGCGTAACGGTTAGTTGAATCCTTCTCGAGGTGGATTGGATTGATCGATCGAGCTTCCGGGAGGGCGGCGGCGGGATGGAGGAGGAGGTGGCGGCGTATGAGGCTCTGCAGTGCAGGATTCCGGAGGTTTGAAAGCCTTGATGCGACGGCCATTGAAGCTGCCATTGCAAGGTTGGTGTGGAGAAAGAAATGCAACGAAATGGCGGCTTTGGGGGTTTTGGAAGGGTTTTAAGGAGTGTCAAATTTAGGGTTCTAGAGAGTTCCGATGCCAAACATTAAATTATATTTTCCAATTATTAATTAGGTGTATGCTTTCTTTCTTTTACAGTAGTTTTTAGTATAAAAAAAAGTGTATTTTGTAATTATTTTTTAATTCATAAAATAATTGTCTCAAATTAGCATTTTTAGTACTACAATTTAAAATAGAAGTAATTAACTTTCATCAAAATAAAGAACAAGTAGATCACAAAAGATGTATGTTTCATAAAATAAAATTTACCAAAATTCATATGAACATAATAAACACATGTTGATGTGAAAAAATAGTTTTTTTGTTCAGAGTCAAAAGAGTGCACTGCTTGTGGTTCTTGAAACAAAAACCAACACCTATTCACCTCGTCCCAGTCGAAATCTCTCTACAACCAAGGATATTTGTATTTCGTTTCCAATTGCTTTTTTATCTCCAATTCCTTTTTCATCTTCAACATCTGAGCATGCATTGTTGTTTGCTTCGGCAGAGGCATTGTCATTACGGGGCGAGGACGAGCAACAATGGGCGGTGGCCCGTTCTTGGCCTTTTGAGCAAGAGAAAGGAACTCTTCACAATTCTTGGCCCCACTTCGCGAAAACGCGCCTATCAGCATTGTCATGATCCCAGACAAACGGTACTTGAAATCCTCAGAGCAGCTCTTGTCACCTTCATCCACGTCTTGGATACCCCCTCTAACAAGACATCCCACTTGGGCCCCGTCCATGTAGGCTTTGCACGATACTAGGATGTCCCGTGCGTGCTTACAGAAATGGCCCGCCACCATCGCCTCAAAATGCTGTGGGTGGAGAGTATTTTAATTTTTAAGATCCTTTGTTAATTGATTAGCATGTGAAATAAGATTTCATCTTCCTTACCTTTGGAGGCCTTTTCATAGAGTACATCATCGTTTGCAGGTTGTATATAAATGCAGTCTCGTTGTATTCAAAAGACTGCTGTTCTCCACTTGGGGTCCCACTCATGTTTGCGTATCCAGGCTCGTTATAGAACGGCTGTGCGTTCAGGATCAAGCCTTGGATGGAGACCAGGACCTGTAGCATAGTCGAGACCCCAGGTATCCAACGTTCCTTTTGGCTTCTGCCAGGCCAAGTGTTGAGAAGGCTCAAGCACACTTTCCCACAGTTGTACAAGTTTGGATTTAACCGAAGGCCGCCAGAATGATAAAAGACTTGCTGCCAACAGAAATAGAAAGAAAAAAATCCAAATTATTTCATCAGAGGTTAAGCAGTTTTTTTTTCTATTGGTTAACAAGAAACCTACAGGTGGGGAATCGGGATAATTGCTGGGGAAGAGCACGTCAAAGAAAAAGAGACCATCATGGTATGGTGTACCCTCAGCACCTACAATCACAGCTCTCAGGAGATCAATCCTGGATTCGTAGACCCTCACGAATATCATTTCTGTTGATTAAAAGGTCATTTGGCACATTAAGAAGTTATATCTACAGGAAATGTAGATGCATGAAAGAATGTAAGAATCACCAGGCAAATCTTTCTCCAGAATCCTCCACTCTTCCTGTATTCTCTTGGCCCAATTTTTAGGAGGGTTTACCTAACAGTAATGATGTAATTATTTGCAATATAAGAGAAGGTTAAAAGTGAGTTAAGAAATCAATAGAAAATATGTAATACATATATCTTTTATTTGATGGTGCATTTTGTAAAACATGAACACACAATTATCGAAAATATGCTTTCTTTAATTTAGAGAACATTTTTAAACAAACATGGACTCACTTGATTTGAAGATCTTTGGCCATAGTGGTGATCAGAACAATCGTCAACTGTATCAAACTTCTTAAAACCCTCAAACTCCCGAAAAATCTCATCCAAGTTCCTCTCTACCGGAGGCTTTTCATTCTGATCAGCAGTAAGCTCACGCCCCCCAAGCCCAACACCACTCTCGCTCATAAATCCAGAAGGTTTTCTATTCCACGCGATGGGTTTAACACTTCCAAATCCAATTCCAGGTTTACTATGCCACGCGAGGGGTAAAACACTTCCAGTTCCAGGTTTACTATGCCATGCGGGGGGTAAAACACTCCCAGCCCCAGGGTTACTATGCCACGCTGGGGGTAAAACACTTCCCGCTCCAGGGTTACTTTGCCACGCTGGGGGTAAAACACTTCCAGCTCCAGGGTTACTTTGCCATGTTGGGGGTAAAACACTTCCAACTCCAGGATTACTATTCCAAGAAGTTGTTCCGATCAAAGGAGTTTGGTTGTTCAGACTAGGGTAGGACCCATTCGATCCAAAATAATTTTTTGTATTCTTCGCCGAAGCTAATAAACTTCCGTTCCCAGAATTCGGATATGCTGCTGTATTACTGGAAGAAGCCATAGATGATTTCCTCCGACCACCTATTCCTAGCAACATAGAACTTACTGATTCTTTCGCCTTCTGTCTATTAGCCCAGCTACCTTCTATTAAATCCGTGTTTGTCTCATGGGGTTTCATTTGTGGAATTGGATTAGTGTTGTAGATGGGAGCAAGACGGGCCCAATTCACCTTGGTTTTAGAACTCGAACTAGTGGGAGTACTACTATATGTGCTTGTTTGAGGGCCACCGACAATTTTTGCAGTAGGTTCTAACAGCATTGAACTTACTGCATCATTGGTCATATGTTTATTAACCTGAATACTCTGTTTCTTTATCTCAGGGACTTTCAGTAGACTCGGCGAAGTGGATGGGTAGGGAACATGATGGGTACCATTCGCCTCAAATTTTAAACTCGAACTAGGGGGAGTAGTACTACTCATGCTTATTTGAGGGCTACTTGGAAGCGAGGGAAAAGGAACCTCAGCTCCATGAGGGATATCCGTTTGATCAAACTGGGATTCCCAAAATGCATCATCGAACATGATGTCATCATAGTATTTCTCCATCCAAGCATCTTCTCCAACAAAAAGATTAGAGCTGGGGTCATCGAAATCAACATTTTTTGACCTTTCATTCGATAAAGTACTACATTGCACTGCAAAATCAGTAGCAATTTCCTACGAGGCAGTAAAGAAAAAAACGAAAAAGAATAAGATCAATTCTACCTCATTGCATCAAGAAAATACAAACAATGTCGACTTGTAATCATAAATCTGAAGTAGTACCTTGCCTTTGCCTTTTACATCATCTTTCCCATCAATAAGCAAAGCATTTTCACAATCTTCGTCTGAATCGATATCGATTACTTCACAAACAACCTTCAAAGCAATTGGAATAGTTACAAGAGGTTAAAAAAATGAACATTCCTGCCACTATAGTGAAGAATGTTTTAGAAAAAATAATCTGAATCTGGGTCAAAATGTGTAGCAATTTCCTAAGAGGTATTATAGAGATACACTAGAACGAAGAAGTCATAAAACTACCGATGCAAGAAGCAATGTTAAAGGCAACAGACATAGCATGCTCAGATAAGACTAACATACCCGTAAATTCTCGTCCAACGGATAAAAAGTGCCTAAAAATATTATTAAATCAAAACAAAAAATCGATTTTTATGTCCAATGTGGGAAGTTGCTGAAAGTTCCGTGATATTGAACATTTCAATACATACTGAACTACTGAAGTATATATACTTTGGTGTATATACTTCGATATAAGAATTTTTTTTCGTTACAATTCGTTATACTGGAAGTCCGATATCAACTTTCGTGTACCGAAATTCAGTAAGACAGCCCATAGGCCAAAAAATTCCTTCAAAATTTCGAGTCATCATGAAAATGGGATTAACAGAAACAGTAAAAAAAGACGAAATCTTGAACCTCTTTTTTCTTCGAGGGCGACGGCCGAGAAATCATTTCCCTAAACGGCGCCGTTTCGAGAATCTCCACCTCCTCCTCCAACCACGCCGACGAACTTTCTCCGGGAAAACCCCGCTTCCTAAATCATCACAATAATCAAACAAAACTCGCGCACACATACAATCGGAAAAAGGGTAAAATAGGAAACGAAAATTACTTTCGAGAACCCGATTCAGGCGATTCCATGAGACCCACTCTGAGTACACGATCTTCGAGCTTTGAAATTAGGGTTAATGAATCCTCCTCAAAAACGTCCCATTTATTTTATAATTATTTTTTCGGGTTCCCTAAATGGGGTTTGGATAAAGATGGAAATGTTTAATGATGTGTATTATATAACTGGAAAATCTGTGTGCTAAGATTTGGGTCTCTTTATAGTATAAAGATTATAGAGAGAGTAGATACAGAGCACTATATTTTCTTTTTCATTTTTCTTTTTCTGGGACCTGTTCGTGGTGACGATATATATAGGTTGCGACTTCATAGGCTGCTCAGCTACGAAAAAGGGCTTGTGTTTTGGGGTATATTACGGTTTGTGCCACTGGAGTAGCGTAACGTGAACGTGTCTGTTGACGGGTAATAGGGTAGGTTGACGGCTCAGCTTACGCAGGCACGTATGAAGACAAATACATTGTACCGTAGTATTTAGATATACGAAGTTAAATTCGAAAAATGGTTCATGGTTCCATCATCCCATATGCAATTGTTTTTTAATTGAAAATAATGACGTGGAAAGTGATGGTGGAGAAGTTTGCCATGTCATTTTTCAAGCTCCAAGTTGATGACATGTACAAGACAACTTTTTTGTCCGAAAATTACAAAAAAGAACTATAGTATTTGCCTAAATGCCTAATAGTTCTTTCACTTATGAGGATTTTGTCATGTGTTCTGAGTAATTATTTTATTTTTATTTACAATTTTCATGTTCATGTTTTTTAACTTTTAACACATGGCAAGATCTACTGGGTGAGGATATGGCTTCAAACGAGTCGAGTCGAACTTTGAGCTTATCGAGTTAGCTTAAAAAATAATTAATAAGCTCAAGTTTGGCTCGCGAAAAATATGTCATGAGCTCGGCTCGATCGAGCCACTCGACTTAGGCTCGCTCATTTAGTTCAAATTTAGCTTGTTCGAGTGACTCGACTCATATTGCTCGAGCTCGACTCGACTCGAATTGCTCAAAAAGTTCGACTCGACTCGATATATATACGCATATTAAAGGTATTTAATTAAAAATACATATATTTGAGCTGCTCGCGAGCCGCTCGATTCTTCAAAAACGATGCTCAAGCTCAGCTCGTATAAAGTAATGCTCGGTTCGAGCTCCACTCGAGCAACTCGCGAGTTGCTCGGTTCATTTGCAGCCTAGGTTAGGGCACTACTCAAGACTATATATGTGTGTGTGTGTGTGGATTAGACCTCTAAGAGAGATTGAATTGTGATTTTATCTCAAAAAAAAGTTGGGGCTCGAGTATAAATGAAGAACCAAATGATGTCGTTCTTTTTCATTTTAATCCACAAATCTACTATTAGATGAATGCATATTTGCATATGAATTCAATCCTACTTCAATGGTTATGGTTTTCTATCTCGTTTTACAAAGCATAAACTTATAAATATTTCATACTTGATTTGCCTATTCGACTCGAATGAAGACGTGTTTTGCAAGACCTATCGATTGGTAGAAGTTTTCGTGGAGCGATTCAATCCGATTCTTGGTGTCCAACATTTTGAAGCATTTGGATGCTTCCTACTTTATTCGATGCTTTTCGAATATATTGAAAACCCATACCACGAACAAGAAGACGAAACGAAACGCACAAAGTAAAGCCATAAAGAAGAGAGGATGTATAGGCAAAAAGTCCCCAATACCAAGATTCGTAATTTATAGAGAGAGACGTGTGCTCTGCTTAGTGCCTATTAAACGACGTCGGTTGACACCGTTTCTTCACCTATAAATAGCAACTCCGAGACCATATCATAAATCACAACACACTACAAACCATTTTGTACTTCTATTGTTTATACTCAGTTCTTCTACTTCAACTCTCTCAAACCATCATGTCGGACATGTGCGGTAACTGCGACTGCTCGGACAAGACTCAGTGCGTGTAAGAGTTCTATTTTTCATCTCAAAATAGTACTCGTTCTGTCTCAAAAAAGTTTCTAATTTATAAATAGTAGTAACAAGGATAACACGAGATTATATGAATGAATTGCAGGAAGAAAGGATACACTGCTGACATAATCGAGACCGAGAAGAGGTACGGCGGTAGTGTTTTCACAAACATGGAATTCAATAACTATAATTATGAATAAAAATGGATTGAAAAAAATTGAAATCGGGATTTAATTTTTGCAGCTACACAGAGACAGTGGTGATGGCAGCAGGCGAGAACGACGGCAAGTGCAAGTGTGGCTCCAGCTGCACTTGCACCACTTGCACTTGCGGCCATTGATTCCCTTTCTACAAGCTATCGTTATATGCAATAATTTACCATGTTGAATAAGTCTTTGATCCGTTCACGGGTCAAAGAATCATGTAACAGTTTGGGTTTTACTATCAATGAATTAAATCTTACTATCTTATTAACATTTTTTTGTTCTAACTCGACTCGAATCAACCAAACCGAATCACATAAACGATTGAACAAATAAACATTTAAAAACACCATTTCAAAATGTCAAGAATCATAACCCCAATTCAAAAACATTATTCGTAATGGACTTAGCTGAAATTTTCAGACATTGAAGCCTTCAGCACGAAGGCATTTCTTGTGGGCTTCAATCCATTTCTCGCAGGCGGATTCACCGTGCTCCACCACGCATTCGTCCCGGAGCTTCTTGGTGTCGGGGCAAGCACAGCATATCCTCTTCTTGGGCTTTGAATCGGGCCCGGGCCCTTGTTCTTTCTGCGGTGATTGCAGAGAGATAACAGAAGAAGAAGACGACGAAGAAGAACTACGCAACGGTATTCCACCCATCCTCACTACTGCGTATTATATACGCTACAAAAAATCAAATCAAAAATAGGCATTTAAATGTTTTTCAAAAAATAAATGATTTTTATTTCCACAAAATATAGAAATCGATTTTCATCGAACACAATTACAGATTCATATTAGCTGAGAAAAAAAATCGAGCAACAAAAATATTAAGAAAACATATAATCCCGTGATTAAAACTAGTTTATAATCGGTTATTAACAAATAAACACAACTTGAAGAAAAAAAAAACGCACCTTTCTTTCTTCCCAAGCAAAAGGGGACTGCAGAAAGAGGTAAAAAAAAATGAGGTTTTAGAAGAAGTTGGGGGTATAAATGGTACTGTACAAATGAAAAAGAATCTGTGAGTTTGGGCTCATTTAGAGGACTGAGCCCAATGGATAGTTACGTCTTACGTGGCCCGGCACTACCAATGGGCTTCTTCGGCCCATGATAAAATTATGGCTTTGCATCCAGTTGGTATCCAAAATACATCATCATAATAATTACTGATTTTAGGTGCTAAAATTATTTATAATTGGGGCTTGAAAGTTTGGTGGATAAAATGATGACAAAAGAGAAAATTATTGTAAATTAATTGATTTGATTGAAAAAAAAAAGCAAATGTTTATATATTAGTGCATTAATTTAACCTTTTTGATTTATAATTAATTTAATTTAAACAATTAAAATATGTTATATTGCCTTTTGATTAGAGCATGTAGCGAGCATTTGATTATTTGCTACGTACCTTCACTCCGGCCAACTTTTGATTAGAGCATGTACTACTTCACTCCGGCCAACTGCATCAATTAAAACATGTTAAATGATTTCACATGGATTTTTGTAATACATTTTGGAGGAGGGCCACATTTAGCAATGAAAAACATAAGCACAATCCATGCAAAAACAAGTCCAATTTTGAGCGACTTGTCACACTCAAATTGGTTTGAAAATTTATAGAGCTCAACAAAGTTTTAATAGTATTTGGTCGAGACACGCGCTCAATTTTGCTGACTTGTTTACGTCGATGAGTAATTATATATATTTCTCTTCCAATTTGAAAAGAAAAAAAATAAACTATTTGACAATTATACAAGTGACCCCTACTAGAATGAAAAAATACACTTAATTTGTTCTTAACGTGGACTAATTAAGTACATTTTTAACATCCTAAAAAATTAAAAACATAATATACCCTTAATGAAGATCATTAATGATGGAGCCCACAGCGCATTAAGAATTGGTAAATGCTAATCAATTCCATGGACCATGGGCATAAATATATTTGCCGTGTCAATTTATTGAAACCATAATGCATGTTGCTATTGCATGAATTCGAAATTTCGAATCATGGAGGAATCAAATGTCTAAAGAGTAAAACGTAATTTTCACAATGAATAATTGGCTATAGAGAAATATAGTATAATAATATTGCACGTAATTATCACCTGAATGCCACGTAATTCTTAATGTAATTTCATAAATTGTTTTAAATCACTGTCTAATCAAATAGACCGGGAAACATTATACTAAATCTAAAATGTACTCACTCTGTTATAAGATAAGAAGTTAACTCACCTCTTTGTAACTTATCTTAAATGAAACCGAGAAAGTATTAATTACCAATATTCTACTTTTGTCTAAAATTTATAATTTTATTTTTGTTGTAAGAATATTGGTAAAAAAATATTATAGTTTAATGATATTTAAAAAAAATCAGTAAAAATAAGAATGTGGCATACTCTCTAGATGGCACACGCATCACATTGGGCTTCACCCGTTCACCGTTACGAGTTTCGCTCTCCTCACACATACTCTCTTCTCTCTCTCACCAAATAAGCTGAAATAATAATAATAATAATATATATACACACAGTCACACACTCCACGTACGTTTCCGTCTCACTTTCTCAGAAAATTCAACGAAAAAGGTTGACCCTCCTTTTCTCAGCCCTAGATCCACCAATATTATCAGCTGACCACACCATTACACCACGCTCTCACACATCCCAACTCCATTTCCGGTTTCAGCTGTAATTTATTTACAGGTAATTCTTCCTCTTCTTCTGCGCTGCACCTGAATAAACCTTTCTCCCAGATTCTTCGTTTTTTCGTGTGCGTATATATCTATATATAGTATCCTGTGTGTGAGCTGAGATTTCGCCATTTTAGTTCAGTTGAGATGGATCCTAGCTTGAATCTGGGGTTCAGGGCAAACTCCCTGAATGCGGTAAAAGCAAATGGAAGACGAGAGAGAGTCTAATTTCTGAGAATTGGGTTTGAATTGAGTGTAATGGGCTCTGCTTGTTGTAAACCCTACGCCGTTGAGGATAGCAAGGAGAGTCCTCCGGTTGAAGGGGTATCGAGCTCACAGCCGCAAGCCCCCATTCGGGAGGAGAACGAGCGGCCGGATCATAGTAGTAGCAACGAGAGAAGAGCGGCCGCGATATTTATACAGAAGCAAGTCAATGATTCGTCTATATCAGACAGAGAGAACTTGGAGAGGAAGAAAGCGAAAGACGAGCTCGTATCTAAAATGCACCACCCCCGGGCTGGGAAGGTGCCTAGAGCAAACGAAGGGGAGCAGATTGCTGCCGGATGGCCGCCTTGGCTGGCGGCGGTTGCTGGTGAAGCGATTAAAGGATGGGTCCCGAGGAAGGCCGATTCGTTTGAGAAATTGGATAAGGTATATAATGTAGTAACTGGACTGTGTTAAAATCGATTATTGGTTATTGTGCTGTTTTTTTTTTGTCTTTTGAATTTGTATTCTGTGTTGTGCTTGTGTTAGATCGGACAAGGTACTTACAGTAATGTATACCGCGCCCGTGATCTTGATGAAGGGAAGATTGTGGCGTTGAAGAAAGTAAGGTTTGATAACCTGGAGCCGGAGAGTGTTCGTTTTATGGCGAGGGAAATCCACATTTTGCGTAGGCTCGACCATCCAAACATAATTAAGCTGGAGGGTCTTGTTACGTCGAGGATGTCTTGTAGCTTGTACCTTGTTTTCGAGTACATGGAGCATGACTTGGCCGGGCTTGCATCCCATCCCGGGCTTAAATTTACCGAACCTCAGGTGGTTACTTGCTGAAACTATCAATTCGATTACATTTTACAGCTAGAGTACAAGATAATTTAACAAAAATGTTACTTTGTTCAGGTGAAATGTTATGTGCAGCAACTCTTACTCGGACTCGATCATTGTCACAGTCGGGGTGTCCTTCACCGTGATATAAAGGGTTCGAACCTTCTGATTGACAATAATGGCATCCTGAAGATAGCAGATTTTGGTCTGGCTAGTTTTTACAATCATAATCAGAGTCAACCACTAACCAGCCGTGTTGTGACCCTTTGGTATCGGCCACCTGAGCTTCTTCTTGGCGCCACTTATTACGGCGTTGCTGTGGATTTGTGGAGCGCGGGCTGCATAGTTGCTGAATTATATGCCGGCAAGCCTATCATGCCTGGGAGAACAGAGGTGTTTTATTATTCTTCCTGAATTCTAAAGAGACTCAAGAAGTTCTATTTATAATGGAGTTCCCTATTTTTATTTTGTAGGTTGAGCAATTGCATAAGATCTACAAACTTTGCGGCTCCCCCTCGGAGGAGTATTGGAAAAAGTATAAGTTGCCTCACGCGACAATTTTCAAGCCCCAACATCAGTACAAACGTTGTGTTTCTGAAATATTTAAAGATTTCCCATTGCCAGCATTAGCACTTTTAGAGATGTTACTATCCATTGATCCTATAGATCGTGGATCTGCGGTCTCTGCTTTGATGAGTGAGGTACAGACATTCTTTTCAAGCAATAATCTCAAGAGTGAATATTACAAAAACTACCCATTCACACTTTATTTCATCCAAGAGAGGGGTACTATTGGAAAAGTGGTTCAAAAAGATGACCTTTTCATGGAAATATTTATCCCTCTTTTCCTCTTATTTTTAAGTGATAATTAAAGAATCTTTATTGTTTCTTATCTTCTCACAGTTCTTTACAGCAAGCCCACATCCTTGTGATCCCTCAATTTTACCAAAATATCCTCCTAGCAAAGAGTATGATGCTAAAATGAGAGAAGAAGCAAGGAGGTAATTATGCTACATAAACATTAACTCATGCTCGTGTGTGATATAGTCTACATAGTCTTGGTTACTGTATCTTCTGACTCGGTAAAAATTGTAGATTAGTGCCAGCTGAAAGCAAAGTCCAAAGGTACGATGTTGATAAGGGAGGGCCTAGAGAATCACGTGCAGTTCCAGCACCTGGTGCGAATGCGGAATTAGTCTCATCAATCCAGGTAATTTACTTTGTTAATGTGTTAGGCGTGGTGCCTTTCTTCCTGATAGCTGGACAGAGTTGAACTTGTTGATGGGTTGAAAAATCATGTGTCTTGACTTGACTCAATCATGCATGATTAACGCGAATTCTTTCTTTATTCTGCCTGTAGAGTAGTAACACCACTAGCATCTAACAAAATTGTAGAATTGTTCCCCTAACTTTAGGATGGTTGCAAAATGGTCGTGTAAAATATATATATTTTGCAACTAAAGCTTCTTGTAATCATGTGCGCATCTTTCGTTCAGACCTACTAAAAATGCATTATTTACTGAAAATGTCTTGTGTTTGGACTGAACCTCAAGGGTAGTTTTGGTAATACAATTAATTCAACATATGTTCTTAAGACCTTATCCATGCTCACTACACATGCTCGAATGTACAGAAAAGACGATCCCAGTCCAGTTCCAAGAGCCGGAGTGAGATATTCATCTCTCGCCCCGACGAAACAGCTTCCGGTTTCCCAATTGATCCCCCTAGACCATCCCAATTGGTTGAAGAACCAACCGATGATCCAAAAGGAAATACCCATAGTCGAGGGTCCCATTCTGGGCCTTTGGTCAATCGAGCCACATGGATGAAACCTGGAAAGAATAACATCGAAGATGCTCCAAAGGGTCTGGCATCTGTGGCCGCCGAATTATCTGCCTTGCCCGGTTTAGTCGCTGCAAGGAGGAGCATGTTGTCTGAAGATCGTAGGGAAATATCATACTCACAGCATGATATTCCAAAGCATATATCTCGGTTTCCAGGGTCGTTCAAGGAGGCTTCAAATTCTACGATGGGGCGGGATGAAAAGAATGATATGAACGCAGATCCTCAGGGGCGTGAAGAAGAAAGATCTGGCAGCAACCCTGTTCTTGTAAGTCGGCATGAGGTTCCCGTGAAGGGGTTCCTTATTACTTATAAATATCAATGTTCATCCTTACAACGTATAATGGTGAAATGCATTTTAGTAATGAAATATGCTTACGAGTTTCTACTGTGTTCTTGCTTTTTTTGTCTGTTTCCAGCTGGGTTATGGCTCCAAGGGTAACAAAATTCACTACTCCGGACCACTGCTGGTTCCATCAGGAAAAGTGGACCAGGCGTTGAAGGATCACGACCGGCAAATCCAAGAAGCTGTTAGGAGAGCTCGGGTTGAGAAGGCTAGATTACGCAAACTGCAGTCGGATGGGAAAAAACAGTTGTCGATAAACTCATTATTTGTTTCAGGTCGTTGACCGAATAAATTCAATCAAAAACCAAGCAAAGTGGAAAGATGCAGGGTTTTGGTTCTGTAAGTTTGAAGAACTTGTGAATTTTAAAATACTCCATCTGTCCCAGAGCTATAGTCACAGGTGGTCAACGCTGACTTTTTTTGACCGTCCAATACGTATGATAAAAGGTACACAAAAATTATGAAAAAATAACGAAAATAAAATTTAACTATTAAATTTTATTTTTGTTATTTTTTCATAATTTTTGTGTACCTTTTATCATACGTATTGGACGGTAAAAAAAAGTCAGCGTTGACCAGAAATGACTATAGCTCTGGGACAGAGGGAGTATGTTACTAGCCTTAGATATCTTAAATTGCAATTTAGTCCCCCAAGTATTGAGTTGTAGTGTAGCAAAATCGCGATTAGTCCCATAACTTTTAGAAAACTCAATTTCACCTTAAAGATATCTTCATCTTCATCATAAAATGAGATCAACTCGTTTGACTTGAAGTTGTGTTTTTATTCCTCTTACAGTCTTCCACAAAGCTTCCTTTGAAGTAACTTCTAATTTTAGCAAAATGAGGTACGCAAACAACAATTGATTTGTTTTTTTCGAAAATTAACAAAAATAATCGAACTGAAATGAGTCGAACTTATCTTCTATAAATCCATCCATGATCACTTGCAAATTATTAGCACAAAAAAATGGCAACAATATATCCTCTCCTTCTGCTATCTCTACTCATCAAAACATGTTTCCTCGAATCCACACTCGCTATCCACTTCTCATACAGCACTTTCCCGAGCGAGGACCTACTACTCTCCGGCGCAGCCAGGATGAACTCCGGCGCGATCCTTCTCACAAACAGCACCGCCGCTTTCGCCGTCGGCAGGGCTCTATTGCCCAAGCCGATTTCCTTCAGGTTATCCCCACACGCCAAACACATCCAACCCTTCTCGACGGAATTCGTGTTCTCAATCACACCGTCGACGGACAAAACCCACCTCCCCGGCCACGGCATGGCCTTCATCGTCGTCCCCGCTGCCGGAATCGAAGGCGCCGGTCCGGCAAAGCGACTCGGCCTGACGAATTCCGCCAACGACGGAAACCCTAAAAACCGCCTGTTCGCCGTCGAGTTCGACGTCTTCCAGAACCTAGATCTGAACGATATCAGTTCCAATCACGTCGGGGTCGATGTTAATTCGGTGAAATCTCTGGCCGCGAACGATTCCGGGTACTGGAGCGGCGGCGGCGGCGAGAGCGAGTCCTTCGTGAAATTGAAGCTGAACAACGGGGATAAATATAGGGTTTGGATCGAGTACGAGCCGGTGAGAGGTCGATTGACGGTGACGATTGCGCCTCTGGGTGCAGCGAGGCCACGGAGACCGTTGATCAGCGTCGACGTTGATCTGTCGCCGGTTTTTCTCGACGAGATGTTCATCGGATTTGCAGCGGCGACGGGGAATTTGGTGGAAAGCCATGAAATTCATAGCTGGAGCTTCACGCTGCCGAAGGGGACGACTACCGATTACACCTAAATCGACATTGATCGATCTACCGTCTGATTGATTACTCGATATGTAAATTCATAGATTTACAAATTACAGTAAAATCAGTATAAATTAATCTGGAATTCTGGTTCCCAATTCTCTATATCATCTTCAACAACAAAAAAAAGAGTAAAAAACTGTGAACCGTGTTATATAAAACTAACATCTCCAGAACTAACCTAAGTGCACTGATCTCTTCCGACCCTTGCAGCCGAAACGATCCTTTCCACGAGCCGTTTCAGCCTGCTCGCCCCTGGCCCCGGCCTGAGCCTCTCTTGATTCCCGACCCCTGAACAACTGGGCTTACCTGAGCACCAGCCGCCAGGTGTGAAGCTCGCGTTTGTCTTTCCTCTCCCGAGCAATTCTTTGTCGATTTTTTCCAGGACAGGATCGTCCTGTCTGAACTTGCGAGCAAAGGGGGCCCCGCTCGCAATCATTGCGTCTGAGTCGTTGAGGGAGAGGGTGTGGGGGTGCTGTCTAGGAGGGTTGTCCCAAGCGATGTAGTGCATGTCGTGGTTGACGACTGTAGGGACGAATTGTGGGCCCGCGTTGCAGATGACTGTGTGGAAGTAGCCTTCTGGGGAAGAGACGAAATTGGAGTAGTACATGAGGAGGGTTCGAGGGAGATTGTCCCAACCCCATATGCAGTACTCGATGAAGGAACGAGACAGTATCATCCAAGCAGAACCTTTGAATTGGTAAACAGAAAGAAAGAAATGAAAGTCATGATAATGTTTGGAAATTACAAAACCTCCCTTGAAGGTTTCTGATATTTACAAGAATTCGATTTAGAAAACATCTGAGAAACAAGATCTCATCGACAATAACATTGTGATCACAGGCAAAAACTGCAGAGACTACAATTCAAGAAGCAGCTAAAAGGATGGAAA
The DNA here is from genome assembly GCA_954870475.1 of Euphrasia confusa. Classification (NCBI taxonomy): domain Eukaryota; kingdom Viridiplantae; phylum Streptophyta; class Magnoliopsida; order Lamiales; family Orobanchaceae; genus Euphrasia; species Euphrasia confusa. Next base: position 2,635,869 of record OX940956.1, on the reverse strand, counting down.
TGGAAGTACCAACCGGTAAACAATTTGAAAGCTGTCGGTAAATTTCTCTTGGGCGTGACCCATAATAAGTCGGACTTGGTGGTCTGGTAAAGTCCAGGATCTACCGCCAGCGGCATTGCCCTTCCGGCTCTGCAACAACAAAACCCAAATAATCGCACTCCTAATCTTTCATGCCCTCGGCTTCCTAATTAGCATCGTAAGTACACTGAATCAACTTACGCTTTCCATCCCAAATTGCCAGTGTGTTCTATGAAATTAAGTTCCCGATTCAGTCCAGAAAATATAAACAAAAGATCTGCAAAACAAACAAACGAAAAAACTACTTATTACATCCATTAATTCATTTCCATTGATATATACATAGGTGAAAGAGTAAGAAAAGACTCACCATCTTGGGTCACCAAAGGATAATCCGACGCGCTGAGATTGATAAACCAATCCCAATCCTTAAACCTCTTCAACATAATAGCGCAAGCGTGGAGAGTATTTGCAACCATAGTTGGCCCCGTGTAAGTAACCATGTTCGCCTTCTCGTTCACGTACACATTCCCGACCTTCGAGAAGAGAGGATGCTTCTCGACCCTGGATGCAAGTTCCAACCTCTCAACGATCGGAGACTCTAGGTCAAGATGGAGAACGTAGTAGTTCCGCGGGTGGTAAATCGAGTGAAGAACTCTCCATAGCTTCTCCAAATCACCCTTCGACCCGGAGATCAAGTAGGCGAATTTCGGAGTGGATGGACGAGAAGGAGGAGGGGGTTGGGAAAGTTTTTCCTCGACGAAATGGGGGCTGGTTTGGTTCGTCGAGGGGTGGGAATGGATCAGCGAAAAGATTGTGGTTATCGTGTTTACGGAGGAGAAGAGCCCCGTGTTGAGGGAGGTGGTGGCTATAAGGAAGACGAAGACCAGCGAAGTTATGGCGAGCGGGAAAAGCCATTTCTTGTCGATTTTAGAGTACCCCAATGCGAATTCTAAGAAGCTCTTCATCAAAAAAGATTGTATCTTTGGAGAATCAAGAAACGAATACAGCTGCTGGATCAACAAATTAATGTTCAGACAAAACAGAATACGAAAAGATCAGAAATCGAAATTCACACAAAACTAAAGATTGAAACTTTTGGATCAAGAATCTCAGAAACAGAATAAAGATTGAAACTTTGGATCAAGAAACTAATAACTGCGTAAACCCAAAACCCCAAAATACGATTTGAAACAGGGCCGGGCCGACCGAGTATATATCACTGCCGCAATTTTATTTTTTTTCACTCACACCATCCGCAATATATACACGGTAATATGTGTGTGTGTGAAAACAAGACGAACCTTTTATTGTTGTTGCGCCTCGTACGACGATGATGGAGGGAAAGAACTGAAATGTCGGTTGTTGTAGTGAGAGAAAAATAATGGTGGGTTCAAAGATTGTTGAAATCGAACCCAGTGGCGTGACCGTAATTTACTGATGAGGGAGAAATTGGGAGAGAGAAAAAAGAGAGAATTTTATGTACACTGTATTTGCTTGACTCAGAACAGAGAATGACCTCCCATTTTCTCTGCCGTGCATTCACTCTGTTTCCAAATTTGAATGAGGCCCGGATCCGGCTCGAACCGGAATTGCTTGTTTTCGGGCCGGGTCTTTTTGGGTTCTTTTTGCTTTCTTGAAAATGTAATTGATTCCTCTTTGTGCCTTTTTTTTCTTTGTTCTTTTTTATTTCTTGTTGGTCCAATCAGAAGTCGCCAACAAAATTATAATTTGGTAGAACTTTGATCACCAACTATGTGTTGTGAATAATTTTATTCAAAATAGGTTATGAGTGTGTGTCCATGATGATTACATGAAAATGATATATATTTGGATTGTCAATGATTTTATTTTATTTAGAGAATTCGACCAAATCCTGTGAATATGTAGTTGTGTCCAGAGATTAATTAGAGATATTATGTGTATACATATACATGTGTAATAACTAGAGAGATAATTGTAGGTTACAAAAATATAATGACATTACTTGCAATTATTCTCTTTGTGTTTCCATATAAGATAATGTTCACTTTGAATTTTGTGTAAATTCTCCGTGTTTCTATATAAGATAATATTCACTTTGAATTTTGTGTACATTGAATAGGTGGTTTGAAATTTAAGGTATAAATGAAAGACTCATGAGAAATAAAACATCTCTTTAATTAGTAGTAGAAAGAGTGGTCATGACTCATGTGTTGTGTAAACAGATGGAGTAATATTTTTTTATAATTGTAGTTGTAGTGTAGAAAATATTTTTACATTTTTTTTAGCACAAAAAAAAGAAGAAAAAACAATAATTTGTATACCTCTACTAATTATTTACTTTTTTTTAGATTTTCAACTTAATATGCACACTTTTAAAAATAGAATGATTTTTTTATTATATTTATTTTATTTTAAAATACTACGTTATTCATACTTTATTCACTTACTTTATAATTTTTACTCACAATTGATACTTGAATTTTTAACTTATAAAAATATTTTTATTTTTTACTTTTTAGTCAAAAAGTTAAAATGTTACATTTTTTTAATATAAATGTGAAATAATCAGTGCATACATAATTTAGAGGGTAAATTGTTTTTATCAAAATTATAGTCCGTCAGCATTTCTATAGTATATAAACTTTGTCAGTAAGTCTATTAAAACATAAAATATACGAGAGACAAGCCATCAACATTTTCCAATTTTTTTGTAATGAACGAACTCAAACACAAGTGTTAAAATTCATGTTGGATGAAGGGGCAATATTACTTTCACTAAATATTTTATGAAAGATTATTTTTATTAACATACCATGTTTTAATATAAATTGAAAACCCTCCAAAATAAATAAATACATGTCTTAACCTTTACACATTCTTACATAAAAGCTATTTAAGGTTCTTTGTATGATACAGTAGGTGTGTAGCTTTCCCCACAATCCTTCAATTTTTCTCGGCATGGCTATTAATTTAATCATAGGTTTATTTATTAGATTTTGATGAAAAGGAAAAGGATTTGTTGAAAAAATTAGTTGATTTACTGTGACTTGTGAGTGGCCCTTAATTAAGTAGTTGTGTGTGGCCCCCTACCTTTAAGTGTAGCGAAATTAAGAATTTAAATCTATAATTTTAAAGGAACAGAAATAAATTTCAAAGAAAACTTTTTATCAAATTCAAAGTATTATGAAGATCACGTTTGATTCCATTTCAATCGATCACGATTCTTGTTTTGATCATTACTTTAAATTTTGACTTGTGATATGTAAAACTACGAATGGATTACTGCGTTTTAACCTCAAATATAAAATTTACGAGCAGCTAAAGAGTACACAGTTTCGATGCTTACACGAACAACGAATTGAACACGGTTGCACCAAATTTCAAGTTCGGTTGTAACCCAATTCTACACAACCCACTAATAAGGTCAACAAAAAGAAAAGTGGCGATGACATGTGAATTAATAAATAGTCAAGAGTCAACAATTGGATCAAGAACCCAAGCAAAGTAATTCAAGCCCGTGAAACACGGAGTGTGATATTTGTCTATCAATTTGATCCCTTTTTATATATATATTTTTTCTCTTTTTACAAATCACGTGTACTTCAATGCCACATGAACCATCTTGAGTCGTAATGTTTTAACACATCTCATAATAGTAAGAGTACAAATACAAATCGAACCGCGAAATATTGGTTTTACTTGGACTTTAATATATGCTACACTCGTAGAATACACTATTTATTTAATAACAGTAAATTTATTATTATTTTATATAAATACACGTACCGTCATTTATGATGTATGAATTTACGATTAATATGCCACAAAAATATTACCGAATATAGCATCTAATAATTTTACATAGTTTACATTAGCACATTCTAATTATTGATTTTATATCTATATTTAGACATTATAACGGCAAGTTCTGCAGCTACTTTTCTAACAAATGATTTCTTTTCTATTAATACTATATTTAATAAATAAATAAATATTTATCAACCACTTTTTTTTGGAAAAAATAATGTCCTTTTTAGAACAGTAGGATTTTAGGAAGTAGAAATAACGTCCTCGTAATCATCGAGCTTACCATGGTTAGTTAGATAGATTGAGCAAGTACACAGACAGATTCAGCCCAACACGTGTTCCCCAATGGGCCCATTCTGACATCCGCAATCAAACATGGGCCGTCCACTTAACTATCAATTATGTGTATTAAGTAAGTACGATATTACTATTAGATTTTTCTTTTTTATATTAGTAATTTAAATTATATATATATATTATATAAGAATTTAAAAGATTTAGTATTTTTTTTAAGAACAATTATTTTAGGAAAAAAATTGTGAATAAACAAGAAGAAAAATGAATTTACGAATCTCATTTAAACGTGTTTTTCCAAATATGACTAATTGTTCTTTTTCAATAAATAAAAAATATAATTGTTTTTTTTTTTTAATTTTTAATTTATTTTTCGTAATCTAATTTCACTGGTCAAGAATATAGGCTCTCCGCTCCCTCTTCTTCTTTCATCATCGTCTCCGTCTCTTTCTTTCTCTTTTTTCTCCTCTGATTATTTCTCTCTCTAAAAAAAGACGAAGAGATCTGAAAAACCTTTTTCTCGCTCGTGCGCTCCCGTCAACGGAGGGTCTCTTCTCTAAGCACCCGCGCGCCTGAATTTTCTTCGTTATTATTTTTCCGGTAATTAGCGATTTCTCAATCAATTTTATTATGTTCAATTCTTAGTTTTTTCAGACAAATCTCCACCGTAAATATTGAGAATTGATTCGCCGGTTGTTTGATCTGTACTTATCCCGATCGTATAAATGTATCAATGCGGGTCGTGTTATCTCTGATCGAGTGTAATTGGGTGTTGACTTTTTCTTCGTTTTTCTCTGAAATTGAAATTCTGAATCAAACGGATTAATGATTTCTATTGCTTTTAATGTTATGCGATTTGCTGGGTAATGTCGATCGAATAACCTTTTTTTTTTTTTTTAATGTGTATGGATCAGATCCCCTTCAGTGGTAGAATGAATGTGCCTATTTTAGCTCAGAGATCTATCGATTTAATTTAGGGTTGTCGCATTTCTCGTTCCTAAAAATCGCTCGCTCGTATAAATTTAAAACATTGAAACGCCTCGTCCTGTTTCTGTATTTTCTGAAAAACGACATTTTTTTGCAGTAGCATTTTGAGCATCATGGCTGTGGAAGTTTCGGATTCTAACTTTTCCATAATTGAAAACGGGAGTGAACCCAACTTGTCAACTGATAACGAAAAAGTGAGCATAACCTTCGGCTCTCATGGAGTGGAAGAGCCCGCCAAAGTTGAAGTGAATAATGTGCCCAAGGATGCAGTTGACGAATGGCCCGAGCCCCAACAGGTTCACTCTTTTTACTTTGTCCGATTTCGGGCCCTGGAAGACCAGACCCTGAAGGGCAAACTAGATGTGGCCGAGAAAGAGTTGCAGAAAAAGAATCAGGCTCGGATGCAGAGCGTCGAAAAAATAAAGGCTAAAAGGGTAATTATTTTTTTAATTGTTGATATTCTTGAGTGTTTTTTGTTTATCACGCTAATAACTAATGTCAGTAAGCATGGTGTTGCAGGCAGTTCGAGCCCAGGTAATAGCCCAAATTAGAGCCCTCAGTGTCGAGAATAGGCAGTTTAGGTCGGTGATGGATGAAAAAAGAAGAGAAATGGAACCTCTCCAGCAGGCTCTTGGGAAGCTGAGGGGTTCTGGTGGCGGAGAGAGAGGTCCGAGTATCTGTTCATCCGAGAAAGAACTCAATGATCTGGTAAGATTTGATATTTGTATGTTTTCTTTCATAGGGTTGATTTCAAAAGTATCCCCAAGGTTTGAGTCGTTCAAACTAATTACCAAAAAAGCATACCTAACTTTCGAAATTATCAAAGACACCCCTTTGTTATGATTCCGTGATAAAGTTAGAGGATGTTTCGCTAAGCTTTGTTTTTAGAGCTTATAAGATTGTTTTAAATATCATTTTGATTTTTTACATAGATGTTCAATTATGAAATTACTTTATAATCTTTTTTTTTTTTACGTGAAAATCTTCAGATTAGAAGTTTACAGCAACGAATTCAGCATGAAAGCATTCCTCTCACCGAAGAGAAACAAATCTTAAGGGAAATTAAGCTACTTGAAGGCACCAGGTCGAAGGTTATTGCAAATGCTGCTGAGAGGGCAAGGATTCAAGACTCGATGGGTGAAAAAGATGCTATTCAGGGACAGGTCAAAGTAAGTCAAAATTCATATATAACTTCATTTTTGTGTTTTTCATAAAGGGGTAGTCGCAGAGAGTCACTTTGAGGTTGACCATATTAAAAAAAAACGATATTTGAAGTTACAAATAAATAACCCTGAGGTTTGAATTGATTCAGTGTTAAAATTAAAGGGCCAAATCTGCTACTACTTATGAAGGGGTAAATGTAACTCAATAAAACCTCAGGGTTACTATTGTAATTTTTATTAGGTAATATTCAAATCCTGTTGTGCTATTAATGGATGATCTGATAGTTATTCGTTATGAATATGTTGTTTCAGTCGATTGGAGTTGACCTTGATGGTGCTCGAAAGGAAAAACAAGTAATTAATGCCAAGCTTAAGCAGCTCGATGAAGAAAAATTGGCTGTGGAGAATGATATCAATGTTCTGGAGGAGGAGTTGACAGCAGTTACAGAAAAGAGGGACAAAACTTTTGAAACCATTAGAGAGATGAGGAAACAGCGTGAGGAAGGGGTATGCTCCTTTTATATCTAGTAGTTATTATGCTTGATATTTTTTATACCATTATCGAGCATTGATTTGTGTTAGTTCAAATTCTGAATATGTTTTGTTCTGTTTTATTTGTAGATTGATGTGACACTGCGTTACATTGTTACAATGTTTTTTTTCACTTTTCTAAATTCTGATAACCTTTTTTTGATCATTTAGTGTTTTTTGTAATCATTATATTTTACTTGCATTTATGAGAAAGCCTTCAATTTAAAATATTATTATTCTAAATTGCAGAATTCTCCGTTTCACCAATACCGCTTCCTCTTGAACAAAGCAAAAGCATTGTCAGTAAACAAGGACGTTGATGCCCTGAAGGAGCTTTCAGAGACGGAGGTGATATTCACAATTCACATTATTTTATTGCAATTTTCTCTGGTCATATAGGCGCGCTTATATTGCCTTTTGGAGTATGGCAGTTTTAGTCCTTAAACCTGACTTCACAATACATCATTTTTTTTTTGGATATTTCGGTATTGAATTTTGCATTTCAGAAATAATATATGTAATCATTTGACTTATTAAACTAAAATCAACCTTCCAATCTTACCCTGCTAGGTCGACAAGTTCATGTCCCTCTGGAACAGTAACAAATCCTTCCGGGGTGACTATGAAAAGAGGATCCTTTCATCACTCGACATGAGGCAGTTGAGTAAGGATGGCCGCCTGAGGAATCCAAACGAGAAGCCATTGGTCCAAATTGAAAAACCTGCACCAACTCCATCCACAACCGAGGTGCTTGTTGCCAAGGCAAGCACTAAACAAATCCCGAAAGAGGAGGCATTGCCCTCCGTCAAGGAGGATGAGCAGAAGGCGCTGAAGACGAAGGACGACAAAATCTCTAACAAAGAAGGAAATAATAAGAAGAAAACGGAAACCGAGTTGGAAAAAGCTGACGAGGAGGAATATTTTGTTACCGAGAAACCGAAAGAATCCAAGAAGGTGGAAGTTGATGAGAAGAAGCTGAAGGAGCTGAGGAGGGAGGAGGAGATAGCCAAGCGAAAGGAGGCTGAGGAGAGAAAGAAGAAGTTGGCGGAGAAAGCTGCTGCGAAAGCGGCTATCAAAGCTCAAAAGGAAGCTGAAAAGAAGATCAAGGTAATTATTTATCCTTTTTTTCTTGTAATTTTTTTTTATTATGCAAAAACTTCTCCTGGGATTCGGGGTGTCTCCAAAAAAAGCATCCGACTTGGAAAATTACTGGTTGCATTTTTGCCCCACAAGATTTCGTGTCATAAATTTTTTTAATGGTTATGCCCTAGACTCTTAGAAATATTAAAAATAGCCCCAAGCTTTCGCCTTGCTATTTATGGTACTTGAACAAATGGAGGGATGTAAGATGACAAGTTGGGGTTGTTTGTAATATTTAGCTTAGTTGAGGATGTAATTGTAAAGAATTTTGATGACATCAGAAATTTTAGCGGAAATGCAAGACAATCGTAACTTAAAGGGTGGTTTTCGTAGTCTTCAAAGTTTGCTGGTTTTTGAGTAATTTTGCCGAACTTCAAGAGCCTAACCTTACTCTCGTTGTTTGTCTGTTATTTATTCAGGAGCGCGAGAAGAAGGCAAGGAAAAAGGCCGGAGGTGCTGTTGATTCTGAAGACCTCCCTACTGAAGCTGTTGAAGAGGTTGCTGAACCCGAGAAGATTGAGGAGAAAATTGAAATACCCAAAAAGTCAAGGGACCGGAAAGAAAATACTGTCAGGCAGAGGCCCCGCCCTAGAGGTCCCGACTCAGTTGCAAAGGCTATACTTAAGCGCAAGAAAGCAACAAACTATTGGGTATGGGGTGCTGCCTCTGCTGCCACCCTAGCGATCGTCGTGCTTGCGTTAGTCGGATACAACTATCTCAATTGAGCCATAGTCTGAAAGAGGAAAGTTTCCGTTTTGATATTTTGGTGTTTAGTAAGCATGACATTGTTTCGTTTCTTTTCTTTTTTGTTGGTCATTTCCTTATAGAAAGGGATGGACACAAACTCATAATGTTTGTAGTTTCGTATAGGTTGGATCGATTTAATTACTGCTGAGAAACAGACATAGTTTTTGTATTTCTGAACTTTTTTGTTTTGTTTTTGGATGGTTTTTAAGTACTGTAGTTATTTTTTTGTTGGAGATTGTTTTGAGAGAGTATCTGTTTGTTTTGGTTTCTGGAAGAATGATGTACAATAAAATTTCTGGTCTATATACAAAAAAAATCTGGAAGGAGTATAAACTAAAGATTCACTTTCTTCTTATGGAAGAAAATCTAAAAGATTGAAGGAAAGAGAAATGAAACAGGCGAGTAGTGAAGGGTTGAGTGGAAATATTGTTTTCTTTTAAATACAAAATTAGTAGTAGAAAAAAAAAACTTGAAAAAATGTAAAATAATTTTGATTTTTGAGTAAGGTCAAAAGTATTTAGTAATAAAATTCTTATTTTACAGTAGTAAATTTTTAAGAGTGAGATTTTTTTTTTTATGAAAAGGTTTAAAAATTTAAAACTTTTACCGTCTTAAAATTGTTACTCAGTATAACATTATCAATTATCATGATATTGAGAGAATTTTTCGCCGCCGTCTTAAAAGTGTGACTTTGTATAACATTATCATTATCACAGTACAGTATTGAGAAAACTAGTAACTACTGCCCGTGCTATGCACGGAACAAAATTATATCTTTTTTAGCAAATTACAAATACAATTTAATTTTTTTCGACTTTTAGCGATTGCAAGATTGACAAAAAAATTGACATTGATTTTAATTAATGGCTATAACATAGAATATTATTAATGAGAATTGACGACGGTGAAATCGAAATAGAATTTTTGAATCAAATGGACTAAAAATATGTTATTTTAGACAGACTGAACTGAACTGCTCTAAATTGAAATGAACTGAAATTAATTTCAATAAAATTAAATTTTAAAATAATAAAATATTAATCAAATATTTCAATATTTATTGTAATATAAATACTTTTATAAAAAATTGAATGTTTATATAATAAAATAATAATAATAATAATAATAATAATAATAATAATAATAATAATAATAATAATAATAATAATAATAATAATAATAATAATAATAATAATAATAATAATAATAATAATAATAATAATAATAAATGAACTGAACTCAATTAGTTTGAACTAAACTTGACTGAATGAGTATAAATTGAATTGAACTGAAAATAATTTCAGAATAACAGATCCTAGGCGTCATTAAAAAAAAAACTATCTCTTTTGAGTATATTTTTCGCCTAAGACTTTAGTTTTAATAAATTAATTTATAAATTGAGTCTCGTTACATAAATCTACCGTGTGATCGATATATTAAAGTGTTTTTCAATAATATATTTTAGCATTTACAATAGTTATTGAATCATATAATTAATAAAAATAAATTATTGAATAATTATTTTGTTTGTTTCGATTATTTTTCTTCTCATTTATTTTGTTAGTTTACTTATATTATATTTATGAAAAATAAAATAAAAAAACTGCGTTGAAATTGTTTTTCAAAAATAAGATATATTAAAGTATTTTTCAATAATATATTTTAGCATTTACAATAGTTATTGAATCATATAATTAATAAAAATAAATTATTGAATAATTATTTTGTTTGTTTCGATTATTTTTCTTCTCATTTATTTTGTTAGTTTACTTATATTATATTTATAAAAAATAAAATAAAAAAACTGCGTTGAAATTGTTTTTCAAAAATAATTATCATTGTTTTTTTTTTTGGTCTATGTCAATTGCAGTGTCTTGGGATTCGGACTAAGGACCTCAAGTCCTCAATTCAAGTGCTCAACCAACAGAGCTAACAACCCTCGACATAATTATCATTGTTTTCATTATATTTTGTAACATATAACTCCGTTTAAATTATAAAATGTGAATAGTTGTATAACTTATAAAATTAAATTGTTAATTATCATCGTTTTCATTAATCTTTTGTAAAATATAACCCGTGAAAATTATAAAATGTGAATAGTTGAATAGCTTATAAAATTAAATTGTTATATAATTTTTTTGTCAATTATCTTTTTTCTCAATATTTTTATTAATTTAATTTAATGATATTTATGATTAAAAAAAACTTTTTTCAAAGTGTTTTTCAAATATAACTATCATTGATTTCATTAATCTTTTGTAATATATAATCTAGTGAAAATTATAAAAATAGAATTGTGGTAAAGTTAATAAAACTAAATTATTAAGTAATTGTTTTATTTAAGTTTCAATTATATATTTTCTCAATTTTTTATTATTTAATTGATCATTAATATAAAAAAAATATTAGTTGAGTATTTTTCAAAAATAATTATCATCATTTTTATTAATCTCTTCTAACATATAACTTATGTAGTATAAAAGTTGAATCGTTGTATAGCTAACAAAATTAATGTTCAATAATTTATTTTATAATTAGAAAAAAATGAGTTATTTAATTTTAAACAAATATTAAAAATTACTCTTTTCCCTAAACCACTCTTATTTGTATTAATTTACATAAACATATTTATGATAAAAAAATCTGTTTTGAAATTGTTTTTCAAAAATAAGTATATATATCATCGTTTTCATTTATGTTTTTTAACATTTAACCCGTATAAATTATAAAATGTAAATGATTGTATAACTTATAAAATTAAATTGTTGAGTAATTTTTTGTTTATGTGTTAATTATCTCTATTCTCAATTTTTATTATTATTTATTGGATCATTATGATAAAGAAAATACGTTAAATGTATTTTTCAAAAATAATTATCATTGTTTTCATTGATCTACGGTAAAATATAATTACGTGTTAATTATAAAAGTTGCATTGTTGTATAACTATCAAAATTAATGTTAACAATTATTTATTTTATTTCAACTATCTCATTTTCAATATAACTACGTGTTAATTATAAAAGTTGAATTGTTGTATAACTAACAAAATTAATGTTAACAATTATTTATTTTATTTCAACTATCTCATTTTCAATAGCAATGTTATATTAATTAATTTGTATGTATAATGATATAAATAATTAAAAAAAAACAGATGTCTTGATTTGTTTTCAATAATAATTTTGACTTTGTATTGAATATTAAAAATATATATAAGCTTGTGCAAATAATAAATGGTGAATAATTATATAATTAATATAATTATTAATTTTAAATAATTGATTTGCTTATGTTTCAATTATCTTGTTTCTAAAATTATAATACATGAGCTTTATTAATTATATTAATTATATGATTATTGCGCTTTTTTATAATTAAAATTTTAAAACTACTATAATTAATAAAACATCTTTCTAAAAACTTTAATTATTAATTATAATGTAACACATAAACTCTTTATACTTTTCTACATGAGCTAGAAAGAGTTTGAAATTAACAACTTGTTGGTTCAGTTTAGTTAAATGAATTTAGTTAAGCTGAACTTAATAAGTTTGAAATTAACAACCCTGAACTAAACTAAACTTTAATTTAATAGGTATGAACTGTACTTAACTTAATTGAACTTAAGTTAATAAATATGAACTAAACTTAATAGGTTCGAACTTAAATGGACTTAGCTAAGCTGAACTTAATAAGTCTAAACTTAACTAAATTGAAATTTATTTCAATTTAATTTTATTTTAAAATATTGAAATAATAATAATAATAATATTTATTCAATTTTATTTTAATTTTTATAGGTTTCACCACTTATTTATTTTATACTTTTTGCTTATTATTTATATTTAACTAATAATAATAGTAAAAGTAAAAAAAATGATATTTAGATAAAATAAAATAAATATTTAATATTTCATATAATTCATGATTAAAATAAAAATATCACAAAAAATAAATTTAAAATAAAAATAAATATCACAAAATAATTTGTAACGCTAAAATTTTATTATTTCAAAATTATTATTTTTAATTAATTTTTATATAAAATAAATTCGCTAATCTTAAAATTGTAACTATTTCAAAAAAATTAATTTAAATTTATTTTTATATAAAATAAATATACAAATAATTTCTTAAAAATTTAATTAGTTCAAAATTCTTATTTTATTAATTTAAATTTGATTAGTTCAAAATTCTTATTTTTTATTAATTTTTATATAAAATACACAATAACGTTAAAATATAAAATAATTCTTAACTTTAAAATTTTAACTATTTCAAAAATTACAACGAAAATATTGATTTTGTTAATTAATAATAGTAAATAATAATAATAATAATAAAATAATATTATTTTTTATTTCTAAAGTTCTTCTACCCCATAACTTTTAGGAACTCCAAACTTTTACATATCAGCATACATTTGTAACTCGTTTTTTGGTGAGAGTTAGAAGTACACATAAACTTCTCTCTATTGGAGATGTTCTTAAACAGGTACAATTATTATTAAACAAATTTTACAAATAGCTAGGTAAAAAAATATTAATAAAAAAAAAAAACATATATTATTAAATCATAAACAATTTTTCTTTAGGGAGACATAAATAATTTTCCTTTAATTTTTCTTTCAGTATAGATTTAGTGAAACACATAATTAAACAATTGTTATGAGATAATTATGTTACTAATATTTAATCAATTAATCAATAAAATATTTAATTTATGGAAAATTAAATATTTATCATTATTAAGCAAATTTTACAAATACTACTCAAACAATATTAATATTAAGTGTTTTTAAGCGGCATAAACGATTTTCTTTAACATAGTATAAATTTAGTGAAACAAATAATTAAACTAATTGTTGTAATTTAATATTTAGTCAATTAATTAATAAAATATCCAATTTATAGAAAATTAATTGATTATCATTCTTAAACAAATTTTACAAACAACTTCTAAAAATATTATTAAATAAATGTTTTTAAGCGGTATAAACGATTATCTTTAATATAGTATAAATTTAGTGAAACAAATAATTAAACGTCCAGATAAATATGGAACTGGTCAATTAATTAATAAAATATCAAATATATGGAAATTAATTGATTATCAATATATTTTAAAAATATTTGATTAGTGATAATATCTATTTTATTTCATTACTATAATTAAGAACTTAGATTTATTTTCAAAATAATTTTGAATGTTACTGTAAGTAAAGAATATTTGATAAGAATTATGACTTTGTTTTCTTACTAAAATTAAGGATCAAATTTACTTTTAAAAAATATTTGAATTCTACTTTAATTAAATATCATATATATTTATATATTTGAGAGAATTATTGATGCAAAATCAATTTTTTTTAAATATAAATATTTTACATATTAAATATTAAAAAATGTATTTATTCAATAAAAGGTTTAAAATGATATTACAACATATCATTAATCAAAATAATAACTGAATCATTAAATATGAATTAATACTTATTATTAATATTATTGAGAATACAAAATACTAAACAAAATAAAACACAAAGAATTATCTCTAAGTAATTCTCCACTACAAAACTTTAACACTCGATCATGAAGGAGACATATTAATAGACACATTATCACATGACATGAATGAACCCTAGATCATTAGTCCAATTGATATTTATAATACTAATACTTTCAATCTTTGTTTATTTCTATTTTTCTATCTATTTATCTTTTTTATTTTTTTATAAGTAATAAAAATACTTAATCATATTTTAACAAAATTATTTAGAAGTGTTGTATTTAATTTAATAAATAAAAACATTACATGTACTACCATGAATTAATAGAAATAATTACAAAATGAAAAAAAAAACCTAACATTATTCACCTAAACATCTCTAAATATATTATAACATAACATGAAGAAAAGTTTGAGTCTTCTAAATTCTTGTATATTGCAAAATTACACACTTTCTTCATCATCTTCTGAATTGTTCGATTTGCATATTCATTGAATTTTAAACACACCTACAAAAAATTAAAAGAAAAAAAGGAACAAAATATAACATTAAATAAAGCTCATAAATTGAAAATGCATAAATCAAAAGGCAAAAATAAATAAATATAAAAATCCTTAAAAAAAGGTAATGCAATAAATAATATTGATTAACTACAAAAATACAAATTAAAAAGAAAAAGAAACACATCATTTACAAATGAGATAAAAATTATAAAGTGCATAAATCAAAATAATTACATGATAGCTGCAAAAAAAGAAAAACAAAAAAAAAATAGACAATGATATAAAATGATATAGAAATAATAAAGTGGATATAGAGAATAAATTTCTTGATAGATAAAAAAAATAGACAAATAATATAAAATGATATAAAATAATAAAGTGAATATAGAGAAATAATTACCTGATGATAGCTGGAAAAAAATACAATAAGAATATTTCAATTATGCAAAAAAGAAAAACAAAAAAAATAGACAAATGATATAAAATGATATAGATTACCTTGATAGCTGCAAAGAAACAAAAAAAAAATTAGACAACACAATAAGAATGTTTCAATACATATTTGGAAAAACAAAAAAAAAAATTCAAAATAATAAAACGTTAATAATAATACATAAATTAAGGAAATTAGAAAAATAAATAAAAATGATGAGATGAGTGAAGATAAAAAGTATCACCTGTAAAAAAACATTCGCAATAATAAAACATTAATAATAATATGAAATTACAAAATCAGAAGAAGAAAAAAAAAAACAAATGATGCTTATGAAGTTGAGATAAGTGAAAATGGATAGCTTTTATAGATGTGGGTTTGGAATAGAGTTTGTATAATTTTTGAATAATAATAATAAAAATAAAATTCATATTTTTGGTAATTTATTCTTACTAACCGAAATATGACAATTTAATTCAAATTATGCTTAATTATAGTAATAAATAATAACAATTTGATTTGATTCTTAGATTATATACGGTATTATGAATTGAAATTATAATTCTATTTATAAAAAATCGTATAATTAATATAATATGTTATCTTCCATGAATTAGGTCCGTCTAATATGGAAACAAAAATATCAATTAGTATATATTGTTTTTTATATTAAATGGTCAATAGGAGATTAATTAGGAGTAATGCTTGACAATTAATAGAATAAATAAATAATAAATGATTTCGTTGTGATTTATAGGAGGAAACATTTACTTAAATTAAGGAATTTAAATAGGTAAATGAATAAATAAAAAATCAAATTTAATTAGTAATAAACAACTAATTATTATCCGAATTATTTTTTAAAATAATCTTTTTAAAACTGATTGAGAATAATTAAGAAAATTTTAAAACTAAGAAGAATTTTTAAAACTGAATTTTAAAATAATCCGAATTGGGAATTTTCGAATTATTTTTTAAAACTGATTGTTATAATAATTAGATTTGCACATAAATATGAAATTTCCACATTAATCAATATAAATTAATTCGTATAAATTGAAATAATGTATTAAAATAGAATTGTACTTTCTATTTTATTAAGTAGCATATATTAATTATTAACGCAAGTCAACTTATTTAATTATGGAATGACTATATAGTTTTCTTAAGTAGATATGCTGTTTATAATTCAAATTCAGTATTGGATAAGATATCATTGACCGAATTCTAATTAAAATTGATGAAAAATAATTAATTTTGATTTGTTAATTAAAATTGTTTTATAAATACCACGTAGTAGTGTGAACATGTTCATTTTTTCTTGCAATCTTATTGGTACACCTGGCTGAAGAAAGCCTGAATTTATATATTGATAGATATTGTTCGTTTTTTGCGTAAATCAAATTTTCAACAATCACAAAATATAATTCATACAATATTTTGATATATATTTTATATACTGTAAAAGAAATGAATCATTTTTTTAATGAGCCAGATCTAGTAATTAAATACTACAATATACTACTACTATATTCATATATACTACTCCGTATGATTTTGAATTCTACTAATACTGTAATGTATTTTTCACACGAACATGATTTGTAATAGAAGATAAACCATTCACAATGTACCTTGTACCTACCTTACTTATAACGTGTTTCATTACACACTTTGCCCCCTTTATGATTAAAATCAAATCTACACTTTGCCCCCTTTATAATTAAAATTATAAAAACTACTGGAGTACTATTTTATATACATACGACTTTATTAAATTATATGCAAGTCTTATGAAGGATTTTGACCATATATATACTACCATATAATTAAAATAATCACCTCTGGATTTTGACTTCGCCGTGTATTGAACAAACACGTTAATACTTGAAATTTGAAAATAGCCAGCCTTGATGAAATCTTATAAAGAAAAAAAGAAAGAGAAAAAAACTAATTTTACACATTTAAATTAATTATCAAAATATCAACTTTCCCATATGACTATTATTGTGTGTGAGTTACACATAACATAACACATGTAGTTTACACAAAATCCAAATCCAGAATACATATATATATATATATAAATATATATTTAATCACTTGGTATTGTGATCATTTGTATATGAAACATTGAATTATTTAAACATCACTTTAATTACACACACCACCACTCCCATCCAAGTATAACTTTCTTGTATAGAACAAATTAATTGTCCTATATATTTAGCCAAAAACAACAAAAAAAGGGAAAAAAGTTTTTTCCACTTAATTTGTATTATACTAGTATATAGTAATTTCATGCATACCCACAAAACCCATTGCCACACTTGATCCCTTTGCCACACTTTTTGTTGCACTTCCCACAATGCCCCTTGTTCTTCAAAACATCCGTGCAGACCCCACCGCAGCACCTCTCGTTGAGGCGGCACTTGTTCCCGCAGATGCCGCAGTTGTTCCGATCGCCGAGCACATTCCGGCAGTGCTTCTTGCAGCAATAGAGGAGGCTGGCCCCCTTGTCCGCACGCACACCGTTGCACTTGTTCGACTTTTTTTTCGCATCGCACTTGCTGTCTTTCTTCACGGTCGAGGCCAAGAACCTACTCCTTCTCACGGAGTTAACGTTGTTGTTGGAGAATACGGAGTCGAGAACGTATTCGTCGAGGCCTTCTTCGCTTTCGTCGTCCTCGAACGAGGCGGCGCTTTCGAAGTGGAGGGAGATGAGTAGGAAAATGATCATGAGGAGGGAGAGAAGGGTTGTGATTAGGGATTTGGCCATTTGGTGAATGTGGAGTGAGTGAAGAGAAAGATTGGTGTTGGTTTGTTTGGAGTTTTGGAGGGAGGTGTTATATAGGTGTGTTTCATTTATTTGGGACCACCTCTTATTGTTTAATTGGTGGAGAACATGTTAAAAGGCTTTCAAATTGTGTATTTTATTACAACTTGTGCAGTACTTAATTTGAATTTAATTTGATTTTTTTCTAATGTCATCAATAAATGTGTTTGTTTTTTTTGTTGGAAATTAGAGTTTAATCTTTTTTTTGTTTATATCAATTGCATATTCATGAAATTCGAACGAAGGACTTCAAGTCCCAATGCAAGTGCTCAGCCAACTGAACTAATAATCTTGACATTAGAGTTTAATCTTAGAAATATATATTATCATTTGCATGATAATTAATTATGGCAAGTTTATAAAATTAATTATAATGTGACTCAAATCGATCTAGACAAAATCGATCGAGTGAGAAATCAAGCGAATGAGGTCCGAATATCTGTGAGAGAATTCTTTTGTTGATGTTGTTTTGTGATAGATCAATATTGTAACAAAAATTAAATTATACGTACTCTTTCTGTCTAATAAAAGATGATACATTTTATTTTTTTGATATATAAAAAAGTTTTATTGAGAATTTGAAATCCAAAAATTCTAACATTATCAATTTAACACATTTAAAATGAGACTAGCTCGTAGTTAGGAAAACAATTGTAAATCATTTGATGGTACATAAGTACATTATCATAAATATATTGTTGTTCAGAGTGTTTATTCTTAGATTAATATTTTTTTTTTCTTTACACATAATTTTTTTGTATTTTGAATTTTCAAATACGTTAAGTATAACAGTAATGTACGGTAAACCAAACCGGGACGGTGCAGTACAGTTAGACCGAGTTACAGCTAGGTGTGGAATATGGACTTTCCAATGATTAAATTATCGACCACTAAATTTGGGATTTTAATAAGCGGTTGACAGGCAAAAATAAGCCGACTTTTCCCCAAAATAAGTTGACTTCGTAAAGTAGAAGTCGTCGGAACACGAACTCCCCCCGTGAAGAGATTCGTCTTTCTTAGCTCAGCGTTTAATTAAAATTAAATGCTTAATTTGTATTTAAAGTTGATTAATTTTAAATATTACTCGGTAATTAAGCGTAAAAAAAAATTGGTATATTAATTTATAATTTAATTGCTTTTGATCTCCTGAAAAAAGGGGTTTTACAGTTTGGGGAAGAAGAACCCAATACAGAAAATAAATTAATTTATAAATATATAAATGGGTAATAACATTAAATGCGGACTGTCAACGCTTACCATGTTCAATCAAACATGTGACCTTAATTCAATTCATTACTTCATTAATTACATGTGACGTTAAATATACCATTCACACCTTCTCGTACGTACGTTTTTATATACTACTATATACAACAAAAAAAAAAATATTGAACACTATATTTTACTATATAGTTTATTTTCTGATGAAAGAGGCTGCTATGATTTTGAATGTGCAGCGATACGTAATTGTGCTTAACGCAACCCTCGTTACACTTTTGCCCGAATGAATGCAACGTGTAGGTTCATTGAATTGAGTACAAGATCAGACACGATTCAAATTTTAAAGCGTTATGTTCGATCGATAAATGATATCGAAAAATCCTCGTATACTTTATCATGAACGTTAAGTTATCGCCAATTTTTACCATTTTATAATAATTAGCTAAGGTAGCCTAATCAAGTCTTCTGGTGGAGAGTTAGATTGGTTGGTTCGATCACCATGAGATCTAGCTGATATATATGGCTGGTTCGAAGGTCCATAGGGGTGAGAAATATTGATCTAGCTGATATGTATTTTATTTCATTTCAAGCTTGTGTTTGTTATTTGTTTTAGGTCTTTTTTAAACTCATTGCATATACAGACTATACAGTATATGTTGTGACTTTGGAATACTTTTATTCATTAATTCATAATTGTTAATAATAAATTAATAACATTCTAATATTATATATATATATATATATATAATTTCATCAAAAATTGACACTATATATACATATACCCGATTTTCATTTCACTTTCGATCATTATTTCAACATTTCCAATTATTATTGGGTGAATAATAATAATAATAATAATAATAATAATAATAAATGAATGGATCTAGTGGTTTTACTTGTATCTAATGTGCATTTGCGTGTTGACTATTTAATTTGGTTGATCAATTCTTTGATTTTGAGTTGGCACGTGTGCTGCTCATTCCTCTCCGTGCTTTCTGCCACGACTCACGCTCACTTTTCACTTTTCTACAATTCACTTACCATTAAATATATAAGTATATGATATACGTAATATTTTGAGAATGTAAATACAACTGTTATATCATATCGTTACGGGCATCATGTTACATGGTTAGTTAAATAATATATAACATATAATAACTTCAAATAAGAATTCGAAAGTGGTACACGACACGATGAATTGAAGTTATTCAAGATCTTCCCAAAAAAACATTTGATCGTAGATGTATGGATACGAATGTAATCATTTAGCAAGTGAATTAAGAACGCATAGATGTATTCCTGTGTTGCATTCTTTTGATGATATATGCTTCATGACATATGCACCGGATGAAGTTAGCAAGTATAATATGATAAGTACAATTAACATATATTTAAAAATGTTTTTTTTTTCCTTACATTTGACATCTTGAATTCATCATTTTAAAAAATTACATTAAATTTTTTTTAAATACAAATTATTAAGCTTGATTTAATTAAATGTAAGATTAATTTAGATAGTTTTAAGTAGTTAGATGTATTTAATTATCATCTAAAACTCATAGGCTAGAGCCTATGGGAGGGTAGACCGAGCTGGAACATGATCGAGAACATGAGGCCCATTAACACCGAAGACAATGAGACAAAAGGCCAACTTTTAAGTACAGCTATCCATCTATCTGTCTTGACTATTCAGTATATTCACCGTTTTGTTTTTGATTAAAGGGATTAATTCAATTAAGATTGTAAGTATATGATTTTCTTTTGGATTTTTAAAAGTTATTCAATTCAAAATTTGAAAAATCTATTAAAATTCAGACTATATATTTTCAAAAGTATAAAAAAATATTCTATAGGTATTTAAAAGTATATTATTTTTTATTGAATTAATTCCAAAAATATAGTAAAAATAAATTATTTTATGATTTTTTTTTAAATAGATGAGATTTTTACGAATTTATATTAATTAAATTATTTATTTTTAAAAAATAATAATATTTTAAATTTTAAAATTTTAAAAATAGATTAAAAAGTAAAAGTGAGCCGAGATGTTTAAAACGACAAATGAAGGATTATTATTTTGAGATGAAAATAATATTAATCGAAGTACAAAAAATTGGTTATTGATAATAATAATAATATAATTTGAAATTGTTACAATCAATCTTCTATAATCCTCTATATAGACAAAAGGCCAACATTTCAATGACTAACCATATATAGTTGTTGCAATTTCCACCATATATAGTTGTTGCAATTTCCACAATTTTTTAGTGTAAGTTCATGATGTAAAAAAGAGAAGTTTTTATCTATTTAATCTTTATAATTTTATTTTTTCGTATTTGTTGTACAGTATTACTATTTACTTAATACAAGTATTTATTATAATCATAATTTTAATCTGTATAACCGTAAATCAATGAGATCGTACATAGGAGGGCTACTAGGGTTCCGATTCAAATGTTTCACGATTCGACTTCGCTCGAGCTTCGATGCCGGATTCAGGTCCTTCGTGCATTTACTAATTTTTTATTTTCCTTCGTTCGTCTAATTTCCTAGGTTTTCATATTCGAAGAGTATACGACGCCGTTTAACTCTGCACTGAGCTTCTGCTAATAACACTGAACCGGTGGATTTGTAGTTTCAATTATAATGCTCAATTCAGTATATCAAACACTGTTCAAAAAAATCAAAAGAGGGAATGCATTGATTGTGTTGTTATTCCTTGATGGTTATGTTTTTCCAGTACATGGACCTGAATAGTTTATGCATTGTGATAAAAGGATTCAAATCCGAATTGTGTTTTTTAATGCAGAAGATTAGTATTAGTTCATTCAATTTTGTTGTGAATGAAATTGTGAGGTTAAAATGATGGCAGGCGAATAAATGTTATTCCGAGATGACACGTGATGAATTCGCCTGCCATCACCCGCACTGCATTCTTCTGTTTCTTCATCAATCTAACGTTGAGTAGTGGTGGTTTCTGTGCCCGGATGTTAATCGTGAAATAGATACAGCCTTCAGACGTATAATCCTTTTTGTCTTCAAATTCGATATCCTTCTTTCGACGTGCTTTTCTAATTTAAGGATTTGTTTGTAGTAATAAGCACATAAATTCATGTTTCATTCAGTAAGCTCACGACTCTCTTTTATTTTCTTAAAGCCTTATTCTGCCTTTACTTCTTTGTGCGAACGTATTTTTCTTGGAGGTGCATTGCTATTTGAGTGCAACTGGATACCTCGAGAATACTTGACATTAGTAACCATGCTTCTGTCTTATTGGGAATAAACTCCCCGGAGGAAAGAAGCATAGTTACTAATGACGAGTTCCGTAGGAAAATGGAGGGTTTGATGAAGAGAAGTATAAATCCCATATAGGTTTGGATCTGACATGTTGCCTTCTTCTTCTATATATTAACTAGATGGAAAATTTCAAAATAAATAAATCATGTTGAATATAAGAAGTTTGATGTCATTTTTTATTGTAGCAGTAGGGAGCGGTGCATGAGTTTTGGTGTGCCACGTAATCAGTGGATACTCAGTAGTCTCTATGGAGAAGTTACTTATATCACCAAACTTGACTTCTCTCCCTCACCCTGTTTGTGTGTGAGTTCTTGTGAGTGCGCATGTCATCGTGACTGAATTTTTTGTCTGATATGAGCGTGTATGATTATGATTTCCTAGTACTTTGACAGGTTGTCAAAATCTTGTGCATGGTGGGAGGGGTGGGGGTAGATGACTTACAGAGGCTGATGCAAAGATTGTACATGTGGCGCGCATCTACGTCATGGCTGGCTCCACTTCTTAACATGGCATGTGATCGGCTTTTGTTTCGTGGAATCTTTTCAATTTTGCAATCAAGAAGAATCACTCTTTTCCTTCATTTTTTTGCCAATTAGAAATAGTTTTAAATTCGTGCAACTTCCTTGAAAGTTGATTAGACTTGCAGTGCGTTGGAGCTGAAAACTCAAATGAGTGTTTTTTTTATAGTGTTGCAATAACATTACAGTTAACTATTCTATATCTCTCTCTCTCTCTTTTAGTTTTGTTTTGTTTTCCTTGATTCTTAACAATTGTTTACTCACTCTCACTTTGTGTAGACATGGGCCGATCGAGAGCCAGCCCCCCCAGAAGCATCGAAAGGTACGCCAAGTTCTTCTTGTTCTTATACATAACATATCGTGAGTTTTCTTTCGTAAATGTTTTTCTTGGATACCTCCTTGCCAGTATATCCCTACATCAGAATTAAATGGCTTACATTTATCTTTTTTGTCTATTATTGATCATCATTTAGATGATTACATTATCCCACCTCTGAGCCTATACAATACAAAGTTTTAATGAGAGAAATAACAGTGTTTGTGTGTTTTTAATTATTGCACGTGCTATAAAAATTATAAGCAACAAATCCTTAACTTCCCATCAATAATATCAATGACTTGTAGCGCTTGAAAACGTGTGTATGAGTCAACCAACATATATCTATTTTTCATTTTTTTACTTTAATTAATATTATTAGTACTGATAAAGATAGATAGAATCTTTCAACCCAGTCACAGTGCAGCTTCGTGGTTGGTACATTTAGGTATTCCGATCCTTCCTCAAGTGATGCAGGCGCCGCTAATAATATTTAACTAATGCTAATGATATTTTAGTACTTTCATCAGTTCTTTGAGTTATATTTAATGATTTTTAGTTGAATTTTACACGATTTGATCGTACTCAAGTGTCTTTCGTGTTTTAAAACTCTTGCTTGCGTGCACCGATTCAGCTGAATAAGTGTCATACAAAGCAGAATGATACAGTGATGTTGGGCAAGTCTCGATTGTTTTATTTGCGATATTCAACTAAAAATCATCAAATTGAACAGGTATTGATTTTTTAGTTCGAGATCTTGAAGATTATCAATTCGACAACTGTAAACCCAAGAAATTAAAACATCTAATAATAACGTTAAAATTATACTATAATCCAAAGAAGATCCCACAAAGACTGACTTCAACATACTACCTATCGTGATATGCCATTTGAGTATGGCCTAATCCACCAAAAAAAAAATTAAAATAAAATAAAAAAGTCAAAAATAAAATAAAAAAAGACTTCAGAACTCAATCATTTTGTCCCTTGGCGATTTGGGATGTAAGGAGAAATAAAACCGTAAAATAACCAATAATTTAAGTAATAATGAAAGTGGAAATTGAAGTCAAAATTAAGCTACCCGCACATAGGTCACTGATTTTCCCGCCACTACGACTTTCGGTAATTATTCTCTCACATATAAAAAAGGCCTTTTTAATGCCTATAAAAATAAATAAAAATTTTTGTCACTTAATGTAAGATAAGACATATTGTTTGGAATAAATAAGGCCGAAATTTTGATTGAACAAATGCCCGCATTGATTACACTTGTTTCCACTTTCAATTATATTCCATTCTAAATATTATAATTTCAACGGGGTATTCGATTCTTTGGTAAATTGCTTTTCAGAATATTATGAAATGAAGTGAAAAATATTATGAAGGTGAAAGTACATCTCTATTGATGTTTCAGGACAAATCCAGCTTTAGATTCTCTGGTAACTTTTTCTATAATTCACTGCTCAAATATTATTTATTTATTGGTTTTTAATTTATTGATCAGAAATATTTAGATTTTACACGTTGTTGCACGTACACATTGCAATGTGTAGAGATCCCATTTTAAATTAAAAAAAAAAATGCATACCAACCAAATTAAGAATTAGATTTTTATACATAAAATAAATGTTGACGGTCCGTCCCCCTATCCCAATCAAACCTCTCTCAAGTCAATGCGCCAATTCATTGACTTATTTATTACACTTGGAAATAATTCGATGCTCACAATTCACATCCTACATATTCTCCTACTCTCCTTTTCATCTGCCCTCTTCACACATTACATTTACAATCAACATTGAACACTTATTAAAGGGTAAAATAATCATTTACTATTTACTAGGAATGCAAACGAGTCGAACAATCAAGTTTGTTAAAATCGTGAAATATTTGAGCATTGTCAACTCGGCTCGTTTGATATTATTAATACTATGTCATGATAGTAAATCAAACCACCAAAAAATGAGAAATGAGAAAAAGTGAGGGAGAATGAAAATAAAGTGCAAGTCCAAGTAAAGTCCTAGTGAGAGAAAGTGTGACTCAACTTTACAACAAAACCATCACCATCTCCTCTTCCTCCTCCCCCATTCTCACCCAAACCAAACCTTCTTTTTTTCCTCATTCAAAAATCAAACCTCTCTCTCTCTCTCTCTCTCTCTCTCTCTCTCTCTCTCTCTATAGCAGAGAGGTGAATTAATTCTCACCATGGAAATCACCTCATCTGCTGCACCCCTAGAGAAAGAGAAGATTCCCTCTCCGATCACCTCCTCCGCCCCCAACAGCCGTGGATCGCCGCCGCACCACCCCGCACCCACCCCTCCCCTGACCCCCAGGCCCAACATCTCCTCCAGATCTCACGATGCCAACCCTTACCCCACCACTTTCGTCCAGGCGGACACCTCTAATTTCAAGCAGGTCGTCCAGATGCTCACCGGAACCTCCGAGACCGCCCGGCAAGCCTCCGCCAAGCCCTCCGCCGCCGGAGGCGGCATACCGCCGATCAAAAGCGCCTGCCAGAAGAAACAGGGGTTCAAGCTCTACGAGCGGCGGAACAGCATCAAGACCGGCCTCATGATCAACACCTTGTCGCCGGCGGCGGGCTTCGTTTCCTCGAATTCGCCGGGATTCTCGCCCCGGAAGCCGGAGATCTTGTCCCCCAGCATACTCGATTTTCCGGCGCTGGCTCTCAGCCCGATGACGCCGCTCAACGGAGATGCTCCGAGCAAATCGGCGGCGGCGGCGTCGCCGACGGTGGAGGAGGAGAGGGCGATTGCGGAGAAGAAATTCTACTTGCACCCGTCGCCGAGGACGAAG
Source organism: Euphrasia confusa (assembly GCA_954870475.1). Taxonomy (NCBI): domain Eukaryota; kingdom Viridiplantae; phylum Streptophyta; class Magnoliopsida; order Lamiales; family Orobanchaceae; genus Euphrasia; species Euphrasia confusa. The sequence continues at coordinate 2,609,738 of OX940956.1, read as the reverse complement.
TCCGGCGAGCCGCAGCTGCTGCACCTCTTCCCGATGACGTCGCCGAGAGTCTCCGGGTCTTCTTAAGTTTTGATGTGCAGTGATTAATTGATTAATTTATTAATTAATTAATTGATTAATTAAGTGGGGGGTTTGATTAAGGTCTGAAGAGTAAGGTAGCAATTAATCATATGCTACATTTGTACAATTGGGTACTTTTTTTTTTTCTTCTTGTTTAGTTTCAATGGAAAAAAAACCTTTTTTTTTCACATTTTAATTATGTGTTTTTTAATAACCTTTCCACTTAATTATAATTGGCTGGAAATTTTTCTTTAATTTCATGATTAGGAAGAGATCACGGAGTTCTTTTATTTTTCAACAGACAAAAGTCGAAATACAGTCTTTTTTTAATTAAATAACCATGTTTAATTTATTTACACAAAATTTGGTTTATTTTATTTTTGGTTATTCCATTTATGGAAAATCATGATCGAAATTAAGGACAATTGGTTGACTTATTGATCACATTAGAAACGTCGTATTCATTACATTGCTGAAATTCAATCAAGCACACGTTACTTTCGAGTCCCACTTGCACAGTTCCACCTATGTTTCGTATGCTGCTCACAAACTTTCCCTGACAGCCTTTGTCTTAGTCCCACTTCCTCCACCCACTCGAACTCCCTAAATTGCCCCTCACACTTCCTTGTTATAACTATGACAAATCAACAAATCAACAAATCATGAGAGTAGAGCCTTT